>CM028921.1:11969274-14369274 GCA_016801845.1 Polydactylus sextarius | reverse complement strand
AGCAAACTCTTCACTCAATCAGGACGTAATGAGGTAACATCAGAGGGGGGGTCACATTCAATCACACCACAGTAGTCACTGTTTTACTCTTATGCGACTTAAAACATGCGCGGGCCTTCGTGTTCATCTCCCAGAGGGAGGAGGAGGAGGATGATGCCGCTCCGCTGTATCTAATGTCACACTGTTATGTAAATGCTGCTCCACTGAGATGCAAACAGCACATTAATGTACAGTATTTAGGTAACAACAACAGAAAAGAGCCTCTATGCAAATGGAGCAGAGTGTGGTCTGAATGTTAAATGGGCTGTTTAATGGTGAATGTGGGTTTTTATTTTTTATTTCTTATTTTTTGAGGAGGAGGAGAAGGAGGGGGCGCTCTCAGGAGACGCTGCCGTACGCTAATTTAATTTATCCTGTTTACTTCCGTGATGCTAACACACTCAATTCCTTTCTTATTACTTTACATCAGGAGCCTGTGGTGACTTCCTTCATTTCGCCTCCACAGATACAGAAAAAGGATATGGGACTTAATTTTATTGGTGCAGTCTATGTGCTGTATAAGAAAAATGTCTTGTTTCCATTTCCTCTAATTTAAAAACAAACAAACAAACAAGCAACAAAACTCCAAAGCTAATTTCATGTAGATGAGAAGAAGATTTTTTTAATCCATATTCAAGGACAACAGCTTCTCACCAGTGACAAATGCAACATAATTGTCAGCACTGATTCAGCAAGAAGACAACACAGAGGCAGCAGCAGTTTGAGTCCAGCACAGGACGATTCCAGTCAGAAGCTTTTAGAACGCAATAAAAAAAGATGTGCCTGGTTTGAGATTTTACATATTTACTTTATACTAGAGTTTATCCAGTTAAGATGTATGAATGAATGACGCTGGCTTGTCGAATCTAGGACAAGTTCATGACCGATGACAGATAACTCGGTCTTGTTTTCTCAAATTGTAGGCGTATAAATGATTTAAAGGTACAAAGACATCTTTTCGCTAAACACGAAGCTGCTGCGGCAGCGATAGAAAACAGTCGTCTAGTAAAAGTGCTTGTTTCTGTCGCTGACACATTCACGCTGAGCTCTTTGTTGAAGAGTAAGATTCTTTTTGTTTTAACTTTTTATTTAACCCCAGACAACGCTGGTGTGACTAGTCAGTTAGTGTGTTTTGTGTCATCTACTGAAGTACAGGATGCACAATGTTCGCCACAGGAGCACAAACAAAGGTTTCAGGTTAAAAACATAAGGATCTGACTTTGTAACAAAGTAAGAGACACTCTGAACTACACCACCTACGATGTGTTTGTGGCGTGACCAGGAACCATGAACTCGTCATGTGTCGTGTGTCTCATCTTGACTTCCTGAGCTACACGGCAGCACATGAAGCTGCGTTTGACTTTAATGTGCTGACCACAGAGGTCAGAGTTCAAAGTCTGTGGTATTATTGTGTTTTTTTTATTAAGGGGAAGAATGAGGAGGAGGGGAAGTGATTTCTGCTCAGGGAATAGTCCCGACGTGGCTTGAGATTTTCTTGCTCTGCCGATGCAGCACTTAGAGCGACGCTCGGCGCCGAGAAAGAAAGAGGCTCCTGTAGTTGATAAAAAGTATTTAGTAATGCATTATACGACCCACATACAGACCTGAGAGCAGCTCTGTTGAACCTGGCAGGACTGCCAGCTCCAGCGCTTTTTGTTTAAGTGCTGAGTATTGACATTCTGCGAATGGATTAAAGCTGCTCAAAATGTGAAATATTTATGGGTTTTTTTTTTGTTTTTTTATACCGAAGAGGTCGGAGCTCTTAAAGCCCCGCGCTGTCGTCCCTGGGTGGCAGACGGCTCATAAAATGGTGCCGTTCCTCCATGTTTTATCCGGCTGTGGAGCCTCCGCACGGCAGCACGTGACTATCGGAACCGTCACCACGTCAGAAACGGCAAACACTTCAGCTCAGTCTCTCTCTTTTATTTTAATGGATGAATGAGCTAAAGACAGCAACATCCAGTAGTAGTAATAATAATAATAATAATGATAATAATACTTCTTATTTACTTAAATATTTAAATAACTGTATGAGGTTCTGGTAAATCTCTGATACATCCCAGACTTTGGACATGTCTGGAATATACCGATGACATTGTTTTTGACCACTGGTGGCCATAAATTAAATAAAGAAGTCCTTACATGTTAATCATTTAAATTCACCTTGAAAGCTTATGAATATGATCTTTTCTTAGCACGAGCTCTGAGCTCTGTGTCTGCTGCCGGTTCTTCCACTTCATGTGTAATTACTGGTGTTTTCTGGCTCTGATGCATCTGACCTTTGCATCTGTGTGGATTCCTGGTTAATACCTCTCCTCCCCGCAGACGGACGCTGTAATGACCATCAGATCCGCTCTACTGTTTATTGGCTGCAGATTTTTTTTATTTTTTTTCCATTAGACTCATCTGAAATCTCAGTTTGACCCTCAGACAGCAGGCCGCTGTCCTTCAATCCCTCCACTTACTAAAGAAAAAGGCCTCAGAGCAACACAGTAAACGCCCACCAGCCCTGACCGCACGTCGCCGACCTCCCTGTGCAGCAGAAAAGTGGATTTTTTCCTTCCAATTCGAGATGAGCTCATGTGCTCCTCTCACCTCTCAAGGACATCTCACACAGCAGATCTCCTCAATCCAATTTATTTCTCTAAAAGCTCCATCAAAGCTGCTGATGTTTTACTCTGATGTAAAAAAAAAAATCCATCGTTTTTTTTTTTTTTTATCTGCCAGGGATCTCGGCGTCAAACGTCTTGCAACCGCTCTAGACGACGCGATGTCCAAATGTCCAAATTAGTTTCTGTTGTGGAAATGAAAAACTTTTGTCAGGAGACGAGACACAACAGAGTATCAACGAGGAGCAACGTCCTCGTCGCTGATTCCACATCGGAAATGTCGCAAATTTCAGATGTCTGCGACGAATTTGAAGTTAGACTTTGATAGTTGCTGATGTTGTTTTGTGAGTTACTGATGACAGTAAAGGCCATCGAAGGGAACTTCAAAACTAAAACTATTTGTGGCAAAATTATGAAGAAAAATCATCTGTGTAAGTCACAGAAATGTGGATTATACAGTTTAGGATTTTATAGTTAGAGGTGAAAAGAAATGAACATTTCAAAATTCAGACACTTTTTTTCTCAGTTTTAACTGTAAACTGAACGTGTTCACCGTCCTTTTCATGTTTTTACATAGTTCCAAGTAAAGAATATTATGACACAATATTAAGTTTTAAACCGTCTCATTCATCTCAGTTTAGTGACATCTATTAAGTGATTATAGAAGCGATGAAGGCCAGGTAAAGAAATGTAGCTACAATAATTCAGACTGATTTTGTCATCTTCGTGTCATTTTGGTGAAGCATAATTCTTGTCAGGTTATAACTGATAGAAATGTTTTACTTAAAAAAAACTCTAGTTTTAATCTTGTTGATTTTTCTGGCAAAACCGTAGAAATAATTTAAAAAAACTGAGCAAAGTGAAAAAAAAAAAAAAAAATATAGTTTAGACCTTCAGAGTTGTAAATGACAATATAAAAACGATGGCTTCCGTCAGTGATAATGAATCAGGTTGACTTCAGTCACGCGGTATCAGTGGATTTGTTGTAGCGTGGCCAAACAAACAGACGATGAGAGGATCTGTTGAGTCACGTTGACCATCATCCACAGTAACACTGAGCCATGAACGGCACACAAACTGAGATGAAGTGAAAACCGTAACAACTGAAACTGACATAATAAAATGTTTGTCAGCAACGCAAACTGAATCCCAGCAGGCAAAGCTGCCAGTGTGACGGAACACGTAGACTGTTTCACAGACAGACGAGCAGCAATTTGGAACAAGAAGCAGCTGCAGAGCCACAGACCTCAGCGTGAGACCGAGCTGGATGATGCTGACGTCAAAGCTTCGTCGTCAGCAGGGACACGGTTCATCTTCGCGTTGAACGTCACCGCGTTCTCAGCACAAAAGTAAGGTTTTTATCTGCAACGTGAGCTAGTTCGCAGAGACGAACAAGACAAGCAGACAACACCTGTTCTACGACGGATCACAATAAAAAAAGGTCACGTTGGCTTGAACATTCCAGCGCATCTGCTGCTAAAACAATTTACTCTTCAAATAACAAAGATGTCTAAAGCCTTGATGGACAAAACAGACTTTGAATTTATGCAGATAAACATCTGGGCTGCAACCACAAGGCTGAACGTTTATCTTATACCACTGAAACATCAAGACTCTGAAGTTTCCGACATTTTGAAACCAAACAAGGGAAATAATATTTATGTGAAAATCCTTCACGATTCAAATCGATGATTTTGATGTTGATGGCCATAAAATGAATGAATAAATAAAACACTTTCATGAGAATAATCTAGTTTTCTCCTCATAAATTTACCACTTTAATCTCAGACACTGTCAGAGTCTTTCTTTCTTTTTTCTTTTTTTCTTTTTTTGGTAAATTTTTGAGAATATTCTTATTTTTTCCTGTAAATTCATGACTTTGTTATCTCAGTGAATATCCAAATATTTTCTCGCGACTTTTTTTTGGGTAAATATACAAATATTTTCTCATTAATCTTAGAGAATATCAGAGTATTTCCAGCAAATTCACGACTTTATAATCTTGGAGAAAATTCTGAGTTTCTTCTTCTTCTTCTTCTTCTTCTTCTTCTTCTTCTTCGTCCTGTGTGATTCAACATTGTTGTTTTTCTCTGAATCTATATTCCTACTAATCCACCACTGTGATGTAGAGGATGGGCCAGGCTGTGTTCACAGAGAGAAACTACAGTTCTAATAAAGTCTGATATA
Organism: Polydactylus sextarius; assembly: GCA_016801845.1. NCBI lineage: Eukaryota > Metazoa > Chordata > Actinopteri > Polynemidae > Polydactylus > Polydactylus sextarius. Next base: position 14,364,439 of record CM028921.1, on the reverse strand, counting down.
ATGAATTAACTTTTAATAAACTGGATAATTAGAGCTTCATGTCATCACGAGACAAGATGCAATCTGGAAGCTGAAACAAATGTACACACACACACACACACTGTGAACAGGTTGTGCTGTGTATCTTCCATCTGTGCTGTTTGTCGCTGGATGTCTCTGATTCTTTCCATAAACATTTCAGTTTGTCTCATTTGTTCTGGTTTCAAACATTTGACAAATGCTGTTATGGTAAAAATATAATATTCATTCTGCTGGAGCTTTGTTCTGACTGATGTATTAACTGGTCAAACTGGGAATCATTGGGCTTTCAGGTGTATTTAGCAGGTATGATTTCTGTTTTATGATTTCTGTTCTGTTTCTCATTTTTAAAAATGTAATAACTTCAACAGAGGAAATGAGTGATTTCGTTTCTTGTCATTTCCCTTAGATAATAAAAAATTTGATCTTTGAATTCACATTGAATATAACGTGTAGTGGTGGTATACCTTGGACTGTTTTGACTTTGTTGATGCCTGAAAATAAACAACACAGCATTTCCTGATTTACCATGCCGGTTGAAGTCTATATACTCTATAAAGTTTAGGAAAACACTGTGTTTGTAGTGAAAGAGAAAATTCAAGCATCATATTTACATGAATACATGAGATGCTTCTGTCTTAATTTAATTGTAAACATGCATTTACACCATGAACTTGCTAAAGTGAAGTGAATTGCTGTTTATCAACAGTATTGTTTATGATGGTACTTCCTGTCTTTATCACTCAACTGAGGCCATTTGATCCAGAAGTTGCACTGAGAATCACTGTTACCCTGAAAACCGGGCAGATTTGGACCAATCGTAAACATTCATCTATTGGTCGGACGTGGACACACTTCCTCTGCAAAAGGCTCCACTTAAAGTGTTTGCTAAGTGGTGGTTATGGTTTGGGTTAAAAAAAAGTTTTAGTTAGGGTGATGGACTTTAGTTGTCATGGTTATGATGAACCCACTTGGTGACAGGTTGGAGACAGTTGTTGTTGCAGTTGAGAGACCAGCGTCAACTCTTAGCTGGACACTAAAATCTGACAATTTGACAAGTTGAAATGATGAGCTTGGAGGCATCCAGGGGTTAGACTGCTGAGTGCATCAATAAAACTAAGGTTGCCTTTCAGTAACAGACTCTCTAGAATAAGTGTTTGGTTTATATGTTTTGGGCACATCCACCTGGTTGGAGACTTTAGGGTAGACCACAGAGATTAATTATCTCATCTAGCCTGGGAACATCTCAGGATCCTCCAGGAGGAACTAGACAGTGTCTCTGGACACTTGGACTGACCTGATGACCTGCTGCCTCTGAGACTCAACATGAATTGATGAATCATGCAATACATCGTCTCTCATGGAGATTTCAGTGCTTAGTTTTTCATGCAACTCATTTAGAATGAATTCTGACGGTTTTGTGTCCTAGAACGTGAATAGAATCACCAGCCTTTTGCATTCAAGCAGGAATGGGTTAATGAAGTTAACTAGATGTGACGATATGGATCAGATTTGATCAGTAGGTTTACAATCGATATCATCACCGGCAGTTTAGAACAGAACATGTCCCTGCTACTTCTCTTTAATTGATTTCTCTGGGTGTTATTGGCATTAAACTGGAAATAGCATTTTGCCAAAACATCAAGACATCAACACTTCTCCATTAACTCCCCCTCCTCCTTCCCTTTTCTCTGTCCTCCCTCAATCCCCCATTGATTTACTATTAAACCAGTCCCACGCGAGTCCCCTCAGCTGGTTTGTTCCTCCTCCTGTCTTCCTATACAGCACACGCTCCTTGTTAGCATTGCTGGCATTAGAGTTTCACACTCATCCTTCACTCCCACGAGTCACACTTCTCTATTTAATCAGCCGCCCATCTACTGCTAATTACTCTCACATATACAATAAAAACAGACGATTTTGCAGTAAACACATTAAGTTTGACAGCGTGACCTCTGTGCGTTGCTTTGTGACGGTGCATGTGGAAAACCGCAGTCACCTGTGCGGCGGCAGCAGATGGGTTTTTATATCGGCTCTGACAGGTCACTGAATACAGAAACTAACGGAGCTGCTGCTGCAGAATATTTGCAGACTCGCTTTCAGGTGTTAACTCTGACGCTACCGATGCATCTCTGCACAGATCACACAGATTCACTTTACACTAAAACTCACATTAACAGGGAAATGAAACAGTGTTTTGATGCAAGAGCTTAAGAGTTAATGATGTCATATAGAGCTGTATATACTGGACATATTGTAGTAGCCATGCAGGAAATATTGCATTTATTATACCACTATTTACCAACAAGCAGGAACATTGACTTTGATCAATTCTGCATCTATTTGTCTATCTATCTATAGCTCATTTATCAACTGTGAAATTTTGAACATTTCCTTTTATTCTTTCCTCATATGGTAACAACCATGTTACAACAAATCCATCTAAATGAAATCACAAAACATGTCAGTGGTCTTTGAGTTTGAGAAATGAACATCATGTAGTCAACAGTTCAGTCAATAACCCTCAAAAGAAGATCATTTTGCAGCAGAAGTTTAGATATTTTGTAAGGGAAATAAATTATACCCAATAGAATGGACCTGGTTTACCCTTTCTTTGTATGAATTAACTCATTAACTCATCATTAAGTCTTTCCATTGTGCTTGGCATGGCAGTACGGCAGTGCAGTGGTTAGCACAGTCATCAAGAGTTCTGGGCTGGAACCTGAGCTGGGTCTTTATGTGTGGAACGTCTGTTTGTCTATATATGTCAGCTCTGTGATGCTACAGTGAACTATCCAGGTCTCACAAGCCTTAAATGTTAAGCAGCATTGATAATGGATGGATCAAAAATGTAAGGTTTTGTATTTTCTGAAATGGCAGATAATTTCTCACCGTAGCTGCTGACATCAGTGGCTACAACTTCTGGACCAGCCAGTTATGTGGACCTGTGCTGGTCCCAGTTTAGGGGATAATCATGGAACTGGTTCTAGACATGGGACCAACATGAATCATCTGATTTCCTCGTTTTACACCACTACATTGATGAGACCCAAGCAAAGTCTTTGATGTAACTTGGATGTAATTTTTACAGACATCACGAGATGCACAATCATCAGATAAAAACTTTTTTTCCGTGGGCTGGTTATTTTCAGAGTTGGATTAATCCTCATTTGGCAGCTCGGTGAGTATTTGGGGCAGCAGGACGACGTGTGTGTGTTCGCGGTGATGAAGGAATATGTCAGCCTCTGCAACAGTGTAGCTCACTGTGTTTTTAATAGTTTTTAGACGACAGCGGAGCTCAGAGGGATAACATGCACATTGTGCTTGTTAGTGGGAGACATTCGCCGGTGGTTTTAGTCACCTCTTGGGATTTATTGACAAAAAGCCCAATGTAGAAAATCACCATGTAGACTTTTAGTTTTAGTTCGACTCGACATTCTTCCAAGCCTCATAACAGCTGGAAATATTGAATATTGTCATCCAAACTTGTCGTATTCTCTAAAATGTGCGCAAAAAACATGAAAACATCGTGAAACGCAGATGATCGGCGTAAAGTTCAATGGTATAGTCTGTCTCCACTCAGCACCAGAGTCTCTGTTTGTTTCTGGCAGATACATCATCACCGACTTTTGAATTATCCCAAACAAAATGCAGATTTTAAGGATTTAAAATAAAGAGGTCTTAAAAATGAATTAGTATTGATTTGGTTTGAGCAAGATGTTTTTGAGTATTATCTGTTGGTCGTATTTTCCAAAAAAGCACTTTGGCAACGTTCAGATCTATCAACTAATGGTCGCGCTCCTATGATGGAGAGCTCCTGAGGTTTTTTCTTTTCTTGGAGGTGGTGGTGCAGACTGCAGAAACAGTGCAGGACAGATAGTTTAGTGAGCTCTAAATCCATTTGTGAGCACTCTCACAATGAGATGGAGCTGAGCGTGCGTCGTCATTTATGTGACGAATGAGTTTCTTTCACTATTTATTACAGACTGTATTTGTTTTGTGAGGACTTCTCCCTCAGGCCTCTGTCTGAACGCAGGAAATATCACTGCTTCTGAGAAATTCATGAACCTCTTACAACCGCTTGGACAGAACCTCTGAGCATCTTTTTACACGACTCGCAGGCAACATCCTCTGTGAGGATATGAAGACCTGAGCTGCATTTATTACATTATACATCTATTATATTATATTATATTATCATAGCATCATATAATACACATGTTTATATATCGCACCCACAAGCCTTCCTCCTCATCTCTGGAGACTTGCACTTTTTTCTTTTAGATATAAACTATTTATTTATTTTCTATTAACTTTTTTATTTCCTGTTAATCTATTTTTTGTGATTTGTTTATGCTGCCAAGCAGATACATTTCCCCTTGTGAGACAAATAAGAACTATTCTATTCTATTCTGTTCTATTCTGCATTTTTATAGTCAAGAAAATGAAATACTTCACTTGTCTGTCTTTTCCGTGTAGAATTGAACAACATGAAGTCATAATGCAGAGAAACTATAAAACGTAATATTTGTAATATTCTGAGGAAAAACATGGATATGATTCTCAAGAGATGGATAAGATTCAAAATGTAAATCAAGAGAAACAAACATGGCTATCACCAGAGATTTAAGTCATACATGAGAGAAAGAGAAAAAAAAACTAAATATTCTCAAATATCAAAGACGAAAAAACATGGATAAAACGATGTGTCTCTGGACACATAATTATGTATTTGGAAGAAAAAGACAAACAAAGCAGCAGATGTGAAAGGAATCAGTTAATGGTTTCACCAACATTCATAAAAACCTTAATATACAGATTCATTTTTGTGCAAAAAGGCTAAAACAAGGTTTTGTTTGTGTTTTTACCATTTGACATTTCATGAAAAGGACGATGATGTGTTTATTTCTACATTAACGGAAAGAATAAACGTGCGAATGAATGCGTGTTGTTGCTCTCGGTTGAAAGAAAGTTCAAATGTTCCACATGGACCAGTTGACCAATCACAGGACAAGCGGCGACACCCGTTGGATCTCGTGGCAGCTAAGTTGGAGAAAGTTGAGGACGTTTCTGCTGGAAAAATTCTCACCAAACTGTTCTACAGCTGCCGCACATGAAAGTTATTATCTTATTTTCATTTTCATGTCTGTGCTGATTTACAAACACCTCCTCTTCTTCATCCTCCTACTCATACAAGGAGTGAGTATCCAGAGGAAACAGCCCTGCTGTCGTTATTTAATTAGCACTAAATTACTTTGCAGTAAGTCTCCTGCTATTGTCAATTCAATGAAAATAATGAGGCTATTTTCTTTACATTGTTTGAGCCTTCAGAGAAGTCATGTGACTGAAATTGAGGACGAGTACTGATGTTTTATTTGCAGAGCCGCCTGCATCTTTAAAGCCTCGGCGGCCGTCGAACCGGTCTCTACGAGTGCGACGTCCGCTGCATGTTGACGTGAGAAAACTGAGCGTTAGTTTTGTGCCCCCCCTCCTCCCCCTATACACACACATCTAAGTTAACCCTAGTTTTGTAAAAATGCGACGCAAAGATGGCGTTAATCACCAGTGAGGCTGAAACACGTCAGGAGCGAGGGCGTGGGGACGGAGGGAAGGGGTGAGGGAGATGGAGGTTCTGGTTAATTAGGCAGGCAGTGGTGGGAGCATTCCCTGTTCTCACCACCCTCCCACCACCACGTTAAAGCAGATCGCCCTGCAGCCAATCCTGTGACCTGCTACGTTAGAACTCTGAACGTAGCTGCTCTCTCCTGACTCATGTCGCCTCATCCTTATACACTGAACCAGTGAAGCTCGGGACACTTTCACCTCATTAGTGCACCGGAAGCATCCCAGTGCGCACGCACACTCACACAAACACACACACACAACCCCCTCCTGCCTCGTTAAGGTGATTCCCTGAGGTGTAAATCTGGCTCAGGACCTTTTTGTCGCATGTTCTCCCCCTGATGAAGACCAAAAAAAAAACACAACCCTGCTTCATCTGAGTCTTGTTGCACATTCTTGCCTTTCTCTGACTTCAGGAGGGATGAACCTGTGGAGTGACACTACTCCACCGACTGCAACACAGAAGGAAAAATACAAAAGGACTGGACCTGCAGCGTCCTCGCACACATTTCAAAAACCTGCGACAAAAAAAAAAAATCAGCTGTCAGAACCACAGGCTGAGCCGCCACGGCTCTCAAGGACTACCGCAGTCCTCCGCACACGCACGCACGCACACACACACATGCAAACAAGTCATACAAGCAATGAAACACTTACCAACAGCAGCGTTTCTTCACGTCCCATGCAGCAGATATTCAGCAGGTATTCCTGGCATGGCTGCAACAGCACAGAATGTGTGTGTGTGTGTGTGTGTGTGTGTTTTATTTAAGGCATGCAGCGCTGCATGTTAACATCCAGCAGAAGCAGCAGCAGCAGATATTTTCCTGTTTTCCTCGAGTATCTCCAAGAACAAACGTCTTCTCTCTTCTCTCCACAGCGACAGAGAGATGTAGGGAGAGAGAGGAGGAGGGGGGGGCACTGATAAAAGAGAGAGAGAGAGAGAGAGAGAGCAAGAGCGAGTGAGAGAGAGAGAAACTGAGAGTGAGGGAGAGAGAGATTGGGAATGAAAAGCAGAGTGGGTTGAGAGACACTGAGAGTGAATGATGGCTTGTGTTTGTCGTTTTTCCATCCTTCCTCTCCTCTGCTTTTGGAGAGATCATCCATCACTCAGTTACACACACACACTCTGATACATTCCAGATCCCCAGAGACAACCAATGCGTGTGCAGCTCTGTGGCAACGAGTGAATTCAATTGGTTTAGCAAACTGTCAGTCAATCATGATCCCCTGTATCCCCACGGCAACGGAGGAGGGGGTGGTGGTGGGGTAGGAGAAAGAGCAATAGGAGGAAAAAGAAGAGGGAAATGAGGAGGGCGAAGATGATGAAGATGAGGGTGAACAAAAACGCAAACTGAAGGAAACAAAGTAAGACAAGGAAGATGGACAGGAAAGATGAAGCACTGTGTGTCACTTCTGTGGGAGTTGTTCAGGAAAGCTTGAGATAACAAGGCGCCATGACAGGCTAAGATTGACCCGAGATACTGAAAGTTAAGGTTTACATGAGTCCTGACCGGTGGAAGACCAGCACAGAAACGACATCCATGAGTGGGTTTTTCAGACAAAAAGACTGCTTTGGATATTAACTCAGAAAGGACAGGACCTCTATGGACAGGTTGGGACACTCTGAGGAGAAGGCTGTCAAGACAGGTTAATAGCTGAGAAATGGATGGATGGCACATCCCACCCTCTACTGCCTGACTGCCAGACCTAAACCTCAGTCCTAATCCAAACCTCACCCTTGAATCCAGAGCCATCTGTTTGGCAGCAGGATTCAATGCCTGCAAAACACTTTGGAAGGCAAATTGCTTTCTTCTCCAGTAAGCAGTGACTTGTCCACGGTCAAGTCTGTGATCCAGGTCTCAGTGGCAGCAGGTCAAGAAGGTAGTGTAAAGGTCCCTCTCTCCAGAGACACTGTCCAGCTCCTCCTGAGTTATTGCCAGAGAAGTTGATATATATATATATATATATATATGTACACATTATACACATTTATATATATATACATACATATATATATATAAAATGTGTAGAGTGTGTTCAGGTCAACCCTGAAGTCTACTACCAGTTGGACATGCTCAGAAGACCAACAGGAGGCACTCAAGAAGCGTCATGATCAGATTTCTGAACCACCCCATAGAGTAACAGCTCTACTCTTAGTTGATGTCCAGACCCTGGAGAGGAATGTCATTTCAGCCGCTTGTATCCGCTTAGTTCCGCTTGAATAAAATGTTCCTCCTTTCTTGCCTATTTGTGATCCATCTACCTGGTTTAGCTCCAGTCTGGTGCAGGTCCCATTCCTTCCTAAAACCTGGGTTGCACTTAATTTAGTCCAATAAAGAACAAACTAAACCACATGCTTTTCCAAGTATTTAAAGTGGCATCAGCAGCAGACTTGGGGCATGGCCGTGCTAATATAGATATTTTTCCAATTTGGTTGAAAAATTCTGCCCTCGTATTGTATATTTCAGTCAGCCACCAGGGGACAATCAAGTTGTTTTGGTGTCATGTTTGGCAAAATTTTTTCGTAGAGTTTGTGATAGGGAAGACGGCTAGCGCCACTGATGCTTATGAATTATATTTAAGTAATTGAGATAAATAAAAATGAATGTGTCACTTATAATTAAGAAAAGTAAAATCTAAAGGTCATGCTGCAGTCCACAAATACATCAATCTGATGGTGTAGCATCCACCTCATATATAGTGTACTGAATGTACTGTATAAATGTGTAGGCTGTCCTGTGAATTTCTTTAATTAGTTTGGATAGTTGAGCTGTTAAGTGTTGCAACTGGTTGAATAAGACACTGAATCACAGATGGAAGAGATCGTGATTGATTCCAGGTGTCTAGCTGTGTGTTTAAAACATTATCAGAGACCAGAGGACAGAAGAAGAGATGAGACGAGGGACTGAGCTGTTTCACTTTGGTTCGTTTGGTTTGTTTTCACTTTGTTTCACTGGTTTTTATTGGCTTGTGTTTGCCTGTTTGGGTTTTATGCCTAATTCTTGTTATATGTTAACTGTCCCTTCAGGTCTCCCAGGAACCCCCAGCAGAAGATCATCAAGCGGGTCATTGCCCTGGAGGGAGACTTCATCAGGTAAGAAGTCACCATTCAGTATTTGAGTTGCTTTTAACTAACCCCACTAAGAGAGCTGATGTATTTTATATCACAGTGCTGTCACAATAAACTCTAGGCATCCTGTTAGTCAGCAGTGTCCTGTTAGTCAGCAACTGCCTTGGGTCTAATCATATCAGCCTGCAGTCCAGAGGTTCACTCCATCCCACTGATCACTTATCAGATTAATTGACATCACCTTGTGGCCTAAGTAAATAACAGCTCACATCCTGCACAAACACAACTGATCAGTAAACATAAAGGATTTAGAAACTGTATCATTTTACATGCATTTTACATACAACTATGGTTCTCAGTCATCCAGTTGATTGGTAGGTTAAAACGCTGTCATTGGACCAAGTTTTCACTAGTCAGATTTAATCAATCAGCTTCTGCGATTAATATATTTGGCAACCTGACTTTTTGAACATGCAACATTTACTGAACCTTTTTCTCTTCATCCAGTTTATACTAATCAACACTAGGTCAAAGAGATCATGGAAGTGATCAGATACTCTGTCAACATTACAGACTTTGAGTGTGAATACATCAGAACTGTTATATTTCAATATTTTTGTTCTAAGAATTGAGTTAAAATTATTTAATCTTCTGTAAATACCTTTAAGGTTATGGTGACCAAGCAGAACACACTCAGTCTACTGTGGCTGACTCTGTCTGTACAGTCAATCAATCAATCAATCAAACTTTATTTAGCTCAGCTTCTTTTATGGACTCAGGGCCATAAAAGAAAAATGGGACAGGCAAGATGCAGAATACAATATACATAAAACATAAAAAGCGTAACTAAAAAGATATCAATCTACATACAGACATTCATCTCATGCATGCATACATAAGATGGTTCACCAACGTTTCACACACTGTTGTATGTTCTCAGCTGCATAGACAGTCCATCCATATATACAGTGTATCCGGGAAGTATTCACAGTGCTTCATTTTTTCCCACATTTTACATGTTACAGCCTTATCCCAAATTCATCTCTTTCCTCAAAATTCTACATACAATACCCCAAAGTCAGACCTCACATGTACGTAAGTATTCACAGCCTTTGCTTAATACTTTGTTGATCCACCTTTGGCAGCAATGACAGCCTCAAGTCTTTTTGAATATGATGCCACAAACTCAGCACACCTATCTTTAGGCAGTTTCATCCATTCTTCTCAATTCTTTGCCCAGTACTTCTCAAGCTCCATCAGGTTGGATGGGAGACGCCTGTGCATGGCCATTTTCTCCAGGTCTTTCCAGAGATGTTAATCAGATTCAAGTCAGGGCTCTGGCTGGGCCACTCCAGGACATTCACAGAGTGGTCCTGAAGCCACTCCTTTGAGATCTTCTGTGCTTCAGGGTGTTGTCCTGCTGAAACAGGAACCTGAGGTCAAGAAAACTCTGGAGCTAGTTTTCATCCAGGATTTCTCTGTACATTCATCTTTTCCTCTATATCCTGACTAGTCTGTCAGTTCCTGCTGCTGAAAAACATCCCCACAGCATGATGCTGCCACCACCATGCTTTATTGTAGGGATGGTATTGGTCTGGTGATGAGTGGTGCCTGGTTTCCTGCAAACATGACCCCCAGCATTCACAACAAAGACTTCAATCTCTGTCTAATCAGACTAGAGAATTTTGTTTCTCATGGTCTGAGAGTCCTTCAGGTGACTATTAGTGAACTCCAGATCGGCTGTCATTTACTAGAGTGTCTTTTGCCTGGCCACTCTACCATACAGGCCTGATTGATGGATTGCTGCAGAGGTGGTTGTCCTTCTGGAAGGTTCTTCTCTCTCCACAGAGCAACGCTGGAGCTCTGACACAGTAACCATCAGGTTCTTGGTCACCTCCTTGAATAAGGCCCTTCTACCCTGATGGAATAAGGCTGTAACATGACAAAATGTGGAAATGTGAAGTGCTATGAATACTTCCTGGATCCACTGTATCTGTGGATGAACTGTCTATGCAGCTAAGAACCTACAACACTGTGTGTTTGATTGGTGAAACGTTGGTGAACCATCTTATGTATGCATGGGATTAACGTCTGTATGTAGATTGATATCTTTTAAGTTAGGCTTTTTATGTTTTATCTATATTGTGTATATCGGGGACAGCCTAACAACAATGCAGTGATTTGTATTCTTACAATTTAAATGATATTTTATTTCAAAATAGTAGTATTAATAATTCTTGTTGAAGGATCCTTCAACAAAGCAATCAACATGCTCATCAACATCTATCGTACAAATTTACAAAACAAACCTTTCAACCCCAGACACTTTTACCGTCAGAAATCGCTGCTGTCATTTCCACAGCCTGAGCAATGATTACATCCTCCAATGTTGGCACACTTATTGGTTCTCTGTCAAGTCCAGAGGACATTAAAGTCACTGTGACGAGACACAAAAGGAAATTCTCAGCCCTGACTGACAGCAGATCCTGACTGGCCAGTCACTGTGGCAGGTGTTTAATGGACAGACGTAACTACGTCTCTCAGGACTCGGGACATCATTAAACCACATTCACACTTCAGATTGAGATTTAAAGGGGATATCCACCTGAGAGTATGTTTACAGGTGTTGGGGAGTATTTACTGTGTGAAAAGATGTCTGATAAATGACCTCAAGTGATGAAAACCAGAACTGATTATACAACTCACCATTATCAATCCCCACACACCACACAAGTCAATTTAATTGGGTCCTTTTTTGTCCAGTGCTGTTAGAAGATACAAGAACACTACCTGTGTCACAATTCTCTGCTGCATCCTATGCAAGACTTGATCTACCAAGGTCAGACCTTTTTTGATGTGTTTCTGAAGTCTACGTTTGATTAGTTAGGCTGTGAAGTATCCAGTTGTTTAGCCTTTGCAGTTCAGGAAAAGAAGGCTGGATTTGTCAGCTGCATTTGAAGGAGCCTTTGAAACGAGACAGTCACCGCCTATAATGTGTACGGCCAATGAGACCAGCTCTGGAACTGAGACACAGCTACAGAGTACTAATCTAACAGAGGCAGTAAAAATCCAGTAGAACAGGGTGGTGATATAACATCAGTTTCAGGTCAAACAAAAAGGATCATTCTCTTGAACAAAAATCTCTGCCTATGTTGGAATCCTATTCATATCCTCTCAGTGGATGGACTTCGACTTTGGACAACTGCTTTGTCACAGCCATTTTTAGGTTGCTGGTTATGGTGTTCCTGCCCAATAGTGGACCCATTTCAAACAATTTTGGCCCTATTAATCATTTAGACACATAACGGTTTTAAAAATACTTAGGCGTTGAGTTGAAGAAGAAAAACAGCAGCACATTAGCAGGTCTCCCTCAGAGTGAAAATTCTCCAGAGATATCTCTGTTTTGTAGTTTGTAGAAAATATTCATGATGGAAACTTGCTGTGCATCTTGAAGTCATGGTTATTCCTACTCTAAAAACAGTTCTTCCTCTGTGCGCTTATAATTCATCAAAGTCAGTGGGGGCAGCCTCACATGTCGTCTTTGTAGCGACTCTGGTACAAAGTGGCTCCAACAGAAGCAGCAGCTACGACTGTAGGATGAAGTGATTCTTCACATATAAATGTAAAATAAATCTGTCTGTATCTGAAATGTACTGAGCTCCTTTAACTCTCTGTAACTCAGATGTTTTTTTTTAGGTTTTAAACCTTGAAAAGTGAGTGAAACGAATTTGAACCAATTATTCACCCTAAGCACCCTTTAGCTAAAAGCAGCTAAAAAGCTAAACTATACTAAAAGCAGCTGTTTTTGCTATTGTTAACAGCATTAACAGCTGTTTACTTACCAATCAATCTGTTTAATTACAAAATCAGTGTGAAACTTCACCAACATCTGTCTCCAGATGTGGGAAGGAATACCAACTATTGTTTTAATTCTACAAAATTTAGCATGCTAGCCAGCTAGCTCCTCCATGTCTTGTCACTGTAGTGTCCAGCCTATAGAGGGTGTATTATAACCTCTGGTCTTGTAAATGCAACAATAGCTGAAACTGTTAGTGAGCGACAGCTCCACCACCTATTTACAGCAGGGAACCACGTTCAGCATCACGTTTTCTTTGTCTTCGTATTTGTCTTCTTTAAGCACTAGAAGGAAATAATGATGTCTCTACTGGAGGCTAGTGTCTTTATGAGCTGCATTAGCTGATACTGACGCATGACACCTAAATCTCCCACCAAATTGTTGTTTCTTGACTTGCATTGTGGGTAATTACCAGTTTTTAACTTGAACAATACTTGCACACAGTTAAGTTTTCAGCCATTTTTGTTTAGTTTTTGAGGTAATTCTCAGAAGCCATCATGTTTCTGTTCTTAGCCCCATTAATACTTATTTCTCTGCGTAGCTGAAATGGCTGGTCACTGTGTCATGTTTGCCAGAGTGGTGAACAAACACTGATCTCGGAGTTGCGCCATGACAACAAGGCATCAAACTGCTGAGAGTGCCAGCTTGAATTAGAAAAAAGAATTTTATACCATCATGATTATGTCATTTTTAAATCTATCTATAATCTGCTGAGGTGGTGCAGAGGTTAGCACATTTCCTCACACAGGGTTAATGGGGAACTCTGGCACATTCAAACCTATATTCTACTGTTAGAGGTCTTTGTAATGTCAGTTGCCAAAAACTGAAAAAAAATCAGTGCTACGTTAGTGGAGATGTGGTGGTAACAGTGAGCCTGGCCAGGCAGCTAATAAACTAAATGATCCAGGCAGATTTCTAAGGTCAAAGTAAACAGTGTATTTCCTCAAAACCTGTGATGTAGCATTTTAATCATTCTGACATTACAAATGAGTGTGTAACAACATGGAAATATCCTATCTTTGTCTCTTGTAATTTATAACATTGTGGCTAGCTCATATGTTCAGGGTCAGAAGGTTCTGGGTTCTTTGTGGTGTTTACATGGTGTCCCCAAATCATTGTAGGTTTTCTGTGGATATTCCCACTTATTCCCACAGTCCAAAGACATGCAGATAAGGGCTGGAGTGCCCATCCCCAAACTATGACACTATACCACTCACCGCAAAGGATAAGTAGTATAGCTTATGGATGAATAAGTGGTAGAATCTGTTCGTACTGGCTCAACAGTCATCAACCATCAATCAGAATAATTTTTGCAGAAAGGTGTGTCCATGGATTCTGGACCTCAGGGGCCTTTGAATACAAGTAAATATTAATGATTTTGTTTTTGTAACATTTTACCCAGTTGTATTCATGAATTCTGAAATTTAAGTTTGTGAGGTCATAATGCTCTTGGCCTTTGACTCTTGACCACCAAGATCTAATCAGTTTCTCTTTGAATCAAAATAAACATTTTTGCTAAATTAGACATTTCCTCAAGGTGTTACCGAGACGTGTTTGTGGGAACAGGATGGACAGCCCAGCAAACATAATGCGTTTGATCGTACAATGACATTGTACAATGTACATATAATTCAATAACTCATCAAGTAATTCATGCTAACGCAGTAATTTCATACAACTATTATTAATCTTAATTTGTTTGATCTCAAATGTTGCGTTTTATAAATGGGTCAGGCTCCGTGAATTGTGGTGTCTCTCTGCAGAGTGTTTTCCTTGGTTTGAAAGATCAGATTTTTTTTTTGTTCTTCCCCTGTGAGATTTCTGTGAAGCAGACTTCACTGGAGCAATTTAACATTTCAAGCTAAATGTTGGCTTGAAATTGGACTTGAATTGCATCCGAACTAGCATTAAGAACACATTAAGGTTAGGTTGCAGATAGCTATTTTTATTCTTAGTGTGAGTGCACTGGAGCATTTGATAGGAGGGACTGTGTGTGTGTGTGTGTGTGTGTGTGTGTGTGTGTGTGTGAGTCATGCTCTCTGGATTTCCTTCAGGAAGAGGTAGGAGCTGCTCTCAGCCATGTTACACAGCGTCCTAACTGGGAAATGAGCTCCACAGCTCAGATAATGAGACACAGCAGGAGGACAGAGGAAGCTTGGGCCCACTGGCTCTGATACAGCAGCTTCTCAAAACTCAGCGTCTGATTGTTGGACTGTTTTTTGTTTATTATTTAGACCATGGTGTCCCAGTTTGTGCCTTGGCCAATTGGGGCTGCAGTGTTTTTGTGTTTGTACCTTTTAATCAAGCATCTGAACCTGAAACTTTAACACAGACTCTCATGAACTAACAAACTTCGGACTGACAACTTTACCTGATGCAGATAAATATTTTGATATGATTATCAGTCATATGCTTTTATTGCCAACTGTATCATATTTGCTAAATGAGTTTCTGAGACCTCTATCTTATTGAAATGATCAGCATGTATCAAATAAAAATGAAACAAAATTTGAAACACATTTTTATAAATAATTTAAAAACTAATAAATAAATAAATAGAAAAAAATACATATGAAACGGTACAGATTTTTTATTAACATTTAATAAACATCTGAGATTCAAAAAATTTGAATTTTCTGGCTATTATTTGATGCGTCTGGCTGTAAAGGGTTAAGCGTAATAATTTTTTAATACATTCTGCATTAAAAATGCAGAAGATCATTATTGATCTTGTAAAGACATCAAGGCAAAGGTTGAGCCTCTGAAGTCACAGCTTTCAATAACACATTATTCTAATGTATTTTTTTCATCACCTGAACATTTGGGAAATATAAAAACCAAACCGGAAAATCTGTTGGGACACACATACAATTCCCACAGATTTTCCCACAGAACAATCAAAGTAAAACCTACCTGAAAAACACAGAATGTGATCAATCAAGTTTCATAGCAATAAAAATAGTTTTTCTTTTAAATTTCCAAAGGCTTCAAATGTCTCTTAACTGACAAAATTATGTGACGCTTTCACATTCATAAACTTTGAATTCAATTTTAATCTCTTTAATGTCTCAGGATGAAGAAGCACCTTAAATATAGTAGCAGGATGAAAACATGAGAACTAGATTACTGCCGTTAATCCTCTTCGTTCTGGTTTGTTGTTTTAGCTGCTTGTCACTCAGACACACCTCTAAACTCTGCTGTTCTTTGTTAATTACTTCTGTTTTAGAAATTACAACATCCCCATGAGTTTTTACAAAGACATCCATCATCCAAACTAAATAACAAAACGCATGTCGCCAGCGTCCATTACCGTTCAGGATGAGCTTCCTTCGAGGACATTACACAAAATCAGACAAAATATTTTTGCATCAAGGCGATTCATACTATCTGCAAGGTGAACCTCCACCATGGCCCTGGTTCTGGACATATTTTTGGATGTTGCAACATTATAAAGTTCTCATATATCCATCCATTATCTGTACTGCTTACACTTGGAAAGTTAGAGGGTGGCTGAGGCTAATCCCATCTTATTTAGAACAAGGTATATCCTGGACAGGTCAACATATTTATTGCCAATTTATAGCCACCAATCAACCTGCATGTGACCATGGAAGGAGGCTGAAGTACCTGTAGAAAATCAACAAAGACACTGGCAGAACATGCAGTCCCCACATGGAAGCCTTACCCATTTTGTAACAGCCCTTTTACTCATCGTTTCAGCTGCAGTAGGGCGTAGGCCAATCTTTGCAAACTTTGCTGATTCTGTTCAACCACACGCAACTTAACAACATAAAATCCACCTTTATTCTGAGTTTCAGCTCATTGTTTATGTCAGAAGAACTTTATCCATTCAGGAGTTGAAGGAATTCTGCTTAAAAGCCCAAAAGGACATGAGACTACTTGATGTAGGTTCAGAGGGATTCATCACCAGAGTTCCTGTAATGTGTTGACAAAAGAGAAATTTTTCTGCTACAGTTCCAGACATAAAACAGTAAATGAAACTTACAAAGAAGTAACCCTGTGGCCAAACCTCAGCAGCTGCTTTTATTACATTTGAAAAAGAAATACCTGCTGCGAAATCAGCGTCTGGGCAGAACTGCAACACTGCAAGTTTCAGCTCAAAGAAGATGAGCAGCAACGTTGAGCAGTTTCCTGTGATTCACTGCTGCATTAGTCTTTATCCGAGCGTCTCGAGAGAGACGGCCTATTCTCAGTCTTTCTTCACATAGCCGTTTGGTCAGGTTCCCACCCCCACACCTGTCAGTCATTGTGACAGGCTGTCACTCTTCTGACGCTGAAGGCAGCAAAGTCCATTAAGTCTCCATTTTTAATGAAGAATGAGAACAAGAGCAAATTAAAAAGACCAACACAATGTCAGTGTCTTGTAGTTTCTCCCTGACTTCCGTCACTACAGATTCCAATTCAAGTCCGCTCTGATAAAGTGTAACTTATCCTGTTTTTCTAATGGCTATTGTATACTCAAAATAATGTATATAACCTCACTCCCGAAGGTAAGGATGACGCAGAGATTTATAAGAGGGTAGAAAGGAAATGTCAACAGACCTTGTAATGGACCATGGGAAATTAGATTTCCCAGTCTTGTTTAGCTCACAACACAGTCTGTATATAAAGAGGGACAAAGAGGCAGCTCCCAAAAGTGGAGCCAAAACATCTGCATCCCCTGGTGCCTGGCTGCACAGGTCATAAGCCCCGTCCCCTCCATGTTAGCAGATGGGACATGATCCAAACTGAAACAATGAAAGACCACATCAGTTCTCATCACCCTGATGTTTGTTTCATTCTGATCATTGCGATACATGAGGAGGATGTAGAGACACGTCATCCATTTTCATTCATTGTTTGAGACACAGTGTACAACCTGCTGCACTTTTGTAATTGGAGAACTAAATGAGGATAAACTGAGCTCATACTTCCAATTTTGAAAATAAATGTTATAAAAAAATCTGAGTTTTCTTGGCTAAGAGCTTTTTTCAGTCACAGATTAAAAAAAAAAAAAAGGTGCAACTTTAAACCGCAGTGGTAAATTCTCATGAATTTGAGGATTTTTTCCTCTGTAGCTATGCAGATGTTAACATTATGCAGGCACCATAACGTGACACATGATGATGACGCAACAGATAATCCATCCAAATTACTTTTAGAGTGAGCACAGTCGCTCTGGCAGAAACCACCCAGTAAACCAGCAAACACATCAGATCTCATGTCCACACTCGGACCCTGCAGCAGGAAGACGCAAATCATTAGCATGACGGAGGCAGTGCACTCGCAGCAGCTGTCATTACACACCACTGTCATGAGATTTTATTCATCCCAGTAGCTGTTTGTGTGTGGTGTCACTATCGCAAATTGCAGGTCACTGGTTGGGGGATGAATAATAATAACAATATAAATAATAATAATAACAGACCTGTGGTTTGTTTTTCTTGACGACAACACTGGCTGTCAGCAGGCGATGTCTTTACAGGGGCCAGACAGACATAAATCATAGGTCCGGTTGTTTTAGTCGAGCCACGCAGACGAGGCACCTGCCTACCATGTAACCATCAGCCACAGAGGAGAGAATGTTTTACAGGTTCGCCCTCAGACAGGGATCAGGATATACAGCATGTAAGCCCTTTTCATCACTGTCAGGCCTCAGGAAACTCAGTGGGAAGGAATTAGCAGTAAACTAATGGTACAAATGAACCCATTCTCTTGTCTGTTAAACCTTTATACACAAGCCTAAGCAGAAGTACCACACAAAAACCCAAATCCAGCGTAATGAGCAGTTAGACCTGTAAACACAGCAGCAGACACTGTCCGCATTTATTTATTTATGTATTTTTTGCGACTTTTAGCAAGATTGATGAAACCTAGCAGAACAAACTGCCAGTTTGTTACCAGAAAGAAGCAACACATTTGTCCTCAGGGTGCAACGGCTGGCCAACTGAACTACAACGTGTCTCAACTCTGATTCAGCCTCATTCACTGACCCCCTTAACCTCCAATGCAGAGAGTTGTATATGCAAGTAGCTGTCAATGTGAAGTGACAGTTTATCTCTGAGGAGTTGCACAGATCTTACTAATTAGGTTAAATCAACTTGATATGACTAGTTTGCAACATTGAAATTAATAATTGAAGTGTCATTATATAGTTGATTTGATTTTTATTTTATTTCCGTTCCAGCCTTGTTTCAGGGGGGTTGCCAAGAATCATGTAAAGTGTGTTTTCTTCTGAAGATAAAAAAAGCAATTTAAAAAACTACTTGTACTTCTGGTTCACCTACCAAATGGGTTATAAAGACAACTGCCTTTGTCCTGTTGCTGTTTTGGATGGTGTCACTCAAAATGAAAGGGTCAAAAAAGCTGAGTGTGGCACATTGGACACTTCTCATCCTCAACAGTTGCCATCTTGGCTACATAGTAGAAAGTGGAGGGACCACCAGTGCCTTTTTTAAACCTGTGAAAATGGCAGCTGACTGAGCTTCTTGTGGCATGTTACATCAGTCAGGCGGCTCTCAAAGAAAAAAGTCAAATATTCAAAACAGTGCAGATAATTTTGTGGGTGAAAATCGTGTTCTTGTGTCACGATCTTTCTCTCTGGAGTACAGCATGGCAGTGTTGTAGGTGTAGGTCAAAAACCCCAAAAATGTTGCACGCTGTAGTGCTTAAAAAACATTTTTTCTTGATAAATGCTTTAAAAGATCAGTAGTATTCAGTGGTCATAAGCAGCATTAGTACAAATCTCTTCAGTAAGCTTGATTCCAGACAGGACTGAACTCCTCACCCTGGTAGTTCCGGTCCTGTACATTCTATCTGTCCAAGATTATTAAATCCTTTCACGATCCACATATTTTCTTCCAATTACATTGAGATATGGCTACGCTGCAATGTCAGACAACCTCAGACGTGATGGTTCGACTCACTGTCGCCCTTGTCAGGACCTTAACATTTTCATATTGACAGCTTCGGTCCAAATACACAATGTCATTACCCTGCTTGTTGTAATCCAGCTTGTGGAGCTGTCAGCAGCTGCCGAACTCTGCTGCTACACTCATCATCAGCTGTTGCTAATGCAGATTAAATGAAGTGTGTTTCTGAAATGTGAATGTTTGAACTTGTCTTAGCGAAACATCACCTTCCCATCTTCTCTTTTGATGAATTCTCACCCTTTGTTCAGAAGTGGCCCACATTCAGCGAAAACGATCACGATCATGGTCAGACACAGTTTGTAGCATGTGTGAAGCATCTGCTGAATCACTGTGTGTGTTCTTGTGTTATTTTAGTTTGTATGAGCATGTCTGCTGTGTCTGGGTTAAACCCTCAGTGGTAAGGCTAAAGATTGATAGCTTTTAGATTGATTGAAGTTGATAGATTGATTTTAACAAACTAAAATTGATAGGATTGACAGGGCTCATAGGGAAGTCTTTTAGATGACCTTTTTTGATCCATTAAAGGATCATCAGTCAGTCGAGTGGCACTTATGGCTTAAAGTGGAGATGACACTCTGACCAATCTAAGTGAAATTTGTTTTTTTCTTTTTTACTAGGATTCTACAGCAGCAGTTTGATGATTCACTATTTGTTTTCATGGTTGTTCTGGTCCTTTTTGTGCAGTAGTACTCAAGTCAGCCTCCAGGGGGCAATCCAGTAGGACCCTACTCGTCCGCTGCTGTGTCCGTTGCTTGCTCCTGTCTTTATGTTGAGTTTTACCAGTGGGACGTTGGCCCTCAGTGGTGTCTTTCCTTAAAATAAACAACATCTTAATAACAGTGACTGTCAATACCAGGACACAAAACCAGACCTCTGGTTTCAGAGCCCAACTACTTACTAATTGAGCTACCAGAACCAACATGTACAGATGCAATGTACCACTTTTATTGTCAGCACAACTTGGCGTATCTCTTGGTTCACACTGCTCTTTTTTTTTTTTTGAAAAGTTTGTCTTTGCACCCAGTTCAATTTCATCCTCTCAGTCAGTCTTTGTGGGTATCAAATCTTCTTGCTTTTAAACACATTTTCTAGCCTTGATTGGGTTTGTTCGCTGACCATCCAATCACAGGACTTGAAAATTCTGACACCATCATAGGACTGCTAGCTGACCCCGCAGACCCCAATTCAAAATCCTATTGGTTAAAGCAACAGTTTCATTGTCGTTGATTTTAAACTACAGACACTAGCCTCCTCTCTGCTTAAAAAAAAGCAACTGGTGTTACACCTTGGACTTTATTTTCAACTTTTTCTTCATTTTTCCAATAATTTCAGTCAGTGATGATTTTATATCATGATCCAACTGGAAAACGTCCACATTGTACTTTTTAAAGCTTATGACATTTTACCCTTATACATTCACAAACCAGCAGACCGGGTGCTTTTGATAAAGACTTATACAAGCAATGTTATCTATACATTTATTGTGCAGCTGAAGGTCATTGGTTCCATTCCTGTTTCCTCCAGTTTTCATGATACTGAACTCCAAATTGCCTTCAATGTAGCATTGTTGTTTCTATGAGTGTATGTAACTTGTAACATAAAGAACTTTGAAAGGTGATGAAGTGATGAAGTTTTGGTCAACACTCCTAGACAGGATACAACAACATCTGTTCAACCATCCCTGAAGGATAACATCAGAAGAAACATGTTGAGCGTTTCACTCAAGTTTTTACAGTATCTCTGTAACAACTTATCTGTATCTCAGCAGGTCTGAAACATAATTTCAGATGCATCAGATCATAGAAAACATATGATAGAAAACAAATGATAAGAGCAGTAAATACCGGAAAGAGGCAACTGAGGTGTCACATTGTGTTTAGCTGAGAATATGCAGCTGCTCAGAGCTGCAGCCCAGTGGCTGACTGAGGTCTGGATATTCTCAACTGTACATTTAAAAATTGGCAAAATTGATCACATTTCAGATCGCAACAAGATTGTGATGTGATTCTTTTGATTAGTTAGTTTTTAAGACACTTTTTCTTATAATTCTTGCCCTTGTTCTACCTGAGGATACTTCTTCACTTCCAAGGCCATTTCAGTCATTATGAATACAGACTCGTTCAAAAAGCATTATGATGCAGATACATGTAATTTATGGAAAATAGAAAAAGATCTGAATATTCAGAATATGTAAAAAGTTGCTCAGAGGAGTGTTTGAAACAGATCCATATTCACTACTTCTAATCAACGAGTTTGATTAGAAAATGTGGGAAGGAAAAATAAATACTTAAGGCAGAATTTTGATGGAGAAAAAGGTTCATCAGCTCTTCATCACAGAGTCAGAATCTAAAGATTCTTCACCTTAACAGACTCGACCTGGTTAAATGCTGAAAGAGTAAAGACTAGATACAGAGGAGTCGATCAGTCTCTGTTCTATAAAGATTTCACACTCGTTCCTTCTCAAATGTAGCAGAGAATTGGTGTCATATAGACTATAACCTTTTTTTATTCCTGCTGTAATGTCCCAGCTTGTTTTTCTCTTTTTCCCCCCTTTTTTGTGTGACTCGGTAAATTCAGCTGCCGCGACTGAATCAATATTTATGTATCAGAGGTCTCTTTATCCCCCCCGCCCCCACTGCACACACACACACACACACACAAACACACATACTCAAGGAATTGCAGACAAATTTCCATTTAAAAAGTCACTGAAGTTATAATTCACAATGTTCCCTCTGCTAAATGATAAATCAGAGCCAGGACAGGCCCATAACAGTCCAGAAGGAAGATGAAGGGGCACTGGATGAGCTGATTGAAGCAGGATGGGACCAGCGCCGCTGCCGCCATTATTAGTCTCAAAGTGTCATCAGATCAGACCTTTGTTTGAGCGATAAGGTGGCGAAGGGAAGTGATGCCAGAAGGGAGATGATTTAGAGGCTGATGATTCACAATACTGAAACGAAAGTGATAATTGTGGTGATTTGACACACTATCAACAAGGACCTTAAGTGCAGTTTTCCCCTTAGTTTTTGTATTTGTATGCATACAAATATTATATAAATAATGTTTTTTTTTTTCTCTTGTCAGCGATAAAGAAGCATTTACTTATCCCATCTGCATTGTGAAAGTCTGTTACTCACTGAACCAATATGAAAAGTATGCATTCTTCATCGTAACGTTTTGATGACACCTTATATACCTCAACTATGGTTATTGGGACAGTTGAAACATGTGACCACTTTGTTTAATACTGCTCGGTTTAGTATAGGGTTGAATTTTTCTCTCATTCTGTTGTGGTAGTTGACATTCAGAGGATCACCTTTATGGTGTCAGCAAAACAGGAAGTTTCTTAAAATATAGATGTTTTACTTGATTCCAGCTGTCAGCTGTACCTTACTATGAACCAAGTTACTACTAGTGTTATCTACCTTCCTCAGTTAGTTTGTACAACTAAATTCTTAGGGAACACAAAGTGAAAATTCGGACAGGATTAGTTTTTACATGGTTTGGTAGAGTAATTTCATTTTTACCACAGGCCATTTTTTATTACATCTGTAATAAAAAATGGCCAATTCATATGGCATAAGAAATGTTAGTAAAACCACCACAAGCTGGAGGGCTAAACAGATTTACACACAGCCGTCACCTCTTGTCATTAGTGTTGTTGAAATCTGACCTGACTAGCCTACTGGTTGGTTTACTGGCATTTTATTAGCCACATAGCATAGTGAGGTGCTTACATAAATATATGCACTCACCTAAAGTAATCAGAAATCCCATGCTTTTGTCCTTCTTGTGGTTCAGAATAGTGTTCATCGAATACCAAAAACGTCAGAGATTTGCCACAAAATTGTCCGAACACCTAGAGTGAAACTGAATGTTTCTTCAAGCACCTCCACGCATGAAAATGTACAGAAAAATACTTGTAAATAAGATGGTCTATTCGCACAGAATTACTATTATCTGGTGTAATTTTTCCAGACCTTTTTACCCAAGGAAAAAATCACCGACATTGTCTGCTAATGATTACTGACATGCTGTATGATCACTGAGAAGCTCTGGTACCATGAAAAACTAATCCCATCCACTTCAGGCTTTAGTTATTTTTGGCTTTGACAATATGTTCTAACATTGATGTCCACATAAAATAAATGTAGATGCCTCAATGTGTCAACTCTGACCAATCAAATACATGCAAGTGCATGTATGTGGTAAATGACCAGCAATGCTTGGGTGTTAGACAAACCTTCAAATGCCTGGATCTATTCTCAATCGCATTTAATTGTCTCACTGATCCCAGTAGTAAATGTGCCAAAAGGAAGATTATTCATAATACAGAATCATATATCATTAAATTGAACTGAACAAAGTATCACTTTAATGTACCTTTATTCTGCCGAGATGCTTGGTCTGTACTAAAACATCATTGAGGATTATATTTCTATGCGCCTGTTTGGACGTTTTATGGATCAAATTTTTAAAAATGTGTATATTTTTGTTGTTGTTGTTATCATTATTCATTTATGAATTTCTAATATTTTTGGATTTGTGCTTGATGCCCTAAATGGGCATCGAGCATCTTTAAACAAATACTCTATTTTAACATGAGTCAATTTCACTGCCTGGAGAAATTTGTTGCAAAAGCCTCATTAAAAATCAAATCTAACATTTTCATTATTTTACTGTCTTCTTTTGTCTCCCATCTCCTCAGGACTCTGAGCTACAAGAATCGATATGTTCGAGTTCCCGATGGTCACTTCTGGATCGAGGGGGATCATCACGGACACAGCTTAGACAGCAACAGCTTCGGGCCGGTACTAACTAAACACACTGCTGTGCACATTATGAAAAGTGGAGATGAAAGTCTGATCACTATGAATCTTGTGTGAGTCCTGCTATTGAATGTGAAATTCATGTAGCTTTGGTAGAAAACCGAATACAATTTCAGCACTAGAGCGCAGCCATCTTTCAACAAGTAAGATGGTTTGAATCTGTGGTTGTAGTGGTTAACTCATTCATCACTTACACTACACTACACTTTGGTCGTAGCATGAATAGGGTCCCTACAAAAAACTGAAGTACTTTCTTAATACTTCTTTTAATAACTCAGTAAGGGTACTGACAGTTTATTCAAAGGACTGTTTAACTAGACTTTTCTGTTCATTTCCATGTTGTGAGAAAGGCCGTATAAGTCAATAATCGATTGAAACGCAAACTGAAGTCCAGTGAACACAGTCACAGTCCAGCAAACATATGTTGGCGTTCATTGCGGACACGTTCTTTGCACCCAGATGGTTGAATGGTTGGCAGCAGATCCCCAGTTCCATTCCCAGCCAAATTTTACTGCTGATTTCCTGTCACCCTTCAGTTCAGCTATTTAATGAAGGCATACAATGTCGAAAAGATTATCTAAAGATGGTTCCACCCACATTCAGGAACATGTGAAAAGTGCTAGAAATTCTGAACGTCTCCTTTTCATAGAAATTCCTCTTTTAGAAATGTCGCTAGAAAATGGGTCAATTTCAAAAACGGTGGTTTGTGACATCAAATGTATCTCACTGCCCCCCCGACTCTGATTCCATTCCCTCCCCTTCAAAGGCGATTAGATGTAAAAAGACAGCCTGTTTTGAAGCCTGGCAAAGTTACATTCATTTGAGTGACAGTGAAAACAGTCAATCAGTGTCAAGTGCTTGCATTTCATAATGAGGTTGCCAGTTAAGACTAAAGAGATGACAAATAGGTGCAAAACCACGCGTTTAAAACCCCCCATCCTAAAATATCTTTCTGAGAGAGGTTTTTATGAAGCTTCTGAGGCGCCACACATCCAACCAACATTTTATTGTGTATATGTCACATCACAGAACAAGGATCAAAACCTCATTCAACCATTTAAAACACCTTTAAAACAAAATGTTTTAAATTAGTCATTTAGTTATTTATTAAGGTTTCATCTCCAAATATCTCTAAATATAATCTACATTTTCAATCATATTATCCTCCCATCAGGCATAGTCAGAGACTACTGAGTGTGTAGTTACACGACTGAAAATAACAATAAAGGAAAATAAATGATTTCTCATCATAACTAAACTACCAAGTAAAGAAATAAAGAAAGAGACACTGTTACTATTGACCCAGAGCCTAAACACAAAACCTCAATGTGTGAAACAATATTTAAAGCTACAATAAGCAACTTCAGAGAGTCGAGCTACCAAACCCCATCCCCCTTCATCACCCCCCTCGCCATGTTTGCTGTCTCACGAATCAGGAGCTGTGTGGCTCAGTTACATCCACATCGTCCAGCTCAAAGCAGAGCAGCATCAGACCAAAGAGTGAGTTCAGGTATTGATCGACAGTTGTTGGCTCCTCAGAGAGAAACCTCACCCCTGCCAGTTGTGTCCAGTGAGTCTGGATCACTGAGGCTTCTGACAGCAGCTGTCCTCATTACGGTGTGTTCAGAGCATATTTCCCCAAAAACAAATTTGAAAGAAAGTTAAACGCTTGTGTTTCCTTTTCAAAGTTAGCGGTTTATGCCAGCTCTGCCACACCTTGCTCCCACTGCTCTCATCTCCTCTCTTCTTCTTCTTCTTCTTCTGTCTTTTGTGCTTTGTATGAACATAACAGCTCATGTTTGGACAGAAAACCTGATTTTTTTTGTTTGTAAAGTCTGTGTGAGCGAGGCATTAAAGCTTAAACCTGCTCCATTTGGCTCTGACGGTAAAATCCTGTTTGTATGGCAGAGATGGGCTGAAAAAGAAGACAGAGCTTAGTGAAGCTCTGCAGATAAATGAATCCAAACCGTATGTGATGGTGAGTGAGCCTTGCGTGTCAAAGGTCAGGGTTTTATCTGTCCCATCTGATGCTGATCCAGGTTTACCTACATCCTTGTCGGGCCGTAGTGGAGATTTACAGTATTCTGAAAGAAACTAAAGTGATTCGTTTTGTGTAAGTGTGTTGACTCTCACTCAGCTCTGGATCTCTGGATAAAGATTAAAGAAACATAAATATTTCATTAACTCTGCATTTTAGGCTCCACCAGAAAGATCCTCCCTGCGATTTGTAGCCCCCCCCCCCCCCCACTCAAGTCAAGTGGTATAAACCTTTCTGTTTACAATGGACAAATCCAGCCAAGCAGCTCAGATGAAATCTCAGAGCTCAGAAGCAGAACGCTTCTCAGAGCTTCTTGGCTTAACGCAGTGACTCTCAAAGCATGTGCCCCACCATACTGGTGGGTCACAGAGTCATGAGGTGCAAGAAACCTGGGGAAATGTCAAATGTTTGACATTGGAATCATTTTCATGGTGAAACAAAGAAATTTACTTTGGTTAAATTTGTGATCCACATTCACTTCTCCGATTTAGCTTATCTTAGCAGGTCGTTGTCAAAATGGAGAGCGAAACTAAACAAAGTTAAAAAAAAAAAAAAAAACGTTTAGTTTAATTCATCTCT
The DNA here is from genome assembly GCA_016801845.1 of Polydactylus sextarius. Taxonomy (NCBI): domain Eukaryota; kingdom Metazoa; phylum Chordata; class Actinopteri; family Polynemidae; genus Polydactylus; species Polydactylus sextarius. The sequence continues at coordinate 14,337,492 of CM028921.1, read as the reverse complement.
TCTCTCTCTTCCTCTCGTACACACAGACGCACTCAGACTGACAGATTGGTCTCCACCTCCTCCTCCTCCTCTTCCACAAACAGAGCTTGACAATATTTCTGGTGAATGACAAAAAGAGAGTAAAAAACAGGAGAAGAGTGAATCAATTATTAAATGATTAAAATGTATTTTGAGTTTATTCCTAAATAAATCACTAGATTACAGGATTTCACCATGTTGCAATTACAATGATTAAAGGGGACATTGAATGGAAAAATTGGAAAATATGGTTTATTCCCCAGACTGAAGACAGTCTGTTGTGACAATACCAGAACTTCAAAACCTTTCTCAAAGGATTCAAATCCCAAACAGGTTGAAGTTAGCTGACCTTCTTTGCCTTCGTTGTAAACCAACCTATCAGCACGCAGCTCATTTAAATATTCATGATCTTATTGAGCAGTAGAGGAGAACCACTTGTTCCATTCTAGAAGGATTTCATGAGGCTGCATTAGGTCGTTTTAGGTCTCAGATTTCAGCCCAACCAATATTACATACACTATTTGAAGACGTCAAAGAACAGTTTACAATATTCAAAACTATGCATTCTAATGTCCCTTTAAAGCAAGTTGTAATTTTTAACAAATATCCAATACCCCGCCCCACCCCCCATGTGTGTTGCCTGTAGACAGAAATCTATCCATTGTGTTCTTATACAACTTTCATATCATAACTAATTCATGACTAACAGACTAATTTAATTTTGATTTGTACAACTTCAGTCAAAGTAATTAAAACTTCAGTCCGATCCCAAGTGTGGGAGCTTTAATATAAAATTTAATTAATTCACTGAACATAAAGTCTGAAGGTGCAGCTATATAAACAGACTCTGGTAGTGTTTGACTTTCTTATTAACTAGAAAAAATAATATACCGGTTCATCTCACTAATTATCTACTCATTGTAGCCTGCAACTAAAACCTTTATCAACGATAACAAAGTATTAAAGGTGCTATTAATAAGCAGTTACTTAGCCAATGTTAATATTAAGGCTACAGTATTTACTATCAGAAAGTGGTATTATGAGACGGAGTGAGCCAGGGCTACCTGGGTAACATGCTAATTTCTGCAGATGCAAAACTAGAGTTAACATCTGCATTGCTTTTGAAACGGTTGTTATTGAGACAAGGAACCGAGATTAATGAGGAACTCCAACATGTTTGAATCTATATGCTACTGTTAGCGGAGTAATGTGAAACCGTGTTTCCACCATGTAGGTTCTGGGGGAAATTTAGGAGCTGGGAACTCATCTCACTCAGCTCTTGTAGCCTCTGAGGGTACGACTCCAGCCACTGGCGGGACGGGACGATCGTCTTCTTGTCTTCACGCTGCAGTCGTGTGCTGTGTATGTGTGAGAGAGGGAGACAGAGCAAGTGAATGGAACCCGTTTGCTTTTAACGTTGTGTTTCATGTTGGAGAAAATAATTAATTAATTTGTGGCAGCCATTGTTGATTCTGTGGAGGCCACCACACATTGATCATTATGTGGGAAAGCTTGTGATCATTTTGCAACACTTTCAACTTTCACTTCTTCTATACTATTTATAGAAATTATTTATTGATACTGCCACTGGGTCTTTAAGTTATACCAACCAATCACCACCAAGTCAACCTAGAGCCCACCCAAGAAGTTCTCATAGCTGAACGGAGTACCTAGCCCTTCTACTTTCTCCCCTGAAAAAGGCTCCTGAGTTTTGCCCCCTGGGGACTGTTACTCTGGTGGAGACACGCATCAACAGCCAAGTTCCTGAAAAATTAGCCGTTAGTTCTTGCGGTGGAAATATGGTTTAAGTTACTAAACAATAAAACAAATCAGTGCAACGTTAGAGGAGATTTTGCAGTAGCAAGGAGCCTGGCCAGGCAGGCAACACTTGTTAACAGACAGTGTTATCTTGGTAAGGCTCCTGGCTGTGTTGCACAGGGCTTAGAAAGAGGTGTTCAGCCTCTTTGCTTTTTACTTTGTTTAATTTGGCCTTAGAAATCTACCCAGATCACTTAGTTTATAAGCTGCCTGGCCAGGTTCATCGCTCCCACCACCATTTCCACCAACGTAGCACCGATTTGTTTCATTTTTTGTCAACTGACATTACTCAAAGATTTATAACAGTGGAATATCGGTTCAAATGTGAGAGTTCCCCGTTAATGTCAAATTCGCTTAAAGATTATAATGCTTGCATTTTGATTTAGTACGACATAAAGGATAAGAAGCTGCAGGATGGTGTGAGCTTTCATTAGTGTCAGATTGCTCGGCTGTGGCTATTTTCTGAAACAGCTTGGTCTCACCAAATGGCCAAATACTAAATAACACTCAGTCTTCAAAAGCTGATGCCATGTTATTTCTCTGTTGATTCCTGACACTCATCATATCCTTAGTCACAGTGGTGTTAATGGCACTATTTAAACACAATTCCAGTTGATGACATTGCCTGGAAGCAGCATGTAGCTCAGGATGTGCAGCCATTTCATTACACTTCATCTATCTCATGTAGTTTAATATTGTGTGCATGTTGGGTTTTGTACATTTGGAAGGAAATTCTTGCTTGTAGGAGCATGTTAACTAAATGTTTGTTCAACACTGGTCCTTGGAAATGTACTTTATAGCTGCCTAGATTATACTCAGAGGCAAAGTCATTAGATTTATGTGGAGTGACTGGAGTCAGGACTTAAGACCAGAAGACCAGGATTTACGGTTCTGAGTCCTCTTGGGGAGAGGGATGATTTCGGTTAAATGTCATATTTAAACCAGACTGCAACCTTTCCTCACCTTTAACCAAGAGCTGTCAAAGCAGAACCGTGTAAAACTTTAATAACGTTGTTGTTGCTGTGAGCAGCTCAGCATCACATTTCCTATTTCCTTCAAAACTCATTTGCTCTTGCAGATTATGTAAATATAATCTGCAGCCATCTCATCCATTTTCACAGGCATTTTTTTTTTTTGTCACTGTGTTTTTGAGACAGCCGTAACACTTGATGAGCCATCAGGGACAAAAAGCATTGCAGTTGCTCTGCTATCGAGCAAATCCCAGTGAAACCAGCTGCTGCAGTGTAAACTAGAGCAGTTGTCCGCTGTGGTGAACGTCCACTAAAGATTGTTCAGTTTCAGATTGTTAGCACAAGTGTGTGATAACATTATAGCAATCCTGCAGAGACAGAGGTTTTTGTTTAACAGGAAACATCTTTGTATCTCAACCAGACTCCATTGACAGAAACATTAATTCAATTCAGGAGAGAACATTGGTTTCTGGTCAACTGCTTCTCTATCACTTAGTCTGTTTGTGTGTTTTTTGTGACTGACAGTAGTGGAAGAATTGTCCAGTTCTTTTACAGTTTCCCAAGTAAAAGTACCAAAAAGTACACTAATTAATAGGGGCAGCAGAAAGCCAACAGCTCCCTGTGCACTATGAAGTAGAATTGTTTTTATTTAGTTTTTATCAATGGAGGGTGGTTGAGATATAAGGCTATTTCTGGTTTGACATATACAAAAATATATACTGTAAAAGCTCAGGGGTCAGTCCAGATTTCCCTTTGTAATCATGCATTTGATTTATGTTTCACATTAGCAGACAAACCAGAGTCTACCAGGTGTGTAAATGCACAACACCACCTGGTCTGTCTTCTCTCGTCTCTCTGTTGTTCTCCCAGTAGTCATCTTATTGGATAGCACTTTAAGGCTTGTGAAGCGGCTGTCATCTTCCATCGCTCCCGACAGACATCACCGTCATGCACTTCACAAAATCACATCATCTCTTTATTCTTGCTGAAAGGCCACAGCGGCGGTGGCAGCAGTGTCTTGCCAGACTCCCGCCATTGTTCTCTCTTTCTGGGAGAATAACATCACTTCACCTGTACTAAGCACTCACATCTGACAGTTTAATGTCACTTTCAAACATTCACACCAGTGGACACGCATCTAAAACCTCTAAAGCGAGTGAGCGGGGTGGTCATATTTAAAATAATATATTCTTTTTAAATCCAGGGCTTTCAGTGTTCACTGCCACCCACCTCAGTCTTTTTACTTAGAAACATCAGCTCCCACAAATAATGCACTCAGACTATGGGTCAATCTGAAATCATCCAAATAAACAGAAATTCACAGCTTCTGCATATTTTAAGGTTTATATCCTATCGGAGGATTACTTTTTTTGTTTTTATGTTCTTTTCTCTTTTTCTTTTTCCTTTTGTTTTTCTGTGGGAAGTCAAAACAATTTCTTTGTGATTCAACACTTTGAAAAAGACTGAAATGGAGGAAAACTCCACATGTAGTAAACAAACTAGTCAGGATTACGTGTCACTCAATCACCCCCTGTTCAAAGTATGGTACATTAAAGATGGAATAAATAAGCTTTCCACTTTTTTAAAGTTCAAAGAAGGAAATGAACACAATATATCTGCAGGGAGTTGATGGAGATGCTGATCAATACCAGCGAGACAGCCAGAACTGAGCGGCAACTGGGGTTTTTGTGGTTCAGAACTCCATATCCAATTGTGATGTTGGAAGAGAAAACACAGGAAGGAAAAAAGGAACCAGTGAACCTGCTTAAGCAATGAGTTCCTTTTTACAACCAGGACGGTGCTAATGCAGAGCCAGTTCAGCCCTGACATGTTTGAGAACTAAACATACTACAGTTTGCTCTGTAGAACAGGTGGTGGCAGAAGAAGAGGAACATTATGTGGTGGAAGTTAAAATAATTTTCACTGGAAAGAAAAAAATGGCTGGTGACATTTCATTTAGCATTTGAAGGTTTCTGAAAGCATCTTAATGTTTTCTAACAATGTTAGATCATTTATTGTGGTAGTAATAATTCAATTTTTTTGGAGCTGTGCTAGAACCAGCTTTTTGACGCCAGCACTTGACATTTTGGAAATGTGAAAATGTGTGAACCTCTTTTAATTAGGTATGAAATTGGTGGAAAAAGCCCTGATGGCAAGAGCCAACAACTATCTCAAGGAAGCACCAAAAGCAAGAACAAAAAAAGTAAGAAACAAACCAAGGAAGCATTGTGGGAACCAGTAATCTAAAGTGCTGGACACTAAGAAAGGAACCAGATAAAGAACTGGGATCTGAGGAACTAACAAACCCAACAAAGAACCTAAACCAAGTAACCCAAGTCAACAGAAGGAACCACAAAACCAAAAATAACCTGTGAACCTTGGAAGGTAGTACAGAACAAATCCAAGAAAATAAAGAATCTACAAAGAGCCAAGGTAAGAGGAACTATAGAGGTACAGAAAAAGCTTGGGAACTTAAAGACACCAGTGAATCAAAAATGGAACCAAAACGAGCCAGCAAAGAAAGGGCTAAAGGTAAGGGAACCAGAAAAACAACTGGAATCCAGTCAACTAGATTAGACCAGAACTAAACTAGAATCAAAAAAAGAGCCTGACCATGAAACCAAAGGAAAAAAATCAATGAACCTTGGATAAAGGTTCCTTGGAGACATTCAATAAAACCAAGAGAGAATATCATGGAACATAACAGAGAACACTGAGGCAAAGGAATAGCTGAGGAGAAAAGAAAGAACCACAGGAAAAAACAAGTTATGGAACTATGAATCAAGGAATGAACCAAATAAAAGACCTAAGAAACTAGTAGGAACCTGTGAAGCAAAGATGAATAAATAATGAAACAGGAACCAAAGAAAACCTAACACAAGGATAATCCATGACAACAGAGGGGCTCTTGAAACCAAAATGAAGCCAATGAACCTTGAAAGAACGTAGAGAGGAAGCAATAGAACAACAGAGACAATAGTGAAGTAAAGGAGAAACTGTTGTGAAAGAATAGAACCAAAAATGGAGCAGGAATCAAAGAAGGAACCACAGTGGGAAGCAGTGACGCAAAGTTAACCTCTTTATTCATGTTTTTAAATGTACTTGTTTACTTTTTCTTCTTACTCCATCTGATGAGGAGCCAGCGAGGCAACAAATCCTCATAACTCGTAACATATTTCTTGACATCAAAAGAAAAAAATGTCTTCTGACCCAGATGTCCACGTCTGCACTCACAGTTTAGTTTGTTGTGTCTTTGCCCTGAGGTTGTTTAGAATATGTTTGTGTAGAATTCTGGGTCAGCAGCTGTAGAAAATAAATCTGATTTTATTTATATATTTATACTTAATTTGATGTCTCGCTTTAGCAGATATCAGCCCACTGACCTGCTTTTCAACTGCAGCCAAATGAATATTAAGCAGCTGTCTCATTACTTAACTTAATAAATCAGATCTTGACCTGTAGATGTTGAGGGAGATGGAGGCTTATTTTTTTTTTCCTCTGGCCCAGACACTAACCCAGCCCCAGCACCTGGGACACCTCAGAAGTCAAATCAAACACTTCGTCATCTGTCGGCCTTGCGTGGCAACACGAACATCCATCAAGGGGTAACCCTGAAGACGGAGACAAACTCGGCACTGAGTGTTTTTAATATAGACGCTAGCTTCTCACTGATAACAGGCGTCATAAAAATCATTTGACATTTGCTGGCAGGTGGCTTCGACCTTATGGCAAAGCGGCTCTAATTGATGTAGTGGGGGATGATACTGGACATCAGGGAATGACCAGATCCTCAGCTGTCAGCATGCCAGCTTTAATTATCTCTGCCGCTGATAGTCTGCAAGTCTCTGGACATCAGTCTAAATGTAAACCAGGCTGTTAAAATCTACCCAAATAATAGTGACTTCTTAGGATACAGGTAGGCTTCATCGTATTTAGCTCCCATTTCCAACAGATGGACTCATCACTTTAAACCACATCACTCTGTATTCAGTCCAGAAACTGAAACAAACACTAATCTATCTGTCTGTCTCTCTATCTATGCTGTGTTTTCACCAATAAGTTCTGGGTAACATTTAGGGGGTGGGAACTTTTCAGGAACATTGTCTCACTCGGTCCTTGTAGTAAGATCACTGACAGGACGGAGTGAGGAACAGACTTTACCGATCGTCTTCTCTGCAACCACTTCATCACGTTACTATTAATAAACACGCTGCGGTCTGCGTGTGTATGTGTGTGTACCTGTTTTTTCCTACATTGTGGGGACTTAAACCTGTTTACTCGCTCACATTGTGGGGACCTATCTCCCTTGTGGGGATCAAAAGCTGGTCGACCTCGGGATGTAAAAAAAAAAAAAAAAAAAAAAAAAGTAAAGACATGACTTAAGGTTTGGTTAAGGTTAGGGTTAGATTTAAAAAAAGGTTAGACAAGTGGTACTAACAAATGGGATTTCTAGGGTTTCCAGGAAAGTCTCCAGGAAATGAATGGAAGTCAATGAAATGTCCCCACAAGGCATGAAAACAAACATGTGTGTGTGTGTGTGTATGCGTATGTATGTACGAGAGCTAGAGCGAGAGTACAAAACTGTCAATTTGTTTTTAACGTTGTGTTCTGTGTTGGAAAAAAAATGAATAAATAATTTGTAGCAGTCAGTGTTGATTCTGTGGAAGTTCACCACACATTGATCATTATATGTGAAACCCTGTGATCATTTTGTGATGGTTTTAACTGTGTCTCTTTGTTCTTTTCTTCTATTCTATTTATACAAACTATGACTTGACTGTATGTTTTTGAATCACGTGTAATATTTACTTGGCATTTGGTCAGAACTCACCATAAGGCTTTGTTTTTCCAAACAAAGTACGGATATGAATGGTGATTATATGTCTTGGACTGTGCTCAACATTTCAGAAATGGTCGTAACAAAAATGACTAACACATATTATCCTTCCTCTGTTTACACAAAACTGTTTTTCTCAAACCTTTTTTTTAAAATTCAATGTAATGTTTAACGAGCAAGTAGTCCACTAGCTTTATGCTAACAGATAATGGAAAAACGCCATGGACGGGCTAAAACAATTAGCGATCGCAGTCATTTTTGTTGTGAGAAATTTCAAGAGCACCGTTAAAAAAATGATGAGGTAGTCAGGAAGACACAGGAGACTCAGATGTTTCAAGCTGTATAATGTTTACTGATATGAGGAGAAATGGCCTCAGCGTACAGCACAGAGCATGCTGTGCAGAGCCGACACCACTTCTAACGTTTTCCCAGGAAACCAAGGATTTTATCTGTGTCAGCTCAAGGTTTAATTGGTGTTGTCTGTTACATGAAAGCACATTCAGTTTTCACTCATTATGTATGGGTGCATTCAGATTAGTTTTATGGCTTTAATAAAGTGAATACAGGTGTCATGGTTCACCATAAATAAAAGACTAACGCAATACCATAATATCTTTTTAGTATAGGATATGTGATCCTAACCTCCCCTCAATACATTAACTATGCAAAGGTGTGTAAGTCTAATTTCACCCTCTATCCTTAAAATGACACATAGGGAGGTTACACATGTCCTGCCAGGTGTTTTAATATAAAGGTCTGGATTTCCCTCACAATTTTGACTCAGCAACTAGCGTTTACCTCAACATGTAACAACATGTGCACTTACAGGCATATATGTCCTGAACTCTGAGGAGACAACGTTAAACTGATAACTTTTCATTGTTGGTTCAGTCTGCAGCCTCAGTGCTCACACTGACTAGATCCATCAGTCTGAATACAGACAAATACGTATTTTACGGATAAAACAGACCATTGAAGCTACATCAGCTGTGAAGATCTTTACTAAGAGCTGCAGCTGCTTCCTGTGCATTAAAGCTACGCACAAATTCTCCACACAAACAAGTGAAAGTGCCTGATATCGCAGATGTCATAGAATGACACAACATTAAACACGATAGCGGCTCCGTTTGTCAGGGAGCTTAATAATACCGTTGGTAGGAACAAGGCAGGAACCAGTATCAATTTAGAACCGGTTCTCAGTACCCATCCCTACTCTGCTGTTAGAACAGGTGAACAAAATGTAGTAATGTAGCTGTGTAATTGTCTACTGTAAAGATTTTGTAACTGATTTGCTTTAATCAAGATGAAGTTGTGACTGAAACTGATTCATAAAGAATATCCCTGGACATTAGGTTTCCCTGCTCTTCTTGCAGGTGTCAGTGGGGCTGCTGCACGGTCGGGCCTCTCACATCATCTGGCCGCCAAACCGTTGGCAGCAAATCAAACCATCCCTTCCTCCAAACCGAGGACCGCTGGACACTGAGGAAGAAGAGGGATGAAGACATTCACACAAACACAGTCTGATAGAATCATCAGTGTTTAGCTGAATGGTTTCGAAAGAAAAGGTCTGTCTGTTAGCAATGCATTGCTACACATTTGTTAAAGTTTTGGTTTTTATATTATTGTTGGTGGGGTGTTTTTTTTTTCCATAAAATGTTTAACTCATAAGAAAAAGATCCTCTCTGACTCAGAAAGTTGTTGGACTGTGTATTGATTTCTCCTGATCTTTAACTGATTACAGGTCCAGTGTGCAGGGTTTATAGGTCTATTAATATTATATAATACTCAAGTTGTATTTTACCAATGTAAAAATCAACTGGAGCTAAGAATCATAGTGTTTTCATTATGACAGAATGAGCTCTTTGTATCTGTATTGGAGGCCACCATGTTTCTACGAAAGCCCAGCATGGACAAACCTAACACTGACTCTAGTGACAATAATCTTTAGTGTTTCTATGTCACCAGAGGTATTGTATTCATGTGGTTGCGCTATGCTGACTCACCACGAGATCGCACTAAATCCTACATGCTATCAGTTGTCAGAAAATTAATATTCAATTATTTCAGCGATTGATGAATTACTTCAGTAGTGTTTCTCATGTTTTGGTGCTATATCTTAAATTTATTTTTCATGACTGCTATTAAACTAAAGATTTGAAGACATTCACTTGAATTGAGGAGAAATGAATAAATAAATAAATCGGCAGATGGATCAGCAACCCGAGTCTGACCTCATTTCTTTTCTTTGCTTTGTCTGAGACATTTGTCACCAACATATTCACCTCTATATTCGCTTCTTGTAAGTATTCTAAAAAAAAAAACCTTGAGATTATATTTTATACTCTTAGGATTGAAACAGTTTCCATGAACTATACATTATCTTATTATTAATATCTTGGATTTGTCTCACAAAACAGTAAGATTAAATAATAAACTATAATGTTACAAGTTTTTTAAACGAACCGTCCCTTTCCAGACTTTCAAAAATCATCTGCTCATGCTGTCTGCAGAGACACTGGTGAACCAACATGGCTCCACTCCTGAAGGACTGATGGAAAAACTGACACTGACAAGATTGAGACATCTCGTCACAGTAAATTAGAAGACTGTGCATTACATTGTACATTGTGTCACTGAACTCACCCTTCGTGAATCCAACATCACTGTGTCATAGTCTCTGATCTCACCAGTGTTGGTTTTTCACCAAGAGATGGTGAAGGTTGCAGAGACCCTTCATTCACCCTGTAAGGAGTCACTGAACATTACAGTGACTATGAAGCTGAACTTAAAATTATTGCATAATGCACCCTAATTGAAAATTATTGAAAAATATTGTTTTACTTTTTGATGGAGAATGTTTTTGCAGTTCTGGTATAACAATAAATTCTAGCAGAATTAAATTCTTTTTAAAATGAAGCTGCAACAATAAATTGGAAGTATATAAATAAATAAAGTTTTTTTTTCCAAGTTTTTATAGTCAAATTATTACCAAGGTCATTGTTTTAGAAATATTAAAACCAAGTGGTCAGGTTTTGGTTTCACTGCTGAAGCTTTCTCTGTCTCTAAATCCCCGGTGAATCTGATGTGAATTTAATACGTGTTTGACATGTCCGACTCCACTTCCTCTGCTCAAACACCGGACATCTTTTTATTTTCTGCAACTCTGAACGAATCCAAGCAGACATCTATTAAAAACGCACGGTTGTTGCCCCCTGACCTCTGTCCTTTTGCACTTGAAGAAAACACTGTCAATTCAATTACTTTCTCCAGTTTGAAGAAAAGATCATTTGAAAATCTGATCTCACTTTGGCTTTATTTGTGTCGCCATCCTTATTAACTTTTAAGCAGAGTGCTGCACATTCCCTGCTTTATGAAAGGCTCAGAGGATTTCACCAGGTTATCTGGAGTCTTAATTAGAGAGGAAAAACACGCAGACTCCTGCCCACCTCTCAAACAGCTGGAGAGAACCTCCGTCTTTTAAAGCGGTGCATCACTGATTTGCATAAATCAAATTGAGGGAGCACTTGTGGTAAATTCAGCCAAATGGAGCTCTTAGATGTAGCTGTTGATTTTGCACCGCTAACAGCTGTGTCACGGTGTAATGGGACCCCGGAAGGCGAGAGCGGGGCTAAATGCAGGTGTAGTCACCCCCCAACCCGCCTCCGCTCACATCTGCATAATTAATTCAACTCAAATGTGATGTGTGTGTTTCTGCACCAATTCAATCTGACATTTAAAGTTTATGTTTGAGGTTTATGGAAGACGACTGCAAATAAACTGCAGGCTGATGACTCTCTACGCTGAGGGAATTAAAGGCTGAGCCATTCTGGGCAATAGAGCACGCGTTTGCACATCTCCTGGTACTTTACATCCTGTATTTACTTTATTTACACAGAGCTGAAAAGACTCTTCAGTCTTTGTGTGTGTGTGTGTGTGTGTGTGTGTGTGTGTGTGTGTGTGTGTGTGTGTGTGTGTGTATCTAAGCTTGTGTTCTGTTTCCGTGCCAACGTACGCCGACGGCTGCAGCTGCTAGGATACCAGTGTCACCGTGGAGAGATTCGGCCTCATTTAGACGTTCAGCCGAGTGAAGGCAGCCGCATGCTGAGCTGCAGACATGTTGCTCTGTTGTTTGTTGAACACAATATTCCTTTTATTTCTTTTCGTCTATTACCTGAAAACAATATTTCATTTAAAAACAAATATGTTTAATATATATAAAAAATAATAAACAACTCGAACTGCAGGAGATATGGAAAAAAGGGTGAATCTGCATGTTAGTGTCTAATGTTTTGTCTCATTTACCTTTAAAAGGCTACAAAAGGTCACGTATGCCTGTGGTTGTATTATAAAACACATTCATCAAGCGAAGTTTTTAAGATTTGATGTGATGAGTCTGAAAGCTTCGAAGAATAGTTGTCAAGTCATTACAGCATCGTCATGTTCTTACCTGCTATGTCTGTTCGTGGAGGCAACGACCAGATTTCCAAGAACTGCCTCTATCAGAAAATAGTGAGAAGATAGGTCAGACTGGGGCTGGCTGATTAGCATGCTAACTTTACTGGAAGAAAAAAAAGGGATTGAAGTGAACTGAAAGAGAACAAGCCTTAACCATGCTGCTGCTTTTGCTTTCATGTTGGACTTTGATAAATAATACTGGCTCTTTATGACATACGGCCGTTAGAGTGGGTCTAACGTACTGTACAATGTGAGCAAGAAACATGTATGTAACCTCTGTCTATCATATAAGCTCACATGTCTGATCTAACATGTTTTCTTATATTAATAATTGACTGCGCAGCCTCTACTGTGTTTCTATATCTGTATCTCCTACGTGATCAGTGAGGATTTCGTCTCTTTTTCTTGCCTTAAATCCGTTAGCCATCTTTTACTGTGATTTTTTTTTTCTTCATATCAATGTCATGTGGTCATGCATATTACAACAGTTTGCCCCATTACTGCCCTCCACCAGGCTTTTCTGAATCTATAATGAAATCTTGTAGCATCTGGAACACTCCATGGCTCATTTGACTGTTTGATTGCTTCTCTCTCACAGTGATCTTGACCAGTTTGAAATGCAATTATGCTAATTGTGAGCGCTGGTGCAGGGTGAGTTGGACACTTTGAGACCTTCACCTCTCCTGTGAGTATCTGAGCCCTGGGGCCCTGTGGATGTAGGTGTTTCATCCAGTCCTGTAATAGATATTAAACACTGCTCAGCTGCTGCATGAAAAAAAAAAAAATGATGGAAATGAACCTCCTCTGGTCTGAGGTAGCCAGTTAGCCCTCTGGGAGAGCAGCAGTAAACTTGATCGTCTGAACCAACTTGCTAAAGATCTCCTGACTCGTTATGTGTTTAGGTTCAGTGACTCGCTTCTTCTTTATCTAATATAAAGAGTGAAAGAAGCTTTCTGTGGTTTCTCTTCAGAGAACATATGTAACAAGCAGTATGAACATGACACATCATTAACAACAAATAACTGCCCGTTAAATCACATTAAAGCTTTCGATCACGCAAACCGCTTTTCATATCCATGGTGCTTTTCATTAATGTCTCTAGGTTTTTTTCAACATCCGTCTCTGACATTTTCCATCAATGGTAGTTAATTGAATTTTGTTTGTTGTGCCCACAGCAACATCTCTCCATGAGATGAGATCCAGCTCCTCTGGATAATCCACAAAACCTCAGTGTCAATTTTTCATTGGATTTATTTTCTAACAGAGATGGTGATGGTGATGTGGAGGAACAAAAATAGACTACGGCAACTTTTTTTAATATGATGAGCATAGAATCTCCGCAACTTTGTCCTGAGCTAAGGTTGGCTAATGCTAATGCATGACATCGCTTAATGAACAGGGTTTTAACGACACTGTCTCATAGTTCGATCAGCCGCTGTTGTATTTAAGTTTCTGCTAGATTCGAGCATAAAGAGCTGCTAAGGTTAAATGGACTGTATTGATATAGCACTTTTCATGACTACTCAAAGCTCTAAACTTCACATTGTGCTCTCTTTGCCAACTCACACACATTCACATGCACAACCCAAAGGTTTTTCCATCAGGGCTCAATATCTTACCCAAGGACACTTAAGCACATGGACTGGAGGAACTGAACCACAGCCATCTACAAACATTTCAAAAATAAGCCATATATCAATAGCAACAATTTTAATAAGCCTTTAACAAGCAGCTAACCAATATTTTAGAGCTACTTATTGACCACCGACAGCTAGCTTATGACCAAAATCCAAATTAAAGTTGTGTTGACAGAATTAGAAATACTTGATGAAGATGGTTTTCACTGAGTTGCTCCACAAGAAATAACATAAGTATTTGTTAGTGTGTCCCATAGATAGAATTACAGCACTCAAAAATATAAAAAGATAAGTTGTAATGAATCATGGTGTAAATGCGCAGATCAATTTTTTCTCTTTTTGTCCTGAATACTATAATACACAATACACAAGGCATTAAACTGATCTTTTTTTGCCCAGATACAACTCGTAGTTGTAGTTGTAGTTGTAGTTTGAACCTTGAACCAGATATTTTCTGGGGCAGTTATTCGTGTATGATGTTGATGTATGATCAGTGGTCACTGGTTTTCATGAGGAACTCCCGCTGTCAGTGAGGGGGAGAGAACAGCTCCACCTACAGGCAGAGTCGATTTTTGTTGTTTTTCATTCCACAATAGTGGTTTTATATTTTTTCCTGTTTGGAAAATGAACAAATGCATTATTTATTCAGTCCCGGTGAGTGATGAAGCCATTTTGCTGTTCACATTCCTGTGTCTGTAATGAGATGAAGCTCATTAGTTCAGTTTCAGGTTGAGGATGTTGAAAGGCCTGGATTCCATTACTGTGTGAAGAGACGCTGACGACCTTCCCATGTTCTGAGAGGTTACACCCTGAACTGTTCTTTAAATTGCAGCGTAAGTCATTACCTTCCTAATGATAACAATAATTGCTTAGAACTTAAGACGTGCTTTAAAACAAAAGCAACTTAACAAAGAGTCAGCGACAATAAAGAGAAGATTTCCTTTCTGTGCTAATTAAAGACCGATTCAGCAGATTTCAGATGACTCTTAAATTACCAAAACCTCCACAACAAGATTAGCTCAAAGTTATCTGGAGTTGTCGTACTGTGAGTTTAGAGTTGTTTAGATCTTAACAATCAAAGTTTTATAATTGTAATTGCTCCAGGAGTTTTTTTTTTTAGAAGAGCTTGACTGGAAATAATTTAATAAGTGAAGTTTAATTTACCTCTTCATGAGCCTTCTTTTCCCCAACCTGTCGGGACTAGTTACACTTCAGTTAGAGTTTTTGGATTAATTTATTTATCTTTTATTGCAAACAGCAAAGATACACATCGAATTCAGCTGTGAGTTAGTGAGACACCACAACATCGAGTTTTGTGGAGCTGAAGAACTGAAGAGCTACAACAGAACCAAGAATCTGATCTGTGTGTCTCCTCTCACCTGGAAGATTTGATCCTGGATGATGTTTTGGTATAAAACGGCTGCTTGACAAGGCCTTGTTGAGTCCTTGTTGTGTGATTCTCCAGGACATGATAGATGGTGGTTACAGATGATTCAGATCAATGACATATGAATCTTTATTATCAATATGAACATGATTTGGGGAAACAACCAGGTGTCGAACCAGGATTCAGTTGATTTGACAATCAGATAATATCACTCACCCATGTGTTTTCAGTCAGTATGGTTCTTTTTTTTTCAACAACAACAGCAGAAGAGATGGAAGATGATCAGAGTGAATTGGTGTTTGAGTGGGATTTGAGAATGGGAAGAGAGTTGATGTTGTGTGAGAAGCTGTTCAGGATGTGTGTCAACGGGTCCACCGTCTCCTGGATCTCTGACTGTCTGTCAGACAGGTCTCAGTTTGTTGAGCTGGGGAGCTTCCTGTCTGACGTGGTGGTCGGTAACACAAGAGCACCACAGTACTGTCTGTATTTCTGTTCTCTGTGTACACCTCCATCATGCCACCTGTAGTTCTCTGATGAGAATGCTTTGAGTTTCCAACCTGGTCCATATTTAGAAAAAAAAAAGATGAAGTTTATCATTTCTGTGACTTTACCGTTTCAGATCAGGTACAAAGACTTCCACCTTTTGGTGTTGGGGTCAGAGGTCACGGCAGATAAGGACAGACTAAAGGCCAAGTCAATTCAATTCAATTTAGTTGTATTACGTGCATAATTTTGTGCGTTTTCACAGAGCTTACTGCTGTGTAGCAGTAGGCAGCAAACACAGTAATACCACCAGAAACCACCACCAGCGTGACCAGTGAAAGGAACAAAAAGGAAGATACCAGAAATCTCTGTCCACATGCTACAATGTACATAACGTCTCCATAAACCACCACTGTCTACAGCGCTGCCTCTTTTTATCTCTTTCTTAGAATGTGCTCTGTGATCTCCTTCACTGTCGCCACGTTTGTTACCGTTTGTGTCGGAGTTTGTTTCTCTGCACTCGGCACTGCCTATAGTGGATGTGCTGTTAACAACCATGCCAACATAAAGTACGCATGGGGCGTACAAAGACCCTGATGTTTGAAACGGATGTACGTACTTACGTACATAAAGGGAGCATAAACGGGCCTTAAGTCAGTCACTGTCTGCCTACACTGAGCCGAAGCGGAGGAGGAGGGTGAAATGTTCTAAGCAGCAGCAGGATGTGATGTAACTCAGTGCATTAGAAAGATTAAAGCCGTGCGTCCTCTCTCCGTGAGCTTCCGGCATTTTCCGGGCCGCTTTGATACGTTTTATCCCTGTGAACTCCTCAGACATCACCGTGGCCAATGCTTTTCTCTGGCGGATCAGCACATTATTCTTTTGACAATGGAAAAAAATATTGGTTTGGTGTGATAACAGCTGATGAGCTCTTCTTCTAGAATAATTTGAAAGTTGTGTTGAAAAATAAAATATTTGAAACAAGCTCAGTTTTTTTTTTCTCCTACGGCTGTGACAGAAATTAAAGTTCATTATCTCCAGATGTCACATCTGGTTAGATAAAGCAAATGAAAGAGGAAAAAAAGGCCCCTTATTGGACTTTAAAGGCTTGACTAATACCATTAAAGTGCCAGCATTACCATCCATGTTGAATTAGGGTTCAGAGATCCCTGTCTGCTCGCCTTCAATAAATCCACTCTAATTACATAAAGCTTTCACACACATCGCTCGTAAACTGAGAGCTGTGATATATGGCAATAGAGAGATAATGAAGATCCATGAAATTCATGAATTAGCTTCATGATTAAATATGTATTAATGAGCTAAATGTGTCACCTGATGTTTAAAATCAGTTTCCATATGATTCAATAGAGAGGCCAAAATCCAAAAATCAGCACCAAGGCTGTCCTTAATAATCTGAGCAGTTTTGGTACCAACATCCAGACATGCTGCTAGAAGCTGGACTGTTGACGCCGACAGAGGACGATCCACTGCTCCAAGACAGAGTGTCAAAGCTCAGCTGGACAAAGAAGAAACCTGCTGGTCGTCACTTCTGAGGTGGGAAGACACACAGACGTGGCTTAGGTTCAGTGACAGAAGGAGAAGCGTTGAACCTGAGAGCATCATCCCCACGGTCAAACACACTGCTGGGACTGATGTCAAACGGCATCATGGGAAAAGACTCTGCCGAGAAGCTGGGCCTTAGACAGTGCTGGACTTTTAGAGACAATAATCTGAAGTAAATGGTCTCAGTGGTGAAGAAGAGGTTCACAGGAAACAGTATCAGTATTGTGGAGCAAACCAGCTACAGTCCACCTCGGTCCCACCAAGACCGGGATAAAGACCAGACATATGGTGAGGACGTCTCTGACCTCCAGGAGCCTCAACAACAGGCTGGTGGAAAGTAGCAAACAGCTTGTTGGCACATAAGAGATTTTTTCCTCAATTGTCAGTGCTGCTCACTGTGGGAACTGTTTTTATTTTCTGTTCTATAATATTGTAAAGTTCCTCAAACAAATAGAGAAGTAATGTTTTTTTGTTTACGATTCGCAGCAAATAAAATTGAATTGTATTGTGGTTTAAATTTTGTTTTTACTATTTTTACAATTCTTATTTCCTTATTCTGTCTTTATTTTAAAACACACAAAATAAAAGCAAACATAGAAATAAGGAGGCAATTGACCTTGTGGTCTCTATCCACCCGCAGCAGACTGAGTGTTGTTTGTTGTGAGGACTCAGGGTCCCCCGGGGCCCCGGGGTCCTCAGAGATTACCAATTCACGAGGTATGATTACTCAGATGCGTCATGACAGCGGCCGAGCTGCTGTTTAGAGATGCAGGTCCTGATCCAGCTCGTCCTCTGGGAGGCAGCCTCCATCTTCATTATGGAGTCTGATATTCTGCATCATCTGACAACTGACACACACACACACACACACACACACACACACAGGAAGTGTGTTTAGACCCAGGCCCTTAGCTGAGTACTTCAGAGGAGGATGAGGAGGAGTGGTGGGGTAGAGATGGCAGCGGCAGCACAGATGAAAGAGAAGTTCAATAACACGCAGCAGTTTGGAAGATTTGTTACAGAGTGAAAATGAGATTTTCCTGAGATGACGCTGAGACAGACCTGAGAGTAGCAGAATCTTCCTCACTCACTGGACCACATGTCTCAGTCTGCGTCCTCCTGCTCTTTCATGTTTTACTGGTTGTCATTCATTTTATGAGTTTGGTGGTGGATTTTATCATCTGCTCAAGAGGCAATGCTCTTGCATTTATATAGAAGCAGTATGTTTGAATATACGGTATTAAAGGTGACTTTGAATGCTCTGATATTCTAAAGGACCATCTGATGATCTATTGACCATATCACAATTTGTTTTTGCAAATCACAATTCTACCCACAGGTTTACCTGAACTCGCGGTCACACAATCAGTTGTAGTGGTGGTCGCCATGGACTCACATCACATCAACACCAGTCAAAGATCTCAGGATCACGCCCAAAAGATGATCTGTCCAACAGATCACAGACACATGATCTATATTCTCAATCATTCTCAACCTCTGACAACTTTGACCAGAAGTTGTCATTTGTGTCTCTCAATTTGTCAGTTTGATGCTTCTTTTCATGTTTGACCAGTCAGTGCTTTTCTTTTCATTTCAAAGTCCAGCAGCTGCTAACCAGCTAGCCCTCACTCACCTGCAGCTCCACATCACATCCTGCAGGTGGAGACAGTAGTTGTGGTTCAGTTTAGGTGGAAAACTGTGACTGAGCTCAGTGAGGCTGTGGAGATTGGCAGCTAGCACCATCAATACCAGAAAAAGTAGCAGCAGTCCTGCAGTTTGGAGGTTCAATCCCGAGCCGTCCTGACCCTCTGTGTCTTTCTGCTCAATGCTGCATAATCACATTTTAATGAAATATTAAGATGAATAAATCCCAGCCAGCCTGTAACCACATGACAATGCTCTCCTTTATTACACTAAACTTGTGTCAGTTAAACAGACCCTGCTTTTGACACTGAACCTCTCAGCTGGGTGTCAACAGTTTCAACACAGTGAGCCCACAGCAGGACATTTTTCAAAACGAAGCCGACATGTCCTGCTCCAGCAGCGGCTCCTGGCTCGCAGCAGAACCGATTACAAAAAAAAAACTCAATTCAGCAGCTCAAATTCCTGCTGAGAGAGTGACGGTGTGGTCAAGCTGATAAGCCACTAAGCATTTACAGTACTATGTAATACAACAGCACCCCCACGTCGCCTCTGCTCTGACCTGGGCTATCTCCACCTCTAGTGGCAACTACAGGCAGTTTGGGGAAGGGTAACAAGGTAATTAGCAGATGTTGTTTGGTGTTTGCTGATGTTTCACATCATGTTTGTTTAATCCAGAATGCTGCAGCACGAGTACTGACAGGAAGTAGGACCAGAGATCATATTTCTCCTGCATTGGCTGCTCTTCAATGGCTTCCTGCAAAATCTAGAATTAAATTCAAAATCCTCCTGCTTGCCTATAAAGTCCTTAATGATCAGGCTCCATCATATCTTAAGAAGCTCTTAGTTCATTGTTATAATACATAATACATAATAATACTAATACATCACTTTGATCACAAACTGCTGGTTTACTTGTGGTTCCTAGAGTCTCTAAGACCAGAATGGGTAGAACCTCCAATTATCAGGCTCCTGGAACCAGGTCCCAGTTTGGGTCCAGGAGGCAGACACCCTTTCTACATTTAAGATTAGACAAAAAAAATCCTTTGTGATAAAGTTTATAGTTAATGATGGTTCAGATGGGACATGGACCCACCTGAACCATCCTTTAGTTAAGCTGCTATAGGATTAGACTGCTGGGGAACTCTGGCAATACACTGCTCCTCTTCTCTCTGTCCCTCACTAGTCTCTGTTTCTCCCTCACACTTCATGTCTTTATATCAATATATTACATATTATTAACACTAATCTGCTCTCTCTCACAGGATAGAGAGTAGAGTCACTCAAACACATCATGTGTTTTAATCTAAACTCTTATTCAGACAGAGACCAAACAAATCTTTGTGGTTATTATCATCAAAAGCCATAAATACACCTCGACACTGTTATTAAAAACATGGCTGCCGCTGCTGCTGCAGTGGTGGAGGTAGTGTAGGAGCATCGTCAGCACAATGGGACGAAAACAAACAAAAAAATTTAAATCACTGTGAATTATTGGAAGGTGGATCCAGCAAATAAACAGCCAAAAGCAGCTGCTTGTAAAGTTCATGTGTAGGAGATTGTTACCAACACCAATTAGGTAAATAAAGAAAGAAAGGATGTGTCCATCTAAATGAATGTGAAGCATTCAGCAGCTAAAGTCTCAGATATTTCCCTCAGGAGTCTGTGGAGATGAAAAATGAGCTAAAATAAAGAGAATATTGGACAAAAACTACTGAAAAGGTGATGATGTGTCAGTGTCTCCATGGTGGCGGTAAATTGGTTGTGAATGATTCAAACTTTTTAAAATCAAAGTGAGGGAGGAAGTCTCAGTGGAGGATGTGGAGCATTCTAGAGGATTTTTTTGAGTTTCAGAATAGAAATTTGGCTCTGACTGTGCTGTTCAGGCAGGAGGTGGCCTCCAACCCTTCAAAATAAAACAGGCTGTGATGTGATGTGATCTGCACTGATGGCAGAAGGTCTGCAGCTGAGTGAGGCTTCCACAGAGCTGGGGTCAGAGTGTTCCATCCCCAGAAGCCACAAAGTGGAAAATGTAGGAAGTGAAGTTGTTTTGGATACAGAGTTTATCAAAGTGAAGGCCTCTCAACACCTACACAGGGGCTTCGTGAAGGAACAGTCCACTGAAAGTCTACGTATTTGTCAAGTATCTCTGTTACTAGAAGTCATAATAGTTCATCCAAATACTGGATAAAATCTACTGCCTGTGTTTGGATGATAAAGGAGTGATTGATACAATTCAGTTTTTACATTTACATTTACATTTACGTTTACCCTTTTACCTTTTTGCCAGAAACACCTTTTCTGATGCAGAGACGTCTCATGACCCTGTTTTCCCCCTCCAATATTTATGGACTGACCAGGTTTCCATGGTATAGTTTTTTCAGGTCTTAAAGCGTGAGGACTAATGGTCTCAACAAAAAGGCACTTTACAACACCACAAACACATTCAAGGAGAGACTGTCTGGGAATGTGCTGCATCATCATCTGAGTGAGGGCAAACAAACAGAAACCTCAGCTTTCTCCCAGCGAGCAGGAGGAGGCGGCATGATGAAGCCCAGTGGCAGGTTACGACAGCAGGTCGGCCCCATCGCCGCTGACAGCTGCTGAGAGCTTTACACCTGATCTCAAAGGCACATTGTATGAACCAGTTTATTTGAAGCATCCTGAGGTGTTGGAGCACACTGCTGTGAGACATGCTTCACTATCTGGCTGATGGATGAATCTGGGTTTGGAGGTTGACAGGAGAATGTTACCTGCCCATACGAACCAATTTTGCGGTTAGGTGGAGGAGGAATAATGGTCCGGGTGCATTAATGCTACGGCGACGTATTCAGGTCATTGTATGTTTAAAAAAAACTTACTGAGCCAAGGGAGGAGGTAATATCACAGGAAACTACTCAGAATTTATCATAAATTTGCCAAAAAAAAAAAATTCAGCAACATCTTCAAAGCTTCATTTTGTAAGTTGGGGTCACTGTCCTGCAGTCGCTCGCTACTTCCTGACGCACAAAAGTCTCAGTCCTCCCATGTAAATCAGTGAATCCAGCCATCTCCAGCTGTTTATCTAGGATCAGCGACATAGTTCAGGTGTCCCTCATTACATGACATATATAACATCTGCATTGTGCTCTGAGTCTACTTTAAGGTCTGTTGGATGTTCCATCCTGAAACCACCTCATGTTCTTAAGCTCTAAAGCTGAGCCCAGACAGGATGACCGTCACACAGCTCATGACCATAGGCGAGAATGTAGGTCGACTGGTAAATCAATCCCAAGAAGGTTAAGACCTACACTGTCAAAAAAACTGTAATTTAACTGATTATTTTCTGTAAATTTGGATGGATAAAGGATGGTTCAGGCGCATCCATGACCCACCTGAACCATCCTTAACTATCATCTTTATCATAAAGGAAAGTTTTTAGTCTAACCTTAAATGTAGAAAGGGTGTCTGCCTCCCAGACCCAAACTGGGAGCTGGTTCTCTCTGGTAAGAGAGGAGCCTGATAACTGAAGGCTCCTCTGATAACCTCCCATTCTGGTCCTAGAGACTCTTTTTTTTTTTGCTGAATGTTGTGTTTTAATATTGGAAATAAAGCCTGAAAAATGCTGACAAATCACAATAAACACATGCTCATCATTTTTGGCTTTATCTTTGAGTTGTTTTGAATTCAAAGAGGTAAGTCTGCTTAAATGATCTGAGTACCTCTTCAACTAATGCCCCACGGCTGCAGATCCTCTGAAAACCACAGGTATTGACAGTGGTGGAGGAAGTACTGAAATTCAAAACTTAAGTAAAAGTACAAATAACCAGAAAAATACTTTAGTAAAAAATAGAAGTACCACATCAACAACCCTACTAGAGTAAAAGTAAGTACTTGCTTTTAAATGTACTTAAAGTACTAAAAGTAAAAGTACTTTTGCAATATATAGATATATCCTATGAAATAAAATAAATGAGATGTCTCGGGATCCATGTTGAGTCATTCATTGTGTGACTGCTGCTCTCATCGCACTCTGCTACCATTGCTATCTGATTGGTTTAGACTTCTGAGGCAGCTACGCTAACCATATTTATACACTCGGCAACATTTTGGCATAAAAGTGATAACAAAATGAAACAGTGCACTTAGTGTGTTGTAAAAATGTAGCGGAGTAGAAAGTATAGATAATAGCTGCAAAATGTAACATTCAAAAGTACACATCATTATTTCTACTAAAGTAAAGTATAGATATGTGAAAAATGTAGTTAAAGGTGAAGAGAATGGTTGAACAGGGTTTTGATCCTTGTTCTGTGATGTGACATATAAACAATAAATGTTGGTTGGATGTGTAATGCCTCAGAAGCTTCATAAAAACCTCTCAGAAAGATATTTTAGGATGGGGGGATTTAAACGTGGGGTTTTTCACCTATTTGTCATCTTTTCAGGTTTAACTGGCAACCTTGTTATGAAATCCAAGCACTTGACACTGATCGGCTCCTTCACTGTCACTCAAATGAACGTAACTTCACCGGCTTCAGAACACAGACTGACTGTCTTTTTACAGCTAATCACCTTTTAAGGAGAGGGAATGAAATCAGAGTGTGGGGGGCAGTGAGATACATTTGACGTCACAAACAACCATGTTAGAAATTGGCCCATTTTCTAACAACATTTCTAAAAGGACGAATTACTGTGAAAAGGAAACGTTGAGAATTTCTAGCACTTTTCACATGTTCATGAATGTGGGTGGAACTGTTCTTCAACAAAGACCAAGTGAAAACGCTTTTTGATTCTCTGTCACTTTTAAGTACAGAAATAAAGTATTTGTACTATGTTTTATTTAACATTATCAAACATGGCAAAAATAAAAACTGTCACTGTGTGGTGAAGTGACTATTGTGTGATTTTATATGGCAGTATTGTTAATGTTGATACCTCAGTGTGTAACACTATCATAGCTGGTGCAGGCGGTGATTGTTGAAAGCTATTTTGTAGCTCCTGAACTAGGCCTCATTCTCTGAAAGGGGGAAACAATTGTTTTTATACTTTTTTCTTTGTCTTTTGAATGAACTGATGAAGGTATTTTTTGGTATCTTGCGGTTATGAGATTTAGTTGAAAGCTGGTGGCTCAACAAGTCCAAGTGACAAGGGTCTTCTTATTATGAACAAGGTTGTGAACTATAGTTTTGTTTTTCTAACAATGCAACATATTCAGGGCAGTTAAAGTGTCATCAGCTCACTGACCAATGCAACTTAACAACACAATACAACACTAACAACACCCTACAAAATAATATTACTATTTCTTTACATTTTTTAAAAAACAGTAACAGTTGTGTTGTGAAGTTTTTCCCTGAATTGTTTGTTTTTTAAGGCTTTAGTTCCAGATTTTCTGTATCATTGCACAATGACTTGCCAGGTGACAGCTCTGTGGATTGTATACCATAATGGTTTACTTGTTCTTGGTGTTTCAGTTATTCAAACCAAGTGTATAACACTCTGATGTGTTCAATGAAAGTGAATGCCTGCAGTCAACATGCTCTTGCTGATGTAGTACATGTAGTACAGAAGCACTAAGTCACTCTCACTAACTCAGAGGATTGAGCACTTTCCTGTTTTATTGCAGAAAGTTTTCATTTCATTTTAAAGATAGAAAAGTTTAGTTTGAGAAACACAAACTTGTCAGAATAAATAGTTTCTGTGAAACATATCCCACGTTTCTCCACTTAATAAACTGCTCATGAATGTGTATCTGTGTAGCTTTAGAGAATATGTCTTTCAAAACATCTTGGCTTTCACTTCAAAAACTTGCGGCTCTTTACTTTGAACCTTACAGCCCACCGTCAGGCTGAATCCTGAAAAGTCAGGAGAGTACGTTTTCACATCTGAGCTCTGAAACAACTGAGTCCGAGGAAACGACAACATAACTGAAGCTCTTCAGCTTCGCCTCTAATCTCCCTGAGTAACACAGATCAAGCAGTCACGATTCTCCACCTTTCACTGGCCGTGATACCTCTGAAGTCGGCCTGGAGTTTGATGAACCCTGTGCAAATCTACAGCTCATGATCAGCAGTGTGAGGAGAGAGCATGGGAGAGTTCGTGCCTGCAGTTTTCCACAACCTCAAACTTTAACATTCCCGTACGATGGGAAACATGTTAACTTTAATGTAAAACTGGTCAGTTCTGCGTCATGATAACATCTGTGGCTTTCTCTCAACGAGCATTAATAAACATGTAACATTTTTAATATTTGATTTTAACAAATATTATTTAATAGTGAATTCAGTGATGCTGCAGATTCTACGAATCAAAGCTGGACTTCAGGATATCATGTCTGTTATCTGCACAGAGGATCAAGAGTTGTATATATATACCATAATGTCTAGAGTCAATGGAGACACTGGAGACATTAACACAGAAGAGTTCCTCTCCCTGTCAAGGTCGAGTCCAGAAATCTGCAGAGAAAATTCAGCTCAGCTGCAAGGTTGTGTGTCCACAACCTTGTTCTACTGGTCATGACTCTAGACTGGAACGTAGATGACTGAAGTCCCTGAGAAACTTCGAGAAACCCTGAGAAGGTCAAACCTAATTGCTCCCACAGTGACCAGCTCTTGGCAACAGTGTTGAGGTAGAAACCACCCACATGTCTGGGTCCAGCTCCAGATCCAGATCTAGGTCCAGGTCCAGGTCCAGGTCCAGGTCCAGGTCCAGGTCCAGGTCCAGGTCCAGGTCCAGTCACACTGTCCAGCCTCAAAGATGGTCAGACTTTGAGTTGTGTTCCCACTCAGTCCATGAAGATCTCAAATGATTTGGTTACTGAGGTCTCACAAAGTGTATTCAGTTAGCTTCAGTTAGCTTTCTGCAGACTTTGTGGAAGAGAATTACCCACAATTCATAGTGTTGTGAGGCCACGTCATCAGGGATGATCAGGAAAAGCAAAAACAGTCACTTCTTACTAATTCCTTTTCACTAAAGAATCTTGAGCCATCTGTAAGACAGGTGTTTCTTGGCGTTGTCATGGTAACATAAAATGGTGCCATACAAGCCCTCACACAACTATAGGTCTGATTTGATTTTTTTTTCCCTCTGCAGCATGATAATTACAGTAATTAGACATTATAATAGTGAGGAGCCTGTGGCGACTGTAAAGTGAGAGAGGCCTCTGGCTGCTGAGATGCCACACACACTGACAGAAAAGGAAAGAAAAATAAACGCGAATATGATTTTTTTCTGCTGGACTATTCAACAGGAAACGATGAAGAGCTGACAAACAGTGAGGAGTGGCTGCCCCCTGCTGGACAGAGAGGGAGCTACATTCACCTGAGGCGATGACAACAAACATAAAGGGTATTTATACACAGTATTGACAGGAAGTAGGACCAGAGGTCATGTTTCTCCGGTATTGGCTGCTCTTCATTGGCTTCCTGTAAAATTCTGCTCGCCTATAGAGCCCTGATTATCCTTATAAACAAATCACTTTGATCACAAACTGCTGGTTTACTTGTGGCTCCTAGAGTCTCTAAGACCAGAATGGGAGGTAGAACCTTAAGTTATCAGGCTCCTCTCTTATGGAACCAGCTCCTAGTTTGGGTCCAGGATTAGCTGGATTTAAGGATTGAACCAGCCTGAACCAACCTTTAGTTAAGCTGCTATAGGATTGGACTGCTGGGTAACTCCCGTGATGCAATGCCCTCCTCTCTCTGCCCCCCACACCATATCATATATATATATATATATATATATATATATATATATATATATATATATATATATATATATATATATATATATATATATATATATGTGTGTGTGTGTGTGTGTGAGAGAGAGAGAGAGAGAGAGAGAGAGAGATTTTCATTATATACTAATAATGACCATTTTAAATTGTGGCTTCAATCTGGTTTTCAGCTCCTATCCTCCTAAAGTGTTAAAAGTGAAATAACATTAAATGTAATCTCGTGTCTGTACAGAATGAAGACAGAATGTAGATTATTTGGATGAACAGTAGAATAAAAACACAAATCAAGCAAAAGTTTTAGAGTTAAATTTATTGTTACAAGCTCCTGCATTCAAACGGTTTGACAGCATTAAGTGTTCATTTACAAAAGACCTTTAAACACGTCCATCTTTCTGTAGAAAATCTCCATCGTAAAAGTGTTTGTACAATCTGTAAACAGAACCAGAGTCCAGAGGAGGAAGACGTGACTGCAGGAGCTGAGACTCTGAAGGTGCCGACGTGCAAAAAGAACTAAAACATAAAACTGACTTTGATCAAATTTGTCGAGGATTCATGCAGAGAAAACAATGTTCTATTACAGAGAAATAAATAAAAACATTTTAAATTGGTTGTTTTAATCATTAAACATTGAATAGTAGACAAACATCTGCTGTTAAAATCAAATATTAAAAACATTACACGCTGCTCATTATTGCTCTTTAAGAGGAAAAACACAGACGTTGTCATCACACAGAATTGACCTGATATCACTGTGTGAATTTTTAAAGCTGCTTGTACAGAACTGTTGGAGGATTTTATTTTGAAAGTCCAGCAGCTGCGACCCTGCTTCACCGTCTCAGCCTGCAGGGGGCGCTGGTCGTTCTCACTCATCCTGTACTTTCTGCAGCCACAGAGGATTTTCAGACACTGGTGTCATCAGTGACTCTCCACAGAACTCAGAAACTCATACCATGTTAAGACTGAAGTTATGTAACGATGCTTAAAGGAAATGTTCACTTTAAAATCTGAGGATGTATAAATACATAAACAGTCCATCTTTGCCTATTTGAAAACTGTCATTTCTTGATGAGAGAAAAAATGAAATGAATACAGACACTGATGAAAACTGCAGCAACAGAAACTAAGAGCCAATTCAATGAATGACTCAGTTAAATACTGTAAAACATCCGATCTCCTATCAATCACTGCCTCTCTTACAGCGACATAAATAAACAGAACAGCAACAGAAATGTCAAGATAAAACACTGTATTGTCGCTCAAAAAACAACCTACAATACAATGCAACCGCACGACATCCTGTTGGAGCAGGAAGTTTAATACTGACATAAAACATAGTTCCCAACGTGGTAAAATACTGTAAAGACCCTGAACACATGTGGTTCCAAACATTAAACAGTTGAGAGTAACCTGCTGCTGTGATTAGTGACTGAGTCATGTGACCTGATCCTGTCACTTCCTGTCCTGCCTGAGCGGCGTCGCTCTTCAAACACCAGTACGTGGATGCAGATGTGGGTTGAAAAGCGTCTGCTGTGGTTAGCTCTGCTGTGAATCGCCCTCAGTCACGTCTCCGCTCAGCTCACCGTCAAGCTCCGTCCGTCTCTGCAGACGCCGTTCCGCCGCCGCCGCCAGCGTCTCTCGCCGCAGGTTCATGGGATCAGAGGCGGAGGCGTCGCTGGACGAGCTTTCTGTGTTGACGCTGCTGCTTCTGGACAGGAAGTCCCTGTAGAGGACAGAGGTCAAGATACAGGTTTACAGCTTCCCCCAGAATTTTCACATTAAAAGAAGTTCAGCATCAGTCTTTTAACGTGAAAAAACCTTAAGGTTTGAGAACAAAAGTGACGCTTTGTAACAGTTGTTTCGAAAGATGCTAGAATTATCATTATTATTTAATTGTTATCACTTTATTTTGTAATTTTCCTATTCTTTCAAAAAGCTTCAAACTAACCAGATCTTTTAATCAATTTTATATAAAGAATATTACAGTTTTATTTCCGTGGCTGAAAATAAACTCAGTTTTCGTGACTTCCTGTCGTCTGTGGTACCTTCGCGCTCGCTGCAGCAGCTCCTCCTTCCTCTGCAGCAGGAGCTTCTGTCGTTCCTCCACTGTCGAACTAAAGCGAAGCTCTGCTTTCGGTGCGTCTTCGTCCGCCACCTCCTCCGTGACGGTCTGCTTCTCCACCGGCTCCTCCTCTTCCTCATCTTCCATCTCCTCCTCCTCTTCTTGCTCCGACTCGCTGCTGGCTCCGCCCTCGTCCTCAGGGGGAGGAGTCACCCGTATGAGTGGCTGCTCCAGCGCCTGACGACAGGAAGCAGTTAACAGCTGATTGAGTTTTAGACTTTTCTTTTCTTTTTTAATATTAACGCAATATTAACGCACATTCAACCAATCGCTACAAATTTTGTGTGACCTGCAATTTTTCCTGTGAAATGTTGATCCACATGTCAAAAAAATCTCACATTTACCTTCAACATCACTTTGTGATTATATCGTGAAAATAAAAAATGAAAGTTGCAGTGTATTTAGGTTTTCTGTTGCAATAAAGTTGCGGGAACAAGTCAGACTTTTGAGAACTTTTTTCCCTTTTTTTCTTTGGGAAAATGAGAAAAAAGAAAAAGAAAAAAAACATCTACTGGGGACAAACACTGACTATAGTTTTCTCAAGTTTCATTTGGAAATCCAAGTGTGTGAGTTTAGCACTGAACTCCACTAAAATTAGGTTGTAGTTCTTCATGTTACCAACCGGACCATATTAAACCACCACCATCCACCTGGTAAAAACATTTGGTTTAAAGCAGCTGCAGCTGCAGGGTCTGACCGTGGGGGCGGTGGCTCGGATGCGTCCCTCCAGGATGTTGTCGGTGGTGACCTCCAGAGAGTGAGTGGCCTCCAGGTCGAGCAGGATGAGCTGCAGTGGCACCTGAGGAAACATCTCGTGGATCTGTTGAGCCTGAGACACAAGACAGAGACCAGAGCTCACACACCTGTCTGGAGCGTAAGGACCCAAGGACGACCTGCCGTCCCACTCACCATGATGGTGAGCTGGATGGGGCTGGTTGGGGTGACGCCCAGGAAGTTGGTAGTGGCCATAACCTCAACAGAGAAACTGGGCAGCCAGCTGGCGATACGTGACCCTGGGAACACGAAAGGGTCAAAGGTCAGAGCTTCTGAATGTGACTCGCTGGCGCAACAATGACACGAGCGTTGAACTGTCTCACCGTCGAAGTGGAAGAAGTGGTTGAGTTGATTGAGGTGAAGGCCCCGAGCGTCAGCTCCAGGACCGCCACCACCTGCCACGTTGTCGGGGGCGACCTCCCTCGTCTCCCTCTCTGCGCGACCTTCACCTTCTTCTCCGATGTTCAGGGACATGCGGCACGTTGGACAAGACGTGTCCTGCTCCAGCCATGAGCGCAGACACGAGCTGAAGACACACAAACACAAACACAGACTTGTCACTCATCATCACATTTCCTGACACCTTTATTTATTCATTAGTCCAGCTTGTCATCACCATGTTTCCCGGCAGCTTTTAACTCGGTTAACTGTAATTCCCTAGAGCACAGGAAGACTGCACTCAGTCTGCAATCCACATATGTTGTTGTTTATTTATTAAAATCTTGGTGACGTGAATGTTGCAGGAACAAAATGTTTTCTTTCTTTACCAGCAGAAACAAAAAAGAAGCTCGTAAAGATCCACTAATCAGTGTTTAATATAAACCTGTGAAAGAGGTGACCACAGGGCAGCTTCCGCGCTGAGTTCATGGCGTCCCAGCAGATGGCGCAGTCGTCGTTGTTGGCTGCCAGCTCTTCTGACGAAGCCACGGAGAAGCTGAGGAGAGAAACCAGCCTCAGACTCAGCTGTGGTTTCATATGAGGTAGTTGCGTCACATGCTGCTGTTTGAGTGGCTCCGTTCGCAGCACCAGACACTGCGTATCTACTGCTACTCCTTGGGTAGTTTGGTTCATTTATGGTGATTTTACTTTGCTTTGAGGGATGTGAACATGTATTCTAGCACTGAAAGTTGCACAGTAACACAAGGAAATAAGCAGGAAAGGCACAAGGCACAAGCTTGTGTGAACGGAGCCACTCAGCAGCTGGTCCTGCTTCTTTAACTAAAAGCTCTGTCTCTGTAGGATTCCTGTCATAATGTGGTCTGATGCTCACCGGGTCTCCATGTTGCGCAGCACTCGCAGGTAGTTGTGGTGTTGGCGGATCCTCTTCTGAACTTCCTGGACGAGGAAGCGCAGCTGCATGAAGATGACCAGACTGGCCATGGACAGCCAGATGTTACTGAAGAGCTGAGGGGCACACGGAAATAGTTCAGACATCGAGAGAATAAAACCTGATCAGTTCAACACCACAACTGACGACTGACACTCTGAGTATGATGGAAACTCTTAGACTTTCTAGAAGACTCCAACTATTAACATTACAACTTAAACAAACAGTTAAAGCCTCATTAAACAGTTTGTTGTTTGTTGTTCACATCCCTCACTTGAAGTGTTGTTGCATGAAATGAGCTTTATTAAGACTTGATGGAGACACTTTCACTGTTGAAACACTAATCAGACTAATTAAAAACTAGAAAAAAAAATAAATAAAGGGGCTGGACCAGCATGTGGATGTGATGCAGCAGATCGAGGCCGAGCAGCAGCAGCTCCATCAGCAGGTCGGTGTAGTACACGTAGGAGGATTTATTCTCCCAGCTGCCCTCCTGGTTCACGTCCCACAGGTGGATGGAGTAACTGCAGTGGCACGAAAAACGGCACACAGACCCCGTGACATGAAACTCAACGGTCTGATCAAAATGGCAAGAAAGTGAAGCCACGTCCGTCACGTGTGACCTACCGAAACATGACGTGTGTGGTCCTGACGGTCACCAGCATACACTGAAACACAGGGAGTGGACGTCAAATGTGAGTGAAAGAAATATTACGTGTTAAAATTCAACGTGTTCAAGCTCCTTCACATTCTCTGATGCAGGAAATGGATGAAGCCTCATGAAGCTTTGACGCTTCATACACAGTGAAAACAGTGACACCTGCTGGTTTTCACATCTTACACACAAATACATTACCATATATATATATATATATATATATATATATATATGTGTGTGTGTGTGTGTGTGTGTGTGTATTGTAACCTGAACTAAATACAGCCTGGTGTTAAAAATATTTCTGTACAGCAGCCAGTTAGAGTCATGACGCTTCAGTCTGAGTGTTTCACCTCGGCGGCCATGAAGGCGGCTGTGTGTCGGCCCTGACTGCGAGCTAGACGGCTGCAGAGTGTCGCCAGGCCGCCGCAACACAACAGCAGCACCACCAACAGCAGCAGCACCCGGGCATGGCTGGACAGAGGCGTGGCTGGAGAGAAGGACAGCTGCACACGCGCACACACACACACACACACACACAGATTAGATTAGATTACAGATGAAATACAGTCATGTTGCTGCTGCTGACGAGGTGTGAATACATCAAACCACCTGACATCATCTAATGTTTCCTTCAGCGCCGCCATCAGGCCACTGATCTGACAGACACATTATAACCACCGTCCTCTTGAAGCTTCAGGCTTCAACTGACGTCACCTGTTCAATGGATCAGGTGTGAGAAATACTAACAAATCATACACATTTTCTGTTATTTGTTTTTTTCACAGCCATGGAACTGGAAACACTCCAGTTCCAAGTAAATCAGGCAGTGGTGACCTGGTGGCTAAGGAAACAGACTTGGGTCCGGAAGGTCACAGATTCGAATCCACCAACTGCCAAGGTCCCATGAGCAAGGTACCGTCCTCACACACGCTGCTCAGGCACTGTTCAGCTGCCCCCTGCTCACTTGGTGATGGGTTAAATGCAGAGGTCAAATTTTGTTGTGTGCTCAATGACAAATGTAATCACTTTCACTAAATGTTATTAATGTTGACAGACACGCTGATGATTCAAAGAAGAGAGAAGGAACACTTCATGACCATTTACTCTGGCGCCGTCCACAGGACAAACTTACATATTCGAAGCGGTCCTTGCAGAGCTGAACCAGGAGATGAAGGAAGACCAGCACAGCGAACCAGAGCCACCACATCACCACCTCCTCCACCGTCTGTACGTTCAGCACGCCGAACACAAAGATGAACTTGTAGAAGATGAAGTTCCAGAATTTGTCCTTTAGTTGCTGCAGTAGAAAAAACACCAAATGATCTCACTGTAAATACATAGATGACACTAGGGGACTATAATCCCAGACGAACTGAGAAGAGACAGAATTTTCTTCAGTGTTGGACATAAAGAAGCTCAATTAAAAGTTCAAGACAAATACAAGCTCACACTAACATCGACAAAGTGGACTACATCAGTCCAGATCTCACTTGTTTGTCAGAGAACTGTTTTGAAATTCCAGCTGTTGCCTTAGAGGATCAGAACAGTTAAGGACCAAACTATAAACATGTCTGCTGATAAGTTCTGGATGAGGTCTGCTTTCTATCCCCAAAGTAAAAAACTAAATATAAGGAAGCAATGTTCAAGTTTTGGTCTGAATTTTCCTCAACAACTGAACAAACAAGATTTAAAGTTTTTGTAAGGACGACCAAAGAAACAGGAAGAAACAAGAAGATCAACCTGTTTCTCACTGACACGAAGCGGCCCAAATACAACGCACTGGATGAGTTTGGCAATGAGAAGAAGGATGCAGCACGCAGAGTTCACCATCACCTGGACACGAGAGAAAAGACAAAGTCAGGAGCTGGTGAGAAAGATCAAAAGATGTTCTGTCAGTTATCCAGTACATTATTGGTGCAGTGGTCAGGATCTAACTACTGGTCAGTCTCCTTCTGCAGACACTCACCCAGACAAAGACACTGTCAGTCAGCAGGAACAGCAGCACCTCTGTCGCCACATCTCCGTACCCTGCGCTCAGGTGCTGACCCCCGTCCCGGAGGTAGCGGCCAATCATGGAGCTGCGGACCGAGTGGCTGTGGCTCTCCTCCGGGCTGGGTTGTGGGCGGGACTCAGAGGAGCAGACGGTGAGGATGGTCCCGGCTAGCAGAGCAGCGCTCAGCGCCGTGTAGGTCTGTAAACTGGGCCAGGGGAACCGCTCCAGGAACAGCAACGGCATGATGATGGTGGAGGATAAACAGCACCGAGCTTTAGACGGTTACATAACACGGACAACACTTTGTTTACACTGATTAACAGTCACATGCTGCGACTGCTCGTCTCTTTAGCCACAATAACAACACCTTGATTCAGTAGCTTGTTTTTTTTTCCGACAGTTTTTCTCAGACGTTATTCCTCGTCAACTCAACTTGAAACATTCAACGCCAACGTTACATTACAAGTAACGTTAGCTAGTTTGCTAGCCTATAGCCATCAACAGACCGCCGCTCATCGTCGTCAGTCCGAACTCAAGAATAAACAGAGGAAAGTAAAACTTGATAAATACATGTGTCGGTTCTTTAACGCCGCTGTCGTGTTTTAAATCTCCAGTAATTATCGTTAAACATGCAGAGCCCTGCCTCTGTGTACGCTTCGCTCCACCTGTCACAGCTAGCCGCAACGTCACTTAACACTTCCGGTCTGTAGTTTTCAGAATAAAACGGCCATTTCCCAGAGAGGTTTCACAATAAGGTTTCCGTCATCTGAATTTACAAAGTTCCGGTAGGAACACTTATGCGTCTGGCAAATTATTTATAATATTTACCTTATTTATATCATTATACAATTTTTTCCCAATTTACTTGATACCCCATTGTTAATTAAATTATTTTACATATTTACTCGGCGTATTTGCAACCGTATCTTAATTTTAACCTCCAGCCTCAGCTCCGCTCTGTCGGCGGTCATGTTTTGGTGACGGATCTCAGCTGCTTAACGCTAACATGTGAGCGATGGCTTCCCCCGCTCAGGACTGTACACTGGTCGGTCTGTGTGATGGAGAACTCGACCAGAAGAGATACCCGTCCTCGTTCCTCACCAACAAGGTAGGGGGGCGGCCGGACTGGCTGCCGCTCATCTCCCGGCAGTCTCCGCGCTGCGGTCTCTGCGGAGCCGCGTTAGCACATGTGGCGCAGGTGTATTGCCCCCTGGACGCTTCCCCCTACCACAGGAACCTCCACCTGTTTGCGTGCCCGGCTGCTGAGTGCAGCGGTCGGTCGGAAGGTTGGAAGGTGCTCCGCTCTCAGTGTCTGGAGACCGAGGCGGCGGCGGCGCGGACACCCAGCCGGCTCGACGCCGTTCAGGACGCTCCACTGTCGGCCACCGACTGGTGTGACACCGCTGATGACTGGGGCATGGAGGAGGATGGATGGGGAGGAGGTGGCGTGAAGGACAAACAGCCAACAGTGCCTGAGGTACAAGGTAGGGTTTATTATGAATATGTATTTTAAGTGCCCCTTAAGCAGCTCTGTAGGTCTTCTCTAACAGGGTTTATGGATGTTTGGTAGGTTCTGCTGATTGTCTTGGAGGATCTGTAGGTCACTGAGAAGGTGTCAAACGTTTAAGTGACGAGGTTGTTGGGTCTTTAAAAGCCCCTAGTCGTCCTTCACGAGGTTCCTCTGGTCTTTGAGGAGTTTGTGGAAATGTCTCTTCATGTTGACATGCAGTATCTTGACTTTTCGCTATATTGGCAGAAATTTTTCTTTTATCAGTTCACAACTAAAAAAAAAACCACTGATCTCTTGCCTCATGTGATTTGTCCCCGTGTTACACAGCAGACCATCCTGGTCCTGATCCTAGTCCTGGTCCTGGTTTCAGTCAGATGGACGTCAGCAGCCAACTTCAGGACCTGAGTTTGGAAGAAGCACACGAGGACGCCACTGTCTTCCGCCCGTTCTTCATCAGCGTGGTGGAGGAGTCGGACCTGTGCACAGAGGACGTGGAGCTGCAACATGCTGAGCAGCTGCTCAGAGATTATGAGAGGAGAGAGGGGGTGGCGGTGGGAGAGCTGGATGGAGGAGGTGACAGTGGTGGCGGCGGAGAGGAGAAGTATGAGAAAACCGGAGCCAGACATGGGGATGCCGTCTTCTCCAGGTTCATGAAAAGGATCTCGCTGTGCCCGCAGCAGATCATGCGCTACTGCCGTGGCGGGAAACCGCTCTTCATCTCTGAGCCGCCTTCTGATGTGGCACGGGCCGTCTCTGCGTGCGGCTCCTGTGGAGGAGCCAGGACTTTCGAGCTCCAGCTGATGCCGGCACTGGTCAGTCTGCTGCAGAGAAAAGACAGCGACGCTGTCGAGACAGAGCTGGAGTTCGGGACCGTCCTGGTTTACACATGCACCAGCAGTTGCTGGACTCAAGGGTCCGGCTCCGCTCTGGACGAGTTCTGCCTCGTTCAGGCTGATCCAGACCAGAAGCTCTTTAAGTGACTGAGCAGCTGCAGTGATAATGATGTCTGAAGCAGACCTGAGACCAGAGACAATACTGATGTGAGTCAGTGGAGTGTGGCCCGTGAACTCAGGAGGATCATATCAGAGTGACATTGACTTTGGTGTTAAATCAATCAACCTGTATGAAATAATGCTTTTTAGTAACCATGGTAACAGCAACTGTATAACAGGGTAACAAACTGTCAAGCTGAGATCAGGTATGAACATTCAGAAAGAAGCATGCAGCACCGTTACACATGTGGAGTGTTTTCATAGCTTGAGTCACTGTTCAGACTATAATTGAATTCCTTTAAACTGACTGAGTTGTATTTACAAATTATATTTAGAGAACAAACAAACAAAAAAGCCACAAATTCACTGAAAACTTAACGTCTGCAGTTTAGAGTTTCATGTGACACAGGTGGACTGTTTTTGTTTGTTGAGCCTCAAATGGAGATCTGTGTTCACGTTTCTGACCCCTGATCAGATCAGATTCAACTTTAACAAGAGACTCAGCTTCTTCCCTGCAGCTCTGCATTGTTACCTGCTGTGACCTTTGACCTCATTCTGATGAAGTGTTTCTTCTCTGAAGTGAAAGAACAGAACAGAATAGAAAAGTGCCTCAAATGAAAAATGACAGGAATAAATAACAGATTATGCATCAAACACAACATCCAGATGTTTGTTTTTCTTTTTACTTCAACCGTCTGATACATTTTTCTGACTCAGCATCTGAAGCTTCACACCGTAACAGCCGAGGTTGAACAGCAGTGATTTCATTCAGCGAAGGAAATGTAAACCGTTAAAGTGATTTAAAACAATAAAAAAGAAAAACGCCAGCTGGAGGAGTTTAGTTTTTAACTGGAGCAGATCTAAAGTATCAAAAATAGATTTTTTTTTTTTTTTTTTACTGAACTGGCCGATAAATAACAACAGGATTTTTTTTTTTTTTATTTTCAGCCCTTTGGTTTTACTCTCATTATTTGTCCAAATGTTGAAAAACTGAAAACAAATCTTTGGTTTGCTGGTGAGGTAACGAGCGGCCTCCCTGAGATTCCTGAGACGTGATGTCGATACCCTGATGTCACTCGCAGACGCTGTGTTTCCATGTTTCAGGCACTTGAAGGTCACGTTCGATGACAGTCCGCTTCATTTTAGTCCGATAAGTGAAAACAGTAGAAGCAGCTCTGCGGCGTCCTCCGGAGGAGGCGGCGCCGCTACTGAGGGCAGAACGGCAGCGTGGCGTCGCCAGACTTGTGCTCCCACTCGTACTGGTCGTACTGGTCGTACTGGTCAGGGTGGAGGGCCGCCGCTCAGGCTGCTGATGTCTCTGTCAATGATCTCGTTCACTGCAACAGAAACATGACCGGGACATAATTCATATTTAATAGCTTCGTGTTAAAGCACAATTCACAAGTTAGAAACATGGTTTTACAGAATTTTCAACTTTGTAGATGTACATTATGAGTCACTGAGTTTCCTGACAATCCTCTGAACTAATTTTGCAGCATGAAGACCTTTATTAATACTTGACAAATGTTCAGGGGAAAGCAACTCCTTGGAAGTCCTGCAGGTGTGTATGGAAAGGAGAGGGTTTAGACGTCAAATTTTGTACTTGGGTGATTGTGTGTGTGATGTAGAACTAAAGTTGTTGTTAAAAACGTTGCTTAAAACGTGTAAATCTACCACAACGTGACGGGAATGTGGAAAGAAAGTCGAACAAAAATGTTGTCAACAAACTCAAACAAATGTCGTCAACTCCCAGTTTATAATTTCAAGCTATAAAAAAAAATAAATTATCGCTAATGTCTGGTAATTTATACAAAAATTAAACACTGATGGTTATTGCTCAGTCATGTTTCAGTAGGTTAAAATAAAATAAGATTTATTTCAACATATTACCTAGGTTGTGCTGAAGA
The DNA here is from genome assembly GCA_016801845.1 of Polydactylus sextarius. Taxonomy (NCBI): domain Eukaryota; kingdom Metazoa; phylum Chordata; class Actinopteri; family Polynemidae; genus Polydactylus; species Polydactylus sextarius. Next base: position 14,299,682 of record CM028921.1, on the reverse strand, counting down.
AAAGCATAGAAAAAACTCAATATTGCACATTCCTGAAGCCTCTGGGAATTCATCAAACATTGTAATGAAAGAAAAGTTGAAAGAGTTCTATGGTTTAATTTGGTTTATGACATTAAAAACCACCCGAGACAGGTCCCTGGTGCTTCTTATGGGGTCGTTATGTTTTGTTCTTACTAATAATTCAGCCGATCATTACACAGTCTTAGAATGAGCATACATTGTGCAGTGAAGATTATTCAATAAGCTGACTTGTGTAATACTCCAACAGCCACGGCTCTATCTGTATATGTTGCTGCTGTTGCTGCTTCTGTCTGAGTCTGAGCGTCCGACTGGAAATAACCAGAACATCGGACACTTCACTCTCATTTACCCACCGGAGTCAACAAGGGACCATCAGCCCCTACACACATCTGACACGTGGACTGGTGCCTTCCTTGTTACTAGAGGTTGTTTAAAATATTTAAACCTAAACTGTGATTCTCTAAAAAGTATCTGGTATAAAAGTATAAAAGAAATTGTGAAAGTTAAAGCAACGTGACATGTCCACTGTGTCCCTTGACTTTGACCTTGATACTGGAACATTGTTGGTGTGAAATCAATGTTTATTTATGGTTTGAGTTCAGCTCATACTCAATGTGAAGTGAATATGAGCTGGACTCAAACCATAAATAAATGTAGTGTGTTCAAACGCAGCTAAGAGCAGACTCAGTGATGCAGTTCCCAGTACGACCACATGAGGGAGCATCACGAAGCGCGAAACAGACGTGTCATCCACATTGAGCTGCTCTGATGACTTGAACCCACAAGTTGTTTTAGAGAAGAAGATTACATTGATTCCTCTTCATCAGGCTTCAACCATCAGCGTTAACAGTAATATTATTGTTCTGAGCGGCAGCTGCAGTAGAAGCTGCTCTGCTGTTTGCAGCAGCCTTCAGTCTATTCATAGCCGAGCTGTGAAACTTGAAGCGTATGAAGCAAAACAACACAACAACATCAACAACAAAAACAACCGTAACGACCATCAGCTGCACACCAGCATAGTCCAACACAACCTCTGCTGCATCTGGACACACTTCAACATCACAACCTGATGTGAAGAGAACCTGAGTTCCGATGTGTGGTTTTATTTTATCCTGAGCGAGAGCTGTACTTTTCATGTGTAATGTACGTTTACATTACACACAAGTAAAGGCCCTGACGCTTCATCCACCACCTGCAGTGGTTCAGTCCTCGCAGGTGTTTTGATCCTGAATCTGTGACGAGGATCGGGCTGCTGACGCTCAAAGTCAAGCTCAAAGGCGAGGGTGAGGGGAAGGGTGGGGGGTGAGGGGCGGAGGGTCAGCAAGCTTGACGACAGCTGCCGCCTGCCAGCTGAGGCGTAGCAACAAATTTAACCCCCATCTGCATCATTCAGAGCAGCAACCAGCAGAGATGGCTATTATTAACCCAGATCAGAGAGAAACACACACACACACAGCCCCAACATATAAATAACCAACATCACAGAGCAACAGTGTGGATGCAGACACACACCGAACAATCAACGAGGACTGACGTGGATTTTGTGAATCAGATCTAGATCTGAGGCTCAGAATCAGAAACCAAAACGACAGGTCAGGATGAAGCGTTGACCACAATAAGACTGTAACTGTTGGACGTGACCTGATCATCCATCCTGATCATTTCACTGTGGTAGGTTCTAAGCAGTTCATCTCCAGCTGGATAGTTTAGACCAGGCCCATCGCCTCTGATCGCTGATCCAGAAGACACATGAAAAAACAGTCATACTAATGTTCTCTGGTGTTCTCTCTGCTTTGTTTTTGTGAGATCTTTGATCGTTTCACCTGTTATGGCCTTGGTTATTTATATGAAACAACGTGAGAAGTTTCTTGAGGTCATTTAGTCTCGAAGGAGCTCCATGTGGGACTGGAGGCTACAGTGAGGAGATATGCTTCCTTCGGTGATGTCGTTTTCTACATCCTGAGACAAAATCGCTAAACTCACAACACTTCTTTTCACCTGGTCAGAGAACAGCTGCTGCTGCTCGTTAGCATACATATTTCACCTTTAAACACTTTCTTTTATCAACTTAACACGTGTAGTTTTTAAGTTTTAAACCTAATCCGAACATCAGCCAGTGAGTTGAATTGTAGTGAGGCATAAGTGTGAAGTAATATAAAATAGAAATATTCTCCGCCACTGTTGGGGTTTATAATACATGTAGAAATGCATGTGTCACTGCTGTTTTATTTTTTTCTTCTTCTTATCGAACAGGTCGTGTGTGTTTGCACTTCCTTCCTCAGAGAACAGCTATTATGAAAGTTAGATGACAGCAAACACGCTCATTCGTGTGCAGGCAGTTGACATGACCAAAAACAAAAAAAAAAAAAAAAAACACATAATTACCAGAATATAAGAAAGATTCTAGTGGTTTTGACTATAGACTGTAAAGCTCCTTCAGGTCGATCTGGCAGTTGGTTAGAAAGTTTCGTTGATCACTGAAGATCTACAGATAATGTTAGTTGGTTTTTGTCTTTGACAAAGTTTTAGAGGTTGTTTAAGGTTTGAAGGTTTAAGGTTGTATTCATAAGTGAGGAGGTGCTGAAATCTTCAAGAACTGTCTAGGAGTTTTTGGAGAGTAGAATGATTTCCCTGTAGACCTTCAGGAGGTTTCTAATCCTTTAGGACACATTAGGGATCAGGAACCCACACAAAAACACACCTAGTCAAGTGCCACTATTGAAAATGACAACCGACAACAAATTTAACTACCACTCCATAAATTCCTGGACGTCTCCTGACCCCCCACCTGCCAGATTGAAGCTGTGGTGTATCTGTTCTACTTTCATCAGACGTTACAGAATCCTACTGTATGACAGGTTAAGAGATTTCTGTGGATGTTTTTTTGTAACAGCACCATGATAAGTAAGCTCCAAACTTTTCTGAGCCTTCAAAGAAACTCCTAGTTTCCTACCGTCATCCAGTGTGATCTCCTGGAGGCCAAGAGACTGCTGGAGGCCCAGACTCGGCTGCTCGTCCGGCTCCTGCTTGATGCTCAGAACCTGCCCAGTGCTGGAGAGAAGAGAGTCCTTAAGGGGGTCAGCAGGGTTCACGAAGGCTCTGCTGGGACACAGGGATGGAGAGTGTTCCTGCTGAAGTCCAATGGGGGAGGTGGTCTGCGGGGACATGGTGAAGGTCTGAAGGGGGACAGAGGAGGTCTGAGGAGGAACCAGGGTCTGGGAGGGGGCTGAGGAGGTGTGTGAAAACATCAATGGGGTTTGAAGAGGGATGGAGGAAGGAGGAGGTGGATGATGGAGGCGAGGTGCGGCCTGGTAAGAAGGACCACAATGCACCGGGAGATCACAGGAATCAGAATAGCCCACATCTGCGCTGAATCCAGGTGGACTGAGGGAAATGTGATCCAACTCCCAGCACTCCTGTTTGACCTGATGTGTTCCAGGTGCAGCGGCAGGCAGGTGAGGTCGGACCCCAGACAGGAAGGTGAAGCTCTGCGTCAGACTTCTCCTCCTCTTCCCATTGGAGACATAGAACTGGACCTGGACCGGATTAAGAGTCTTCTTATTGTACGGAGGGACCTCCACCGTGATGCTGGACTGAAACAAAGAGACACATGGAGGACATGTGAAACGTGAAACGTCTTGAGATAGATCCACATCGTTACACAGAAAGACCAGAACTTGGTTGTTTTTTTTTTTTTTATGGATTTCAAACTCAGAACACTTTTCAAACACGGGATAAAAAAAAAAAAAAACTTCAGACAACTGTGAGTTTCCTTCATATGTTTCTCACATGAACCAGAATTTAACCCTGAGAGGGAATTAACAGGCTTTGTGGGTTTTTCTAAACAGACGAGACAGCTCATTACTGACTACAGACTCTATACAGTGGCCTATAAATGTAAACATGTGGTTTAAATGAGCGACTGCTGGGCTGACGTCTTCGTCTGCTGGGAAAACAGTTAGTCCAGATGTTCCAGTTTCTCATCAGTACTTAAAGCAGCAATTGGTGGACGCTGAAAAGAATTTAACTACTCGCGCACACACGTGTGAATCAGACATGAAGCTTTTTGAAAGTGATGATGATCAGATCTCTATAATGAAGGTTTCAATTTCTGTTAATATTAAAATGCATTCAAGATGTGACATCCTGTGTGTGTGTTTGTGTGCATCCAAGCAAATCGCTGCGCACTATATCTGAAGATCATGTGACACATTTGTGACTGTTCTGAGTCTGAATTTCTCCCCAAACATTTGAGCTACTTGTAAATGTTGAAGGTAATTCTATTGAGATGACACCAAACCCTGGTGCACAGAGAACGGATACTGTGGAACTGTGATCAGTTTGTGCACACGCAGCTCCATGCGTTTCATTTCCACAGGAAAAAAACGACCAGAGAGGAAACAGCCCTTTGACACAATGCAGGAGGAACACATTTTCCATCGAATTGGACATTAAATCAAAGACACAATCACACCATGAGTGACAGCATCTATCACAGACTGCCTTTATTTAGAGGCCACGTGATGAGTGACACACGCACACACACACACACTCTTACACTCACACACTCAGACTGAGAGTCTTTGTGGTTTCGACAAGCTCTTGTTAATTTCCTCTTCAAGTTTCCTGTCAAGGGATTCCTCTTCACCATCTTAAAGTGAGGTTTAAAATCTAGAGTGTAATTTCTGTAAGACGACTCTTACAGGATGGGTGGGTGTGGAGGGGCACGGGGTTGCCTGATCATGAACTCATCATGATTTTGTGAAGACGTACGCACTGCATATTAAATGTGCAGTGCGTACGTTTTCCAGATCAGGTGATGGTCGCTCGACAAAAGCCTCAGCCATCGTTGTGTTTACACTACCAGAGGATAGAATCTGTCCTCTGATCAGATGCCAGTGACAAGACAACCCAGGGGCTAGCTGGTTAGCATGCTAACTGCAGTAAATAATGTTGGTTTCCATCTGTGGGGCTGCTGGTAGGTAAACATATGCTGATGTTTACGTTAACTGTAGTAAAAATGACAAGCCCCTTTAATATTGATTTTAAAATGTCTCAATAGCTGCTACTGTTTACCTGAGTCTGATCTGAACTGACAGGGAGATATAATGAAAGATATACAAATTAAACACAAAACTACACTTCTACTACACAGTTTACTTTACTACACAGTGACTTTCTGATCCACTGAGGTGGATAAAGATTCTTTCTCCGGTTCCATTGATATTTCTGCTGCCACAGCCCAATGAAATCAGATCATGTTTTATTTTATTAATCATCATCTACGTGTTTTTGTGTGTTTGTGTGTTTGTACTCACTCCGCTGCTTTTTTCTGGCAACACTCTGGCATCAGTTTCCCACAGAGATCGTCCATCTGAGGGATAAGGACGCGGTTAAAACATCAACGAAGGCTGACGTGAACGTAAAAAGACGGGTGTGAACGGAACGTACCGGGTCCTTTCTCCATGAAGATCACTCTGGACTGAGTGGAGATGTTGGAGCCCGTGATGAGCAGCTCCTCTCCTCCATCCACAGAGCCGCTGGTTGGACTGAAGCTCTCCACCTGGGGAAGCTCCTGACCAGAGCGCTGGGCTAAAACACAACACATTCCCTCTTTGTTATAGCAACAACTCATTCACTCATTACATCCTCACAAGGAGGAAATATTCACTCAACAAGAAGAAAGAAAAAGACCCTCCCTGTTAATGACCCGAGCTTATTATTCTTTTTTCTTTTTTATTATTCTGCACTCAAACTAATAATTATCTCACATCTTCCTGAGTTTCCTCCTCTGCTTCTCTTATCATCTAGTTTCAAAATGAATACACACTTTCCACCTCTTTAGTGACTTGTTCTGCGTCATAACATAGTGTACTGTTCAACTCACTGGATGTAAATGTGATAGATGGTAAACAACCGTCCGTTATATGACACCCTCCCCTTTATTTATGTTCAAACCACAGAAAATGACTTACAACACTCCACGGGAATAGACGCCGTTTGCAGCCACAGCTGCCGGCCGTCCAGCTGAGGCACGCCGACCCTGAACACAACTCGCACCCTCGTGTTCTTCCGCCCAATGTCCGTCTCTCCCTTCTTCAGCTCGATGTCGGCGTTACGCAGCTTCAGGATGCCGGCGCAGTCGATGCTCGAGAACAAAAAAACAAATCAGAATGATTACCTGCTGTAGAGGTTTTGACCTCTGAGGGTCTTAGAGTGATGCTTAGAGTGGTGGAGTCTCACAGGTGAGGTCACATTTCTTCCAACAGAGTTTAACGCCTAACTCTTTGTTTTTGCTCAGTTCAAAAAAAATCAGCTGCTAACGTTAACATTAGCTACATGGCGATGAGGGAAAAAGTTAAGCAATGTAGCTTTAATGAACACTCAGCAACAATGAAAACAGTGACAAAAAGTTGTCCTTAACTTAAGTCTCAGCTGAAACTGCTGATAGAACCAGGAACAAGGCTAATAGCCACAACCTTTACATGTGAGTTGTGCAAACTAAAAGTTATCAGAGCAAGCCTCAGTTCAGTTCCTCAAGATTCGCCATGACACTAAATCCAAGTTGTGGTGCTGCGGCCTCTGTTACCTGGCAGACATGTTGTTCTCTGGAAGCAGAGGGACCTCCAACACTTTGGTGTAACCCACGACCTTCTCAGAGCAGGTGGTGGTGACAGTCTTCCCTGTGACGCGGTGGACCTGGTAGAAGGCGTGAGGCCGAAGGTAGCGGTCATCCACGGTGCCGATGAACACCACCAAGTTGAGCGGCTGCTCGCTGTATCCGCTCAGCTGCAGGAAGTTCAGTCACAAACATGTGAACAAACACACAGACTGAGGAAGACATTTGAACTCAAATGAAGCAGTGAAACATTTTAGGAAACATGCTGACTGCAGTATTTGCCGAGAGTTGCAGGACAAGATCATCAGCGTCTGTGCCTCTAAAACTGTAGTTGTATAAAAGTTGTGTCTAATTAGTTTGATCCAACAAACAAACATGAGGATAACAGTTTGAAGTGCTGGACATTTCCTACAATATTACAGATTGGGAACAGTTTCTGTTCTCAAGCTGAGAAATGTGGTGTGAACTAGTCTCTGATCATAAAACTCCTGACTCCTGAATGTTATTATGACATCTCTGCTCTAATATAAATGACATTCTAATGACATACATGATATATTTACTTTTTAAAAAGCTAACAGTTATTTGCTAAATTCCAAAAAGATTAAAAAGAACTTTATTATCGTGACAAACACAAAACATACTCTTATGGCCACATCTTATTAACGGTGCGTCGTGCAGTCATGTCTGCTCCTCGACAGCACATAGTCCAGCTGTTGTTTGTGGATTTTACACATACAAATAAAGCGTCACCCTGCAAACATCAGAATGATCTTCAGTTTCCTGTACAACCCAGCAACTCTCACTTGTTCTTGACGTTCACTTGATCTTGATGCCGAGCTCTTTGAGTTTTCACACATCTCGCAGCAAGAAGCTCGTCTGGCTTCAACAGCTGCCTGACAATGTGACACCAAGAATAGCCCCGCTGGTGTCTGTTACATACGAGACCTCGACGGAGCTTTACTTGTCCTGGCACTGCCTCTGTTCTCTGATCGACAGGATCCGTTACCACAGATTCACCAGGAAAAGCAGCAAAACACAACTGATCACAGGTCTGAAGCTTAGGTTTGTCTTCTGTTGTTTGCTTTTTTTTTTTTTTTTTTTAATTACACCAGTCGTAGTTTACGCAAAATAAAATGGTCCTGAGAACACAGTGTCAGTCATTTTGCTGGTCTACAGCTCGGACTGTTTTAACGTTGTAATGTTTTTACTTAAGTGAAAGATGTGAAGCACTGAAAGTCACTCAAAACACAGACAACCTGACCGGCAACACGAGTGTTCTCTGAGGTAAAAGGACTGTTTTTGTCGGTGCAGTGTGGTGTGTGTGAACAGACCAATAAAACGCCGGTTTCTGGTTTAAAATAAGCTCCGTCTCTGTAGGGATCCTACCATAATGTTGTCAGACACTTGATGGTCAGAAGTGAACATTTACCTTCACAACAGGGTGTCCTCCAGTAGCTGCTTTAATGGACCCTCTGCTGCCCTCCGTCTCATAATGTGCCCTGTGGTAGGACTTGGGCTGGACCTCCAGCTTCAGCTCACATTGGTCGAACTGGCTGGGCAGAGGGCAGTCCAGGGGAGGGGGGGACGAGGGCCTGGAGGTAGATAAGACAGTCATACACTGATCGGTGTCTGACAGAGGTGGAAGTCCTACAAGATGTTTCTATAGCTAGTTTATAGTATAGACATTTTGGCAACTCTGCATCTTTGTGGTTCCTACCTGAAGAGAGGAGGGTTTCCTGGTTTGGGTTTGTTCCAGCTGAAGTGTGAGGGCACCTGCAGGAAGAGCTCAGCCAGGCCGTCCTGCTCCCGAGCCTCCTCCCCAGGAGAATCCTGGTAGGGCTCAAGCTGAACCAGGTGGCTCCCCGATGTCCTCCTGGTCTTAGAGGGAACGTCAAGCTCCTGGTAGCCAGACATCAGGAGGGGCCCGAGGGCGGCGTTGGCCGGGCTTCCTACCCAGGTGTCATCCGTCACGCTGCCTCGTGGGGACGGGCTCGGCGTGGGGCTGGGGGAGTGGTGAGGCGAGGGTGAACGGGCATGAGGGTCAGCACTGGAGTGGCGTCTCTTCCCACAGGGCGATGTTGGTCTGGACGACGGCCTGCGAGGACAGTCACATTGTGAGATCAGCCCACCTTCACAATCTGAACATACCTTATCTGTTCCAAGTTCAGGTCTGATCTTATGTTATCAGGTCCAGGATCAGTTTAGAGGTAAGTGGAGATAAGACTGAAACTAGATTAACACTGGTTAGAAGCAGTTAAACTTTCAGAAAGTAGACGATGTGTACCTGGAAAGAGGCCGGCGGTACAGCCAGTTCTCTTCTGTCACACTGGTGCGTGGGGAGTGGCAGGGTGACTGACGGGGCGAGTGACGGGGCGACTGATGAGGCGACAGCGCCGGGCTGAAGGCTAAAGGATGCTGGTATTTTTGCTGCCAAAGCTCCACACCAAAGGCCCCACCGCCACAGCCCGGGGATCCTACAGGTGACACCAGGAAGGCGGCTTCACCCAGGGCATCCCCGAGGGGGGAGCCCAGGGCGAGGCGGGCGGCGTCACACAGCTCCCCCTCCACGTCGTCGTAGACATGGGAGAAGGACTCACAGGAGGAGATGTCAGACATCCAGCTCCTGGATGACAAACTGCTGCAGGGGCTGGGGCAGAGCGCCGGATCTCGGTAGCAGGGGTCCAAGGGGAGGTACAGCTGGTCTCTGGACCAGGACGCCTCAGGTAGCCCCCTTCTGCCCCTTCCACTGCCAATGCTTGCTGGCCAGCGCCAGGCTCCACATGGTTGCTAGGAGCTATGGAGGTGATCTGGATGCTGGGACAGTCGAAGGCTCTGGGGTTCCCCTGAGTGCTGTACTGAGACCCCTGAGGACAACAGCCGACGGCCTGGTAACCGTCTGCGTAAGAGAAACATGGCGGCTGACTCTGCAGTTGGTGGCTGACGGGCTGCTCGGCCAGAGCCTGAGTCCTCACATTGAGGTCTGGACCTGTGAGAAGCAGGTGAACCCGTATGTAAATCAACGATATCATCATTTGCATTGCAAACACACACAACACGTTTGATTAGCATGTAGCTGTTAAGCTGCCAATTCTAGTCATAATAATAACCATCCAGGCAGATTTATAACACACTGAGAACAAAACATCACTGGGCTCGCCACAAAGCACATAAATCAGCACCGGAGCAAAGCAACAGCAATTCTGATAAAGAGTGTGTTTCAGACGTGTTTCAATCAAAAAAACTTGCTTTTCTTACTTTTCCTGTTTCTTTGTTGGTGTTTTGCCCCTAAATATGAAACACACCAACCAAATATATCACCACTCTTCATCCTGCCCTGTACCATCAGTGAGAATCAACTCGCTACAATAGCATCTTCTTCCTTGAGTTTTTACTTTTCACTTAATATGAAAAAAAAATGAATCAGATATTTTAGTTTATATATAGCTGGTTTCACTGGTTGTCAAGGCATGTGTTCAAGTGTTTGATGTGAAGTGACAGGTAATAACAGTGTAATAAATACAAAAGTCTATTTTAGAGTAAACTGAACAGAAAATGTCAAATACGAGAGGGATGCTGCTTCTTGTCACCATATCATTTTTTCCTGTGGCAGAACATCTGGACAGATGTTTCTGACATCTTGTCAACCATCATGGATGTTGGTATTTTTAACTCCCTTTATCTGTGTGTTTTGCACCTAGGTGGCAGTCTCAGCTGTTTGTTGTTGTCAGTTAGTTTTACTGTCTCTACAGTTTAATATTAACTGCTGTTAATATTACACTGTCAGCTGACATGTAGTGGACTAATCATGGTAACATATTATCTACAACAGTTCAACAAGTTTATTCACGCAGCTGTATACACTCCTTGCCACAACCCTACTATTAATACTCCTCTTTCTTTCTCTTTCACACACACCCATACCCCCCCCCCCACCCCCACCCCCCCCCACCCACACACACACACACACACACACACACACACGCTACATGCAAAACCAAGGCATCAGCACAGCAACGGCGATTTGCTTCAACAGCTTTGCTCGCTGCCTCTTTGCAAATAAGGTGCAGGAGAAATGATGCAACATGCATACACACACACACACACACACACACACACTCACAAACACACATACATACACACACACCCACACACACACACCTCACCCTCCAGGGCATAAAGGGGATGGGGGGGGGGCAATGCCCCGCCGACAGCTGGGTGCCACAGAGCAGTTTGAAAACCAGGAAGTAAAACATGCAGACTGACTGACTGGGCGGCACAAAGACTGAAACAATACACATCTACACTACATCTGTCTATGGTCTGTTCATCATCTATATCTATAGATACAGGCTAGCTCTATGCATCTGAGTTGTCATGAATTAAGTACTCAGATTATTCACCTCACTTCTACTCCATGTTAAAAGTGCCAACACAGTATACCAGTAAACATCTTTGGTTTGTCTGTAGGAACCCTCCCCACACTACCACACAAGTCACATGTTATTTTGTGTCTTACAGAGATTTGTCTCCACTCAACTCTATGTCCCTCACACTGTCGTTATTATTCTTTAGCCTGAAACTACAAAACACGAACTTTCTATAAACTCATCTGATTGATGTGATTTTTCTACATCTGAAAATAGACCTAGAATGTCTATAACTTAAGATTTCTCCTTCAATGACTGGGAGAACATCTATTTTATGAATTAGACTTATTTTTAATCATTAAATATGTCAGCTCACTATCTGCATGACTCCTACTCTCTGCTGTAACTGAATTTCCTCCATGGAGCTCCCTTAAAGAATATCTGACCTTCTGTGTCATGTTAGGAAAAGGTTTATTAAGATAGCGTCATGTGTGATGTCTGGACCAATCACAGAAGGTCATTTTTACATGGACTTGTGACTCGGTAAGGAGACAGTTGAGCAGCAGATGATGCTTCACAGAGAAACATCTGATATTACAACTGCATCAATTCATCTTAACGGCTCGTTGGTCAGACAGCTTGGCTTAACTGTTTAAAACATCATCGCCATGGAGATGAGACTATCAACTAAGTTGTCATCCACAGCCTGATATCAGCCATTTAGAGTAGGTTTAAAACAAATGACCAGGAACCAGAAGAGGAGGCGAACAGGATCAACCCAAAGTGAAATTGGTCAGAAACTGATCCCTTGATTCAAGGGAGAAGAAAGATTTTGGATGATATGAATCCTGACTTCATCTTAAGAGTATAAAGGGGAAACATCTCCAGCGACAACCAGACAAAACAGGTTCCATAAACTCGCCATGTGTTTATCTAACGTCAGATCTTATAGATACAGCTGTCACATAAATGTAGGGTAGTAAAAAGACATAAACTGAATGCAAATACTAAAAAAAAATAACTAAAGTACGTGTAGCTTGTGATGAACCTGAGCTTTGGGTTAAATCAGCTGAAATATTCACTGTTCGGCAGCTTTATGTGGATAAAACTGGTAAAAACATAACAACTGATTTCAAAACAGATGAAATTACGGATGGTTTTCTTGACTAACTGATGAACGTATCTATGAAACATCAAATAAGAACAGGCAAAAGTTAGTGTCCTGTCTTGTAGCAATATTAAAGCATTAATGTCTCATCTGCGACTTCATCAGATAATCTTTTTTTCACGTTTCACTCAACTAAGCACCACCTCACAGACGCGACACCAACTGACGGATCGAGGCAGCGGTAGATCAGCAACACCAGCGTTGTGTGAGCTATCACTGCTTTCTGACAAGTTGTCACACGCTGATAGTTACAACATGAACATGTCAGTGGATGGATGTCGAAATGGACACTAGAGCAGCTGTTTGCTGTTCTTGCTTCATTTATACCACAACAAGGAGAAAATCAACCCGCTTTAAATATCCTGCAGTTTCACTTGAATTAATGAACCAATATGGATAAAATGATTGTCAGTTGAATATATTTGTATTCCATGGACCCAAACCAAATTAATTAAGGTAATAATAATAATAATAATAATATAGTCTATCATTCCCCTAATAACTCTACATAGACAAACTGTCATCAGTTTTATATCGCTGACTATAATGTTCTATAAAAAGACACAACAATGACCTAGAGTGGCTCTGATACTCTGCATCATTACAACAACAGTGTGCACGGTGTAATATTCCTGCATGGACTTCAACTCCCAATGAAGTTCAACATTATGAGCTGAAACCGCAGGTAGAGGGTCAAAGTCAAATCTGAACATGAGCTGAGCCCAAATAACAGATAACTGATCAAAACTACTGCTGATCAATACTGAACCATAACACTGATCAGCTAATGGTCATTTAGTTGCTTCATCTTTCTGATCAATGTTATAAGATTCTCTTAAATGTAAGAGCAGACAGCTGGAGGTGTCACATCCACCAAAGTTAGACAACATGACTTCCGGTATGATTTTTCAAAATAAAACCCTGCATCGCTAAGTAAGCCATAGAAGCACGTTAAACAGAAAAGCATTCAGGTGCAGGACTGTTGGACCTGTTGCAGGACTTATTCATGTGGTAAATGACGTGTTGCACTAAGCTGACACTGGAAAATTAATGAGCAACAATTTCATTTTCTTAATGAATTCAATTAATTAAACAATCAATTATTAAGAACAGTGATAAATGAGAATGTTTTGTTTTTCTTAGTTTTACACGATTGGACAGAACCAGGGACAACATATCTACACTTCTAGATGAAGACAAATTATCCCAGATACAGTCACCGCCAACAACCCGCACACTGATGGAGCCGTCACTCACAACATCACATCCTTTCTTACGCATCTAATAACAGAAACTAAACTGATCAATACCTGGAGACTGAATTAACATCAGTGTGAACGATCTAAACTGACAGAAACCTTTTTCTGATGCTCTAGTTTGGACCATGTCCCATCTGTTAACATGGAGGGGGCGGGGCTTATGACCTGTTCTGCAGCCAGCCAGCAGGGGGCGATCCACATGTTTTCACGTCACGTTGATCATCTTTATATACAGATAGGCAAATGAAGTGATTCAAATATGTCTGACAAGTCTAAAGATTAACTGCTGAAATTAAATCACGGTCAGGTTAACTGGATATGATAATAATAATTAGTTACATAACAGTTTGTTTTGGAAGGATACTTCCTGTTTCCTGCTGTTGCATTTTATTTGGACATCAGTACCTGACTTCCGGTAAGTCTGCTGTTAACGGCTGTTAGCTTTCAACGGTTGACAGATTGCTGACTAACGTCGTTAAAATGACATGTACCTGTCGTCTGTCTGCCGTCGTCCTCAAACATCAGCCTGAAGTCCAGCTCCTCTGCGCAGTTCGCTGCGGTCATTGGGCTGAAAAGAGGCGCTAACTGCGCGTCAAAGCGACGTGTCTGTCTTTAAACCCGAGCCGTCTCGCTCACTTCCATCCAACTGAAAGCAGAACTCTAGTTTCAACTGTAGCGCCAACAACACGTCGACTAAAATTACCCGAATAAAAGTTGTCAACCGACACCTGCTCGCTTATAAAACACGTCCCCGCGTTGTGCGTCCAAAGCGCAACACTCCCATATTCGCGCTAACTTGTTGTTGTTGGCGGTTTGTGTTCGGCTGCCGCGAGTTTACTCTCCTCCAGGTTGATCCGCGTGCTGCGTTCAAGGACACCTCGGAACTCGACGCGCACAGTAAAGTGACAGGGGAGTGGGAAAAAAAAGCGACCGTTAACTTTTACACTTTTTAGTGAAATATAATTTATATTTATCTGCTAGTGGGGGTTATGAGTTACTTCACTCACAGGGTTTTATATAAAATACATTACCTATGTTTTGTCTTACGAAACAGCATTATTATTATTGCTGGAGGCTTTAAAATCCATTTTAAAGCAGTTAATAGAATAACTGACTCATAATGGAATACTTCTTCATGCTTTTACTTATTACTTACTATTTTTGTAATCTGTACATTTCACTTCAGCAGCCAAGAGTTACTTGTGTCATTTTTATGTATTTCAACCCTTTTAACTTTTATTTAAAAAAAAAAAAAAAAAAAAACAATTATGTTTTAAATAATTCCATGTTAACCGTCATAAAATTACTGCAAACATAAGAGACAGTGGAACAATGGGTTTTTGTTTTTATCTTTTGTTTGCCTGCGTCTTCATGTGTTTTTTTAAAAATGCATTTGATTCTCCTGCGTATTTTTACACTGTGTGTGAGAGTCTACAGCTGAAACAAACATTTTAATTAAAAAAAAAGAATGAAATCATCATGAATTACACAAAAGTTGCTAATTTTCTGTAAACTGAGTTTGTTTTAATTTACATAGCAGCTGTTCTCATTCCTGTGTTGTTGTTGTACGTATGGAGTTAACTGATGCCAGTTCATTTTCTTACACTTCTGCAGAATTTTAAGAAAATGATGACGAATCAGTTATTTCCATTGGTTCACGACTCACTTGCAACAAAAATTAAAAATGAAAACATGCATATCAAATTAAATTATCTAAAACAATAGAAACAAACGCTGCGGCGACACGTTGGGCAAACACAGGTCGATTCAGTTTGAACAAGGTCAATGACCATTTTTCTCGCTCACTCAAGACTAAGTTGCTTTTTAATGTCTATACTTTCATCATCTTCACACAAGACTCACATGTTCATTTCCTGCAAGAGATTAGCTCAGTTTATCTTTTTATCTCGTTTATGTTTTCTTGCTTATCTTAGTATTAATCGCCATGTTTCACACAGTGCTGAGGTGCAGGTTTGTTGGTTCCTCCTTGTGCTCACTAAACCGTTTCCTGGACACTGCCATACCCCAGTGTCAGTGAATGCAGCACCGGTCTGCCCGGTGATGACATCAGCATTGGGTGTCTCCATCTCTCAGGTTCAGTTCAGGCCTTTGAAACTTATTAAACCTAAAACACAAGGACGTGCTTGGTGTGAATGTGGTGTTAGATCAGCACCAACACATCGACCCGGTTCGTCATAACCTGAACGCAGCACGCCAGCTGCTCCATGTCTGTGATGAATCAGCTGCACTGACGCAGAGACCACAACCAACCATCCACTGATCGTTTTGGTGTTTTTGTTCAATTTTGGTACAATAAAAATGGAATAAAACCATTTTTGGCTTATTCTTCAAAATAAAGCCAACAGTGTCTGGAAAGTTTGAAAGATTTTTCACCTCATAACTGACAAATCAGAAGAAAGAAACAAATTTAAAAAAAAAAAACAGGAAGATGAAAAGAGAACAGACATTTGGCATCAGAAGCGACAGTGACGACAAAGTCAAACTCTACTGAGAGCTCAGTTTAATCTGACATCATCTTCAGCAGCAAAGAAGGATGTGATGAGTTTAAATCCCATCCACAAAAAAAAAAAAAAAAACAGACAGACGTTCCTCTGTAAGGCACCGGGGTCAAAATTCAAAGCATCATTTCTTAAATATCTGAAGCGATGACACCCTTATCTGAGAGTTCAGCGCTGCCCCCTGCTGGCTGCAAATCCACATCTTGAGGTTAAAACAACTTTTAATGAAATAAAAATAAACGTTTTTTAAAAAAAAAAAAAAAAAAAAATGTGGGAGGTGAACAGTTAAGACTCACAGCTGATCCAGAGGAAACACTGTTCACCCTGAGCAGATTTAAATGAGGCAGATAATTTAAAAACAAAACAGAGCAGCTTCTGATTGTGTTTCCGGGCAGATTATCTCAGTGTGGGTTTGATATCATTAATGTCCCGACAGAAAGTGATGCAAAAAAACATCTCTATGGCTGTTCAGGAGGCGGGGCCGCTTTGTGATGGTCGCCGTTGGTGATCACTGTGGTCTTTGAGGTTTCGGTTTCCTGCTGAACGTCGGCCATGTGGCGTTTCTTACTCCTCTCTTCCTCCGTGGCGCCGTTCGTCTTCCCCTCCCTCTTCCTCTTACAGACCAGGTCGGATTCTTCCTCACCAATGCGTCCCTCGGGTATTCCCAGGATTCGCAGGCACACGATGGCGGCCGCCTGCTCCGCAAACTTCTTCGACTTCTCCCTGAAAAATGACGAAACACGTTTAACATGAGTCCTATGCCAACAAAAGATACATTTCTGAGAAGCCAAAGGTGGCGAATGTTGAACAGAGGAAGATAAATTTAAATAAGAAACAATATTCCCCAACCATCCAACTACAATGATTATCTGCCAGTAGCACAGAACATCAAGCCCTCCCTTCCATGACCCTTTACAGTTTGCATATAGGTCAAACAGGTCCACAGAAGATGCCATTTCTGCTGCCGCCTATCAAGAGTTCCACCTCCCATCATGTGTTCTTTCTACCAGGGCAACATTGAAAGTGTCATCACTGGCTGCATCACTGTGTGGTTCAGAGGCTGCACCGCCTCATGCCAGAAGACTCTATAACACCTAGTGAATACAGCAAGCAACAAGACTGACTAACAGCTTTATCCATCAGGATGTCAGGATGCTGAACTCCATACACTGTCAGGACAAGTCTCCTCTTCTGATCACGTCAGTGGTAACATAACCCACATATCATGAACCACTGATCTTACATACAACAACACTCCTGATTCCCAGGAGGACCTGGACAGCGTCTCTGCATAGAGGGACATCTCATCTGGACCTGATCTTGGATCAGAAACCTGACCACAGATCAGAGACTGAACATGGATGGATATATGATGTCAGGAGGTTTGGATCAGAACACTGAGGAGGTTCCTGTCTTGAATGTGAAGGAGCTCAGACTATAACAGAACTTCAGGAGGCTGAGATCAGTGTTTTAGTTCATGTACAGCCTGGATTCATGAGAGATGAGGCTGATCCTAAATACTAAACAACCCCTTATATTCCGTGTGTGTGTGTACTGACCATAGCGTCGATCTGTATTTCTTCTCTGCCACTGTCACAGTGGACTGAAAAGCTCGGTCCTGAGAGCGCTGCACCTGAAAAACACACACACTGTTGTTGACTCTCTCACCGATGACGACTCAGACTGAAACTTAAACACAATATTCAGTTTGTTTTCCAGCAGGTTTCAGGTTTTTTTAGACCGTGATTTGTTGCCCCCTGGTGGTAAATCTCATCTGGTTGCACTGATGTGTCTGTTAACATCTTCACTGTGTTTACCGACACAAAATATTCTCTCCAGCAGTTTATTTATTTCATTTTTTTTTTTTGTTAGATGGTGTCACTGTTATAAATATTCAACAAACAGATCAAACAGTTGAACATCTGTGCTGATCTGATGCAACTGATTCCAATCAATCTATTTTAAATGATGTTTTCCCTCTTGTCCACTGATGTGGGATTTACAACCAGCTGTTGTGCAGCTGTGTATGTCTAAATAACACCTCAAAGAACAAAAACGGATCCCACGTGATAATCGCAAAATGTCATTTATGCGACCTGTGTCAAACTCTTAAAACATATAAATATATACACAACATTTTCACATTTGTTTCCCCCTCACTCTTCGTTTTTTGGCATGGACACACAAGTTGGTGTTTGGTGCAGATTTTCTTTGAACTAATGTGAGTAAACAGGTTTTGGTTTTGTTGTTTTTTACCGTCTCGTAGAGCGGCTGCTCCAGTTTCTCTTTGCGGCTCCACTCCAGCAGGAACATCTTAGGAGTGATCTGAGGTGGATACTCTCTCCTGCAAACATCAGCAACAAGTCAGATCTTCAAAACCCAAACAAGTTTTCGCTTGTCAGACACATTGTAATAAACCCACCGTTCAAACTTGACAGCCATGGTGGTGACGTCTCCGTCCATGACCGGTCGGTCGTTCTCGCTGCCATTATTCAGGGCGTCCCTCCTGGCTTGCTGCTGTTCCTGGATCTGCTTTTGAAATTCCTGCAGCCCGTACGCCTCACTGCAACACAACACGGAGCAACATCTCCGTCAGGTCAGCGACCTGGACTTGACATTCAACTCTCCATCAGAGACCAGATCAACAGCGACACGCTACTAGCTGTACCTGATCTCCATGTTAGTCTGTGCCGCCTGGACCTGCTTCCCCAGAGGAGACTCCACCTTGTCTCTCAGCATCTGACAGAGGCAGTACTTTGTGTTGAAGGCGTGGTTGTCATACCGGATCGCCTGCAGAACACAACACAAGCAGAGAAACAGCAGTCATCATTCAGGAGACAGGGATCCAAACTACGCAGATGCGCTGGATGACGCTGATGAAACTCACATATTTGAGGTAGTCCTCCATCACCCTCTCCACAGGAAGTGGTCCCTGGCTGCTGAACACCGATGCGTTCCACATGGCGGCGCGAGCCAACATGACTGACGAGGCACCTGTCGCCTTCCTGAACGCCTCGATGTCACCGTTGGTCTTCACCAGGTCGAGAGATCCACCGCTGCAGCAGACCACATTGTTGTTGTAATACTTATTTTTGCCACAAGAGGCTGCTGTGTACCGCTAGTCCGATTTAAAAATCATTTCAACCTTTTTGGCTTGTTTTTAAGTCAGAGCAGAGATCAGATTTAGAATGTAAATCAGCACTATTTGTTTTCTCTGTAGAAATCAAGACTCTTCTCATAACTTTGGGAAGTAATTCAACCACACATCAGTGGATGGCGCTGCTTACTTGGCGATGACGGGGATGGAGACAGCCTGAGCGACGGCCTGGATGTACTCGCAGTGGACCGGGTGTCTGGGACGCTCCTCCTTAAACCTGGACAAACGTTGGAGGTTTACATGAAAGTAATTTCCAAGAAATAACATTTTGACTTCCTACAAGTACAAGTGACAAGTACAAATGAGTCAGTGACAGAAATAGTTTACCGGCCGTGGACGGCGATAGCAGAGACACCAGTCTTTTCAATCCTCTGAACCAGACGGACTGTGTCCTCTAACTGGAACCAGTGAAGAACAGAAAACCAGTGAGACGCTCCTGGGAGACTGTCAAAGTCAACCAGCTTTTATTTTGAAAGTTTTAATTTGGACAACTTTTCTGCTTTTCAATTAGTTTGTCTGTATATTATCTACGTCCAATTTTCTTTTTGTCATTTAGATAGAGCCTATTTGCTGTTTCACATTTTTATTTTAGTTCTATATAAAATTCTATATTATACCATAATTGCTATACTATATATTATATACTGTACAGACAGCAACCCTCAGAAAACAAGAAATCAGTTTACAAAACTGTGTAAAATACATTGAACACTACAAGAGACTCCACAGAAAATACTGTTGTCAACCAATACGTGAATTGCTCAGTTTGTTATTTAGTGGTGAATTTACTCATTTAAAGCTCCCAAACACTTTTTTTCCCTTCATATTAAGTTACACAGTAACATAAACTAACTAATGGAAGCAGCTATAGACCAGGGACAGTCTGAATGTGACTGGAGCAGTATATCAGCTGTCTCTGGCTTAAATAAGAAAGATCTTACTCTTTTAACAACAGATGGAATCCTGTCATAACGGTGTCACACACTTTCACTCGAAAATGTGAGGAATAAAAAGGCTCTCATGCGAAACAATAAAGATCTGGAAGTTACGACGTGAATGTGTGGTGTCTTACCGAGGGCAGGATTCGGATCTTACACGTAACCGGTATAGAAACTCCTGTGACGAGCTTCCTGAGGATCTGCAGCACAGACACACAAATTAAGTCTAATATATGATCAATAGAGGTCAGGTCGAATAAAAACACTGTGGTGAAAGTAGGTGGTGTTTCTGTGGAGGTAACTCACCGCCTCGATCTTGTCAGGGTCCGACAGAAGAGCAGCTCCCATCCCACCCTGCAGGACGGCAGAGTTCAAAGGTCAGACACGCGGTCAAAGGTCAGAACAGCAGCAGTGGCAGCAGGTGACTCACCTTAGTGGAGTATTCCTTTGGACAGCCCATGTTCACGTCGACAGCAGCCACATCCTTCTCCCTGTGTCAAAGACAGACACACAAGTCACATCAGGACTGAACCATCATGGGATGTGACATCTGAGATACAGAAACAAACAAACAGAAGGCAGCTCGGAGGTCAGAGTCTGTGGACTCACACAAGTTGGGCCACAGTCAGCGCTCTGTCTGGATCTGCAGTCCCCTGAAAAACAACCAAACAAAACTAAATCAATGTGACTCGCTCTGAAGTCCAGTTCACAGCACATTAAGAGAAACTGTTTTCTTCGCACCATCTGGAAGACAACTCTGTCCCTCTCCCTCTCACAGGTCCTGAACATCACTCGATCATCTGGAGCCACAAAATCCACCGTCTGAAGAACATCTGATGAACACATGGAAAAAAACAGTTGTGATTGATCACAGATCAAGTCTGGCCTCTCTGGTCCTCAGAGCAGACTGGACCGGACTAAACTGTCCTGGACTGGACTAGACTGAGGTGTATTCTTACCGTTCACAACCCGCTGACACTGGGCCATTTTAATGTCAATCAGCTCCTAAAAACAGAGGTCACAGCAGAGTTTAAAACTTTGACACAAACACTGAGCTGAGTTTTATTTCCCCGCCTCAGTCTCCATCCTTACCTCACAGTAAACCACATCAGCTCCATAGTCCAGAGCCAGTAGCCTCATGGGCAGAGTCCCTACCCGCACCATGGGAGCCAGGGCGGTGATGTTACTGAAACTCAGCCTGCCTGCTGCCATCCTGACGGTTCAGACCTCCTGCACCCAGCAGCAGCCCACAGGAGACCGGGTTGTGAGTGATGAGTTATGACTGGATTTGATTTAACTGACATGCGAAACTCCCTTCGAAAATCAGTCCATTTGGGGCGGTTTAGGTCGTAGCCGTGGCACACACTTCACGCACGACAAATGCAGACCTTCACCACATAAAATTGTATTAACACAGATTTAATTCGAATCACTGATAAATAATTATCTCATAAAGCCTCACACCAGACAAACACAATCAACTTTAATCACTACTTCAACATAATCGAGCTACTCCTGCAGGCTAGCAAGCTCAACTGTCTGATCACAGCAAAAAGACACCATGTACTTTAATTCAATTTGAATATACGAGTTGATGCTTTATGCGCATGCCGAAATGACTACAGCGCCATAAAAACTTGCAAACAAGTTCAAGTTATGCTCCATCAGGTCTACCCACCTGCCAAAATCCAAGATATTTTAAATCTGCAGATTTTCTAAACAGAGTTTGGCGGAACGGATTGATTCAGGCTAAGTTGCCGTATGCTAACATTTTAGCCGCTATTTTTCAACACGGAGGAGGTTAAAGTAGCTAACGCTAACGCTCGCACATATAAATGTGTAGCTGTGTACATAATTAAGACGTTCACAGTTTATCACACGAACTCACCGGCATTTATGGTGTATGTTAACGGTGACAGCGGCTATAACGTGTGGTCATGTGGGGAAGAAAAAAAATGAAGCGTGGTGTTTAAACTTCCTGTTTGGACTCCTGCGTCACCGTGGCGTCATAGAGCTACACTGCTCAGATCTGCGTCACACAGAACTGCGATGAATAGAACCTCAAAGTAGTTGAGGCACAATTTCTACACTTCATTTTCAGATTAAGGTTCAAGCTCATCGACAGCATCAGCCCGTTTGGGTTTATTGTGGCACTTCTTCCTCTTTTTTTCTGAAAAAGGGCTGAAAAATATTTTCTGTTTGTGTGTGTGTGTGTGTGTGTATCCCATGTATCTGAGCTGTTCAGCTGTCCAACTTTACAACAGAAACGGACATGTTTACTACCTGAAGCCCTAAGGTCAATTTATCAGTGTTACTGATGAATTTACTAGTGTTTCAGTAATGTTATGAAATTATTTTAAAAGGGGGCATTTTTAATATACACTTCCTGGCCAAAAACAGAGGTCACACTCTGATATTTTGTTGGACCACCTTTAACTTTGATTACAGCACACATTCGCTGTGGTATTGTTTCAATGAGCTTCTGCAGTGTCACTAGATTTATTTCCATCCAGTGTTGCTTTCATTTTTCACCAAGATCTTGTATTGATGATAGGAGAGTCGGACCACTGTGCAAAGTCTTCTCTAGCACATCCCAAAGATTCTCATCAGGGTTAAGGTCTGGACTCTGTTGTGGCCAATCCATGTGTAAAAATGATGTCTCATGCTCCCTGAACCACTCAGGGAGCATGAGGTGAAATAACCTGGTCATTCAGTATATTCAGGTAGTCAGCTGACCTCATTCTTTGGACACATAATAACCCAGACCTGACCAGCTGCAGCAACCCCAGATCACAGCACTGCCCCCACAGCCTTGTACAGTATCACCAGGCATGATGGGAGCATCACTTCATCAACTTTTTTTTTTTTTTTTTTTTTTGGCCAGGCAGTGTTGATACATTAAGATATATATATGACATTAAAGACCTTCACCTCTTTAACTCATGTGAACATTTCCTTCTACAGTGGCTGAGAAGTATCAACAAGATGTCGTTCTCCTATTTGAGAAAAACAACTGATATTTACTCAGGTTTCCTACCAAACCGCTACCATGACAACTCTGTCCATCACTCTCACTTGTTTTTCACTAACAAAAAAATTTTAACATTTAATGTGGCACTAACACATAATGGCAGGTCTGCCGACTCTCAAGGTTTTTGGAAAAGTTGGCAGCTCAGTGTCCATATTTCAAAAGCTGCTGCAGACCATAGATTGTAAATAAAGATGGACGATGCAACAGTTTTCCAAAATAGGAACTAAAACTTCTGGAAACCCCCCTCTGGTGGCTATGTGAAGTACAGATCATAAGCCCCGCCCACACCTGATATACCATGGTTCAAACTAAACCATCAAAGACTGTGGCTTGAAATATATAAGATGGCAGCACTTATATGCAGGAAGCACCTATAAGCATCAGCTATCGTTGTAAACAGTCTACAGAGCAGATGCCATAGAAAACATTTGCTCATAATAACAAGACTAAATAGTAAAAACTAATATAGTACTCAATCTTTACTATTTGTGATGTACAGCATATTTTCAGTGCTGTAGCCTCTTGACAACATGTTGCCTCGCATTGGTAAATTTTGGGGGGCAATGGGAAAAAGAGCAGGGACATCAACTGTCAAGTGAATACTGAATATTTAAATACAAAAATGTTTTGGGAGTCAGTTGATCTCTGCATTCAAACAGAAATGGGTAAAAGGCAGTGTTTCACTTCCAAAAGCCAATATGTACACTGAAAAACATCAGTGTTCAGGTTAATAAATAGTTGATTATATTGTCCCACAAAGGTAATACCCACAGCTGCATTAGAGTAAACTGAAATACTGTTGAGGAAAAAGTTCCAGAAAGTTGGGTAAATTGAGATTAAGATCAAATGTGATCAAAGTGTAAGAACATGGCAGAATCTCAGTCTCCAAAAATATCTTGATTTCTCAGACGCTGAAAATATGAAGACAAGTGACAAATTAAAGGAAAAAAAAATTTGCTTGACTGGAGGCTCACACAACACTTAATTTCGGGTTTCATTCGTTACTTTGGTATATTAATTACAGTCTCTAAGGAAACATCTAACGGTTCTTTACGAGATCCTAGAGGTTAAGTAGGTTCTCAGGATCATTAAAGAAGTCAATGGTGGGGTTCTACAGGCCTTTTAGGTTCTCTCTAGGTGGTTATCAAATTGCTTAAGTGCCTGTGAAGTGGCCATTTAGCAGGTTTGGATTTCTTTAAGAGAGTGTAATGGTCAGACAGAAGGTTCTAGAGGTCCTGTTGAGGTTATTTCGTTCTAAAGGTTACTCATAAGGTTCTATTTCTACAAGATTCTCTAATCAACAACAAGATTCTAGACGTCCTTTAGAAGGTTTCAATTTGATGTTATCATGTTGTGGTTTTCGTGGTCCTTTACAAGATTTGAGAAATTATGAGTTTCTTGGGATGATTTGGGATGTTGGTGAGAAGGTTCTTGAGGGCCCTTAGGGATTGTTTATAAAGTGTAAATGTCTACTTAAGTTCTTTGCTGGTGTTGGTCGTTATTTAGAGGGTTGTAGTGGTCCGTCAGAAGGTCAGGTTATGGTTATAGGAAGGCCTTTGGCCTAAGAGGTTGAAGCAGTTAATTTGGAGCCTCTAGAAGTCCTCTGGGGAGGACTAAAACTACATCTACGTGTAGTTTTAGATGTTTAGTGATCAACTATAAGGTTCTACACATGTCCCCTGGGGTTTACTGTTCCTTTAAGATATCCCACATGTACAGAAAGTTTCCTTGAGGAGGCTCTGGTGGTACTAGGTGGCTATGGAGGTCCATTAAGAGGTTATAGTTGTCAGTGATGAGGCCCTACAGGTCCACTAGTAGTTTCTAGGGGACTTTTGGAGGTTCTAAATGCCAGTGGCACAATTCTACATATAGTTTTAATGGTCGATGACAACATTCCAGAGGTCATTTACAAGGTTAGAGATCATTAGTAGGCTGTAGTGGCCATTGAAGAGGTTCAACAGGTCTTTCTTCTGGGGGCTTCTGGAGATTTATTGGTTTGTAACAAGGTCCTAGTCATACTTCAGGAGGTTTCTAATGGAAATTTAGAGGGTTTTAGGGATCATATAGGTGGTTAAATAAATACAGGAGAATTTAACATACTACCATTTATGACAAGGACCAGTGTAGGTGTTTTGGAGGCTCGTGGTGGAACATTATATCACATCACAAACACACTATGGGTTCTTTTCCTTTAATTTGTCCTCAATCTGTATTGCAGTGTAATCAGCACACACTGCACAGTTAGAATGTTCTGTCTGTGGTTTTGAGGCATCACAGTTTTTATTCAAAACCATCAACTAAAACAGAGGCTTAATAATGGACCTAATAATGGTCATTTTGGCTCTTTTTACAAATATCCTCAATAAATCTGGGAGTAATTCAGAGATGTTTGTGTAACTGTGCTTTTAAAAATATAACAGAAAATTCAACAGTTGATCAAGAATATGTCATTGACATATCTTTCTGCTCATTGCTAAAAGCTCTTTTAAACAGAAAGACAAATCAATAGCAACATCTGCAAAGCCTGAAATTGTAAAAAATTATATTAGAGAGCAAAAACAAGTAAGGAGATTGATTATTGGCCAAGAGGAATCTGTGGTTTATGGACAACATTTGTAAAAAGAACCAGCATTATTGCATCGTCATGACTTAGTTTAACACAACACAACATTCTTACTTTGTAAAATCAAAATCATGAGAGGGCTGCAAGCATTTAAACGTATTTCTACATTTGATCACAATCACAGTGTCAGTAAATCAGCTAATTACAACAAACCAGAGTGACATGGTTTGAGGTGACCGCAGCAGGAAACGTGAACATAACTACTGTGTTATCAACAGATTAATATGCTTTAGTTTCACTTCAGACATGACATCGCTTTGTGCATCATCTGGTTAGTTTACGAATGAGTGAGGAAAGTGAAGAGACAGAGGAAGACCAAAGTGCTTCTCAAATAATCAAATGCAAAAGGCACTTGCAAAATCTAATATAGTGAATCATTTAGTAGACAATATTTTAATACACATTTTTCACTAGTAAAGGCCTTTTCACACCAAGTACCAAATATCTACACAAACATAATGAACGCGCCTTTAAAAAAAAATAATAATAACAATAATGATAACAATAATAATAATAATATATTATTATTATTAGTATAGTATAGTAAAAGCTCATAGATTTACACTAGTGGTGATCACACACGGTGATTACTAACAAACTCTTTTATCCGAATAACTTTTATTATTGTGTATTAAAAGATTTTAAAAGTTTTACTTTTAAAAAAGTAAAAACTGGATAATCAAGACATTAATTTTGTGGAAATTGTAATGGTTCATGTTGAACTAAGTGATTAACTGACTGGTGTTTCTGTAAAAAAAAAAAGAAAAAAGGATGAAATATAATTCTAATGTATGTTTATTATAAGAGTCTTGAAAAGTTTCAAACGTAATTCATCATCCTGAAAACTTTTCCTTTCTTCATGGGAAATGGAATTAGGTTGAAAAATATTCATATACACCTCCTGATTAAATCACATTCTATAATCTATACGTTTGTTTGGGACTCAGTGCGAAAAGGCCCATAAAACCACCTGCAACATTCAGGAGAAGTAACCGCTCGTTGTCATGTTATAAGACAAAAGAAATGGGTCCAACATATGGGTAAACGACATTTGTTGCCATTAGGTTGTTGTACTTGATGACTTAGTAGAAAAGAGAAAAAAAACATAAGAAGGAAAAAGTGCAAGCAGCACAGAGGAGCAGTTCCCATTGGATAAAAACCAGAGTCTCCGAGGGTCAAAGGTCAGATAGGTAGCTCCCATCCTGGGAACTGGTGTCTGGACAGAATAAAAACTGGAGGCAAAAACAAAGATCTTCATATATTCAGAAAAGAGTTTTAAGAATGGGCAGAGAAACTGCTCCTGCCTGAGGACCGGTCAGTCCATTCTGAGGGGTTGGCGATCTCAATGGGGTCGATCTGAGGAAAGACCACAAAACACAACCTCTGGCCCACATACGTCGCCCTCTCTGCAGGAGGATAGCCAGGAGTTACACAGGGTTCGAATACACATCATTAGAGCCTTAAATTTAATTTGTTGCAGAAATGCTGAAACCTTCCACATTGAGAAGAATTCCTCTACTGATGGATGTCTTACGAACTCACCAATAAAGTTGTAGATACACTTTGGTTTTTCTTTCCAATGGACACCCAAGAAGTAGACAGGTACACCAGTAAGCATGATGACCAGACCGACACCACAGACCACCGGCTCTGAGTAAAGACTGAAGCCCAGCAACAGCGCCCAGAACATCAGGTAACACACAGGAACCAGCAGGTTGACCTGAAGAAGACATGGTCACAAGTTTACAATTCACGGTTTATGGTGATGATGTTAAACTTCTTACTCAGTCTGTTATACCTTGATGGGTCGGTACAGGTTGGGTTTCTTCCAGCGATAGTAGAGCAGACCTGCGATGGTGACGCCATATGACAGGTAGTTGATGAAGGAGACGTAGTTGATCAGATTGTGTGTTTCTCCAATACAGAGGATGACGATGGTGGCTGAGCACTGTGAAAATATCATGAACATTATTGTGCATTTATGAGTCAATTTTCACATGATCGCCCCCTGAAGTTGGAACAAACTTGGTGAAGTTTGGCAAAAATTTGGTCACACAACTTGCCAAGCTTTTGACATTATATACATGGAGAAATGGCAGATGGAAGTGAATGTATAGTTGATGGTAAAACGATGGATGATAATAGATATTCATGTATTGAATAGGAGGTTCACCCATATGTTGTAACCATTAGCTGCTTTCCACATAGAATAACCTAGATTAGATAAAGTTATTGTTTGCAGTAACAAGACAAGTAAAGCAATATTTTCATGGTGTCATCTCTTTGGTAGCATCCATATTGTTTTCTAAATTGTGATTTAAAAGGACATGAACACAACAGAGTCAGACAAAGACCTTTCAACCTGTCTGAGGAGCTCATGGATGCACCACTAAAGGTAAAAGCCACCAATTTTAATGTTATGAGAAAACAAGCTTGTTCCCTAATGTCACATTGCTTGGTTGTATGAAGAGTCCAATTCTGGCCAATGCCAATGTAACACTAGCTTGGTTATGACCTCAATTTCCATGGGGACATTACCAAAGGTGGTAGACAATAACATCTCTGGACACAATTCGACAGACCTGCAAACCAATTTTAGAGCAATGAAACGTGACGTAGCTTATCAACAAACTTTGTAACTGCAGTGGTTTACTCTTCACTTAGAGTTCATTTAATAATGTCACAACCTTGGATTCAAACTCTTCAGTTGTGCTCCTGGCAGTCACTATATCAACCCCAATATGTTCAATGTGACAAGAATGCAGAATAATAGAGACAGCCATTCTTACTGCATTATGGGAAATACAGATTTGAGTGTTTTTGGAGCTTAACACATACACGGGATTGAAAATTGAAATGTTCCAATCGCTGATTTTTAACTTTGACCACCTGCTTTTAAAGCTGTCTGTAGTAAGCACTCAACTTAAAATAAATTGTTGTCATCCAACTTTAAAATATTTTAAGAAAAACTGCAAAATATGTGTATGTGAAAATAGGCTTTGAATAGCCTCTAATAACAAGATGTGGCAGTACATACGCAGACCAGGAGAGCAGGGATAGGCGTACAATTCTCATAGTGGATCATGGCGAGCAGGCTGGGTAGGTGACCCTCTCTGGCGCCAGAGAAACACAACCTACAGACGGAAACACCAGGTGATGTCATGTCGGAGCAGAGTTAACAGTGAGAGCATGATGGCAGCAAGGCGACAGAGCTCACCTGGATGAAGTGAACAGGTAACCATTGATTCCCCCAAAGGTGGACAGGGCCACAGAGATGGGCATGATGACAGAGAACATTCCCAGAAGTTTCTCACCAAATGTCTGAACAGCAAAATGACAGCATCAGCTACAGTTGTAAATTCTGGGCCTCAACTAGAGGCCCGTTTCAACGAGTGCTGAATTCCTTCATTGGTGAATAATTTGCACAAAAATCAACCACATGTCATCTTTATGTAAAAGCTCAGTGCAGAGCCTTTAAAATGCATTCTATAGCGCATTACTGCATCTGTCTGACTTAAATCATTTCCATCCCCAATCATTTCCTGGGGATGGAAATGATTGGTTTGGTCCAGACTGAAAATCATGGCAACTACTTAATGAACTGCCATGAATTTTGGTCTGGATGTCCATGATGTCCAAAGACTTTGTTGATCAACTGGTTTGACCTACACAGGCCTAAATTCACTGATATTCCAGCTTTATCGGTAAAGGGAATGTTTTGTTATATACGTGTAAAAACCTCCATATGAGTCAAAGTTAAGCGTCTCTTTGGTATGAAAATGTACAAAACGCTCCCTTGATTCACTGCATCATGAGGTTGCATTGGTCGGACACTATAGATGCACTAAATAAATTCTTTTTTAAAAGATTCACTGAAAATATGTTCGGTTCTCTCGCTTTACTTGGATGTTGGTCATTTCAATGTGCAGTTGTTTTCATATTCACTTGACCAAAACTGCCAAAATGCAGCAGAGGTTAATACTCTTGCTACATTTGAAAGGATTAACTTGTCTGTTACACTTAACTGTGACTGACAACCACAAAACTTAATGACTGCAAGTATGGCTGTTGGTGTGGAGGCACAAAAACTGAGACAACTTCTTCTTTGTCAAGGAACCACAACACTTCACAACACTGCAAGGCTGGACCAACTTGGTACTGTGTATTATGGAATATCTTTACCATTGGTTCATTGAATTATGAACCTTTACTGTTTTTTTTAGAAAACCCCTCTGTATTTTAGTTTACTTTTCTTCTGATCTTGAAATGCTGGTGTCCATGTTCTTATTGTACATCAAAAATAAAAACAAAATAATGGATGTGGGATCATGCCAGCACTCATGTTGCAGCCTTGTTACTCACTACAGCCACAGCATTGGATGACAGCAGCTCCTCAGGGGACATGGAGGAGAAGTAGGCGATGTTGGTGAGCGTGTACACAAAGGTCACCAATGGTATGGAAATGTAGATGGCACGAGGTAGATTCCTGACCAAGGTCACACAGACACACATATACACAAATACATGCACAGATGACACCAAAACCCAACATGCATGAAAGTTGGTCAAAGGCAGGAGGAGCAATGTTGATGATCAGAAAAATGTAAGCACTGTCGACTTTAAGACCAGGAACTGCCCAAACAGCCAAGTCACTGTGGAAACTGAAACTTCAAACATTAGAGCCCTGCAGGGTGTTGAGAAACACAGTGGAGCTTGAATATTCACCGTCTGGGTTCAACCACTTCCTCTGTGACGTAGTTGAGGAAGTTCCATCCACTGAAGGCAAAGGATGCTTGAAGGAAGGCCAGAGCGATCTGCCCGACCGACGGTGTCTTGTCTAGGGAAAAGGCCACCTGAGGGGTCAGAGCCTCATAGTTCCCTGGAGGGAAAAACAAATGTCTGAGTGATGCATTTAGAGTCTCTTCAGGAAGCAGTAAAGTTTTAGGATTACCGTTGAAGATCTGGACCAGGCCGACCACAATGATGAGGCCCAGTGCCATCAGTTTCCCTACAGTGAAGATGTCCTGGATTCTGGTGGCCATACGAACACTGGAGCAGTTCACCCAGGTGAGCAGCACTGAAACACAGAAAACCTCAGATCACACACAGGACATCAGTCTGGTCTGGAAACAGCTACAACAATATTACGTTTCAGGATCCTCCAGGAGGTACAGGAGCCCTTCACTGGGCACAGGGGCACTACCTTGTTGGATGATGTTTCCAAGCATCCCAGAGGGCAGCATTCAGCTCTATGGGAATATTGTTACTTTTTAACACTATTTAGTCTCAAACCAAAGAATTGAACAAATCTAAACTCTGGCATGATTATTAGAGAATGTGGAATGTACAATGGAAATACATAAAGACTAGGACTGAACAATTAATTGATTTCAAATATAAATCATGATTTGAAACATCGTGTTTTACAAACTCATCCCATTGTCATCCTTGTGTGTCAGTCCTGCCCACCAATAAGAAGTTTTGAGTTTGAATGTAGGTTTGCAAAGCTCTTTGTCCATTCTCACAGTTCCGACAAAGTCCACTGTCCTCTATAACCCCTGAGCCCCAAATTCACACCAGTGTGATCAAATCATTGACTGGTTCAAGATATCACAACATAAAAACAACTTCCTAACAAAGTACTGTTTTGTACTAGTGAGGGGCTGGAATCCTATTGTTTTCCTGCATCTTCTTCTTCCGAGAAAGTCCTACTTGCCATGCGTGAAAAATCACCAGCCCCATGCCAGATTGCCTCCGCTGCAAAAACAGGTCAATAGTCCTGATGGTGATGCTACAGCAAGCTGTTAAAGTTCAAAATTATGAAAACTTCCAACCAATCAACCATATATGCTACAGACCAAAATATAGCCCCAATACTGAAGAAGTTTTTGTATATTTAAACCTATTGCAAATTATTAAGTCCATCAGTGTTTTTTTTTTTTTTTTTCAAAAACTGTAAAACTTATTAAACCAATCTCCTCCCACAGTTTTTGCTCAATTGACACCAAACTTGCTACAGAGCATCCTCAGACCGTCCTACACAAACTATCCACACAGATTTTGATTTATAGAAAATTGAGCCTTCAAAATGTTTGACTGTAAACTGTATTTTAAACATATTCTTACAAATTCTTGCTAAATACATTTTAAATGTTCATTTAAAAAAATTACATGATCGACGATGTTTGGAAAATATCAGAATTTTATCTCAAAAACTGAATTTTTTTTTACATCATTTTGAATTTCACTCTCATATGATTTTTTTTAAACATTAGTTTTTCACTTATGGAGCCAATAAATCATTTTTATAAACAAATTACCAACATCTCCATGCTGTCTAGATGCATTTTGTGTATTTTGGGATTTTTGTCTTAATAACAGAATTTTTGACAGCTGTTTGAAATCTGCCTTCACGCCAACAGCTGCTGTCTTGCACACAGATAACTGACTGACTTAGTCAATTTGTGAAACTACATATGATATTTCCGTTTGTCACTTAGCTTAGTGAGGTAGAGGGTGGATCTTGGTGTTAAAGGTTGTGCGTTGAAGCCTCAGCTTGTGCAACATTTCCATATATTTGCCTAAAATTGCGCAGCCCCAACCATTGTTGTAATTTTTGTTTGATGCTGACAGATTTTAGTAAAATCTGATGATAGTGATGATGATATGAATTTTGAATAAAAATACTTCATCTGTGTGCCAAAGTCTTTCTTTGTTGTTGCTACATCTTTGTTGTTTCTTGCTACATGAGGACAAATAAGAGTAAGAGCAGGTCCACAGGTTGTTGTAAATATTTGTATATACTTTGATTTTTGTCATTTTTATTTCTCACACAGAATGGAATTACTATAATGTATCACTTTTGGCAATACTAAAAACAAAATTATTGAAAAAAGAAACACACAACTAAAGAGCTCTATTTTTAAGTCACCACATCCTACATCCCAAAAACCCTGTCCTGCTGTGTCCAAGGCCAAAGTGGTCACCGCAACAGCATCACCATGACACCAGCCACTTGATTTTATCTATTTTATTTATGACTTGACAAAACTGACACTTTATACAACTGACCTCACATGCTTAGTAAATGCACATGTGAAATGGGTGAACTGCCTCTTTAAATGTCTCAGCATCAGTATCCCTCCATCCCAGCGCTGGTGAACCTGCCAACGATGGGCGGCAGCAGCAGCGTTACCATGGGAGGCAGGAATGTGGGAAACAGACGAGCGAAGGAGGGCGCGATTGTTTCACCTCGTCCATCACTGTCAGCGGCTTTGCTCTGCTCTCTCTCATGGTGGCCTCGCTCTGCAGCACAAAGACGAGCTGTCAGCCCCACAAAACAAAACACTTCCGTTGGGAAGGGGCAAACAAAACGTGGCGAGGTCTCCCAAAACCACCCCTCCACCCTCCTCCAGCCCAGAAGAGGCCGGGAATAGCTCACATTTCAGCATCCAGCTCTGAAAACAAGAGTGAATGAAGTCGTCAGAGGCAAGGAATCACGTGCTGAAGTCCTGCTACTGTCAGGCCAAACAGCAAGCAATTAGGCAACCTGACAAGTCCACAATGACCAATGTCATTGAGCTAATGTGAGCTCAATACTGAGGCATGAAGTCTGCTGAACGGTCCAATGCTCTGTCATTACACCCCACATGCAACGTTTCCTTTTTTAGAGGATGAATTTTTGATAAGAACATCTAAATTTTTGAGGAGCTCTGTTGCTTTTACATCCCATCAGAACCAATAAAAAAAAACAAGCACCAACTAGTTATTTGTCCAAACTTTGATAGTCATCTCTTAAAGCATTGGCACTACAAGGCTAATTCCTTTTTTTTTTTGTTGTTGTTGTTGTTTGGTGGCTTTGACACCAAAAGATTAATATGACACAAGAGAATAATGTTTCAGCTTTTACATTTAAATCTGTTTACAAGTGAAAGGGAATTATTTTGTTTGAATCCATCCATTTTTCAAGGGGAACAGATGGTAGAGCAAGGAAAACATCAGCAGTTATTGACAGAGACATTGTGAGAGCTGTAAAGAAAACTCCTAAATCAAACATCAGTTGCATCACCAACAACCTCCAGAAAGGAGCAGTGGAGCTATCACAGTCCACTGTTCACAGAAGATGCGTTGACAAAAGTATAAAGGCTACACAGAAGATGTAAACCACTCATTAGCTCAGATTGGAATTTAAAATCTGATCTTGTCTCATATTCAACTTTTGATGTCAAACCCAAGAAGCAAAAATGTGGTGAATGTGATGCTCTTCCACTGAGTCTTCCACTAAATACTCACAAACAGAGCGGGACTACTTGCCTTCCATCCATCCATCCATTTTCTACCCCTTTATCCCATGCTCAGGGTCGAGGGGGGGCTGGAGCCTATCCCAGCTGCTTACGGGCGAAGGCAGGGTACACCCTGGATGGTTGCCAGCTTGTCGCAGGGCCACATATAGATGAACAACATGTATAGATGAACAGCCATTCGCACTCACATCCATACCTAGGGGAAATTTAGCATGCTCAATTCACCTATCCCCAATGTTGCATATTTTTGGCGGTGGGAGGAAACCGGAGCTCCCAGAGGAAACCCACGCAGACACGGGGAGAACATGCAAACTCCACACAGAGAGACCCTACGCCCAACCTGGGAGCCTTCTTGCTATGAGACAACAGCGCTAACCCCTGTGCCGCCATGATTCTTTAAATAACTGTTCATTGATCTGCCTGCCTCCTTGTGGCCTTTCATTGGAGGGTTCTGCACATCCGACTGTCCAACTGGTAGGAGATCAGTTAAAACCCAGAACACAAAGAAAAGACTGGAAAGTGATGCCGGGGAAGGAGTGTCTGGACTACTGCACTTAACCTGCTGCTACTGTTACCCAACTCTGGATAGGTCAATAAAAATGAAAGGATAGAACCCATCCAAAAAAAACAGTGATATTCAGGTTCTGGTTTTCAGGATCAGCATTTATTTTCCAGACATCCAGTCTTCCAGTCCTTCTGTCCTTGCTCCTCCAGGGATGCTGTGCATTTTTTTTACAAGGGTTTTAACAGCGTCAGACTACTGTTACATAAAACAAATTTTACACGTGACCACTTCCTCTCTAATGGACATGCCAGAGGAACAGACTGCTGATGAGTGTCAGCATTAGGGTTGTGGAGCCTGAATGGTCTCAAAGAAATCAATATCAGAGGAATCACAGGACAACACGTCCTCCTTCATGAATGATGCAAATGCACTTTGAGGTAAACAGCAGTGACACTAAAGCCACAGTAAAGCTCCTCTAAATGCAGTGCTCTCATGTCACAACCAGTCCAGCATCACCAGACAACATGAAACACTCAACCTAAACCTGTTATAAGACAAAACTCAACTCACATCAATTAAAGACCTTTAAAGGAGGAGTAATCACTTACAGAGACAGGTGGCAGAGAGCATCCGTGTTGCCATGTAAGGAGGAACACAGTTTGGGAACACGGGCTGAAGGACGTAGTTGGAGAAGGTGAGGGCAATGACGGCCAGTGTGGTCGGGTACATGATGAGGACAGCGCTCCACAACAGGAGGAACCTGGACAAGAGAAGTCTTGACCTCATTAGATTACACACAAATTCCCAGCATTTTTCTGGCAATATTAATGTAATACCCCTTTTTATTTATACTTCCTCGTTTTTACTCACCCCATCAAACCACCAAATATCTCAGTGACGTAGGAGTAGTCTCCTCCAGATTTGGGGATGGTGACACCCAGTTCAGCATAGCACATGGAGCCCAAGGCAGCAATGCATCCTCCCAGTAACCAGACCACCAACGCCACACCCACAGAGCCTGAGTGCTCCAGGACCCCCTTCGGAGAAATAAAGATCCCAGAGCCAATGATGTTCCCTAGGGAGAGGAAGGAGCAACTTCAAGATACTGATAGGCGTACGAGATACACTTGTGAGTCACTGAATTAATGCATGTGTAGCTCCGATAGATGTCACATTTCACAGGTATTACTCCTTACAACTTAGTTTACTGTATCAACTGTTACTGCCAAATGACTTATCTAATAAGTGTGTTTTCTGCCATACAGAGGTGCATATATACACTGCCTGGCCAAAATAAAAGTCGCCACCAAAAGAAAAGGTCACACACTGTAATCAAAAGCTAAAGGTGGTCCAATGAAATATTAGAATATTAGAGTTTCTGCAGTGTCACTAGATTTATTTCCGTCCAGTGTTGCTTTCATTTTTCACCAAGATCTTGTATTGATGATGGGAGTCGGACCACTGCGCAACGTCTTCTCCAGCACATCCCAAAGGTTCTCAATGGGGTTAAGGTCTGGACTCTGTTGTGGCCAATCAATGTGTAAAAATGATGTCTCATGCTCCCTGAACCACTCTTTCACTATTTGAGATGAATCAATGAATTCTGGTATTGTCATCTTGGAATATGCTTGTGTCATCAGGGTATATTCATGGAAGTCAACTGACCTGATTCTATAAAAACATAATGTTGATGAACCCAGACCTGACCAACCGCAGCAACCCCAGATCACAGCACTGCCCCCATAGGCTTGTACAGTATCACCAGGCATGATGGGAGCATCACTTCATCAGGTGGCGACTTTTTAGCCAAGCATTGTATTAACTGGTTATGTAACAACGTGGTCACATCTTTGTTTTGAACAGAAACAGCGTTAAGAGTTAGCGTTAGATTGAGTTCATTTACAGAAATTTTACATGTGACGTGAGTGGGACATCTGGAAAGCTGCTAAGGGAACAAGATAAATGTAACGGCCACCATTTGATCAAATTTTATTCAAAGCAGAAAGAAAAACATGACACATATGTTGCATAACTCGCCAACACATGATATACAAATCCATTTTTACTCTTTACAGTGAGTTAATGGCAACCTCAGTTGTAGCTGGCAGGCTCATGGCTAACACCAGTACATCCAGCTACATGCTGTATAGCTGATTTTAAAGTCTACAGTTTGTTAAGTCTATAAAAATACATCACCAGAATGCTGTTTATTGTTTGACTTTCCTTCGGGGCTTCTGTAGATATTTGAGCATTTAAAACAAAATGAATAAATAGGTGACAAACACGTGGGAAACATGTTTACTAGCACATCGCACATGCTTCTCGCATGTGATTTGTGTGGGAGGTTTTCACGTGGCATGTATCACCCAGAGGAGCTCTTGAGCAACCGCCTGTCACACAGCATCCAGACCGTTCCCTCCGAGTTTATACAGAGGGCATTAAGACTCAAAGAGCTCTATAGCAGGGTGAGTTAGAGAAGGAGGTAAAGGCCATCACTCAGGCCAGGACAATCCCTCCTGCACAGAGCCTCAGTATGTACTCAGTACCAGCAGATCCGCCACATTCAGACTACAGCGCTACCAGTAGCACAGCAGGAGGCAGCCAAGTGGCACAGACAGCCGTTACATAACCAGACATAAATTATCCACTCCAAGCTGCAGAAGTGGGAAGTAACAACTCACCTCCCGTATGGATTTATTCCTGCTGTAAGAAACATATCGGCGTAGCAGAGATTAGATTAGTTCAATCTAGTTCTGACACTGAGCTGGGTTGTCTCTGAAAGCGAAGCTGCTGCAACGTTCTGCACGCACGGATCAAACTGCACACTCTTCTCTTATTCTGGAGGATTTTCACAAAAAAAAAAAAAAATGTCTGTCTCCAGCAAAAGAACAGCAACAACAGCTTAGCAGAGCCAGGGCAGGAGGGTTTGTGGCCCACTTAACCAAAACCAACACCAAATAATCCCCCAGCAGGGACCCAAGTCCAGCCCCTCGCATGGACAGCTGGCTCATTTGGTGCATTTGTATTTGGACTTAAGATTTGTGGTCTCTCACTCTAGTGGCATCATGAGGCTGTGATGCTCATTACACGCACAAAAATGAAGTGTTTGCTCACTAAAAACATTACTCATGCCAGAGAGACTTTTATCAGCAGCATTAATACTGTCATATATCTTGATGTACCTCATATAAATAAAGGTTTGAGCATTCTCTTTCTCATTTCTTTTATCAATTAAGGTTTTTACACAATGATTTACATTGTCAGTAGAAACTATAGCTGCAACAACAGTCGTCAATTAGTTAATCGACAGACCGTGAATCTGCAGCTTTTCTGATCACTTTGTTTTTTTTATCATGTTTATACGAAAGACTACCAAATATCTGCTGTCTCCAGCTTCATAAAGCTCTAGTCAAATAAAAGCTGAGGGACATTTATCACAGACCCTTTTTCTCTTTTCAAAGATAAACGATTGATCCATGGAGTGAGAAAAATCAGATTGTCTGCCTGATGAAGCGTCCAGTTTCAAGTTCCTCAGATGACTGTAGACTCAAACTGCTGCCTCCATTTTCCTGTTTAGCCAAACAACTCTGTTCAGTCCAACATGTGAACCAGCGTCCTGTTTCCTGAGATAACATGAAGTCCTGCTGAGGATGACCAGAGACAAGACCAGGTCTGACCTAGTGACAGTCTGCACTGAGTTTGTTCAGCTGCTGTAAACAACAACTATCCCCAGAAAGCCAGATCCTGCTCAGAACATGTTAATTATGTTAGAATCGTGTTTACATCCTGCCCGGTGTCGGCAGGCTTTAGATCTTTATGTTTTTGTTTCTCCTCTCTGCGCATCCAGACCTCATTTTATGTTTCCACTGTCAGAACAAGTATGAAACAGTGAGTGAAGCTCCGCCCACTGAGACGACAGGTTCACCAGCACCTCACTTCCTGCTGCTGCTCTGATGAGGGAAACGAAAGATCCCACCAATGCGCTTTACGTTCATGGAGATTTTTGTGTTTCCTGACTCCCTGGTGAATTTATGCTACACGCTATGTCACCTAGCAACAACAATAACACCTCAAAGTTTGCTGTTGTAAGTTTCTGTGTCCATTTTACTACGTACTCCAGATAAAACCTAATTCAGTCCAGTTTAAAACGTACCCCACAGACCTGTACTGCAACCCACCCAATAATAATTTATTGTTGGTGTGAAGTGCTCCACTTCCATCTAGTGCACACCTCCCATAATGCACTGGTTCACCTCAAAACAGTGACATCTCTAATTCTTCAGTACTTCAACAACATGCTCAACACGGCGATGTGGAGCAGAGGAGCAGCAACACCCACAACCACCTCCACCCTCGCCACCCACACCTCCTGGATGCAGAGTGGAGGTGTGTTGAAAAGTACCTGCTGCTCCATCTGCTCCTCCCGTCTCTGGACTTCAGTCTGATCTGAATCCTCATGCATGCAACTCCATGCTCCTCCATGCAAACATGGAGTCCCTGAACCCTGACCTTCCTCCTTCTCCTCCTCCTCCTCCTCCTCCTCCTCAGTCAGTTTCTCCACAGTGAGTTACATCTTTATCCAACACTTGGTGCAGTCTGAGTCCTGGATCTGGGTCCTGCAGGACTCTGCTGGCCGGCGGCTCTGACTTGTAGTGAAAGTAGTGCAGTGACAAAGTGCGGCTCAGACCTGGTTTCTCTGCCTCACCTATGATGATGGTGCAGGCGCTCAGGAGACCGATCTCCTTCTTCAGAGTCACCCGCTCCGGGACTCTCCTCCTCTGCTGCTGCTTCTCCGCCGCGGCGCTGTGTTTCTGTCCATCCATGTCTCCTCCTGTCCCGGGTCCGGTCCGTCCAGTTCCCAGTCCCCAGTCCTCCCAGTGCTCCTGTCCTCTCCTAGCTCCGTATTCATGCAGTCTCAATGGGCTGCGCTTGCGCAACAACCTGCGGCTGTTCAGGGCAGAATGTTAAATACCAGCACCCAGCGTGCTGCGTTCACGGACACCGGGAGGAGGACGAACACGTCCCGGACTTGGTCCCGGTTCTGGCCCGGTCGGCTCATCTTTTACTGGTCCAGGAAAAGTCTTTCAGGTGACTCGGTCTGAAATATGGAGGATTAGTGATGCAAATATGATGAGTTAAAAGAAAAAAAAAAATATTCAGTAAGTTTGAAACTTTCTTCAAAAATAATGGGGTGAAAATAACAGAAATAAGAATATTGTCTAAAATAATGTTTAACTTCTGAAATGATAATAGACTATATTACTGGTATCATTATTAATAATGATGATTTACTATCTGAAAACTAATGATATAGCACTAAAATCATTATACTAGAGATACTGAATAAGATTTTTCCCCCAGAAAGTTTGTTTACACACTGACAGATCTTCTTTCCCATCCCTGTTTAACTAATATTAACAATAATACAACTGAATAATGACAATAATAATAAATAACAGACAGAAAATCAATTAGCAACAATTTATTAACTTATGGTTTTTGGTTTCATCAAATACTGTATCAAGTCAACAAGACAATAATCAAGTCCCAGCCTTATTGTTACAATTTTTCAAAAACTATTAAACAAAAACTTAGTTTTCCTTCCTGTGAGCACGTTTCAGCTGCTTCTTAATTCGCTTTTATTTTATACCTGAAGCTTATAAAATAAAAGTAAAGTGAAGATCAAGTCTGATCTCCAGTTTTCACTGTGATAATAAAGAAACGTAACACTGCTCGTATTCAGAAATCAACCTCAGTCCCTGACAAACACTCATGCTAAACTTGACTCTCGGTAATATTGTGCTTGAGTGTGTGTCATGAACCTAAACGTGAAGATTCGTTTCAGCCACAGTTAGACGGTGAAGTGATTTGTGTCGTCTTGTGCTCCTCATCATCACATCACAAGACACGTCAGTTTGAAGCTGAGGTCAATTGAAACACATTGGCGCTGAGCTCACATTAGTATTGAATGAGTGACTGT
This sequence comes from Polydactylus sextarius, assembly GCA_016801845.1. Lineage (NCBI taxonomy): Eukaryota > Metazoa > Chordata > Actinopteri > Polynemidae > Polydactylus > Polydactylus sextarius. The sequence goes on along the minus strand of CM028921.1, from coordinate 14,259,189 downwards.
AAAGCTCCTGGACATGAATGGAACTGCGATGACATGAGGATGTTTGAATTCTACATGATGATTTTAATTCTGAACAAAATTTGCACAAACAAAAATATGTCTGACGGAGAATAAAAGTCTCTTGTCCTGGATCCAAACATTTAAGACACTGATGAACAAGTCGAGTGTTTATTTACTGTGGGCAGAAAAGTGCAGAATGCAGTAACAGACACTGTTGGACGTTTTTGTCACATTTCAGCAGCGTCTGTGTGTTTATGGAAGAAGCTGTGAATGTGCTGAGCGGCTGTCTGACCCACGACAGGCTCCAGCTGTGCAGGGGTGGCGCTGCAAAGCTGCTGGATGCTGGAGAAACGCTGCAACAAGGCCAGAGCTTTGACCTTCCCTACCCCGGGCACCTGCTGGACCAGAGCCAGCACCAGCGGGTCCAGCAGCCGAGAGGAGCTGGTCCTCCTGAAGGGGTTGTCTCTCCCATCCTTGTGGACCTGGAGGACAATTTGAAATAAGGGACAGCTTTGTTTAACATCGTGCTGGTGCTGCAGTGTCACAGGTCTGAGTGATCCGAACGACTTACGATCTGAGCTATGAGCTGCGAGGCCTCGCCCTGCCCGCTGACAGGCAGCAGCGTCAGTCCGAGGTCGAACACCACAAACTTCTGCACGGCACAGAAGTACTGTTCACTCAGCCTGGTGTTCTCCACCAGCACCAGCTGCAGGAAGCTGCTGCCGGCCTGGATGACAGTTCACAACCACAGTTACAGCACAGATAAGCCTTTTTTTTAATATTAATAAACCAGAAAAGCTTCATCGCCTTAATTAAACTCACGTTTCTGTAGCGGACCACTTTCCTCTTGTAGCTGTTTCCTGCTATGACGTCACACTCGGACACGTAGAGGACGCAGGTCTTGTTGGGAAGAAGGAAATCGGCCACGCTGAGCTCATTCTCAAAGATGGTTTTTACACCTCCACCTGCAGCATTCACACAGCGAAACACAAGAACACAATGTTTCAGTCAACTGTGGCAGGATCATTAAAGCCTGATTAGTTGAGTTAAACAACAAAAACGTATTTAATGACTAACTTTTTGTACTTTTGCACATTCATTCTACGAACCCGGAGAAAACATTTCTCTTAGTTTATTAGCTCAGTGAATGTGAATACAGAAATAATAATTTACCCTTCAAACTCTGAATAAGGGAAGTGTTTCTCCATTTATCGCTGGCGATAATGTGTCCGTAAGGTGGAGCCGCGTTCAGGACAGCAGGAGCTTTAATCTCCATCCTGCTAAATATATAAAAACCCCGGACCTTAGTCCACAACTTCACCAGACTCAGGGATCAACTACAACTAGCGGACTGTTTTGGTTTTGCCTCCAAAACGGCTTCATCTCTTCCTCTGGTCTTTAGTTCGTTCGGATGAGGGACACGCGCCTTCACGTCTCCCCCTGCAGGACCGGAGGTGAACTGCAGAGACGTGTATGCCAGCGCCATTTTTAAAACCCAGCAGCAGAAGCGCTTCAATATTTTGTATAAATAGGATGGAAATAAGTGAATGAGGCAACGCAGTTGAAAGCGTCGCAAAATGGTCGCATATATATGGTCACATATAATGGATTAAAAAATATATTAAAAATGTTTGTTTGTTTTTAGAGATCTGTGCCTCCAGTGGGTGCGGGTGGGGGATATTTTGGGAGGTGGGCCAGGGCCCCTATAGCCCCACCCATAGCGACCTTCACAGATTAAACACTGGCCACCACAAATTAATTATTATATATATATATATATATATATATATATATATATACGTATATATAGACAGAGAGAGTTTTGTGTGTGTACTTTTGTCATTATTCTTCACCACTGCACTTGTGAGCACAATAAATCACCATCACTAAAGAAGCGACTACGTCATTTATTATTCTGTGGGAGCAGGAAAAGAACATCATAGTAACATACATAGTAAGTGATGACATCATCACTTACTATGTAATACATAAAACATGCATTACATATTAAGTTATATGTATCATGTATTAAATTGTTATGACTGTAAGCTCAATATTTTTTTTAAAAAAGCTTTGTACTCATCAAGCCCTTCAGTCAAAAACATTAAGTGGCAGAAAAACACATTTATTTCTGACACTGAACATAAACTGCAGTGGTCTGAAAATCCACTGACCAAATGAAACTCAATTGAACTGTCACTTCTTAAACTTTGTGCAGTCACAGTGAATTTGACCCTTGACCTTTGAGCACCAAAATCTAATCAGCTCATCTGTGAGTCTGAGTGAATTAAGGCTTTGAGGAGTTGGAGGATGTGTTTTGTCTGGTTTGTCTTCAGTCGCTGTCGCTCTCTGAGCTCATGTAGTAGATCTCCTCTCCGGTGTTCTCCACGAACCACACACCTGGACCACAACACAGAGCACATTCCCGTTACTTCACATCGTCCTCCTTGTATCACTGATCAGGGTTTGTGAGGTTTTTCAGAGTGTGTTTCTCACCGTGTGGTGCTGAGTCTTCGTCCTCGTCTAAATGCTCCATGTCGTATCTCACAAAATGATTCTGCGGAAAGATTTGAAGTTGGTATAGTAAGTCAAGATGCATCGATTGCAATTATCTGGGCAGATTCTGACTGCCCATTTTTCATATATACTCATATTTCCAGATACCGATTTTGGACAATTCTGGTTTAACCACTTTATAGCACACACAAAGATTTATTATCTCATTATATTTGGAAAACTTGAACATCTCAAACAAAAGTTGTAAAAGAAACAAACAAAACAACACATCTTGTTCTTTGTACTAATACAACTTCAGTTGTGGTGTTAATATACAAGTCCAATCCTGTAGTGGAAGATTCACACACATTTAAAAAGTGCAGTGTTATAGAACAACTGTTTTCTTCTTTTCACATTCAATATCTAAATATCCAAATGATTTTCACTCATACATTTGGATGTAACGATATGTAACATTCTGTCTGATTTGACAAACTAATTGTAGTTTTCTTTCTAAAATGATGACAAAGCAACTTTCACCAGTCTAGATGCTGTAGTAGATACAACAGAGACCACTGACATGAAGTGAATGTGGTGACTACAGTGTAGAACATTATTAAATATTTCTGTGGTATCTGTCTTTGGTATTGAACTTTGTAGACGGTCCCTGAACACTGGTCTGTCAGCTGACTGCTAATGGACCAATGTACTGAACATGACAGAGGACAGTCTATTTGGATGAAAACAGGGTTGTAGTTCATGGTCTACCTTAGTGACGTTAGAGAGACGTGTTGTTTGTGTTTTCACTCTTTTTCCTCTGTCTCTTCTCTTTTCCCTGTTTTCATTTCACTCCAACGGTCGAGGCAGATGACCGTCCACTCTGAGTCTGGTTCTGCTGGAGGTTTCTTCCTGTTAAAAGGGAGTTTTTCCTCTCCATTGTTGCCAAGCGCTTGCTCATTGTGGAAATGTTGGGTTTCTCTATGTAAAGTGCCTTGAAATAAATGTTTTTATGACCTGGCGCTATATAAATAAAATAAATTGAATTGAATTGAATTGTTTTTGTAACATTGTGAGTTATTGACCTGGGAGTTTAGAATCAGTGAATCTTTCAAATTTACCAAACTCTAATCAGGTTAATTAATAAACATGAGTTCTACATGTGTGTTCATGTGAACTGCTGTGTGATATTGATCATGTGGTGTGAGAGTTCATTTGACTGACATAACATCAGCATATTGTGGACTGAGCGTCCAGTCACCAGTCACGGCTGATCATGTGACAAACAGGACGATTCTGGTCACCAGCCGATTAATTGAAAGATAAATGTACCTAAAATATAGAGCATTAACATAAACTGTCAAAAGTCCCAGTACCTTGTTCCTGAGCAGTTTTTCCCAGAATCCCTGCTGCTGTTTGACCAGAGTGAGGACCGGCTGGTTGGACTTCATCTTCCAGAAGCAGCAGTCGGCGTTGACGGCGCCCTGAAGCTCCAGCTCTGCTCTGTAGGACTGACCGCTCACTCTGCCTCTGACACAATGACAAGAGAGAGAATCTGATCACACAGATCCAAGACCAGCTCTCAGCGAACTCTGTAACCACACTGTAGCCACTTCAGTGCTCAGTCAGCATTTCCTTCCTTTGCTCCAACATGTTGCTGCAGACTCCATGTGATGTGAAGGAGTAATGGGAGGTTTGTGCTCGTCACCGACCTGTAGACCACTCTGTCGCAGTAGAAGTCGCAGCTCTGACTCTCTGGGCTCAGCAGCTTCACTGTTATGATCACAGACCCAGATGTCTGGTACCAGCGGAGCTGAGGGTGGAGACTGAAACGAACAAACGTTTAACGCTGAGCCACCACTTCCAAATGTTTCACACACTAAACAGAAACCACACATCTTCCGTCTGAATCACCAGTCTAATGTGTTTGAAAAGTGAAGAGAAATTGTTTCACACCTTTTTACGGTGTCGTCAGTAGTGAGGTTCTGCTGCCTGCTGCTCTGATCGTCACCTGTAGACACACACACACACAGGCAACATTTTAACTTTACATTTTTACCTGTGTCACAGGAGCTGAGTGAGTGGAGCAGTGATTTTTACCAGGAGCTGAATTATTCACAGCTGTCTCCTCTCCAGAACACCCTGACCTGCAGATTAAATCCAGAACAAACAGAATGAAAGAGATTCATGTTAGAAATCATTTGGGATAACTAGAAATAGAAATAATGTTATAGTATAGTCGCACTGTCTGAATGTGTATGAATGGTTGAATGTGATCCGTAGTGTAAAGTACTTTGATTTTCATAAGGAATCTAAAAAAGTGCTGAATGAAATGCTACATCCCATTTCCTCAGCTGATGTACTACTAGCTGATGTGTTTGTGTGCGCCCGTGTGTGTTGGTAGAGAAATTTCTAGATCACGAAGACAGACACTAAAGTGCAAAAGTCACTGACTTTGTCACTGCTGACTTCATGTCACAAGCGTTTCTCTGTTCAGTCTCAGTCTGGATTGCTGACATTGACTTCTGATCACACGCTGGAACCAGGAGTCCATGTGCTGGCCCTGGTCCCGGGACTATGGACGGGCTTAGTGAAGGTATTGCCTCGAGTTGTGGAAGGTCGGCAAGCTTCTTGACTTGGGCGGCTCTGAACACTTCAGACAGAACGTCTTCCTCTAAAACACCGTCTGACCTGCAAACATCATCATCACCACCACCACCATCATCATCAACAGTCTATAATCAGTGAAGATAGTGGCTCTGGATGTGTCTTCACCCTGGACTGAAGCCTGCCTCCGTGCTGCTGCTGGCTCTGCCCTCTCTGCACAGCTCTCTCAGCAGGTCCACATGCTCCAGGTTCTTGACTCCCATCCCAGAGTTGAGGATCTCAGACTGGACGTTGTATTCGTTGATGACGGTTTTCAAACTTGGCATCTGGGTCACACGCACCTCAAAACACAGGAAATAAACATCTGCTGAAACCCTGCAAATGTGTTGCTCACGCCTTTGAGTGTATGAGGAGATGACTGTCAGGTGAGAACACACCATGGGATCAACAAACACCGTGTTTCCCAGACTGAGAACCACTCTGGCTCGGTGCTGCAAACCTCGGATCTTCTGACTGATGGTTCTGGTGACCTGCGTGACGTATGACACAGATGTTTCTAAAGGACTAGTCCCTCTGAATTAGTATCAAAACAGAAATGAAATGAAACTCTACAGGTTGTGTCAGCAGTTGCGCGTGTTTGTGTTTGAACCTTCGGGTGCCAGTCGACCTCGGCGTCGGCCGGTTTCACCCGGCACACGATGAGCTCCACGGCCTGGCCCGGCAGAGAGTGGAACCGTTCTGGCAGGTGAAGGATCTGATGAGACTTCACCTCCTCTTCTTTCCCCACATCGATGAAGTGAACGAGGAGCCTGAAGAACAGCTGGCTGCCTCGGTCAGGGATGGAGATGATCCTCACCCTGTGGGACAGAGCAGAGACGTCAGACACTTCAGACCGTAACCGGCCTCAACTCTTTTTTTAGCAGAGAAAAATCCAGCATCAGCGGGCTTTCAGTGTTTACGATGAATGTGTCCGACCTGTGGAAGACGTCCTCCTCCTCCACAGCGTATAAACCTCCCTCCGACATCTCTGTGGCTCCCGGTGTCTTGTCAGCATAGTAAGAGGCCATCTCAGACACCAAGTCATTAAAACGGCCATCCTCTTTCCTGATGATGCGGCCGTAGAAGACAGACGCCGTCTTGACATGGAGAGGAACAACCTGCGGATGTTTTATAGTTTTACCCCATTAGGACCAAATACACGTGTGTTTCTGCCTTTAAAAACAGCTGTGATGTCTCCGCTTCACCTGATGTCATCATTCAACCCACATGAGCGATGAAATGCATATAAGAAAAGTGAAATGCATTATGGGAGGTCAGATTTGTTTTGGTTTTAGCCATAGTTGACTAAAGATATAGTTTAGTGTCAAAAAAGGTGGTTTAGACTTTCACATGTAGCGACAGCCGATGAATGTAATGTACAATGAAAAACAAAGGTGTAAACTCTCAATGCTCATTATTTTACTTCTCTATCTGCTGCAGGGGCAAACACAGATAAATAAAGGATTTAGTAAACATCGACAAGTCTGTCAAATGAGCCAGAAAACCCTCAGGTTTTAGAAAGTAGTTTTCACAACACGCAAGAGTTTTCATGTTACCTTAGGTTTAATTGGATCTATCAGACATTTTTATGGCTCTCACATAATGTCTACAGGAGATAAGAGAAATGTGACTGTTAGAAGAAAAATTCACTCTCACTTCTATGACTCCAGAGTCTGGCAGCTCAGACTGATCGAGACAGGAAATGAACCTGTGACGGTCTGGACACGAACCGCTGTGCCTGCAGGGGAAAACACAATATTTAGCAGCTTAAAAAAATGTGTAAATGAGGTTCTTCTGTTGTGTTACAGCTCCTGTGCCAGATAACACATGTTCAGTGTTACGAAAGAAACCTGCAGACTCCAAAGCTCTTCAGGAGTCTGCACAAAGGCCTGCTGGTTTTCTGTGTTTCCCAGGCCTCTAGGATGCCCTGAGCGAAGGACTGCAGCTCCGGCGGTGTCCGGGCGTCAGTTCGTTCCAGGTAACGCAGAACTCCGACGGCGTGACGGGCGTTCTTCTCTGAAATCAGGAGCACCGACCGGGCGACGTGAGGATGATTCTCTATCTGATCCGGAGAGGAAACCTGGGTGAAAGAGGTAAAACCGCGGAGATTAAGTCACCTGAGTACCTGTGGAGCTGTGAACATGGATCCTGAGACTGTAGTTACAACATCATTGATACGGGAAGTCAAGGCTTTAGCCGCCATGTTTAATCCAGGAGCAGCGACCTCCATCAGTCCTTGTTCTTACTTGCTCTGAGAGGTTTCTGAAGTTGTCTGACAGGCAGAAAAGACGCTTGCCAAAGTCTTTGGGAGATGCGGGGAAGGAGTAGTGGACAACACAAGTTGCATCCGTGATCCCAAAACACTGGAGGCACTCGGTGGTGGTCACTACAGGTCAAAGGTCACACAACAACACCATAGAGGGTTAATGGTTCAGAGAACAACTGCTCAGTTCTTCACTGATTATGTAAGTCTTACTATGACCAGTTTACCCAGAATAACATGAGTCCCATGGCCGATGTCCCTCCTCCACTGCTTCACAACCAAGTCAAGCTGCTCTGTTAAACCCTCGTGGATCTTGAGGCAAAACGCCGACGTGTTGCTCACAGCCTGAATCAGAAAACGCACTGGTAAACTTTGTCTCACAAAATCCTGGATCAGGTCTCAGTGAGCTTGATCTGATCCCCCATCATTTATTACTAAACATCATAGTTTGACAGCATGATAAAATGTTCAGTCCCTGCAGCTGCTAACTGCAGCTGGAGACTGTCCTGGTTCTGAACAGGAACTACCATCTACCATCACCTGCAGGGCCTTTCAAATTAAAATCCTTCCATGTAGCAGCTGATAAGTAAATATCAGCTCTGTCCAAATGTTTAGAAATGTTTGTTCCATTTGAACTAAACAACAATCTGATTGGTTAAGTGAAGAAAGAGTGAAAACAGGAAGGAGATATTGTTCCGTTGGGCCTTTAACTCCCAGTTAAAGAGGCAGACTGTGTTCACAGCAACCGCAAGTTTGTGCGATCCCATGAGTTCAGATAAATCTGTGGAGAGAGTCATGATTCTACGCAAAAGACTTTGACATGATCGCCCCCAACTGGAGAAAGCCACCAGTGACAGTGTGACTAAAGATTTTCACCTTGAACACATCCTCAACTTCCTGAGCACATTTAGCTACGATCAGAGTTTTCTGGCTGACGTTTGGGTTCAAATCCAACGTCCCCAGGAGTTCTGAGATCTTACTGCTTTCTGGAGTTGTGAGGACCACCTGCATGTGGAGAAACGTTTATGAACATTTATCGCATATTGTTATATTTTTGGATCTAAAGAGCAAAGTGAATCACAGTGACACGAATATTGGTCCTGACCTGTTGAACGTTTCCATACAGTGCAGCTTCCACCGGGACGGTCAGGATGATGCAGGGGCAGGGCATGTGACTGGTCACCAAATCCTCCATGTCACTGGTCCAACGCTCCGCCATGGCGACAAGCTGCTGAGGACTGTTGGCATTCTCCTTACTGGAAGTCACCTTCTGGAAATGCTGCAGGATAATCGCCATCTGACAGGAAAACACTCCTTTAATCAACAACAGCAACATTAATATCCATGAATCAGACTTTCCTTTTTTTTTTTAAACACACCAAATCTGTTTCATTGCTGCTGTGCTTCTATGAAACTTTTAAATTGGATGGAGACACATTTGAATTGATGCGGTGCTATTAACTGCACTGATAACATTAATTCCAAAGGAATTCTAAAGTATAATTCACATCAATGTTGTGACATTTGTATTGTGTTGACCCTTCTGGGCCACTGTAGCACTGTGCAGACCACATCACATAATTTTCAGACAGCCTATTGTAGCTCAGCAGCTACAGTACTTGGTCTGGAGCGTGAGTGAGGAGCTGGTCGGCCTCGTGCAGCACCAGGTGACACAGGCGCAGGAACATGAAGCACTGCGTGGACAGCAGACGGACCAGACTGAAGGGAGTGGTCAGCATCAGCAGACCTGGGTACAAGTCAACAAAAAGACACTAGATGATCTGGCTCTCCTAGTTCTGACCTCTAACACCACTGAGACCGTTGTTCTGCTCACAGTTTTGCGGGATCCTGAAAATCTTGAAGTTGTCTTTCCCGGCACCTGTTAGCACAGAGAGCGGGTGCAGGGTCTGAGCGATCCTGCTCTTGTCCAGCGTCTCGTATAACACCTGGACCTTCTCCCAGCCTGGACACAGCAGCACCGCTATGGGCTGCACACAAACACATCCACACAGAAGATACAGAAACACTCTATCTTGTACATCAAAAAAAAAAAAAAAACATCATTTACAGGTAGTAGTTTCACATTTTAATGTTTCATGTGGTGAACACGCCTGGTCACTGCCTGCTGCTGATACTCACTCCTTTGCTGGAGGCAGTACAGCAGGAGATGGAGTTGAGCAAGATGTGTGTGAGCAGGGGGAAGATGTAGCCGAATGGCTGCTTCCCACCGCTGGAGATGATGACAGTGTTGCATCCACGAGCCACAGCCGGCCAGCTGTAACGGTCAGCTGCTGACAGAGCACCGTACTGCCTCCTCTGCAGCACCTGCACACACACAGTGAGTAAAAATAAAACGAGTCTGCTTTATTTCAGTCCTTCACACCTCGTTCATCATGAAGTTTTAAGCCTTCAGCTGCAGTTTCGAGGGAAATCCAGTGTTCGGCACCAGCAGCTTCTGACCATCATCATGTTTATTGACTGAAGGCTCACACTGTAACTCACAGTTTACATGATGTTCCTGTTACCTTTGAGGGAATTAGGAACCAGATCTGTGCATTGTTTGATAGATTGGTGCCGTCCATCACTACAGTGGTTGATCATGGTGCAGTGTGTCCAGTGTGTCCCAGTTTTCAAAGTTCAGTTGGTTCCCACCTGTGTTTTTTGCTGAAACTTTCCCACTTTCCCTCCTTAAAACTTGTGTGCTTCCCCAGTGTTGGCTGGTGGCTGGTACTGATCAGACTGGGAGGAGGTAAATCATGCCTGCGACACAGCAAACTCTGTGACTGTGTCTGGTCACCAACCTTTTCGTGATCCTAACAAAACCCTTATCAACTTCTGATAACATGGACTTTGTTCTATAATCCTATCAGCTCAACATGTGTCATATAAAGGGTGTAGTAATGTTGTAGCTGAGGCGTTGTTTAGCTACAACATTAGGAGCTTCCTTAATGTTTAGCCCTGTTCTGTTTCTTTATTCCTATTCTTCAATAAGCTGTGGGATCTGTGTGTTACTTTCTGTCCGATTTATCGCCGATTCAATGGTTTCTCAGTCATTACAGATAGAAATGACAGATGAGCGTTTCAGGTGAATTTTTAAAAACTGGGAACATTTAACAAAATAAGACCAATGACAATAATTTATATGTGGATCCAAATGGACTGGGGCATTATTTTTGTATTGTTGCTCTTTTCCGCTGCAGCTGTTTGTTAACTGACCACTGGCTGTTTCCTCTCAGCAGCTTTTCTCGTTATCTGTTGACCACTCAACACAGTGCAGTTATTATTGGGTGCATTTTTGCTAAGTATTCACATGCATTCACACACCGATGGAAGAGCCATTGAGGGCATCATGACTCGATGAGACAGGAATCGAACCACCACCCTTCCTGTTAGTGGACGACCTGCTCTACCTCATCAGGCTGCCTCTGGCTGAGCGTGGTCTCTCAGACTGTGTCTCTCCATGTTCAAAATGATTTACGCAGGTTGGGTTGGTTTTCCAATAACTTCTACTTTACAGTCATTGGTGATGATAAACAGGTTTTTCAAATTAGTTGGTTCAGCCCCAGCAAGGTAGAAACAAATAATCATGCTACTTTATTTGTTCAGTGTTTTTCCAAAACGAAACAGAATAAAATTATAAGCTTTTGAACTGAACTTATTTAACTGAGATGTCGTGTTTCACGTCACATTGAGAATTTTTTTTTGTTGTGTCGTTGCTTTATGTTTAAACAGCTTTAAACAAAACTCAGGGCAGATTCTTGTTTACCGAGCGCAGAGTGTCCGTGATGGGGGCGTCGTCCAGGCTGCTGCAGGGCTCCACTGGGAACGCAGAGTGAACCAGGACCTCGCTCCTCCTGGCATCATCAAAGGGAACAACCTGACCAGTCAGGAGACACAGACGGTGAATACGGTGACATAGAAACCAGCGTCCACCAGCAGATAAACAGAGCCACAACAGCAAGCAACACCCTTCATGCCACAGAACTGAGCAGCAGCTTCTGCTTCCACACTATTTGCCATTTAAGGATGAAATCTGAAAACCTACTCTAACATCTGCAGCATCTGGATCAGGGTTCAGAGCCTTTGGGTTCAACCACCCCAGAAGCCTGTGGCCAGACACAATAGTCCATGAGATTCTGTTTGAAATGATTCTCAACAGTAAACTTTCAGGTTGAGATGTGTATCAGATGTGCTGAAGAGGTTTAACACTGAGGCCTGAGAGAAAGTACTGACCTTAAACAGGCCCGGTCCCCTTTGGTCCTCCTCGCCTTTACTGCCTCAGCTGGTCCCGACTCCACAGATGTATCTGAGCTTTAGAGACAGAGAGTGAAAAAATAAACTTGCCTAGTGTCAGGAACCATCTCCTCAGACAAATTTAAATATTATTTACACTATAACAAGCTGGTGTGACCATAAAACATCTGAACTGTACCTCTTGTCTTCGCACATCTGACACTCAACCTGTCTGATGTTCAAACCTTCTGCTCCATTTCTCCCGTTGCTAAGACACAGAAACAGTCGCTCAGTTAGCTGATGTTAAGAAGTGAAGGAAGATGGACTGGTCACATGACAGACTCCCCACCTCGCGTGCAGCTCATCCTCCACTGGTGCTGCAGACTCACCGTTCAATAAAAAGGTGGATCTGTGACAAAACATACACAGAGATATTTGGCATAGAATCAGTCAAATGAGAAGTCTGCTAATTTTAGAGTTAAGAGTTTTTGAAGCCGGTTGCGTACACTTCCTGTTGTGCGCAGGCGCTGCCAGCTGTATTCGACTCTTCAGGTCGATGGTTGCTCAGCTCTTTGTGCTGACCGACCTAGAACAACAACAAACCAAAGCTCTTGTTCTTCAGATTCAGATTAGTTTTTTGGAATTTTTGCAGTAGGCAAACACGTCACACAAACATGTTTCACCAAGACCATGGTCAGAACTATAAAAGCATGACTGAATGAAGTAATGGATGGATGAATGTAAATCAAAACACATTTTTTATTTGCTTTTCTTCATATAGCATATAGTACATATATAGCTCATATTGCACTCAGTTGTACTCACAGCGTGAGCCACTCGCTGGTCACTGCTGTCAGGATTCATTAACTTCAGGGATCTGATGCACAGGAGACACTCTGTCAGTATCAACACTCAGAGAAGATATTGTACAATGTGCTGTTGGTTCCAGGCAGTCGGATTAACTCTCACTTGAACAGACTGAGTTTTCTGGTCAGAGCTGCAGCCAGAGACGAGTCTGTGTTGTCTGACGAGTGACTGAAACAACACGCAAGTCAGACAATTACAGACAAAACAGTGAATTGGTACCCGAAGATTTGTGATTGAACAGTAAACTGAAGCAGGTGAGAGCTGACCTCTCTGCAGCAGCAGATTCAGAGATGCTGCTTCGAGACGCTGGTTCTTCTGTGACCTCTGACCTGTTGTCTGCCTCCAACGTCTTCAGCTGATTCTGTTGCTCAAACAGCAGAGAAGTCAAAGGTCAGGCACTGCGGATATTCCCCTCAGTGCTGACCCAGTGTGACGCAGTGAGCAGAGATGCTGACCTGAAGTGGAGATGACACCATCAACCAACCAGCTGCGCTGCCTTCGACCTGACCCTGTGACATCACTGAGGGTTAAAACAGATTAGAGTTACAGTTTGGACACATGGCAGTGACTAAAATATGACTTATAACAGCTACTGTTCTGAGTTTAACAGTCTAAACACTCTGAATGAGCTGTCACATCTGGGCGTTTACCTTGAGCCGCTTGAGTTTGTGCTGTTGCCTTGTTTGAGGACAAGGAGACAATCTGGGCCAAGATGGTGGAGGACAACATGACAGGAAGTGAGTCCATCTCGTCCAACGTGCTGATCTCAGCTGGATCTTTGCTTTTGTAATACGCAAACTTCTTTGCCACCAGCTCGTCGTTTACGCAGATCTGAGAAATAAGTTTCTCTAAGAATAAAAACATAAACTGTCGTATTATCTGCACAAGACAAGAATCAAAGTTCACCTTAATGTTACCAAGGGTCAGGTAGAGCTGGATGGAGGTGGAGTCCGACTCAGACTCAAGCAAAACCGCCTCCGTCCAAGTCGATGCTTTAATTTCACAAGAAACAAACTTTACTGAAAATAAGTTGCAACAACAAAGAAACTGTACAACCGTTGATGAACAAAATGAAAAAACAACATGGCAGTTCATCTGTGCTGCTGACCTTGTAGCAGGTTGTGCAGGTAAAGTGTAGCAGAGCTGTCCCACCGCGTGGACGGACTGTAGGACGAGAACAACATGTCAAGATGGAGATATGACATCTGAGTTTTTCAAAATGGGTATTGGGTTTTGAGTGAACTTGTCTTACATCAGTTGTGCCTTCTCCAGCACAGACACCCGAAGAGTTATCGGTTTGATTCCTGCTAGCTGAAACCTCTTCACCCAAAAAGGCAACTGAAGGAAATCTTCCATGGCGACTCGGATCCTCGTCAGAACGAGACCGATACATGTGACAAAGTGACAAATCAAACAGCAAACATGTGCAATGATTCACAAATTCAACAGCTCTGTGGTGTGTGGAGGAGGACCAGCGTAGGTCTGGTCTTACTTGTCCAAGGTGATGATGAGCCGCTCTCCGTGGTCGACCAGGAGGCAGCGAGCCTTACAGGACACCGAGTCCATGATGACTGACTCCACCACGGCTCGACACCACGACTTCACAAAGGACCAGTACACTACACACACCTGGGAGGAAACACAGCGACACACATTTTAAATCTGATCTACATCCGGCCGCAGGGGCGTAAAACCACGGCATGTGTGGCGTCACCTGTCCTTTCTCCAGCGCTGTGGGCTTCATCTTGCGCAGGTCCTGAGTGACGTCATTGTAGAAGAGGTTCATCTGAGCCAGCAGACTGTTGTACTGCTCTGCCGTCGCCACATCGCTACCAGGAGCCCCCATCACCCGACACCAGAGGCAGGACGGGTCCTCCACCTGCAGAGGCCAGGATAGGCATTTCAAAAAATGCCCTCACTTCGTCATCACAGAACAAAACAAAACATGAACAAAAACATGTTGTGTTCCACATGTCTGCCTCTGGCCTGGGGCTGATTTTCATGGTTTTAGTGTAGTCACTCTGATGAAGGCAAATCTTTAAAGCTACAACATTTTAGACAAACAGCTGCAGCTGGTCCAGAATGCTGCTGCCAGAGTCCTGACTAACACCAGGACCTGGACCACATCACACCAGTCCTCAGATCACTACACAGGCTTCCTGTGAGTCAAAGGATAGATTTCAAAATCTTACTCTTGGTCTACAAAGAACTGAATGACCAAAATACATCCTAGACTTATTAGTTCCATAAGAAGCATCCAGATCCCTGAGGTCATCAGGGAGAGGTCTACTGTGTGTTCCCAAAAGTAGAACTAAACAAACACAAACGCTACAGTTTTACTGTATGATAGAGCTGTCACTAAGTATAAAATTAAATGTATCGTACAGATGTGTAGGAGTTCTACGTTAATGACAGGAAACAGTTACCCATCTGAACCTTTCAGCTCCATTAAAGTTTATTTGGAATTTAGAACTTCATGCAGTTTTTATCGTTCATTGGACAACATTTTTGTCCCATCCTTTAAATACACAAGCAGTGATACTACTAAATATAATTCAGTCTAGTCTACCACCACCACTAACAACGATCTCAGTCATTAGGCAATTAGTTACAACCAAATCAAACAACACAAACATCGTAAAAATGAATATAGCAGAAAGGTTTGGTCCAGAAATAACTCTGATGAATTCATTTAATTTGTAAGTATACACACATCTGTTGTAGCAAATGGATGATTTCCCTAAATTTCTCTCATTGAAGATTTCTGACAATTCTATCATTATTTCCTCTTCTTAGTTTGTTTCTTTAGTGACAAAAAGTCATTTTATTACCATGGTAGAAACAATAACAGCAATATAATCTAACAACACTTTGTTTTTGTTTTTTTGTTTTGTTTTTGACTCAACAGGAGTTGTCCAATAAAACCACAGAACAAAATACTTTGAGTCATTTCCCAGTATAAGTCACTTTAATTGATAAGTCTTCAGATGTGATATTAATTTAGATAGTTATTGAGTGATGAGATTAATAATGTCCCACAGGACAGTTAATGTAGAGTTAGGTAACTTCAAGACTTCTCAGTTATTTTTATTTCGTTTGGTAAATTTTATGATCACGTTTTAAAGATTAGATGTCTGATACACTTGAACAAGTGAGACTACAACCGAACAAGACTTAATAATAAAAATAGATTTTAAATGAGCGGAATGTGCACAGAAACATCAAAGCAAAAAGCGGCGCCATTAGCCGTCAGCGTTAACATTTTTTAACAAGCTAATGTCACTCACCTTCAGGATTGATAATTTCATCATCGTGTATATTCTTCGGTCCACTGACACGCCTTAAAAATACAACAGACGCTGTAATGAAACACCGTATCTAATCCAGAAGTTGCTAAAAGGTTCAAGATGAACATAAATCGACGTTTTCCACCTCAGACTGCGCCCGGGCTGCAAGCTAACTGTTAGCCACCGTTAGCTCACTGGATGTTAAGTCAGCTCGCTACAACAAAATAAAACTGAAAAATCAACGAAAACTAGGCTAGATTCGTTTTTTCGCAACGTTTCGATATGTCTCCCTGTAATTTAAACTATAAAAACGCACCTGCTTCTGAGCTTCTCTGCCGGAAAACACAAACTGGTGTTCCAGGGTAGGTTGACCCACAGGGCGCGTCAGATGTTGCATCTGCAGATT
Organism: Polydactylus sextarius; assembly: GCA_016801845.1. NCBI lineage: Eukaryota > Metazoa > Chordata > Actinopteri > Polynemidae > Polydactylus > Polydactylus sextarius. The sequence goes on along the minus strand of CM028921.1, from coordinate 14,242,994 downwards.
CGTCATTTTCTTGAACAACAAGACCAAAGCGGAGCGCGAGGAACATCAACACCAATAGTTAATGGGATATTTAAAACATGTTAAAGTAGGCTGGCCACAAAATGAATAAATGAATGAAATTAATTCATGGATAAATAAATGTTTAGTCCATGACATCATCCAACTCTGTAACATAAAACTGGCAATATGGTCCTCCAATAGTAGCACGTGCTTGATTACAATAAGCGGGGAATCTAGACTGACACATGCAGCCTCAGCTCTACATATGGATAACAAAGTAGTAAAGGAGGTTGACGAATTGACGAAGGAGACACTACCTCAAAAACCGTGGATTTATCTTCATTGGATTTTAATTCACTGAATAACTCTTCAGTAGTTCTACAGAAATCCTGTCTAGGCTGTACCCCTTCATGTATCATCTAAAATAGGTGCCTTAAACTTTTTTTCTAGTCTGTAACTATGATGTATGACGAGAGATCTCATAAGGTCCTGGAATCTTGTTATCTTGTGTCTTTATTTCTTCCTCTGCCCCAGTAACTCCATACTACATACTGTATTTTATTCAGATTTGAACCCTGTGAAGACAACTCCATGACCGTAGGTCTACTAGTGCTATTACTACAGTGGACAACAACAGAAACTTTAGTTGAGAAGTTAAATTTGTTAAATATGAGTGTGCTGGATTTATGGTCAAACAATACAGAGACAATCCATCTGATTTTAATACAAAAGCTAAAGTTTACTGTATGATAGATCAGTCATTAAGTATTAAATGAAATGTATAGATGTGTAGGAGTTATATGTTAATGACAGAAAACAATCACATTTTCTCAGTTACCCATCTCAGCTCCTTTAATGTTTGGAATTTAGAACTCCATCCAGGTTTTGTCATCCATTGGAAAATGTTTCCTTTATATATACAAGCAGTGATACTACTGAATATAATTCAGTCTAGTGTCATGTTAACATGTAATCACAGATTGTCTTATTGTTCCCCGAAATAAATAAACAAAATAAATAAATAATGTACAAAGACATACAAATAAAACCAGAATAGTAAAAAGTTGCAAAAAATAGTACTGCTGTACAATAGGAGAGTACCGGTGAGTTTTGTCAGCATCTTGTCAGTACAGCTAGGTGGGCAGCAGGGGGCAGTGTGTTACGGTGTTTCTCTGTTAGTAGGTCAGCTGAAGTTAACCAGTCACCAGGGCCCGGCTGCTGCAGCTCCCTCTCTAACACTTCCCTCTGCCGGAGAGTAGCATATGTAAACAGACGGGCTCTGATTCCGACGCGCCCTCCACCCTTTGTCGTCTTATTTGACGTCCGCAGACCACAGCTGTGTTGCCAGCTGACCCCGGTGAACAGCTCCTGACTGGCTGCTGCGCTTGGTCCCTGCCATGCCAAAACCTGGGTGATCCGAGGAGCCACTGAGAACAGGTAAACACGCTCCTGCTAATCACCGAGATGACAGAGATGGTGCTGCTCATGCTAATGTGTAAACAAGCTAACACGCTTTATCTTCAAACGAACCGCAATTTACAGCAGCGCTAATGCTAACTGCTAAACGGCAGGCTATTGTCTGTTGGTTTAAACGATGTTATTGTTTGTAGCTAACAAGCTAAGTGTTAAAAACCTCACTGTCCTTAGCTCTGAAGCTTAGTCACGGTAAATCCCCAAAATGTATTTTATTTACAAATATGTGACTGACAGCTAACGTTGGTTAGCTGTCAGTTTATCTACAGCACCTCAATTTAGCTTCCAACCTGTAATATTCATCAAAGAAACCACATTTAGAAGCTACTAATCTACAGCTAGTACTTAAACCATCCTGAGGTAATGTTCACACCACGCCAGACTACAATTACTAAACGGAAAATATAACGTTGAGAAACTTTCAAGAATTGCGCAGTTGACGATATAATAGTGTAGTAATATATATGTATATTTGTACAACTAAAGTCGTTAAAACTATTAGGTTTTATCTATAACAGAAACAAAGAACAATGACAATTGTTTACGTCTCCTCAAAATGTATTCTCTATGGAGTAGTTTTATTTAGTTAATATTTATTTAATTAAAATTAAGCAGGTTGTAAATTGTCCATCAGTAATGATGTTATTTTGAAAATGCGGGCAGAAACCCAGTCTCTAGCTGTGTCACTATACACATCCATGTTTTGTGTTAAAGGTCAGTTGACCTAAGCTTTCTGATTGAAGTCGTGCACTGTGTTTGTGTTGAATATCATTTCATCTGATGTAGAGATCAGACTGTGATAGAGGGTTATTTATAGGTCAAAGGTCACAGGTTAGACCGGTGTTTTGGACTTTATTCAGAGGAATCTGGGTGGTTATGGAATGTTCAGTATGTTCAGATTGTATAGGGTGATGTGATGTGATGGGCACTTTGAAGCAACAGATCCTCTCAGCAGTGGGTTAAGTGTTTAAGCTCCTGAGGTATTTTATTGATCTAGTGAAGGCACAAGGTAGGAGAAGTGTCTTTCCTTTCATCTGCTCGGACTGTTCTTCCTCTCATTAATTTTAAGCCCTTCTGGTTATTATTTTTCTAATACATCTTTGTCACCTGATCAATGTGTGTGTTCTGTGGCTGCTCACATCAAAACGCTGTTTTAAAACCAGTGAGCAGGGATAAACCTGTTGTTGCTCTTATAAATGAGCAATAGGATTATTGCTGGAATATTATATATTCTTCACAGTCACAGCTTTTTAGTCCTGCATCTAATTGATTGTACAGATATTTCAGTCAGTCCTACTCTGCCTCAAACTCATGTGGTTGATGTCAAAAACTTTGTCCATTTCATTACATTTGTGGTTCTTTTGTTTTAAAGCTTCTCCTTGGTTAGTTATGTTGCTTGTGCATGTAAGGAATTTGACTGTGGTTTCCAGTTCTTTCCACGCAGCACAAAATACAAGGAACAATATCCAGGGAGGCAGACAACAGATGACACACAGAAAACAGATGAATAAACATAAACATATTGACTATTAGTCTTGCTGTGAGGAAAAAGAGAACAGATGCAAGCTGTATTGTCACAGTCACAAACGGAAACCGGTGAGGTCTGATCTGCAGGAAATGAATGGATTCAGATGAACTTTCATCTCCTTTCTGCTGCTTGTTTGTTTCTCTTGCTGTTTATTCATGTTATAAGCCTCAGGCAATGACTGTAATCCAAGTGTGTAATGTGTGTGTGAGAGAGACATTCCTCTGCACCGCTCGCCAAGCTGGTAGCTTACAGCATGAGAGGTCACGAGGACCCAGTGGGGTCACGTGACTCATTGCACGGTGTCATCCCCCAGCGAGCCGCCTGACATGGTGCTGTGGCTCAGTGGTGGGGGGAGTCTGTCTCTGCTCAGACTGGGGGATGTCTCTGTGCTGGTTCCCAGTTTGTCTGTACTGAAGTTAAGCGAAGATGAAGCTGGTCTCTGAGCAGAGGGATGAGGTGAGTGATACGGACAATCATTGTGGGTTGTGATGACGGGGCAGGCAGCGGGAGGGATCTGAGATCAGGTTGTTTTATACTGAGTTTCTAATGCTTTTTCCACATCACTGACAAACATCGGTGTGCATGGAATAATGGAAACGCTTGCCACTGTGACCTCATGGAAAAGTTTGAACAAAAGCTGGTCATTGTGAGTGTGTGAAGGTAGAGAAGGACAGGAAGGCCAGGAAGTTCATGTATGATGTAGTACAGTATATTACTAGTATATTTACTTTATCTTGATGTAACAGGAAATATTCACACTGGATGAGGAGCAAGCATTCATTTTGGGATTTTAAAATGATTGAAACAGTTGGTTTTCTGTTGAGTGATTAATTGTTTATTTGACTGTTGATGAAACTGATGATTGAAGTGATTGATAATAGTTCATAGAGGTCAAGTTTTGATATGGTACAAATCCCTGCCACTGCTCTCACACTATTGTACTAATTAACAGGAAGTAATAAAAAAGTAAAACTGTGCTAGAGGAAGTGTAAAAAATGGTGCCATAATTGTTTGTCCTGCAGGAACAGACCACGCACGTTTTATATAAAATATGTAGCCTATGAGCAGGTGAACTGATACAGTTACCTCCATGACAGGTGGACCAACACCCTGCAACAACCTTTGTAGAGTCAAAATATCAGCTCAGATACACAAAATGGATGTTCTTTAGCTCCAGAAATCCAGTATTGGCTGAGGTCTACATCAGGCTACAAAATATCATGAAATAAAGAAGCTGCAAGTGATTGTCAGTGCAGCTTTTATGAGAAGAAAACCTCAGGGGGTTCTTTAAGTTCTCACCCACCACCGTGAAGACCTTGTCTAGTTCCTGGTAGACCTGAACACAGAGACATTAGTGATTGTACAGAAGAGACTTTGTCTGCAGGTGACATCTGATAGACATGCAGCCCTAACAAGAGCAACTTCCTGACTAGATGACCCAATGGTCTCTGAATCTTCTCAGTTATTCGCATGGATTAGAGCCACCTTCAGCTAAACCTCTCTCTGGGTGATAAGGCAATCTTGATAAGGGATCGCAATCACAGTCTCATCTCCAGGATCCACAGTCAAACCAGGATTCAGTCATAAACTGACCTCATAACAGCTGGGCGCCTGGTCACTATAAACCGATAAATCTAGTCGACAGCAGGATAAAACGATGGAGGTCGTCCACATGTGTGAACCAGTTCATCATAATGTTAACATCCATTCACTGATTCCTTTGTTCACTTTATTGGACACGATAACAGACGATGTGATGCAGCCAACGCCACAATAACAACAACAGCTGCTATTAGTTCTGTTGTACCACATCAACCAGCTCTGTCTCAGTCTCTCCACCACAACATCATGTCCCTTTGCTCCAACGAAGGAACGTGGATGTGATGTATGATGACCAGATGCAACAGGTTTCACCCGACTCAGTACTCGTCTGCTGGGACTGCACTATTTCAAAGACGTCCCTGGTCACCTTCACCCCACCAGACAGCCTCACTCCAAACTCGTTGTTCTCGTTTGTGGTTCCCTGACTTTACTTGATCTCCAGGAACGCTCCTAGGGCCTGATTTACTAAAGGTTTGCATGTGCAAAAACAAGTGCAAACTTGATTGCATGTGCAAAAACATGTTGAAGCTGATCTCCTAACCGGAAGCAATGAGGATTGCATCTCTTAAACTGAGAAAATAGCATGCGTAATCCATTTAGCGTGTTTGCCCATATTTAATGAATATGCAAATATGGGCATGTCTGCCGGAACGCTCAAAATATTGGGAGGAGTAGATGCAGACTGGGAGGAAAGATGGTGAAATACTGTTTATTATTATTATTTATTATGTATTTTTAATGGTCAAATGAGACTATAGTGGGCCGCCATAAGATAAACGACTTTTTGGCTACCCTGAGCTGAGCTTAAATTACCCCGGAGAGTGACGCGACCGCAGCTTTACAGTAGTAACACACTCAAAAACCTCATTTAAATAGGGCGGCCTCCACCACATTTGCACCTGTTAACAATTGCGCACGCAATCTTAGTTGATCACCCTCAACACGCAAACCAATAGCGCGTGCAGTCTGTTAGCATGCGCAAACAATTTAGCGCCTCTTATCTGGGATCTTAGTAAATCAGGCCCCTAGTGCTTCCTCTGACATCTGCTGCTCTGAAGCTCCAGTGTTATGTCCCATTAATTTTCTTTGGATTAAATCTCCTTCTACATTAATAAATAGAAATTAGAGTCTACAAATTAGGAGAAAATTATGGAAAATTGACCAATCAAAAACAATCATTCAAACCTTCTTGTTCTATTGGCCTTCAAACAGTGTATTTAATTAGTAATATCATTTGCTTTAGATCATATAAGAATCACAAGATCTCTGAAATTTGTTTTCTTCTTCTCAAACATCAGTAATCAGCTACAACCCAGCTCTGGACAAAATGTCCAGTATGTCCACATCTTATTTTGGGAACTCACTTGACATCATTCATCCACCACTGTCTGTTTAACTTCTGTTTATCGTTGAAACTGTATGTTTTACTGGTACTGTCTTTTTTTTTCTTTACTTCTCACCAAAACATTGGGTTTTTTTTTCTTCTTTTTTTACAGATGATCTGTCCCTAAATGTGTTGATTAAGACTCTGTAGCAACCACATATGTTTCGCTCAAAGGTTTCAACAAAATGTCGAAATGTGCTGAAAAGAATCTCTGACAATTTGTTCTTTGGAAGTGGTCAATTTACAATTACACCAAAAACTTGTTTGACTATTTGAATTTTAAACGCTTCCACTTTTAGTGAGATTAGCAAACCAGTTCCCATCAAGCAGCTTTGTGAGGATTTTTTTTTTTTGATTAGGAATTTCACGATAATGACAAGTTTCTCTCATTGTCCTCCTTCCTGTCTAGGATCCAGACTTCCAGCTCCTTATGGCTTTATATGATGAGAACATCCTGAAGAATCCCTTCTACTTGGCGTTGGAGAAGCAGAGACCAGACCTCTGCAGCCAAGTGGCAGAGCTACACGGCATTGTGAGTTAAATCAGCTGTTGTCTCCTTTTAGTTAGTTTGAATTAAAGCCTTTTATTGCTTGATTGTCGAGGATTCAGCAAGAACCTGATGAAGTCTGACAGTCTGACTCAGCCCAGACTTCCACTCTGTCTCAATTTGGATTCGTCACTTAGTAAACTATGTCCGCTGAGTACTTGTAGGTGCAGGGTGTGAATTTTTTTTACAAGAAATGATGACTCATATATTTAGTAACGTGTCTCAGTCTTAAATTGCATTGTTCAGCAAAACTTACTTACTCCTCCGTCCACATCACAGTCATCCCCTGTGCTGCAATGAATCTTGGGATATTTTGGACTGAGAAGGATCCAACCGTCTTAGTCTTCACAAACACAAAAAGGATTTGTTGAAGGAGCCTTTGAAACGAGATCGTTTAGTCTCCACCTGTGACGTATATGACCAACCAGTCCAGACCTCAAACTGAGACACAGTTAATGTGTCTTCCTTCCATCGACGCTGTTTGAAAAAGCTACTTGCAACAGCACTTAGTCGCCCGAGAGGGAACTGAGCCCTTCGCTGGAACGTGTCAGTTTTCCCCAAATAAGTGGTAAAAATGATGGTCCCTCAGGCCCATCAATGTGGCAGCCACTCTAAATTTACTCAAGCAACAAAAAAGCCTGTTAGAAATACATTGAAAACAAATCACCAATGCTCAGGCCTGGCAGGTTTACAGTACATCAGGAGAACATTGATGAAGTCTTCTATTCAGCCAAACAGCCAAGATGTGGACCAGTGAGGGAGGGAAGTGTCGGTGTGAACGCAGCAGTGTGAGTCAAGTCAAGTCAGGTCAATTTATTTATAAAGCACATTGAAAACAAAGGAGGTTGACCCAAGGTGCTTATAAAGATTTAGAAAAAGATACATAGCTTAGCTTTGCTAAGCTTGGAGAGGTCCACAGGTTACAGAATATGGAGATACAAGCTCAGTGATGTAGGATGGAGTTAAGCCATTAAGAGCTTTAAAAAAAAAAAAACGGTAAGATTTTAAAATGTTGGACGTGTGGACGTACACAAGTTAAGACACAGACCTGGTTTATTAGATTCGACTTCTCAGGAATGAGGAAGTGCTGGCTGACTGATGGGCAGCGTTTTCTCCTTTTGTGTTTCGAAGTCTGAGAACCGTGTGATTGGTGGAATAGTTTCTGTTATGTTGAGATGCCGGAAAAAAGGCAGAAAAAGTAGCAGTTGGCATTTGATAAATCAGCGAGGGGAACTTCCAAATGATCCAAAATAAGATGAAATATACAAGTCTTTAGATGAGACTAGATGAAAACAGACCGCAGGTATTTTCCTGCCAGTGAAAGGCTGCAGCGAGAAATTCAAACCGTACAACAGAACCTGCAGATGTGAGCAGAAAAAAAAAAAAAAAAAATGTGTCTGTTTACTTTGAGAACAAAACTGTGGCACAGCTTTCACTGTCCACTTCCTCCTCTGGCGCGTGCATGTGCAGCAGTGCGTGCACACTCATCGTCAGCGTTACTCATCAGGAGACAAAGACCTCTGTCTTATTTTCAAAGCAAAGTTAAATGTTTAGACCACTTCCTGTCAGAACTGCAGATTGGAGCCATCACTTCCGCTTTGTATTTTTGTTGTGGTTTATGTGTTAAACCTCCTCCGCTAAGTCAACACTTTTTATAAAGAACAATCTTAGTTTCAGGTTGATTAAAGAGTTTTACCAGTCAGATGAAGCTGTAAAATCTTGGAGACATGAGAAAGTGCAGCTGCAGTGGATATTGACAGTTATGAAATGACCTGAACGACTGTGAAATCACATTAAGGCTCATGGAGACACTTGTTAACAGCAGAATTGATGACAATCAGATGCTCGAACAGAGCGGGAGCGGGTGCTGTGACTCAGGGAGACTTGTCTGGAAATTCAGATGATCCAAGCGGCGTAAAAATATCAGCAGAGCACAGGAAAATACATCTAACCCGATTATAGCTTGTGATGTGTGTTTCACAGTAGAACGCTGAGCTGGAACATCGGGAACACAACACGTAACATGAGGCAAAGCGCACATACACATCACACTGCAGCTCATCAGAGGTTTTCACAACTTCACATTCTTCAGTTCTCCCGACCCAGTGACTCTGGTTGGTGATTGGTCTCACCCCTCTGCGTCTTATGAAAGCCCGACACAAAAGGCATCGGTAAACTTCCTGTCCGCTGGAATTTTAGATAAAAAAAAAAAAAAAAAAAAATCTAAACAATATGGTCTGTTTCACCACCAAGATGTTCGAGGCGCTCGTCACATATCTCTGTGAGCTTTTATGAATTTTCACACGTTGTAGAAAAAGCTAGCTCAGACTGTTTTAGAGGATGCTGGTATGAACGGTGTCTAACAGTCAGCGTTGCTACACTGACTCCTTTTTAGGGTTGAATTCAAAATCCTCTTTGTCACTTTTGGACCTTAAACAATGTTGTGTAATGTGTCGTGTAAATCCATCAGGACTCAGGAAAGCTACTGATTGATGCTTACTTCTTCTGGTTTTTATTCTCCAGTTGTTCGTGCTTGACTATCACTGAATTATGCAAGAATGATGCAGTTATAGACTAACTGGGGTGAAATCTGGATATCGTAATGAAACTGGTGAATATAATAACTTTATGGATGTTTATTACAGTCAGCTACATCTGACTGAGACAGCAGGAGCAGACCAGATCTGTCACTGTTGCTGTAAACAAGCTAACAAACTAACAATAGAAATAAAGGACTTGAACAAGTAAGAGGACACGTTGCTGCTTCACTGGTCCAAGTGATAATCAGTCGTCAGGTAAATGAGAGGACAGACAAAGGTGTTTCAGTCCATGAGAGGATTTACTATTTAGGTTTTAGTCCAACATGAATTTCAACTGTCTCCTCAGTTGCTCAACAGCTTCCTCTCATGACCTCTGCTCCTACATGGAGCAGCAGCGTAATCTTGTTCAGTCGATGTTGTGTTAAACAACATGCGATGTTCCTGTTCTTCCTGGTGCAGTCACATCTGTGTTTTTGATAAGCCGAGTTCATTTCAAGTTGATATATTATTAAAAACAGCTCTGTAAAAGTAAGAATCACTTTTGTCTGGTGTTTTTTTTTTTTTTTTCTTAACTCCGCAGGTCCTCGTCCCCTGTTGTGGAAGTTTGAACGTCAGCAGCTTCTCAGACTCTCGGTTCGACAGCTATGTCCTGCAGCCTGCGGAGGAGGGATACCGGACTGCAGATGGAAAGGTTCGTCTCCATCAGAATCACAGAGTACAAACAGCAATACAATCACATGAGGCAGACGATCAAAAGTAAATCAGCTGCTTCACAGTCTGGATCGCAAACACAGTCCAGTTTCACATCGATGAATGTCACTGATCATCACAGCAACAGTGAACTCAACTAAACAGAACGCACACATTTTTTATTAATGCCATTCATAAGACCTGTGTCTCCCTCTTATGTTTAAACATTAGGTCTTTACTTTAAAAGTCTGTGATCTGTAACTTCCTGTTCTCTAATATCTGTGAAAATAACTTTACTACAAGCAAAATGGTTTCTCTGGGCTATGTTCTATTTTTATTGTTTTACCATGATTTAATATTACCGCTCCCATGCCTTTTGGCTGTAAAGGATTGATCCAAAGCCAGAACAGTTTACGAAACTGCTGCAGTGTAATAAAACCACACAGTCATTCAGTAAAAGGTTCATATTGTTATTATCAACGTCTGACTACATTACGATAGGATTCCTGCAGAGACGGAGACAGAGCTGAGTGTTAAAGAATTATATGTTTTAACCAGAATCAGCTGTTATATGGCTCCACTCACACACACCAGACTTCATCAACAGTCACTTTTACAATCAGGACACAGGTTGTTACTGGTCAATGCTATTGTCCAAAAGTTTGGGATCATTTGGAAATTTTTTTTCCCCATGAAAACACACGAAAATAGTTTGAATACACAGGACACACCTCATTGTCCTTCTTATGTTTTTGGCAAAAAAAGTAACCTTTTTCAGAGTTTAATGAGATCTCACCCTACACTTCCTAGAGCCTCCCACAACATGGATTAGCTTGACGGACTCTGCCTGTGTTCAGATTTCAGATCCACAGACTGTACTGGTTCTCTATATAGTGCTGGCAGAGATTGGATTAAACCCAGATCTAATGTGAAATCGAACCACTGCAACTACGTATTCAAACATCTCAGTTAAACAATAAAAGAAAGAAGAGGAAGACAACACAGCAATAAAATACAGTGCATGAAACCGTTAAAAAAAACAAAACAAAAGGTTCTGTGATTAAACCCTGTGGTCTTGTGTATTTCAGGAGGTCAGGATTCAGGACAGGCAGGTCCTGCTTGGATCCGGCTTCCCTGCTCCGGCGTCGATCCCCATCCTGTTTGAGGAAACCTTCTACAACGACCAGGAGCAGAGCTATAGCATCCTGTGCATCTCCCGGCCCGTGGAGGTGGAGCCGAGCCCGGCCGAGCTCAGCCCGCCGCCACCGTACTGCCTGAAGAGCGTGGAGGACGTCAGGGAGTTCCTGGGCCGCCACGCACAGAAACTGGACAAGTTCATCCACGGTTTCTGTCAGGCCTTCAAGGAGCAGGAGAGGAAGGGACTGCGACACCACATCGTAAGAGGAGCGCCTTCACTCCTCTTCCTCACCTTCTTTTCCTTTCTCTCCTCAACTTCTACCTCATCTTTCACTTTACGAAAATCTGTTCTGGTTGATTTCATCTGACTGCCCTCTCTCTGCTGTCTTCTCTGTGCTCAGGACTCGGTGAACGGTCTCTACACTAAATGTCTTCAGTGTCTGCTGAGAGACTCTCGCCTGGTGAGTCACAAACTTCCTGTCACTCTGATGGAAAGTGTTGTGGGTGAGAACTTCAGAAGGAGACTGTGTTTGAGTTCAGGTTCAGGATTCCTGGACTGGAAATGACACGCTGGCAGTGTCAGTTTTTCGATTGTAATTTGCACTCCTGAGTGCTTTAAAGATATTTTTGCACTCAGCTCTGAAGTTTTCAAAGTCAAGCGAGGCGATCGTTGTATTGCCAGTAGCTGGTATGATTCAGTGTTTCCTATCTATTTGAGTCTCAATCATTAATGGGGACTTGGAGAGGTAAAATGACCTTGTCAGGGTCAGAGTATTTTTGGATTCCTACAGAGACAAAGCTTCTGTTAAAGTGTAAGATTCCTTTTGTGACGTAAAATGACCATTTCTGTCTGAGGAGTTTAATGTCTGTGAACAGAGAGATACAACAGCTGTTTGTGGTTTACAAAAAGCTGTGTCAGCTCTCACATTTAGAACGACCACCTCAACCTGTCAGTGGTGGTAACCAGGTAACCAGCAGTTTTTATTTGATGTCTGCACTCTTTCCCTGCATTGCAGCAGCTGTTTTGCAGTAGCTTCTTATAACGTTCTCCATTGATCATTTTCACCCCAGATTAAGATTAAGATTAAGAAAGTAAGGCCCAGGTTTAAAAATATCCTTCTGTCCAATGAACCGGTGTTTCTGCTCAGGTCATAAATCTTTGTGTGACGTTTCACATCAGGCCTCTGCAGGATATTAATAACAATAAAAACATCACTGACGTTTATATCACAAATGAATGCGAGTCATGTCCTCATTTACCATGAAACAGTCACACACTCTGCACTTTTCCAGTTATATAGCTTCCCCAGTAAACTTGTTAATATTACGGGAACACATGCCAGTTTAGAAGCAGTTTACACTTTTGATAATCATCAACTATCAAACATGTTGGTAGTAAAACCTCAGAACCTGAAAAGCAGGACTTGTTAAGCGACTATTCACTGATCTGTGTTCACTGCTCTCATCAGAGTTTGTGTGCTTGTCTTTTTTACAGAAACTTCTGGCGAAGCAGGAGCTTCAGATGACTCTTCTCAAACAGGCGGTGGAGGTAACATCAGAGGCATCAGCGGAGCTCACGGACACAGATTACATTACAGTATCCATGTACACACAGTTCAAAGTGAAACATTTCTTTCAAATGACGGGTCAGACGCAGCTTTTATGTTTGACTGACTCCATCAGTAGATCAACAGTGAGATCGACACCTGGTTTAGACATAAACCTGATTTAAACAGTGGGCAAAAAAAACCTGGTGTCATCAAGTTAAATTTGCTATATTTAGTGTGTTTTTCTGTTGATACATAGACAGTGTTAGCATAAGCTTAGAGCAGAGAATAGCATCAAATCTCATTCCTTTACTCACCGACATCTGTCTCCTGCAGTGGAAATAGACATCAGTGTTAGCTGTTGTTTTGTGTTTCTACTGAAGGATTATACAGATTAGCCACATTAACGGGTGATATTACGGGAACTCAGCCGTTGGTGTGTGTCTCCACCAGAGGAACAGTTCCTGTGAAGCAAAACTCAAAAGTTGAGTTGCCTTGAAAAGTTCTTGGCCGGTGTTTTAAGTTGACTCGATGGTTGTGACTCAAGACGGCACATGACACAGTCAACAAAGAAGCGTCATTTTTAAAACCCAGCAGCAGAAGGGTATCAATAAATAGTTTCTATAAATAGAATGGAAGAAGAGAACGAAGAAACACAGTTGAAACCGTCACAAAATGATCAAAGGGTTTCACTTATAATGATCAATGTGTGGTGGAATAAACACTGACTGCCACAAATGTATTATTATTTATTTTTTCCAATGCGAAACACACACATCCCACACCACAAGGACTACCTCTTGTAGTTTATTAATAATAACGCGATGAAGCGATCGCAAAGAAGACGATCAGTAAAGACAATCCCACCCTCCTTACACGGACGCTACAAAGGCCGAGTTAGAGGACGTTCCTGAAGAGTTCCCGGCCCCTAAACGTTACCCGGAACTTATTGTTGGAACACGATTATTGTAACCTCTTGTCTAGATGAAGCTCTTAAATATACAGCTGTTGATGCTAACGTTGACTGAAAAACTTTCATCAAATCCATAAGCTTTAGGTTGGCCTGCAGCTTCCATGAGTGTGGTCTTGATCAGGGGGACCAGGTCCTCTGCTGAGGGACATTGTCCACGTCGACCCACTTGTTGAGTTGAAAAGAGGAAAAAAAAGATTAGTGTCCAGTGCTCCATCTTTAACTGGACATCATATATATGATTTATCACACTGAAGAGATTTCACAGTGACCACAGCAGAGAAACGGTGAACATAGTATATTTAACAGCGATTCAAACCATCAAGTAACTGTCACAGAAGCTAAAAGCAACTTAAAGACACAAACAAATGTTTGTATGTTGTTGATTAAGATGGATTAAGTGGATCTTGTGTATGAATTTGTTGTCACAGCACTTTGATCTGCTCCTCCTTTTTTTTAAACTAAAATGTTTGTTTTCTTCTTCTTTACCCAGATGTATGTTCATCATGGTATCCATGATTTAATCTTTAACTTCGTGGGAACGCTTGAAGCCAGCCAGGTAGATCTGAGCTCTCACTGCTTCTCCACACTGCCAACACTCAGCAATAACAAATATGTGTTCCATAAATAAAGGAAGGAACTGACTCCAGCTCAGTTCTCGTTAGAGGTTGATGATAGCAGTGATAGTTTGCTCTGCTGCTTATTCACAGGACGCTGCCTTCAACAAAACCACCAGGAGTCTGCAGGAGCTGCAGCAGAAAGACCTGGGAGTCAAACCTGAGTTCAGGTCAGTGACATATGAAGCTATGAGTCATGCTTTTGTACTCCAGTTGTTTGTCGTAAAGGTCAGAATTAGACATGTAGTAACTTGTATGTATATGTGGAACTGAACAGCAGATCATCAATCGTCTGTAGTGTTTTAAAAGGAAAGAGCTGGCTGGCTGTGATATGAGATACTGTATTAGTAAGTAAAACCAGCCTCAGACTGCTGGAGGTTTGCTGAGGTCTGCTGATGTCGCAGGTTTAATCCAGATCCAGTTTTAAAATCTCCACAGCTGCTCACAAAAACCATGTTTGATGTTCAGGTTTATAAACTTGTGCTTTTTGAGTTCGTCTTATAATACAGCACTGAGAAATGTCCTGAATGTGATTAAAAACTGAGATGAATTTATAATCCTGGAAGATGACATCCTGTCCTGTCACTGTAACCTCTGTCTTCTGTCTTCATGTAGTATCAACTTGTCCCGGGCAAAGAGAGAGCTGAGTCAGCTGAACCAGCAGACCTCCCCCCTCCTCAAGCTGCTCTGCCTGCGCAGAGTCACGCTGACGGCCACACAGACCCCCAGACGCACTGGTACGTTGTGGGTTAACGTGTGTGTGTGTTAACGTGTGTGTCTCAGTTTTAGAATCTCCATCTTATGATCTTATGATGAATGTGGTTTAGTTCAAAGTTGAGTTTAATTTGTTCATCTGAGAGAATCTGGCAAGCATCTGAATCTGATGCTTGATGTTGATGATGATGTCATTTATTTATTCATCTTCTTGTACAGCTGCGTGTGCCTTCACGTCATTTAACGGAGTTGTTTTAACGGCATTTACAGCTCAAATGTTGCATCAGCACCAGTTTATACATTTTAAAATAAATTCAAATTAACAGAGAAATGTTATTGGCACAAGTTTATCTGTGAACTGTGAGTGGACTGGATTTCATGCATCATTGATGACTCCTCAGCCTGAACAAGTTTAATTCAGTGTAAACACAATTGTTGTGCAACAGATCCAGTATTATATAATACAAAGTTTTTTGTCAAGTCACTTCAGTTGAGATTAATTTCATTATAAAAATTGGAATAAAAAAAAAAAATTAAATATAAATCCAGTATTAATTCGATATTAATCCAGTATTACTTTGAATTTAGTCACTGAAACAAAATCATGTTCATGTCCAGCAGCAGCTTGAGACTGAGACATTTGTGGTCCATTTTTCTGTGTATTTACTTGATCAAAGACTAATATCCTAGTGCCAGCGTCAGTATGAGTGGACAGGACTGAACTCTGCGTGATCTCCCAGCGTTCTCTCACCATCTGTAATCTGATCACTTAGCAGAACAATACCTGCTCTGTCGGTCTTTAATGTGTTTGTCCAGTTTGCTTTGGAAATCTGAGCTCATTGGCCTGTAACGATCCTGCTGTCAGTCTGCCAAGTGGTACGATCCGCTGCCGATTAGTGTTTGTCGAGCGGCTAATCGAGTCATTTAGTTTGAGACGGAGGCGGAGGCTGTCGAAGTGATATGTTGTTTTTGTTGAAATGTTGTGTTCTTCCTTCCTTCCAGTCAGCATCGAGGCTGTGAGCGCAGACGACCTGCTCTCTGTCATCCTCTATCTGCTGGTGAAGACGGAAATCCCCAACTGGTGAGCTGTCAGGAGGCTGACCTCTGACCTCATGGTGCATGAACACTGTCATCAGTGCATCATGTGAAAGGAAACTGAAATGAAACCCAAAACATGTAAACAAGACACAGTATTGGAGGTTTTTGTTAGTCACAGTGTCGATAGTTAAAAAGGACTCGATAGAGACTAAAACACAGTTTTCACACAACATGAAAACAGCTGCATCGTGTCATGTTAGTTTTCCTCTGATGGGACCAGATCTGAGCTGGGTCTCAGTTAGAGGTCTGGACTCATCCCGGGTGGAGACTAGACTGTCTCATTTCAAAGCCTCCTTCAGCAAATTCAGCTTCTTTACCTGAACTGTGAAGACTACAACGGTTGGATCCTTCACAGTCCAACATATCCTAAGATTCTTTGCAGCACAATCCAATTCAATTCAGTTTTATTTATATAGCGCAAGCGTAACAGCAACACATTTTTCAGCAACTGTTGTTGTAGCTAAGCAACTGTAAAAGCATTGGATGTGAATCTGTTTTGACTGCGTTTCCCGTGGGTTGCGTTCAGGATGGCCAACCTGAGCTACATTAGGAACTTCTGCTTCAGCCATTCCACGAAAGACGAACTCAGCTACTGTCTGAGCACCTTCGAGGCGGCGGTGGAGTACATCAACCTGGGGAAGCTGCAGGACACGCACTCTGTAAGAAACACACACACACACACTCAGTGTGTGTCTTAGCTCCACGCAACGCCATTGACAGTTTTGTTTTTCCGTCTCCTCAGGGCTCAGGGGAGCTGAACGACAAGGCGTTGTTCAGAGAGAGAATGAGGTTGTTGTCTGAGAGCGCCTCTACACCTATACACTGTCTGTTTGAGGTGAGCGGCAGGGAAACTGGACCACTGATTCAGCGGTGATTCAAGAAGAAAAATGAGGTCACACCCTGATGAAATAAATTGATGTTTTTTTTGTGTGTGTGTGTGTGTGTGTGTGTGTGTTCGCAGCACATTGCAAACGGAAATGAGGCTGAAATCGAACGTCTGCTGAGTGAAGGAGAAATTGATGAAGACGTCAGAATGTGTCACCCACTCTGCTCCTGTGACCTCTGTGACCTCCAGCTGTCTGGGTGCACACACACACACACACACACACACACACACACACACACACAGTGTGGACAGACTATTCAGATTGTTTATTTGAGTAAACATGCCTCTCAACAGCACAAACTAACATATTGAGGCAGCTGCTGCTCTGTGATGTAACACCAGTGGTATGTGGTCAGTTTGAATAAAATGATATAATGTGTGTTTCTGTTCTCAGTCGTCCTTTAACCATCACCCTAAGCTGAACCTAAACCTCACTTTATCCTTCCAACCTACAAACATTGATGATCAAAACGTTGCAAGACTCGTTTTTCCAAGAAGCTGTCCAACTTCTGTTTTTCTTTCTACCCATATTCGATTCATTTCCTTTTTCTTCATATTCATTTTATCTGAACGGTGAATCAATAAAAAAAGCAGTGTGCTAATTTCACTTCCCATTAAACACGTTTCTTCCTACAGCTCAGTAACGTTGAACTGTAAAACGACATCTATGTTATTGGCATCACATTCAGAGCAGGGCAGTGTGAAGAGGATGTGACAGTGTTTGTTATGAATTTGAGAAGGATGTCGACAAACCAGATGATTAATGAAAGGTGTTGATTAAATCTGTACGCTGACCCCGTTGTTTCCTGTCGCAGGCGTCTGAATGACCCGTCCATCGTTACGCCATTCTCCAGAGACGATCGCGGTTACACTCCGCTGCACGTTGCTGCTATCTGTGGTGAGCATCTGCTGACAGACGCAGACATGGAACACGAGCTCTGTGTGAAACTGATAAACCAACGTGTGTGTGTGTGTGTGTGTGTGTGTGTGTGGCAGGCCAGGCCCAGCTAATTGACCTGTTGGTACATAAAGGAGCGCCAGTCAACGCCACAGACTACCACGCCCTCACACCGCTGCACCTCGCCTGCCAACGAGGATACCAGGGAGTTGCAGTGAGCAAACACTCAGCACATCTCAGATATAAATACTAGTCTCTGCTGCTCCTAAAGTCCAGGATCGGGTCTCAGTGAGTCCGATCTGATCCCACATCATTTATCAATAAACTTCATAGTTTGACAGCATGATAAAATGTTCAGTCTCTGCTAACCAACCTGTTGTTAGCTGTTAAACTGTTAGCATACTAACTGCGGCTGGAGACTAGAGTGCTGGTTCTGAACAGGAACTACTAGCATCACCTGCAGGCTGAAACATGGAGCTGCAGCAGAGACAGACCAGTGGGGTTTAGCTGGTCAGCAGCTGCTGACCTTTCAAACTGAAGTCCTTTTGTGTAGCAGCTAATAAATAAATATCATCTCCATACAGGTTTAGTAGCAGTTGACATTAGGATGGAAAAATCTCCAATTTAAATCTGAGCCACAAGAAAGAAAAGACACTAGAATCCAATGGTTTCTTCATTGGACCACGTTTAGAGTAAATGTTTCGTTTTTGTTTAATCCTGCTGACAAATAAACCGAATGTAATGCATTAACTCCAACATGGTGGAGATAATAAACTACACAAACACCATATAACACAAGTATGACACGTGACAATGGTCGGTGTGTTCCCTGTCCTTCAGCTGCTGCTGCTGCACTATAAGGCCAACACTGACGCTCAGGACAACAACGGCAACACACCGCTGCACCTCGCCTGCATGTACGGACACGAGGACGTGAGTTGAACACCCACTTCCTCCCTGTCCAACGGTCCAACCCACCTTTAATACAAGGCCATCAGTCAGTAATGGATATGTGAAGTGATACAGACAGTGAACGTAGCTGTGAATGACTGTGCTCTGTGTTTGCGGGAAGTGTGTGAAGGCCTTGGTGTACTACGACGTCCAGACGTGTCGGCTGGACCTGCAGAACGACAAAGGCGACACGGCGATGCACATGGCGGCGCGATGGGGCTACGAGGGAATCATCCAGGTGCTGCTGGAGAACGGAGCGAGCACCAACATTCCCAACAAGAGCAAAGAGTCTCCGCTGCAGTGTGCGCTCAACTCCAAGGTCAGGAACGCTCCTTTCTCTGCTCTGATTTTCACGCAGACATGTTTTACACATTTACACGATCTTTATTTTCCTGCAGATCCTCATGTTGCTGCAGTCGACTCAGAATGGCCGTCAGCGCAGCGGCAGCAGGATCGACGTGAGTCTCAACCTCGCACTCAAACATGGGGCCTCACAGTCTGCTGGTTTTGTGTTTAGAGCAAATGCACTGATCTATTTTTATCTTCCCCACTGTCTACTCCTCCTCCCCCTCCCTCCAGTCTCCCAGTCGCTCCCCTCTGGCCTCAGACTGCAGCAGCCGCCGCTCCTCCGTCTCCAGCACCTCCTCTCTGGGGTCTGAGGCCAAACCTGAGGGAGAACGTGTCCGACACAGAGAGGTAACGGACAATAGAAGGCAAAGCTCTGACCGACCCTGATGTCATCTCAGATACACACATCAGGACAACAACAGCAAAGAGCACAAACACAAAACTACGTTTTTTTTTTTTTTTGTTTTTTGTTGTCATTGTTATTTGTGTGGAGCCAAAGAAGACGAGTGACCTGGTTTGTTTTAAAAAAAACACTTGTTCTATGACTCAGTGCCTGACTCAGACAACACTGACAGAAACAGTGATTTTAAATCACACAACGCTGCTGGTCAGCTGCTGTTTCCATGGTGATTGACGAGTTTGTCTGATTGACAGGTGGAGAAGCTGCTGCGCGCTGTGGCAGATGGTGACGTGGAGATGGTGAGAGCGACATGATCCAGCGTCACATCTGGACGTCTGTCCTGCAGAGATCGACTCATGAGGCAGCAACGTTTTCATCCCTGTGTGTGTGTGTGTGTGTGTTTGCGTTTCAGGTGCGTTACCTGTTGGAGTGGATGGATGAAGAAGAGGATGATGAAGGAGAGATCCGGTCTGAGGTCCTGCTGTGCCATCCACTGTGTCAGTGTCCAAACTGTGCTCCAGCCCAGAAGGTGTGTTGCACGACCACCGATGTAGCTGGAAGCAGAGATGTGTGTGTAAAGATATAACATATCAAAAGATATGTTCAAAGTTCAAATCTGAACGGCTTGAGGGGGAAAAAAGCACAAAGGGTTTTTTGTCAAGGAATCACACTGCTGCACATTGCACAGTTTGTGCTTTTTATTGTTTTGATGAATTCAGTTCATTAATAGCTGTGTTCACTAATTATAATGTGTTCTAAACGCATATTAAACATCACATGCTGCTCGTTAATGCCTGTCAGTGAAAAAAAGATATGAAACGTAACTTCAGATCCAACATGACTCATGTCTCCGTCTGACTCTCTGTCCTCTTTGTGTCTCGCAGTTGTCTGTCCTGCAGGCCGGGACTCTCGGCGTCAACAGCTGCAACGCCGATGGCTTCACGCCGCTCCATGTCACCGCCCTGCACGGTCATGCGGCGCTGGCCGCCCTGCTGATCCGCCATGGAGCCAACGTCAACGCCCGCACCAACCAGAGCACCACGCCGCTTCACCTGGCCTGTCAGAACAACCACATCCAGGTGAGAGGAGAGGAATGGAAGGTGGTTAAAACGGGAGATCACACAGAGTGATAACTGTCCAGTGTACGCAGGTCTGTTGATTTACAGTTATACAGGAGAGTAGAAGATTCATATGTCATTTTATATCAAAGTGTAATAACCTGGCTGGAGGTTGCTCACACTCCTTGTTCAATTCTCCACATCAGTGTGTCACTTAAAGATTGTAAAGGTTCTTATTTAGAAGGTTCTCCGGTTCGTTTACAAGATTCCAATGGTGAGTGAGGAGGTTCTCTGGTCTGTTGAGGATGCTTTAGTGGTGAATGGGAAGGTCTCAGAGGTCCTTTAGGTTGTCTAGATGGTTTAACTGGTTCAATAGATGTTTTTTGTCATTAAGAAGGTTTTGGGGTTCTGTGCTCCTTGGAGGTTCTATTGGTCATTGAGGTTTATTTAGGTCCTACATGTGGTCAGTGAGAAATTTGTAGGAGTTAGCGAGAAGGTTCAAGCAGTCTTGGAGGTTTTACGGGTTGTTTGTAAAGAGTACCAGATGGTTTCTATGGTCATCCTTGGTCATTTAGAAGGTCCTCCACAGCAGTTTTAGTCCAGAGGTCCTCTAGTAGGTTCAAGATGTAAGGAGGATGTTGTAGTCATTGACAAAGGTCCAGAGATCCTTGGGAGGTTTTTCTTAGTTGTCTTTCAGGTGTTTCGAGGATATTTGGTCCCCTAGAAGGTTAAATAGCTGTGGGAGATTAAACAGTGATGTGTTTTCGGTTTAGACTTCATGACATTTGAATAATTTATGACTAGGGGCAGGGAGGACGTTCTGACTCGAGGTGGAACGTCACATGACTTGTCTTTACATTGTGATGTGGTGGAACTGGAAACATTTTAAGACGGGATGTGTGTGTTTTTAACTCACCCAGCGAGTTTAAAAGCAAATAAAAGGTTCGTTGTCACATTGATGCAGATGTAACGTAAACATAAGTAAATTCTGCTCATTGGTTTGCTGTGTTTCTACATCCACAGATGTTAAAGGACAAGTTTCCTCTGTGGAAATGGCACAAATGAATTGATCTTGTTTCACCATATTTATGGATGTGTCTCTGTCATAATAACATTTCTCATCACTCTGATAAAATGTGTTTGGTGAGGCAGCAGGTTTCTGCTGCAGGTCACAGTGTTGTGTTACACTGTTGTGTCACACTAGTGATAAAAATACATATTTGCAGTAGGGTGGTAGAAGTGGGTCACCACCACGCTGACGGGCTGCAGTCCAACAGCTGGTTCACTGGCGCCACCATGTGGGCTAATATTGACAGTGCAGGAAAAAAAGATTCAATTCAATTTATTTATATAGCACAAGATCATAAAAACGTTTATCTCAAGGCTCTTTACATAGAGAAACCCAACATTTCCACAGTGAGCAAGCGCTTGGTGACAATGAGTCAAAGCTACCTGAACAAGAGAAAGGGATGGGGGGACACAACTACGAGAGAGAGCAGATGAGTGTTAATAACATGTAATATATTGATGAGGAAGACATGAAGTGTGAGGGAGAGACAGAGACTAGTGAGGGACATAGAGATGAGGTGCAGTGTATTGTCAGAGTTCCTCAACAGTCTAATCCTATAAGATAAAGTCAGTGATAATCTAGTTTGTTTGTTTTTGCTCACAAACTGTGAAACACCCCAGTGAGGTACAGTTACACTCTCCACATGATGAAGTGACTCATGTCCTCGGCGTGTTTAGGTGGTGAGGTTTCTGCTGGAGTGCAACGCTAAGCTGAATAAGAAGGATCACTACGGCAACACACCACTGATAAACACCTGTCTCTGTGGAAACCTGGAGACGGCCACCATCCTGTTACAGGTTAACACAGAACATGACTCACGCACTTCACATCGATCTGACGTCACTTAAACAAGTGGAGAGGAGAGAAAAACAGAAATGGAACTGAAACCTCTCTCCTCAGTTCAGTCTGTAAAATGAGTTTAATTCTGCAGAGCAACGCACTGGTGAACGTAGCGAACCTTCAGGGGAACACGGCGCTCCATGAGGCGGTGCGAGGTGGACACCAGGCATTGGTGGAACTGCTGTTGAGGGGCGGAGCCTCACCTGGCCTCAGGAACAAGAGACAGAGGACACCGCTGGACTGCGCCTATGAACTGGGAGGCAAGGTGGGTTCTGTTCTTACTCACCGCCAGGTCGTATTGGGGCGAAAATTTTAAATTAGTAAATATAGAGGATGTCAGGAGCGCCATTAAACATCAGCTTTCTAGAGCATCAAACACTCTTTGTTTTCTTTCGTTTTTTAGAACACTGAGATCCTCAGAGCTCTGCAGAAAGCGTCAGGACTCTCCCCTGACGATGAACCAATCAAACTCCTCTCTGTGCCCAAAGGAGCTCTGGGTAAATTTCCCTAATCTTTCTTTGCTTTTTCTAAAAGGTTTGTTTTGAGAAGTGCGTTCAGAAATCAGGCAACCGTTAATCAGGGTTTTCTCTCCTGTTGCTGCTGCAGCTCATTCATTTGTTCAGCGTCTGCGGCTGCAGGATCACGCCAACAGCAGGCGACAAAAACTGTCCATCAGCAAGTGAGTCGAGCTGAGTGAGTCGTCCGGCTTTTGTTTGGTTGGAGGTGATGGCCTCAACTTTGATCTTGTGTTTTCCTTCAGGATTCAGCAGATGAAGAAAGGTTCCTCTGGTTCTCCACCCAGGTGTTCACCAACGCTAAACCAGGTACACTTCTTGTTACGGTGCCTGGGGGTGGTGTATTGTTACCCCCATGCTGGGATGAAATATTGCAGCTCGCTAGCAACATTTCACCACCATCCAACACTTGGACCAGCCCAATGTGGAAAACACAATGCTCCTGTTGTAGACACGTGACCTACGAGCAGAGTCAACGTTATCATGTGGATGTTGGTGATGATAAATCAGAGCAGGGAAATTCATCCAAGATTGAAGTTGTCGGGGGTGTAATAACCACCACCACCTCGTAGGGGGTGCTATTTTCTCTTTCTTGACTTGTGTAACCTGTACCTTTCGTGTTACAGATGAATCCAGACAGGAGGAGGTTGAGGCGAGGGGAGACGGTGGAGGTCTGCAGCCCCACAGGAAGCCTCAACCCCACGCCCCGGCTGAGAGAGCGCCCCCTGGGTCGCTGTCACACCCTAGACTCTGGAGGTCACACAGCAGAGCGGGTGGAGTCTGCTCACAGTCCCAGCACCACCCGACGCAATGACAGCGCAGCTGATGAACCAGCAGCGGACGACACACACCCCGAAACACACTCCACCAACGGCTCCAGCTGCAGCACCAGCAGCGAGATGTCCCCGTCGCCGCCCTCCAACGCCTCCTCGTCACATGCTGAGAATTCCTTCGAAGCCCCTCCCGCACACATCCTCGCCAACCTCTCCGGCTCACACGAGTCTGACGAGCCGTTGGACGCCAACGACCAAAGTCTGCAGCCTGTGAACGGAACCTTAGAGGTGTCTGACGACCAGACTCAAGTCGACACCGAGTCCTCTTGGTCGGGAGACAAAGACGGGAACTCAAATCCCGCCTGCCCGTCTGACCTCAGCCCCCCCACCCAGAGTGACACAGGCGATACGAGGGACGCCAAACAGACACCAGGTGGAGCCAGTGAGGCTGCAGAGCAGCAGGAGAACCAATGAACAGGTTGAGGGTTTAGAGGTGTGGTTTCCAACTAAGGAAGCGCTCAGTGATTCATTGACTGACTGCGCCCACTGACGGAAGATCCACACGTCAAGTCAACCAGCTACTGGTCACAAAAAAATCCACACATGAGGTTAAAGGGTCAGTTCACTCACAACACAACATCTCTCCCTGATCTTTAGTGGCACTGAGGTTCGATTTGTCCTGGTTTTTGAGAGATCTCAGAGATAAATGGAATTTAGTCGTTTGTTTTTTAAAAAAAAAAAAAAAAAAAAAGTTTAAAAGACGGAATTTCTCCTCATAGGATGTGTTCATCACATGTCTGCAGCTGCGCTCGGATCAGCTGTGTTGTAGGAAGGACATCAGCGGTGATGTTTTACTCTTCACAGTTGATCCATGATCCACTAACATTGTCAGTCTCTGCAGAACGAGACGCCGTCAGTGTTGAATTGTTTTAATTGTCTCATAAACTAAATTCCATTCACCTGCACTGAGACTGAAACTCAACATCTGGACCAGAGCTGTGCCTCTATCGGGGAAAAGTGATGTATTATATTTATAGAACTGGATGTACTGACCCTTTAGAGTTGCCAAGAAATGTCACTGCTGATGTTGTGGAACTCAGCACAGTTGAGCGAGTTAATGTACGGCAGCAGGCTGGAGTCAGTGTAGGCAAAAAAAAAAAAAAGAAAGAAAGAAAAAGGAAGAAATATTCCGAGAAATAACTGTGAATTAAAAACATTGATGTTCACAATTTTCTGACATTAAAATTGGAATTTGGAACTTAAACATTCTTGACAATAACAGGAGAATACAATTACACAACTAATAGGAGTGAATCTCGTAAAGCACAGCAACTCACACATCTTTAACATCACCTACTCTGACTCTAACTTGTCGTCCTGTCCTCAGATGCCAAGAAAAACATTTTCATTTTCTTGTGATTTGTTCATGAGTTGATGACAGACTCTGTGCAGCTCCCGTCTCCTCCTCCACCTGAGGCTGAAGCACTTTCCTCGTCTCCACAGAAACAAAGGGATGCAAAACAAACTGACCTGATTTTAGTCTCTATCGCCATTTGAATGTTTTTATTTTGTTTTTAAGCCGCGAGACTGTAGTTTTGTTTTTGTTTGTTTTACTTGAACATGAGACGTTAACTTGACTCCAGTGTTTAAAAAAAAACGCGCTTCGCGTCGTTTCACGTTGTATGTCTCCACTTCCTGTTTTTATTTTGTTCCTGTGGCTGGCTGTGTGTTCAGAGAGGTTCAGCTCCTCCAGACACACGAAGGATCAAAACACTGCTCGCGCACATTTTTCACATTTGGCTTCACATCACTGCAGATTGTTCTCCAAATCACATGGTCAGGTTTGACGCAGATCTCAGCCATTTCAGATTAGATCTTAACTTAAATTGCGGCTGGGTTGTAGCATGTAAACACAGACGATCTCATATTAAAGGAAAAACCAACATAAAGACTCAATGATTGGTCAGTTTCATGTTTACACAAATGTTTGTTTTTATAAATGTATATTTAAATGGATAAAACTTCCATTTTTTTCCTCATCAGTCCTCACCCAACAGACCAAAACTAGAAAGTAAAAATGTGGTTTTAGAAATATTTCTGGCATGAATGAAAACTCAAATTCTCTGAATGAATAATGTCACGATCAGTTATGAAAACCGTTAGCTCTATACAGTTTTCACTCATTTATTCAAGTTTGTCTTTTACTTCTTCACTTCCTCGTGTGTGCACTTCCTTGTTCATTTGTATGTATGTGCGTGTGGATTCACAGCGGTTATGAGTAATAATCACTGCAAGTTTATTCTCCTCACAGCTGTGGTGAAAATTTCAGGAAATCAATCTAATAAATAAAATGATTTGATGCCGCCTGGGCGTCCCTGAACACACCGCCAGGGAAAGTCCTGACGTTTCTAAACGAGAAGACGATCAGAGACTGTGGCGGATGCAGTAGTGATAAATGTTTTACACGGGTCGCATAGATGATGGTAAATCATCTTCATCTTAAGTTTTAAGTCTCTATAACAAAAAAATGAAATGAAACCAGTCAGTGGATTTAAAAGCTGAAACTGTGATTTGGACGTTAAACATTCGGTGATGTGAAATATTTAATGGTTAACATGTTAAATGCAGCAGACTGATCCTAGAACAGCAGCAGATATTCACTGTCCCATCATAGAATAACAAGGACCCGCCGCTTGTTTTTCTGCCTGTTTTTGTTTTCAGGTTTGGATGTTTTAAAATGATGTGAATGTGAACGTGCCTTATTTAATTCACAAATAACCTGTAATAAACCCATGATTTCAACTACAGTGTGGACTCTATATGTTTTTATCTACATATTTCTGTGTTTTATACAGAAAGTTTCAAAAGTCTATCAACTGAATATCTTGCAGCAAGATACTGAAGCAAGAAGCAAGATCACTGATGTGTGTGTGCGTGTGTACCTGTTTTTTTCCCACATTGTGGGGACTTGCAGGTCCCCATGATGAAAAAAAAAAAAAAAAAAAAGGTAAAGACATGACTGGTGGTTTGTTTCAGTCTAGGGTCAGGGTTAGATAAAGGTTAGACAAGTGGTACCAACAATTGAGATCTCTAGGGTTTCCAGGAAAGTCTCCAGGAAATGAATGGAAGTCAATGAAATGTCCCCACAAGGCATTAAAACAATAAAATTTAAATTGAGATTCTAATTTTTACTTGCGCAGTTGTGCGTGTTTATAAAGATATATACATTCACATATTACATATCTCACAGGAAACACTTGATTTTTGTTCTCAGCTTTTTTTTCTAATGTGCTTTTATTTTGGTAGGGATTGAACCAGGACCAGGATCCAGATTCAAGATTTTCTTTGAATCCGGGTGGAAAAACACTTCCTGGCTCCTGTAGGGAAACACTTCCTCCAAAACAACGGGTTCTGTTCGGGACGGATCTCTGAACAGAAACAGAATTACATCTGTCAACGTGTCTGATTAAAAACGTCTGGAGAGAGAAAAAAAAAAAGCCGCTGAACCGGAACCAGGTGAGAATCGTAAAATAAAAGCCCTGGTTACACCTGGAACAGCTGCTGCTCTGGGAAGTGTGTGTTGTAGTGTTTTAAGATGATGTGTGTGTCAGACACGATGAAACGACCCGCAGCGGCTCGTTTGTGTGTCTGTTGTGTGTTTGTAGACGCTCCACGTGACGAACGTGTTAAACTGAGCTAGCTCGAAGCTACACAAGCTAACAGCTGGGTGTGTTAGCCGTTAGCTCATGTTAGCTACTCAGCTGTCATGTACTGTAGCTACTGGTGGAGTTTTAACATCATCAAAACTGCTTTAGTCCAACAGTCGTGTTATCTGTCGGTTCATAAATGCGGCGCATTCAGAAAACATACATCAGGTTTGTTTTGTATGGAAGTTCATTCGTAATATTACATTATTATTATTAGTAGTAGTCGTAGTAGTAGTAAACAGTTATTCACTACTTTTTTATTTACATCATGTTACATTGAATGTCTTTTGACTTTTAAAGATCAACTGATCAAAGATAAAAAAAATATATATATATTTAAAAAAAAAATCACAAAATCCTCAAAGATTCTATGTTCATTTATCAGATTTAGCTGCTCCTCAGATAATGATTTCACAGCCGTCACAGTTATAATCACATGGGCTCACTCACATGTTGACATGTGATAAGCTACCAAGGAAAAACAAACAAAACCAGAGTCATTACCAACATTACTGAGTTACTGCAAAACTTCAACCTCTAATGATTTCATATAAAATTGCAATAACTGGAAAATGACCACAAGATCCAAAAAGATTTTTAAATGAATAAATAAAACCACAACTGAGTATCAGAACTTGACAACACAGAGGAATGGGTTAGAGGTTTTTTTTTTTTTTTTGTGAAATGTTGCATAATGTGACACTTTAGGTTTAAAACTTTTATTTCAGTCCACGGTGTCAAATCTGTAGAAAACTAATAGTAACATTGTTTGTGTAACTTTTCTTCTTGGTCTGCAGTGATGTGACTTGGAGTGAAAACAGCTTGTGACTCCATGAAGCAGCTGAAAGAATCGAGATGACGTCATAACATCCCAGAACTTTGAATCAAGAGTCTGTCGTCCTGTCGACGGATTATTGTAATTATTAATTATTGATGTATTGATTTGTTTGATTCACTGAATGAAGCAAAAACATAAAACTAACGGTTGTTTTTTTTTTTTACAGCAAAAACTACAAAACCTAGAAACAGGAAGCTTTTTAAAATGGTCATGAATATGCCACTAGGTGGCGTTATAATTGTGTTTGCCATTGAAAAATGAGGTCAGATTTGATGATCAGTCTTATAGGGAGCCACACCTCTTCCTGTTGACCCACTGGGTCCTTAGATCGAAAAAAAAGGAAAAATGATAGTCAATGGAGATATACAAATTATTTTCTGATCCACTTTGACTTTATCATACATTTGATAATTAAATGATAACTATTCGTGTGAGTAAAGACTATGTTTGTGGTCTGCTGGTCTGGTCTGCTTCTGAAAATACGTAACTGGTTTGACTACAAATCAAATAGTCTCGTAGGTGACGTCACGTCAGAATTTCATTCCCCCTCTCTTCCCGGCTGAAGAGAGAAGATGAGTAGGTGGATAAAACTGACCAGGGGAGATATTTGCCTATGTAGCGTAGCTAGCTGTTAAGCTAACATTAGCTGTCAGAGTTTGATGGTGACGTAAATTTAGCGAGACAAGCTTTGTAGTCTGCTACGTGGTCTCACACAAAACCTTGCTGCCTGTCACTAAACAGTGCTCTCTCCATGTCAAACATTATCTTTAACATTCACAAACATCATATGTGAAAACCATGACACATTTCAAACAGGACCAGAAAATCATTTTTATCTCTCCATTGACTCTCGTTCAGAATTTTTACAAGCATATAGGACCCATGGACCAGAAGTTGATGGGTGTGACTTAGGCTCCCCATGAGAGCAGCTTGTAATATGTGCTGTTAGTCTATCATATGTCTGTTTGGTGGTCTGACAAGGTGGCGCTACAACAGAGATGTTTCTCTTTGGTGCTCCCACCTGCTTGGACCTGGATCTTTGCTACTACTCACTGTTTTCAGTGAGTAGTAGCAAACACAATGCATTTGTGTTCAGTTTGGTCACTGACAGTAAAACATTTAACAATGTAATTTTATGGCTCTGTGACATTGTGAAACTCCAACCTGCTCGTCCTCCTCCATCAGAGCAGAATGTCCTCAAGCCACCGTCTAAGGGATGTGGAGCAGCAGCGCCCCCTGCTGGAAGGGGAGGGGGAGGAGGAGATGGCTGCAGTGGAGGAGTTGAGGAGTTTCCCTAGTGAGCCCAAGCAGCTGTGGTTCATCCAGGACTGCTGTGGCATGGTGTGCGCCTTCATCACCTGGTTCCTGGTCTTCTATGCCGACTTCGTGGTCACCTTCGTCATGCTGCTTCCCTCCGGGAGCTTCTGGTACGCCGTGATCAACGGGGTGGTCTTCAACAGCGGGGCCATGCTGGCGCTGGCCTCGCACCTCCGCACCATGCTGACCGACCCGGTTAGGACGCCACACCAGGTTGTTTTGTTTATTCCTTTTGGTGAGATGACTGTGAGGTGTTCACTATCTCCTCTGTCCACTCCTCTCTCTCCTCAGGGAGCTGTTCCTAAAGGAAATGCCACCAAGAAGTTCATGGAGAGTCTGCAGCTGAAGCCCGGAGAGGTTGTCTACAAATGTCCAAAGTGCATCAGCATCAAACCTAAGAGAGCTCATCACTGCAGGTCAGAGGGATGTAAAACATTCACACAATGACTCAATGGAGTCTGGTGGAGCAGAACTGTTTCTGGTCCTGTCCATAACATTGTTACACACTGAGAATAAGAGCCACTCTGCAGCCAGTCACCATGGACAGGAAGACTAGTTCACCAACCACTGTCTCGTAGCTGCACAGTTGTTACGAGGTTTATATTTACAGATGGGCCTGCAAAGTGAGTAACACCGCTGTCTTCTTTCTCTTCTACAGCGTCTGTGAGCGCTGCATCCGTAAGATGGACCATCACTGTCCCTGGGTCAACAACTGCGTCGGAGAGAAGAACCAGCGCTTCTTCGTCCTCTTCACTGTTAAGTCCATTTTACCTACAGAGAAACTAGATGTTTGGAAAATGTTTGAAAAGCAGGTGTTGGGATTTTGGGAAGGTGACATCATTAACAACAGTATAAAGTTCAGACATCTACAGTACGTTCTGTTGCTGGTGATGATTTTATTGAATCTTGGAACAACTTTCATCTTCTGTCTTTTAACATTCAGTCCTCTGATTCATCGTTGGATGGTGATTCTCCTGTGATGTACTAAAGAATCAGTGTTGGTGACAAACCTGATCTCAGATCTGTTGTTGCTTTTGTATCAGTAGTTACTAGAAAAGTGTTTGGATCTTTAGACACTGCTGCTTTTACTGCAGGACTCTGAGTCTGGTTTAAAAATGGTAACAGTGAAAATAAAAAATATATATAATAATAATAATATAATATGTAACTTATATAACTTTTCTATTCTGACTTAATGAGAAAAGAAGAGTCACAGTAGACGTCTGATGAATGAGCTACTTCCAAAATCCACTGAATCAAAACTTATGAATTTATATACCTATATTATCAGTCCTTAATTCCATACAAACTCATAATGACTGATCAATAATCAGACTCTGCCTGTGTGATCCAACCATAAATATCTCAGTAACCTTGACATGGATGGACAAGGAATGTCTGAGGTGGGACCATTCAACCAAACCTCACCAGAAAACTGATTTCGGTCAACAATTACTGGCTCCGTGATCAGGCAGTAGAAATGTTTAGTTTGTGGCTTCAGCTTCACAGCTTTGCTTGTAGACTGGTCGTCGTCTCCTCTAGATCACTGCAGCGTTTCACTTTGTTCAGACCTTCATCCTTTCAGCCAATCCACACTTTGACAGAAAGATACCCTAAAACCAAATAACTCACACATACGACCTTCATGGAAAACAGAGGAAGTGACTCTGAACTGGTGCATCCCAAATGCATCCCATGATGCATCTCATCAGGCTGAAAGTGATGCAGAGTGTATGTAAAAGTCGGTCAGATGTCTCCAAGTGAACGGATCTGATCAGTGTATGTGTCCACAGATGTACATTGCTGTCATCTCGGGTCACGCTCTGACTCTCTGTGGACTGCAGTTCGTCACCTGCGTCAGAGTCCAGTGGAGAGGTGACATTTCTTTATCTAAAGAGCTTTCCGTGGAGTTTGCTCTGTTGAGTTTAAAATATAAAATTTGTGTTTTGTCTTTGTCCAGAGTGCAGCGACTTCTCTCCTCCTGTGACAATGATGTTGATGATCTTCCTCTGCATGGAGGGCCTCCTCTTCCTCACCTTCACCGCCGTCATGTTCTGCACTCAGCTCCACGCCATCTGCAACGACGAGACGGTGAGCGTGAGTGGGGAGCGAGTGTGGTGACGTTGTGTATGTGTGTGTAGCGGTCAGATCAGACCAGCGTGTGCTGTTTGTAACCAGGTTTTGTCTTTATCTGTCAGGAGATCGAGCGTTTGAAGAACGAGAAGCCGACGTGGGAGCGTCGGACTCGCTGGGCGGGGCTTCGGTCTGTGTTTGGCGGTCCACCCTCTCTGCTGTGGATGAGCCCCTTCGTCGGACTCAAACTACCATCCTTGTTACCCAAACGCACCTGGAAGGGCGGGCCAGAGTTCTCAGTGTGATACACATGTCATCCCAGCTTCCACCACAGGGGGGCGATGATTCCTGCAAAGTCCAGCAGGGCAGAGGAACCAGGTTCGGAGTTGACCTCTGACCTTCCTGTGCAGAGCAAGGTGGAGGAACATCATCCACAATATTTAAACCGGTCAGACCGACTGGACTCAGATGTTGCAGACGTGGAGAATGTGTAGATTCAGAGTCTAAATGTTTCTTTAAATGTTTTCATTAAGATGCTGGATTTTTTTTTACAGCAGCTTCGTTACTGAAATTCTTATTTTACCTCAAATCATGAAGTTAGTTCATCTAAATGAATTTTGATCAAATGAAATATCATGACAATGTTCGGATTATTTTTCTGGCCTGTGGATTTTTAGAGGTGTTTAACAGTTGGTTTAAACGTCCCATCAGTAAGTCAAATACTTTGAGGTTTTCACACATCTTTATACTTTAATGTTTACTTTTTCATCTTAATCTCAGCTTCATACGTTTTTCACTTCGGCCTTATTCTTTGTAAAGGCAACTGTGACATGTTGGACCTTGCGCAAAAATATTTCAGTCAGATTCAGCAAATTGGCAAAAATGTGTCGTAAATATCTTCAGTGAACCTGATGGAAACCACCAAAGCCCCCAGCTGGCGACTTTAGGTAACACAAGGATTGTTGAAGACAGTTGACAGTCGAATCTGACGCAGCTGTTCAACACATCATTCCTTCCATTATTGAACAAGGTTCAGTGGAGCGCAGCATATGAACCATGACAAGTTATCCATCAGAGCTATGTGGGCGAACTACTCTAGAGAAATGAAATCTGCCATAAAAAATTTTCTTTGTGACAATAACAGATCGGAGAAGGTAAAGTTATCAGTTCAAGTGAGTAGAGACTGAACTGTATGTGTTGTGTGTTTCATGTTATGCTGTTTCATCAGAAGGTGGTCGTTTCACACACACTGACCCTCAGGACCACTGAAAAGGTCCTGAAGAAACCCAAACAATGATCCTTGATAAAAGATGATTTAAAGCTTATCAGAGTGTCCTGGTTCTCCGGGAGAGTTACTGAGTCTTGTGTTTAGTTCGAGCTGTGTATCAAATGAGACTTGACAGAGAATCTGGAAACTGTTTTAAAATGGCAACTGGGACTTTTCAGAGAGTATCTGTTCTGTGTTGTGACATTGTGAAAATTGTACTTTTTTTTTTTTTTTTTTTTTTTTTTTTTTGAGATGACAGAGTATTTTATATGTTGATGGTGTTTCCCACTTTTTAATAAACAAGTCCATCTCTACCTCTTTAAAGTGTCTCTTAGTCCAAAATGTTGACATCTCATGTCTCCACAGGATGAATATTCTGACCTTTCCTCTAGCGTCACCTGCAGGTCATAATTTTCATTTATTCTGTGAAATATCTCAATGTATCGATGGTGAATTCTCCATAAGTGTGCACAGATGTACAGATGATGTACTGTAACATACTGTATGTGTTGATCCTCTCATTGATCATTTTTGGTTCAATTACACAAAGTTACACACAAATGTTTCAACAGCTTCCTGGAATTTGTTTGAGACATTGATGTTCACCTAAGGATGAATTGTGATAACTCTGATAATCCTCAGATTTTTTGTCAAGTGGCACCACTATATTACACTTTTATTCTCTGGCAATTTATGACCAAATATGTAAAAAATCATAATAACATTTCCCATCAGCCTCTGCAGTATTAGATTTTAGCACTAATGAGGGAATGTTAGGGGTTTACCATCAGATTCTTAGCGTTGTCACTGTAACTCTGATGTTAATGTTTAACATCAAGTGCAGCCTCTCAAAGCCCTTTTCCACCAACGTGGGAGAGGAGCCTGATCTAGAAACAAATGTACACTTTTAAACCTCTAAAAATCTGGCGCAAAAAGATCCACTTCTTCAAAACTGGCCATGCAAAAGAACATTAAACCTCTCATTTTGAAGAAACATGAGTGAAAGTTGCAGCAGCAGTGAGATGTTTTTTTTTCTGGTTTTCTGATAAACGCAGAAAAAACAAAGCAATTGAGTTCTATCGGACATTACTACTTTCCAACGGATATTACACCAAATTTCTTAACATTCTTCTTTTTTTTTTTTAAAGTATATTGGTGGCAAACAACAAACTGGTGCATCTGCTATCCGCATAGAGCGTGGATAGCAGAAACAACACCAGTGCTGCCTCATGGTAAAGATGGATCAGAAGTAGATCGGCTGTAGACTTGTTTTTTCTGCACTGGTCGTTACTGGAGCTGCCTCCCTC
Source organism: Polydactylus sextarius (assembly GCA_016801845.1). Taxonomy (NCBI): domain Eukaryota; kingdom Metazoa; phylum Chordata; class Actinopteri; family Polynemidae; genus Polydactylus; species Polydactylus sextarius. The sequence goes on along the minus strand of CM028921.1, from coordinate 14,208,900 downwards.
CCAAGGATCTGGCCTGTCAGTCCTTCAGTCTGTCTACAGGTCGGACAGTTATTTCTCTCTATCATTGTGACTCCACCTGTGTAGGCCGCCCAGTTTTCCCACTGACAGAGGCAACACTCTGGTTTTCAGTTAATCATTTCTGATCTCTCCATACTGCCACACACTCTCTACCTGCACCGTTCATCCAGAGAACTAATTTTCACATTTTTCGACATGCTGTCCACAGTTCCCTGCTGGTTACTTGCTCTTATATTTTGGGGTCCGGTTCATGGCGGGCCCATGACGAAACCCCACCCTAACATCACGGATCAGGAGCTGTTCTGGGGCGCCGACCAATACGACTTCTCTGTGGTGCTTCCTGCTGCTGGGCTGGAATGTTTCTGGCACTTTGCTCATTATGGAGAGACTTTCTACCTGAGCTTCATGGTGAGACGAAACACCTCCACACGTTTACTTCTCTCTTCTTCTCTAGATGAGGTCATGACCATGTTTCCCGTCCATAGGTCCAGTGGGTGACAGGAGTTGGCCAGGACAGACACCTGTCTGTCACTGTCAACGCTCCCGGTGGCCTTTTGGTGTCAACTGTCGACGATTCGAAAGGTCAGATCAACTTTGAGGCAAAGGAAACAGGTACATAACAATCTGTCTCAACAAAACATTACCAAAGCCTCACAGAAAGACAGTTTAAAAATAATGAAAACACAGGGCCAACTTCATATATTCTCCTCTAGGTTTCTATCAGATGTGTTTCAGCAACTTCCACAACCACTTCGGCACCATGCAGGTCTTCCTCAGCTTCGGTGTTTACTACGACGGCCACCAGGATGCCCCTAAGAGCAAAGATGAGGAGCAGAAGAAGAAGAAAGAGGAAGTCAGGAAACAGCTGAACGACACAATAAGTGTCATCGAGGTAACACAGCTGTCTTTATAACTGGTGTAATGATGTTAATGTCAAGCAGGTGTCGTAGGAGTAGCACATCTTGTGTCGTATGTTGCTCAGAGCTGGGTGTTCTGTTGTCACAGGACGCGACTCACAAGGTGGAGAACTACGTCTTCCACATGTTTCGCTACTACAGCTTTGGTCGCATGAGAAAGAGCGTTGATCACTTCCTGCTGCTCTCCAACTCAAAGTACATCACGTGGTGGTCGATTGCCCTCAGCCTCCTCATCGTCACCTCTGGGTATCTGCAGCTCCTCTTCCTCAAACGACTCTTTGTCAGCAAGACCAACAGTGAGGAGGAGAAGCCTCGCTGTTGACCGACTCAGGATTGTTTAAGATCAGGTTTGAAGTCCAGAATGAAGCTCATATATGGTGATACTACGAACATGTGAAAGCCATTTGTCTATATCTATAATTAAACATGATAGCTAAACAAAAATGATCATGTGGACAGTCTGTCATGTTTTCTTTAGACAATTGAAACAGCTGAGGTCAGCTGACTGGAAAAAAATCCATCAAATCCATCCTTCAGTAAAACGTCCAAATGAGTTTGTATCAACAAATATACCAGTTGTGTCTAAACGTTATTGTGAGAAACAGTGTGATGTACACTCTTACCAAAATAAAATGCACATTAACCTGTAAGTAGGTTAGTAAGTAACCCTGGATAAACTTCATAATATTCTTCTGGCTTTATTAACATGTACTTTTACTTTCTACACTTAACTACATTTACTTATAGGTTACTTGTTATACTTAAGTACAGTAAATACTAGATACTTTTACTTGAATAGCATTCTAGTCATTCTACTCTAGTATCTGTACTTCTACCAGAAAATATAGTTTCTCAAAAGTTTCTCACTCTCAAAAGTTAGCACTGTATTGACCCTGGATGTAAGACAACTCCTCTTTTTCAAGGCCCATTTTTAGAAAAATTAGTGAGTGAGCACATGACCTGCAGTAACAAGCATGCATCATCTAGGAGTAGATTTTTTGTTTTGTCTTGTTTGTATCAGTATTTGTTGGGGATTTTTGCCTTTAATGATAGAGACAGTGTACAGAGACATGAATGGAGGAGAACACACACAGGGAGCTAGTCTAGATGCGAACTCAAACTTGCGAACAGCTGCTTGGTATATATGCCGCTACACAGGCGGCCCCTAGGAGGCCCCTAGGAGCAGTAACGTGGGCAAGCGTTAGCATTAGCATTATAGCTACCAACTACCACTAGCTGTAATGCATGGAGGACAATTATCACCGGCCCAATGTTGAAACTAGTCTGGTCAATATGTGAGAAACTGTCTCCTCAAATGTTTGTTAACTTGTTCAGCGTTTGAGTCATTGTTTTCTAGTGAGTCTCCGTGTCGCGGTCCCATCTCTCCAGGTCACTGGTGTGTGTGGGAGAGAAGAAGAAGCTCTGAGTTGTTTGGGGAGAAGACGTTTGACGCCACCTGTTGGTTTAGACCCTTGGGTCTCTGAACCCCAAATATAAGATGACCCATCTTTTTCAAAATTTTTTTTTTTAGATTTTTTTCCGGTCAATGCCGGTATTCAGGTCAATAAGGTATTTCAAAAATGATAAAACATTATTTTGAAATACTATAATAAATAAAAGTCTTATATCAAAAAACTTCCTTACTTATACTGTGTCATATAATGAAGTTTCTCATAACGACTTACAGGATCTAGTCTTTTTACCACACTGGCACCACTGAGCTATGTTTTGTTGTAACACTTTTGATTGTGTCTTGCTTTTTCATTTGTGGTTTATCTAATGTTATAGATTTATTTTTATTTATTCTTGTTGTCAAGTTTGCACAGCAACAACTATTCTTTGTGTTGTCAGTATTTATCACAGTTTCCTGTCAGACTGGTTTTATTTTCCAGTTCATGTGAGCAACCTGATGACAGTAAACAGATTCATCAGTGATGTATTATCAGTCAGGTTTCCAAGCAGGCAGCGCCCTCAAAGTTTCTGGTAATGTCCCACCAGAGAAGTAACATCTCATCGCAGTGTCAGAGAAACAAATCTTTAAATTTCAAAAACTGTTACCAGTGAATTTGAGTATTTCTGATGAAAAAAAAGTCTCAGTTGATAAATCATTTATCAAAATATTGCCAATAAGTTTTTGTCAAGCAACTATTTAATTAATCAACAAATCTTTCAGAGTAGGTTGGTTTCTTCAAGAACTGCATTCATTTGAAATAAAGTATAATCACACAAATCACTGTAGCTTCAAACTCTTAAACTGCATCCAACTTCCACCCAAACTTCGGTACCTTGGTTTATGTGTAAGGACTCTATCCATGCTACTGATGAAGTGAAGTGATATTTTGAGCTTTATTAGTGGTTAAAAAAATGACAATTTAGATACGATTGGCTGGCTGCCCCATTTACTTTCTTTGTTAGCTTTTGGGCTGTAAAAACAAAAGATGGTCAAACTCAAAAATAGCTACAAATGAAGAAAAATAACATAAAATAGCTCGACTTGTATTCATGGTGAACTAGACCCTGTCTTCAAATTATTCCAGACCATCTACTTCCAGTCCATGGGTCCTCTGCTTGTAAAAATGATGAACTAGAGTCAATGGAGAGATAAAAATGATGGGCAGGGCTTTGTTGGGTGAAGAATCTTTGTTGAAATCTAGTTTCACTGTTTGTTTGTGAAGCTGCCTCTGCAGATGGGAGGAGTCACAGACTTTAACTCTAAGAACTATTGTGCAGTTAACACATAAGTGTTGTGATGTCAAACAGGGAACCAGTGGTCTGACATATCACATAAAACCACAGGTTTGTGTTTGTTGAGCCAGCGCAGCTGCATCGGGCTGGACACTGACATCCACCTCCACCTGCAGGTAAAACTTTACTATATTTTACTGCACTTGACTGTTTATCCTGGAGTTGTTGGCACTTTCTGGCACCTGATTGAAAGCTTTTTTTTCCTGTTTTAAAACCCTTTCCTTGTTAAACCCAGAGGCAGAAATCACTCTGATCTGATCATGTTCTCAGTCTTAATATTTACTGTGAGGATGAAAAGTAGAAACATTTCATCAACATTTTTGATTTAAGAAACAATTCGACTTTTTATATCAGCAAAGATTTATTTTAAAACCATTTGTTTCTGATCAAAAAAGAAGATGAAACAAGCACAGGAGAATCTCAGGAGTCTTTCCACTGATCTTGTATGTTTGTCACTGGCTGCAGCCACAAACATCCAGAGGGAAGAGCTTTAGTCTTTTTGTAGCCTGAGAGGTGAAACCACAGGTGACCTGAGTGTGTTCCACTGCTTCCTCTCTTCTCTTGACTGAAGATGGACAGGATAAGAAAATTTTAGATCATAAATGAGATTGGAGGATGGTAGCTAAACTGTTTGGCCTGGGTTAGGAATGTGAATGTGCTTTTACTTTTGAGAAGTTGTGACAGACTTTGAGAAGGCCTCCCCCTCACATCAACCTCTTAATTATATGATGCTTGCTGATACTTTTATTATCAGCACTAGACTGAACTGGCGGGACTGACCAGATGCCATCCCTCATCTGTTCTGCTTTTTGTATATGTATATGTATATGTATATGTATATGTATATGTATATGTATATGTATATATATGTATATGTATATGTATATGTATATGTATATGTATATGTATATGTATATGTATATATATATGTATATGTATATGTATATTCTGTGCCAGCTCTAAACTGAAGATGTACGGAGAAGAATTCAACCAAAAGAGACATTTCATTATAACTCAGTCTGAACATATTTAGTTTATTTGGAAAATCTGGGATCTCTGAGAGAATCTAAAGTATCTGTGGTTTTGAACGATACCTGTCCAAGTGGTAAAAGGTCCAGCTATAGTTGTAATCAGGAAGTGGAGCCACATTATTCCAGTAAGTCCAATCAGGATGTCAATCACAATGTTTCAGCTGGTAACAGCAGATAACTACCTGAACACCAGATAACTGACTTTGAAACCAAAGTGATGAGAAACACGAAGACTGGAACAAACATCAGTGTGATAAGAACAACCTGAACTGACAGAAACATCTATCTGATTGATGCATCTATCTGTTTGAGTTTGGACGATGTACTATCTGCTAACTGGGCGGGGCTTAAGACCTGTATAGCTTTGACCTCACAATTTGTATTGTTTCTTTTCTTTAAGTTTAAACATATATGATAAATTGATAAATTGATGATACATTGACTCTAAATTTACCAATATTTTAACAGTTTTACTAAACACTGAAATGTTTTTGATATAAGAATGTTGGAAATTGGAATAAAATTCATGGGTCTAAGAAAAATAACACTAATAGAGCATTGAATGGAGCCATAATATGTATTCATTTTTTTAAAAATAAGTTTTTAATGTATTTTAGTGAATATTATTTGTATTTGACTTTTTTTGATGTTTTAATCAGGACTGATTTTTATTTAACTTTGAGTTAACTTGAGTTAACTGATGTTTCATATTTTTCTCTTCAGATCATCATGGAGCATATTGGAAACATCTTAGGTTTGTCCAAGGGCATCTTCTGGATGGCGAATGAGGCAAAGGTCTTCAGGACACGGTGCCTTCGCCTCGCAGAAAGAATTAAACCTCTGGAAGAGCTGGTCAAGCAAATCCAACGTAAGGGGTCCAGAACAGTGTCCTCGGATGTAAGTAGAGCGCTGTGGAAACTCTCCATGACTCTGACCACTGCCCATGAACTGGTCAAGAGATGCGCCAAAGACCCAGTTTGTGAACCCAGTTAAGTGCAACAGTGAATTCAACATTGTGAACGACGGCCTGAGGGATACCTTCCATATCCTCGCCGGAGCGGCATCTGATCACGGCAGGGGGAATCACAATGGTGGTTCTTACCAAAACTATACACTGGATGAAGCCGATGACTGGACTGGTGGTTTGGCTTTCGGTGAATCTAGGCAACCTTCTCGTCGTGCAGCAGCCCCAAGGGCCCAGTCATCAGCTGCAGTTTACTCTGTGACGGTTGGGGTCGATGGTAACCTCATGTATGTTTCAGAAGAACTTTTTCTCGCGAAGTGATTTGTGCAGGTACAGTATGTCGGAGTTTCATCTGTTATTTACATTAGTAGATAATAATGTAGTATTGGTATTAGTATTTATCCTCATGCCCTCAGGGGAGTTTGATCCAAGGTCACCACCCTTTTGTATGCTGAGGAAATATAAAAATAGGCATTCTTACCAGTAGTATCGGACGGTTTCTTAGCTTCCTGGTGGTGGTCTTAGTTTTTGTCTGTGTAGATGCAGAACCAGCAAGTCCACCAAATCAAAACAGATAAATACCCTGATCTTGATACCTCACTTCCACATGGTATCATTTTTATAGCCACTAGAGGGCTTCGTCACTCTATTGTAAACAAATGCAGTTTTTCTTTAGAGGTCAGGGTAGAGGTGAGTGACCAAACAAAAGATATGACATGTTTATTCAAAAGATATAACATGTCAGTCAAGCTGCAGTTTACTGTAAATTAGCTATAACTGTATTCATGGTACAGACATGAGAGTGTTTGACCAAAAATACTCAAGATATTTAGTCTAAGATCATAAGCTGTGTTGGCAGAAATGTATTTTGAAGTAATGCATAAAAAGAGACAGAGATACAGTCAACAGAAATAGCAGAAATGTATTTATTTTTCCCCAAAAGAGTTAACAAGCTTAACAGGGTATAGAAACTAAGTTTCCAAATAAGTTCCCATGTAGTGAATATTTATGTCACATGACTCATCAGCTGTTTCCAGATTCAAGGATATTCCAAGGAAGTGCAAAGTGCCTTTATTACGTGAATTTAATCCGATTCTTTTTGTCCTTCACAGGTTCAAGCTTCATTCATCAACAAAGAAACAAGGCCTCGACTCACAGACATTAAAGGAAGCGCAGCTGTTGTGTTGGCCTGACTGTCATATCAACGGTTATTTCAGACTTCTTAGTTTTTGTAATTTAATAATAACAATAAAAAAAGTTATTGATTGGTCTACAGTGGGAGTCCAGGTTTACAAGCCTATACAAAGCAGCATGGCTCACAGTAGAGTCAGCTGGGGTAGAAAAAGGAAGGTTTGTTGTGACGTTAGTGAAAGATAAATCTGTTAGAATGAAGATTTTAAAGCCAAATGAGAATTCACACCATTGAAAATGTCTTTTCAGGGTCACTAGGTCCCAGTCACTAGGAAAGGAATTCATTCAATTTCCTCCAAGAAAGTTATATATGGACTATACTATACATTACTGCTGCTGAGGATCATCGTGCTTTCAGCCGAAGGACCAAAACAATGGTCCTTCACTAAAAGAAGCTAAAAGTCTCACTAGGAGCTGAACCATTGAACCCAATAACTTTCCTATCAGACCAAATAATTTCATTCATGAGCAATAGCAAACATATTGTTGAGTAGACACAAATAAATTATTTCTACAAACATTTAATCATTTAAATTTTTCATCAGCTGTCACTGTAGGTTAAAAAAAAAAAATCTGAGAGGGCCTCATTGAATTCACTTACACGAATATCTCCTCTCATTTCTACTTTTTACTCAGCTACTTTTATTTGGCTTTAGTCACTCATTACTTGCAGAGTGATACTACTGATATACATTAAAATCAACTAATAATTATGGACACAATCATAATCATGGACACAGTTCAGTGCAGGTCAAAATACAGAAAACAAAATAAAATCACATTTTACTTCAATGGCACTTTAGTGCCCTCTGCCAGAGACATGTAACTGATGTGTGCTGATGTTGTGTCTGGTTTATTTTCTGGGGTCATTTATGTGTAGCACACAAATGAAGCAAACAGATTTAAAAACTGACATTGATTTAAAATGAAATTCAATATTTCAAAAACAGTTTTTGCTTTGTCATTTTTGTTTTGTTTTGTTGTTTGTTTAGTAAAAAGTTAACTAACATTCATCTGTATTTATCTTGATGTCAATAAATCCCCTTAAAAGTCTCTCTGTCTCACTACTTTCAGTCTTCGTAGTTAAATCCTGACTCCTGAGTTTCATGAAACATGTTTTATCCAAACTCAGATGCTGATTTTGTTCAGATTAATCTGATAACTTATCATCTGCTGTGACTGAACTTTTGCAGTCATGGTTAATGATTCTCCTCCAGGTGAACCTGAGCAGAGTGAAGCGTTGACTGAAGCCATGAACATCGCTCTGTTCACACTGCTGCTGAGCTCTCAGGTCGTCTGGACCAGAAAGTCAGAACCTTCCCTTAGCGATGGTGACGCCGCCGGGTTCTTCAGGGGATCAGATAAATATGACTTTGCAGTCGAGGTTCCTGCTGCCGGGATGGAGTGTTTCTGGCACTTTGCTCATCAGAGTGGGAGCTTCTACCTGATGTTCATGGTAAGTGTTCAGGGTTTGGTCCTGTCTGCAGAGACAAGACAACTGAAAGAAAACATGTGTCTGCCCCTCTGAGACTACTGTCATTCAGGCTTATCACCAACTTTCAAGGTGGTCCAGGTCAGCTTCAAACATGTGATGGTTGTTCTGCAGGAGTGAACAATGTGTTGGTGTATTAGAATTAGACCAGGATGTGTAAAAACAGATGATGAGTTATTTAATGAAATCGTGGATTCTGAGGACCTTCATATTTATCACAAAGTTGATAAGAAACTGCTCTCAGTCCACTTTAAATACAAAAAACAAACCTGCACTGTGACAGTTTGGTCCTGATGAAAGCTGGCATGAACATAACTCAGTTGTAACTTAAACTTTTAAACTCTGATGTGTTCAGTCTTTAATCTTGCTGCCAGATTGAGCCACAGAGCCCACTGTCCCTGGCTGAGTCTGAAAATAAAGATGGAAACCTGAAGTGATATTGGTCTGCCCCCTGGTGGTTGGTTGCAGTAAAGAACACAAACCCCACCCAGCCTCCATAATAACAGAAACTAAAACATCAGAAATATGTTTCTGTCAGCTGATACTGACTCAAAACCATGACTCAATTTCCCGGCCACTTGAGCAGATTCAGGCACCTGAGGCACAAAATGGTGGCGCTTACATCTAGGATATTTCATTTTCAGACAATGGGAGGAAGTGGAGGCACACGAGTTGCCTTTATATGCATTCATAGAATTCACTGAAGATGTAAATCACAAATATAGTTTCATTTTTAATAACGAAGTTCATTAAAAGAGCTGGACACTGCAGTTTTAACCCATTGTTACTAAAAATAAGGAAATCACTTGTTGGGACTATTTTCAGCTGCAGGTTGACCCATATGTTTATATTAGTATTTCACATGTGAACTCAGGTGCAGTGGGTGACAGGGATGGCCAGCGATCAGCGGCTGTTTGTGACAGTCAGCTCACCAGAGGGCATCCTCATGGTCATGAGGAATGAAGCTGTTGGTCAAATGAATTTCCAGACTGAGGTGACAGGTGGGATCAGTCTTCATGGTTCTTGATACCGGACCTGGATTTTTCTCTTAAGGAAAGTAACCACAGGTTTTTACCTTATGACAGGTTTCTACAAGATGTGTCTCGGGAATCACAACAACCAGTTTGGACGAGTCAAGGTCTTTCTGAACTTCGGTGTCATCTACGAAGCAGTCGAGGAGTTGATGAGGGAAACGGAGGAGGGAGACAAAGTCCTTAACAGCACTCTGACTCATATCGAGGTATCTGAACCTGGGCCCAGTAGAGTCTGACAAAGTTATGGACAGGATTCCTTCACAGACGGGGAAGGAATATTTAAGAGGTTTTGTGTTAAAGAGGAAGAATCAGAAACCAGGCACCAGACTCCACTGACAAAATCAATCATTGTTCCTAGTCGTTGTTCCTAGGTTTTAGCTACTGTATATGTAAACTAGTAGTTTAGTTTAGTGTAGTTGGAGGGTGTGGTACCTCTTCAATGCAGAGTAGTCACTTCTCCTTCACATGCATCTTACTTTGACAGGGCAACAGGAAGTGATGCAATGAGGAAATGATGCGAATTTTGTTTAAATGTTTAATATAACATGATCTTAAACTAATGAATAATGTGATTAAATGTCTGGTTCAGGAGAGTGTACAGAAGCTCCAGAATCAGATCTTCCACATGTGGCGTCACTACAACTTTGCTCGTATGAGGAAAGGGAAAGATCACTACCTACTTCTGTCCAACCTCAACTATGTCGACTGGTGGTCAGCCACCCAAAGCCTCGCCATCGTCCTGTCGGGGTTCCTGCAGCTCCACGTCCTCAAGAGACTCTTCCACATGGATGCCAGCCGGCCAAGGTGCTAAGAGCAGAAAGAACATCTGTGATGATTTTTAATTTTCTCTTATCTTACTGACATACCTACAGGGCAGTTGGCTCAGTGTCCTACCTGACAATATTTAATAACATGCACATTTTATTGCACTGTAAATAAAAGCCTGGCTCAGAGGATGTGTCTTGAGTTGATAAATGTGCTTTCACAGTTATGTGTCTTTATGAGGCTGGTGCTTCAGTGGGCGGTTTGTTGTCACAGTTTAGTTTCAGAACGATAAATTTAGGAAATAAACCAGGTCAGAAACTTACCACAGGCGTGACAAAAAAGAAAAAGAAAAAAAGCAACAGGATTTCCTTTTGCAGGTTTTCATTACTGTTCATCAACAAAAGAAATTCAACATATAGTTCAACAAGATTATAGAGAAGGAATGAGTGCCTTTCTTCATGATCACATCATCACACGGTTTACCCATATTTGTGTATTTAATGGAGGCATTCATTCATTTTCAGCCACTTATATATCTCATTTAGTGTGAGAACAACTGGAAAACATCCTTCAATTACAACAGCTTCAGTTTTCCTGAGGGAACCTCCCAAAGGGATCAATAAATTTGTCTGTCTATCTATATATCTATTAGGGTCGTTCAAAAAGTTCTAAGCTTCACCCAGAAAAAACAGCTGTCATAGCTGAACAATTTTGTTTTGTGTGAAAAAAACAAAAATGGACAAAACAGAGGCCTGAACAGTCATACATACAGGACATGCTACAGACACTTACTGAGGACCCCCTGTCCTATTCAACTGTGAAGAAGTGGGCTGTAGAATTCAAGCGGGGCAGGGACACCACAGAAGATGACCCTCGGTCAGGTCGTCCAAAAACCTCAACCATTGATGAAAAAGTCGATACCATGGTTTTGGATGACAGACGTCTTACTGTCCAGCAGATAGACAAGTCCATAAACATCAGTTCTAGTTCAGTCAACACTGTTGGTCTGTCCGTCGGTCTGAACAAAGTGGGTGTAAAAGCACAAAGAGGCAGTCAGTCAGGCTTGCAGGGTCTAAATCACAAGGCAATATCAAGAACCAGCAACAACTGGAAAGCTTGACCCAATGGACAAAGATTAACTGACAGAGAAGGGGAAGGGTGTATATATCTATACTGGGTGTGCAGCAATACACCAAATTCATGGTTCGCTTCGGTTTGATACTTTAGTGTCACGGTTCAATATTTTTTCAATACAAAAAAAGCAGGGTTTCACATATAATGATCAATGTGTGGTGACCACCACAGAATCAACACTGGCCGCTACAATTTTATTTACCGGTAATTTATTTTTTCCAACATGTTGTTAACAATGTTAAAAACAAACGGACGGTTCTGTTCACTCTCTCTCTCTCACACACACACACACACACACACACACACACACACACACAGAGTTCTGCAGTGTGTAGTTTAGCGATCACAGAGAAGACTGGTGAAGTCGTCTCACTCTCCGTCCCGTAAGTGAATGGGGTCTTACCCTCAGTGGAGACACAGACGTTACAAGGGCCGAGTGAGATGACGTTTCTGAAAAGTTCCCGGCCCTTAAACCTTACCAGGAACTTTCTTATTAAACTCGGCATACATATCACAAATGTTCCTCAACTGCACATTTATAAGTTGGTTCTGATTGGGTAACTACTTGAACATGCCAACCAAACAGGACAAAACTACCTTGAAAGCATGTTGCAAATCATTGTGCTACATTGTGACCAAACAGGTTGTTTAATCAGCAAACAGCAGCAGCACATAGCAAAAAGTGTTGTCAACTTGCTCATAAACAGGAGGAAGACAGTTAGACACAGGTGGAAAACACCAGGGTAGGGAAGGTGCTGATTACAGGCAGGGAACACAGGAGGGCAGGAATAAATGAAAAGAGCACAGAACATAGAGCACCGAGGCTCTGTTAGACCCTCAGAGGATTATGGATCATTGTCTGAAAAAAAAATCTGCACATTCTAGGACTCGAACATATTCTGAAGAAACAAATATTTGTAGCCTCATGTCCTTTGGTTTCGATTTTGCAGGACTACCATTGAAACATTCCTGCCATTGAACGCGCAAGAACTTGAGCTTGAGCATTCCATCGATTGTTGCCTGTAAACTCTGACGCACGTGTAGTCCTGAGGTTGAAAAGCAGGTTTTACTTGTCAGAAGAATTACAGTGTTGTATCAAGAAGATTTTAGCACAGCATCGGAAGATACTGGAGACATTTCCTGTAAAGCAGCTGATAGGTGCGGTAGGTGAGGTATGTTGATTATGAATTTGCTTTAGTTCTCACTTGCACATTTATATTCGGACAGACGGCTCATCAACAGCCACTGACAGGTAAATCACTCTTTACTATTTTTTTAAAGAACTAATGTCTACCTGAACTTCTGTAACTGTACTCTGATATAGGTACATATTCATATAAATAAATGACAATGAGTTATTTAAAAAACAGAGTTCTGTACCTGTATGAGCTGTGAAAACAAGTTTTGCTTGCTGTAATCGTTCACCCTGTTCATATATTTAAAAAATACTGTTCACAGTTTCTGTTCTGTAGATTATAAATACTTAATATGAGGGATCAGTGGTCACCAATCAAGAAGATAATGTTGAAGTAGTAGAGGTGGAGGGAGTTTACCTAAAAAATTTTAATGCCCAAAGAGACATAAGGTTTATTGGACAACAATGGCTCCCTATTAGGGACATTTATATCAAAGAAAACTGCTCTATTATATGGTTGCAAAAGAAATGAAAAAACAAAACAACAACAAAACAATGTCAAAGTCAGAGCTGGCTCATGGCATAGGCCACATATGCGGTTGTCAAAGGTTGCCACCTTGCTGAAGGGGGCTTTGCCGTTTGGGGTGGTGTGTACGCCATAAGCACTACCATTTGGTTCCGCGACAGAGGGACACTGACATGAGCTGAGCTAATGGGAAAAGTGCATGACCTTGAGGTATGCCGATTTTGTTTTGGGCACACTTAAATTGAGCAACTCTAACATTCCTTTGCTGTCTGTGAAGGAATCCTGCCCACACTGTTGTCAGACACTACAAGGCCCAGGTTCAGATATGATGATATGAGTCACAGTGTTGCGGTCTCTCTGTGCTCGTCTCCCTCTTCCATTTCACTCTTTAACTCCTGGACACCTTTGTAAATGACACTGAAGTTCAGAAAGACCTTGTAAAATTACACGTTCTGGCAGAAAAGACTGAATTACTAACGGACTTAAGAGTAACCTGCCCCTTATCCCAGCAGTGTGACATTTTCTGATCATAAATATGAACACAACGGGCTAACAGATTCACCTGCTTGCAGTTTAAGTTCAGTTTCAAATATCATGTATCAGTATCAGCATAAGAACGAAGCCAATTAATTGGTTCAACTGATACATTGCTTCTATCTTACACATGATCTGTAAAGGTGAAGGCAGACAAGCTCTATTGTCCTCCGCTCAGGGTCACAGACCGTAGATGAAGATGCTGACGTGACAGCTCCCTCAAAAGTAGAGCCATAAGCTCTGCATCGCCCCCTGGTGGCTGGCCGCAGTATAACGTCATAAGCTCAGTCCCCCATTTTAGTAGCTGGGACAGGGTTCAAACTAAAACATTGATCACACTGATGCGTTCAAGCTTTCACATTTCTGAATAGTTTGATTTTAATTAGTTATCTGATGTATAAAATCAGGCTAACACGTCATGATTGACAGGTGGAATTTGCTTTTGATTGGTTGGGAGGCAGGTGTATGAGTGGGACTCTGATAGGTTCTACTTCCCTACTACTGCGCAGACAAGATGTCATTAAAATGACAGCACTCATATCCTGATCATCTTGGCTTTCTTTGTGGAGATGCGTTGGACATATTAACACAAAGATAAGCTACCGTTACTCAGGCAGCAGGCTTGCCACTTCAGATTAAGCTTCAGATATTCAGGTTAAGCTACAGATACCAAGTTCAGAAAACCCTGACTCAGGTTTAAAAAAGGACAACTCAAACATCTGAAATGTTAACTATGAGATATCCAGTCACCATGATTTTCTAAATATCTTTTTTTGTAGGTCAAGAGGTCACACCAGTGGGAGGTCTGAGAGGCAACAACAGGATCCATCATTCCCTCAAAACCACAAACAGGAAAGGAAACCCCACGGACATGATGACTGTAAATAAAACCAAATAAATACATTTCATATGCTAAGGGTTAGGGTCAGATATAGGCATATATATATATATATATATATATATATATATATATATATATATATATATATATATATATATATCAACATGGTGCGCCACAATCATTCAGCTGTCCAGGCACCCAGGAAATTTCATTTTAGCAGATTGTTAAAAGGGGCATGATTAAAGAAATTCAACTGTTCAGCCACATCTCAAAACAAATGCTCTCAAACTGTACAGCTCCTCCCAAAGTCATTGCACACTGAGAAGAATATCCCTCCTGTTTATCACACTATTGAACACCCACACATGGTTCAGCCATTGATGTTAAGTCATAGGGCAGAAGTTATCAGGTTCATCTCAAATGAATTCCCCTCATCATTTGTCAACGTAATATCAGTATTCCATAACAGTCATACTCAGGTTTTTTAAATTGCCAGAGTCACTGTTGATTACTGTCTTGTTCTGTTTGACATAAAGTCTGGTTTACTGTTCCATAAATGCTATTCTAAAGCAGCTAAACAGTTTCTCTTGGTATGTCGTGGAACCCATCACAATGAGTAGTTGCCAGGTGATGACTGATGATTGATGGCAGGCACACAAACCTCATATCTCACGACTGTGACCCCTGGAGATACCTTCAGTGCAAAAATCTGATTCAATTGTTTTTATTTCAGGTTCAGTTCACTTCAACTATGACAAGCTTACGTCATCTTACATCAATTAAATTTATTGACATGATGTTTTGTTTGTTTTAGTCCAGTTCACTGTAACATGCCCTCTGTTTGTTTATTTGTTTTGTCTCTATAGATCGAAACAGTACTCGAAATCATCGGGTTATGTAAAAAAATCTATGGGATAATTGACAATATGAAGGCCAACAATGAGCGTTGTGAACGAGTCGTCAACAGAGTTAAAGCCCTGGAGAAACTGGCTATGACCATCAAACAAAGGGGGCCGGGACAAATCACTCCCATTGTAGAAGAATCTCTGAGGGATCTCTGGCATACCCTGTTTTCTGCCAATGATATGATAATGAAATTTGCCAAAACCAAGCAGGTTATGTGCATCCTGAAGAATGGCAGCCATGAACAGGAGTTTGCCAAGATAAACGAAAGACTCAGTGATAACTTTCAAATCTTGTGTGGAGCTCTGCAGATAGAGCAGGGGAATGTCCTCTACCAAGTTGCTGATTCTGTTTCGGGAAAGGGACAGGATGAAGTACACTACCTTACAAGCCCCACAGTTCAGATGCCTCCCCCTGTACAAATGCCCACCCCCACAGTCCAGATGCCTCCCCCTTCGCAGGTGCTCAGGCCCACAGCCCAGATGCCACCCCCCATACGAGTTCCTACCCCCACTGCCCAGATCTATTCCCCTATGGTATTTCCCACTACCACAGTCTTCATGCCTCGCTCCATGCCTGTGTCTAACCCAAGAGTCATGATTCCTCGCGCCATGCCTACAGCCCCACTGCCTACAGCCCCACTGCCTCTCTCCTTGCCACTGTGTAGCCCCACAACTCCCTTACCTTTCAACTGTGGTGTTGCCCCCAGGCCAGTGTCTGCCCCCACAGCTCCCATGGTGATGAGGAGCACCGTGTCCACAGTGCCAGTGTCCTACTCCATCAACCCCATGGCCCCAGGAGCAATGGCCACAGCCCCTCAGTATGCCCCTCCTACAGCGCCCCCCAGCGTTCTCTATCCAACCATAAAGCCCATCACCCAGATGCCTTCTGTGAGTCCTGTTGCCCCAGTGACTGTTAAACTACAAAACCAAACCGTTATTTCACATGTTGCATTTACAAACTAGAGAAACATTCTGTAAAAAGTGTAAAAGATGGGAGGAAAGTAAGACAGCTGCAGTACCATTTTGTTTTTGCTTTTTGAGAAAGAACTACCACTTCCTCAAAAGTCCTTTGGGTCAATTTCAACCACTTTTCTGTTGACACAGAGATGCATATTAAGAATGTGCTTTGCACATGTCCAATGGCCCGAAAGCTCAAAATATTACTGAAATGCTACATTTGGAATAAGGTGAAATATCAAAATCAAATCAAATTCCCACTACTGTCATATTGAATGAATAATGGAATAATAGTAGAACAAGTGTCTGTGTGTGTGTAAAACATTGCTGAGGATTACAAAATGTATATAAACCACCAGAGTTGTGACAGCTCATAGAAACATGTTTTTATGCCAAATAAAGAGATGACTCATCAACTGTGTGCATACACAACAATGACTTGTTGCAATAAATCTTTTAGTAACGAAGTTATAACTCAGATGCCTGAGAGTGAAAATTTATTCAGCAATGTTTGGATAACGCTATCAACGTTGAACTTCTGCAGATGTTAGTGAGAATCAGAAATGGAGGACAAACTCATCATTAAGTCATACAACTTCTGCACTTTGTAGAGACAGAACAACACAGAAGAGGGACATATAGCAACTTTAAGTCACACTGATCAGAATAATTAAATAATCTAACATCATTTGAACATCTATAAGGCTACAAGAAAATTATGAATATTATTCATTAAACATAAATTGGGCTTGAGTTTCCCGGCCTGTAAATGAGTAATTTACTGCAGGACGCAGTAATACGCTTTGGTTTCACAAGCTAATGTTGACTCCACTCTCAGCAGTATGTCTTCCTGCTCTCTGATCCTGACATCCTGTTCAGCCAACATCTTCTCCTGCCTTGTTGTCAGCTTCTTCACCTTCTCATCCAGTTTCTTCTCCTGCTCATCCAACCTCTTTACCTTCTCATCCAACTTTTTCTCCTGCTCATCCAGCTTCTTCTCCTGCTTCTCCAGCTTCTTCTCCTTTTCCTCCAGCTTCTGCGCCTGGTGGACGTGCAGTGCCACGGAGAGAGTCACAAAGGCGTCTGTGATACGTTTGTTAAGATTTTCAAACTCCAGTTTGTAGTCGCTGGCTTTCACCACCTTCACCATCTGATTCATCATACGTTCCTCACTGTATTTTTTGGTCAGTTTGTTGGCTGACTGCAGAATCTCATTGAGTTTGTCCGAAGCCTCCTTCATGTCCTCAGGCAGCTCCTCTGGCATTGTTTCTTGGAGGAAATCCACCAGTTTCTCCAGGGCTTTGAGTCTCTCCTGCAGGTGGGGACATGCCTCACCATTGAGCTTTATGTTGTCGATGAGATTACCAAGGGCAATGAAGGGTTTGATGATTTCCATATTCAGCTGGAGAAACAGGGGGACAGTTAGCTTAGCATAGAATTAAAGTCAAGATGAATCTGTCAGCAATTTCAGTATAGTTTGTTTTATCTTTTAAGTCAAACATAATTATGTAATCAAACCTGAAAAAATAGTATTCTACTTTTTGACCACTTGTTTTAAGACACAATAGATTTTAACATGTGTCTTTGTGGCAATTATTGTTGATGGTTCATTCTCTACTCAGAGTTCTGGAAAAAACTCAAAATGGAGACCAAAGAGAGCAAAAGATAAAACGCAAAAAGAAGCAAAAGACATGGAGGCTGCTATTTTTCTCACTTAAGAACCATTGCCATGTGCAACAATTTCCTTACTGGTCCCAAACCTTTCATAAAAATGCAGATGTTATACAGCAGAATTCACTTTCGCACAAGACCAAGAAAAGAGATCATATCACTCCTGTTGTTGCTGTACACTGGCTCTGCAATGGCATAGCACCATATCACATATCTGATACATTAACTGCCTGCCAACCATGCTAGTCATAAAACCGCCCTCCTGATCATCACCCAAAGCTCTCCACAAACAATCAGCTGAAGCTGGCTCTCGGTCTATGTTCTTAAACTGTGAAATGCCTTGAAAAAGAACATCAAACACACAATCCCTGTGGACAATTTTAAAAGACACCGTAAAATATATGGTAATATCCCAGCCCAGTACGCGCTTAGACAGTATCGTATCTTGGATTTAATAGCAGTGTTAATAATATTATTAACAATAATATTTCTTTGTTGTTACTTATTATTTTCTAAAGTTATTATTATTATTGCTGTTATTGTATTATTATATCCAAAGGTTGATTTTAAGACACAGATCAACACCATTTTTCTTTATGCGATTTTCATTTTTCTGTCTTTTTGTTTATCCATCTGTCAAATGCCAAATGAACAAAGTCTATACTCCCAATTTCAGAAACAGATGAACATGTCGATAAACAACTTCCTGCAGTGACACAGCTACAGGTTTTACTGTAACTGGCTGTAAATGTAAAACTGTAAATCTCAAGTAGAACAATGACTTACTGAAGAGTGGAGGTCAGAATGAGCCGTCTGTATTCGCAGGTGTACGAAAAAATATGAAATTTTCCAGAGGAGGAAAGAAAAACACTGGTCAGCTGATAAGTAATCATTGTTTGATGGGCGTAACTCGTGTCCTCTGGTCAGACATCCCAGATTTAGAGCAGAGATATTTCAACTGTTTCGGTTTGCAGCTCCACCTAAACAAAAACACAGTTGCGCCGTTCAGAGTCCTCAGTCTCTGTAGGACTGTTCAGGCTGTAAATGTGATATAGATATAATCATGATGTTATCAATTACTGGAGCCACGGTTATAGATTTATTGTTTATTGGTTTATTGACGCCATCATTTCAAACAAACATCAATAAAACTATATAACTCCAAAGAGTTATGTAAAGCAATGAACAAATATGAAACGCTCGTAAACATTGGTTGTTGGTAAGATAGATATAAAATAGTAATCAAGTGTAACATAATATTGATTATCATTAATCATTAAATCATTTTTTGGCATTTTTGTTGGTAAGATAGATAGGGGAAAATAGAGGCATACACAGGAAAGATTTGTAAGCCATATATATATCAACATTGATTATCATTAATCATCACAGTAATGGATAAAATGTCAAAGTTTAAATGTAACTGTTCATTCTCTCATCATCAAACCAGTAAAACCAAGACAAGGTTTTTTGACAAGAAAACAACTGAATCAGTTATTACAGACAACACTGACTAATTTTGACTGAGAACAGTTGTGGTGAACTAAGTTCAGAAACGTTGTGAGTTTAACGTCAAACTTTCCCCCCTTCGCTCACCAGTATCTGTCTCCAGAAGTGGAAAACAATGACAGTATTATCTCTGGTTTTGACTACAGCAGTTAGCATGCTAACCAGCTATGCTGCATTCCAATTGTACTCAGAAGTCGGAATTTTCGAGTTCCCAGTCGGAAATTTCAACTCGAACGTCCCCCAGAGTCGGATTTCTGACTCGGAAAGTCGGATAATCCTCACCACCCCCAAGTTGACACCGAGTTGAATCAAAGATGGCTGCCCCAAGTGTAAAAAGTAGTAGAAGCCCTTGTAATATTCTGTTTATTAGCATTTCTGATTAGTTTTTGTTGCTCTAAATCACTCATACACATAGTATTGTTCAACATATATATATATATATATATATATATATATATATATATATATATATATATATACATATATGGAAATGCTGTGGTAGTGTAATTTACATTTTTCATGTTGTATATATGAACTACAATGCAGGCCATGCTAACAATGGCTAACAATAGCCTGGTAGATCGGTGGCAGTGGCAGATCAGTTAACCAATAAGATTAAAATGCTTTGAGTGTTGGTGACTAGAGGCTTCTGCCGATCAGCAACCTGATTGAGAGGATGATTGATGGTGTTCAGTTATAAAAACACAATGCAGCCAAAATTCAGTGGAAAATGTTCTTTGTAAATGGAACACAGCAATAGTTCCAGCCTGTCTCAGCCATGACTGTCCAGACCAGGGTCGGGAACCTTTTTGACTCAGAGAGCCATAAAAGCACGAAATTTGTTTCAGTGAGAGCCATATAATATGATTGAGAGGATGATTGATAAATAATGTTGTTATGTCTTGTTTTGTTGCATGTCTTGTATCCGTTTAATTATCTTGTCCTTAGGAAGATCATCAAAAGTTCATTGGCTACATCCAGCATGAGCGTTTTAGCATACCGCTGTCTGTGAATGGTTTTCCGCTCTTCACTATTGCTAAAGATCCACTGTGTAGTCTGGATCAGGTGGTGGATTGGCAAGCTCTTGGCAGGCAACTTTGTAACTGCAAAGGCGGCATGGCGTGTGTCGAAGTGCCGCTTTACATTGATAATGCTCAGCAAATTGTGCAGAACCTGCTCTCTCCACAAAGGCAAATTCTTGGTCCATTCGTCCTGAAATGTATGATATTCATCATCTTTTTTCGTTTCGCCATCTTCTCCGTCGAAGGGTTGGCTTTGAACGGCCAAGTGCAACAGCAATAGTTCCAGCCTGTCTCAGCCATGCAACTACTGCACAAGACCAGACTGTCCTGCGAGCCAGAAGGGTTATCATCAAAGAGCCACATCTATACCCCTGGTCTATAGTGCCTTTAATGTCTATAGTGCCTTTAATGAACCGTAAGGACTTAAAGAGCAGAATCCTTCATCAACATTTATTCATTTCTGATTGACAGTGAAGAACATTATAGCATACATGAAGCCATCATACCTCACAATTAAGATACAGAAAATGATCAGTAGTAAAAAACAATGTTTGAAACATGAAACATGAAAAGTGAGCCTGTTACAGATGAGGATACTGTTCATGTCAGTAAGTAACTTCCAGATGAAGCACAACATTGCTCTTGGATCACATGATGAGTGTCATGTGTTGACGTGGCTGAGTTCTTCTTCACTGCAGAACACAGCATTTCCTTCTTTCAAGCCTGGTGATCCTTCTCTCCTGCTCGTCCAGCCTCTTCTGCTGGTGGACATGCAGCTTCCCAGAGAGAATCACAAATGCGTCTGTGACGCTTTTGTTCATGTTGCTGAATTCTGATTTGTAGTCGGTGGCTTTCATCAGATGATTGAGTTTGTCAGCTTCAGCGTATCTTGTGATCAGCTCAGCAGCTGACACCACAGTCACACTGAGTTTCTCTAAAGCTTCCATGACATCATCAGGAGTCTGGTCTGGATTTATATTTTTGACCAGGTTCTCTAGAGCTCGCAGCCTCTCCAGCAGGTGGGGGCATTTAAGATCATTAGTCTTCATCCCGAAGTTGCAGATGCTCAGGAAGAAGTGGCCAACCTGTTTGATCGGCTGGAGAGACAGAGGCAGTTATCATCAGTAAAGTAGGTTACAGTGATCTCTGCTCACTGAGGTGAAATGCGGGGAATAAAAACACATGAAGCAAGTTTTTAAACCTCAACAAACACCAAGAATGTTGTACAAATACTGCTCAAACATGTAATGCCTAATTTTTTTAAACATTTTATCTATTGTAATGTTTGTATAATGCAGATACAACAGTGACTCAGAGTGAAAGAAAGTAGGGATTGATTTTCAACATTAAAATCAAAACAGCCTAAAATAACAAATTGCTTTAGTCACAAATTGTTTTAACTCTCACTTGTCAATATCTGCATCAACATCATCAATCCTCTATGCAAGGCTCAAGAGACAAGTTAATTTATAGATTTGAAAAATACTATTAATAGAATGAAATGATAGTATTAGTAAAAATGAATAAAAATACTATTTGTAATAGTATAAAAGATAATAGACTAGCTTATTTTTTAAACTGGAAAGTTTCCACAAGTCTGTAAAAATGTAGGAAAACTGAACTTCAACAAACAACTTCTCCAGTTACTGAGTGAGGACACTTCCTGCAGTGTCCCTTCACCACGGATACAAGTTTTAGTGTTATTGGCAACAAGTTACTTACTATGAAGTGGAAGTCAGTTCGAGCTGACTGTCTGTATCAATCCACCGCAGGTCAGCTGATAAGTTATCGTCACCTGCTTTTTGTTTACTGATCAGAGATGTGACTCAAGATATTTTAGCTCATTCAGTTCATGTTGTGTTGGACATAAAAAGGATCAGACCTCTGTCCAGTTCAATCTGCAGATCTCCTCTGCTAGTCTCTACAGGTCTCTGCTGTCGACTTCTAACAGACGGGAACTCTGTACCTGCAATTATCCAGCCAAGACACTAAATATTGTACATCAAAGGTTTATTGGTGTGTCAACAGCGCTGACTGGCTGAAACATCAATAAAATGATATCACTGCTCAAAGTCAAGCGAGACTCAGTTACAAGTCAGACTTTCTTTATAACTGTCTTGCTGCCCCCTGCTGGAAAAAAATCAGAAACACACAGTGGATACAGAATCCTGCTGTTATTTAACAAACCAGCATGTTTATGTTTTTATTTGTGCAGCTGAGATCTATCAGTTTGTACAGTTTACTGAGGATTCACAGCCGTCAGTGAAGTGTATACTCTGTTATGGCCTAATAATTATGGATAATTACTAATTACTCAAAGATCTCATGAGATCACATCATAAATGTATTAGGATCTTTTTTACGTTACAACCTGTGAAAATGAGCATAATGTCAAAGGAAGAGATGTAACAGGTTGTTTCCATCAGTCCACCAGTGTTTTGTTTATTTGATTCTGTTGACAAATAAACAAACATGGTGGTCCTGGTACATGTCTGTAAATTTACAATGGTTTGGGAAACCTGATTGATAAAATAAAAAACCCCCAAGCTGTTTATTTCAACACATTTATTTCACGGCTGAAGACCCTGACCCTGGTATGGCCCCTGACCCTGACAGCTCATCATTAAAACCCTCCTCTGCTCTGAGTGTCCATCACCTTTGTGCTGAGTTATGCTTCCTCTTCACGAATTGTGTAAATAAATCTCAGGCGTGTCAAAAACCCAGCTAGAGGATGTCACCAGTAGAGAGGAACAGGAAGTCACGAGCAACTGAAGGAGGAGCTGAAAACCGTTACATTTTTGCCAGAGCTCATACAACACACTGCAGACAACATCGTGTTGAGACAGGCAGCTTGTTGACTCTCTCCACAAGCAGGTAAGTCGTCTTTTTGTCTCCGATAGTCTGAAGACGCCTCTGCGTGTATGTGTATGTGTGCTCTGGTTGACGACTGTGAGATGGTTAAACTGCTGCCTCAAGTCAAAGCTGTATTCTTATGTCATGATGTTGCAAAAGGGAAACATTTCTCATGGTGTCACACCCTCAGCCTTGAGCTTTAAAACCTGGTGAACAAACTCAACGCAGACTGAGACCAGGGGATAACTACAGATAACTACATGTCTCTGCTTTTAGTCTCTACATGACTCTCAGCTACTTCAGCTTTATGGTGTAAGGTGGAGTTTAACTGCTCAAAACAACAACACGATCTGAGAAGCTCAGGGTTTTTACAGAAACAAGAACTCAGGACAAACTCCAGGATTTACAGATTTTAGGCTGCTTCACAAACAAACAAATGACAATAATAACTCATATTATTATACAATACAATCATAATACACTTTAACTCTTAGCAAAGCAGTTTCAATGTGCTTCACACAACATGACAGTTAAAATGGATTTTTAAACATGTTTCACAGTTTGGCAGAGTTTTAGAAGACTTCAGACAGGTGAATGTTGGAAGTGTGGACTAAAGTTCTTCAAGACTTGATTTGATTTGATGTTTTATCTGAATTCAGCTGTAAAAAGTTTTTTGTGATGTCCAGTGTTTGACAGGAGCAGGACAACAATGTTAGATTTTCGAGGCTAGAACCATGTTGAAAAGATCAATAGAGACAGTGAAGGATGAAAGCAGTGTTTGAGAAAGTGAACTAATACTAATGCATGACTAAGTCTTCATTGTGCAGGACAGTGATACACATGATTGAAGTTTTATTAAAGGTGACAGAGAATCCTACCAACATTTTATTGTGTATATGTCACATCACAGAACAAGGATCAAAATCCTGTTCAACCATTCTCTGTCACCTTTAAATATATGAAACTTTACTCTTGAAGCTGTTTGTGTAGTTAGTCTAACTGGTTCCCAACCTGGAGTCAGACCCCTCTGAAAGATCATCAAACTTTTCACATCTTTGTACTGAATACTGCATAACTTGGGGCCTCGATTTGTTGTTATGAAACCATGTAAGAGTTTTAGGGAAGAAATGTCACTATGGTGATAAAAAAAAAAATGGCCTAAAAATTGGGAAGTAGTAGTAATGTGATTTGATAAACTAAAATCAAATTGAATTGTCCTGTTGTTTCACAGTGTTTTGAGTATTCTTTTGTGTTAGCGTGAGTGAACAGATGTTCGTTCATGTGGTTTAAACCTGCAGTCGCCTCAGGGTGACAGGTGGTGACCTAATGATCTATTACACCGTCAATGTGAGTTAGTGATGGATCAGCTCATGACTCACCTGAAAGCTTAGCTCAGCATTACAGCCCTGTTTGGATCTATAATTAAATCAATAGCAGCATAGTTCAAGTCAGAGCCTGTTCCTGATAATCACACTGGGCCCGTTAATGTTAATATTGCACCTGTTAATGCAATGTTTCTGTGGCTCACTCAGCTTTAATTTCTTCTGTTTTGTTGTGTCTTCTCTGTCTCTCCAGCCGGTCATGGACTTTGTAGAGCCCATCCTTTCCATCGCCTCACAGATCTACTCCTTGGTCGAGAATGTGAAGGCCAATAAGAAGCGCTGCCACCGTGTCTGTCAGCGGGTCAAAGCACTGGGGGAGCTGGTGACGTCCATCAGTCAGAGGAAGACGGTCCAATCCCCCAGTGAGGTAGAAGAAGCCCTCAGACAACTGAAAATCACACTGCAATCAGCACATCAACTCATCAAGAAGTATGCCTCAGCCAACTGGATGGAGCGCATCCTGAAATCTGGCAGCCACGGTGACGAGTTCAACAGCGTGAATGAACGACTCAACGACGCCTTCCAGGTGCTGTCTGGAGCTCTGAAGGTGGAGCAGGGGAACATGGTCTATCAGGTGTTCGACCTGGTCTCCAGAGAGAGAGAAGACAAGGATGATGGGAACAAGGATGACACAGAGCTGAAGACATGTGAGGGACACTGATTCTGACTTTTGAACAGAAGTTTAAATTGCAATAAATCTGATCAATTTAGTCTTTAAAAAAATTCAAAATCAGTGTTTAGAGCTTCAGAATAAATCATTTGCATATGTGGAAAAGGTTTTCAAGGATTCAGAGTGTGTTTTCCTTTTTTCCTCAGTGCTCCTGAACTACATGAAGGACCAGCAAGAGAAAATGGACGCCATGCTGAGAGAATTTCAAAATGTCAAAATCAATGTGGAAAAGGTTGTAGAGACATGTGAGTATTCAACAATACAGAAACAAGTTCCTGCATCAGCTTCTACACTACTTTTACAGAAGCTATAGAGGTAGCACATCTCGTGTGACACTTTCCTATCAAGTGTCTAATCAGAACCAGTATCAGGTATTTCAACTCTGGTTCCATGAAACTGCAGGTCCCAAAGTTAGAACCTGTGACTGTAGGGTCATTTCTGAAACCTTAACAGGAGAAGCAGTGACTTATGTGTTTTATTGTTGTCAGAGTCGAGGGACAGTTTCTAGCCTGTGGACAGACTGTATCTTTTTGTGCTATTTCAAGCACAATAATGACTTAAAGACAGTTTTCTTAAAGTCCATGTTGTCGATAGCTTTCACTGAACACTCAGCTAGACACGGCCGTCCATACTGGGAACGATGATGATAACTATAAATACATAAGATGGTTTTAAAGATGGTTCTGTCTGTGCGATTTGATAAATGATAAAAACATGGAGAGTCAATCAAAATCTTCAACAAAATCATCTATTACTATTGTTAATATTTTCTCCTCAGTGGTACATACAGCAGCAACAGTCATTAATATCAATTTTATCAACAGATATTCATCAATATCTGTCTCGGTGCCGACACAGCTGCAGTGTGCAGTGTGTGTTTGATCCCTGTGTTTATAAAATGTTATTGTTCATCATTGTGGATGCTCACATGATTTTCATTATAGCTATCATTGTCCTTATTGTTCTGGGTGTGGACGGCCTTTAAGGTGGTTAAAAATATGTTGTACTTCCTGACAAAGTTTCCAAATAACTTTGCTTTGAAATGTGAGCCACTGCGCCAGCTCTTCATTTGCACACATTATTTAGTGTTTTTGGTTCACATTGAATAGTTTTTCAAATTCAATACAACTTGTGGAAACTCTGCCAGATACAAGCGATATAAGCAAACCTTTGTCTTCCCTCATTCCAACTGACCAATGATTTGTGATTGTGTATTTTGTCAGTGACCAAGCCTCGCGCCACCGACGAGGTCATCCGAATGATCAAGCCAGAAGAAGTGAAGTACGACTGTCCAAAAAAGGCCTTCATGATGACACCCACCTCCGAGGTGTATAAAGGAGAATATCGTGGATTCACTGTGGTCGTCAAGAGATACACAGACCTACTGAATGCCAGCCCAAGGTCTGTCATCATTATCATCATCAGTCTTTATGTAGTTTAAACTAAACATCACTTTCTGGTAGATAAGACTAGATTACATATACAATCTCTCCAGTGTGTTCCTTCATCAGGAGGTATTCTGATCTGATGCCTGAATAATATTATCTGATCCTTTCAATGTGAAGGATCAGCAGCTCTGAAATTTGCTCTTGTAAAGAGTCTCTTCGAGCTCAGCCTTTGTGTTTGCACACAGCCAGATGTACACAATTATATCTGACACATTTTATCTGAACTCATTGTTTTTATATGTAGGGAAGTGAAGTCTGTTTTCACCAAGGAAGTTGAAACCATGCGACGGTTTGAGTCGCCCAACATTCTGCGAATGTTTGGCATCTGTGTCCAGGATGAGGATGGTGAGTAGTGATGAGGATGGAAATCACAACAAATTAGCCACACGGCAGATTTAGACTTATCAGAGTATGATGTGTCCCTGTGATTGTTTCCAGGACCAAACCCTCAGTACCTCATCGTCATGGAGTACTGTGAGAAGGGAAGTCTCCGACAGGTTCTGGACTCTAACTCTAAACTGCCCTGGACCAGGAAAGCTCGTATGTGTCTGGACGCTGCACAAGGACTCTACCGGTCAGTCAACAATAACTAATTATACAGTTTATTGATTTACTGTCAAATTTAAATGTATAACGATGAATACAACACAAAGGAGAGAGGGTGGGGCAGGGTGGGGTTGGAGTATTAGAGCAATTAGTAAAAGAGGCTACAAAGCTCCACAGAGCTGCAGAGTTGAATGAGAATTCACTGAGTCTTGTTTGTTGTCTTCACAAGTCTTGTTGTTTTCTCTTAGACTTCACCAGACTGAAGAAAAAAGTAAGGTTCATGGATGCATCAACAGCAGCAAGTTCTTGGTGGCTGAAGGCTACAGAGTCAAGGTGCTGAAGTCAGAGCAGGCTGGGTTTACCCCCAGTCCCAGCCAGTGGTGGTTGAGGATGATGAGTAAAGTCTTGACGTGCTGTTTATTTTTCAGTTGGGAGGTTTTGAGCTGGCGAAAACGGAGACTTCGCTGAGAAAGCAGACGAAGAACAAAGAGATCAGTTCCCTGTGCTACTACTCTCCTCAGATGCTCGACAACATTGAACAGGCCTACAGCAAAGACTGTGAGATGTACAGGTCAGATACCACACGGATTACCTGCACACATACACAGTTTTAAAATCATCTCAGTTACTACGTTATATCAAATCACCAAGTGTAAAAGTTTTCAACAGTGGAGCCTGAGGCTGAGAGATGACAGATAGCAACATTTACTGTACATACATTTGATGACAGCCAGTTGTCACAGTACAACAACACACTTTGCATTGACATTTGCCTAAAAAAGGAGGTCCATGTCCAACGCTGTCCATAAACCATGGGCAAATAAACCAATTTAAAAAGGATTTTCACAATTGAATATCTAACTTCGAAATGTTGTGTTTCAGCTTCGGTATCGTCCTGTGGGAGGTCGCGACTCGTAAGAAGCCTTTTGATGGTACGTATACCAGCATATATACCAGCGTATATCAACACCATCGTGCCTTGTCAGTAGTGAGAGTTAAATCGACCAGGGAGGTTGGCAGGTTCTTGAACACAGACTATAATCTGGAGTGGAGCTGGATTTCATTATTTATATGTAGAGTAATCAACCTAGTATGGATGCCTGAGGAACACCTTTATCAACCACGTGGGTCTTGAGCAGGTTCACTTTATCAGAGATATAAAGTATGACTACAAACAAATTTAGGAAGAACCAAAATACAGCTGTGCACTTTAAATCTTGCTGGAAAAAAAATACTAGGAAATGCTCCACATCTGTTGATAATGTGTTTTTGTTCTTGAAGGTCTGTCAGATAAGGAAATCCACCAGAAAGTTTGCATAGAGAAAATTAAAGAACCTCTTCCCGACGACTGTCCTGAAAAACTGGGAGTTCTGATCGACTCGTGTCGAGCCTACGACAGCTTCGACAGACCAACTGCAGGAGGTGAGTTCGTCCCTGAAGGTACATTTATATATGATGTAATATAGATATATCTTCATGGAATCAGGTGGAGTTTGTGGAGATAGAATAAGATAATTGTACAGCATCAAAAATAGTAATTCTTCTTTTCCACAGTGCTGGTGGACAAACTGCGCAGTGTGATGGCAGAGTTAGAGGAGCAGTGAAAGTCCTCAACCTCAGCATCTTCATAGGATACACTTAGGGTTTTTGGACAAACTACGAGTAATTAATGTCAAAAAACTGACCTGTAATTTGTGTCAAACTTTGATCTTAATCACAAAAATAAAAGTGATTGTAAAGTACTAATAATATTTACTTATACATGTCACACAGTTTCAGACTTGTTTCTCAGGTGATTGGACACCAACGTTGGAGACGACTTATTTTATCAAACTGGAAAGGCCTTCACCTAGTGGTGAAAATAAACTATTACTGTGTCAAAAAGTGCCCTGATTTATGTTACTGGTGACCTTTGGTTGTCTCGGTGTTAATAAATGTTTGACGCATATGTTTATTACTTTCGACCTATTCAGACTTTGTCATTTAAAAATGGTGCACCCACCCATAAAATATCATTATCTGCAGTGATTCTCACTGCAGATATTCACACACGAACAGTCAAAAGCCACACAGATACCTTATTTCAAGTATTATTTATAAGCTCCAGGATTAAGCAAAGGGAGAGTGATCACATTCATGTGGGTTCCAGCACACAAGAGAAACACACAATAGAGCAAAATCAGAGGGGTAACGCATAGTATGGAGGAAAATAAATCAACGGTGGCAATGGTCAGTGGGATCGGGAAACAAAAGGAAGAATCTGTACACCATAAGACAAGGCAGGGGTATCAAGCAACAGTGGAACAGGGAGGAGAGAGGTGGTGATAATGAGCATCAACCTGAGCAGCACACTTTATATTCAAGGGAAAGAGCCAACAGGCCTTTGTGATCATTGCCAGATCATTGCTGAACATGTTCTCATAACCCACTTTTTAACTTCTGGAAAAACGTATGGACAACACAGACGAGAAATAGTGAACTGCATTAAAAGTAATCTGGAAGAATGAAGAATGAAGGGAGAGAGCAAAGTAAAGGGCAGCTACCTGGGTCCTGAGGACCACCTACTCAAACGGGTTTAAATTATCAAACACTGAGACAGCATTGTAACGTAAAGGAGAAGGAAAGCAGGTCAACCCCAAAACAGAAGGTGGCAGTAATGCAACACCAAGGATGCAAACTGCCGTAAAAACACGGGGAAGAAGTAGAAGAAACGTCGCACATCTTCACAGCAAACGATCTTCGACTGTGACGCAACAGCAGAATGGGGGCGGGGCATAACGAACTGGCGCCGGGAGATTCGAGCTCTGACCCGCGGTTCTGACTCTCATTACACCACCGTGTCTGTGTTAGTGTTGGGCTGGAACTAAACCCTTTAACGCATCCGCACCCAGATCCGGTTTGATCCGTTTCGTTGGCTGTGGAGCGATGTCGTTACCAGCTGCGGTTCTTCAGTGCGACGTCGGCGGCTGTTGAAAGCTTCACTCTTCAGAACAGGTCGGTGTCTGTGTGGTCGTTGCTCCCGCTACACCGAGCGATGCTACGCGGCTCCGCTAAGCGAGAGGATTCTTTATGTCTAAAGATTATTTAACAAAAACCATAACAACACCTCGGTTAGTAACAGCAGAGGCTGTGTGTGAACTGACTTCAGCGGAGTCACGGTTTAAAGTACTAATCGTGTGCTGACAGCCCCACGACCGTACTGATGCTAGCTAACTTTTGCTAGCTCAACTGCCCGTGGTTACCATGAGATAATTTGAAAAATAGGTTAACCGTACATTTCCTTCTATAATTCTAGATAGGTATAATAAATTTAAGTGGAAACTGAAGTTTGAGCTGGATATAGGGAGCCACTGTTTGCTTTTACTAGAGCTACTACCCGCAGGCCTCAGTAACCTCGGGCTCTAGTTCCGCGCTCAGGCGGAGATCGTGACGCCAGAGCCGCGGTGGTGTACCCAGAGGTCTTCGCCGTCACAGACCCCGAGGCCAAGCGGCGGATGGAAAGGTTATAAAGGTGATAGTCCAGCGTGGATTAGCTGGTTAACACTAGCTGTAGGCTTCAGTCATCAGATGTAAAGCTCCTGTTTTCTCTCCACACCAGGCTGAGTTAGTCCCAGCTCTCCACTGCAGTGACGCTCCTGCAGCATCAGCTTCTATTTTTACTTTCATGGAAAAGGAAGTGTAGTCCAGCTTATAACCCACCATCACGTGACCTTAAAGTGACAGGTGACATTTATGACTGTCCCTGTTCAGTTGTGATGCTGTTAAGTAATAAGTATTATCTGTTGTTATCAAACGTGACCTCAAGAAGTTCTGGTGTTAGCTGATCTGTGACATGATATCAGATCTGAGCCGGCTGAGCTGCCAAGAACCTTAACCGTTATCTTGGATTCTACACTTATACAACTGTTAGCGTCATGCAACCAGTCCATCTTTGCAGTCTCGCAGCAACTGGCTTTGCAGAGTTGAACTCAGCTGAGCAGAGAAGTTACTGGAGTTTAAAGTGACAACTTATACAAATAATTTCACACACAGATATATGACCCAATGCTACATGACAGTTGTATGATCATAACGTATTTCTAAAATGTTATTTCCAACTGTTACTTTCATTATATTATTCATAGCAATTGGAAGTAAGGGATCTTAAATCCCGAATACTAAATACTTATGTATCAGCTCAACAACAGCTTCTCTGCTTTTTCCCCTCAGATGGAGGCCATGGAGGTGGACTCCTCATTGGAGTTACGGGGAGGAGGTGGTGGTGGACAGCTAGAGGTTCTGGCTGCTACAGCTCCAGCTGAGAACAACAACGCACCTCTCATCATCTCTGACTCCGGCAGCAGTACAGAAGTGGACGAGGATGTAGACGATGAGGTCAGTGGAGGAGGAGGACATGTGGCGGCAGCTCAGACGCCCCCCAGGCTTCCTGCCACCTGGGCGTTCAGTCAGAGGGCAGTGGGCAGGACTACACCTTCATCGTCAGCAGCACGGAGGGCGCAGATACGGAGGAGGCTCAGGTACCAAGAACCACTCCACACTCTTACTAAGACAGTATTTGCGTCAAGCCAAGTCAGTTTTATTGTCAAAACTGTATGTACAGGTCATACATAGGATCTGAGATTGTTGTGCTCCCTAGGCCTACAGTGTTACAGTGTCCTAAGGTGTAAACCTCTATGTGCGTGCGTGTGTGTGTGTGTGTGTGTGTGTGTGTGGGGGGCTCCAGACAGGGCCTCACAGTGCACTACCCCAGGCAGACTGCATTGCCCTCTAGAGGCTTCCAGGACTTCCTGCTTCGAGCGCCGGCTGCCAGTGTGGCCGAGCCCGAGTCCGGCAGCACCACGGAGGTCAGCGAGTCCGACGAGGAGGATGCGGTGGAGGAAGACGGAGGAGAGGATGGAGGCGCGGCTGCTGCAGCGCTGCCTGCTGATCCCACCCCACCCGCCAGTCCTCACCTTGAAGCCTCTGCCCACCGGGTGCTGCCGCAGGACGATGCCTCAGCCAGTGAGTCAGACCACCTTCATTTCCTGTGTGGACCTGGTTTTCTGTCGCGGTCTGGGACGGGCACCTGTAAACTTCTTGTCTCACCCGTGTGTGTTTTCTGTGTTCAGACTCAGCAGCAGACGGTGACAGGACAGAGGATCCACATCAGAGCGCAGAGGTAACGATCAGTCGGTCACGTCCATTGCTTTAATGCACAAAACAGACACTTTACTCTTTTTTTGTCAAAAACCTGCTCATTAAAACTTTTTGCTCTAGTCGGCCCCTGAAGGCTCATCTTCCATCCAGTCATCTCAGGGTGAGGAGGGTGAAGGCGACACCTGTAGCATCTGTTTTGAGTCGTGGACAACAGCAGGTAAACACAGGTTGTCGGCTCTACGCTGCGGGCACCTGTTCGGCTTCACCTGCATCCAGCGCTGGCTGAAAGCTCAGGGCGCCGCTGCTAAGTGTCCACAGGTCAGTGAGGTTGCAGTGGTTTAACGTGTTTATCAGTAGACAGCTCGGCCGGTCTGACCACAGGATGCTCATCTTATTTCTCTGCAGTGCAACAAGAAGGCGAAGCGCTCAGACATCGTGTTGCTCTACGCTCCAAAGCTGAGGGCACTCGACAACTCGGAGCAGGAGAGTTTAAAGAAGTGAGCCCTTTTCTCTGCGCCACACACACACACACGCGCACACACTCGTTTGCTAACTAATGTATCTGTTTGTGCGTGTGTGTAGGTCTCTGGAGCAGGAGCAGTCTATGAGGAGAAGAGCTGAACTGGAATCAGCTCAGTGCAAACTCAAGCTGCAGGTCGTCACCTGTAAATATGAGCAAGTAGAACAAGAGCTGCAGGTGACGGTGAAAACGTTCCATTTGTTTTTGCATTGAACATACTGTTTGCTAGACTAAATTAAAAGAGAGGGAGACAGAGCGAGAGAATGGAACTGTATGTTTGTTTTTAACGTTGTGTTTCGTGTTGGAGAAAATAATGAATGGACAAATAAATGATGTTTGCTGTGAAGTTCATTCATGTCTCAGATTTATTAAAATTCATGAACCAGCTACTGAAAACTTCTGTCTTCTGTCCCCAATGTGCAGGAGCTCAGGGCTCTGATGGCTCAGGCTGGTCGAAGCTCAGTTCCCTCTTCCTCCTCCTCCTCCTCCTTCTCCTCCTCCTCTTCCTCTTCCTTGGGGTCGACCTCACTCTTCAGTCTGTCTCAGAGGGCCGACGGCTCCAGGTCGTCTCTGTACGGCTTCTCTAAGGCCATTCTGGTGTCTCAGGCCGGAGGCTGCAGGGTTTTGTCGTACTGTGAACCTCTGAGCTGCCTGCTGGCCTCACAGCCTTCGCCTCAGCCCACATTGGTACCTGGTGAGTCCTCGTCCGTCACTCATCAGTCCACATCACATCTACACAACTACAGGCCAAACACTATTATAATTATTATTATTATTGTTCTCCGATTCAAATACTTGATCGGTCCTAAATGGGTAGTTTGCTTTTACTGTGTGTGTGTAATATTGTTGAAATTCTCTGCTGCTGGTGAAGAATGAAATGGAGACTTCTGCCGGCTGACAAGATTTTATTTTCTTTGCAAAGAAAAGGTCAGTCAACACACAAGTGGTCAGGAGTCATCCCAAGGGTCTTTGATTTTTTTGCCTTTTGGCACCTTTTGTCTGCTGCAGGAACCCCAGAGTGATGTTTCACACTTGGTTGTCATGGATTGTGTATCTTGGTGGGAAAACAGACCAGACATCATAAGTGGCCGAAAACACAGAGAAGTTGAAATTGCTGTGACAGTAACAACAGAAGCTATGATGCACCACTGTACGTGCTTGTGCACAGTGGTCGTGCAGGTCTTGAAAGTATTGAAAAGTTTGGAATTTTGAGCGAAAGTTTCGAAAAAGTCTGGATAGTAGAATTTTAAAGCCTGCACAAAAGCACTTTAAAACAGGTAATAATTGAAGAAAATCAAATTTAAAAACTTGATGCGTTTTACATTAATTCATCCTTTCATTCATGCTTTTATATTCTGACTGTGTTCTTGGTGACACATGTTTGTACCAAATCCAGGTTTCAGTTTTGGAGTAGGAGTACCCTACGCTTGTCCTACGCACATCAACGGCAACGATTACGGCAAGGTGTTTACATGGGGGACCGTTCAAACACAGAGCAGTATTGCTTGGCAGTGCTTTAAGACTAAAGACGGCGATTCAAGTTGAGCTACATGTTATGTTTATAATGATTTGTCTCGTGGCGACAAAGACCCTAAACAATACACAACATCACTACATGCAAATGAGCTGATACTGGCCACGCCCCATTCCAGATCCGGGGGCACCAGCACCAAAGATCACTGAAAACTGACCCGCTCTGCTCAGTTCTACCTGTTAAAGCCCATTTATGCTCTACGCAGGATACGCATATAGAGACAGATGGAAACTTTCGTCCGTCCTTTTGAACCTCAAAATGAGGTTTCAGGGGTTTAGGATTGGGTACATCCCTACATTGAATCCCAAGTGAAACTGATGCACTTTTGTGATTTTCATGTTTTTGAAATGCTTTTGTCAGCGAAACATAATTTACTGTGGATTCTTTGTGTATTCATTCATGCTTTTGTGAAAATTAACGTTTCTACTAAACGGGTACAATCTCAAGAAGAAAGTAGATAAACACAAAGTCTACTTCTTGGAAGAAAAAAAAAAAACCATCAGTTTTGAAACTGTCTGGAATTTTTATTTGGGGAAAGAATAAGCATCCTGTTGTAGCTCCTCTTAAACGATGTGGACCACTTCCCGTCTTTCTCCTCAAGCTGCTCTGTCACTGAGAGGAATTGGATCGAAGTGTCAATGTGTCTCTTTTCCTGGTGGATCATCACAAACATCCAAACTGCCGTCATCTCTAACTCCTTCTCCTCCACTCAGGTTGTGGCGTGAAGAAGGTGAGCGTGGTGAACATGAAGGCGAGTCAGTACGTCCCCATCCACGGCAAACAGATCCGAGGTCTGAGCTTCAACAGGCAGAACGACAGCCTGCTGCTGTCGGCCGCTCTGGACAACACCATCAAACTGACCAGGTACGCTCACGTGACCGTCGCCTTGTTCCCCGCCGCTCTGTGCTCTGACTGGACTAACTGAGAGTGTGTGTTGCAGTCTGCTGACCAACACTGTGGTGCAGACCTACAACGCAGGTAAACCAGTGTGGAGCTGCTGCTGGTGTCTGGACAACAGCAACTACGTGTACGCCGGTCTGAGCAACGGCTCGGTGCTCGTCTACGACACCAGGGACACGAGCACACACGTCCACGAGCTGCAGCCGCTGCGCTCCAGGTGCGACACACACACATTAATGCATATACAAGCAAATAAATACACAGATACATCTACACAATTCATACAATCATTTACTTTCCTTTAAAATCCAATAAGGAATCTGGGGGTTTGATGATGAGTGGCACGGGATGGACTAATGCTGTGTTCCCCCGATGTCGGATTTCCGACTCGGAAAGTCGGAGAATCCTCACCACCCCCGAGTTGACACTGAGTTGAGTCAAAGATGGCTGCCCTGAGTGTAAAGTTTACACTCATACACACATATTACAGGGTCTTTCACTCCTGTTTACAGTGTAAACAGTAGTAGAAGCTCCTGTAATATTCTCTTTATTGGCACTTCTGACTAGTTTTTGACGATTTAAATCACTCGCACACATAGTATTGTTCATATATGGAAACGCTTCGGTAGTGTAATTTACATTTTTCATGTAGTATGTATAAACTACAACGCAGGCCGTGCTAACACTGGCTAACGATAGCCTCGTAGATCGGTGCCCGTTAACCGATAAGATTAAAACGCTTTAAATGTCAGTGACTAGAGGCTTCTGCTGATCGGCAACCTGATTGAGATGAAGATCGACGATGTTTGTTTTGCTGCCACGTCCACTGTGCTCTGGATCAGCGAATTGGCAACTTTTCCGATTTTGTAACTGGAACGCTGATAACTCGGCTGTGACGTCATTCCCAGCTCCGAGTTCCAACTTTCGAGGTAAATGGAACGCAGCATAAGGTGCATTATGGGTGAAAAGGTCCCCGGGGAAACTTTGGGGACCAGGGAGGACGAAGCCCTGGGGGGACAGCCGGTGTCTTTCCTGTCTCCGGCTGGAGACAGGCTCAGTATTCCATCCCTAACCTTAAAACCATATATTAAACCTTGAAAAGCGATTTGAAATTGTGAGAACCAGCAAAATGTCCACACTTTCCCAAGATGTCCTCACTTCATTAACGTTTTGACTGGTTATCTCGGGTGTCTCCAGGTGTCCCGTGGCGTCTCTGTGCTATGTCCCTCGGGCAGCGTCCAGCTCGTTCCCGTGTGGTGGGCTGATCGCTGGGTCGCTGGAGGGCGGCTGCTTCTGGGAGCAGGTCAACGACACCACGTACAGGCCTCACGTCCTCCCGCTGGAGGCGGCCGGCTGCACCGACATCCAGGTGGAGACGGAGAGCCGCCACTGTCTGGTTACGTACAGACCAGGTGAGACAGAGCCTCCGTCTTTACTGAGCACCACAACCAGGGAAGAAAGACATACAAATGACACATCGCCTTCTAAACTGTCCCACAGGACGCTCCAACCCATCGCTGCGCTGCGTCCTCATGGCCCTGAACCGGACCGCCCTGCAGGACGCCGCTCAGCCGTCCGTCTGCTCCTGCTCTCCGGTGCAGACGTTCAGCGCCGGCTCGTCCTGCAAACTGCTGACCAAGAACGCCGTCTTCAGGAGACCAGGTGGAGACGGGACACTGGTCTGCGCTGGGGACGAGGCCTCCAACTCCACTATGGTCAGTCCCGTCTGTCTGATCATTGTCTGTTCTGAGAAATAAATCAAATTATTTTTATTCAATTTGATTGTAAGAGCTTAATGATTTACAATCAAATTCAAGTTTTATTTTGTCTTAAAGATGCTTGCTTTATTTCTTTCATTTTGGTTATAATCTTTTATTTATATATATATATATATATATATATATATATATATATATATATATATATATATATCTCATGAATTTAATGTCTCAGTTGCCTCATTTTAAGTAAATTAATAATAATAGTAATTTTGTTTATAAGCACCTTTCAAAACTCCCAAGGCTGCTTTACAAAGATAAAATAAAGCAATAAACCAGAGATATAAGCGAGACAGAATGAAATGGAGCAGTGCAATCACAGTGAGTTTGTTGTCTGGAACAGGTGAGTTTTGAATAAAGTAATGATAATTTGATAATATTCTAATAATCTGACCTAATCATTTAATCAGTATATTTAAAAAAAAATAGCTTGTCTTTTATTCAGTCCTTTTTATTTACCACTCACAGTGGAAATACTTTGATTTTGTTGAATTTCTTCTTCATTTTAGTTTAATCTTTTCATCTGAATGTTTCTGACTGAAGCACATTTTTCTTTTTCTTTTTTATTTATTTTATTTTATTTATTTATTTTTTGCTTGTTTATGTCCAAGTTATCTGTACTTTCTTTACTTTTTGAGTTTAATGTTTTTGTTCGAACATTTTGGCCGAAATAAAATTTCAGCTGGATTACTTATTTAGTCCAAATAACACGGAGCTGCCCTCTACTTTTTTTTTTTTTTTTTTACATTGTTTTATTTTTGTGTGTGTTTGTCTACTTCATTGTTGTTTTTTATTCTAAAAGTTCAACAACATTGTCTCCCTCTTCCCCATCTCCATCTCTTCCTCCTCTTCCTCAGGTGTGGGACGCCGGCAGTGGCTCTCTGCTCCAGAAGCTTCCGGCCGACCTCCCGGTGTTGGACATCAGCCCGTTCTCTGTGAACGGTGAACACTTCCTGGCCTCGCTCACCGAGAAGATGCTGAAACTGTACAAGTGGGAGTGAAAGAGGAAGAGGAGGAGACGGAGGAAACGATGTGCTGCTCGACTTTATCCCGTTTACACACAATTAAAAACTGAGTAGTGACGGAAACGCATCAAACACACATCAACGTTACTACAGCTGGTGACGTTTGACCTTTTTTTCCAGACATGTTGAATTTCTGTTGCACCAGATTCCCGTTGTACATTTACACAAGTCTGAGGTGGAGTTATCACCGGGCTGTGAGGTTTGACGGAGGCGAGGAGCGTGATGTTCTGTTGTTGTTAGAAGGAAAGTGATGACAGTCCTGCAGGTAAAGCACAGACACACCAGTGTGTTTGCACGTCATCGCTTTTTATTCACAGATCATGTTCGTTCAACATAGATGTTGTATAACAGTATCTCTGTTGCATAGTTTGTCCACCGGAAGGCGCTGACTTTTACGTAAGTTCATAAGGAGAAACAGGAGTTTTCAGTGATGACGATGGAAATGAAAAACAAAAAGTTGAGAACGTCTCTAGAGGCTGATCAGCTCTGACATCACTGACTCATTTGTAGTTCAATGAAGCAGAACCATGGGACCGTTACTGCCAATTATTTTCCTGATGGATCATCACATGTAGAGATGAAAATCCCAGGTTTCCCAGCTTCTCCAGGCTGCGACAAAAAACGAATGTACAGATTAAAGCTGCTGTAAATTGAAAAGGAGGTTGATGAAAACATTCAGAGACAGCAGCAGAACAGACCTGTCTTTACATAAATATAACGTCTTTATATAAATAAATGATTATGGGTATAATGGATGTAACGACAGTTCTCTGGTCAGTGCCTTTCTGCAGCTACGTGACTGAACTTTCAAACACCACAGGATCTTTGAATCCATCGTGAATCCAGTTAGAACAGCGCCAGCGCTCAGTCTGAGACCATTTCATCTGTAAACTGATGTTACTGAACTCTGCAAAAACCACCGGTGGGTCCTTAAAGTCCATTTGTCCTGATCCACACTTCAGGTTTTCCTCTAGAGAAACAAAGGACGGAGCTGGGCTCAGATTCAGTCCACACTCAGTCCATCAACACTTCATTTCCATCTTCATCATTACTTTTAGGTTTTTATTTTCACGCTCCACTCTGAAGCGGAGCATTAAGTGCCAAAGGACTCAACATTTTACTTGTGGTCTCTTTTCTTTTTAAAGAAGGTTGTATATATGTATATTTGCTACTGACTGTTTTGAGTACGTCTTCAAAGTTAATAAAACTGAGTTATTTTTAATCAGTTGTTGATTGTTGGTGTTCCACGCATCCTCACATTTTACAGTTTTCATGAGATTCTTAGTTGAACGCCAAAAGCTTCAATTACGTCATTTTTTAAATCAAAGGACATTTCTTTTGACCCTGACAATGTTGGAAAATGGCAAAAAGAGATGCTTTCTTTTTGCTCCAGAACACAAGTCATTTTTTAACCCTTTAAAAGGTTCTGTTTAGGGGTCTTTCGGTGATTCTAATGGTTGTTGAAAAGGTTCTTGTTTCACAGTTTTCAGCTACAACTACAAACATACTGAGACTGTAAATAATGTTGGTTGCAGACTTACATTGTGACGGATTAAAAACTTTTAGAACTGACTTTGGTGTTGACAACGCTCGGTTTAATTTTTTGTCTGTCACAGACTCAGCCTTCACACAACCATGACAAATTACACTTTGAAAGCTCTAAAACTGGTTCTATCTGTGCAATGCATTTTGGGATCCTCATATCACTGTTAACACAGACTTGATTCATTGCGACTCCAAATTGTTTCCCACACAAAAGCACTGGCTTCAGACCAAAACAAACCAGAAAAGCCTTCATTACTTAAAGGTTCCGTGTTGTAGGATTTAAGGAATATAATCTTCATAAGTATGTTTTCATTAGCGTATAAGCACCTTAAACTTAGAATCATGCATTCATTACCTCAGAATGAACCTTCTATTTATTCAACAGGAGTGGGTCCTCTTCCAGTCTGCCTCTACAGTAGTCAAGAATGGACAAACCAAGCACCGGCCCTGCTGAGTCTTCTCATAACTTGTTACCTACAGGCCACCGTAGATCCTCTAACACGCTTGAACAGGGAGGCTTAAGATGAAGGCTATTTATTTGGTTTTAATCTGCATCATGATGTCACTGAATCCAGTGTTGTATAGTAACAAAGTAATAATACTTCACTTCTGTACCTTAATATGTTTTAGGAGCATCTGTACTTTACTTGAGGTTTTTCTTATTCTGTCAACTTTGACTTTGACTTCACTACATTTCCTAACTTAATGAAACTCTGATTCCATTTTCAATGTTGAGTGAGTAAAGCAAATGTGGTGTTCTTCTCTCTAAGTCGACCTGTGACTGTTT
Organism: Polydactylus sextarius; assembly: GCA_016801845.1. Lineage (NCBI taxonomy): Eukaryota > Metazoa > Chordata > Actinopteri > Polynemidae > Polydactylus > Polydactylus sextarius. The sequence continues at coordinate 14,168,385 of CM028921.1, read as the reverse complement.
CGACTATCAACACCATGTTTGAGGGTTGATGGAGGCGCCATCTTAAACAGTGGATGGATGGGGGAAAGTTTAACAACATCAATATCAAACAAATTTAGTAAAAAAAGAGCAACTTTAGTACTTTTGGTCAGGATCAAGACATTGTGACAGAGGCTTTTACTTTCATTACTTGAGTATGTTTAATTATAGATTACTTGTCATATTTATTTGCTTTAAGACTTTTAATTGAGTAACATTCTAGTCAGTGACTTGAACTTCTACCAAAGTAAATTTTGATCAAATATCTGTACTTCTACTCTAATGGAACTTTCAGATACTTTATACAACACTGAAAGAATCCTACACTCTGGACAGTGTTTTAAAAGTAATTTTGAGTCGCTCCCACAAGACGGATGTGGAGGATCTGAAGACTATAAAAATATGTATGAAATGACAATTCCCAAAAGTGAAGCCAAAACATCAACATCGCCCCCTGCTGGCTGACTGCAGTATTCGTTAGAGGCCCGCCCCCCACCATGCTGGCAGACGGGACATAATAGGATGGCCAATAAGAGAAATAAGAGAAGTAAGAGAAATTGTAGAATAACACCAGTTGTGTCCTTTAAACATGTTCAGATTTTGGACTGGTGCAGTCCCAAACTGTGTATCATTACTGTTTCAGCACAAACTGAAATGTGTTTTGTTCAGTGTTCCCGTATTGTTTATACTTTAGCAAATGTTTCTGTCTGTTATTAAAATAAATAAGAGGCCACGTTTCCGTAGTAGTTGTGTGATTGGATGAATCACAGCATGAACTCATGAATAATTCATGAGCTGCTCGCTGCCATTCCTGAGAGGAGGAGAGAGAGAAATCCGTCTGCAACTTTACTCCTAGTTCCCATATTTCCGACAGCTCGTGAATGCAGCAGCAGGCTGACTGGCTCTGTGAAGATGGCGGACTGTATACGTGTTCCTCTGCTCCTGCTTTTGATGTGCATCTTGTCGTGTTTGCCTCCGATTCAAGGAGATGTCATCGGTAGACTTCCAATAAATCCCGATAACGTGCAGATTCCAGGCGGAGGTCCGGCGGCAGCTGCGGTGATCCCGGGAGCCGCTGAGAGGAACCCGGGCGCCGGGGCCTCGATGCCTCGGAGGCGCTCTGCCGGCTGGAAGTTGGCAGAGGAGGCGGTGTGCAGGGAGGACCTGACCCGGCTTTGCCCCAAACATTCTTGGAACAACAACCTGGCTGTGCTGGAGTGTCTCCAGGACAAGAACGAGGTAAAACAGCGGGACGGGGTCCGGTGGTTGCAGGGGAAAGAAGCAGGGTGTGCCTGCTGAACGGAGCAGCTAGCGTTAGCTGGCACCGTTAGCCAACCGCTAACTCTGGTAATGAGAGAACGTCACGCTAAACCCCGCTCAAAAAGTCAGCAATTCGTAATTTAAGTTATCCTCTTAAGTGTGACACGGATTAGATGATAACATTTAATACGCATTCATTGTTATCAATACCTACCCTTCAGTTCGGCGTGATGTAAAACCATAAATACCGCTTTGTATCTTCACGATCTACAAGTTTTTGAATCGTGTCGCCTTATATTTCTTGTCTCTACTCGCTGCTGAATATATCGAACTGTAGCTGTGTGACATCGAGCAACAAAAGAAGTGATAGGATCACGGTGAAATAAAACTTGCTCGGTGGAAAAGGTGTAAGCCGAATTATCCAGGAGACATATGTGATACGGATTAAGTGTATGTTTTGTTTTGTTTGATGTCCATTATATCACTGTGAGCTTTAACACAACAAACTGCTGGATTGTCGGTGCAGTTCGTAGATAGTTAACTAGGCGACGTGAATCTGGACGAGGTGGCAGTTCAATGTAAAAGTGGCCACATAATTTGACCAACCCTCAGGCGTGACAATTCAGCACCAGGTGTTTCAGACATACCGTTGGCTTTTAGCTAAGATATTTGACCTGAAAGCTTCTCATTATGTAGCAGTCGTACCGTGCTAGCTGTGCTGATGTTAGCTCAGATAAAGCGACGACTCTCGGTGCTTTGTGTAACACAGATCCAAACCGATAGACGTAAGGTTCATTGCAGTGAAGTGTAATGACAATAGCCTGTGAAGTGAAGCTGATCTTCAATCTGCACACTCTGGACTCTTTAATGCCGCTCAGTCTGATGTTTCCCCGGGGGAAAACGTCCCATGTCAGCCTGAGGCACGATCAGGAGCCTAGGAGTTACTGTGGTTTAGGGGCTTATGATTGTTGATCGGACATGTTCAGGAAGGAAATGTTATAAATAGGACTTCCCTCGGTCAAGATTGTTTTTATTGAACGTGTTTTTCAAGTTCAAAACTAAGACACATGGAAATTACAGTGTAAAATTCAAGGAGCAGCAGTAGCATCTAGTGGTGAGGTCACAGATTGCAGTCAAGTGATTAAACTCCCTCCATGGGAACACGATGGATCCTCCAATTTATTACCAGTGTTTGGTTTGTCCGCTCTGGGCTTCTGTAGAAACACAACAGTCTCTGTGGCAGAGGACCCGCTCCCTGTGTGTGGATTTTAAGGATGAAAACACAAAGATTCTCAGTTTCAGGTATTAAACACTAATAAGAACATAACAATGTGTATTATATATACCACCAATCGTGTTTTGTTAACTGATCAATAATTTCGTCAGTCTAGTGTCACAAAAGTAGAAAATGTCCATCACAGAGTCTGACGGCTTCAGGTGTCTCGTTTTTGTTTGCCTACTGCAGTGATGTAATAAAATGGCAAATCAGGCTGGACCCAGCAATGTGCTGCATTTTAAATTTGTTTTAGATGAACCAGATTTTTTTATATGCAGTGACAATAAAGGCAGTTTATTCTATTCTGTCAAATTCTGTTAAAATTCGTCGACTATGAAACATAGGCTGCAGCTAACAATCAGCTACGTTATGGGGCAGTCTGATCAGCTGTTTGGACTGTAAGACATTTGGAGGTGTTGTGAGGTGAAATGGTTCAGAATGTGTTCACTCTTTGTTTGTGCATTTGACAGTTTGATTGCGGTAGTTTGTTCAGTGTCATCACATTTCCTGATGTTTCCCAGCAGCTCACACCTCCAGTCTCACAGTGATGATGCTAAAGCGAAGCTTCTCCCTCAGGTTCGCTGGCTGTCAGATCTCTGTGTTGCTCCTCTGACCTTCAGGCCTGTTTGAGTCAGTTCAGGTTGTGTTGTCAGAGATGAGCTCCAGCGGCGGCGGCGGCAGCAGCTGACCACTCACTCAGGTCTTTTAAGCTCATTAGCTGCTTGTCGACAGTGGAGCTGCGTCGGACTGAGAGCTCTGTGCAAACGCCACAGCAGCAGCTTACACAGCGGCGGAGACAAGCCTCTGTTTGTCTCTCGTTATCTGCTTAACTCCAAATCACAAGACAGCAGCAGAGCGTCGTCTGTGGCGGTGAGATGCTCCATCACTTGTCGCTCCGTCTGCTTTCTCTGACACTCAACACTCTGAGCTGAGAGAAATAACTCGAGCTGAAATGATTAGTGGAATTGGAGAAAATGAATCTGCCGTAAACTTTGGTAAGAGATGAAGTGTCGGAGCTTTTTACGAAGCAGCAACTCAACTTTTCTCAGTTATGTATCGTCGTGAATCGCAAGTTTTGGATTGTGGCGAGATTGAATTGGCGTCTGAAGTGGAGCAGGAAATCATCACCTCATTACTTGTTTATCAGATAATTGATTAAAAAACGTTTCATTAACGAGTCACTTTCCGAGCGGAGATGCTGAGGATCTGCTGCTCGTCTTTGTGATGAAGGCAGAGCTGTCAGGAAATTGATGCACCAAAAATAGAAACTTGTGAAATGTGACAGTCATCCTATATGGAAGAAAATTGAATATCTGCAGCTTTTGTACAGTTGTTTTCACAAAACAAGACGAATTGTTGATGCCGTGCTCTCAGAGGTGATGACTGATTGATACAAGGTCTTTTTTTTTTTCTACTGAGAAAATAGCTGGTGTGTTAATGGCAATGAAAGTAAATGTTACTTGCTCTCAGTTATCACTCTCTTTTATAGACTGAACAATAGAAATCAAATCAGAGAGTTAATCAGTAATGAGTTGTAGCACTAGGTTAAGTAGCAGACGTCACATTTTAACATTTTCTGGTTTCTGATATTTGACGTGTACAGATACATTTGGAAACAAAGTATATTTTAAGTTAAATTAAGTTTAAAGTCTTCTGTACAGGTTGTTTTGTCTGACGTGGAGGTAATTAGTTTTGTTGTGTAACAATTCATTTTCATTTTGGTCACCATCTTCGCTGATGATGCTAATATTGTCAGTATTTGTGGCCAGCGGACATTAGTTAGTAGTCAGTAGGTGTCTTCCTGGTTTAACGTATCCTAGTTTTGTGTGCCACATTTTAAAACAAGATGCCACGATGATATCTGTATAAATATTCAAAAGTAGAATTCCACTGACTCTGGCTATTTAGTGAGTAAAAATATGGATCTGATATGGATATAGAGTCAATAGTCTTCTTCGGTATCTGTGGAGGTAATTGGTTTGTTCTGTTTTCACATCAGGCAGTTATATTATATATTTTATCATTGGATTTTTCAGACCTGTGTTTGATTAAAAATTTTCTCCGTTGTGTAAAAAAAAAAAAAAAAAAAAAAAAAGTCAGTTTGCCCCGCGAATCCAGGTTTTAGACACCACCCGTTGTCCAGTCTCCCTCTCTGAGTGAAGCCCCCGAGCCTCCCAGCTGGCTGTGTGCTGCCGTCTCTGCTTCCAGGGGAAGATTCAGAGCCGCTTTTAGACTCGTAGCATTTTTGTGTGTCTCGGGCCGAAGCCACTGTCAGTCCTGCTGGTGGCTGTGGTTTTGTGTACGTGGTGCGGAGCTTCAGAGTCCAGAGGGAGGAGGCTCTGCAGATTGAAGGCTTGGCTCTGGCCTCGGGCTACGTGAAGCCTCCGTGTGGTCTGCCTGCTCTTCGTCCTCCCCTGTTGTTGTTTGTACCACAGTTTAGATAATTGCCGCTTAGCACGTTAAAGCTGCAGGACTTTGACTTGCTGCTGTAAATTCAGCTACTCTGCTGCACCTGTGCAACGACACCGGGAGTCAAACTTGCAACCCTGGCAGCGCGCATGCCTTGCCCTTTAATGCCCAGGAGTTGTTTTTTCATACCCCACATCTGAGCTAAGGCTGGAAATCTAAAATCTCTTTCCCAAACATGGAAACATTTGTAGATCACTAGGATTCTCTGTTCTTGAGAAACTTTCTTCTTTTGTTTGACCACATTTCAAAGTATCGTCATGTGTACGCCACAGTCTCCATGCCAGGGGATTTAGATGCTGCATTCATTGTCTTTACGTCAGCAGTCAACCTCTAATGATGGTTGTCAAACATCAAACACTCCCATTGTGACCAGCTGCATCCCAGTGGTTCCATCTCCAAGGCTAATTTCAAAATATCCTCTGCTGTTTTATCTCATTGATTCACCATGTGCTGCTGAAAAACCAGCACGCATTAAGTCCATTTTAAATCAGGCAACCAAATCCAAATCAATGGTGTTTGGTTTCCAGCAACTGTGTGTAAAGATGGCTGCCACTTCCTCCCTCAAGCCAAAATATCCCTGATATGAGTGCTGCCATCTGTAGACCAGTGATCAGGAAGTGAAGCTGTGGGATCGGCTCTTGCCCCGACCAATCAGGAGTCAGTGCGAGATGTTGGTCATGAGCCGTTTCTCGATTGCGAGGGTGCTTCCTCAGCAGAACGCTCACCTTGGAAGTCGTATGCTACAGAGACGAGGCTACACACCTCACTAGCATTTGAATCACGTACAATGAAGCAGACTAGTAAGTGTGGAAGTCAAAGTCATCCCTGGAAAAAATAAAAATAAAAAAGATTTATAAAAAATCACATGTGTAATGTCACACATGGTTGATAAACCATTAGTCCTGGTATGACCGAGTAAGATAGTGGATGAATGAATCATTGAACTAAACGTCAATAACAGCAACGTGATCAAACCACAACAATAAACAAGTAATTTATTAACGCTGTATGTTCGTGTGCATCAACATCTTATAAATTAAATAAAATTCTCGTATTTAGATGAGGGGCAACATGCATGCATTGGGGAGGTGGGTGAGTATGGGTGAACTGAGCATACCAAATTTCCTGTAGGTGTGGATGTGAGTGGGTGTTTGTCTGTATCTGACAGTCCAGGGTGTATCCTGCCTTCACCCGCAAGCAGCTGGTGTAGGCTACATGCCCTTCCCACCCCCCACCCCCAACCCTGAGTGTGGGATAAATGGGTAGAAAATGGATGGATGAAAATTTAAATGAGTGTTGCTGCTGCTTTCTTTCCACTATCATTGTTCAGTGGAGCATTGTGGGTATTTTACAACATGGAGGATACATTAGTGCACCCTTGAAAGCTCTATGAATCCAGGACTCAGTCCTTGGCGAAATATTGAAGTATCCTTGACAGTGTTTGGTGAGACTTGATGACGTGGCGTCCTCGAAAAAGCAGCTTTTAAGGATAATTCCTCCACTTTGAGAAACGGCCATGAAGTCTCTGGAGGAGCGGCCATGTTGGACCTGAAACATCACATTTTCATTGTGTGTGTGTGTGTGTGTGTGTATGTGGTCTATGATGGATGTGGTCCCTGAGACACAGAAGCACTTTCTGTTTACAGTAACACCATAAACTGCAGCCTCAGTGATGATCACATAGATGAAACAACAAAGAAAACAAGGCCAAAAGTATGTGGACACCGGGCACAGGTCGGTCTGTTCTCAAATGATGAAGCTACTGCACAAATTTGTTCAGACATTTGTATCAGACCACGCGGTGTTAGATGAGGTGGAGGTCAGGGATCCGTGGACACCAGTCACCTTGTTTCTTCTTAGTCCTGTTTTTGTTCACGGGACATTGTCTGTTTGAAGGAAAAAAAAAAAAACCCTTCCCTGCAAACAGCTGCCAAAAAAAGTTGAAAGAATACTATTGTTTAAAACATAGCTGCTGTTATGGTAAAAATTTCCATGGTTGGAGCAACGGTGTACACCTCAGGAAGAACGGCTGTTGGCAAAAGAACACACACACACACACACACAGGCACACAGGTATAGTCAGAGATGTTTGTGTGTTGTGTATGTTGGCACTTCTGTGGCCAGAGGTGTCAACATACACAACACACATGACGTACAGTTAAACTAGTTAAACTACAACAGAGACATGTCGCCATCCACTGCTGCTGATCCAGGCTCATCTCGCCTTATCCTAAACAAAGACACAGGGGCTTTTAGTTTGTTTTGATGAAGTTCTTTTGGTCCAGTGCCAAAAAGAAAATCGTTCCCAGTTGCTCGGCAACATCCTTTTGTGCCATTTTCCATCATGCCGTGTTTGTGAGATGTTTCATTCGGGCTCTTTGTTGGAAAAATGTTTCTTTAAAAGTCCCATATGCTGAAAATGGCTTTTGATTGTGTTTTTTTTTTTTCTAAAAACAGTAATGAAACTGTGAAGTCGCTTCTTCACAACAACATGGACCCACCAGCTTCACAAAGCTCAAACAGTGTGTAGAGACCTTCACTAGAGATGTCTACAAAAGCAACTACTGATCTGATAACATTGTGTTTTCAAAATTTGTATCACACTAACGTATATGTACGCGTTTCCTTTCTCCTGCGAGAACTCTACCAGTAGGACGCGATCATGTTATGACAGTGTTTTGTGTAGAATCATGATTCTATATGATTTAATCTGAACTGAACTGATAATGTGATACCACATCACATGACTAAAAACTACACCTCTGGTCACGTGAGCTAGACACAATATAGTCGCTGCCCAGTGTGTAAACATCACGGCAACACGCTGGTTTTCATGATGGAGCTGAAATCAGCGGCAGACCTACCCAGTACCGGGTAACATTTACATCAGACGCGGGGAATTTGTAGAAAGTAAAAAATTAAACAAAAAGCGTTAAAACGTCAGACTTTTAAACGTAGCTGTGAGTGAATCAGTGAGACGGCACCAGCAGTTGGTGAAGTGGACTAGTGTGAACTAGACGGAACTAGTTGATCTGTTGTCAACAAACCAAACCGACTTTGGTGTGTGTGTGTGTGCGCGCGCGCGTTAGAAAGACGGGAAGTCACAGAGTTTCCTCTTTGTTATCGTTCTCACAAATCTGTTGAACAGACACAAAGTGTTTGTCATTTTATAATTCGCTGAATTATATATGAGTCAGGTTCATCACACGTTTAAATTAAGAAGCCAAATTCAGTTAACACTCAAGTTTGAACCAACGAAGGTGAATTTGAAGGAAAACAAACCGCTCCCAAAGCAAACATGACTCTGAGAAACGCAGTTTGTTTAGCTTATCGTTTAACGAGTGCCAGGGAAATCTGTATTGTCATTAAGAGGCTGTAGTGTGTGTGTGGGCATGCGTGTGTGGAGTCTTTTCTGTGTGCTGTTGGGGGTGAAAAAACACACACACACACATCTGCCACACACCTGACAAGAGCACTGGTGTCCGCATGTGTTTTCAGGGTGGAGACGTCAAATAAAACGTTGAGTACAGAGGAGGCGAGGCTGCACAGCGGCTGTGCTGCGTCCGCTCAGTCACCATCAGTGTGTAATTGGTCGTCTGGAAATGCAGCAGCGTCGCTCGCTGCTCAACCCTCAGAGTTTCAGTGTGGTGGTGGTCTGACCGTCTTGACGTCCACCGTCACTCTGCGCCACGGTCTAATGTGAGGAGTAGTTGTGTTTCTCAGCTGTCTTTGTATTCAAGTGTCATTTTAAACCCTAGATCCTGGTCTGAGAAAAGTCTCTGCTGAATCGGATGTAAACCCACATCATTTATTAATAAACTGTATAGTTTGACATCAGGTTAAAACGTTCAGTCTCTGTTAAACAGCCAGTTGTTAGTCCTGGTTCTGAAGCATCGCCACCTGCAGGTTGAGACGTGGACAAACCGGGACTAGCTGGTTAGCAGCTGCTGACCTTTCAAATTAAAATAGGGGTTAGGACTAAACAACACTCTGATTGGTTGAGACACAAGGCATGAATTAGCTTCCTGTCAGGATCAAATCTGAGTGAAAATGGATTTGTGAATTGGGTCTTAAGTCTCTAGTCGTGATTCTACCTAAAAAAATGCTGAGGCTGATGTTTTGGTCTGTGAGCTTCATTTCTGTTACATGATGTCAGATGGGATTGGATTGTGTTAGATTTTAAAAAGTCTCCCCTTCGTTGCCACAAGCTTTTTTTTTTTTTTTTTTTTCACATTTTTTTTTTTTTTTTTTTTTGACTTTTTGCAGATAATATAATCAGTGTCGGTTTTAATCAATGAAACAATTGGAGCTGTCGCTGGACAGGTGAACAGAAATAATAAATCCAAATATCTGCAGAGTAATGTTCATTATTCAGTAACGCAGCTGCTTCTTCCAGATAAATTCAGACGTCTTCTCTCAGTTTCACAGTGATGGAGGTGATGTCTGAATATTAACAGGCTGCTGCTGAACTCAGGAGGTGTTGGAAACCTCAGGTTTTTCCTCCGGTTCATCTTTCTGTCCCCATGTTCCCGTTATAGCTCTTCCTGCTGCTGGTTTCTCCCTGGACGAGCTGAGCTGAGCTGATTAGGTTTAATTTAGCTGCAGCTGTTAATCGACGTGCAGCTTTTCACAGTTTTTCTTTTTTTTTTTTTTTTTTTTGTTCTTATTTTTTAGCTGAGTGGAGACTTAAGGCGAAGCTGAATATTTGAGTCTGAAGTATGTGACTGGGTGTGTCGCCGCTTTTATGTCCTATTGTTATGTCGTTAGATCACAGCTGTAACAGTTGGACGGCCCCGTTTTACTGAGGTTCATTTCCCTGTTAAACTTCCCCGTGTCGTCTCAGGTCTCGTCAGCTTTTTGGTCATAAACGAGCTCGTTTCATCCGTTTGACTTGGATTTAGTTGTTGAACTGGACTTTGCTCTGAACAGATGAGTAGTTGAGTTTGTCGCTGGACGGACGCCACATGAGTCACATCGAGTCTGGCACCAACAGTGTGATGTGATGTTTGGCCGTCCAGAGGTGGACTGAGCGTGTGCAGGGGTGGGGCCGTCCCCCGGTGATGGGTGGTCGTCCAGAAACAAAGAAAAATGTCCTTTTTTTAAATTTTTGATTGAGTTCTGCCTTTCAGACGTGTTGCTGATGCCGACACACCGATTGTTTCCTTCACAGAGCAGCATCGTGCTGCGTTCTGGTGTCTTGTCACAAGCTCCGGATTCTCATGTTCAGCCTGCATCAGCCTAAATAAACGTAAACATGGGAACAAATCAAACCGGCTCTTTTAATGTGTCTGTTTTTAACAGCTTCAACGTGTTTTACCGTGGGTTTAATTTCATCTCCTGCTGCAACGCCGGTCTGTTTCATCTGTAACGAAGCTTCCTAATCTTTAATTTTAGTTTTTTTCAGGCCCTCAATTTTTTTGCCATGTCAGTAAAAACACGATTCAACTGTAACTTTTTAATTCCCAGAAAATATGTACTTCTGAAATAATGACACAGAAATCCCTAAAGGGATTTAATTTGTGAAATCAGAAATGTGGCCCAGGTGGTTTTGTGGCTCTTTATAATACCTCACCTGACTTCCTGAAATGATTTCATAATTTTTTTTTTTTTTCACTTGGCAGAGAGATGAAAAACATTTCTCGCTCGCATCTCAGGGCTTCCACATAAATTACACTTAATGTGGCAAAAGATTTCACCCGCATCTCCCGTTCCTGATTGCCATCAGAGGTTTTATTTTGAAAGAGATGGTCACTGGTATTGAGCCAGTTTGCAAAAAAAAAAAAAAAAATGAGAGGTTTTCTTTGTTACTAATGGTTTTCTCACTGGGACCAGAGGCCTGCGGCCGGTAGAAACCGGTCTGACCGAGGTTTCAAACCAAACCATGACGAGGAGATTTGTTTTGTCCAGAACGGTCCTGAATATTCAAACTACTTCTTAACTGAAGAGACGGGGCAGTGGAGGAGGAGGAGGAGGGTGTGTCGGTTTAGTCCAGGTCACATTTATTTATTTCTTTCTCACTGCAGTCGACCAGTGAGTCAGTGCTCCACATCTGTCTGTGCTCTAGTACCATCAGGAGGAGACCCCCACCCTGACCCCACTGTGTGTGTGTGCGCACACATTGTGACGTTTGTGTGTAAAATACTTTGCACTCACACACACACACACACACACACAACCTATTCGTGGCCCTGCTGTGGCTGCCATGTGGTAAATGGTCAGAAACTTTTTTTGCCATGTACACACACACACACACACACACACTGGGCTTGTCTCTGGTTAAACGGGGGTGGGGGGGCAGTAAGTCAGAGGTACAGGCCACGTCAGGTCAGCGTGGCGCTGTGTGAAACGAACCCAGCGGCCACATTGAGGCCCTGGAGGCTGCCACCGCTCCAGTGTGCGTCTCACGGCCGAGGCCACTGAGTTCAACGACGAGCACCTGAACGCACCGTCGCACCACAGACGAGCGCGCGGTGGATTATTGAAGTGTTGGAATAGGCGGCATGCACTGACCAGACTTTTCTTTCTGTCTTTCTCTTCCAGGAAACTGAGATCGCTGCTGAATGCAACCACGTAAGTGTCTCTCGCAAACACAACTCTCTCCCAGCATGCATCAGGTTACTCCAGTCTGCAGCATCAGACCCGCCACACGCCGTTTGTTGAATCAGTCGAGGCAAAAGCTGAACTGTTCTGTTCTTTTGACTGTGATGAATCAGAAGATGTTGTGTTTAATCCACTGCTCCTCTTCTAGCTACTGTGGAACTACAAGCTGAACCTGACCACCGACCCCAAGTTTGAGTCTGTAGCTGTGGAGGTCTGTAAGGGCACCATCTCTGAGGTCAGTCCCCGACTCTGAACCGGCCCTGCCAGCTGTGTTTGTTTGTGTCTGTTCACAAACAGCCCCTGAACACCACAATATATATGTGTTTGATTTGACAGTGACAAAATATGAAACCACAGAGAAGAAATCTTTCTAGATGCACACAAACTAAATTCACTACTCATATAAAACGTGTGTTCATAGATTTATAGAAACTATGTTATCTTGTAAATTCCAGTTGTGCATCGTTTAATAATTTCTACATGAAGTTTAAGTGGTCGTGGGAATGGAAATGTTCGTAGTTTCTGTTTGCTTTGAGTCCGCTTCATCTCCAGCAGCAGTTTTCATGCTACGATGGTTTGCGAAAACTTTCACTCTAACGACTTCAGCATGTGACAGTATGTCACTGTTGTGATTGTTGCTCTGCCTTCGGCGGCCAAATCATGACTTCATGCAGCTTTAAGTTTCCCCGCCGCTCCGTCGTGAGACTAAAACTGAGTGTTGTTTTCAAACGTCATGGTTGAGATGGTGAATAAAAGAAACACACCTCCACTGAGAGCAAACAGAGCTACGCTCATCTGTCAGATCTGGATTATCTGGTTGTGGTTATGATCTGGATCTGCACCAGACTGTACACACTGTTTGAATCACTGGGTTATAAACTGACGCAAGAACGTTTAGGCTGCAGAATAAGAAAATAAAAGTGTTCACCTCAGTTTTGTCTACATCTGTATGTAATATTCCAGCTTAAAGAATGTGCAGCAGAGGAGCTGGGGAAGGGCTTCCTGGTCTCCTGTCTGGTGGATCACCGTGGCAACATCAGCGACTACCAGTGCAACCAGTACATCACCAAGATGACGAGCATCATCTTCAGCGACTACCGGCTCATCTGTGGCTTCATGGACAAGTGTCGAGAAGACATCAACACGCTGCGCTGCGGCAGCATCAGCACTGGAGAGAAGGTGAGACCCTGAGACCCCACCCTGCCCTCACAACTGTGTGTGTGTGTGTGTGTGTGTGTGTGTGTGTGTGTGTCTGTCGGCTTGTGTGTGCATGCATGTACATGCACATCTGCGTGCGTCTTCTGTGTCTGCTGATTCATAAAAACACCTAAACCATTGAAAACACACAGCAGTCGCACTGCTGCAGTGGATGACACCATGAACAATCACACACACAGACTGTGGATTAATCCATGGCTGGAAATAGTCACACGCAGTTTCTCTAAACCCTATTTCTTTGTGTGCGGTATCTCAAAAACACTTTGATGGAGTTTCTTCAGATTTGGCACAGATGTTCATTAACTGGTGATTAAATTTGTCGCTCAAAGTCGTGGTGATGAGGCCTTTATAATGTCCAGCAGGTTTAGAAAGTTATATAAATGATACATGTATGTTTCCCGAAATGATGGTAAATCTTGGCCAGTTAAATCGTTGCTGAGTCTCTGTCATTCCATTATTTCTTACATCTTGAAGTGAAGTCATAAGTTTAATTCCTATTGTCACTGGTCCATATCCATAATGTGATGGAGAACTGTGCTGGGCGGCGGCCATATTGCTTGTCCTGTTTGAATAGAATAGACTTCATTTGTCCCGCCGAAAGGAAATGTATCTGTTTGACAGCATCAGAAAGTTGATGAAAATAAATAAATAGTTTATATAATAAATTGGTGAACCAGATCCCACCTTCAGCAAGAAGATGGTCGGTCAGTGTGAGCTGAACCTCGTGAGCCCATTAGACACGCTGCTTATTATGGGATGTCACGTCGGCACAATTAGAAGTTTGTCATAGTGGTTCATCTAACGTGACTGCACATACTCTCAATCAATATGCACACGTTCACGTTAATGTAAAAAAGTAGCCAGAGGTAAATAGGTAGATAAAGCAGAAGGTTTAACAGAGGGTAGAGCAGCACATGTTCACCCATGATCACACAGGTCTGAGTTGTTACAAACAGCAGGAATGATTTCCTTAACTGTTTTTTGTGACAGTGGAGCTGGAGAAGGAGGAGCTGCTGTCTCCGTACTGTGCTGTAGAGGGGATGGGATGAATTATCCACGATGGAGAGAAGTTTGTTCAGCGATCTCCTGTTTCTCACCTCTCCACTTTATGGCCTGTGATGGTCTCAGCCTCACATTATTATTTTGTCCATCCTCCTAACCACTAATGCAAGTCGTAAGTGGTTTAGTTTCACATGTTGTGAAAACCTAAATGGGTTTCCATGTGATTCGTGAGTCAAGTTGGTTCTTTATCAGTCTGCACATTATTTTACCCATCATCTTTTGGTGTATAAATAAAGCTTCGGTTTCTCTGAGGAGGAGCGTGAAGCAGCAGCAGCAGCTTCGATGTTTTAAACACAGATCACATGCTCTGTGTTGTGGATGTTACATCACGTGTGTCTGATTGAAGAGGATGGATGATTCATGTGTTGATGGAGGAGGCGTTATGTTTTCTGAGGCTTGATGACATTATGTCAGTGACACTGAGAGAATCGCTACAGGTTTGGCTCAAATGTTTGGTGGATAAAGACTTCATGTTAAACTGCAGCTGCTCTGTTTGGTGGAGACCTAAAAACCACTGAAGTTGTTTGTTTCTGACTGAAATTAAGTTTCTTTTCCAGAACGACTCATCTAAATGATTAACTGGCACATTAACGAGCTGTGACTGATGAGTTTGTTTTTCTACCAGGACAGATTATAAATCTAATCAGTGAGCTGCATCACCGTGGACACATTAATGACAACAAGGTGTTGATGTGCTGTCCAGTGTGTGTGACTGTGCTGTAACTGTGACCTTTGCCCTTTGCAGGACATTCACTCTCAGGGTGAGGTCATTGCGTGTCTGGAGAAGGGTCTGGTGCGGGAGGCCGAGGAGCAGCCGGGAGCGCACCACATCAAGGACGACTGTAAGAAGGCCATCATGAGAGTGGCCGAGCTCTCCTCCGACGACTTCCACCTAGACCGCTACCTGTACTTCGCCTGCCGCGAGGACCGCGAGCGCTTTTGTGAAAATGTGAGGATTTAGTTTTACTTTTCTACGACTCAGTCGCCAACATGAGGATGAGAAAAGTGTCCACACACATGCAGAGGTAAAATAAATGTCGTTTGATGATTTTTTTTTTTTTTTCCAGACTCTGGCCGGGGAGGGACGAGTTTACAAATGTCTCTTCAATCACAAGTTCGAGGAGGTGATGTCTGAGAGGGTGAGTGCAGCTTTTCTTCCGTCTTCTTCAACGGAAATCGATTTGCATTTTAACTAAGTGGAGAAGTCTGGGAAATTGATTGTCACAGAACAGCCACTGACATTTTACCCGAATGTGAAAACACAGAGCTGTGTCTCCGTAGGAATCCTGTCCGTATCGTTGTCACACTCTCAGAATAATAATGTGAACCCGTCAGAGGCTGGGACAAACATCTATTGTGAAAAAGTGAAAACTCAGTTCCCAACTCCTCGTTGACTCGGTCTGTGTGTGTGTCCTCAGTGCCGCGAGGCGTTGACCACCAGGCAGAAGCTCATCGCTCAGGACTACAAGGTGAGCTACTCGCTGGCTAAAGCCTGCAAGTCGGACCTGAGGAAGTACCGCTGCAGCGTGGACACCAACATGCCCCGAGCCCGCGAGGCTCGTCTGTCTTACCTGCTGCTGTGTCTGGAGTCAGCCGTGCACCGAGGTGAGCGCCACTGCCCGTCACTCACTCTCGGATAATTAACGTCAGTCAGAGGACCCAGTTACCTGCCACTCACTGATGGATTGACTTGTCAGATTGTGTCAGTCCCATTGTGGAGTGAAAAACTTCCCTTCCCCATAGAACATTTCACAACTTCCTGCTCAAGTTTGGTTTCAGAAATAGTTTTAAAAGATTCAGACTTTTTGTTTTCAGGTCGCACAGTCAGCGGCGAGTGTCAGGGCGAGATGATGGACTACAGGCGGATGCTGATGGAGGATTTCTCCCTGAGCCCTGAGATCGTGCTTCACTGTCGCGGCGAGATCGAAGGTCACTGCTCCGGTCTGCACCGCAAAGGCCGAACGCTGCACTGCCTGATGAGGGTCGGCCGCGGGGACATGGGGAGAGTCGACCCCAACTGTCAGAAAGCTGTGAGTCCACATCACTGATCTTAATGTGTTCAACACAGTTCCCACACGAAGCGTAACTCTAAAGAATGCCTCTCAGCACCTCTCAGAGTGAAGCTTCTTGCTGGTGCAGACAAGACTCCCATCTTTAGTATTGATGGTTGTGTGTTTTGTGCCTTCAGCTCCAGACTCTGATCCAGGAAGCAGATCCAGGTGCCGACTACCGCATCGACCGAGCGCTGAACGAGGCCTGCGAGTCCGTGATCCAGACCGCCTGCAAACATATACGCAACGGAGACCCCATGTGAGTCCTGCTCGCCCCCCCACGCTGACGTTGCATTCCACATCCATCCACCGCATTTTAATACTGGTCAATGGTGGTTATTCCTGCAGGATCCTGTCGTGTCTGATGGAGCATCTGTACACGGAGAAGATGGTGGAGGACTGTGAACACCGTCTGCTGGAGCTGCAGTACTTCATCGCCCGAGACTGGAAGTGAGTCCTGCAGGTCCAGATAAATACAAACACAGCAGTAGTTCAACACCAGTCAAGTTTAGTATAGAAACTTTAGGGCACAGTGACTAAATCTTCATTATTTATAAATGGATTTTAAATCCAAACACAATTATTTTACTCGTTTTCATTCCATTATTCAGAGCCCGTTGGTTGGGGCTGATTGCTTCACTGGTGTTGATCACAGCTTTCTTTAGAACATCATCCAATAACATCACACCTGACTCACACCTCCCTAACTCTAAGCCCTAGCGCAGCACTTTCCATCAAAGGGAATTAACCACAGTTCACAGTGTCTTGACGTGAAGCAGGGGTATTATCAGGGAAAACACGGCAGCATAAACATCAGTCGACACCTCAGTCAACACACTGGACAAGTTTGACATGACACTAATGAACCAGTAAGATTTAATACATTGAAGACCTAAAACTAAATTATTCTGTGTTCTAGAGAATACAGAGATAATTCTGACGTCTAAAACGCAGACTGATCACTGACGCATGTTGAACCTGATCTCCATGCTGTTGCCCAGGTTGGATCCCATCCTGTATAAGAAATGTCAGGGCGACGCCGCTCGGCTCTGCCACGCTCACGGCTGGAACGAGAGCAGCGAGATGATGCCGCCCGGTGCCATTTTCTCCTGCCTGTACCGCCACGCCTACCGCTCAGTGGAGCAGGGACGCAGGGTGAGTGTGTACAGTCGTCTCGTCTTTGAAAGGATCCGTTCATATCAACAGTCATTACCTTGTTACACTGGAGAAAAGCCACATCCCAAAATAAGACTAACCAGCGGAGGTAAGAGAGAAAATGTGACTTGAGTTTCTGGTTTACTCGCTGAAAGTGGCTTTAAAGCATCGGCTGATGATATAAATCCACATTATTACAGCAGCAATTAACAGGAAGGTAAATGAGAAAAGACAGGACGTTTGTGTGAACGTTGACTGATGGCAGAATGTTCTCGTAGCTCATAACTGGCAACCCTGAAGCAGAAAACCACCATTACACCGTGAGTACATACTGTTACTGAAACTGATGCTAATCGCTGATGAAATGTCACAATGACTGGTGCTTCGCAGGGGAAGTGATCGTGATAATTCTTGGTGTGTGTGGTGGCTGATTTATTTATGTATTTTCCCAGGTAGAGTTTCTGCTCAGATCTGATGTAATGTGATGTGATGAATCTTTGTTAACACTTGTTAATCAGTCGCAGTGAAAAATCATCAGGGTCACATGTGCTCACCGTCTTTAAAGTGATGCTCCGCTCATATACAGTTTAACACCAAATGCTCTGCAACTGTACTGCATACGCCATTTTCTTGGTTTAAAATGAACATTTTTATCACAGGAAGAGTATTGGCTCTTACTCTTAATAGTCCATCTATCTTCCAAACTCCCTAATGCTCAGCCTCTATATGAACATCTGGCCACAGCAGCATTTTAACACAGTCAAATTGGTTTGTTTTAATCTGATTCGTGATTCGTTGAGCCAGTATTCTTAATGAGTGTTAGCCACCAACACATTAGCCAACTAAAACACAAAAACTGTGTAGTGGAGCATCAGTTTAAGGCCTGAGGGACGTACGTCTCCAGTGTCGGTCTAACTGGACGCTGTGATCGTCCTCCTGCAGCTGTCCAGGGACTGTAAGGTGGAGGTGCAGAGGATTCTCCACCAGAGGGCGCTGGACGTGAAGCTGGACCCTGAGCTGCAGAAGCGCTGCATGACCGACCTGGGGAAGTGGTGCAGCGAGAAGACGGAGGCCGGGCAGGAGCTGGAGTGTCTGCAGGACCACCTGGAGGACCTGGTGTCCTCCTGCAGAGAGGTGGTGGGAAACCTGACGGAGCTGGAGTCCGAGGTAACTACATCTGACTACTGGTTACTGTGGCATAAGAGTCTTGCTGCTACATTTTCAGGCAGAACCACACAGTGAAGTGTGTTGGCTGAATTAATAGTATAGAGTGTAGTTCACAGAGTTCACTGAGGCTTCTGCTAACGGTTTGAAAACTGAAGCTCTCCGTCAGTTTGTCTCCCAGTCGCCTCCGTGGAGCTGATCACGTTCTTCTATAAGCACAAAGTGTCTGGTCCCAGATTAATACTGTATCAGTCTGACCAGCGTTTGACTCATTTCAACAACTTAATGCTTCTAAACAAAGTGGAAAGTCATTTTGACTCATTCTCTGACTCACTGGGTCGTAACATCATTGAACATCAGTCCTCATACATACACCACAGCCACTATGGAAATAAACTGTATGTTCATGAACAGAATTTTAAAGTTTTTTTCTATATGTGACATCTCTGTCAACGTTGTGAGTCCTTTAATGTTCGGTACCTGCTGCTCCTGAGTCCAGTCCGATCAGACCAGATCTGACCTGATGTTTGTTTCTGCTCTGTCCTCAGGACATTCAGATCGAGGCGCTGCTGATGAGAGCCTGTGAACCCGTCATCCAGGCCCACTGCCACGTAAGTCTGTGCTGACACACTCATCCTCTCCTGGTTCGTCTCAGATAAATAAATGGATACTTTATTGATCCGCCAGGGAAGTGATTTCATCTCAGCATAACACAACGATGACAAAAGGGAATGAACAGGAAAATACACCAACGACAGAACAAAGATGACACACACACTCTTACGTACCAATACATATATACATAAATATAGATTAAATATATAAATAAATTAGGGCTGTCGAAGTTAACGTGTGAACCTTGACCTCTGGTTTCAGAGCACAGCTACTTACCAGATGAGCTAACGGGAACGGTGCACACTGCTATGGTGTGCTGATTTCGTTGTGGGCACACTTAAGTATATTGCACACAGCTTACATGCATATCTTATGGTATATAATATAATACATTTGCTATTAACAATATGAAATCATAACTTTAATCGCAATTCAACAGCCCCACAGTAAACATCAATATGAATAGTTGGATAAATAGAGATGGTACAGCAGGTACAGCAGTAATTTTAGGCTGTAAGCGTAGCGACTGGCCTCCAAAGCAGAACTACTTCAGACAGCAGGAAGAGTTTTAAAGTGACTGAGCATGGAAACTTATAATCTAACTTTTAATCACTTTCTCTTCATCAGAGCTGAAGCTATTTTCTGAGTTAATACACTGTCTTGCTTCAGCTCTTTCTGTTAATGTGTTCTGGACAACACACTCACATTTTACATTAACACACAGACGGAGACAAATTAAAGGAAAAGAACACAAATTGTGTCGGTGATGTGATGTTTCAACTCGAGCTTCCAGAACCACCTCACTGTTCCTTTTCATAAACTCCTCAACGGTGTTTTTCTGTTAAAGTCCTCTAAAGGACAGCCAGAGGACAAGTAGGACTATTACAGGACAACAACCTCCAACAGATTCCTAAAAACTCACAGTGGACCTGTAGAACCTCCATCAGAAATGCTCTGACTGAACGACTTCTGTGACCTGTTAAAGGGCCAGTGATTAAACTTCCACAGCTAAATGTTGAACCTTCTCAGTGCCCGTTAGAACCTCCACAGGATCACTTGAAACCTTATAGTGACTTTGAGGACTGGGACTTTGTACAGGATTTTCTAAAACCTCCCTCAAACACCTACAACCTCCTTAATAACCACCACAACCCTTTAAAGGTCGCTTTGAAGGATCTTTACCTTCAACCGTTAGAACCTCTAAAAACATTAAACACTCTGAGGAACTCTAGAACCTCATCGAACGCTGCAAGCCCTTGAATGATAGAACCTTCTTAATAACCACTGAAACCATCTCTAGAACATTTTCACTGGCCTCCAGCAGCTATCATTCATAACTTTTTGCATCAATATTTGAAAATAGTTTTTTTTACTGTATATCTCAGTTTTTATTTATCGTAGTTGATGATGATTGATTCCGATCTCTGTTTCCATCTTTCAGGAGGTTGCTGATAATCAGATCGACAGCGGTGACCTGATGGAGTGTTTGGTCCAGAACAAACACCAGAAGGAGATGAATGAGAAGTGTGCGGTGGGAGTGACACACTTCCAGCTGGTGAGCAGACTCATCAAACTGTGTCCTCAGACACAACGGTCATTCTCGTGTCTGTTGACGAGGCGAGTCACGTGATCCGTCTGTGTTCCCGTCCTCAGATCCAGATCAAAGATTTCCGTTTCTCCTACAAGTTCAAGACGGCCTGCAAGGAGGACGTCCTCAAATTGTGTCCCAACATCAAAAAGAAGTAAGACATAACGTCAGTGTTTATCCCGACGGCAGCAAACGTTTCAGTCGAGGTTCTGGCGGTCGATCCGTTTATTCCCTAAAGTCAGACCTGAACATTCACTCACGTTCTCTTCAGGTGCTTCAGTAAACGACCGGCCGCTCACTTCAGTTTTCTAAAACTGACTTTCAGAGCCTGGTCACTGAATTATAACATCAGCTGCCAACAGCTTGTTTTTCCATTCAGCAAAATCTGAAATGTCACCAACAACCGAATGAGGACATTTAAAAAAACAAAAAACAACCAAAAAAAAAACCCAAGGATGTTCAGGATGTGGTTTCGTTTCTATTTAAACCTGAGACATTGAAACCCAGTTAGATTTTTAATATCCAGACTGAACGTTGTGGAACCTGCTGCAGAACTAAGAACATTACTTCATTACATTCAAAACGGTGATCATGGTGATTAATGCAAATGTTACCATAGACCATGGTCCTCAGTCTGTTTTATGACCAGAAACAATGCGATGTAATGAAGCTGACTTTATTGGCTGATATTGATCTGTAGCAGATATATTTTTATTGTCCCATGTGCCTATAAATAGAAATGTATCACTGCTTGTCCAGCAGAGGATATCAACTCCTCCTGGAGATTTAACGTGTGTTGTCCTTGTACAGGTAAACAAAGATAAAAAAAAAAACAAACAATTAAAACAACAACAAGTTCTGTCCAATACAGATGAAAAAAACAGTATAATGAACAGCTAGGACACAGTTTACACATGAAACTGGTCAACAGTTTAACTAGATCTATAGATCTTGATTAATCTATATTCTTGTGGACCTTGTACATTGAGTTTAATCATGTCATCAGTCGTTATTGAGCCTTTTTGCATATCAGTCTTGATGGTGATCAGTCTGGATGGTCATCAGACCCCATGACCCTTGAATATGAGCTGTCAGACATTCGACCGATTCAGTGACAGTTGGTGTTTGTGGTTGGTGTTGGTGTTCCATGGCTGATGTGACAACACGTCTGGTAGCGTGTGAGTGATCTGTGTCTGATGCTGTCGTGCTGCAGGGTGGACGTGGTGATCTGCCTCAGCACCACAGTGAGGAACGACACGCTGCAGGAGGCCAAGGAGCAGCGAGTGTCCGTCAAGTGTCGCAAACAGCTGCGGGTGGAGGAGGTGGAGATGGTGAGTTCAAACGCAGCAAAGATGATTTATCGACACACTTCATTCAAAACAATCAGAGGAGCAGAAAACAGGCTGGTTTCACTCTTAAGAGTTCAAAATATATGTGTGAATCTGCTGCTCCACCAGAATGTCTATGAATCGTTTTTTCGTCGAGGTTTTTCTTGAACTCGAGCTTCTGTCTTTTCTCACCTGCACAGACTAAACGTTTGTTTTCTTTGTGTCTGTGTTTTGTGTATCTGACCGTCAGTCGGAGGACATCCGTCTGGACCCGGAGCTCTACGACTCCTGTAAGCAGGACATCAACAGATTATGTCAGAATGTCGCCTACGGCAATGCTCAGGTAAACACTGAAAAGATAATGTTAACGGTGACAGAGAATGGTTGAACAGGGTTTTGATCCTTGTCCTGTGATGTGACATATACACAATAAAATGTTGGTTGGATGTGTAATGCCTCAGAAGCTTCCTAAAAACCTCTCTCAGGAAGATATTTTAGGGTGGGGGTTTTTAAACGCGCCAGTCAGAAAAGCTGTTCTGTGGTCAGACAGATTAGTAACTTACACTACTGTACAGTAAAGGCTGCTTCTATTTTATGAAATCCACAATAAGAACACACGTGACCTCTACCTGCAGGTGATCGAGTGTCTGAAGGAGAACAAGCGTCAGCTGACGTCTCGCTGTCACCAGCGGATCTTCAAGCTGCAGGAGGTGGAGATGGTCGACCCTGAACTCGACTACCAGCTGATGAGAGTGTGCAAGCACATGATCAGGGTAAAAAAAAAAAAAAAAAAGAAACCAGCATCACACAGTCAGAGGATGTGACATCACAGAGGATGATCTGTGATGTTGATGTAATGGCCACTTGGAGGCAGCGAGTGTGTGTGTGTGTGTGTGTGTGACGTCTGTTTCCCGCGTTTCAGCGGTTCTGCACCGAGTCGGAAGGGAAGAACATTCTCCAGTGTCTGAAGCAGAACAAGAACAGTGAACTGATGGATCCCAAGTGCAAACAGATGATCACCAAGAGACAGATCACTCAGAACACAGGTACACACACACACACCTTGACTCACCATCACTGCCACCATCATGACTGCTCACTATTTGTGTGCGTGTTCAGACTACAGGCTGAACCCAGTGCTGAGGAAAGCCTGCAAAGCCGACATCCCCAAGTTCTGTCAGTCGATCCTGAACAAGGCGACGGCCGACAGCGAGCTGGAGGGTCAGGTGATCTCCTGCCTCAAACTCAAATACGCCGACCAGGTGAGGACCAGGACTGACGGCAGGGCGGAGATGAAGCATCACGCGCATCACTGGTCGACTCATTGTTAACATTGTGAAACTCCTCCTGTGTGTTTGTGTCACAGCGTTTGTCTTCAGACTGTGAGGACCAGATCCGGGTCATCCTGCAGGAGTCGGCGCTGGACTACAGACTGGACCCTCAGCTGCAGATCCACTGCACACAGGAGGTACGCACACACACACACACACACATACACACACAAAAGGAGTGTGAGAGACCGGAGTGATATGTGAACCCAACATTTTTACACAGTTTCACTTTCTAGCCAGTAGGTGGCGATTAATAACCGTCTACACACATTTTGTTGTTGAGGTACATTTTGCTGAATGTGACAAAATGTACATACATTACATTCTTATTCATAACAGATGAAATGATGATCCAGCTCTAGTCAGATGTGCTGATTATTCACTGGAAAGAGCTAAGAAACTTTATTGTCTCTGTTCTCAAAGTGGGGATGTGAATTAAAAAACAGTTTGATGCAGCAGCAGATCAGCAACAGTCTGATGTCTGACCACAGAGTGAG
This sequence comes from Polydactylus sextarius, assembly GCA_016801845.1. NCBI lineage: Eukaryota > Metazoa > Chordata > Actinopteri > Polynemidae > Polydactylus > Polydactylus sextarius. The sequence goes on along the minus strand of CM028921.1, from coordinate 14,144,753 downwards.
CTCTGTCTGTGTAGGAACCCTGTAATAATGTTGTCACACACTGAGCTAACCTGTGAACCTGAAGCTCCCGTTAGTGGACGTCCACCACAGCTGCTGTGTTATTCCTCTGTAGCAGCAGGTTGTTGCTGTGGAGCCATCGTTTGTCACCAGATGTAGGAAAATAAGACCTGGGTTCAAACGAGTTAAAAATGAATGTAAAATGTAAATAAATGTGAAAATAAATGTCAGTGATGTGTGTGCAGATCTCCAGGCTGTGTCCGGAGGAGGCGGCGGCTCAAGAGCCGGCCGGTCAGGTGGAGGAGTGTCTGAAGGTGAACCTGCTAAAGATCAAACAGGAAGGATGTAAGAAGGTAAAACACCTGCCGCCGCCTTCACTGACCTCGGGAGGCTCGTAAACGCCAGCATCAACACAAACTAGAGGAAAGAAAACGCTCTCTGATCTATGAAACCTTCCTCTCCTCCTCCTCCTCCTCCTGCAGGAAGTGTTGAACATGCTGAAGGAAAGTAAAGCGGACATCTTCGTCGACCCCGTCCTGCACACAGCCTGCGCTCTGGACATCAAACACCACTGTGCTGCCATCCCACCTGGCAGGGGGCGCCGTGAGTTCACAAACATCACCTTTTATTACCTCTGTCTCTGCCACTGGCTCGTTTCTGAAAAAAGTTAAATACAGATCAGATTTGGTCTCGTTTAACTTGAAACATATTTTGGGAGCGGAGACAAACAAATTTAAATCTTGTAAACTTGTCAAAATCCTGTTCCTTTTTTTTTTATTCCTCAGAAATAAAATGCAGTCAGAAGTTGAAAAAAACACTGAAAAATAGTTATAAATCTGATTAAACTTCCTCTCCAGTCATGATCTGGATAATGTGTCGGCTATAATTTATCGTTATTTATTTATATTTTTTTGTGTGTCTCAGTGATGCTGTAATTTGGGTCAAAGATTCAGTTTATTCACCTAGTAAAAACACAGGGATGCTAACACTTCCATCCTAACGCTGAAATAATAAACCCATAGATAAAAACAACACGAAACCGCATTCTGTCATAAAACTGTTCCAAACAACAATATAAAAGCAGACTAAGATTAAATTAAGACCTCGGGCCACATCCTGTCACGTCTGATAGAGACAGTGGAGACTCAGACAGGAAATGAGCAGAGAGAGAAGACGTCCTAGTTCATGTCGAAGCGGCAACTTTGTGGTCGTGCAATTTTCATCGAAACCGCCGCAAGTTAAACATTAAACCGACTCTAAATCACAGGACCCCAAACAATGGCGGCTACAAATCATTGCTTTGTGTTGTTGTGTCTTTGTTTTCAGAGATGTCGTGTCTGATGGAGGCGCTGCAGGACAAACGCGTCCGTCTGCAGCCCGAGTGCAAGAAGAGACTCCAGGATCGCATCGACATGTGGAGCTACGCCGCCAAGGTACGGGACAGCCAGCTGGTGGCGCTCTGAACTGCTCGCACCCAGAGCCGGTAACATAGTCGAGGCAACTCAACAGCAGGACGCCATGTTGTAACCCCTAGTCCAGGATTACGGACTGTCACCTGTCACCTTCAATAGTAGTAAATGAGAATTCCAATGTACATGGGGTTACAACATGGCACCCATCAATCACTGAGTTGGTCAAACTCGATATGTATGGCTCTGCTCACACCACATTAACACAGTAGCTGTTTCTGTCAGTGCATGAGAATTTGTTGTAATATTTTAAAATCAGTTTAGTTATCTTTTATTATAAAATGGTCCCAGGTAGACTTAAAATGAGGGCTTTTTTAAACTAAAGTTTTTCCCGTTTTGAAAGATTTCCTTTATTCGTCTCCGCTGTGTGAGTCTTATTTTGTGGGCACTCACTTCCTGGCAGGCGGCCCCCGCTGAGAACTTCTCAGACCTGGCCATGCAGGTGATGACATCGCCGTCCAAGAACTACATCCTGACGATGATCGGTGCTGGCGTGGCACTGCTCTTCCTGATGGGGCTGCTCTGCGGCCGCTTCACCAAACGTGTCACCCAGGAGCTGAAGGACAGGTAGACCACGCCCACTCCAGGGTCAGGACATGCCCGCTGGAGAGACGACCACCGCTGAAACAGACCTTCCTGCCGTCCTCCTAACCCTTCCATCTCCTCCTTCTCCACCTCCGCCGGGCGGCCGACACTTCAGCCTCTTCTCACCTGCTTGGTTCACTTCCTCCTTCCTTCTTCCTGTTTCATCCTACATTAATTGACATTAATTACGTGATGGTGATGGTGGATGTGATCAGTGACTCATCTGCGCTGCCTCTACACAAGTCCTGCCCACTCTGAAGAGGCCACGCCCACTACCACTTTCCTCTTCTTGTGATTTTTCTTTTTTTTTTTTTTAATTTCTTTTCTCTCTGAATTTAACCAGTGCGCCGCAGCCTGACCATATACATGCAGTATTTTTTTTTCCCTTCCGTCTTTGCTGTGATTCTGGGGGGTGGGCAGGCAGGGGAGGGGAGGGGACGCGTGAGGAGAAGAGATGGGGGTGTAAGGATACAGGGGTCAGAGGTCAAACGTTAGGGGCCGAGGGAAGTGAGTAAAACATATAAAGTGTAAATGTGTAGAAAGTGGGAGATGCTCATGTACAGAGCAGAGTAATGACTCCAGTATTTTAATGTGTGCGTGTGTGTGAGAGGGAGATAGAGCGAGTGAATGAGTGAGAGTGTGTGTGTGTGTGTGTGTCTGTGTGTGTTTCTACCACCATATTCTTCTTGGTCGTCCTGCATAAAAGGGTTTTGGGGGTTGTTTGTTTGTTTGTTTGTTTGTTTTGCTCTGGACATATCTTTTTTTTTGTTGCTGGTGTGTGTTAGTTAGATTTTATCGCCATGGGACTGCCAGACGGGCGGTGCCAACCAGCCAGCCCTACACCAAGCCACACGGATCAGATACAGAAAGGAGCGGGGAGGGGGGACGGGGGCACACATTACAGAGGCATCCAGGAATTATTTGTTTGTCATTTGTGTTTTGCTGACCTGGCGACCTCAGCCTCTCTTCTATCATCAATCAGTTGTTGTTTTCCAGCCGAACCTGTGCCATAAACACACCGCATTCACCTGCTGCTCCCAGTTCAGACCTTTGCTTTTGTTACAAAGTTTGTTACATAGTTTCAGTCTAATCCTGGTCTTGGTCCTGAACTGGAACCAGCAGACCTGGCTTTCCTCTCTGTCTCTTTCTTTCCCCCCGGTCATGAACCTGCTGTGGTCATCGGTGTCACGCTGGTTGGTACAGAAAAGCTGAGAGCAATGCAGGAAAAAAAAAAAACAAAGTAAAACAAAGAAATAAAAAAAGATCTAGGTTATTATAGAGATGTGAACATTCTGTGTAAAGATGATACTGGAATCATTGCACATTTTTCGTTCTTTTTTTTTATATCTATAAATATATATATATTGTTTTGTCATAGCCTTATTTATTTGTTTACTAATGGACAAAGTTTTTTTTTTTTTTTTTTTTTTTTTTTTTCTATGATTTGAATGTTCTCTGGTTGCCTTTTCTCCAGCAAGCGAGCCCCTCCTTCCTGGAGTGGGAAGGAGAGGGGGGGGAGGGGAGAGGATGCAGCATCCACCGGGCATCAACCAACTCCAGGAGCCAGCTTGCTTTTCTACTAGGGTCACTGAACGTCTCTTGGGTAGGTGAAGCGACTGGTCTGGCTTGATCTGGCGGTGGTGAAGCCGGAGGTGTGTTGTTGAACACGGCGTCAGACGGATTTTAAATATAGAAAGTTACAACATCGTCAGCTGTCTAAACAGGAAGTTGCTTTCGCGATGCTGCGACTGTCTGACCAATAGAGAACCGTAACAAACGCATCATCGCTCTGTGCGTCCTGATTGGCTCGATGGGTTTGGGCCGCAATATGTGATATCATTTCAGTGACTTTAAGCATTAAAAAGAAATCAAATGAATTTGCAGGTTGGTTGTTGAGGTTGAGATCAGCAGTCAGATTTCAGTTTTATTGTACGTCGTTCTTTGGTGTCGGTGCATGTGAGCAACTTTGCCAACTGCACAGACTCCATCTCTCCTCTCCCGGCTCGAGCCGGTCACATGACCTGTACTATACTGAGTGCTGTCATTCTGTAAAGTCCGCTCCTTGCAGTTCGCCTGTGCTGATTCTTTTCTCTACGTGTTGAAGCTTGGTGTGGTGAGTGCTGCCCTCACTGCTTTACGAGACATTCTGATTCATTTGAACTGCCTTCGCTTTCCCCCTCTCCATCCAACGTCAGTTTTATCAAAGCGTGCCTACTTGCCGTCCCACTGAGGGATCCCGCTGTACAGAACATCCCCAGGTCCCGGCAGCCCCGGGGCAGAGGAGCCTGTGGGCCTTTAAGTGTGTTGGAGTGTGTGTGTGTGTGTGTGTGTGTGTGTGAGAATGTTGGTTAATGGATGACTTGTCGTCTGTGTGTGTGCTGCCCACAGATGTCGGACTGTGTAGTCACCGCAGGAAGCAGTGTGATCTTCGGCCGGCTCCTCGCAGTTCTCGTCATCCTGAGCGACGATGACTTGAACGTTCGGTTTTAAGTTTGTGATGATTAAAAAAAAAAAAAAAAAAAAAAAAAAGGAAAAAAAAAAACTTTTTGTAAACGATGTTTTGTGTCTGAATCCATGGAGCTTGTGATCATCTGATTTTCTCCCTGTCCACTTTTCTGTTTGGTTTCTTTTTGCTGTTCTGTACAGATGAAAATTGGACAGTTTGTTAATAATAATAAAGTCTGCAAGGTTTCTACTCTATTGTCAGGTCTTTATTTAAGAAGCCTTGATTACTTTACTTTTTACCAACACCGATGCTTTCTAGTTTCACCTAGTATCATTAAAAACATGGGAAATGTTTTGCTCCATTCAACTATATTTAGAGCGAGTTAGTCATCTGATCTCACTTCGTCCATGCACATATCTCACCTGGTGAAGAAGGCCCAACAAAGATTCTTCTTTCTCAGGAAGCTTAAAAGGACTGGACTCTCCCCCCAGCTTCTGATAAACTTCTACAGAGCCACAATTGAGAGCATTGTTACATAACCAATCTTAGCTCTGGTAGCTGTATACTTAGTATACTAGTCTTGAGAAACACACCAAGTTAATTATCAAACTTCATTCCTTTACTTGCTAAAAGTGACCTCTAGAGTTGGAGGTGCAGTGCCAACTCATTAACTCTAATGTTAACTCTTCCTTTGTTTCTAGTAAAGATGCTAAACAGCTAGCCCCAATCAGTACCAGGCCTGCAGAAAAATGAATTAGTTGGTTCATGTAGATATGAACAGTCAGTGGAGGAGTTGATTGTCCACTCGGTACTAGTTATTGATAGTCAGAGTCCGCCCAACCTGTCATTGTAACTCCATTAACACTAGCACCTGGTTTCGAGTGGCCCTGAAAGGGCGATACCCCTTGACTATGAAGTGAGAAGTGGTAGAGGTACAGATGTTATCCTATGAAATGGGACAACACTTTAATCTGGGTTGAGGGGATCGCTGGATGAAGGTGATGTTTAGATAATATAGGAAACAAGTCATGTAATGTTAACATATTGCAAATGTTGAGAAAACTGTTCACACAGCGTCCACTGACCGTGAGTTAAATCGAGGACAGATATGTAGTGACCAGGAAGAGGATGTACACCTGCAACATGATTTACCAAAAGTCTCATTTTCTGCTTGTCAGGCTAAAAAAAACCACAATGTGTTCTAACTAAATACTATCAGTTAGTGTATGAAAGTCTCCATTTTAGAGGCTTGCAGAGTTTGGAGTCTCAACACCAACTGAAAGACAACAAAAATACCTCCAAATGATCTACTCAACTGGCACAACATTAACTCCTGTTTTGCTTCCACTGCAGTTAGCATGCTAACCAGCTAGCTCCTGCCTGTCTCATCACTCCAGTAGCTTCCCAGAGGACAGATAATAGCCTCTTGTTTTTTGAACTTAATGCCTGACTGAGAGCTGAATGTTTGTGAACATCCTGAAAGACAAGCCAGAAAATGTTGAGTCTGATTATCTTGTTTGTTTTAGCATCAGGAAAACATGCAGATAATGACCCTGTTGTACATTCATCTACAGATTTATCTGATTCAAGACACTCAGCCGTAAACTGATGCTAACTACAACAATGGAAACATGAATTAATGCACGCTTTACTGTCTGACAGTAAAATGTTTCCTTTGACTAAATTAAAGGATGTGTCTGGTTTTACATTCCTCTCATGTCGCCCACAATTGTTTCAGTTTAAATTAAAAACATCGTTGTCCTTGTTTGCTGGCTCCGGTGGTTTCGGTTTATGAAAATATCTCTGCGGGTGCATTGAAACTTTACCCTGACATGTCATCTTTTGTTAATTTCAGCAAATGATGTTTATTCACCATCAGCTGTCAAACATAATGTAATGAATTAATAATGTTTCCACCGGCCTGTTGCTGAAGCTCCTGGAGGTCGGAGGCGTCCTCACCGTGTGCCTGGTCTTCACCCTGGTTTTGGTGGGCCTGAGGTGTGGACTGTGGCTGGTTTGCTCCACAACACTGATACTGTTTCCTGTGAACCTCTTCTTCACCACTGAGGCCGTTTGCTTCAGATCATTGTCTCGCTGAAAGTTGTCGTCAACAGTGTCCAGATTCAAGCAGCATCTCTGGATGTTGGTGCTAGAACTGCTCAGATTATTAAGGACAGCCTTGGTGCCGATTCTTGGACTTTGGCCTCTCAACCAGTCAGATCAGTCCAGGGTCACTGTTGGCTTCTACCTTGTCCTGTTACATTTTCCAGCTTGAAGATCTTTGTTCTTCCTGCTGAAGCTTAGCTCTGTAGCTTCTGAGTCCTGAAAACATTTGTTTGTGGTCTTTCTCTTTCCTGTGAGCCATAATGCTCCAGCAGAGGTCCTCACTGAGTTCTAGAAACTGATCAGAGATCAACTGCATCAGGTGTTTGTAGTTGATTCTCTACAACATGGTAGAAATGACCAGGGCCTTATTTATTAACGTTGCGTACAAAATATTGCATACGCCACTTTCTACACAAACTTTGGGATTTATAAAAACCGAACTTTACGGGAAAATGTACGCACTTCCACCAAGACTCTTGCGTACGCACAAAAAGGGAAAGGGAACAGGTAAAAGTGTGACATCAGAAGGAAACATGGAGAATGAGCTGAAATTAGTTCACTGATAGAGAATGAATAAAATATAACATCACACATCACATGTGAAGACATTTTTCAGAGGTACTGTTTGACTCTGTGGTTTCATGTCAGATCAGCAAATTCCTTTTATTTGTGTTTCTTTACGCCTGCGTTAAGCTTGTTCCTCTATAAATGAATATTGATTAAGGTCGTATCACTCTCACTCTCCCGTCTGACTTACAAACAGGTGTCGCCACATGTGGAGCAGAGTGTGATTTTTAAGGGGAAACTGGCGTCAGGCGTGCATACGAAAGGTGAATATTTTTTTGCATACACACTTTCTGTGTTTTGTTCGTACACCATCTTCTGACGTGAATCCTACGAACAGTTTTATAAATGAGGCCCCTGGACCACGTGGAACGGTATCATTTATCTCTAACTCAGTGTAACACCATCTATTGTCACGCTCCTGTGTCATTTCCATTCAGACGAAACATATTTGTCAAATAAAAATTCCCTAAAAGTCAAAACCTTAAATGGGTGTGACATTTGACTCTACATGTGATGTGGGTGTTTCTGATTGTAAGTGGATTTTCTGGAAATATTTTCCACCTGGTCGTCCTCGATCATAAATCCTCACACACATGAACATGTCAGTGTGTGGGTTTCATGCTGTAGTGTGTGTGTGTGTGTGTGTGTGTTTGTGTGTGTCTGTCTGCAGACATACAATGTAAACATATATGACTATATGTCTGGTCTGTGGAGCTTCAGGCCGTCTGACAGATCTGTGTTAAATTCTTCAGCCTGACAGACCAAAACACGTTCGACGTCTCAGATTCTGCTAGAGGTTTTATGACTTCGACGCCTGAAAACATCCAGAAATACCTTCAAGTCCAGATTTATAGCCTCAAACACAGAACAGACATTAAACCTGCTGGTGACATGATGTTGGGGTAAACATGTTTATTCCATGATGAACAGAATCAGGAGAGTAGAAACACAGCTTAAAGAAACATAGAAATACATTGACTGATATGCATTTAATTTAAATCACAGACATTTTCCTAAATCACAACATAGACATGATGATACATATATGTTAAGTTTTAGTGTAACTGAACCAGTTTAGGTTTTTAAAAAGTATAAAAGTAAATAAGTGATGTTTATCTATAATGGCAGACAGGCTCAGATACGTGTACATATTCAGAAACAGCTTTCTGTTTTTCTTCACGTTTTCAGAAAGGCTACAAATTTTCGACAATTACAGAACCACTGAAAAACATTGGGGGCAGCATAACTAATGGCTAAAACAAAAAGCGATGAAAAACTTTTAAAGATGTTGGAGCCTTCAGAAGAGAGTTTCTGTGAGTTGGTCAGAAATATTAAACTTTCTTCTACAACGCGGCCCTTGCCTCTTTCTGGATTATTACCTGAAACCTTTGACCCCATGCTGCCCTCTGATGTATGGAAAACAAACTCAGAAAAATGGATTCATGTTGGTTAATGTGCATTAAAGCCATCTAAAAAAAAAGCTGCATGTCACTCCTAAATGAAACATTTCCATCCATATGTTGCATTTAAAAAGGAAAAATAAAAGATAATTGCAGATAAATATTAAAAAAAAAAAAAAAAAAAAACAGTCCAGTGGCTGAACTTGAAAATTCACTTAATGTTTTGTCTGAACTCGTATTAGTGACATACATCAGAATAGATCCAGGTCTCTGGACCAGAGGAAAAGATTCATTTTGTTTATGATAATAAAAAGAACTTCTGTTAACTTCATCTCCATCTCAACTACATCACTATTATACTTGGATACATTATATACAGAATTCATAGTTTTACAGAAGTTCATCAGATACAGTGAGTCACCTGCAAAGAGGCCAAAACACTCAGTGGTTTGACAAACCCTCCCTCCCCCCTCCCTCCCCAGGGAAACCTGATGGGACTTTATTCATTGAGGTTACTGATTTTTAAGTTGTGATCATCACATAACTGTCTTCAGTCATATGTCAGAGGTCAGTTCATTTTTTCACTCACTTGAAAATTGATTGATCTTTGCTAACTTACGTTATTGTTCCACAATTTGGACATTTTTTTTTACACTCAAAGGTTTGGTGTCTTTCACAACAACACATTTATATTTTCCTCTTTCATGTTGCTGCCAGAGTCCTCCAGTTTATCTGAATGGCCAATCAGATCATTGTAAACTGTACTTGCAAATAGGCAGTCAGGGGTCAATTACCTTTCTAATACATATGGACACCTTAGCTAGTCAGCAACCAGGCAACAAGAAGCCAGGTAACTAATCAATTAGGCAGCTGTGGAGAAAATGTATCTGCAAATCTAAATGTTTGTCATTTTAGATGCTAAAATGTTTGTTCATAATCCTTCAACATAATCTTTAACAAAATGATATCTACTCTCAGCTTGTTTCTTATTTTGTGATTGGGAACGCTGGTTCAGCTGTGGATGAGCTTTGGTTGTGACTGTTATATATGAAATGCACTTGATGAGTTCTCCACACAATCCCAATGCAATATATTTGGATTTTCATTCAGATGTGTCATTTTCATCTGCTGCCGATGTTTAGACTGAGAAGCCAAGTTTCATCTCAGGAGAAGAATCTTTTTTTAAAGATTATTTTTGATTTATTTGTCATTTTGTCAATTTGTTTTTGCAGAAAACCAGTTGCTTAGCCATGTGCCTTTAATTTAGACTTTAATTCTCTCACTTCAAAGTGATTTTTAATTTTGGGATTCAGTCAGACTTGAAAAATTAAGGCTAATTTCTTCAGAGTCAACTGGGTCAAGAATCGCTACCAATATTAAACCTGAACTCCCGATCACACTGACACCTGACCACCCACCACCAGCCTTTCATTAAAACTCATATGGAGACACAAACAGGGTGACCTTGGTGAGATAGCGGCCCAGTAGCGTGTTGCGTTCCAGTTCGCTCATCTCCACCTCGGCCTCCAGAATGGAGGGACCTTTGATTGGTGTCACCAGGAGGAGGGTACCTGTCTGGCGGCCTGAGCGTTGCACACTGAAGTGGCCACGTCCACTGCCACCCGCCAGGCCAAAGCGCAGTGTGTCGCCCAGCACTCGGGCTGCTGACACCCGGAAGAGGACACGAGGGGCAGACATGTTGGACACCACTGATAGGAAGTGGAAGGAGATGGAGTTTGGTGCCTGGGTGCACACCTTGTCTCCCAACATGCATGGGTTCCTCTCACAGCGCCTGGAAATGATGAATCATGCAAAGTTTGGTGGTTAGTTTGGGTTTTTTTTTTTTTTTTTTTTTTTTACAGAATTTGAACATCATAACGGTAGAATATCCTGGTTGCAGCACCAGCAGCTTTTAAGACTTCTCACTCAGAACTACAATCTCAACCTTAAGGTGTTAGCTTGTAGATTAGTTAATCCATCAATCACACAAATCAGATGGTTTCAACCTTCAGCACTCTGGTAGTTCTGAAGTAGTGGTATTCTTTCTAAGACCTCTTCTATGTAGCTTGATTGTTAATCCTCGTCTGTAATCCGCTTTGGATAAAAGCATCTGCTAAATTCATGAATATAAATGTAAATGTAACCTCTGTGAATGCAGGAAAACATGTATGTAAGTTAATCCATCGGATCCATTTTTCCAAGCACACCCAAATGGTAGGAGACCTTGGGGTCAACCCAGAACACACTGCAGAGATGATGTGTCTCATTGAGTCTGACAACACCTCAGGATCCTTCAGGCAGAGGGACACCTGGACTAGCTTGGTGACCTGCTGCCACTGAGACCTGATATCACAAGTTTTAGCTGTGCCTGTGTTGATGTTCTTGAGCAAGGATCACATGGTTATGGTTAGGATCCATATTGTTTTTGACCAAAGGTTGTTTATAACTTTGACTCATTGTGGTTTTCCAGAGATGGTGTGCTTGCTTTTGAGCAACATGAAAACCCGTAAACCATTTGATTAAATCCCTCCAAGAACAATGCCCTAGTTACATATTATACGATTCCCAAATTAAACACCAACTGGTATGGGAGATGGTTTCATTCTTATTGTCCCAACATATCATGGTCTACTGCAGGAACTTGTGAAAGGGTTTTTTTCTGTTTCCCAGGGGTGCTGTACATGCCTACACTGTATATTAGAGTTAGTGGTCTGCCAGGATCTAGACTCCCAGAGCTGGTCCAGGATGGAGCCTGATTCCTGCTCTGACATTATTTCAATACCTGCTTCTTCCTTCTTTACTTAAGTGCAGTAGAGTTTATTATGTTCTCTTAGTCAACAACATCATTAAATTAATAATAACTAATTCTTTCAGTAGAAATGAAGCTTGTATCTGTGGTTTGGGGCAATGCTGGATGTTCTGATTCTACAAGACAAGTCCTCTAGATTTGCTATGTTACAGATGACATCCAAAGCTTGGATGTTGCCTTCTTTGTCTTTGATGAGTGTTCTGTTTTTGACACCACCCTTCTCTACCTGTCATTTAAGTCCCTGTCCTCTAACTTGATGCTTTGCTGCATCTTTGCTTTTTATCGTTTTAGCAGAATTTGTTTTTTTCCTCAATGAGTCCCTTCTAGCCTCTTCAACACAATTAACAACCCTAAATCTAACCCCTTGCATGCAATGGAGATTCCCTCTGGAGTGCACTGTGGACCACAGCACTGTCCTTCATTCTTCAAAGATGCAATTATGACTCAGCTGTAAGAAATAAATCAACACCATCATAAACATGTTCCTCTCCACCAATCAGCTAGGCACCTAACTGGAGCCCAGAGACTCAGCAAAGCATCTGAAGCCAAAACTCAGCTAGTTACCGTTAGTTAGAGGAGAGGGAGTTAAATGATGGGTGAAGAGAGGAAGTGCGGTGTCAAAAATGGAAAAGTCATTGTTTTCAAATCTCTCTTTATCTCCTTCCCTGTCATTTACATTTTATCTGAGTCTTTGTCTTTTTTAGGTGAGAGGTTTATGGTTTATGTTCTTCTCCCTTCATCTCCTCAGTCTGAATTCCTCCTCTTGTTGTTTTGTTTGCAGTTTCATTCTTCAGCTGAGTTTTCACTGTGGTTCATTGTGAAGCTGTTGCTCTGTTTGCTGCTGGATAACAGTCTTCAGGGTCAGTGGACAATTCTTTGGATCAAACTGTTTGTTGAAAGTTATTTGAAAGACCTTCTATGCAGTCAGACGAGATAAATGTTTCTGTGAGGTGATGTATGAGGGTTTGTGGCAGGAATTGGTGTGTGACATAGCAGGGTAGAGGTTTTAGCCACCTTAGCATCTTTAGTCAGTCAGTCAGTCCACTGCAGTTGTCCAAATCAAGTATCTCAATTCCATCTCGAATAGCTGTTATTGTGCCTCTGCATCTGCTGGATTGTGTTAACCAGCTGCTACTTGCATCTAGATGGGAACATTAAAGTCTTTTGACATCTTTGTTGCTGTTACTTCCCATGTCACTGTGGGCTCAGTGTTGCCACTTGTGGCTGGAAGCACCAAAAAAAGAAGCGGAAGAAGTGTTGCGCCGTCGTCAATTTAAAGATTCAAACCTGGACCTTATTTTCATACATTCATCCATTTGTGAGTAAATGATTGATAGTGACCAAAAGTGAATTATAAAGACAGCCGATTTGATCATGGTCATGGTGGTGTGATCTTACATTGGTGATGTCTTGATGTATGTGGCGTTTTTCATTTGAGGACACTCCACTGTCACACACTGGAAACTTCCATAGGTGTTGACACACACCTGCTGTGCTGTACAGTTGTGCATCCGGTTTTCACACTCGTCAACATCTGGACAAAGAGGCGGAGGCAAAAATTACAATGATTGATTACAAACTCATGTATAACTGAAAAGGTAGAACCTCCTAATTCTGACCTGTGCAGGTGCGGCCATCTCTGGCGAGGTCGTACCCGGCTGGACAGAAGCAGTGGAAGCTGCCGGGTGTGTTCACGCACTGATGGACGCAGAGTCGTCCGGGCTGACCGAGAGGAAACAGACGACACTCGTCGATGTCTGAAACACACAACGAGTCAGCTGATATGGTCATACACACAAACAAGTTAATCTGTATGAAGATGTTTTTCACCTGTGCAGATGTTGTTGTCGCGGCCTGATATGGTGAAACCCACATCACAGGTGCAGCGGGTGGAGCCGAGGAAGTGAGTACAGTGAGAGGGTCGGACGGAGGAGGAGGGGGAGGAAGATGTGGGTGATGAGGAGGAGGAGAGGGTAGAAGTTGAGGATGTTGAAGAGGAAGACGAGGCAGCAGAGGAGGCTGACAGAGCAGCAGAGCCTGGGAAGGATGAGGAGGAAGAGGATGACGAGGAGGGAGCAGCAGGAGAAAAGGAGGCCAGGGAGTTTTCGGTGCTGTTGAAGCCTGAAAACATAAAAGTCAAATGAGACTTGAAGCAGAAACTAGAATTCGTTCAGCCATCTGTGTTTGACTCACGTCTGCACATTGGCTGCCGGCCGCTCCACTGCAGAGAGTCCAGACACACTCGCGTCCGTGGACCAATCAGCTCGTAACCCGGTTTGCACATGAAGTGGATCTCGTGCCCAACTTCAAACACCCTGCCCAGTCTGCGGCCATGAGCGGGGGGCTCAGGTTTGGGGCAGGACACTGGGAACAGATGGGAACTATGTTTTAGAATTGGCCAACATGAATATAATCTTGTACCCTTACACTCATTCAGATCATTCCAGCTCATTCTTCCTCACAGATCACTGAGTCCTGGTCACTGATATTATCTGTGCCTCCACCTGTTGGGGACGCTACACTGTTACTTCTCACCATTCTTGCCGTTTCTGAGGACGGCCATGGTGCTGTTGTGCAGAGCGCTGATCTTTTTCTTGAGGGAACGGAGGCCCTGCTGGTATGACGCCTCGTGGACCGCCAACATCCTCTCCACTTGTCGCAGTGAGTTCAGCAGGTCGTGAGTGGACGGACATTCCTGTGGGCGGAGCCAGGACGAGGTTAGAGGACAAGTCTATAACAGAGTATTACACAGTAGGTAAAAAAAGAGAGATTTACTGAGATTAAGAAAGAAAAACAAAACCACAGAATAAGGTAAGCATTTTTAAAAGTTTTGTCATATCCATCAACCTGTCCTACATGAAATTGCATTTGTGTGAAAACATGGTGGGTTTATTTTACATGTATCTATTTGTCCAGAAGAAGACCTGACAGCAGCCTAACTCTGTCTCGGGTTGTCACTGTGTCTCAGGTGTGAGATCTAAACATAGAAGCGAGGTTCTGCAGCGCTGCAGTGACACTCAGGTGAAAACTGGCCCTGAGCCCGTCGCTGACCTCACACCGACGGTTACGACACGCTGCTGCCGCAGAGTTCAGCTCTGAGTCTGAGTGTTTCGGTCACAGTGACTCACAGACCAGGGAGGTGAAGCTGAGTTCAACACGAGGAGCTGCTGTTTTTACACATAAAGACATTTAACCTCGGTTAAAAAGAAAAACAAAATACATGACGTGACATGACAAAACTGACGCTGGCCACCAAAATGACATCAAATGAAGTGAAAATATAAAAAAACAATTTTAGTTAGGATTTTCACACAGGGTCATGAAATGGAAATGGAAACAGTAGCAGGATTTAATCTTTAAACAAATCTGCTTTTTAACCAGTTCCACTTGACTTTACATTAATTTACTTCTTTAATAAGATATTCAGGATATTAACACACACTATAATTCCCCATTTCCCATTCCGTGTGTGTGCAATATCACAACAGCTTTCGAAGTTTGATTTAATGTCTCCTGACACTTAATGTAATGTACTGTGTGTTTTATATTATTTATATTATTTTTCACATTCTGAAGAATCTTTGAGAGTAATATTAGTAGTACTTGTAGCATAGTAGTAGTAGTAGTAGTATAGTAATAGCAGTATTAGTGTAGTAATAGTATGTAGTAGTAGTACAAACCAGCTTATCTTCAATTCAGTCTTAACCAGTGTAAAAACATAAAAATGTCAGGGGTCCATATTTTATTATTACATTATATAATTCCATGATGCCTATGTATCAGCTGCTCTAATGAACATGTAACCTTTGATTTGTTATTATCTTTATTTTAGTAAAGGCTTTATTGACATAAAGATAGAATAAAAATGTTTCTATACTTTTATTGTTTTTCTTTAGCCTTCAGTCATCAGACATCAACTAGAACCTAATATCACCGATAACAGCAGCAGCTTTAAAGCAATGAATGAGTAAAACATTGAGCGTAGAGGTAAAATGACTGAGCTATAAAATAAACAAATGCAGCTGTCATCTGCAAAATCTTTCCTCTCTTTGTCATTATTACTAAATGTTTCCCCCTCATTTGGTTTACCCATTTACATATTTGTTTAGAACTGACACTGGTTGATAGAAAACAACAACATCAGATTTTTTTTTTCAGTCTCTGCAAAGAAGAAGCAGAGTTCACACATGACATCATCAGCTTCAGTCAAATGTGATGCTGAGCTGAATTTTCCACGAGCAACGTTTCTAATTCCTCTAACATGATTTCAGTCAGAGCACAACTTTTTTTTTTTTTAAGAATTAAAAGAAAGTGTTAGTGTCGCCTGGTCTCACCTGAGCAGAAGAAAAGCTCATCTGATGAAGACTCAGCATCACCATGACGACCCCGGCAGCCTTCATCGTCCTCATCCTGGGGAGACGCTCAGATCAGCTCCACTGCTTCTCTCAAACTAAATCATCTCCTCTCTTTCTGTTTCTTTTCGAGGGCACTTGCCAAATTTCACTCACTCACAACCTCCACCCCCACCTCCTCCTCCTCCTCCACCCCCCATCAACTGTTCTATGTCAGATATTTTGGAGGCGGGAGCTGCAGAAGAAGGAGGAGGAGGAGGACTCTCCCACATCTGGAACAAGCTTTCACTAATTCTGATCCGTCAGCAAACCCAGAAATACACTCACAAATTACAAGGGCGACTCAGCTGGCACAGTGGCGTCTTTTAATCATCATCTGCAGAACAAAGCTGCAAACGTTTCACTGACTATTTCAGATTTGCTTACTGGCTCAGGAATGTGACTCCTGCTCCAATTACAACGCCTATAAACTCAAGCTTTCATTTTTTTCTTTTTCTTTTTGAAACTCTAAACCTGCTGTCTTGCAGGATAATGTCATGTGGCTCCTAAATGACAGGGCAGTTGATTTCCCGCCTGGATTATCCCATCACCCCACCCTCCCCCGCCTGCCCACCTCGCCAGAAAAAGAGAAGACCCTGAACGCACCCCGCCGCTGCTACGAGTCCAAACTTTAACTGATGTAAACCCGGTCATATATGAGGCATGATAATGGCAGAGTGTGATCGCACACTATAATCTCCTATAGAAACACTCACACACATATCCTTGAAAATCCTTCAAAGTTTGTAGATTTTTTGAGAAAAGCAAATAATAAGTTACAACCAGTGGTTTTAGTCAGGTTTTCGTCCCTGCCAAAGGAGAAATGTCACTTCAGTTTAGGTCAAAACAAAGCTTAGAAGTTCTTTAAAAGTTCTGCAAAATAATAAAAAATCTGTTTTTGTGTGAACATTCAGTGTTGAGTCAATTTACCTTGAAAGTCTTAGACTTTAATGTTCATTAACAAAACCAGTACAGGACCAAACTGTGTTTTCTCTACAGACCTTCAAAGTCAACGACCGTTTGTGTATGTAAGTAAAATAAAGTGTGTTTAAGGCCTTGCTGTTTACTGGGGGCTGCTTTATCTTCTGCAGGTCTAATTTTAAGCCTCATTTAGTTCGGCCTGTTTTCACCGGGCCACAGAAACACAGCAAATAAAGCGCGTGAGTTTTGCTATGACTTGCAAAACATTAGATTTTGTGCTTCTTGGTAGACATATGATTGCAGAGACGTCACTGTGTTGACCACCAACCAGTAACACGGCTCAAAACAGTCAAACCCGGCTGATGTTTTTTCGTACATGTGAAAATGGTGGCTGATCATCAGTGACACCAATCATAGAGTCATTTTTCTCAGACTAGAAAGTACAACATTCATTTTCATATCCAGTGACCCCAAGGAAACTTGGGAAAATAGGCTTAGGTGGACACTGGACCAATCAGTAAGCTTGTGACAGACAGAATGGCTGCTGCTTTATGACTGTGTCAATCAAAACAATAAAAATGTTCATTTTAAAATACAGAGTTGTCAAGTGAGTGCCACAGTGACGAGAAGACTCCCTAATACATGAGGGTGTATTGTTCACTAACTTCACCATGATGACCTCTGAGAAATGCTTGAAACTATACAAAAACAATAGAACATGGAGTCATTGGTTCTATATTTGTAAGAAAAGTCACAAATGTTACTTTAAAAATAATAAATAAATGAGTCGTGTAGAAATGTTCACTGCCTATTAACAAATTCAAGGATCCTGTAGTAACAGAGAGTTGGTGCAGTGTGAACAGTGTCCACCAGGTGGAGCCTCAGTCTTTCATGTGATTTCATGTGGTGCAAAGTTTGTTTTTGTGTGCTGTCAGGTGAAATCAGTTTATCTTGTGAGAACAAATAAACCTTTAGTCACCAGTGGCTCAGCTGTGTGTCTGATTCAGTGTTTTCATAAAATGATCATTTATGTCAGTAAAGTCACTAATTACATTCAGAGGCTTTGATTGACACAGAAACCACATGAAAGACAGACAGAGGTAGTGACCACAGTCAAACTTCACTCTTTCTGAACTCGTTTGTGCTGTTTTCTTCTCACATTATTATTATTATTTTTTTACTTTTACAAAGAGAAACACTTTGATCTTAAAGCTTTGTTCCACATCTGTAAACACATCAGCTGCCCCCCCCCACTCACTGCAAAGAAAATGCAATTTGTGATATATATATATATATATATATATATATATATATATATATATATATATATTATATATATATATATATACATTGAACAAAAATACAAACACAACACTTTTGTTTTTGCTCCCATTTTTCATGAGCTGAACTCAAAGATCTAAAACGTTTTCTATGAACACAAAGGGCCAATTTCTCTGAAATATTGTTCACAAATTTATCTAAATCTTCGCCCAGATAATCCATCCACCTCACAGGTGTGACATATTAAGATGCTGAATAGACAGCATGATTATTGCACAGGTGTGTTTTAGGTTGGCCACAAGAAAGGCCACTCTAAAATGTGCAGTTTTTCTGTGTTTTACTGTATCGCATAGAGTTGATCAGGTTGTTGATTGTGGCCTGTGGGATTGTTGGTCCACTCCACTTCAGTGGCTGTGTGAAGTTGCTGGATATTGGCAGGAACTGGAACACGCTGTGTGCTATCTACCCAGTACAGTTAAAACAGGGATTCATCAGTAAAGAGAACACCTCTTCAAAGTACTAGATGCCACTGAATGTGAGCATTTGCCCACTCAAGTTGGTTACGACGACGAACTGCAGTCAGGTTGAGACCCGATGAGGCATGTAGATGGACTTCCCTGAGATGGTTTCTGACAGTTTGTGCAGAAATTCTTTCTTTATACAAACCGATTGTTACAGCAGCTGCTTGGGTGGCTGGTGTCAGATCATCTTGGAGGTGAAGATGCTGGATGTGGAGGTCCTGGGCTGGTGTGGTTACATGTGGTCTGTGGTTATACAGCCAGTTGGATCAACTGCCAAATTCTCTGTGCCTTTGGAGACGGCTTATGGTAGAGAAATGATCATTCAATTCACGGGCTCTGGTGGACATTCCTGCAGTCAGCATGTAAATTGCACGCTCCCTCAAAACTTGCAACATCTGTGGCATTGTGCTGTGTGATAAAACTGCACATTTTAGAGTCGCCTTTTATTGTGGCCAGCCGAAGGCACTGTGCAATATTCATGCTGTCTGATCAGCATCTTGAAATGTCACACCTATGAGGTGGATGGATTATCTCAGTAAAGGAGAAGTGCACCCTAACACAGATTTAGACAGAATTGTGAACAATATTTGAGAGAAATAGGCCTTTTGTGCACCTAGAAAACATTTTAGATCTTTGAGTTCAGCTCATGAAAAATGGGAGCAAAAACAAAAGTGTTGTATACACTGCCTGGCCAAAAAAAAAAAAGTCGCCACCTGATGAAGTGATGCACCCATCATGCCTGGTGATACTGTACAAGCCTGTGGGGGCTGTGCTGTGATCTGGGGTTGCTGCAGTTGGTCAGGTCTGGGTTCATCAACATTATGTGTCAAAAGAAGCTGACTACCTGAATATACTGAATGATCAATTATTTTTTCTTCCCTGATGATACAGGCATATTCCAAGATGACAATACCTGGATTCATCAGGCTCATATAGTGAAAGAGTGGTTCAAGGAGCATGAGACATCATTTTTACTCATGGATTGGCCACAACGGAGTCCAGACCTGGAGAAGACTTTGCACAGTGGTCCGACTCCCATCATCAATACAGGATCTTGGTGAAAAATGAATGCAACACTGGATGGAAATAAATCTACTGACACTGCAGAAGCTCATCAAACAATACCACAGTGAATGTGTGCTGTAAACAAAGCTGAAGGTGGTCCAACATGATTTTAAAAATTTCAGTGTGGAGAGACTGATTGATTAAAAGTAGTATAACTGGTGACTGACCACTTTATTAGGTACACCTGTATAAGGTAATGAAACACTGTTGATTCCTTTGCAGTTGTTCAGTTTGTATTGACTTAATCAGAAATATGTATATTTCAATCATGTTTTGATATTATTTTACACTGAGTTGGATTATATTTGCATATATTTATTTATATTGAAAATGTCCAATCACAAACTAAAAGGGAAACTCCTGTAGAATGAGGAACAGAAACAGGTGAATGTGTGAATTCCTGATGCTTTTAAAAATATGCACAGCCTGTGTGTGTGTGTGTGTGTGTGTGTCTGTGTTGAACCCACCCTGCGGTCTGATGGATAAACCCCCTCATTGAAATGCATGCTGGGAGTTTGGTAGCTGTTGACATAGGTTAACTTCAAGATAACTAAAGAGGCCCAGGAGACGTCTCAGTGCTCCTCATCACTGCAACTTAATGAGTTAGGACACCTTTAATTAAAATGAAATCATTTAATGGATTTTGTAATTACATCAGAGTTCAACTGACACCCAGTCAGCGCGCCCGCTCCCCCTGACCTCGGCGACATTAGAAACACTGATGAACTCAGCTTTTATTAGACAATCAAAGCTGCTTAAAGCTGCAGCCTGGGACCTTTACATCTACTGCATTTAAGTTTTCACGAAACAAGTTCACATTCAGGCTGCAGATAAACCAGCTTTTAGCAACATGCCTCAAACCCCGCCCCCTCCATGTAAGGGGGCGGGGCCTAAAGTCAATACAGTCACTAGGGGGCAATCCAGATGTTTTAGCTTTAGCTTTGTTCTAACTTTTGGTAAAACTATCATAACATCCATCTTTATATCCATTCCGTGGATGTTGTCTGATAGACAAGAAAGAGCGTTTTATTAAAATTCAGCTAAAGAAAACATCTGGAGGCCAGTCTCAATCCACCAGTAGGGGGCAGGTGTGTCATCTCCACAGGTCAAACACAAGGAGTCAAATAAATGATGAAGCATCTTCAACCTAAGACTGACTGAGATCAGATTTCAATCCCTGAAATCTTTGCATCTTCATTTGCTTCACTGGTGGCATCAACTCTCTCCCCCTCCTCCTTCCACTCTCCTCCCACTTGCCCCCTCTTTCCTGCAGATGAATGAGCTGGTCTCCCCCCTCTTTCCACCCCTCTCAGTGGTGTGTGATGGTACAACCCGCTGCCATACTCAGCGGTCACCTCTCTCTCTCTCTCTCTCTATTTCTGTTGGTAATCAAGGATTCAGTTGTGTCTCACTCCCACAGTCGTAAGGTTTTATCTCTCTCCTCCTCCTCCTCCTCTTCTACTTCTTCTGTTGTTATGACCCATTTCAGGAGCGACTGCCACCGAGACAGACGTGAGTAACAGACACACACACACATATGCACACATACAAACACAGACAGTTACATCAGTGTAATCTGAGAGACATATGTGGTTATGTTGCACTGTAAAGACACAACTGAACCTGAACCTACAAGGCAGGTCCAGGTTCAGGTTCAGGTTCAGGTTCAGGTTCAAGTTCAGGTTCAAGTGTCAGTGACGACTGGTGGATGAAGACTGACATGATGAAGACTGTAGTGCTGCTCAATATGAAGGAGATGTTCTCAGAATAACATTTCACCGGGGACAGGTGTGTATGTGTGTTCTTGTACTTCTGTATTTCTGTGGACTGGAAGTTTTTCGCTGCAAAGTGAGGACACAAGTCTGATACCTAATGCTCAGCTTGACGTGTTACTATGTTAAATTTAAAAAAAAAAATAAAAATCTAAAAAAAAATAAAATCTCATATTTTAACGTAAACATAAACAGAAAATAAAGATTATTACAGTGTCAAGATAAACTTCTCAGTGCCCTCTGGTGGAGAAAGTCTATATTGGAGCTTTCTAAATTGGTTGAAATGTAGCTTTGACATTTCAGCACCAATTTGCCTCATTAGCTGTTGGCTAATTAAACTGACCAGCTGGTTTATCAGTCGGGCTCCACTGAAGTCATTTGTCTATACATTTCTTGTACAGACGATGTCTACACATGCGTTAAGATTTGTCTCAGCAGTTTGGTAATGGTATATGCAAATGAGCTTGAAATGAGCTGTTTGACGGTAGAAACATTGTCTTTAGGTTCAGCTTGCAGCTAGCGAATGTGTGTGTTTGTATGTGTGTGATTACAGGATTTAATGCATCTCTTGGATGTTTTCTAGAAAACACACCAACCTTGTGGGGACCTGAAGTTCTTACAGGGACCATGCCCTGGTCCTACCCAATGAAACTGTTATTTCTGAATCAGTGCAGTGTCCTGACAAGTATAGTTGCACAACTGTTTTTGTTGATTGACTGTTTAAAAGAAGGAAAAAAAAAAAGCAATTGAACATCCATTTGTTGAAAACATAGCTAACCACTGTGGAGATCAGTATCCACTTCAGCCTCCGCGCTCATTACCGAGAGTCAAGTTCAAGGTTCTGTTTATTCATCCATGAAATCGTTGAAATGTCAGCGCTCACATCCTCGCCATTTTTCCCCCCGTCACAGATGAGAAATATCACTGTGTTGCAGTTTCTAAAACAGGACCTGAACATTTCAGTGGCGCTATGATCATCAGGGTGTGAAGAAGTGACCCTGAAGCTCTCAGACATGATTTTCCTGCTGTGAGAATGGATGCAGCTGTGAAGTAAATCTGACAGGTTCCTCCTCCACGACTTAACAGCTGTTGGCCGAGTGTAAAGTCTGAGGGTTACTGAGCTTATGCATCAGGTTTGGTTAACTCAGTGGAAGCAATGAGGGCAGCAGCTCATTTAACTGCCCAAAATGAAACAGAGGTCACAGCAAGAAACACTTTGTGCTGGTGAATTAAGACCAAACACAAAGTTCAACAACTGAACTGTTTTTTCAACAACTGAATTTCATGATCTGCAAATATAGTAGTAGTCCTTCCTGGAAGCCTGTTATGCTAATGGTTTTGCTAATGAACACAAGTGTTAATATTTTGTTTTCAGAAAAGTCCAACCAACAGCTTGAATCCAAAATCAGATTTGTTGTACTGTATGACTGAGTGTCCTCAGACCGCCATGATGGGCTGCGTCTGTTTCTGATTCACGCTGACATCAGCTTGTATTGAGCTGGCTGAGTATTGAGCTTTTGCTAAAGACTGATAGATTTTGGTAACATAATATCTATTTGTGTTGCCTGGCACGTATCCACTGCTCTTCACATTGTTGTCTTGGCCCCACATGTAATGATTCTGTGTGAAAAAAATCACTTCAGACTCACTGTATGAGAATCATTGTGGTTTTGTACCTTTAGAATTAGTCCTTCATATAGCACTGCAGTGTTTGTACAGAAGCCCAGAATGGACAAAGGAAACACTGGCTCTAGAGGGGAAGGTCTTTCATGCTTTTATGATACCTGAAGGCCACCATAGGTTTTCGTAGACACAGTGAATGGATGATATGAACAGTGGAGATGTTAAGTCGGGTGCAGTCTAGATATCACCGATTCTACATACTGATTGTTTAATCACAGCATTTAAATAACCCTTAATTAATAAATCTAAAAACTTTGCTAAAAGTTTATATCACCATCATCATCATGACTTATCATTTTAACTGTCACATATTTGGACCCCAGCGTCTATGTTTCGTGAGCTGTAGTTGTAAAATTCTCTCTTGCTGCCTCAGAGTTTTTACTCTTACAACCTCTGACAGTGTCACGTCACCTGCTGCAGGCTGTAACATCCTCTGCTCCATGTCCTCGATTGTCATCTCAGCTTCATGCCAAATCATTCCCTCTGTGTGTGTGTTTCACAGGACAGTGCCGCTCTGATGACATGTCACTGACATCTTATTTCAGGTTTCCTTGTCTACAGATGGAGCAGAACACGCTTGAAATGGGAAATTTTAATGGGGTGTAATGTGCTAATGACGAATGTGCAGCTCCTTGTAGGAGCGGCTGTAGCTCAGCAGATGGAGCAGGTTGCCATTTCTACACAAACAAGTATCCTGGTACTAGACTAAGACTAACCAAAGGTAATAATCATTATGTTTACATGCATACAATATTATTATTCTAAAAAAAGACAATTCCTCTAATAGTCCCCTTTAAAGTGAGATCAAATGTTGATGGAAAAACGCCTCCATGACACTTGTCCTACAGCTACGTCCTCTGACTTTATCCTACACAGGCATTTCTGTCACATTTTTTACTGCTGTTGTGTTGTTGGTTTGTATTGCAAACTACTATCAAACCTAAACAATGGAAGGATGTGGCACAGGGTCAAAGCAGTTCGTCCACTAATTGTGAGGTTGGTGATTAGTTCACTTGTAAATTGTAAATCTTTTTCTCACCAGGATCTTTAACAGCTCTATCTATCTAAACCCACCAAATGACAAGATGTAAATTCTCAGGAAACCTGAATATTATTTGCATTAACATGCCAGACAATGATCCCTCGCCATGTCACGCTTCACCACTCACAACTTTGTACATTCATACATTGCATTTTTTGTTGTTAGTAAATGTACATTTATATCGCGGGAGTCTTCAGGTGTTTTGATTTTACCTGCAGGTATTTTGATTTTTTTTTAGATTTTAATTATTTTTGCAGTAAAATAAGTAATTTCTAGCCTAAAATAAATAGTGTGTGGGGAAGGTTTATTAAAGCTTTAAAAAAAATAAAATAAATATACTGTTACTACTTTTCTACTTCTTGTCACATCTCGTGGGGGGTTCTGGAACCAAACCCTCTAAAGGCAAAATTCAGAATATTGTGTGTATCAAACTCTGTACATTAGTACATAGTGTAATATTATATTATCACACTATTATGATAGCTATCACATTGTAATAGTAATAGTGTAATATTAGTGTGCGTAGAAAGAATAAAAATTGAACAGTAGATGAAGATGTTATTAGTCCTGCAGGTATTGCATCATAAATCAAATTTCACTGTTGACAACATGAGAAATCAGAAGATGTTAACATGTTGCTGAGATGTGGTCAATGGGTCAATGCCTGTAGGTAGTTTATTAGGTTATTAGTCTCACTACAATAACCTGTATAGGTAAGAGGTCACAGTAGCAGTTAAAGCAGTTAAAATGCTCCTCCTCATCAGCAGTGAATCTGACTGAGCTTTGTACAGTAAAGCAGAACAGACAAGTTGCTGATGCAGGACCCAAACCACGGCTTCTGTTTCTTTAAGTAAATTGCAGCTGCTTTAAAAACTGTATATGGCACAAAAACCTGAGGGTGAGTCAAGGGTAGTATGTTCAAAATTTGAATGCTTCATAAGCATTAAAATCTTCATACACACTCTGTCCATCCTTAAATTAAACAGACTTTTCTGCTGAAAGATGCAGAGTGCAAGATTTTACAGTGTCTCACACTTTTTCCCATCAGAGTAAAATATTAGCATCAAGGATGGTGACAGATGAACCTGTACTTGACCACTGCTTTCTACACAGCTGCTGGATAAATGCAGGTTTTAGAGAAACTAATCTGTCCTGCAGTGTTGAGCAGGAAACTAGAGCTTGTTGGACTTGTTGGGCTCCATCTACTAACTTCTTCTTCCTATGTGTGAGCTGAGTATGCATGCTCGTTTAATGAATGTATTCTCAAATCATGTTTTAATTAATAGTAGATGGATAAAGTGTTACAGAATTCTGGGTCAGACTTCTATCCCTGTCAACAACAAAGTGTGTCAGTTCACGAAGTCTGACTGCTGTTCTCTCCCTGACCCAGTCTTTTAATACATTGTCTCTTCTGATTGGTTGTAGTAGTTGTAGGTAATCTTTGATGATTGGTCTTCCCGAAGTCAGCATCGTCCCTGTTCTGGTCTTGTTCCATGCGCACAGGTTCCCACATCCGCACCCGCTTCAACAGTCACGTACACACTCATCTTTCTTTCATGTATTTCCCTACAAACATTCCACAGTTTCACTCTCCACTATGTAAGTGCGTTTTGTTCCTTCATATCTTGTTATTCAACCTCGACAGGGCTTTGACTCCTCAGTCTATTGTGCAATAACGGCATTAAGCTGACCTGTTTATTACTTTGTGAACAGGTCATTTGCAACAGAAGTCTATTTTCCCATAATATCTGCGACGTATTCACAGTTTACACACACACAGTTGCCCATTCTTCAGTATTTGCAGCCTAAGTCTATTTTCCCAGAAGGTGATACGGTGTGACACTGAATGGTCCTAATCCATGCACATAAACTTAAACTATTCCTTTCTTTTGTATCAAAGTCTGCATACATATCACAAATATTTCTTCACTGAGGCAAAGGAAAACCACACATTTATAAGTTGGCTCTGATTGGGTAACTCCTTGAACACACCAACCAAACAGGAGAAAAGTACCTTGAACATTATGCATTACCTATGTTGTACTGAAACATGATACATGTTGTATCTAAGTCATTTTGTTGGTCAAATGCTTTGGTCCAGAGTCAGGCTGCTGCCAGTGTTTGAAGTTTTAAAGTTTTAGGACGAGAACATGAAAATATCTCTTTGTTGTGTTTAGTTTGATGATACATGATCAGTGGTGTTATTGTTAGTTATTTCTGCAGCATTTCAACAGGATGCACATCCGATTCTTCTGGATGAAGAAAAAGACAAGAGTCCAGGAAGAATCTGAAAACAGGAAACTAAATGGATCTTTTATTTCAAATCCGATCGTGCAGATGGTCTGACTGAGAAGCTTCTGTTTCAGAGCTTCTTAAAAGACAGAGCAGCAGATGGGCAGTGGCGGACGCAAGTTTATCTGTAGTGTAGGTGGTGAAATAATTCTCTATTTTTCTGTACTTCAAAAAAAATAAAAATCACAGTGGGAGGTGGGTTTTAAATACATTTGCCCCTGTTGTTATTTGGACCAAAATGAATCTTCATGGGTTGGTCAGGTCAACTGACAGGAAGAAGACATGAGACGAGGTCATCAGCAGTTCATGCAGGTGAAGTGTCTGTCTGATGTAGTTTGTTGTTACATGACGAACAAAGACAAAACAGTTGCACAGTGAATTTGATTTGAACAGTTAAACCTTTGTTAGAATGTGTTGTGTGAATATTGTTGCTGCAGTTTGGTTCACAGGCCAGTTTAAATATCAGATGATCATATTCTGAAGTTGGATGCTGAAAGAGTCACTAGATCTTTTGGAGCATTTTTTTTAAGTTCCTTTGTTCCGCACTTTGTGTTGCAAGCTCCGAATCTTATCCTCTAACTTTTCAGACACATTACAGTCGTCACTGTGCAGGAAACAGACATTCCCTGACTGTCAAACACCAACAGGTAGACATGAAGAGGCGATGGCCTCGTCCAGCAGCAGCAGCCAGCCTCACTCTGTGTTTCCTGCCAAACTTTGAATAGCCTGTCCCTGAAAACCAATAACCATGAGGGTGTGAAATTGTCCTGTCATCACTCTCTTCGTTCCCTCCCCTCTCATTTTCCCCTTCTCTTTCTGCCCTCCCCCTCCCCCTCCACCCCCATCTCTCCGTGAAGCTGATGTGTCGTCCAAACAATGTGAAGCAATAAGCAAGCAAATAGCTGTAATCACTCAGTCGATGATGCACAATCACCCGTTCAGCACGCTGCAGGCGTCGCGGCAACCTGGCAGCCTTATCGATCTCTGGTGTGCAGGGTGGGGGGGGGCGATTAAAGGCACCCCGGCAGTAAACAGATGGTGAGTGACGGCGCTCATAAACCTCGCTCTAAAAGACTAATGTCCTACAAGCTGCAGCCGGCGTGGCAGCCATAAACAACCCTGCTGCCAACTGTCAGAGCTGCTGGTGGGAGAGGTGGGTGATGGGTGGTGAAGGGCCAGCTGCCACTGAACACGGTTTGACATGTGGGGGGTCCTCAGAGTCGAACGCTGATGGAGGTGGTGGTGAGATGAGATGACTCTGAGCTTTCAATCACAAAAGGAATCCAACTGAAGAGATGGAGGGAAAACCAGACCAGAGATCTAAAGAGAGAACAGTGTCCACCACTTTGGTCCAGGCTCAACATGTCTTAGATGCACTGTCAAGGAATTCACAATGCCCATGGTTCCCAGAGGAAGCACAGTGAACATTACATCAGCTAAATACCAACAAGTTAGGAGACTGATAAGATTCCATTCAGTGAGGTCAACTGGACCTGGTGGTAGACACATGAAGACGTGTCACATGACTGATGACATCCAGGTATTCAAAACCATGTGGTTCGTCGAGTCCTGTGACAACCAACAGTGTGGAGCACTGAAAAGCAAAAATCCAATTGTTGATTTATCTGAAACAATGTGGCTGTAACAACAGCTGCCCCAAAAAACACAACTTAGAAAGTGTTTTACACCTTTAACAACAGTTTTGAATTGCATTTTATTTTATTTTACAAAGATAATGCATTTTAACATAGATACTACACCGAGGGTGAAGAGTTTATGGTTGTTACTCATTTTCAAAGAAGAGTATTCGGCCTCAGGCATGATGATGACTGGATTCAAATGAATATGCAAAACAGATCGTGCTCCATGTTGGAATGTTTCCCATCAGACATCAAGGACCAGACACTTTCTACAAAGCTGAACGTGCTAAACCTGTGATTATTTACACAGTTAGAGGTAACATCGTGGTTTTAATGACAGCAGAGTGAGGGAAATATTTTCTGATGATTACTAGTGATTCATTGATAAAAACTGCACTTAAGTCATGTTTTCTTTGACTAAAATATAGCTGGGAGAAAATAGTCCACTGCAGATCTAAACTAAGTCAATAATGAAGGAAGCTGCAGTATTGGAGAAGGTGTGAGAGGACACTTCGAATCAGTGGACTCTTCCTTTCAGTTGTTGTTGATCAATGAGTGAAACCAACTGTCCACTGACTCGCTGGTGAACACGATGGAGTTTGCTCCACTAACACTGAACTTTACTTGTGGTTTTCCAAACGTTCTGTTTGACACTATTCTTGTTAAGGTGTTGATACAGATGTTTGGGCTTCACCTTTAGCAGCTGTCATGTTGTCCATCTTTATGAATGCTCCACTGTCTGTGGTGGCGTTTCAGTTGTGATCACAGTTTTCTGGTCCTTGTCAGTCATCGCTGACTTAGATGACAAATTCCTGGTTTTGTCTTTGCTGGTCAGAGTCTTTGTTCCATCCTCACTGTCCAAATGTGACATGAAATAAATAATATCTAATGATATTCCTGCTGTGCGGTCCTCAATCTCACTGGTCTAAGCATCCACTGCTCACAGCTGTATCAACAGTCACAGTCTTCCTCATGAACAAACAAGTTCAGAGAAAAAAGGAGACACTGGAGGAAAAATCAAGACAGAGAGCTCTTTATCAGCTGTGTGGCAGCGGTCACGGTCATTTCTCCTGCTCTGTCACAACACCGAGTTTGTTAGCGAAGGGAGGAGTGGTGTGAATGGTGAATGACTTTGCGTATGAGAGCTGAACAGAGGAAAAGACACAGAAGATGACAGCATGCTGTAACTCACTGGTGCAGGGTTGATCGCAACATGTGACCATGATGGTCGTCCACCATCTGCCACCTGCAATGTCCACTCGAAAAAGAATGTTGTAATTTTCTGTGTGTGCCTCCCGAGTCATCATCGTCATGACTGATGATGAACCATCATTTTCATAAGTTTTGAAGAAACAATGGTGGCCACTCCCCTCCCGCGTTACCAAGTCAAGATGGCGACTGTTGCGGGAGGAAGTGTCCAGCATTTTGAGTAACAGCCACTGAATCTTGTACATCAACTCAGCTGTGGAGATAATAAAACACAGCCATGAGATGAAAATCCGCTTTACTCCCCAACATTTCATGGTGTTGTCTGAAATTCTACCCAGGGCTGATGGACGACAGATGACAGACTCTGTGTCCGTCTCATCGGTTCATGTTTGTTTTGCAGAGAGCGAAGCGACGTGAATGAGCGAGAAAATTAACTCCTATCTGACAGATGGAGGCCAATTAGACTCTTAGGCCGCTTGTTAAGGTGTCTGGCTGAGCCCACAGGGTCTATGTGTGTGTGTGTGTGTGTGTGTGTGTTAGCTGTCTAAGTCCATCACCATCTTCCTTGGGTCAGGGTTGTGAAACATGAGGCATTGCCCTTTGACCGCACTTGACTGGTTTTGTTTTGTTCTTCAGACAGCGCGATGAACGGTGAGCAGAGAGCCAGTCGCACCACAACAGTCAAGAGAAGCAGCGCCCCCAACAGGTGAGTCTGCATTTTTACACTGTACAACCTACAGCTCAGATGGTTGGAGCCGGAATAAGACGTGAAATAATATCGATGTCGGTTTAAACAACTTCACATTACATTTCTGTCATTGTAAAAATAATTAACCGTGAGAAGCTGACGCCATCTGATGTCGCTTTTTTATTTTTCACTTTTACCGGAAGCAAAGCAAACACACAGGGAAAAAAATGTGCTTTGCAGCTCACAGCTCAGTCTTTATGTCATAACAGTCCGGTAACAGGAGAACTGTTGGTGGTAATTCAATAGTAATAAAAAATTCATAAAATGATTGCAGTTAAAGTAAAACAGTTAAATTCATCCTCAGTGAGAGTCTGGTTCAGGCAGTGACAGACGTCCAGTGGTGACCAGCTTTAACCTCATTCTCTGTTTTCACGGAAACAGAAGCCAACACGTCCATCCAAATCCCACCGCCGCCCGCTGCTGGACAGATTAAAGCCGGGAATGAACACAACTCTGTGCTGGCCAGAGCTGAGATTTACAGCCTGGCCACTCAGCCGCCTCCACTGGGACCAGAGGACCCTGCACAGACCAGGACTCATACAGACTCTAACACGATACACTAATGCTGTGTTCCATTTACCTCGGAAGTCGGAACTCACAGCTGGGAATGACGTCACAGTGGAGTTATCAGTGTTCCAGTTACAGTCGCAAAAGTTGCCAATCCGCTGATCCAGAGCACAGTGGATGTGGTTGCACAGCTGTAGCAGAGTGTGTGTGTCTTTTATAACGGCAAAAATAAACAACAACATTGTCGATCATCATCTCAATCAGGTTGCCGATTGGCACAAGTCTCAAGTCACCGACACTCAAAGCGTTTTTATCTTATCGGTTAACGGGCACCAATCAACCAGGCTATTGTTAGCCATTGTTAACACGGCCTGCGTTGTAGTTCATATATACAACATGAAAAATGTAGATTACACTATCGCAGCATTTCCATATATATATATATATATATATATATATATATATATACAGCATACAATACTATGTGTATGAGTAATTTAGTGCGACAAAAACTAGTAAGAAGTGCTAATAAAAAGAATACTACGGGGGTTACTACTGTTTACACTTGGGGCAGCCATCTTTGATTCAACTCAGAGTCAACTCAGGGGTGGTGAGGATTCTCTGACTTTCTGAATCAGAAATCCAACTTCTGGGGGCATTCCAGTTGGAATTTCTGCTTGGAACTCGGAAATTCTAACTTCCGAGTACAAATGGAACACAGCATAACTACAACAGAGAACAGCTGAGGTTAAAGGTTAGAGGTCACAGTCTGAACTGAAGATGGATTCATAAATGATAATCTGATGAGACTGGTCTAGTGTGAAGTGGTATTTTAGTCATTTCTCTGTGTTCAGCCTGTGGAGCCGCAGGAAATGATTCACAATGGAGACTCAGTCAGAGTCAGAGGCAGCAACACATCCATCAAAACCTGGAAAAGAGAAAAGTGTTTAGTTTTTAAGTTTCAACTCACAGACTTGTTGTTGCATCTCATTGACTTGGTTCTGCATCAGACACGTTGAAAGTGGCTTCATTGTTTGCAAGATATTCTCTGTTGATTATCACAGAATCTGTGGAGCCAAAGGGACGTTACCATAAAAAGACATGGTATCTCTTTATGGTGGCTGTGTGTGTGTGTGTGTGTGTGTGTGTGTGTGAGTGTGAGTGTGTGTGTATATGCATGTGCAGCATCCTCCCGTCTGATCAGCAGGTTGTGTTCCAGATGGGTTCGACCTCCTTCCGTGTCTCCTAATCAAAACTAACGACACCAAACCTGCTCTGAGCAGCTGAGAACTTGACTGAGATAAAAACATACAGGAGCTCGCTGAGTGCTCACCATTTATCAATGACAAAAGTGTTCAGCGGAAACAAGGGAGGAAACTTAAAGTAATGAGGGAAAAGTTCGAGCACGTCGTCCAAAGTTTCATCAAAGTCAAATCGGTGTGGTCTTTCAGTTTTTTTTAAAGGAGGGAAATATTCTGCTTGTTCCATTAGACTCCCATTTTCTACGCTCATTGGTCCTCTGTAGAATCACTTTCATCTCCATAGATATGTACAGTCTGTATGACTCATTACTGAGTTACTGAGGATTTACTTGTGAGGTTTGATTGTGCAGCAACTGATGTATGTTTGGGAGACTGTAGCTGCAATTTACAGACCTGCATAAAGACCTCACATGCAGAATATTCGCATGTAGCACTTTTACAATTGAGTAGCACCATGTTATTGTTCGATTTGAAAGCTTGCCCCCTGGTGGCTGGCTCCTGTATAGATCATAAACTTGTCCCCGTTCTTCTAAAATCTATCATTATTTCGCCTTTTGTTGCTCTCTGGATGGTTTGTCCTCCTTCCTGACAACAGCTGTGCTACCATAACCACATCAACAGCTGGAATCCAGAATCAGATCCAGATGTTCGAATCTCACCTGGTCGTCCCGCTCACTGACGTCAGCAGATCGGCTCTGATTGGTTTTCAAGAAATAACATCTGCATGAAATCAATTCAAATGTTGCAATATTTTTGCTTTGTGTTTCCACTCATGTGTTTTATTTTCAAATTGCATAAAAATTCACTAAGTGCTCTGTTAAAAATCTGTTATCAAGACATTGACAATAGAAAACAGCTCCACAAACTAAACTATAAACTATGACTGAAGTAAATGTGTGTGTGTGTGTGTGTGTGTGTGTGAGCTGTCAATCATGACCTCTCAGCTGTTTTTATAACATTAATAACTAACGGGAACCACCGTGATGAGAAAGATAAAGACTGAACTGATGTTTTGGTTTGGTGCTGTCATGTCAGCCATCTTTATAAACTACGGTAGTTCTTTCTAGAACATCCACAGCTCCCTCTCCTGATAATTCAGACATGGATTTTATAAGGTTTTATAAGATTGAACTTAAATATCAGAGTGGAGGTTTATTAAAAAGATCCCAGCTTTGTCCTGGACTGTAAATATGTGTTTTAGTGCTGCAGCTGCTGTTTGTCTCGCGTTTTTGTCAAGATTTTTCTCTGCTAAAGCTTCACAAAGATGCACGGCATGCTGGGACACCTGCGGGCCGTTTCTTGGTGAATCCATGTAAGTCAGCGTTTAATTAAGAGATGGCTGAGGTGTCCTGGGCTCCCAGCAGGGATCTGGATTTGTTCTGATCTCACATCGATCTGTCTTAGGAGTGTTCTCCCTCCTCCTGATTAACACCATGTCCAGAGCAACAGACACAGGGACAACAGAGGAGAGAGACAGAGGATGAGAGAGAAGATGGAGAGAGATAAAGAACTGGTGGAGGAGAGAGAGAGCACTGTAATTATGTCTTCTTGTCCCTTGATCGTCCTGCTGAGACGAGTTTTTAGTGCAAAGAGATGAATCAGCGTTTGCTTTGAAGAGAAAAATAACAGCTCGATAAGAAAGCAAAGAGAAAGCATTTAACTACACACACACACACACTCACACACACAGAAGATAACACAAAGCAAACAGCTCCTTGTTTAAATTTAAATGTGGCCTCTGTCGGAGCAGTGATGGCGATGGCTTGTTTGGTTTCACCTCATCGACTTGTGAAACCAGCGAATGTGTTTACGCGCAGACCAACAACACAATTTAAATACAACTAAGCGCAGATGGAGGCTGATCAGTATCAAAACATCGTCCTGCTCTGCAGAAGATTTTGTAATTGAATTTATTTTAACTTTCATCCCTTTCTATGTTTGTTACTTTTGACCACAACTGAAAAATGCAATTCATTCAGTCCCTCGAGGAGTTCGGGGCCTCGTTTGCCAGATTTCACAGCAGCTTTGTTTTTGAATGAAGGTTGCAGTGTTTTTTTTAGGCATTTTGTTGATTGACAATGAATTAAAAATGAAGGGAGCAAACCAGTGTGTTAGAGTTATGTGTCTGGTCTGACATCCTCCCTGTGTTTCTAACATTCCCCTTGTGTTTCTAACGTTCTCCTTTTGTTTCTTGGTGACAAAGGGTTTCTCGACAGACGACTTCCTTTTGTTGCTCTACAACAACGTAAAATAGTTTTCTCTTCTTTCGTTAACTCTGCCCGGATATTGTTTCTCTTGGTATTTTGCCGTGATGTTGGACATAATTGTGAGACTTTTTTTTTTTAATCTCACGTTTTCTGTGTCTTCCAAAACAAACGAGAAAGTTGAGACAATGCTGATGATTGCATGGTCGCGGGGATTGGTTGAACGGGTCTCAGACCTGGTTTGTTCTCTGGGCTCCCAGTGTGTGTGTTCTCCTGATGGGAAAGATCACACAGCAGTGAGATTCTTCAAGAAATACAAAACACATTCAGAGTGAGCGATGAAGAGAGAAGGAAAAATCAATGATCTGTTCAAATATCCATTTTTTAAAAATTCTTGCAGCAAGTGAGAATATGAGAGAGTCGCTTCAGCCGTGAGAATCTAGAACTGAGCGAGAACACACACGCACACAAACAGAGTGCAGGTTCATGTATTCATGTTTGCTGCAGCAGGTGAGACCACACTGAGCAGTTTGGTTTCTCTCACACATACACATACACACTCTGCACCACCATGTCCATTCATTCTGATTTACCACTTGCCCTCGCCAGCCTGCAGCGTCATAAATCAGCGGTGGTGTACTGTGGCGTGCTGTGGCATGGAGGAGGTTAATGGGCCGTTCGGTCATGTTCCTGCCACCTCAGCTTCACTGGTCTTGGACCAGAAGGGTGGGGGTCAGCGTGAGGTCAGTCAGGGCAATGTGGAGGAGAAACCAGAGGCAGCGCCCTTGTTCTATCCAGTGTCTGAGTGTGTGAAGAGCTGCTCAAATTTAAGAATTTCAGCGTTAACTCTTCTGCTGAAGTTGGCATGCTAACCAGCCAGTCCCTTTCTGTCACTGTAGCGTGTAGTCTAGACACAGGGATGACTGAAGCTCTCCGTGGGTCACTGCAAGCACCGCCTGCTGGATCACAAGACAAGTTGCTTCAAATCGATGTTGGACTGTATAGAGACTCACAAGGTTCAAACAAGACAAGATGAAATCCAGGAAAAAATTTGTTTAATAGTTAAAAAGATAAATCCATGTGAAAGATTCTCAGATGGCAGCTGTTTTTATTGGTGTTTCAAGTTAAACCACATTTATCTGACAGCTACACGCTCTGGGCCGCCATACTAACTTTAAATGAGGTGTGTATCTATGAGTAAAATAATGAAAATGTTTTAAAATTCTCCTCAAGGGCTCAGCTGAGTCCAGGCCTCCTCTTGTTACAGCTGCTTCATTTCTGTCACCGTTAATTTCATTTAAATTCTGCTCTTGACCCTGCAAACGTCACCCTCAGGATCTGCAGTGAAATCTGGATCTGCAAAAAACCTAATTAAGCTTCTTGTGGCCTGTGGCTGATCTGTCCTGAACGTCTCAGCGAGAGATGCTGTTAAACCAATGAAATACCCAGCTGATGCACCAGCAGCAGCTGAACCTCCATGGCACAGGTGATGAAACAGCCTTAAAACCCTTTAACCAGGCAGGAAAAATGAGGTAAACCTGCTGAATGAAGTCTTTCAGACAGACTGGAGGATTTTAATAATGCCATCGAGATCGGGTTCAGCTGCAGAGCTTTTTTCTCCAGTTAAATCCTGTTTGCACTTGTGTTACCTCAGATCCTCCTGTGATTTATTATATATAAACTGCAGAGAACGTCCTCAGTCTGGAAAGTAAACAGAACGTAGAAAATTATTTTGGCAAACATGGAGGCTGTTAGATACAGGACATCTGATCCACACGCAAAAGTCCAGAAAGTCTGTATTTAGTTAGAAAAGCAGCGAAGGCAACACTGGAGGAAAAGACAAAATACGCCTAAATACTAAAATATGCCTGTCACCTCTTTGTGACCCATAACTGGAACTATCAGAGTGCAGTGTCTCTCTGTCATTTCTCACGATAGTGTCCACATAGATGGGTATTTAGATTCTAGTACTGTAACATCACTGCTTGGAGATTAACATGACACTAAATTCACGTAAATTACACGCCAGTAGCCCAGGTGTCCCTCTATCCAGAGACACTGTCCAGCGCTGTTCTCAGACTGTGTTCTGGGTCGACTACATCCAACCTTAGGTGAACAATCTAACCTTTTGCAGCCTAAGATTTGGACATGCAAACCACCACCATCATCTTCATTGACCACCTTGTTTGACCTGCTGCCACCACAAACCCAACCCAAGAGAATTGTCTGTAAATAGATGGATGGAAATTACATTTGGACTTAATTTATTCCACTATGTATCGATCCCGGTTCCTTTCCTCAGTGTTTTTATTTTCCTCTTGCCAGAGAAAATCCAGTAATTCTGTCTTTTAGAGCTTGAAAATATCTTAGAATCTGCGCGGCGTTAATCCCCAGTGAATCAGACTTCGTCTTCTAACTGCTTGGAGAAAATAGGTTTTGAAAATGCAATAAGTTTAAATGTGCCCACTCAAACAGGATCAAAGTTAAAACAACATCTTCATTGAATTCCTTTAACGGGAGGCACTTTAAATGCTCATGGAGCTTCTGTGAAATTAGTCAGGGGAATAGAAATCAGTCGATTCGGAAAAGTGCTCTGGCAGCCCTCAGTGGTGATGAGGAAACGGAGGAAAAAAAGAATTTAAAGTGAGGATTGTGTTCATTTTCACTAAATGCTCCACTGTGGACAAGCGCCCAGATTGTCTTACATAAAATCCAAAACAGCCTGAAGGCTTTTTTTTTTTTTTTTTTTTACTGGGTTTATGAAGACGTGAGTAGCCACTTGTTTCACCCTGTTATGAGCCCATAATCACAGCGAGGAGCATCCTCAGGTGCTGCTGCTGCTGTAATATCAAAGCTAATTACACAGATAAACCAGCAGCTCGAGCCATAAAAGAGTCATTTAGCGTGATCCCAGCTCAGAGGAGCCGGGGCCGCCCCGCAGATCAATAGTCATGTTTAAAGGTTTGCTCCTACACAGCTCAATAGGAAACACTTGGCTGAGCCGAAGCAGCGCGTCGACCTCGGATCAATACTGTTGTTAAACGCTGATTAACACCCATCACGGCTGATGAAGACGAATGATGGCGATGGCAGGAGCGATGATACGACTGCTCACAGAAGACTGAAAGGATACGAATGTGGCTCCAAATCCCTCGTTTCCCCACTGATCATTACCCTTCTATCTCTCTCCACCTTTATCTGTCCGGACGCTTGGCTCCATCTCCTCCAATCTCTTTATTAGTCTGAGTCCTGGGTTAGAGGCTTGCGTGTGGCTGGGGTGTGTTAGATGGTTATTGATTCTTCTCAGTGGATAAATAGTGCGACGCTTTGGAGTTCAGACTCCTCCTGTCTGTTGATTTCTGTGGAGAAAAGAAATTATTCTGCCTCTGTCTCCAGAAGTTTGAAGGTAAATCGAATGGATGTAGAAATGATTTGGACCTGTCCCTGTTGACTATGATGATGTTTTGATTAACTGACGAAAACCGATGTTCACCTGATGAAAAGTAAGACTCTTTTCTGTCAGTAAACAAGGTAGAAAGTCTGTTTACATGCGCACAGAAGCTATTATTCCCAGTATTTGGAGTTGATTTAGATCTTCTGAATTTAACATTTGCAAGGCTTGGGTAGAAATTCATGCCCAAAGCAAAAGCCCACGTTTGTGGACAGAAGATCCAGACTTGGAAAACAACAGTTTTCTTTTGTTTTTTGTGCACCAATATCACAATGTTGTCAAAAGTCAACTGATGCATGGCTGCATGTAAATGTGAATATTAATCAGCTGTGCAAACTCTTTGCAGTCAGGTTGAATATCTGAATATTTTGTGCATGTAGACATAGTGAACGTTTCTGTGCTGTGTCACAGGAAGTAAAGCTGCACTGCAAGTGTAATCAGTGTTTGGTCTGTCATATTTCAGCTGGTCCAATAAATATACCTTGATCACTACATGAAAATTGAAGGATCGGTGCGCAGGATTTAGTGGCATCAAGTGGCCAATGACCAGTTGCAGAAAAAATGGTGGTGAAAGGTGATAGCTCACTCTGGGGTAGTAAAAACTATCCTTAGTTAGATATGTTTGCATGCTAAAAATAGTAGTATTAAATTGCGTTTCTACTAACTGATCCACCTAAATCCTCCAAACCGGATATTTGGACAGTTCCAGAAAATTGTTGGACACTTTGAGAAAGACTGAAAAGAACCCTAAAGCTGGCTTTAGGGAGGTGAAGCAAGGAGTTGGTAGATGTCCAGCAGCTAACAGTTTAACATCAGTCCAAACATGTGAACTTGTAGTTGCTACCTGTTGTGTTTGTTGACCTGATAAAACAGCGCTGCCTTGCCCAGAGGTTTTGTGACAGCGTGATCAGTAGGTCTGGATGTGCTGTCTGTTCAGCAGCTCCAGAGTCACCACACCATTGTACAGAGACTTTAATTTGGTTAAATGATGCGTCATGATAAGGATTATTTACTCATTATTATTACATTATTATTTATGTATTATATTTACATATTATTACATATTATTATTATGCAGACACAGTCTTTTCTGCTCCCTCTGGAAAAAACCAACACTCAGATCTGTATTTTAGAAAAACAACCCTCATACACCAGCAGACCTCGACAGATTTTAACTGACAGACATGATCCTGCTCAAAGAACCAGACCAGTTATTGAACAGCAGGATATCACAGTTCTAATCAGAAATTCACTGTTCATACTTTGAGTGGCCAATGCTTTGGATCGGAACCTTCAACAAAACTATCATTTATTTGACAGTGTTCTCATTTATATTGTGGTGATTTAGTTTTTGATGAAGTTCATGATATCAGTAGTCCTGTCTCCTCTGACCACACATTTCATTCATCTTTGCTTTCTCTGAGTCTTTGTTAAAAGTTTAGCATGTCCCCTTATGTCTGTGGACATTCAACACAAATGTACCAACTTACCTTTCTTTTCCTGTGTCAGGATGGTTGAGTATCTACTGCTGTTGGTGATCTAATCCTCACATCTTTCTCTTCCTCAGATCTGACTATGACGTTGAGTACGACAGACAGCCAGAAGACCATTATAACAGGTATGTCTGTCATTTCTAGGATGGGTCTAGTTCTCTTTCTGAAGGGTATATACAGTATGAACATGTTTTGTCATCCACATTTAAAGTTTTGTTGCACTGGGATGTTGGGAAAAATTCACACAGTCTTAGGAAACAGAAACCAAAAGATAGTTTCTTCCACATTGAGCTTTATAGAAGTATTTCATAGAAAAGTAAATTGAACGTGGTTGTCATCCTGCCCAGTGTTTGAAGCAGCAGCTCTGGACGACCTCTGTGTTTCAACAATGTCTTCATGTGTTTTTTTGAGCAGCCCTAACTGCACATTTCTGTCTGAGAGGAGGAAACTGGCCTGCCTCTGAGAACACAAATGGCCCCAGCGCTCCATTTGTTTCTTAAGCACGCCAACAAGACGATTTCCTGTTTGATGGCAGTGTACCCTGGACCCAGAGGTTAGAAAGAGTAGGAACACCACTCTCTGACAGCTGAGAGCACATCCACAGAAAAACACAAACTATGAGTCAACCCCTGTTTGATCCAGTGGAAGAGACATTTTGGACCATAAGTTCTCCATTGTCCTCCATCTCAACTGAAAGATTTGTTTTTCTCTCTCCATCACTTCTTAATCTTTTGAATATGTTCTTTGTCTTAGTACTGATACTACATTAGATACTACACTGGATTTTTCTTTAGGTGGCACACCTTGTGTTCAGACACTATGCGCCACTTGCAGGCGACAGCTGTAGCCAGAGGCATTACGTTTCAGTTAGTCTGTTCTTCTTGTGACTCTTATGAATATCTCAACACTGAGGAGAAAGACTCCTCTTGAAATTTCACACAAACCTTCATTTGGATTCAAAGATGAACTAAACAGACTTTAATGGCCAAAGGTCACTTTGAACTCGTGAATGAGGTTTTTAGTCATAAACCATGAATTTAAGCACTACTCTTATTCTACTCTATTCTGATTACCTCCAGCTGGATGGTTGGTGGAGGTGTTCATTGTGTGGACACTGTCCATTGTGTTAAAGATGAGACTGAAGTGTTTATAAGGGAATTCTTGTTTTGGAGGCAGCACAATAGAAAACATTTGATGTCTCAGTTTTTCAGTCACTGTTGTTTTTTTTTTTTTTTTTTTTTTGGTTTTGTGTCTATAACAAACCAGATGAGGAGATTTTGACTGTACTCATTTCTGTGTTTTATTTTGACCATTTTTGATTTAATCTGGCAAACAAACTATCAAAACTTTCACAGATCAGCAAAGCAGCCTGCAGATTTACTTCACAGAGAATAGATTTAAGATGTTCCTATAAAATGATCTGAAAGGAAGAGAGGCTGCTTCAAGTCAGAAGTCAGTCCTCATTTTTATTTATGTTTATTTTCCATCAATATATTTTACAGTTTTATCTCCAGTTAAATGGATCTTTCTCAGTAACAGCAGTGAACTTGCAGAATGTGAAAATACTCTCCAGAGCTCCACACACAGTTTTATAGGAACTGCTGCTTATTCATAGTGTGTAAGTGAAGGTGACACACACACACAGGACTCAGCAAATATCAACAACAGTCGCACGGCTGCTGTTTGTGCCACTGCAGCAATTTACAGTGAGTGAGTTGATGGTTCAGTGAAATCGGCGTTTGAGTCGGTTATAATTCATCTTCCTCTCTCTTAGTCTGTAATTCTTCCTCTTCCTCCTCTGAGCTCACCTGAGCCACTCGCTGCCAGTAGAACACACACTGAGCAGAGACACATTCAATGACTGGTGCATGCTGGGAAAAAGATAACTGCTGCAGAGTGCAACAAGAACAAAAATACCAAGTGTTACTACTGAGAGAATGATAAACCTCTGAGTCTAAACTCACGATTTATCTGGGCCATAGACTGTGAATAAAGATAAGAAAAGTGAAACGTGGCTGGAAAAAAATATAAAAAGAGGCTGAGATGTGATTGGCAGATGACATTGACTCATAAGACAGACAGACAGACAGACAGACAGACAGACAGACAGACAGACAGACAGACAGACAGACAGACAGACAGATAGATAGATTAAGATGATGATGCTCAATATTAAGATATTTTAGCTTTATCTTTGTGCAGAGGGAGAAAGATATAGTTATATATAGTTGCTGGTCTGAACTGTGTTTAGACAATGTGGGAAATTTGCAAATGGAAAGCATCTACATCCTGCTAACAATAAAAAATAAAATGAAATGAACATATGTACAGCTGATCTGTGAGCATCCTCTTCTGCTGTATATGTGTTCACTGCTTCTGTCTGGCGCCACTTTGCTGACAGTTATTTTTAGGATCACATTTCCTTATTTGTGCTGTGTAGGTGCTTTGTCACTCATTCATAGGTCTGAAATATGAAGACAATTTGCATGTTCACGTAGCTTAAATGAGAAACTGCTGCTCGAATTCAGCTTCAACACCAGTTTAAGAGTAAAAGGTTGCACTGTTGAAGCTGCTTCACCTTAAAGAAAAGCTGGGCCTTACTTCTTCATCATTATGGGTCTCAATTATTAATAAGGACAAAAATGTTTGAAATCAGTCCAGTACTTAATGAGAATCATCTAATGGTCATCTAATGTTCCAGGCTCCATTGACATAAATGATTTTGATTTTACTGGACTTGCTGCTCTTCATCATCTATTTTTACATTTACTGAAAGGATGTGGATCCACACAAAGCAGAGCTGTGGTCAGTGAAGTAAAATGACTGTTTCTGTCCATGGTGTATTGTGTCAGTGAACAGAGAGATATATCAGCTGTCACACACTGATGATAACAATCTGAAGCTGAGGCTCTTTCACAGGACGTCCTCTGACATGGACAACATGGTTGATGGTTACGATGTTGGTTACAACCCAAAATGATGTGAAAATAGGATCCAGGTGAAAAGAAGCATATTATCTTTTAATATGCTTTTGTTGCAGACTCATAAAAAACTAGAATTAAGATGCATTATTAATCTTCCTCCAGGTGAACTGCTGCATCTGCAGTGAATAAATAACCATGTTCGCACTGTGAATATGAAACCGACTCACTCGACTTTGTCCAGATAAAGGTTAAAAAAAAAAAGATTAAAATGCAAAAATGTCTAAACAGCAGTGGACTGTCAGTGGCTGATCGCTCCACCACAGGCTGCAAACACACATCACTGCAGGCAGCCAAGGACGGGTGTAGGAGGAGGAGGAGGAGGAGGATGGTATGGAGGCTGTAGAGTAAGAGAAAGGAGATGAAAAAGGAGCAGAGGACGGAGGGAACAACAGATGAGTGTAGGGAGAGAGAAAGAGGCTGACAGCATGAAAAACGAGTGCGTTGGCAGCCGGCAGTCGCTCGGATAAACGCTGCGCTCAGTTTCCACCTCCCTCTGTTCACTCGTCTGCAAAATCCTTTTTGTCTTTCACTTACACCTGCCCCTGTCTCATGCCCTGACACAGAAGCGGTTTCCTTGGTTCGGCGGCGCTCTGGTTCAGTCACTGTAGAACAATCTGACAGTGATGCTCAGCAGCAGTTGTTTGTTCAGTCACTTTAAACAGCCTGCACAGTGTTAGGTTTCCTGTAGCTCAGATGAGGGCTATCCTCTCTGAGCAGGAACGACAGCACTGGTGTGACATTACAGTGAAATCCCCGAGGGATGAGGTGGAGACAAGGATCTAACTGTGAACTATTCCTTCACTTCTATCAAACCTTAGTCACATAAATCATTGAAATCAAACAGCGCTAGTTGCTGCCTTCATCAGACACATCACTGAGCTTGAACAGAGATTTTTGGACTGTCACTTCAGACCAGGTTGAGCTTGAGTTCACCATCCCAGCCACCGGATCTCACATTCCTCCCCTTTGACTTGAAGCGAGAGTTA
This sequence comes from Polydactylus sextarius, assembly GCA_016801845.1. Classification (NCBI taxonomy): domain Eukaryota; kingdom Metazoa; phylum Chordata; class Actinopteri; family Polynemidae; genus Polydactylus; species Polydactylus sextarius. The sequence continues at coordinate 14,101,922 of CM028921.1, read as the reverse complement.
AACCAAACATCCTAGCTTCAACTTTCTTTACTTCAAATTCAAAAATCCTCAAGCTGATGCTAAACCAGGATGTTGTGTGTCTCAAATCACATACTTACGTCTACAATTTTGAGTGTGTAAGTGCGTTCACACTGACAAGAATGGTAAAACACAGTGTAATGTTTAACGCTATTTTTAACCCGGATGGTTTCACTCATAACGGTCAGAAAGTTGAGTGTGGAACGATGGACACTTCTCACCCTCAATGACGCCATCTTGGGTACGTAGCAGAAGAGGAGGGACAGCGGCAGCAGCGTAATCTCCACCTCACATGAAACATGGAGCCACACAAGCAAACATCAGCACTAGTAAGACTTTTATTATTGATTAGAATTGAAAACAATCTTGGTGGGGGACAATCACGGTCCAAATCGATGACTATCGCTCTGTTCAGTGACAATTCACCATTTAAAAGGAGAAGATGCTAAGATCATGATTTCCAGTAAGTGAACCACGATTTGAGATTGCATACCCTGTCGAAATCCGGGCATTATGGCAGTAAGCACATAGTGTACATAGCATGGAAGTGTACTAACGGGATTATTTAAATTGAGACACATTCTTGGTCTGTTGGCCATAAATGCTGGGAAAGACATCTCCACCGTAGAGTATCCTGGAACCTGCTCTGCTTCCTTCTCCACACACAAAACACACACATCTGTCAAACCACAGTTTCTTGGAGAAGCAGGATTTTTAATCCCTCATATGCTCCTTGACACTGATCAGCCACTTGATCAGTCCCTTCAAACGCTGAGCCAAGCTGATTTCCACCACCACCGATCCAGCTGGAGGTCAGGTTACTCTGCGAACATCACCTGTCAACTTTTATGGATTTGTCTAACTCAAATGTGCTAATTCAACCTCCCGACCTGAACGACACAGTATGTTCCAGTTTTTTTTTCCTCCTGGATTGAATTCTGTTGAAGTTAACCATCAGATTAAAGAAAACATAATTAACCTCTGCTGCTGTGAGGCTTCTTTGCTTTTTCCTTTGTGTAAAGTAGCTGGACAGTGTTTGTCCACGTGACAGAATATTCTCTCTCTGAGTCAATATTTCCTGCATTACACTGAAAATCCTCCAGCAACGATCCGGAGTATTTTATTTTATTCATGTATTTGTCCCACAGAATTAAACGCCTTCGATTTGTGAGTGTAACTGTTGGGTGTCTGTATGAAGAGAGGCAGGATGTAAAGCTGTGTAGCCGTCCTGTAAATATTTATAGGCGTTCTTATCTGCTGGGCTGTGGATTAACGGCTTAGTGAAGTACAGTAGCCCCTGTAAACACACAAACACACACACACACACACACACAGTGAGCTGTTATCGTTATGTGTTGAGACTGCAGGGACAAACACAGTCGGAGGTGTGAACGAGTGTTTAAGTGTGTGCGGATCACACGACCGTATGAATCAGGAAGTTACTGATGGGGTGGTAATCCTCCACAGTGGAGCTAACTGCAGCAGTGCTCACAGGTCTTGTAAAAACAACAAATCTCAACTTTATAAAGATAACAACATCCTCATGAGGAGAATCACATCTCAGTGCCGTCGGCCTCTGAGTGCCTCCGAGATGGAATGTCCACCTTTGATTTTTGTACGTTGTGTTAGCCTCTGTGTGAACATTTGTAACCAACTTGATGAAAAGACGGTACTAAGATGTCGCTTTCATGAGAACAAGACAAACAAACAACCTGAAAACATGACGAAACACAATACAATACTGCAGCCAGTCACCAGGAGGAGGTGCAGGTGTTTTGGTTTAACTTTCGGTTTCAGCTGTCACCTTATTCATCTTTATAAAGTCATTAGCTGTGTCTAAGGCCTCAGCTCATCCATTGAGGTCTAGACTTATTGGTCATATACAGTATAACATAGGTGGAGACTAACTTAAATAACATTAAGATCCTTTACAGTCCAACATATCCCAAGATTCATTGCAGGATGTGGACGTGTAGTTAAAGTTAGAGGTCATGTGACCAGAGTAGTAGGAGCAGTGAGGAGTATGTTTATAAATGGACTGAATTAGATTTTATGTAATGTGTAAAATGTCAAATATTGCTGGTAACTGCGGCAAACTAGCATGTAACGTAAATACATAAAGGACATAAAAAGGAAATTCTGCCTGCTTGAAGGACATTTGGTTCATTCAAACCTTCATAGAGCAGGAAGCTGCTGAGACCTGGGACACAGCCACAGTTTCATTGTTGCTGGATTCAGATCTGATGGAGCTCATCTGCAGCACACAGAGGATTCCCTTGCTCTCACAGCAGCGCGTAATCCTCCACTTCAGCTGTAAACCTGAAAATCCCCTGAACGTTATTACATATTTTTCATGGCCCACATGTTATTATTACTCTCAGGTCTTTCGGGTGTAAATGTATTCTTCCTGTGCCACAGGAAGCGCCTGTCTGTAACAAAGCGTTGAGCGTTTTTCCTGCCTGTGTGTTGTGAGGGACATGGAGCTTGTTGGTGTTTCCCTGCAGCTGCAGATGGACGCTGCGATAGACGAGAGAAGAGAGGCCGCTTGTCATCCTCCACATCGCCTCCTCTATCGCTCTGTGCATCAAATTGGAGCTGTCAGTCAGATCTCACCCACGGCGCCTCACTATCAGACAGCAGCGACCGGTGGCTCCAGCGAGCAGCTACACGCGTTGAAACCTGTTAGAAAAAAAGAGAGCAGGGAGCGTGAGGGATTATTAGATGACATGAAATCAACATTATGCTTTTTCTTTTAAAAATAAATGACTTCATCCTTCACAAAGTTCAGCTCAGCTCCTGCAGGTAACTCAACCAGAACAGCTGCTGCAGGTTTAAGAGCAAATTCACTTTCAGACGACTTTCAACTGCAGCTACAGAGTAATAATAGCTGAGCTTTCACTCTCAATTAATTCCTTTATAAATCATTTTAATAAGTAGGGTTTTTTTAGGTTACCAGATCATAAACATCCTTAAGATGGTTTAAGGTTTAAATTGTCTGTTGCTCTGCGGAGGAGAGAGTGTTTGTTTCTGTCTATGGCTCTGACGTACTGTGAAAAAAACTCTTTACAAAGTGTTGTGGTGTTGTGGCTTGACTGTAACATCAAGCCCCGAGAGCTGGAGTTTCTCCAATGACCAATGAGTAAAAATATTTACTTTCTAACACTGTCTGCTAATAATAAGATAAAAAGACTGATCCATCTCCAGTCGCTGATCCAGGATCAGGTCTCAACATGTTGACAAGGTGTTCCAGCCATTTCAAGTTTTTTTTTTTTTTTTTTTTTTTCCAAATTCTAAGAAATCCCCTCAAGGTGTCACTGAGATACAAATATATGTAGAACTTGATAAAAACATGAAAATAAAAAAGACTTTTGGTTTCAGTTTGACTTGTTTGCCAGAAAACACATAACTGTATTATTTCACCTGCTGTGTCCTGGATCATATCCAAGCCAGTTTTTTTCCTCCAGGTTAAATAAATCTATGATAAATAAATCATGAATGTAAACCACAACAGAAAGTTTTCCACTTGTCGGAAAGTGATGGTAGCATCGACTAATAACTGAGATGTTATTTATGACTTGATTTAGTTTCTGTATGGCAAAAAGTTGAAAAGTTGATGTAACTTTGTGTCATTATTCTGTGCTTTAGAGAGAAAGGAGCCACTCTTGGAGTGGCCACATAACTGAGTTGGTCAGGGTGAACAACTCTGACGTATAAACGGAAGATAGACACTTTCCTGTCTATCTTCACTTACTATCAATAAAGGCAAAATCCCCCCCAAAAAACGGAACCACTCTGATAGTTGCTCCAGACACACAGCAGAACACTGATGTGGCTGCAGGTTTCAGATGGATCAGTAGGAAGATGAATGACCAGGCCTGCAGGATGAATGACGACCTGTCTGTTCTCGTTGCTCTGCAGGGTCGACTGTAATTGGGTTGCGTTAACGCCGTGGCTATTCATTTTCATTTGAGACTTCCTCCTCCATTAGTTTGATTGGCACATTCAACCTTTAGTCGGAGGAGGACGACGCAGCAGCAGCAGTGTGATCGCTGGATCTGAACGAGACGCGTGTAATGAAGTGTTACGCGATACCTACATTTCCCAGAATGCCTTTCAGCTACACCTCAGTGACAAGGTGCGGACTCGTACCTTCGTGTTCTAAATGTTATGAAAACAGTAATTAATGGAGGAAAATGACGATGCAACAGAATTGTTTTTATCCCGAGTGCAGATAAATAACCCGTCTGAGATGATGGATCTGAAAAGTTAAAATGAATTCATTTATAGACTTTTACATTCATCATCTTTTAAAATAAGTTTTAACAAACTCCAGCTCAGGACGGATCAGTGCAGCATCAGCCTGAATCCACCAACACATCAGATGTTCACATCTTACCTGATCGTCCTGCTGCTCTGACTTCTCCTTTTCTGCTCTGTCTTTGCAAAGAACAGAAGTTGTATTGTACGACTGCTGGTGTCCACAGACCACCATGATAAACTCTCACATTTCACCAGTGATTCACTGATGATTTTCCAACTGGAAATACACATTACAGCGTCAAACGTGGATTAATCTGCTGTTGACAAATGGTCTCTCAACAAATAATTGTCTTCAACAGGAAGCAGACAGGCTTGAGACGGGCAGACACAGTGTTGCTTTTAGTTGTTTATGAGATTTGTTGATAATAAGAATGTTTACACCAGGTTCATCCTGCGAGAGGAAATGAAACTCAGTGGTGTTGGCATTGGATGGGTGGTCTGCTCTGAAGAGAAAAAAGTCAGATTCGGAGTAAGATTTAGATTCAATCTTGGACAGGCCTCGACTTTTGAAAGTAAAGGTCAGGTTCAGTGAACGTCATGCTGTCTTTGAATTGAATATGATTTGATTTTTGCACAAATGATGTCACAGACTCTGAGATGCTCCATGAACATAAAATGGCAGAGCCTCAGGTGGTGGTGTATTTTGATTTTGTGTGTGTTGCAGGGTGTTTGACTACCAGCGCGTCCCCTCTTCACTCCCGGTGGATCCCAGCCCCGTCAAACGTTCCCGTCCTTCATCTTCACCCTCCTCCTCCTCCTCTTCTTCCTCCACAGCGGTTCTGAGGATGAAGACCAGCAGAGCGTCTGGAAAGAGCAACAACATGCGCACCACCTCTCCGTCCTCGCCCTCTAGCAGCAGCAATGCTAAGTGTAAGAGAGACACTTCAGATATCAAATATTAAATGTGTTATATGTTATTATTATATGTTTTACTCATTCATTTGATGTTTTTATCACTAGATGTCTAATTAGACCACAGACATCTTGGATATAGACTGTATGTAAAGATGGACAACATGACAGTCCTCCAAGTGAAGCTTAAAAGTCTGTATCGCCTCCTGGTGGCGGGCTGCAGTACAAATCATAAGCCCCGCCCCCTCCATGTTCACAGATTGGACATGATCCAAACTAAAACATCTAAATTCTAAATCATGTTTCTGTCAGTTTAGGTCGTTGGTGGTATCAGACCAAAACAAATATTTTGTTAGTTCTTTAAATACAGAGAGGCTTTGTACACAAGCATCAGCCCCATGCTAGCTGTCATATGTTCCACAGTGCAATCCGATAACTAGCGGTAATGATAACAACTTTTCAAACAAGATTAGTTACAGCAAGTTAGTTAATGTTGTCAAGCCTTTATCATCCACATAGAAAACAGTCAATACACTAATGTTTAAAATAGAATTTTACTGTATGTACCCTTTAATATATAACCTATGATATGATTACAAAACATGTTATATATATATATAGATAAGGTGATGCTTAGACATGAATGTATCCAGAGTTATCACCCAATAATAAACACACACACACACACACACACTTTGTATACATACCCTTACATACCCTTTACATCAGTGAGACGGAGGCCACTGACTGTAACTTTTTCATATCTTTTACCTCAGGGGGACAGATGGAGAAGGGTCACAGGACTTGTACCATCAGGCTGTCATGTTTCTGTCGCTTTCTGTCGTTTCTGAGTTGCAGTCATTTGACCCTGTATTGAATCTTTCCCTTTCACACTGAGGATAAAAGCTGGCCTGTCAGTGCACAGCCTCCCAAACATTACAATCGAACTGAGCTGAGTTGCATCAGAAAATTCAGTCAGTTCTGTTGACGCAAAAATGCTCAGTTGAGTGGAGGTAAAAATGCACGGCAGACAATTCCTGTCTGATCACACAAAAACACACAACACCTGAGCTACATTGCTCAGCAGTGACGGGAAACAGCGGGAAATAAAGCTGAAAATAAATCTGCCAAGCTAAAATACAATAATTACTGATCCTGTCGCACTTTTACACCTAGTGTAAGTCAAGATTAGTTGAAGCCTGCATCCACTTTGAGTCAAGTACTTTTGTGCTTTCATGTTAATTACATGTTCATCTTCTAACATCTTCTAACTTGCATGTTGGTGTAGTGTTTTATCTCAAAGCAGATAATAATTTAATGATTTCTGAGGTCAGAGAGTTTTACTCACCAGCTGAGGTCCATGGGGTCAAACAAACACATCAAACATCTCAGTGATTGGGGTTTGTGACTGCGACGCTGCAGAGTGTAAAAGGATGAAGACAAACATTGAAAAAACAGTGAGAGTGTTGTGGTGGCAGAAATGGGTTGGGCGGTCGCGTCAGTTTGAATGTTAAAAAGCTTTTAACCGCAGAGCTGAGACAGCAGCCCTCAGCTGATGGCAGAGGTCGATAACACAGGTGTGTTAAACGCCTCGACCCCGTCCAATTAAAAAGCTTTTAAAATTTCAAACTTCCATAAGAGATTCAGCCCAGGTCCTCACATTAATACATTTATACCCAGCTGCTTTTTTTAAATCTTCAAATCTAAAGCTGAGATGAACCCCTGTAGAAACCTGGAGGATGTTTCCTTTCTACAACCATGTTTGTGTTATCTGCTGCCCGTGTGATGTCTCGTCTCGGCACCAGGCCCCAGGGTGGAGAAGGAGAAAGAGGAGGAGGGGAGGGCGGAGGAGGTGCCAGATGGTCTCTTCATTAAAATCCTCTGTACCACGGGGCTCTCCACCTTGCTATAACCCAGCTGAGCCTATCAGCGTTCGCAATTAGACTGAGTTAATAGTGCATGGCAAATAAGAATTGTTTATACTGGTTTATTACAAGCCTTAATAGCTTTTACTGCGCCCCATCACAAGGAAATTAGATTGCCTTTGCGAGCTTCCGAGGTCGAAAGCTTTCAGCAGTGAAGTAGTTTTCGGGGTCGTTTGGTGAGCTATTGGCGGCTCTGGTGGTCCATTACTGAGCCGAGTGGTGAGGACAGAGGCAGCGGAGTAACTGACAGTGCAGCACCACACTCAATGGCTCAATGGGTCAGTGGGTGTGGTACACTTACATGTGACTGCTGAACATCTCATGTCTTTAGCAAAGGCCTCCATTAGATGTTGATCCAGCTGCAGATAGATCCAGTGTTAATGAAGTTGGGTGATCAGGCCTGTTTCTCATTCAATGTTCCAGTTCATCCTAGAGTTGTCTTAAACTCTTATATTTGATTTGAAATTCCCACCTCTCTTTTGTTTCTTTGCAGTGAAGATGGCAGAGCTTCTCGCCATAAAGCGGGAGCTGACGGTGATAAAAGTTCAGATTGACAGCCTGTTGGACTGTGTGGACAAGATGGACAGACAGAGGAAGGACTGCTCAGGTACAGACTGAAGGTGGTGGATACTGTTCAGATTTAAACATTTTACCTGTGATCTTGGACAGGGTAGTGATAAATGCTAACTAGAAATGAAGAATAATGCATCTCCAGCATCTATACGGATACAGATGATGACTTCCTGCCTGGGACCTTTTTGTTTTAGCTCCAGCTTTGCATCATTGAGTACAACACAAAAGTAATCACCTGTAGTGCACAGCAACACATCACACAGACAGACCGAGGTGAGAAATAGGACAGAGATTCATCACATACCACAAAACAACGCACATCAAGACGCCACTGGTCTTTCTGATTCATTTGATGTGGGTCGTATGCTGCTGGATTGTTTTTTACACTGTGTGCTGCTAAGCTAGCATGATACCATAACATTGACAATTAAGACCATTTAGCAGGGTTCACATTCTTAAATGAGTCAGACAGAAACATTAAAAAGTCATCAAGGGAGCTAAGATTAGCTAGCTACAGTTGATAATGCCTGCTAGCAGCAGCTGTCGTTAGCTCAGCACTAAATCTAAGAAGCTGCTGCTGTCAGCTACTAGAATAAAGTTAGGATTCAAGCCAAAAGTCTAGACTGTAAAAAAGATGGAGTCACCTGGTGGTCATGGTCTAAACTAAAATATCATTACATCACATCAAACATCCATATCAACAATACAACTGGCAAACATAACAAATCCTGGATCAGGTCTCAATGAATCCATCAATCTCTGCATTGACGTGATCCCGTGTCATTTCTTATTAAACTTTATAGTTTCACACCAAAACAACCTGAAAATGAGCTGTTATACGGCTAGCCCACTAACTGCAGCTTGAGACTGGAATCCTGGTTCTGCTCTGTGGCCTAGGTGAGCATAGTCCCAGTTCTCCACACCTGATCAGAACCAGGACTACTGTCGCCACCTGCAGGACATAGAAGGTTGTGGATAATGAATCTACCCCCAAAAGGCTGTTGTGCATGGCCAGATTGCCTCTACAAAAACAACAGCTTTTGTACATCTGTCTACTGAGGACAATCCTGGGATCCTTGACTGGTGACCAGCCACAGCCAGGAAAGTGGTGGTCAAGCTGATCTAAGTGCGTAACAGATCTGTCCAAGCGTTCAAATTGCATAATTTGATTAGTAGAGACACCATCTGAACACAGATGAAGCCATGTGGGAGCAGCAGCGAATAGACAAATATCTGGAGATATAAATTATAACTTCCTGTCAATACTTTTACAATAAAATCAGAGTGAACACAGAAAGCAGAGACTGTCTGTTGGACCATTAGTCTCAAGGTGACAGACTTTATGTCCATGACAACCATACATAACTGATCCTGTGATCTCATCATTCCAGTTAAACTTGTGGGGAGACCTGTGATTCTACAGAAAAGATTGTAATGTAATGTTTAGGTCAGATCATCCCCTACTGAATAGAATAGAATAGCTTAAGGAAAAAGGCAACAAGTTCTGAGTTTAAATTAATTTGAGAGCAATAGTATGGTATTAATACTGTGACAACTCCACCACCTTTGTTTTTTTTTTTTTAATTATTGAGCTTAATTACTTTTGTTAATAAATCAGTATTTTGCACCATGGTCTCCTTGTTTTGGCGACAATCTTTGAGATGGGTTGTGATAATAGTGTGGAGTATTTGAGTCATGAAATGTCCTTTTATGCGTTTTAGTTCTTTTTCAAGAGCAGCTCGACACATCAGATCCCAGTTTTATTAACGGAATATCAGCCTCCTACATCACTGTAATCCACCCAGGGAACGGCTGCAGTTTATTACTGTAGTCGTACCGAGCTGTTTGGTGATGCAGACCGAGTCGAGTGTGTTTACCATCAGATGTGATCTGCTATCACACTGCATCTGTGACTAATGGTTCAATGACAAAACCGCCGCCAGCAGAGCGTGGATTATGACGACGAGGTAAACAGTGATAAACACCGGCCTCATAACCTTTCATAAGCTCCCCTTCAGCGCTCAGACGTTATCCTACTGTTGACCAGCTCTTGGTGCGTTTTATTTCTCCTGCTTTGTCCTCATGAGGATAAAATGATGAGAAAATTATCCAAAGTGACATGTTGACGGTTTTCAACTCTTTAGATAAATTCACATTTTCCCTGACTGAAATTAGAAAAACAGCTTGAAAGTTTAGTGCCAAATGAAAGTTAACAACAACAAAAAACAAAAACAAAACTATACAAAAAAATAAAAAAATAAAAATAAAAAACAGATGAATTCACAGCAGTAGTTTTAACGATCATTTTTTAGTTTATATGCTTATTTAATGCTGTAGTATCTAATGCTATATGTGTGTGTGTGTATGTCAGACTGTCCTCAGACCAGAGATTCCATCATGTCAGACTCTCCTCACAGAGGTTCAATTAGCAGCCTGGATCGAGAAAGTCCTGAACCAGGAGAGGCCAGCGAGGACGAGCCGCTGCACTACCAGCACTACTACCCCCACAGCTACTCCCACAGGGTAAATATATACAACTACTAACCCCACAGGGTAAATATATACAACTGCTACCCCCACAGGGTAAATATACACTTCTATTACCCCCACAGGGTAAATATATACAGCTACTAGCCCCACAGGGTAAATATACACAACTACTAACCCCACAGATATACACCAGTAGTACCCAAAGGGTAAATATATACTCTACTACACCCACAGGGTCTCTGTGCACCATTAATACCCATTCAGGATATATATACACACTACCCCGGTAAATAACTACCCCTCCGACTGCCCACTCTGCAGTCCACTCCATTGCAGAAGATAACGTAATTCTGCCCCCTAGTGGAAAATTAGTTACCAACACCAACCCTAACCAACCCTAACCCTAACCCTTTAAAATATAGTGAAAGATGATACTTGTGCATATATTTACTGAACAAATATCCCTATAACAATGTCTAAGGGCAGAGAGCTGCAGGGATTCCTAATCATAAAAATAATTCATCATTTATCAAAAATTGTCCAGTGGTAGAAATAACAGGTAGAATGCTGGACTGTGAAAAGACAAACCATCTTTTTGAAATGCAGCAATTTTTACTGTAGGTGATGTTAAGATAAAATTAAGTGTTCTGTCTGGGGCTGTCTCTTTACCTGTCTGCACTATAACAGTTTGTCTCAATTCTACACAGACTGTCCCCAAGACAATTTACATAATCTATGGTGGACGACAGGTTCACTTCACAACGACGTTCACAACAGTTTTTTTTTTTTTTTTTTTTTTACAGCACCTCAGCGGTGTAAAGCAGCAGATCAGCCGAGCGGAGGAACGGCACTTTGAGTGTTTCTGTTTCTTTACAGGGAAACATAATGATATAGAATTAGCCTGCAGGCTTCCTACCTGCCTGACAGAGCGAAGCTGCCTCATTAATCTGAGCGGAGGCAGAGAACAGACCTTAATCTGCTGCATTGTTCCTCTGACAGGAAGAAACCGAGTGTGTGTGTGTAAGAGAGTGTGTTAGTAATTACCATTTGTCTGTGTGTGTGTGTGTGTGCACGCAACAAAGTATGTTAGCATGAACAGAAAATGAGCAGTTTTTTGTGGCTTTTAGTGGTAAAGGATTTAAGAATACTCACATGAATGTATGATGATGATGATGATGATGATGATGATGAGGGAGGCTGGTTAATGAAGGACAGCTCTTCTCTGTATTTACAGATAAAGCAGCATCAGTCCAACCTGGATGACGACCTGTGATGCTACAGCTCAGGTATGAAGAACCAGGCTGACACCATTTAACACCAAGCAGTTAACAAACCAAAACAATGTATTTTCCAAACCCAGTGATTCATACCAAAGATGCAAATGTTTAAAAATGGCTCAGTGATTGTCAGTGTGAGTTTTTTTTTTGTCAGCTGGTTGGTGGTTCACTTGAATGATCAGTTGGTAGATGGGTCGGATCACTCAGCGGCTCAGTGAATGTCACTGTGGCTGTTTGTTCTGTTAATTTGTTGGCTGGCTGGTTGGTTGGTTGATTAGTCTGTTAGTCTAAAACATGTGTTCTAGTTCAACCAGATACAAACATACATAGTATCATAAATAGAAATAAAGATAAGATTGCTACTTGGGATTTTCGGTTTGAATTGACTGTGATGGATTTGTTTTAGGTACAACAGTAATACCTTTGGTGATCCTTTGACTTTCCAAGTGTACCACCATCAGGTACTGACAAATCTCAATTTGTCCAGTTTGCATAAACTTTCTTCTTGTGCTGGTGCCAGATACCATGACTTACTGTCTCTTCTTGCATGTCCACCTCCAGTACCTGTGCTTATAAGTTTGGATTTGATGAAGGATTGTGGTTGGCTTCACAACAGACATTATGTTTAGACGAACATGGTAAATATATGAAAGCACTGCTGAAGTGCAGGTGTTGTACTTCTTAGTTTGGTGGGTTCATTTGTTCAGAATATGAAAGCAACGTGGACACTACAAATTAGATGACCTAATACTACATTAAACAATGTGAGTATTCATACCATTTAATAAAATTTTCCTTCAACCTCATATTTACTCTTGTACTCTCTATGTCTCCATGTGTGCAAGTTGTCTTCACAGACTTGAAATGAAGAAAACCAGAAGCCGAAAACTAGAAAGCTGATGTAGTCAGTAGTCAGTAGTCCTTTTTACACAACTTCATTGGATGGGAAGGTCATTTGTCCACCAAGCATCCAATGCTGCTTTGGGTGAACACCTCTCTGAGTTTCTTCTTTAATTCCTCCCAGCAGAATTCTTTGGTTAACAGGGTAAACTGATTGACTGATTTTACATTTAACAGATGTAAAGATGTATTGTCTGGACTGTCTCAGGTGGTCACGTTTGGATTTATAGACATCTTGTTTCAGGTTCCTCTCTCTGTTTGCTCTGCAGAAACAGAAGTTTGATAGCTGCGATGGAAGACACCTCACGGACATAATGGACAACATTGGACTGATCATCCTCCACACCTGACCTGTCACCATCACTGTCTTCTTAGTTCTGCTTCCATTCCACTGTGATAACAAAATCCCACATGAACCTGGTCTGATGCTCCGTGCAAACATGTGGACATGTTGGACGACGTAGCTAAACTTGAGTGTTTCTGTAATACACCATACTGATGGTGTTGCATAATGTTTAGATTATTTCCCCATTCCTCAGCTTTTGATTTGATTCTATTTTCTTTTTAGATGTGCAATCAAGGATGAGCCAACATCTTAAAATGAAAAATGTACCAAAAAGCTGTAACAAAAAGCTAAATGATACATTTTTTTAGTCACATAAACAATCGGATCCTGCTCCTGAAATCTCCTCTTGTTAAAATCAGAAATATTTAAAAATATATACTGTATTTTTTACAGTTTACTAAAAAAGATGATTGCCCACATTGGCCCCATTTATCACCCTCACCAATTGCTTTCCTTGTTGGACTCCGCTCTGATCTGTGTTAATAAAATCAGCATGGCAGCAGCTGGCAGCTCCTTATCACACAGTTTATTTTCATCAGGCCTGTTTTCATTATGTGTAACCAACTGTGTACAGGACTGCATTATAATTCAGTGTTGAGCGCTCAGTGAGCACAGCTTTATGACAGTCTGGGTGAATTTTACTGTCAAATTCACTCAGGAAATCAGGAAATTATAAACTGATATATTAACTGACAATTTCCTGAAACAAGCTTTAGGTCTGAAATAAAAATTTACATGGTGGTATAGATGGGAAGATGACATTTTCCACCATGAAGCGATCATATGACTCATGTTAGTGAGATGACCTTCTTACCAACAGCTGATTTCGACCTGGCAATTAAGGTTATCAGCCAATACTGTTTCTGTTAGCAGCCAGCAGTTTGGCTCAGGTTAGCTAAAAGGATCTGTTTTTTGTGCCTAAAACTCTCTATTTAGCCAACACTTCACTTTGACAAATGACATCAAACGGATCAGTTTCTTGGCTAAAAGTGTGCGATTCAGGTTCGGTACAATATCAGTTCAGCAAATAAAGCAATGGTCTGAGGTGAGTGAGGTGGCTATTTCAGCAGCTAAACATGCTGCAAGCAGCAGATTATTATCAAATAGCCCCCTTTACACAAGTTAGAAGTTTATTAGATACTATGGTTTGGTTCCAAAAAAACTGATGAACCAGTTTCATGACTAAAACGGCTTCAGATTAGCTGACAGATCAGTTTTTTGGCTAAAGCTGTTAGCTGATACATCAGTTTGGTTCATGTTAGCTAAATCAGTTTCGTCAGCCAAACCTGACGCTTTATTGGGGAAAAACTAAAAAGCTGTCCTCCATTGAAGACTCTGTTTGAGTTCAGATTTACTGTTTGATAAAGTTTGCATTGAAAATATGTTAGATATGTTGGATAGTTTTCATCTAACATTTTTCTTGGAATCTCTATTTTTTCTCTAAAATACTCAATGCCACCAACAGTGCAAACTGGACAGTGGTGCACATTCCTGCTCCCAGGAGGATCAACCACAATGATTAGGAGTGGTTTCTTTATTCCGTACAGATGTAGTAAAGATGGTAGCATCCAGGCACTGACACCAGTGTTTAACAATTAAATGAGATAAATGTCAATTTACCACATCAGATGAGTTCTTCCTTCCTACTGTCAAATGATGATGAAGCTGCTGTGATATGCCGATCAGTAGTTTTTAATTAAACTGGTGTAAATACACATTCACGTGTGAAATTTAATGCAAATGACTTTTCATCTAATTATTCAAAATCAGACTTTTTTCTACTGTTTTTTTTTTTTTTTTTTTGTGCCTCACCACAGCTTTCCAGGACTTTTTTCCTGCATCTTCAAGCAGCTGCAACATGTACAACTGTGAGCGAGTGTAAATATGTTCAGGACATTTAATGGAAAAATATTTGTCGGTTTGAAAAATGACACTTGGAAAATATTTATGTGTACAGTTAGTGGCTCTTTATACTTAAATGTTATTTAAAAATTTGAAACACTTGGGAGAAAAAGATGAAGATGATACAATGTTTTAATAAGATTTAATTCTGTCAGTGAAGGTACAGAAGCATTTTGGAAATAAAATACTTCATTTGGCTTCAGTGTAGTTTCTGCTGTTGATGCTTTTGTGTTTGTTCAGTGCTGAATGTAATGTATTTTATTGTGAGTGTAGTAAAGGTATTTTTCATAAAAACCGAGCTGCGTTGATGCTTTTTGTTTATATTAATAATATAATATAAACTGTAACTAAATTACTATAATTACAAAAAAATGACAAAGACACAGTGTTAAATACAATTATTATCATGAATTTTTTGTTTGCAGTTCTAATTTGGGGTTCACTGTGCATATCATTTGTTTGTTAGTTTTATCAGTCAATGGGCAAATGTTACGGGGCTGACAAAAATAACAAAACACTCACACAAACGTCCATTTTTTAATCGGAGTACATTTTACACCAGCTGGTTCATGCTTCACATTAACAGAGAAAATAAACCTATGTTTAAACTGGTCTGTAGAAAAACTACTGGACAAAAATCAGCCATGTTTTCTTTCTTTTTTTTTCGTTCTTATTTTCTCTGTGCTCTAAAGACAAATTAGTCTGATGAGCAGCTTCATTAATGTCATTGTTTTGTCTTTGTTGCACAAATGTATTTTAATCATTGAAGACTCCAGGGGATGTTTCATTAAGACAAACTGATGATGAAAAAACTAATTTTTCTTTTTAGTGGTTGTGTCCAAAATCACAGCAACTGTGTTTCAATAAGAAGCTCAGTTATACACCAGGACATTTATTTAGGGTTTGTATTGTATTATTGTTTTAATTAAGTCAGAGTCTTATCATGAACAAACAATCAGACAGTGAATCACAGGCTGTTGACTAGAGTAAGCTGCTGCTTTCAGCTGTTTTTAATGTTTCATTAGAGTCAAGATGACCTTTGACGCCAGGTCTGTTTGTTGTGGTGCATTCTGGGTAAGAGTCTGTTAGCGGTGGGTGTGTTCAGCAGTGACAAAAACTGGTTGGATGAGTTTTTGGGAAGTGAGTTAATTCACTGCAGCAGAGAGGAGCGTCCACACAGAGGTAAGACTCAGACACCATTCTGATTCATTTGATGCATATTTACCAGTATTTTTTTTATACTTACATATGTATTTTTATTGTGAATGTATCTTTAGAGAGATAACTTTTCAAACATTTTACACAAGTAGTTGTTCATGTTTAGGTGCTAAGATGTTTAGATTGCCTCTTCATATGAAGAAAATGTACTTAGACTTGTATATTTGTAATTATTTATATCTTTAATAGAAAAAGTGAACCCACAAAAATACCAGACTTGCACTCACATGTCAGTGTGTGAACTGTTGGATATCATGGGATCTTTCAGGTCCTCCAGGGCAGGGAGAAGGTCACAGGTCAAAGGGTGCTGAAAGTCTTGCTTTAAGTGACCGGCTTGTTTTTTGAGCTTCAACGTGCTGGTCAACCATTGATTCCAATAAATGGTTTTGTTGATCATTGTCCGATGTTTGTGGTTGTTTTTTTTTTACTGTTGTTAATGGTGCAGCTGAGTCTCAATATATTTGTACTGTGAAGCTGTAGATATTCGGACAGTTAATGATGAATTCAATAGATTCTACAGGGAACTGATAGAGCTTGAACAGATATGTGTTGGATCTGTTTATCTGAACTGAAAATCTCTGACCTCATTGTTACAGATATATAGGAGTAAAAATATGTCTTATCTTCCTACCTATCCTGCAGGATTGATTTCTTGTTTCCCACTGAAGTTAGCAACCAACTTTGTTGCTGTACGGTGACATTTCCTGTCTTGTCAACAAGTCTTATGTCAGATGAAGACGCATGATCCAGTTGTATATCTAAACGTGTCGGTCTCACAGGTCAAAGGTCGACCCGTCAACATCTTTCCACTTCATCATGGCGGCAGCAGAGTCCAGCCCTCTGACCACTCATGTCCTCAACACTGGAGACGGTGCCCCGGCCGCCAGGATGGCGCTCAGCCTGCACCGACTAGACTCTCAGCTGATGATCTGGAACCTGCTGAGTACCGGGTAGACCAGCGACGTCACTGCAACACTCACACTGCTCTGTAGTCTCAGGTTCAGTCTCTCAGGTCACATACAGGCTGTTGGGGCTATTTTGTTTTTTATTCCTTAAGAAGAAACTGAGCTGTCAGTGTCCGTTTTATTTTAGAGTGACGTCTGACGCACAAAACAAACACCTGCAGTCGTTATTCAGGGATGAAAGTTTAAAAAGAAAATCGATATTTGTGTTTACAGTAAACAGAGCCAGGTTCTGAAAAATCCAGTCAAAGATAAAGCTGCAGTTTTTGTAGTCATAAAGCAGTTTGATGATTTTCAGAACGACCAATGAAGATGGCCGCTGCCCAGGACTCATCAGCAGGGAGGCGTTCAGCCCCGGTCTGTACAAGCTGCGTTTTGAAACCGACTCGTACTGGCAGAGTCTGGGTCAGACGTCCTTCTACCCCTACATTGAGGTCAGTGTTTGTAGAAAAAAGTATGACAATTTACACTACATTCACATTTTTTAATGGGAAACGTTTTACAGCTGGTCATTGTAGTTTCTCTGGTCACAGTTATAGTTCTGAATCTGTTTAGAACAATAAAACAGGAATTTTAAATGAATGCATTAATATATAAATGTTTTTTTTCCCCCAATGGAATTCATTAATTACAATTAAAATGAGAAATAAAATCAAGAAAAAGGGATGGTAATATAACAAAAATTCATATACTTACTGTGTTTTCCACTTTGTACTGTTTTGTACTCAAACATTTATTTAACATAGTTAACAGTCATTAAATACATTTTGATTTTATTTTATATAACAGTTTATACTGCTGCAACAATAAAAAAAAAATCAACCACAAGTATAATATAATTTTAACATACATTTTATTCACTTTTAAATATTTTTTACCATTCCCTATTGATACTCAACTTCAGTTTGATTGGTGCAACAATCAAACTGAAACATCTGTATCACCCCCTGGTGTCTGGTTGCATTATACTCAGATCTCTCACTAGTTTCTGTTTCTTATCACTACTTTTGAGCGGTATGTCCTGTTCCTCCTGAACAAAATGTTCTTGAGGGAACATTTTCACATTTGGTACGAATTTTCAATTGGACCCAAGGATGAAGATTTTCATGGTCAAAGGTCAAAGGTCAAATGTCTCTGCTTCTTCATCATTGTCACTGTGTGTGTCCTCAGGTTGTGTTCATCATCAGCGACCCGGAGCAGCGTTTCCACCTCCCTCTGCTCATGAGTCGTTTCTCCTATAGCACCTACAGAGGAAGCTGAAGGATTATATTTTTCATAGATGTAAAATTTACTTAGACAGTTTTCAACTTCACCAACCAGAGCAAGCAAAGATTTGCACCCAGGGACATGAGCAAGACCAAATGAGACATGTGCCCCTACCAGAGAGACATGATGAGGTCTGAACATAACAAAGGGAGATAACATACAGAAATCCTGTACAGTGCTGACATCACTACAGGACTGTGATCTGGATTCAACTAGAGTTTGTCTCTTCCATCCTGGTGTTGTTTTTTTTTATTTATCTTGTTTTCAACACCAAATCAGGTTTATGATTTTCTTTTTGTCATATTTTATTTTCTCACTGTATGAGACACATTTCTATCTTCACTTTGGTCCTTTCAGTGTTATGTTTAATAATTGTAACATTATGTTTAATTATCAAGTTGTTTTACTCTGTTGCTTTGTTTCTTTATTGTTACTTTTACATAAAAATCGTCTGAATACATATCACATTCTTTTCCATAGGTTTCAAACACACTCATCACTGCTTCTAAATGTGATAAGACAGATCATTGATATGAGAAGTTACAGAATAAATGCATATCTAATGTTTAAATCTTGGGTTGCTTCTCACAACACTGCTTATTTACATTGCAAACAAACCACAACTTTATGTAACTGTCATACTTTTTCCATCCATTCAGTCACTTACATACTCCAGCCAACTTTATCAAAAACCTTGTAGTGAGTTTCTGTGGGGGCGTCCAAAATTGGGGGTTGGGTACAATACGATAATGTCAGCATCTTTAAGTCAGAAGATGAAATTGATTTGGTCACAGATATACTTGCAAAGCCATTTTCAAGACGAACTTTTCAAAGAAAGAGTGGTGTGTACTTTGCGATACCTCAAGATATAACGACATTAAAATCAATATATCACCAACCTACACAATGCTCCCGTTAGCTCAGCTAGTAATAAGATGCGCTCTGAAACCAGAGGTCCAAGTTGGAGTCCTGGTATTGACACTGTTATTAAGATGTTGTTTATTTTAAGGACAGACACCATTGAAGACCTACGTGTGAATTGCAAGACCAAACACTGGTGTAGAGGAACAATCGCACTTCTATGCTCTTTGTCCCAGTTCAGCTGAGAAGGAGGGAAAATTAATTGATCACAAGTAGCACTCATCAGGCTCAACATCTGGATCAGATTATAGATAAACTGATTTTTTTCAGACGTGAGAAATTGGAGGTGTGAGAGTGATGGAGAGAGACAGAGGTGACATGGTAGAGGTTTGGTAGTAAATGGTAAACAGTACACTGAGTAAATATCAGTTGTTTTTCACAAATAGAAGGACAACATCTTGTTGATACTTCTCAGCCACCGTAGAAGGAAATGTTCACACGGGCTAAAGAGGTAAAGGTGGAGATAAATGTCTTTAATGTCATGATCTGATCTGATCTGATGGAAGTTAACATTTTCACTTCCATGCACAGAAGTTAAAAGTAGTTAAATCACCCATCGCCACTAGTTTTAGCTGTTGAAACACCTCTATTGTCACTATAACAGTGAATTTTAATAACGACATCTAAATGTTCCTGCTGAAACTAATCATTATATACTGTTAGTAACTGGAACTGTCAGGTAAACAAAGGGTTCCTCTTTAGTCTGGACACCACATCTGTAACAAATCATATTATTTGATATCATAAAACTTGGTTGAACATGGTGTCAGGTCTGAGGCTTAAAAACACAAGGACACAGGTGTATCAATCATTAAATAGCTGCAATCACACAGAGGAGGAAACAAAAAAGAGAAACCGAGCTTCTGAATTAAAATGAAGTACACAACAAATCAAAAAAAATTAATAAAAACACATATGTATTTATTTACGTGTAGAATAACGGACATGAGGTGTGATATGCACAATCACGGTTACCGTGCTTTACTGGAGAACATGCTTCTGTTCTCGGCCAATCACAGGGAAGGTGCGCTATAAGGACCTGATATTGGTTCTGTGAGTACCTGAATGTAAAAAAAATAAAATAAATAAAAAACAAATTACATGCACTTGCGTGAAATATATGAAAATACATTCAAATAAAAATATATATTGTTTTTTATACAGATATATTTTATAATTGATAAAAAATCTTAATTTTTGCAATAATTTCAGACAGGCATTTTTAGAGACGATCTCTAGGGCCCTTTACATCATCCTCCCGTTGACATTAACGGCATGCTTTCACTTACTCAATAACATTTGTTACAGTTACGTGATGAAGTTAGCAGGAGGGAACTAAACAACCAAACAGCTTGTGTTTTTGACTGAAAGGTCTGGCAGGCGGTGGAGAGAGGATGTCTCAGGTGCTGAGGCTTCTCTCGGCAGCCGCGCTGCCGAGCTGCCGAACTGCAGGAGCACGGACTCGACTCTGCACTGTGGCGGCAGGACGGCTCTTCACAGCCGGCTTCCGAGGCTCCGCTGCCCCGGTAAGTGAAGGTGGAGGTTTGCTGTAGAAGTAACTGTTGTGTAAAAAGGAAAATACGAGAGCGTGGGCTACTGCATGACCCTAGAGTTCCCAACATAAGCGATAGAAGTTGAATTTAAACTGCAGTTTGACTGTTTAGTGAAAGTGTTATTGGTGCCAGCTCGGCTAACTGCTAAATCCCCTTGAAAAACATTTAGCTCTGAGATAGTTTGTGTAAATGCTAGATTAAATGTCTCGTATAACTTTATTTGAAACCTTACCTGGTTTTATATAAAACACCTCTTACCTTTTCGGCATAAGCTGAGAAAGTGTTTCACGAGGGGCGTTGCTAACCTCTGTGGTAAATCAGCTAGCTAGCATGCTAGCTGCTGTAAGGACAACGTTGGGTGATGTAACTGGTAGCTTTGCTCAGAAAGCGACTTTTAAGTCAAGTTAATAAATAGATGGACAGTTAGATAGACGCATATTTATAACCAGTGTCGTGTGCTTGTATTCAATTCTGATACCAGCATCTCACTTCAGATATAAACGATATCAGTAGCTTATGTCAGTCACCAGAAAGAGAGTGTCAAAATAAACACACACACACTTTGTTACATCCCTAGATGATGTTGTAGTACCGTATGTTTATATAATATGCTATTTTGAAATGTATAGCAACTACTGAGGGTCAGTTTAGTAATAATGCTCAACTTCTAGTTTGTAAATGTAAATACTTACACACATTTTTGTTGTAGCATTTACCTGATTAATGAAAAATGACTTTGTTATCTGATGATTTGTTTCATAAAAATGAAAACCAGCAGTTGTTTAATATCTGTTACCTTTCTCTTTGCTAATCTGTGATAGGAAAATAAATTGCATATAGAGCGTCTTGCCTAATATTTAAAATTATTAGTATTGTTTCCAAGTTTTAACTACAGTCTGACAGATTAAATTTCCTGTTTTTTAGAGAGCAATTTGGTTTAATAACTTGGGTGGCAGATGAATACTTCTGTCACTAATCATTTTCAGGCAATTACTGCTTAAATGAATCAATTAATTATTGTCAACAACATGATGTGTGTGGTCACCCTAATTATGACGTTTGACTTTTGGCCACTAAAATCTAGTCCGTTCATCTTCATCGGAGTGTTGGTGAATGTAATGTATGAGAGAGGAGCTGGTGAAACGATGATGACGCCACATCCAGACTTTACTTGTGTTGAAAACTAGAGATCAGAGCAGCTATAACAGCCTGCAGTAACTTGTGCTTTGCCAAACCGGCCACACAAAGTTTGAAATTGCTATCATTTCATATCAAGTCAGTGCAGACTATGTCCTGATGATTTCCTCACACGCTGAAACCAAAAGTAGACAGAGGAAGGTGAGCGAGGTCGTCCACTAACCTCAGGCTGTCGACTGAGGGAATATCCAACTCTAACTCTATCCATGCAGAGCTGCTCTGATTTTAATGTGATCCAGAAAGTCTGTGTGACAGAAGTGTCAGAAGTCAGAGGTTTTCCCATCACCTGTATTAATGTTTTCTCTGTTTTCCAGAATGTGTGTCGGACTCCCACAAACTTCCTGTCCTGTCGCAGATTCCAGGCGGTGCAGCGACGACTGTACTCAACTGAACCTAAAGGTGAGAGCTGCTGTGTGAAGTGCACGTCCAACCGCAGCCGCCTACTAAAAGATCAGCTTGTTTTATTGACATTGTTAGATCAAGGCCATAAAAAGTTTTGACTATGACATTTAACATTCATCCAGAAAATATATAAATGCATAGTTTTCTCATGTCATTGAGGCTTGTTTACCTTTGACATAGTTCTCCACAGGCCCTGTCCAGTTTTTTAAAATGTTCCCATTTTTGGATTTTGATGGTTTTTTGGGAGAAAGCCTCATATTTGTTTCCTCATTTATACATTTCTGTTTACATTAAAGGTGCTATATGCAAGTTGTTCATGCTACATATCCAGTGTCAGCATTACAGGAAATTTACCATAGAACTTCCACTCCATTTACTCACGAAGAGCAGGGAAGCGATGCTATTGTTGATTCTTGTTTTGCTTGTACCGACGTTAGCATGCTAACCAGTTAGCTGCAGTCCATCCCATCACTGTAGCTGTGATCAGAGGATGAATTGTTATGTCTGGACTTGTAACACAACCTGTTCTTGACAAGAATCCAGATTAGACAGCAAAACTGACACGTAGAAGCTGTTTAATTAACAGTTTAATCATGACATGTTGACCATTTCATATGTTGCAGCAGTGTGTTATATGAAGATATTTACCATTATTGGAAAGTATCCATGTGACTGATGTTTGAGTAGTCAGTCGTCGAAGTGATCAGACACATGTTGTGACACCTTTAGCCCTGAGATCACTTTCTGTTTTTAAACTTTGGGCAGAAAAGACATTACCGTCTCACACATAAGACCCGATCACGTCAAACACATTTTCAGCTGCTGTCTGCCTCTCTGCACAGTCACATGACCCCAGTCATTAAGTTAACAAATCCAGTGTGAGTTGAGTTTTTTCACAGCAGCAGTAAACAACAGAAGACTGATCAAAAATAAAAGCTCTTTGGATGTGTTGAGTGTTAGAAGACGTCTTCAGTTCAGAAAAAGGCACATTAACTTTAAAAGATTGAATGATCCCCTGAGATTAAAGTATGTGAGTTGCAGATGGAGGAGGAGGACGACCAGGAGGAGGGAAGAGAGGAGGAGGAAAAGACTGGTGGAGCCGGATGCAGAAGGTTTGTGACAGTTCAGTATCAAATCAAAATCAATCACAAAGCACCAACATGTAAAAGTTTAAATCAAATCAACAGAGTGTGTTTATGTCTCAGGCTGTTTATGTCAATGTTCAGAGGTTTAATGTTTTAGAGACAAAACGATCATTTAAATTTTGATTTGTTGTCAGGGCGACGTCCCCTGGGACAACAGGGAGTTCCGTTACATGGCGATCACTGTTGCCGGAGTCACATCAATCCTGCTCTACTTCTACTTCAGAGACAGCGGCAGAGAGATCAGCTGGAAGGACTTCGTCCACCGCTACCTGGGCAGAGGCCTGGTGAGATACATTGTGGGACATTTATACTGAGATACACTGAGTTATTCTCCAGGTTGAGAGTCAAATCTGAACTTCCACAGGAAAGAAATTACTGAAACACTGCGCGTGTTTACTGACAACCTGCAGCCGCAGACTAAAAGTTTCATAAACAAACTAAAGCATTCAGATCAAAGCTGTAAAAATGTCTCTTTCTGTGCAGGTCGACCGCTTGGAGGTGATCAACAAACAGTTTGTCAGAGTTATCCTGGTGCCGGGAGCTGATTCTGATGCGGTGAGAGGAAACATACTGACTGACGCTGAAGCACAAATGAATATGTGACATGACATGTTGCATATTTGTGAGATATAGGCTGTGAACCAAATATTAAAGTTAAAAAATCTATTCAGTCTCAATAATTCAACTTAAAGGAAAACTAAACTAAAAACAGAACAGAGCAACAAATAAAATTAATGGATGATGTTTGTTCAAATTTAAATGAAAGTGAATATTCAGAGGCTAACACGATGTCCTCTGTGCAGAGCTATGTTTGGTTCAACATTGGCAGCGTTGACACATTTGAGAGGAACCTGGAGACGGCGCACGCCGAGCTCGGCCTGGAGCCGTCGCATCGCACCACCATCGTCTACAACACCGAGGGCGACGGGTCAGTTTCACACACGTCCATGTACCTGAATTATTAGACTGTTGGCTGTTTGACAGATTTTCTTCCTGCTGGAACTCATGATGAGTTTATGTCCTGTATGAAAACATGTTACTGTTTCCAACACTACAGCAGAAAAGTTGTTGCTCCTCTTGTTCTAACAGATGTTGTGGAGGCGGATGCCTCTCCTCTTCCTCAAACAGTACTGTCTTAAAATTATGTTTGCTGTTTAAATGTTTTTAAGTGCAAATTAGCCTCAACCAAAGAAGTATTTTTAACCTATTTAGGACATTTTTTCAGGAACAACTGTCTGATTTTTTTTTTTTTCATCTCCTCTTCGTCGCTGCAGCTCTTTCCTGCTGAGCTTTTTGCCAACGATGCTGGTCATTGGTTACCTGCTCTTCTCACTGCGGCGAGGACCAATGGGAGGAGGCATTGGCGGTGGGAGGGGTGGGCCCTTCAGCATGAGTGAGTCGACGGCCAAAATGATGAAGGACAACATTGAAGTGAAGTTCAAGGACGTGGCGGGCTGCGAGGAGGCCAAGCTGGAGATCCTGGAGTTTGTCAACTTCCTGAAGAACCCACAGCAGTACCAGGACCTGGGAGCCAAGATCCCCAAGGTACAGAACAATCACAGGACTACAGAGTCGCATAGACTCCTTGTTTTTGTCATCTTTGGAGACTCTGGAGTCCCATCAAAAAGCTGAGCCCTTCAGATGACTACAAAGGTCTGTCCAACATAGACTACAGAGACATGGACCATAGAGACTGGTCTATGTCAAACAGACCTTTGTAGTCATCTAAAGGGCATCACAACTCTCAAATTGAGACTCCACAGAGCACAGAGACACAGCCTATGTTTTATTAACAGAAGCTCTGAAGCTATAAGTTGATTTGTATTCTTCACTGTCATGTTGCGTGTCTGTGGTATCCCAGGGTGCCGTGCTCTCCGGTCCTCCTGGGACGGGGAAGACGCTGCTGGCTAAAGCGACAGCCGGCGAGGCCAACGTCCCCTTCATCACCGTCAACGGCTCCGAGTTCCTGGAGATGTTTGTGGGTGTCGGTCCGGCCAGGGTGAGTAGAGGACGGATCAGACGTATCGCACCAGAGGATTGTGGGAGGTGCTTGTTTGATTCACACTTGAAAGTGAAAGTTGACTGAGTTCTCTCTTCTAAAGGTCAGAGACATGTTCGCCATGGCGAGGAAGAACGCGCCCTGCATCCTCTTCATCGACGAGATCGATGCCGTGGGCAGGAAGAGGGGAGGGGGAAACTTTGGTGGTCAGAGCGAGCAGGAGAACACACTCAACCAGCTGCTGGTGGAGATGGACGGTACGTCACAGGACCGCAGGTGTACACACGTGGCGGGTATTTTTAAAGATGCACATTTTAACTCCTCACCCTGGTTCGCATGAGATTTTAACATTTTCAAAAAATATTCCTATATTCCATCATGCCAGCCAATCGGGTTTCCTCTAGAACCGGCGGCTCAAAAAATAGGTGTCCTCCTCAGAACTTGTCCATCTCCTTTGTTCGTAACACATCCATCCAATAGCATCCATCCTCAATGGTCTCATCAAATGTCACACACCTGATGTTATGAACCTCTCTGTTTTTACTGTCCACATGTTTCCAGAGTTTACAAAAATCTCTGTTTTCAGTGACAGTGAAAATGCTGTTTACATGTGGAGGCAAGGCCAAAATCCATCCGTTAAAAAATACGCATTTTTGAAAATACCCGGCCATGTGTGGACGTAGCCTGACACTCCTCAGGTTGGACATGATCACCGAGTCTCGTGTGTTTGCAGGTTTTAACACGGCAACTAACGTGGTGGTCCTTGCTGGAACCAACAGACCAGACATCCTGGATCCTGCTCTGATGAGACCGGGACGTTTCGACAGGCAGATCTACATCGGTGAGGTTCAGAAAGAGGACTGCTTTCTGTCAGCGAGCAGTCATTTGGACTGAAGACTTCCTGTTGTACAAACATGTCCTCGTCTCCCCTCAGGTCCTCCAGACATCAAGGGGAGGGCGTCCATCTTTAAAGTCCACCTTCGTCCAATCAAACTGGACCCCAGTATGGACAAAGAAGCGCTTGCCAGGAAGATGGCGGCTGCCACGCCTGGTTTCACAGGTCTGTAACAACACGGCTTAACGTTTCCATCACATTTCACCTGGTTGTTTTAACATTAACGTCATTGTAGAAATGTTTTTTTGGTGATGATGGAACTGAAACATGCAGACACTGAAACACAAAGCTGTTGTTGTGGACATCACCTTCTACTTCTACATGTTGTGTGTGTGAATCAGGAGCCGACATCGCCAACGTCTGTAACGAGGCGGCGCTGATCGCTGCCAGACACATGAGCCCGTCAGTCACATCTAAGCACTTTGAACAGGCCATCGACAGGGTCATCGGAGGTCAGTGTCACTTGAAATACGTCTGATCTCATATTCATGGCTTCCATGCTTGTTTGGTTCCTTTTCTTTAAATGGAACCTGTGTTTGTCTGTTTGCGTTCAGGTCTGGAGAAGAAGACTCAGGTCCTGCAGCCAACAGAGAAGAAGACTGTGGCGTATCATGAGGCTGGTCACGCCATCGTGGGCTGGTACCTGGAGCACGCTGACCCCCTGCTCAAGGTACAGACACCCTCTCCTGACCCCCACTTAGTCAGCCAGTGTATCTGTCTTTCTATGGAGGAAACAGGAACTGCTGTAACTTGTTGTAACCATGGTGATACAGATTGTCATTGAGTCTACATTGATGTCAATGTAAGTTGTTGGGAAGGAAGTGACTGAGATAGATGGACCTAATAAACTGCCAACTGAGTTTATTATTCAGCACAGCAGTGAGGCGTTTGTCTCCAGCCGTCTCAGTCAGTGCCCCTGTCTGTGTCCAGGTGTCCATCATCCCGCGGGGGAAGGGTCTGGGTTATGCTCAGTACCTGCCCAGAGAGCAGTATCTGTACAGCCGCGAGCAGCTGTTTGACAGGATGTGTATGATGCTGGGAGGCCGCGTGGCCGAGGAGGTTTTCTTCAGCCGCATCACCACCGGAGCTCAGGACGACCTAAAAAAGGTCACACAGTCGGCGTACGCTCAGGTACAACAACACGTGCTGAGTGTCCTTGGGTCCTCACCGAGCAGATCGGTGGTTTTCCTGCCGTGACACCTCCTTCTCCTCGTCCTCCCTCTGCAGGTGGTGCAGTTTGGCATGAGCGACAAGGTGGGTCAGGTGTCGTTCGACCTGCCGCGGCAGGGAGAGATGGTCATGGAGAAGCCATACAGCGAGGCGACGGCCGAGCTCATCGACCAGGAGGTCAGGGCGCTGGTGGAAAAAGCGTACGAGCGAACGCTGCAGCTCATCACTGACAAGAAGGAGCAGGTGGAGATGGTGAGACCCCGACACACCACCGCACCCTGTCACTGACCGTAACGTCTCTGCAGTGTCGCAAAATACAACACACACAATACAAAAACAGACACACTATCTAAGGAAAATAAATGACTGGATAAAAGCCACAGTTTTGCTCGAATCAAAAAAGACGGAAAGTCTTTGATGCTTCACGAAAACGTCTGTCAGACTCATTAACAGAAACATTCAGCGCTGAAACGGAACAGACTGACTGACATTACACTGAGTTTTTCTTTTACGTTTAAAAAAACATCAGTAAAGAGACTTTAACTGTAATAATTTAGGAATGTTTGAATCTTATGAACCAGGTCTTACTCCATGTTTGACCAGAACTTTTTCTCCTTCTCTCCAATGGTGGTGATGATGATCATCATCTTATGTAATAAAGTAGAGCTTGTCACCAACTGATGGTCTGTCACTGCATCGTCTGCTCAGCTCTTATGCTGAGTGTAGTCAGAGCGCTCCCTGCTGGACAAACCCAACTCCTTGTATTGATTGATATCAACCTGTAACTAACAATAAAGCAGAAAAATTTCTCTATTAATACATAAGAGCCTAAGCGACTCCCTCCCTGGGCAGAAGAACAGAGACAAAAAAGAAAAGAGACATAGAATCGTCACATGTTGTCTGTCAGATTTTCCCAGAATTCATCGGTGCTGTCGTCCTCAGGTGGGGCAGCGTCTCCTGGACAAGGAGGTCTTAGACAAGGCTGATATGCTGGAGCTGCTGGGCCCGCGGCCGTTCAAGGAAAAATCCACGTACGAGGAGTTTGTGGAGGGGACGGGGAGCTTCGAGGAGGACACTAGTCTACCGGAGGGGCTGCGGGACTGGAACCAGGAGCGAGGTGGCGGCGAGGAGGAGGCGGGCCCCAGCCGGGACCAGCAGCACGCCGCGTGACACCACCACCACCACCACCACCACTGCCGCTGCCAACGTTTCGTCTAAGAGGAAACGCAACAATCGGCAGAAAACAGTGGCTGCTCACTCGGCTTCAGAGCCATGGAGGTGGAGGTGGTGTGTGTGTGTGTGTGTGTGTGTGTGTTAGTAACACATGGCATCAGTTTATTTTGGTTCTTTCAGGCTGAAACTTTCCACCTGAAATGACCAGCAGCTGTCTGTCGCTGCCTCAGTATCAGGTTTTGTTTTCAAGCGGAGGAAAAAAAAAAAAATCATTTAAGTTTGTAAGTAATTCTCTCCTCCTCAAGCTGCTCTCAAAGAGTTCACATGAGGTTCAAACGCCTTAACGGTCGATCTGAAATAATTTGCTGAACTGAATATTAATCATGCACAGACTGATTTATTTTATTTATTTCCTAAAGGGGGCGCTGTGCTCTGTGACTGACGAAGCTTGAGGAGTCAAATTTTTACCGGTTTAAATATTTTGAGAGTTGATATGAAGTTTTTATTTTGTTCTTTTTCTGGTTCAGAGTTTGTTTTATACAGGAAAAACTTGACGCTGTTAAAAAACGAAGCTGCTACATCAGCAGCCCAGTGGCTGATGGGTAACATACAGCATTTCAGTTCTCTGCTCAAAATGTTCTGACTTAAAGAAAAAAAAAAAATCACAAACAACAAAAATGTGTTGATCTGTTTTCAGTCTTTCTCCTTAAACTCTTCAAAATAAAACGTGTCCCACTGAGCTCAACATCTCTCCAAAATAAAAGCAAAGTTAGAAGTTTTTAAAGACCATGTTAATTTCATAACAAATGTATTCTTACAATTTTATGAAAACATTTTAAAAAAACATTTTAAGAACATTTGAACTGAAATGCCGTTTTTAGTGTTTAATAAGGTCTGTAATTCACATCTGCAGGAGACTGAATGCGGCAGGCATCCTGTTGAAAGGCATGCTGGGAGATCAGAGTCGTAAAATATGTCGGAATTTCCATTTTTAAACGTCACATCACTGTTGTTACTGCAGCTGTCCAGCAGGTGGCACCTCACGGGAGGGTTCAGCTGAGGTCACGTGACTAAAGTAGCTTTAAAACGTTTGATGAGGACGACCGAAGGAAAACATGATGACTAGAACCCTCCCCTACTTAAACACTTCTAAACATGGTGATGGTGTCGGTGTGAAACATCAGCGTTCAGCTTTCACAAACAAAACTGATCCTGGTGAATAAACATCATTTGTTACAAGTTAAACATTGTTTGATTCATTTATTTCCTCTGATCTCAGAACCATATCACAAAACTCTTATTATTATTGTGATAATGGTAAATTGGTTATTGTAGCTGCTCACCCGCTCTCCCTTTCCTCTTTCTTTTTCTTTTCT
This sequence comes from Polydactylus sextarius, assembly GCA_016801845.1. NCBI lineage: Eukaryota > Metazoa > Chordata > Actinopteri > Polynemidae > Polydactylus > Polydactylus sextarius. Next base: position 14,072,042 of record CM028921.1, on the reverse strand, counting down.
CTTTTCGCATTTTCCTTTTCATTCCAACTCTCCTCTCTCAATCCGGTTCTGGAAGTTTCTTCCTGTTTAAAGGAAGTTTTTCCTCCAATGTCACAAAGTGCTGCTCACCGTGGGAAATGTTTCTGTATTCCATAATGTAACGAGCTGTAAGATAAATGTTTTTTTTTTTGGTCTGGTGTTATACAAATAAACTTGAAAAACTGTAGAACACGATTACATTGTATGTCTTTTAATAGTTCTGTGTAAAAATAAAAAATAAAAAATGGTTTAGTTCTTAATGACATTGGCTCTTTTGGATCGTTGACCTGCTGCAGAATCAATCCAGAACCAGTCAGACCTTCATGGTGGAACTACATGATGGAGGAGTCTCTGCTTGTATTTCTCAGCATTGATGACATCATTACATCTACAGCCCCAAACTTGCAGTGGACCTCCATCATCCTTCACTGTTGTGTGCAGACTGTCTGACAGTCTATGATGTAACGCACCTCAGAGTGACCGGGCCTTGTTTCAATGGAGCCAGAAGGGCCTCATCTTCTCTTGTTGCTACGTTCAGTGTCTCTGCCATGATGTTTGACAAGTGTCCATCACCACCTCACACTGGAGTTTAACCGTTCCTCAGCCACTTTAAAGCCATTAAGGTGCACTATGCAATAATGTTAAGTTAATGCATCAGCTTCATAGTCTCTGTGACGTTCAATGACTCCTTACAGGGTGAATGAAGGGTCTCTGCTGCCTTCACCTTCTCTTGGTGAAAAACCAACACTGGTAAAATCAGAGACTACGACACAGTGATGTCGGATTCATGAAGGGTGAGTTCAGTGGCACAATGTTCTTCAACAATTTGCAACAGTCTTTTGAGGCAGTTTTCTCCGGGTTTAAGTCGACTTGTCCAAGGACAAACCACCAACATGTATATAAACCCCGTCTGTTTAAACAGGATGTTCAGAACCACTGTTTCTGTTGAATTAAACATTTTACTACATTTCGTGCATCTTGAACTCAGCCTTACTCTGAGACTGTAGAGGGAGCTTTGTAGAGAGAAAAGCAGTGATGATCATCAGAACATGTTTGGTGTAGGTGATCAATCATACACCTGATTACAAAACTGACATTGATTTTGATTTTTTCTTCTATTAGTTCTGTTTAGTTTTGTAAATTGATTTGAAAAAAAAAAAACCTGCTTCATATTTGTGGAAGCATCCAGACCTTACTGCATGATTTCACAGCTGCCTGAAGTAAAGTAAGTAGTAAAATTTATCGCCACAATATTGTATGTGTTGTCACAAACATGGTACAAACATGACTGATGTGAATTAGTCTGTTTCCTGATTCTCTGTGACTTATTCCTGAAAATGAAAAATAAACCAAATGAAAAACATAAGATTTGGAAACAAGAAGCACTGAAAAACACTCATTTATTCATGTTTCACTTCTCAAACAAAAAAAAAAAAAAAAAAAATCACAAGAGTCTCAGCTGTCTGACATTTCCTCCTCCAGTTGCTACGGTTACAACAGTGCCTCCTCCACCTGACTGGGTTCGTTCACAAACACCATCAAACATCATTAATAAACGACGTCTGTGGATAAATGTGACTTCATCGTGTTCAGTCGTTTACATTCATATTTATCTATAAAGGTTTATATATATAAAAACTTCCTGTTTTATTTTATTTGTTCAAGTCTGAAAAAACAAACAGCAACACTTCAGAGACATTTCTGATTATCTCGCTAAAAATCTTTAAAAAAATGTAAAAGTTTTTTTTTTTTTTTTCTTTTTCAGTATTGGTATTAACCACGACGTCGTCTGTAAAATTTCACTTCAGACAACAAACAAGATGATATATTTGGATTCTTCTTGGCTTTGAGCTGCCAGACACGTCACTGTTAATATTCATTCATTTATTTTTTATTTATTTTTTTATGAGGAAAAGTTTCATCTGGAAATTATCCAGAAAACATGAGACCTGGAACCTGCCCTTAAACCAGATCCACTCTTGTCTGACAAAACCTAATGTGTAATGATTTCCAGCTGCTATGTCACCCTCCTGCCACTAGAGGTCACTGTAAACTCAGAGAAAAACTGTTGATATCTTCTGTTGATGAAGCTGAATCACCAGAACCTGAAGTATATTCTGAATAATCTCATTGAATGTAAACCCTGGGTCTGACACACTGACTGAACATCTATCTTCAATTCATCAAAGCTGATTACGTTTCTTTCTTTCTGTCTTTCCCGTTGTTTGTCCAAATCTCAAACTGCTGAAAATATTTAAAGCTGTTTTTTTTTCCTTCTAATAAATTGTTTGAGTGTAAAACTCAAACCCTTATAGACAATGTCTCTGTATCAAAAAGCTACAAAGTTGCTACATTCTTTGTTTGAAATGGCAACGCTGCTCCAAACACAAGCTGCGCTGTTTGCACCTGTCCACCAGGGGGCACTGATTCCCCTCAAGGGTGTGTCCAGCACCTCCTCCTGCAGCTCAGAGCTGTAATCTCTGGTCACTTTTTTACTTTTTTTACTCCAGAAGAAGAAATGAGTCTGAAACAGTTTTTAAAAGTCAAATAGCCCTTTGTCTCCTCCGCCGAGGCAAAGTCAGTCGCTTGTCTGAACGGCGGCAGAGAGAATCTGAGAACCTGACTTCCTGCTCTCATTCTTCAGCTCCCTCTGAGTGTCCTGATTGGTCGGTGGGTCCTGGTTTACGTCCAACGGTGGACGACCAATGTGACGAGCAGAGAGGTGTAGAGGAGACAGATGGACAGGGAGATGGACGCCGCCCCGCCACAGTCCTTAGCGTTCTCCTGTTGATGTGAACAGTCTGTTAGTGACACGTTTAGATGTGGATGTGAAGTCTGTGTGTATGTGTGTTCAGGAGACACGCTGACCTTCGGGTGGTAGGCATGACACGACTCCGGACGCCGCCGCACCTTCTGTGACTTCATCCTGTTACACTTTACTGTGGCATTATGTTTGCTGCCGTCAAGGAAAACAAAGCACTCACCGCTGCAGACTAGAGGTTACTGAGGTCACATAAAAACTGGGAGAACTAGTTCCGATACAAAAGTTAAGCTTCGTGAACCCTTTACCGTGCGGTGACCGGCACCTGAATGCACCACAAAACTCTAATGTTTGTGGATGAGAGCTTCCAGCAGGGGGCGCTGCTGCAGCAGTGAAGGATATATTTGATCTCTTTGGGCTCCAGCAGGATCGGTCCGTACTGACGGGAACAGTCGCAGTCAGCCTGAGTCACGACCAGAACCAGATTACTCTCAGGAATCTGCTGCACCACGAACATCCTGAAATACAGTCAACCAAACAAATGTCATGCAACACAATTACCATGGCAACAATGTTTACTAAAATGATCATTATTTCTAGTGAAGGACAAATGAAACATTGCTTCATTTACTTTAGTTGTGTAGTTTTGTGTGTGAGGTACAATAACTGTAAAACACAGACTCAGTGTGTAGGTGTGTTGAGTGTGTGTGTGTGTGTCATACTTCTGGCAGCGTCCACACTTGATGAGGCTGTTTGCTTCCCTGACAGATGAGTCGTACATGAAGCCAGGGTACGCTGTGTCACAGGGCTGCAGAGGCTCCACCTTCCTTTGCTTATGAGCTGATATACAAACACACACACACACACACATTATTATAGATGTGTCTTAACATGTATCAGGAGGCTGGTGATTAACTGACTCTGTCCACGTGGCGTCAGAATTCAGGGTAAAATGGTGGATGAAGGTGGTGGATGTTTAATTACAACCTGAGAAAGCGACAGTCAAGTGCAGGAGGAGAAAAAAACAGTTGTACAACTCTGTGACCCTCCACCCCCCATCCTACACTGACATGTCCTTGAATGCACCAAAGACCTCTGTATGAACCACTCAGTCCACTTTCTCCAGCAGGGGGCAGTGTATGTACATAATTCACCAGAGAGCCGGTTTCGTTAAAGAGTAGAGTATTTAGAGGCACATATCCGAGCTTTAAAGCTTTAAAATTCCTGGACTTGTGCTTTAAAAATTACCAGTAATTAAAGCAGTCCAGTAAATGTAGTGGAGTACACAGCATCTTGTTTCTTCCCTTGGACATCTTAAGTATCAGTTCCTCAGAACTTCCTCGTGACCCCGCCCCCTGACACCTGTCACATGACACATTTTGTACTCACTTGTGTGGTAGCCAGCTTTGGCTGAATGGATGAAGATGATCACGACACCGAGGTGATGATGAAGATGAGGGTGGAGATGATGACGATGATGATGAAGATGAGGCCGTCACATTGTAGGGACATAAAGCAATGATGACATGAATCATGGTGAAAAAAAAAAAAAACAGCTGCTCTAACAAACACAAGCAGTTTGCACAAACTGCCTCCTGTTTATTCATTTATTTATTATTATTATTATTATTTATTTATCGGTTGTTGTTGTTTATTGTGATCTGCTGCCGTTTCAGCTTCTTACCGTCCACAAAATAATCTGAGTGCCACAGACCACACAGGTTAAAGTCCAGCAGGAACCTGAGGACACAGACAGAAGTTGCTCATCGTTTTATTCACTGTAGCAGATCATGTATCAACGTCTCAACGACTCATTGTTCTCACTCAGTTCAAGCTTCTTGATAAAGTTTGGGGATTTTTCCTTGTAAATTTGTGACTTTAATCTCAGATATTCAGATTGTTCGTCAGAATATTTCTCTGTCGTCACTTACATCAGCGCGTTGGAGAAGAACCACCTCATCAACGCCACGATGCCGTAAAACGGCTGCAGGAGAAAAAACCAGCAACAAATTATATAGTGATTGTCAATGTTACAAGGCAGATTTGTTGGAGAAAGTTATTTTTATGTATTTTTATGTGTGCGTGTAATTTTTTTTGTTTCCGTTTCATCACGACTGACGAGTTTCCTTGGTGCAGCAGCTGCCGATTAACTGAAGCACAGACTGATGTTTGCTGTGATGATGAGACTGTTTTGATATTAGAGAAGAGACTCACGCTGAGCAGAGGTCGAGCGCTGTTCACGTGATGATGACTGTTCTTACACATGGCCTGGTAGTCGAACAGCGACACTCTGCAAACAGACGAACATTCAGATTAAACACGAGATTAAAAATGTCTCTGTTTTGAATGTAAACCTGAGATTACCTAACCCTATCTTTACTTCTTCGGTGCTGTGGTGCAGCGTTCGTGCTTGTTTCCTGTGAGTAAACTCTCCTTCACACCATGTATGTTCACACCAACATCACAAATTAAACTGATCATTAGAAAACACACCTTAAAAGTCCATCTTACTTTTTAAACATTCCCATCTTGATGAGTGAGGCCATGACGGAGCCGTCCACTTCACCAAAGAAGCGACTGACCTAGAAACGACAAACATGAAGGTAAATGTTTGTTATTCACAGATTGAGTGTGCGACAATGAAATAACATCACATATAATATCACAAGATTAAAATGAGGTACATCTAAATCTAAAATATACTTATCTCTTATTCAAATTAAATTAATTTAAATATGAGTGTATTGTAAATACTTATATATCACATTTAAATATATTCCTATTTTTTTTCTTTATTTTTTCTTTGCAACTTACATTTACAACATAACATTTACAGTCGTCTGCAAAGAGTCAGACACTCACGTAGACCGCGGTATGTTCAAATCACAATCAATGTAAAAGAAAAAAAAAAAAAGGTTAAATCACGATGTGACATTTACACCATGACCACAGACCAGAGGGACAAACCACACAGTCCATTTAAACATATGTAAGATTCAAATTTTATTAATACAACAGATTTCTGAGCCTGTTATTCTGACACAGATATGAACAGATTTAATCTGAGGAACAGTTTTACAGCCAGAGATGCTGCACATGAAGTCATCCTGTAACTAACACAGGCTTGAAGAAACAATAGACACAAACTCATCTGTTTCATCTCTTGGTTTGACCACAGACTTCCAGTGTTGGGATGGCTCAGCTTGCAGCTCAGCTGAGCTCAGGCCAGCCCACGTCAGCTGACAGCTCAGCTGATTACTCATTTCGCTGATTTGATTGGCGAGAACCCAGTAGAGCACCTTATTTAAATAAGTCAAGTCTGCCTGCATGTCCTGCTCCATGCCAGCCTTCTGCTGCCGCTTACTGCTTTAGAACTCCACGATGGCTCGTGGAAGGGCAGGGAAAACGCACCCTGCCCCAGGCTCCAGGAGGTGCAGGAACCACAGACCGCAGCCATGCAATAAGTATACAATAAAGTAAAAAGTTTTGACTAAAGTGTTTCTGACAGAACTAGTTCAAAGTTCAGTTCACACATTTTAAAATGAACTAGCTCAGTTCATAGTTCATAAAAAAGAACTACTAGCTCTTTTTTTTCAGTGTTGCTATGACATATGTTTATTCAAAATTACTGCTGCAGCCCATAAAGAACCATAGACAGCAACTATTTTTTATCAGTTTTAACACTGAAACTATGTGTTAGATTTTATGTTCCTAATGGTGGCGGGAGAGTATGAGGCATGTCTGTGGGTGCGTGTGCACAGCTTTTGTTTCATGCAATTGTAGAGTGGTCATATTTTTCACACAGTTGGGAGGCTTTTGAGGTATTGACAGCATAGTTAGCTTTTAATAGGATTTTGGCTGAAAACGCTCTCATACCTCCGGCGCAGAAAAATAGACTTGATTTCTACTTCCTAGTTGCAGCGTGGTGTCTGCGCGGTCGAGGCGGGAGGAACACGCGCGTGGCACAGGTGCAGTGTGAATGGTCTAATCTGTTAACATGCATTTTAAACCAAAACGAAACAGACACAAATCGCCTCCGCCTCGCATAGGCACAGGTTTCGGTGTGAATGAGGTGTGAGCTACTGCTGCTGCCTTCATTTGTTTTTGCCTCCATGCTTCGCATCTTCCCTAACCCTGACCTTGAGAAGTGGGTATAATCAATGCTGGCTAAAAAATAAGTGGGTACACTTCATATACCCACATGTACCCTCCACTACATCACTGACTGGAAGGCTCTATGGAAATCTGGCACTTTCTTAAACAAAGTGAACTGCGACCGTCCATAATATGAACGAGTTCATGAACGATCATTCATGGAACGTGCTCAGGCACAAGACTGCAGACTTCTATGTGAGTACATTATCGTTTCGTCTTCATTATTTTTCTGATCAATAATTTTTGGCACTGCTTCTCTGCTGCTCTTCAACTTCACCTCATTCATCTTTCTATTCTGCTTTTTGAGTCTCAAAACAAAAACTTACATTTGATACCAAGTAACTGATACCAAACAAAAATCAAAATGCTGCAGGAAAGGAAAGAAGTCTCCACAGAATTACCTCTAAACTCCTGAACTACATTATCCTCAGAGCACTTTTTAATCTCTAGAAGAAGTTTCCTCTGGTCGACCACTCAACAGATATAATGTTTGAGCAGTGAGATCACATCAGCTCTGTGGTCACAGTGTGAGAGCAGCAGCAGGAGTAAAGAGCAGTGTCAGTGTCAGTGTGTCGGCCTCAGCAGCAGCGTCTGAATAATTCACAGCGTTTTGTCTCAGCAGCTTCTGTTCACGTTCACAAGCTGCTCTCTGCCCACGCTCATCTCCGTCTGGACACAGCTTTTCCCAGCGGCCTGGTGGTGGTGGTGAGGGGAGGTAGGAATTCCGCTGAAAATGACCCTCTGTTTACCTGACAGCTGCAGGGTGAACATGCTGCAATAAACAGAAAAGTCAAACACGAGCGAGAAAAGTGCCAGAGATGAATCAGCAGCTCTGCAGACCCAGGTTCAGCTCCAGATTACTGGTCTGAGAGACACAGACCAGGACTCAGACACCCAGAGTACCGCTGCTACTAAAACATGACATGATTAAATCAGAGATCTTCACAGCTCCGACATTTTAGACCAGCTCTGAGGACACATCAACAGGAAACTGAGCCCATGGAGGAAGGAATCCAATATTTTAGGAGCAAAAGAACAAACTACACAGTATGAGCACAGTGTTTGTCATAGTGTCGGTGTGAGCTGTCAACATTATCAATTTTGACAACAAGATGACAGCTGCATCCCTCAGAGGACGAACCATTGGTCCTTAAATCAGACGTCTAGTTTAAGACGTCTAAGTCCCTAATGTATTTTATGTTACATAGCACTGCGGCGGCTAAAAGTTGCTGCAGTTATAAAAAAGATTTACATTTCACATGTTGCAGATAAAATCTAATTCAGTCCATTTAAAACCGCACTCCTCCACTCCTACTGGAGTGGTCCTCCTGGTCCTACTACTTCGGTCATGTGACCTTCAGCTTTAACTGTACGTCCACATCACAAACATCACCTGAGCTGCAATGACTCTTGGGATATGTTGGACTGTGAAGGATCCAACAGCTGTAGTCTTCACAATTCAAGTAAAGAAGCTGGATTTGTTGAAGGAGGCTTTGAAATGAGACAGTCTAGTCTCCACCTGTGACGTATATAACAGACTCCAGTCCAGACCTTGAGGGATGAGCTTAAGTATCTTACATACTAGCGTTGCCACCTTACATCTAGAGCAGGGGTCGGGAATCTATGGCTCGCGAGCCAGATGTGGCTCTTTTGATGATAACATCTGGCTCGCAAATCTGGCTCGCAGATTTGGGTTTAAAAAAAAATTATCGTTTGTTTAAATCCATCCATCGATTTTCTACTGCTCATGTCTTGTGCAGAGTTGCAGTTGCATGAGCGATTGTCTATTATTTTAATTGGATGATAATACCCTACGTTGGCCGTTACTGGGCCGTTGCTGGGGGCACAGGTACGCGCCCCCTTTTGCGTCCCTTGGCACTTGGCCGTTGGTCATTAGCTCAAAGCTAACCCTTCGACGGAGAAGATGGCGAAACGAAAAAAAGATGATGAATATCGTACATTTCAGGACGAATGGACCGAAGAATTTGCCTTTGTGGAGAGAGCAGGTTCTGCGGTATGCCTAATTTGCAATGACAAAATTGCATCGATGAAACGGTCGAATGTAAAGCGGCACTTCGACACACGCCATGCTGCCTTTGCATTGAAATACCCTGCGGGAGACAGCAGGAAGAAAGCCTGCCAAGAGCTACTGAGCCAGGTGAAAGCTGGCCAGCAGCAACTCCACCTCTGGACTCGGCAAGGTGACTACAGTTCCGCTAGTTTTGCTGGATCTTTAGCAATAGTGAAGAGCGGAAAACCATTCACAGACGGCGAGTATGCTAAAACGTTCATGCTGGATGTAGCCAATGAACTTTTTGATGATCTTCCGAACAAGGACAAGATAATTAAACGGATACAAGACATGCAACACATGCAACAAGACATAACAACATTATTTAAAATAATAAATTAAGACGCTTGTTATGCTCACATTTAATTGAATTCAGTCTTAAAATATATTATATGGCTCTCACTGAAACAAATTTCCAAAAATTGTGCTTTTATGGCTCTCTGAGTCAAAAAGGTTCCCGACCCCTGATCTAGAGTCTGTGCAGCAGTGATCAGGAAGTGAAGCCGCAGTCTATAGACCTGCCTGACCAATCATGTCTCAGGCTGTTTATGTGACATGAAATAACTAATTAACTAACAGAGACATTAACGTAAACTTTGATGTTTTGCTGTGGACTCTCCTATACTGCATCCAGCCACCAGCAGGCGATGTAGATCAATTTCACGTTTTAAAGCGGTCATGTCGTCCTGTATTTCTTTACAGTCAGCGGGGACTGTGATGTCGTCGTGCAAAGAAAACACACTTTTATCACAAACAAACAATGTCTTCAAACTTCATATTTTACTTTCAGTCCAACAGGGAACATCTGTGGACTCCTCGGACAGAATCAGGAAGACATTTTTCTCTGGACACAGCTACAACAACCAACAACAACAACAACAACAACCCTGTGTTTTGCTTGGTCACCCTCTTCACTCTGCTTATTCCCTCTGACCCATTTCTTTTAGTCAGCACCGACTTAATTTTCCTCTGTTGATTAAATATTTACCGTGCCCTGCAACGAGCTGCAAGTGAGTACCTTTCACACCGCAGCAGCAGCGACGGCTTGAGCAGCGGGAAGGATTCTGGGTGTTTCCACAAAACTTCCCTTAAAGTCCAGAGCTCAGCAAAACATCGAGGAAGCACTTCATCATAATATCTGCTTAGTAAGGCCGCAGGGACACAGCAGACATGCAAATAATGAAAAATGAGCTTCTACAGTAAATGATTCTCCACAGAACAACGCTTGCTGCTGTTTGTTTCACTGTGCTTCTCTCAGTGTTGCACAGTCACCTCTGATTCTGATTTACTAACTAACATGTGGCTGCAGAAACAGAAAGCGAGCTGAGACGTAGAGGTGATGTAGAGCTGCCTCCTGGCAGCCGCTCTGTGATGTGATTGTGCTGATTGTGTTTCTGTCTCAGTGTTATTGATCAGACACGGTGAGTTTATTGTCTGCAAACTAACCAACTCATGGTTTCATCATCTGACAAACTGCAGCAAACAACTAGGCTCAAATATCAAATCTACAAAGACTTTTATTTTCCTGTGATTTTGGGTGTAGATGACTGATATACACCCAATTGATCGACTACATAGCCAAAATGCTGCTGCAGTGTAACACAGCTAGCCTGATTCACAACGTTCCACTTTGTGCAAAGCATCTGAAACCTGTCCATTGGCATGCATTTGTTCCACGGTGGGTGGATACTTTCTGCTTCAACCAATTGCTACTGCTTGGTTGTGACTGAGCTGGGATGCACCGGAACACACCTAGTGGTATTCCAATATCAGTGGCATTCCAAGTAGCAGTTGAGCAATAAATCGGATTTATGCTCTTCCGTATCTGTCGATCCGCCCGTAACCCGTCCCACCCCCTCTCCGTGAGTTTACGTGCACCCAATTTTTTGACTATCTGTTCAAATGATGGAGAGCGCACCGAGACTGCAGGGCTCTGGTAGTATTACTTCCACAACAACAACATCACCACGCGTCTCCTCTTTCATTCAGTTCCAATTCCAACAAACGTCTTCTCTCAGTCTCCATTGTTCGCTGTGTGTGGAGGAACAAGGCTGGTAAATAAACAATAAGTGATAGTTGATAATCGTAACAGAAAGTATTGCCCCCCCTTGTTCTGGTGGTGAATTGCTTTACTCTGAAAGAACTCTGAAAGGGTTCATGACTGCGTCGATCCGACCAGTACACAGTCGGAGAAGCATAACTCAGCCTTAAATCGAAATCATGTGTGTTAACGAGTGTTGTCGATTCTGGCTGATTTTAAGTCCTCTATTTTGGGAATTGTTGCCAACACAGAATGTATAGCTTCACCTATATCCATCTCATCAGCTTTGTTCAGTGCTGCTTGAACTACACAGGAAACTCAAGCTTGAACGCTTGAGTTCAACATCATCGTTTTCAGCCCGAACAGTTGAGAGTCGGTGCGAACCGAATCCTACTAACAGGCAGCTGCCTGACCAAGTGTTGAAGCTCAATGAGAAATTGAGACATAACATAACATAACTATTGCTGCCTTGCTTAGTTTGTGTTGCTGTGTGAAGCATTTAGTGAGCACAACCAAGCTAGCTGTTAGCCCCTGGCTGTTGTCTATATGCTCTATATGTCTAGTTGGCTAACATCCTGACTATATATATATATATATATATATATATATATATATATATCCCATCATCCTTCAGCTTGACCTTCCTCTGACCCCGACCCTCACGGATGTGCTGGGGTCACGGGACGATAACTAACCCTGGTCCTGGTCCCCAGCAGAGCCAGATGCTACTGCACTGCTGGCAGCATCACTGAGGCACAAACACGCTGACGGTTACGCAACTGAAACAGAAAATACATTCACAGAGCTGGGTGCGTGGTGTGTGTGTGTGTGTGTGTATTTATAGCCGTGTGCTGGGCTCAGGATTAATCCTCAGTAATATGGCTCTTAACAGGCTGAGTTAATCCAGCGCTAACGAGAGCAGCTGTCAGATGGACAGCAGTTCATCTCCTCACAGGAAAATCATTTCTGCCATGTATGGAAGCCAGTCTGGGTCAAAAAGTAGAGGTATAAACACAACATTTTGACCTGATCACAGTCAGTTAGAAAGCGAAACTAATGTGAAACTATTTTGGGTATGAATTATTTTTATTTTCGTTTTTCATACGGGAGTAATTCAAACTTTCTTTGAGTTATTTGAACTGCTGCACTAACACAACAAGACATTTGATATTTTTGGATATTTCTGATTACTTTTCTAACGATGATGTTATAAACTGATCAATTAAGAAAACAGATTAAAAAAAATTAACAGCAGATGCAGCATCATCTTTATTATTATTTTTTTTTTAAATCATTTTAATTGGATCAATTTATTTACAAAGTTATAATTAATGATTTTAATTAAAAATTTATTTGTTTGTTGAAACTGATGGACGGACATCTGTCTGTCTGATCGCGTCCATGGAGGCTCTGCCCCCCTCGCGGTCAGACGAGGTCAGCAGGTGCAGCTGCTGCCACGCTTCACTGCTGACGCACAGATTAAAACAAAACTGTCCTCAAATCCGACAAGCCGTCCAGATGTTGTTTATGAGCATGTTAATGATCCACAGAGCTGAGGAGTCACCTCCTGACACACCACCACGACCACAACGCTTGCCACACTAATCAACTTCCTGTCTCAAAGAAGATTAAATTGAGCAAACTGCTCATGTTTAATTAACCCAGAAGCTAAAGGACCTCATCAGCAGTAGAATAGAAAAACCAACATCAAGAGAGTCATCATCAGAGGTCAAAGTGACATGACAGTTCCAAACTACAACCACGTGATCTTTCCATCCATGTTTGTCTCCTGAGTGTGAATCAGGTGACGCCTCAATGATTAATGGATGGTTTAGAGCTCTGATGTGTGGCTCTTACCTCGTTCCTCTCTTTGGAAAGAACAATGAAGCCATTGTTGTCAACCAGGAAACAGTTCAGGTCCTGGAGAAGAAGAAAAGTGAGGGTTGTCAAAATAAAAGCACCAACATGTTTGTGGTGGTGAGTGTCAAACAGAGGAAGGTAGGTACTCACAGCGCTCTCACAGCTGAGTGGACACACGCCTTCGATGTTTGAACACTGGGGAAGAGGAAGAAGACAGGTGATCATAGGTCAAAGGTCATCACGAACATCATGACAGCTCAAATAAATCTGTCGTCTGAGGGACAGATATAAACCATCATTGAGGGTTTCTACCATTAAACCGAAAATAAATAAAAACTTTGTGTTTTGTTTGTAGATCCAGATATGATCCAGATCTGGTGAATCCACATATGGAAGCAGCAGCATTAATGAATCTGTACAATCAACCTGCAGATAGTCAAATGACTCAACAACAACATGGCAACTCAGCACTTACAGTGGGGGGAAATAAGTATTTGAAGAAACATCTCAAATTTTTATGGCACTTTCTTTTTAATGCAGAGAGAGAGTATATCAACCAAAAATCCAGAAAAAACACTTTACATAAAAGTTATAAATTGATTTTCATGTCACTGAGTGAAATAAGAATTTGATCCCCTACAACCCAGCTAGAATTCTGCCTCCCACAGATTTGTCTCAAATTGCATACTGCCATTGACTGCTCAAACTAACCATTTTCCGGGCGTAAGTGTGTTCACACTAGGCTTGCCAACCTTTCCGTAAAATATGGATTTGTCCCGTATTTGGAAGATAAAACATTTGTTCCATATACATTTACACACATACATTACACGGAACGCAATTTGTTCTTATTTTTGACAAACGAGTCATTACAAAAACCATGACATAAAATTCCAGATTAGACGACCAATGAAGATCTGTATGAGGTAAAGTGTCAGCCAGGCCTTCATACATTTGTCTCACATTCACTGTCATCGTCACTATCAAACTGAAAATGCCCAATTTTAACTGGCCGTCAATTGTCTTGTGAGACCTTTTGTTTATTGTAGAACCAGATCGCAGAACCTCCTTCCCTCAGCCAGAACATTGAAAATGGCACATTAAAGAAGAAGCACATTAAGGTCATGGAGTGGCCACGCTAGTCTCCAGAACTGAATCCTATAGAAAATCTGTGGAGGGAGCTGAAGCTTCAAGTTGACAAGAAACCAAAAGAATTTAGAGAGTTTGTGTAAAGAGGAGTGGGCCAAAATTCCTCCTGAGATGTGTGCAAACCTGCTGACCAACTATGAGAAATGTCTTACTAAGTCATGTTTTGCTTGCAGATCAAATACATATTTCACTCAATGATGCAAATCAATTTTCTAACTTTTATGTAAAGCGTTTTTTCTGGATTTTTGGTTGATATTCTGCCTCTCTGCATTAAAATGAGTCCCATAAAAGTGCCATAAAAATTTGAGACTGTTTGTTTCTTTGTAAGTGAGTAAACTTACAAATTCAGCATTCTGCTGCAGCTGTGGAGTTGTTGAGTTCTGTTACGCCTGCGTCATTTCACACAAGAGCTCATAAAACCACAGCTGGTCCAGCAGGATAAAGACAAGGACCCAACAAAGCTAGGAACTAATCTTTTATTTGATCAGATTTCTTCCTGTTTCCTGTTTATTGTTTATTATTCTGTCAAACTATCCAGTTCTGATATGTTTCTCTCTCTTTCAGGCTTCATTATTATGAGCAAGCAATAATCACACACATGCAGCAGAAACATGGATTCACAAACACAGACTCATTGGAAACAAAGTAAAGTCATCTTTGAGTGTAGCAGTGAAATCAGCAGGATAAGACTTTAAATCAAAAATCAATAATCACTTACGTCTGTGTCGCTGGGCTGCAGGTGATTAAGTGAAGAGATGAGGAGGATGTGGAGGAAAAACACAAAAACAGATCATGATCAGTATGACACCAAACATGTATCAACTAGTGGAAACATTTGGACACTGTAACAACTTCACATGAGAAACTTTACACTGAGAAACTTTGTCTGATTTATCTCAAACTGCTTTGTGTCTCCTGACTGTTTGAATATCTAGAAGTTAAACACTTCACATCTAAAGGAGCCAGTTGAGGTGGTTCATCTGATTAGGATGTCTTCTGAACGCCTCCTGGTGGAGACACACTGCAGAGATGATATATCTCATCTAATCTGGAAACAACTCAGGGTCCTCCAGGAGGAGCTGGACAGTGTGTCTGGACAGAAGGAATGTGGACTACTTTGTTGACCTCCTAAGACCTGATCCTGGATCAGAGATCTGACCCTGGATCAGAGACCTGACACTGGATCAGAGACCTCACTTGGGTTAAGTCCATACACCTTATGGCTGCTTTTATCCACCATCTATTCTTTCAGTCTCTACACAAACCTCATGACCACATCTGAGAGTCAAGACATAGGTCGACTCCCTCTTCTCCACAACATGGTTATTTTTCACATTAGTTGATCTGTGTTTTTCAGATGATCGGCCTTAGTGCAACATGACACAGATACAGAAAACAGACTCAGGTTGTGTTTCATTGAGATCAGTTTTCAGATTTACTGGTGGTAAAACCTTGTTTAAACCTCAGAGCCTGTAAATCAGCAACGACAGGATGTAAATATGTTCTGTGGGTGGCAGTGAGTTAATGCAAGCAGTGAATACATTAATCCAGTCTGCCACAGATGTCAGCTCTCATTAATAATCTTATCTTCACCATCAACCTTGACAGGATATCTTCCCAGAGTCTGCAGGAGTAAGAGACGGGACGTGATCTGTCAAATTTCTGTGACAAGACGAGAAGTCTTCAGACAAACAAGGTACCCCTGGAGGCTGTGATGCTCATTACACCATAAAACCAAAATTTATCCCATGGGGGTCAATAAAGACTATCTTCAAACCAAACTAAAAATGGAGAGAGCCTCACCACCACTGAGGCAAAAACTTAATTTATGTATGTATAATTTATGTACGCATTATGTTTGGTGCCAGAGGAAAACTGCTGTTCATCTCAGTCTGAGTGTTATCACCGGTAACACACTAGACCTTATTCTTGCCAGGGGGAGTGATACAAATGTCCTATCACTAGAACAAGTCTCAGATCATACATGCATCTCCTTCACTGTTCCTTTCATATATGCCTTACAAGGATCACTGCCACAATACATGTAATTATCACTGCGTCAACAATTCAATTATGCAAAGCTTTTAATGGTGTGTTTGGAGTGGAGTGTTTACCCAACATTTTAGACTCCTTCTGTGCAAAGGCACTGTCTCTTGATGATCTTACAGGTAATTTAAAAACTGCATTGGCTCAAGCAACCGACTATGCTGCTCTTTTGACATCACAAAGGCGAAATCAGCGCCATGGTACACGGACAACACTCATGCCTTCAGCCTTGGCAGCGAGTTTTAAAAATCACAAAGGCTCCCTCTCTGCTACAAGAACAGCTTACTTTTCAAACTTGATTAACTCTAACAAAGACAATCCAAGGTTCCTGTTTAACACTGTCAGCAAACTCACGGGTTCACTTGCCCCAACGGCTAAGCACAGAATTTACTGCAGGCAATTTTATGGCCTTTTTTTTACATCAAAGACTGACGTGATTAGAGACAAAATTGACACAATTACAGTTGTTTCAGACACCATGGAGGATATCGATGGCTTAGCCTCACAGTTTAATCCCATTTCCTGGAGGCTTTTATAAACCTAGTTAAAATGTCAAAGCCTACAACCTGCCAGTTGGGCCCAATACCATCTGCTTTGTTTAAAGATCTGCTCCCTGTCCTAAGTACCTCCTACCTCCTCATCATCAATAAGTCTCTTACTATTGGCATTGTACCAGGGGCTTTAAGTCAGCAGTGATCAAACCACAGCTTAAAAAGTCAAAAATGGACCCTGAAGTCCTGCAGAACTACAGATCTGTATCCAATCTGCCCTTCATGTCCAAAGTACTAGAGAGGGCAGTTGTGGAACAACTCACAGCTCATCTATCTTGCAACTCCCCATTTGAGAAATTTCAGTCTGGATTCTGGTCTGGTCACTCTACAGAGACAGCTATGACCAGAGCTACCAGTGACTTACTGCTTGCCAGTGACACTGAATAAGTATCCCTTCTACTTTCTCTCGACCTCAATGCAGCCTTTGACACAATTGATCACAGTACACTTTTTAGCTGCCTTCTCTCATTGAGAATCTCATCAAATTCCTCTTTATCAAACAAAACCCAATGTGTTATTTCTAACAACACCAACTCCGAACAGTGCGATGTAAAATTTGGTGTACCCCAGGGGTCAGTGCTTGGCCGTATGCTTTTTTTCCATCTATATGCTACCACTAGGCACTATAATTAGCAAGTTGTAATGTAAATTTTCATTGTTATGCTGATGATACACAACTGTATGTTCCCATTGTACAAAATGACCTTTCCAATCTTTTTAAGCTACAAGCATGTCTGTCTGAGATTAAGAGACAGGTAAGAATTTCTTACTGTTAAATACTGACAAAACAGAACTACTCATAGTAAGACCAGCTAAAGGTAATAACCTGTCTGACAAACTGTCATTGAAAATTGTCGACTGTACTATCTCTGAGAGCTCAACTGCCAAAAACCCTGGCGTTACATTTGACTCTATATTATTCTATGTGTTGTTATGTTTGTGTACTTGTAAAAGTGTTATGAGACCATGGCTATGGTAATATCAATTATTGTCTCATAGATTCAGTGAATGTGCTGTGAGAATCTGAGATATAAAGTGTTCTCAGTGCCAGCCACTGATGGACTTAGGAGCCACAGGATCCAGATGAAATTAAAATTAATTCAGAGCACATTCCACTTTAATCTTAATTAAAAGTCAAAGAGATGTAATGTCCACAATTAATGTCTTCTGCTCCCTAATGATCATGAAGGAAAGTTGCAACAGTGACCTTTGTGTGTAGAGGACACTCTTTCTGGTTGCACAGCAAGAATCATCTGTTTGACCTTGGAAACTCAGAAAGTCCTGGACTCTGGTCTGACTGCAGATCAGCTGCAACTGTGCTGCAGCTGAGAAACACCCTCAGAGACAAGACTGGTGTAAAACTGGACGATCCACCACAGCTGGTGTGATAACTTCCTTTATCTGTGGCTCTGTGATCCATTGAAGGTCGGCACAGTCCGGACCGTCTTTCATCCCTCAGTGTTCAGAGTGAAGCTGACAGTGAACCAAGACGCAGTGAACTGCATCAGAATATAAACCATCACCACATTAATGTTCCAACCACGTATCCTCCTCTGATCCTGTGTATTCTGTCCTAAGAATCAGTCAGATACACGCACGTGGATTGTCCTCTTTTCTTTTTGAGTTTTGCTGCAAAGCTCCACATTAGTGTTTGTGTCTTTTGAATGATGTAAGATTTCAAAATTATTTGAAAAATACAGTTATTCTCCAAATTCTGGTGTGTTTCATCTTTAAAGTTCGAGTTTAAAGATCTTTAAAGTTCCCTCAAAGTGCTTCCTGCTTGATTTTACTTTAAACTTGCCTGAGAGGAGTTTTTGACCACAAGCGTCCTCCTCATCTCCTGATCTGATTGCGATTCATTTTTCAGATGAATGGTACAGATCACGCCATGAAACTCTGATAAATGTAGATACTTAATAATAAAACGTTCAGTCCCTGCTAACCAGCCTGTTGTGTCCTGGTTCTGAATAGGAACTACCATCGCTGAGACATGGAGCTGCAATGAGACCGAGTCTGATTAGTAGCTGCTGACCTTTCATATCAAAACCCTTGGATGTAGGAGCTGATAAATAAATAACAGCTCTGTCCAAATGTTCAGACCCTACATGAACTATATAACATAACATACAGACACAACTTCCTGTTAGGACTTTCAGGATAATTCATTGTTAAAACAGGAAATCGAGATTTGTGAGTTAAGCATTTAGCCCAAAATCGTTGTCTATGGCCAGTTATATTAAACTGATTTGATTATTTTTTAAAAAATCACTGATGTTACTGTGAAATTTTCATTTTTTTTCAAGTGTGAACCCTGCGGTAACATTTTGTCATTTAAAGATATTTGCCAATAATTTCTCTAAAGATAAATTTTCTCTAGAGAAATTATTGACTAGTGAGAAAAGTGAACAAAGTCCACAGGGACTTTTAACTAGACTGAATGTGAGTGTTAATGTTAAGAATAAAACTTGTCACTAAAACGTCCACAAACATCAGACGATGTGTGTGATGAGTCCTGCGGTCACCTGCTTCGCGATGGCCCAGAACCTCTTTTCCAGCAAATCCAAGGACATCTGCACCCCGATGGCTAAAAATAGAAAGACACACACATGCACAGCATTAAGACAGAGATGGACTGGACTGCAGAGGCAGCGCTGAGCCGTTTGCTGTGAGGAGTAGAAAAGGTGGAGGACAGGAAATCAATTCGACCCTGGGTTCACCTCCGTTGTGTCGCGACGCTAATGAAGGGATGTAAACACTGACGAGCCTGATGGTGCGTGCGTTCCCAGCAGGCCGTGACGATGCCTCCCTCTGTTATGCAGCAGCTTCATCGCCCAGAGTCTCACAGTCGAGTTTAGAGTCAAACTAACAGGTGAAACTGTGACTTTAAAGTGTTTTACACTTCATCACTAACATCTGCTGAACGGTACCCCTGTTCCTTTACATGTTCCTTAACCTCTGGTTATAAATGTTATGCAGTGACACATTTTAACTTTGTTAAAACATGTCATTTTGATGAATTGCTCAGTATTGAGGTGACTGACTCTGTCAACTTTTAGTCTAATGCTTGAGACTTTGACTGTAAATGTATCAGGACTTAATAATGAGGATAAAATGACCTACAAAAAGCATCTTTTTATGTTTATTAATCATTTATTTTGGCTAATAAGTGTGGTTGGTCGGGACAGAGAAGACGGTTTAGAGATGTTTAACACTAGAGACGGTGACGAGTTCCCATTTGTCACAGTTTGTTTTATAAAGTTTGGAGATAAAGTCAAGTCAAGCCTGAAACACTGAGGCTGGACCAGTTTCCCAGTATCAGGACCAGCATCTGGCAGTGTTTCTCCACCCGACCAACATTTAAATCCAGTATTTTCACAGACCACACTAATGCTCTATACTGTGTCCGCTGAAGATTTATCTTGTCAGAAAAAATGTAGTTGTTGATGCATGTTGTAGGTCACCAAGCACTTTGGAAAAAGGAGTTGGTCATCCTGACGTGTCAAGGTCACATGACAGGGGCGTCTACGTCCACATTACGTCCACTTGCAGGTTATTGAAAGTTATTACTGCTGCTTTATTACTATTCTGTTTTTATGTTGTTTTATTTCACATACACGTTTGCACTAGAGAAGGAGATGCTTTTTATCTCATTGTACATGTAAAAGGTATAATGACAATAAAAGTTATTCTATTCAATTCTATTCTATGACATTTTTCAACAGTGTTGGCATGTTAGCAAATTTTCTACTGTTACATCTACACATGGGTTTGTGCTGGAAATAAATAGAGCTCTGCTGCTTTATTTCCATACCTTCTCCACAGATCAGCTACTAATGATGAGGCATATTTCTTCCTGGGACATGTCAGTTTTAGACTCAGTCTTTTCCATATCATTACCGCCACAAAGACACTTGGTCAGAGAACTGCAGTGCACTGATAGGCAGTGAATGGTCCTCTCAGTCCACAAACAGGGACCTGCTGCTCAGTTTGTACACACCTGAACCATCCAACCACTGGATCATTTTTGACCGAAAAAAAATGATGATTGGCGACTAAAAACAAGAAGCTGAAACCCACCACTTCTTATTATTTCGACCTTATGCTGATCCAAGAGAAGAAGACCACTGACGCACCATCACTGTGTTTTGGACCAGAACTGATAAAACTGGGACACAGATATGAGCTTATCACAGATATGTTGTTAAAAAAAAACAGAAAAGTCCTAGACAGCGAGCAGCTCGGCAACTGCCATGTTAGAGGACCAGCGGGGGTCATTCCACCTCAGCAACATAATATCTGTAACTGTTTCTGTCAGCTACGTAATGAAAACTCTTCCTCTCTCTCTCTCTCTCTCTCTCTCTGTCTAACACACACACACACACACACACACACACACACACACAGACTGAGATGAGTGACGGAACGAGGTGCAGCCTCTGGGATTATTAGAAAAGCAGAGCAGCTGTAAAACCTTTTCTTGCCGGTCATTTGTAGCTGGTCGTTGAGATTGTGTTTCTGCCTCTTTTCACTTTTCACCCAGAAAAACAAAAAACAGAAGATAATGTCTGCGTAGTTTACATAGATATTTAACTGTAACTGAGCAAATTAACTATGATGTTTTTCATTGAAAATTGAAGGCATCTATGGTGCAATCAATTTATTTTTTTGCAAATAAAAGTCACGGCTCATCTGAGTGAGTGTTTGTTTAAACACTCTGGCAGGTGAATAGATTACTCAAACAATGAGCTGAAAGTCAGTGAAGAGCGCCACAGAAGTGGCACATTTATGTTGTTGAACTGGTTCTAGTCAGGACTCAACAATGGTGCTGTTTAACAACCAGATCACTGGTTGAACCATTGGAACCCGATTTGAGAGGAGTTTCAACTCCAAGTGAAAGAGTTCAAGTACCTCTAGGATGGAAAATAAGTTTGAAAGATGTCAGTATCTGTCATAAGCTTTGACCGACTGAATGACATGGTGCCTTAGAGATGTGGTGAGGAGCTCAGAGTGGAACCACTGAGCAGGATGCTTCCGGAACGCACCCTGGTACAGGGATGTCCAACTGCAGAGATTATATATCTCATCTAAATTTATTCTGGCAACAACTGCAGGAGGAGCTGGACAGTGTCTCTGGACAGAGACACCTGGACTACCTTGTTGACCTGCTGCCTCTGAGACCTGACCCTGGATCAGAGACCTGACCCTGGATATGTTATTAACAGAGGGCGCTGTCCTGTAAGCTGCTGTTCTGGAAAAATAACTAAAGATAAAAAAGATGTAAAACATATTGTCTTCACCATCTCTTTCTAAGCTGAAGAATGCAACATGACCATTGATGACCACAGTTCACACTTGAGGGAATCTGATCATCTTTGTCACCAAATGAAGCCAACTTTTCAAATTCTGAACTACATCAATGAAGCCTGTGTAGATGGTGTTCATTGCAGAAACATTGACTACAGCTGCTTTAAAATCAAGGCAAATCAATGCAAGTTTATCTGTATTATATTAAGTCATAAAACATTTATCTCAAGGCTCTTTATAATATTATAGAATAGAAAAACTCAACATTTCCCACAGTGAGCAGCATTTAGTGACAATACAGGAAACGCTCCTGTTTAACGCGTAGAAACCTCCAGAACCAGACTCAGAGTGGTTCCTGATCTGTTGGTGTTGTGCCTCCAGATGTTTTCTCTGTAACTGTCGGACGTCAGTTCATGAAGTGTTTTATATGAGACAGTATTTTTAAGTTGGAGGTTAAAAGCACAGCCAGGTTTAGTTCAGTTTGTGTGGGGAGTATTTTAGTTTGACTGCATGGTTTCTGTGTCACACCTCTGTCAGTCTCTCACATATTCTCTGATATTTTGCCCTTGGCGCTGAGGCTAATCTGTACAGTAACGAGCTAAACACACGTTTCAGAGGAGGTTGAAATGGGACACACCTGCATGCTCACAGTGAAGCGATGTCTGTAGCCCAGAGAAGTAAGCGTGATGCTGCGTTTGTGTTTGGGGAGAGTTGTGACCTCTGGGTGTTTAAAGCTCTGAAGGCATCGCTCTCCGTCGTTGCTCTGCAGACTCAGTGGTCTGCTGCTTTGCTCTGCTGTTTCAATTCATTTCTCTGTTTTTTTTTTAAACTCTCCTTTCCTGTCAGCAGTGTCCTTATCATCCGCCCTTCAGCGCTGCAGCTGCACACTTTCTGCTGCAGTCTGCAAGGACAAGTCAGCTGCGGGGGCGAAACACACCCCAAGCCTTTACTCTGCCTTTCAACCCCGACCGCCATCACTCGGAAAACTTACATGAAAAACTCGATGGTTTGTTTTTAAAGAACTTTACCTTGTTTTTATACAAGAAACGTTAATGATGACACAGTTTGAGGATCCGCAGCTGCATCATTATTCTTGTCGCTTCATTTTACTATTGGAGCCAATTTCTCCTTCTCTCCTCAACTGTGTGATGTAACCGAGCGTCAAGTGTTGAAATAAGATCTTTGTTTCTGAGAACATTAATATTTTATGGCCCAATTTACTATCAGCTCTCACTCTGTTTACACTTTCTGCGTTTTTTCATATTTCATGAGATTTTGTTATTCATATTTTCTCTACCTTGAACTCTTGTGTTTCTGTTCCTGAATCTTGTGTTTTTTTTCTGTGCTCTCCAGGTGCAGGTCTCAGTGACAGAGATGCCAGCTTTTCCAAAATCCTTGGAGTGAGATTCGTTGTGGGCGACTGAAACCACGCATCGTTCCCGTTAGTTCAGCTATTAAAAGGATGTGCTCTAAAACCCAGAGTTCATGGTTCGTGTCCTGATGTTAGAGGCACATGTATGAAATATACGGCCCGGCACTGAAGGAACAACCAGGCTTCTATACGTTTTGTGCCAGTTCAGCTGAGAATGAGGCAAAATTAATCAATCAAGTAGTGTTCGTCAGGCTCAACGTCTAGATCAGATTATAAACAGATTTCTTTTTTCGGCGTGAGAAATTGGAGGTGTGGCGTGAGAGCATGTGAAGGCTGTAAAAGCGTGTCTCATGCTCATTGCTTCTCATTGTCTCTGTTTCTGGATTTTTCTACAAACTGACTGCAACCAGCTAGCTTCACTGCAGAGATCAGAAACACTATGATCACACACACTTATGATCTTTGTTGAACTTGTTGGTGGTGATGAAATGTAACTTTTTAGAAATGTCCACAGAAGTCATGAGTTCAAACCCAGCAAATACACTGCAGGTGATTTTTACATGGGTTTCAATTCTCCACCCACTTTCTTCCTCCGTCGTCACCAGATGTTTTGTTGATGGTGGAAATGGTCACATCTCTGTGTAACATTAAAAAGTCTCTTCAAAGTGTCATGGAATAATTTGTGATGATATAAATGTAACTGAACTGAATTAAAGTTGTGTTGTCTTTCTTTTGACCAGAACACAAGTTGTGTTCTGTTGTGGTCACAACATCTGTGTGAAATTTGGCAGGTATTTAACATGTTAACTTTAAAAGGTACGGCTCTCTCACAAGATATTACTGAACTCAATGCTAAAGGTGGGCATTAGCTATGTAGCCTCACATATACAATCGTTTAAGCAGTGGTGGTCTGGTGGCTAAGGAAGTGGACCTGGGCCTGGAAAGTCCCAGGTTTGAATCCATCAGCTACCAGGTCCTACTGAGGTACCCCTGAGCAAGGTACAGTCCCCAGGTGCTGTCCAGGCTGCCTCTGTTTCTCTGGGTTTTGCTTACTTTTGGTAGTACAGCTTGATTTCAGCAAGTGCTTTATCTACTTTAGCTAATTCTGGCTACACTTACTGTAATTCATTTAGTTAGCTTTAGCTACCTGAATTGAATTTGGTTACGCTCTGTCAGCATTATTTGTCTGAGAATCGCAGTTGCAGATGTTAAAACGTGCATCTCAATCTGGAGATGCTACTGAACTCATAATGTTTGCTCTACTCTGGTACATTACCAGAAGCTAATGCTAATGTTAGCTATGGAGCAACGGCACCTTTAAGATGTTGTTAACTAAAAAATAAAGTGGTTCAATTATACCACAGGGAGGCAGCACTGAGGGTACTATCCCCCGGGGGGGTTACAGTCTGTCCAATTCAAATGGAGCTTTATTGTTATATGTAAGTGAACAGAGCAGTAAACAGTGCTCTCTCTTTCTCTCTCTCTGATACAGAGTGTAGGTCTCTCTCCCTTCATTCATTCAGAGCTCTGCCTGCAGCTGCAACACTATGCTGTTACTATTTCTGTCAAACTGCTTTAATGCACGCATACACACAGACACACACACACACACACACACACACACACACACACACCATTAGCAGCAGCATGTGGCTTCCCTAGCTTGCTCCATCTCTCTCTCTCTCTCTCTATCTCTGTCTGTCTCTCTCTCTCACACGCACAGAGGCTCGCCTGTCCTCAGTAGGAGACTGGGTGTGTATTGGACAGAGCTCAGAGACGATGAGAGGAAGCTGAGAGAGCAGCAATGTGGATGAAGAAGAATAGGAGGAGGAAGAGGACGACAACGGTGATGATGACGATGATGAAGATGGGGGGTTTTGATCTGGAATAAAAAACAATTTTTTTTGGCTTTTGATTTGAAAAGACGCTTCCAGATTCTGTCCTTGAAAACGAGTTTGCCTCAGTCTCGGCTCAGATCCAAATCCAGATCCTTATCCAGATCCAGATTCTGGACTTAGAACTCTGAGTCTGGATATTTCGCTGCTGATGAAGAAGAACAGTTTCTCCCCTTCCTCTGTTTGGAAGCTGAAGCAGCTGAGCAGATGGTGAGCAGTGTGTATGTGTGCGTGTAATGTACAGTAACAGGCACGTGCGTCTGAAAGTGTGTGTGTTTGTGTTCTGCGTGTCCAGAAGTAAGTGGACCCCTCTGTCCAAACACTTCAAACCACTTTTGTTTTGTGTCTGTTTTTCTTTGTTTGGTCAAATGAGGTAAAATTTCCTGTTGTAACTCACTTAATCTGTGTGATGATTATTTCAGTCTCAATTAATTTAATATTAAAATTGAACATTTTCACAATTTCACATGCTTTTGATTAAAACATGAAAGATTTGACCAACTTTATTCTGATTTGACTAATGTTTAAAGTGACTTTAAAGACAAAAAGTGTTTCTGTTTGTTTTATCTGTTGCAGCTAATAGTATTTCAGACACAGTGCCAACACTTTGTGTTTGTTTTGGTCCAACTTCTGGATCAGTCTGTGAGTCAGACCCAACATCAGTCATCAGCATCTTCATCAGCATCATCAACTGTCCACATACTTTTGGCCAAGTAGTGTGCAAGTGTGTGACTGTGCTTTTAACAGGGAGACAGTCTAAAAGCATATGGGAACAAATTGTATGTGTGTGTGTGTGTGTGTATGTATGTGTATGTTGTTGGTGTTTACTCATGGATGCTGCAGTGTGTGTGTATGTGTGTGTGTGTTTAAGATCTTAGCCTTTTAGAACGCTTGCCTGCCTCTCTCTCAGGCTGTTGAAAGGAAAAGTGCAGCCACAGGGGGGAGGGTGGTGGTGGTGGGTGAGGGTGTGTGTGTTTTTAGTGTGTGTGTGTGTGTGTATGTATGTGTATGTGAGGAGGGGTTCTGCCTGTCAGAGGCCATTAAGCAGCTCACGGGACGCCAAGCAAACTGGAGCGATGCACTGCAGATGAAGCAAGGAGCATCACAGCACAGCAACAGCATCTCAGATTATAATCCAGCATGGCAAAATGTCAAACTATGTAACTAAAACTGAACTGGAAGCTCCAGGGCTGCGCTGTGAGTCTGGAGTGTCTGTAGCATTAGTGATGTTCTCCAGATGTTTTGAGCCACAGTGGATTATTGAACCTGCGAACCAACAGTGAAACAGCTGGTGCAGCTGATTTTAAACAGGCAGTCAATTGTCGTCAGCGTTCGCACAGAGACAGAGATTTGTGATAAACAATCTAATACTTTTTGTTTTAACTAGACACACATGATATATTGATACCAGGCTCTTGTGATAAAAACTGTGATTTTACCTCTATACTCTCAACATCTCCCTCCACAGCTCAGTGAAGACACTGTGATGGCTTTAGTCGGAAATAAAACCCTCTGTCCCCAAAAGTTCACAACAGCATCAGCATCATCTAATGTGTTGCTACGTCTGAACACGGAAGACAATTAGTTTAAGCAGCAGTAAGGGGGCGGGATTTAGCGACAGGTCAGTTGTGACACTGCAGTGCAGCCCTTAATGTTTCTTCGACCTTTAAACATCTGGAATATACAGTCTAAATGTCTGTGTGCATCATGTTGTTTTTAAAGTCTGAGCTGATAGAGAAACAAACTGCAGCGTCATGTGACCATGATCACTGCTGGTCCTGAGATGCTGCTTTACAGCCTCAGTGAAGTAGCAGATGTGATGATGATGGTACAGTAAAACAGAAAACACAGAGTAAGCAGAGTGGTAGTAGTGGTAGGGGTGATGGTGGGGGGTAGTTGTTCTAACACCATCTGTTCCTCTTAGCAGGCGTCTGTGGGATTGAAACCGCTGTTATTAATCTGTGACCTGCCACTGCTGAGGGGGCAGAGCCTAATCTGGCTGATGGTGCTTTTCACAAGCTGCAGCTGAAGTAACTGACTAATGTATGATGTACACAACAGACACGTCAAACATATTCACAGAGAGGTCAATGGACTGTATCAATAAACCTGCTGGGTAAAGTCTGAGTTTAGGTTGATGTGAAGTCCTCGACCTACACCCAGCAGCCCGGTGCTCCTCAGCCGTGTCCTTAAAAGTCTGGAGTCCAAAGAAAGACATGTAAAAGTGGGGCAGAGAAGAGGGAACGCCCCAGGAGGAGATGGTGAAAAGCATTGAAAGTAGCCGAGAGCAACATCAGTTGTTGATGAACAGAATTTGACACACCAGCTCTGTGTTCTTCAGCTCGCAGCCAAACGTGTCCCTGAGTGATTAAACACAGCAGCTTGTCCATGGGGCTCATGTTAATCTCAGAGTAAAAGTCTTCAGCTGGAGACGTCTGTGGGACTTTGATTTATTATTTGATCCATCTAAAGGATTTATATTGTTCTGTTCCTCCCCTTTCCATATGTGAAACGATTCAACATGCATCTGTCATTATGACCATTAGACAGCTTGAGAGGTCAGAGGTCGTCTTCTCTGAGATGCTCTGATGGTTGATAAAGGCCATGCTCATCCTCTTACAGGAGCCTGTCATAGATCTGATGTGCCCCACAGCTGTCACTCAGTCTGATCTGCTTTTTTCTTTTTTTTCTTTCATACACCTGAACCTGAAATCAGCCGACAAGTCCTGAGAGCTTCAGGACAAGGAGACGCTGTTGTCTGTGTTGATGTCTGTCAGACATCGTGGACACTATGACTGTTGAGGAGATAATCTTCATGTCAACTAGAGTTAGAACTGTGCAGTGTCACTGTTTGTTCATCTCTTTGTTCTGGTGATGAAAAGTGTTTTTGCAGAATATAATGATGTCACAGTGAAGGTGACCTTGGATCCTTTGGAAATCAAATGTTGTCACTTCATCATTCATGGATGAACAACCCACAAACATGACGGACAAATTTCAACGTCATGTGATGTTCACATCAGGAAATTGATGCTTAAATCATCATTTATATTCATTTTAAGTCTTCAATGATGCTGAGCACCAGTCCAGTCTATGTTAAGGTTTGTTTTCGAGTATCTTCCGTGAACAAGCACATTTTCGGTCTCTTAATGGCGTGAAGTGACATCACATTTCCCGCTCTGCATGTCCTCCCTCCCCTACCTGCATTGTAATGACTCCTCCTCTATAATGTCAGTGTTGGCCTGAAGGCCCCTGCCTGCCTCCCGCAGTCCACAGTAGAGTGACTGGCATCTTTGTGCCAACATAACAAAAGAAAGACCTGCAACAAAAGAAAGACCTTGAGGCAGCGTTTCTCTGCCTCTTTATAGCAGCTGCACACACATGATGGACTGACAGCACTTTTCTTTCTCTCTACAGCTTTATCTCTCCCGCACACTTCCCTTTAAATATCTGGGCACCAAAAAGTGCCACCAATATCAGAGAGAAGGAAAACGAGCAAATTAAAAACTAATTATCAGAATACAAACATTTTATGGATAGCATATGTGAAACAATGCTGATGCTGTGCTGTATCTGTGGCGTGCAGCAGTGTAGAGTGGGCGTTATAAAAGCAGAAGTTTCGCTGGTGTTGGTGTTGCTGGATTAAATCATTTCACCATGACGCTACTTGAGAAAAGCAGAAACAGCGAGAAAGCCTGAAAAGGATTGGGGGTGAGCAACATGCTGAGAATTACAGCACGATTCTCTCCCTGATGCCAATATCCTTCAGATCAGCTTAAATCTGCACATACAATACGCTGCACTTAATCTCATGAATCGCTTGGCATTCTTTCTGGTTGAAAGCTGAAAAGTTCGAAAAACAGTCCGATGTAAAGAAACTCATCATCATGAAATGTGGACCAGATGTGATGTGTAAAAATAAGAACAAATCTTTCATTTTCAACCAATGAGATGAATCAACGTAAAGTCGTATGGAGCTGAAAAAGAGCAAAATAAAACCAGCTCATGAGAGATTATCCTCTGTGTTGGAGAAACAGTAGTGACCCAGGGGCAGCTGAGATGCAATATCTAAGTCCAATTTTTTTTATGTGGGATGACAGAAAGTGGGCGTTCATTAGGACTTAAACAGACTTAGAGTCACAAAAGAAGAACAGCTGTGTTGTTCAACATATCTGG
Source organism: Polydactylus sextarius (assembly GCA_016801845.1). Classification (NCBI taxonomy): domain Eukaryota; kingdom Metazoa; phylum Chordata; class Actinopteri; family Polynemidae; genus Polydactylus; species Polydactylus sextarius. The sequence continues at coordinate 14,042,643 of CM028921.1, read as the reverse complement.
TTCCTTCTTCTTCTTCCTTCTTCCTCAACATGTAACTCAAAACATTCATTGTGAGATAGATCAATCAGCTCGAAAGTCACAGAATTTTGCAGGAATGCAATTACACAGTGTGTCCAGTTTTTCAGAAGAAAAGACTATTGAGGTGATTCTAGAGTTCCTTAAGGTTGTTCTCAAAGTTAAAGTCATTAAAAAGGCTCTGAACATATTTTCCGAAGTTGTAATAGTCAAAGTCAAGACAGGGTTCTGGAGGTTCTTCAGAAAGTTCAGTTTCTGGGGGGTGTTGGGATGTTGGAGTGTCCATTGAGGTTACAGAGTCTCTATTGGTCTTGGTGGTCCTTCATAAGGTCCTAGTAGTCTGATAGGAGGTTGCTAATGGGTCTTTCAGGTTTTGTAGGATCCTCCAGTGAACAGTGAAAATGTTCTGGGGGCTCAATGTCAAACATCACATCATTAATACAGTTGAGGTTCTTTTCCTTTAAGTTGTCTCCATCTGTGTCAGATATTTTAATTGCAAAGATTAGTCAACTGATTGAAAATTGATAGATTTTAATAAAGTTCTGAATAAATTATCAAGCAAAAACGTCAAACATTTCCAATGCGACATGACTTGACTTGACTATCATTTATGACTGTATAGACCAGTATGACTGATCCAGGATTCTGTGTCTGTGCTGAGGAAATCATGGACAGTGGGTATAAATAAATCCAGAACCAGCAGGTCTTTCGGAAAAAAAACAAAACAAATAACTGTCTAACATCTGTGTTCTAGGACACTGTCCACAGCTGGATGTTAGCGTGAGCCTGTGGATGCCAGCCTGACACTGTGGAGGAGTTGATGTGACAGACATGAAGAGGACAGAGCAGTATGGACGAGGTCACATGGAGAGTCTGGGTAAGTGTGGACAGACGGAATTTAAATCATGCTTTTATCCATGATGAGAGCTGTGAAGTACGACCTTCCCTACTGAGATGAAAATAGATCAATGGCTCAGTACTTTCCCCCCTGTTGTCCCAGAAAATTGTGATTCTGTATTCTGCTCCCATCAAGACTCCACAGGTACTGAAGAAGCAGACAGAGAAACATTTTCATTAGGGTTTAACTTAAGCGTTTAAAGAGCTGTTGTGATATCACCACAGTGTGACAGCTGTTTAAAAATGTCTTGCTGAGCCTTTAAAAGATGTGCTTCTGTTTGTTTCTGGTGTTTTCCAGTCTCTGCAGCTCTGTCTGGTCTGGTGTTGGTTCTGTTCGGTGTGCTGGGTTCGGTCCACAGCTGTCCCGGCATCTGCACCTGTTATGCTAACACCACCGACTGCTCCGCTGTTGGCCTCCTCTCTCTGACACCCATCCTAGCACTGCTGGACCAAGAGTCGCTTGTCCTCCGTCTACCCCAGAACAACATCTCCTCTTTGAGGAGGACAGACCTGTCCAACCTCAGCAGCCTGGAGCTTCTGGATCTTTCTCAAAACCATTTTTCCACCCTGCAGGCCGGAGCTTTCTCAGGCTTGAGTGGCCTGCGCTGGCTCAACCTCTCCACTAACTACCTCGGGATACGCCAGGTGACATCTGAGCCCAACAGCAGTATAGAAACTGTCCAGGGCTTGAATGGAAGTCAGGTGGCCGTTGGCTTGAGCAAGGATGTTTTCAAAGGGCTGTGGTGGCTGCGCGGGCTTGACCTGTCCTCCAATGGCCTCCTGTGGCTGCCCAAAGGCTTGCTGGATGGGCTGCAGAGACTCACCTGGCTGTCCCTGGCCAGCAACCGGCTCACCGCCCTGGACAGAGTTACATTTGAGCCATTGGTGGGGCTGAAGCAGCTCTGGCTGGCAGGAAACCCCTGGGAGTGCGACTGCAAGCTGAGAGACTTCAAGCACTGGATGGAATGGTTGATTTACAGGGGTGAGCAGGGCCATTAGCAGGCCTCTCAAATCTCAAATACACTGAAATTGATAGTTTTGGCAGTTGGCTTACTGTTGTCTGAGACCACGCAAAAGCAAATCACTTTGTATTTCTAGTCTGTACTTCAAAAACTGTCTAATCAAAGCAATTAATCATTGTGCTACAGGATGAATGTATGCTGAGCAAAGACATCTAAGAATATAATGACCTCCATCTCTCAATCGTCCTGTCTCTCCCTGTTCCTCGCCTTCCTTTCCCCCCCTGCTCTCAACCCTGTCCTTTCTGTTTCCCTCTCCGTCTGTTTTATAGATGGGCAGGTAGATACGATGCAGTGCAGCCTCCCAATGGATTTGAAGGGTAGGGACATCCGCAGCGTGCCAGCAGAGATGTTCAGCTACTGTCAGCAGAGTCCCAACAAGGATGGTACCTCACCGGGTTATGCCACTCGGCCTCCCTGCCCGCCCGGCCGGGTCAGCACCAATGACGAATGCGTTCGCCAGCGTTATCGGCCCGTGAGCGTCCGCCGGGCGCACGGTACGCAGATTGTCGCAGGAGTCGTATGTGGTACAGTGTGTGTCATGATGGTGGTGGCAGCAACTTACGGGTGTGTCTATGCCTCGCTGATGGCACGGTACCAGCGGGAAATGAAGAGCCGCGGCCAGCCTTTGATGGCCGAGTCTGGAGCTGAGACCGACCTAGAAGACGGACAGACGTCATCGCTGACCTCACCGGAGGAGACGCCGCCCAAAGAGGCCTGTGGTATCGTGCACGGGTACCGAATCAGCAGCTTCTGACACACGGCTTGTTACTGATTCTCAGTCGCTTGTGGACCTAGCGGCTGCTGCTCAGCTCTCAGCACTGATGAGAGAAACCCTGCAGCTGCAGCCACTGTGCTGAAACCTCTGGGTGGACTGATTGTGCAGCTAATGGGCCGGACTAGATTCAGTAAAAGTGGAATGCTGCAGCCCTTCTTTTAATGTATGGATGCTCTGTGAATTGTTATTCCCCGCGCTGCATCTCTCAGCCAGCTTTAAACTCCTCTGAAGCTGCTGTTTGGCACATCAGCACCTTGACTTCCTCTCATCTGTGTGTTTGTTTCTCTTGTAGAAATAGATTAACTTTCTGTTCATGCTGTTTCTTTGTATCTGAGTCCAACAAGCACAAAGTCCAAAAGTATGAAAGTACAAATGTCTGTGAATCTGTGAAATTTTCTTTGTCCTCAGTCAGCTGTGCATATTTTCTGTTCTTTAACATTCCCACTGAGCGTCAGGTGGTCGTCCTATTGAATCCTCCTGAATCACAAACACTTAAACTGTCAGAGTTGCTGCTGTCAGGAAGATACTGCTTCAAGCTTCATTACTGAGCCAAACTGCATTCAAACAGATACTAGAGCTGTGCTGCCACCTAGAGGGCAAAGCTTCAAGCTACAATAACTTCTAAATCCAGTTATAATCCCAGTGTAACACAGTATGAGACAATGACTGAATGTTAACATCTTAATGTGTTATTTAGTTTGTCCATATTTTCTGTGAAAAGCACACCAACTGTCTCAAAGCTGAACTCAAGGACCGTTAATCATGCTGAAGATAATAAATAAATATATTTATCTAAACTGCATTTTTTTCTTTCACAACAACAGAAACCTCTTTCATGGAAATACATGAAAAGATAAAATAAAGAAAATTCAACAATTCAGTCTAATCAAGGTAAAAATCAGTAAATCTAAAAGGGACATCAATTCATTTTATCCAATGTCTGACACACATAGTACACCCTTTCATATATTTAATGACTTTCCAGTCCATTCAAAACCCACCTGAACTATGAACACAACATTCCTCTAGATTATTCAAGAGGAATAGGTGATGGAGTTAGACATGCCACAGTTGGTTTTAGGTGTGTTTAACTGTTATGAAGAGAGTAGTGGTGTTTTAGGAGGTTGGTTAGTGGACCAGCCAGTGTCACACTGAAGGTTTCAGGTGTTCTCTAGCAGATTCTATGGGTCTTTTTGAGAATATAAAGATCATTGTGAAGGATTCATATAAAGTTTGGGAAGATTCAATGCCAATAACAAAATTTAAAATTTTCTTTAAAGGGTTCAGAGGGATATCAAGGTTGTAGTGGCCATTGATTAGGTTCTATAGATTCTCTCAGAGTTTTAGGGATGTTTTGGTTCTTTAAGACATCCAAGGAGTCTATCAAATGTTTTCAATGGGCCTGTAAGAGATGGTCCTTTAAGAGGTTCCAGTAGTTCTTGGGGAGTTTCTGAAGGTCTTCTAGTAGCTTCTAAGTGTCTTTTGGTGGTTCTAAGGGTCATTTTTAAAGATTTAGGGCCAATAACAAGGTTCTAATGGTTCTTTAAAGGGTTTGAGGCTATTAGGAGATTGTAGTGGCCATTAAGGAGGTTCTACAGGTTCTATAAGAGTACTATGCATCTTTTTGGTCATTTAAGAGATCCTAGTAGTCATTCAAGAGGTTTGTCAAAACCTCTTGAGGGTTCTCTTTGTGTTTACAAACAATGGGATGAGGTAGACAGCATTTGTAAACCAGAGTTCAATACACCTAAACCATATACAATGTAATTTAATCCAACTCTCAGGGTCAAATGATCCAGTGTAAGAAAGTATGATGAAGAAGCAGCAGCAGCTTAGAATAATCTGTTATCATATCACATTCATCAGTTCACTGACCTATATGACAATAATTCCTAAAGATAAACCCTGGGAAGTGACATAAAGTGTATGAATGGATTCAAATACTCAAAATTATACATTTCTATAAGTCACACCCGTAGCAGCAGTAATGACTGTATTTTTCACTGCTTGTGAGGCAAAGGAAAAATATTTATTAAATTAAAGGAGAATCCTGTGAGTTGAATCAGTGATGAAGACATGAAGCGAACATAACAGCTGTTCCTTAATCTGCATGTGGAGTGTTGTGAGCTCACCTCCTGCCATGGCCGTCCTCCCCTCAGATGACACCGTCACCGCTGTTGTCGCCACCACGTATTTCATTCCTGTCCACAGGAAATTAAACTCTGAGTTAGCGTAGGATGAGCTGCTGTAAAAGTGACTTTGGTGATGTTGGCTTGTTGCAGAGACAGACCTTTGTCATTGATGGGGTAGTAGTAGAATCTTCCAGGAGTATTTTCCACGGCGAGGCGGTACCACAGAGGGAAGTGATCAATGGTGAACAGGTTGTCTTTGTCAGACGCAGTAAGGAACTTCCTGTTGAGTGAAAGTTCAACTTCAACTTAAGACAACATTTTATTTTGAAAAACTACTGTAAAGTTCGTCGGCAGCTGAATGAGTTTGTCTGACATGTTGTCATGAGGAAAATGATCATTCTTTCTCTGTTTTCTCTGAGACAAAGAATATAACAAACAGTGTGACCTTACTTTGCTACTCTGGTTTCTGTTCCTGCGTATCTCATGACCCTCATCAAGCCGGCACGGGTCCCAAGGAAGGCTGTCTCCACCCCTGGCTCCACCCTGCAAACAAGACAAGCATGAGGCTGGTTACACTTCATCTGTATTAAAAATGACTTCTGTCTCTTTTACCTTGTCACTGGCACAAAATCCTCCATAATTACATGTAGAACCTTTGCAGGTTCAGCATCAGTGAAATCAGTCTCAACGATGTTTCTCAGACCTCCAGACTGACAGCTCATACAGAGTAAGAACTCCCCCACACCATTTCATCAGGTCATGACATAACATTGAAGTGCAGCAGTTTAACATCAGTAAAGTAACATCAAAGAAGCCATCCTATAATATGTCTTTTACAGTTACAGATGGTGTAGACATCCTCCCCTCCCTTTCCACTGTCTCTTCTCTTTCTCTTTTCTCTGTTTTTATTTCACCCTGGCCGGTCTATGCAGATGACCGTTCACTCTGAGTCTGGTTCTGCTGGAGGTTTCTTCCTGTTAAAAGGGAGTTTTTCCTTTCCATTGTCGCCAAGCGGTTGCTCATTGTGGAAATGTTGGCTTTCTCTATGTAAAGTGCCTTAAAATAAATGTTTTTATGATCTGGCTCTATACAAATAAAACTGAATTGAATTTGTGTGTCAGTTGCAGCATCAGTTGTACTATGTGACGCCTGTAATTTTTCAAAGACAAAAATGTGCTGCAAGATGACTGTGAAAGAGAGTGCTCATGTAGCCCTACCATGTTATTGCCAGACTTCCAGGAATGGCGTTCCGGTGCCGTTGATAAACAGATTAATTTAAAAAAAATCTATTTCATCATAGTCTCCCTCACACGACATTTGACATCTCAGAGACCAACTCTTCAGATGGGTCTTGGTCTGCACTCGAGTTCAATGGTTTATATTCACACCTGCACAAAAGGTGTGAACCAAAGGAGGAAACAAACTCGAGTTTGTTTTAAGTGAACCAAATAAGGAAAGTGTAAATACGCCCTTTGAAACCATAGGACCTGTGGACACACTGTGGAACACAAAATTCCAAATGACCAGTGGAACCGTTCTATCAACCACTGAAATATCCAAAACAGTCCTGAGACCCTCGTAAGTAACCAGTAACTCAGTGAGACACTGTTAGGAAGCTCAGATCAGGTTGTTCTTTAATTTCTAATGTGTCACTTGTGTCTGTATATTATTTGTTTTTTTAAAGCCTCACCTGTCGTTGAGCATCAGTGCATTCCAGTAGGCCTCCAGTGGAGCCGTGACCACAGCATCAAACAGCATCTGCTGCAGCAGCACCTCATCACCTAGGCAGCACACGGGCTAAAAGTCACACACTCGTCTGAACTTCCCCATAAAAGTAGACCAACCCAGAGTTTATGAAACAAACAGGAACCTACACTCGAGGTCAGGCTCCTTCCCCTGCAGGTAGCGGACGGCGGCCTGAAACTGTGAGTATTTTCTGTGAGCTGGGTCGATGTCCGTCTCACAGTAAGTCCTGAGGAAAAGACGTTAATTGACGAAGGTAATTAACAAAGTTAATCGAACAAATCCTGATCTGTGCATTATATATTTGGTTCTAATCTTCTTTTATCCCACAAGTTGAAAAAACTAATTATCTTTTTGTTTGGCCTGCTTTCACTCCAGCCTGAGCTGGTTTTAGACGTACCACTCAGAGGCGATTCTCAGGTCGGGGGAGGTGAGGTCATGCAGCCCTGCAGATGGACACACACCAGTCATTCAATGATTCAGTATAAAATCTGCTTCACTGCAGTGCAGTTTAATTTACAACCTCCAGTTTCTGTGTCTTTGTACTTTCTTTCTACATTGAGGGCAACTGATCCTAAAAGGGCAGAGGATTGTGGGAAATCCTACCTTCCTCTACTGACACATTTCCCATGAAGATGAGCCTCCCGTGACCCCTGGTCAGAGCCATGCCGAAGCTGCAGAGACGCAAGGGAGGAAGTGAGACGGGAACTACTGAACAGGGACGCACGCCATCTAGTGGCCAGATCACACCAATACAACTGCAGGTGACAACAGGGAGTGAGACTGCTGAAACCTGCCAGTGGCAAAAATCTGATTGGAATTAATTAACAGAAAATATATTGCTCCTGTTTGTTGTTTATTTCTGTGTGAGACTCTGCTTTGACGCAGCTTCACAATCAAAAACACTCTTGGGTACTTGTTTTGTATGTCTTTAAGTTCTTTAAGTTTTAACAGTGCTGTGTGTGATGGAGCTTCAATTTCCCTGAGGGAACCTCAAAGGGATCAATAAAGTCATCTATTCTATTCTATTCTATTCTATTCTATTCTATTCTATTCTATTCTATTCTATATTTGTGATGTGGTGTACCTGAAAGGTGTCTCATCAATGTTTGTGTAGAAATAGTCGTTGACCAGGTAAAGAGGTCGTTTCTGAAAAGAAGAGAAACACAATGAAGTCGGTGGATCATTGTTCTTTAACATTAATTTCAGCCACAACAACAAGCTACAGTTTTTTTTTTTATCATTATTATTATCTCTGTGACTCCACTGCTTCACTGTCACACTGTGATCTCAAATATTTGTCGTCTTGTCTTTGTCTTTGTCTTTGCAAATATTTGTCTTGCATTCCAGATCAATTAAAAAAAAAAAAAAAAAAACGTCCAGAGCAGTGCCATGCAAGTACTCAGATTGTTACTTGTATTGCACCTTAAGCCTTCACTGCTCCAATTTTATTAATGATATTATTATTAGAAGCCTTAGGGCCTACATGCTGCACCACATCACCCTCTACTGGATGTAGAATAAGCTGTAGTAAACTACATTTTATCATTTTAGAAGCCATGTCCTACCTCCACAGTTATTTTAGTAAAAGTAACATAAATTACTGAGGGTTATAACTAGCTAACTAGCTGGTTAGCATTAGTGCAGCTTTCCACCTACGCAGACAACTGCTGATGAGTAAAGGAATAGAGTTCGATGATAAACTCGCAACATTTCTTCCAAACTGCTCAGTAAACAGCTGCTAATGTTAATGTTAGCAATGTAGCACTAGAAAAACCTTACACGTGGCACTTTTACACAGAACTGTATCAAACTACAGGTGTGTGTTTTATAAAGAAGATATGAATCGACCCTCACCCCTTTATCCACAGACGCTCTGATGTTCAGGCTCAAGCTGCCTGTCTCTCCTTTCACCATGGCTGTCCTCAGCTGCAACAACAACACACATTAGTTTCTGTGAGTCTTAAATCGACTGGTTGTCCGACGGTCAGTGGTTAAGGTCTGAAACATCAGAAGCCAGTTTGTTGATAAATACATGGTACTGACGTAACAGACACCTTCTGTCAGTTTTGTCCAATCAATTTATCAGCTCTCTATTCTCATTTGAAACATGATCATTCAACAAGAGAAGAAGAAAAATAACCTGAAGAGAAGTGAAGTAAAAAGTTGAGGTGAAGTTTAGTGGGAACATTTGGAACGTTTGGAACTTTCCTCTTCCTAGACTCTAAAATTAGACTCAGTGAGTGAAGGGTTTAATTCCAATACACTGCTAACTTACTTCTCATTCACCCACCTAGTAATATCTGTGTGTGTGTGTGTGTATGTGTGTGTGTTACCGTTTCATCTGTATCCTCCCACTCCACCTCTGACAGATCTACACTGTTGTAGTTTGGCTTCGGCTTCAGTTTCTTTCCGTCTTTGTACTGTAGGACAGAGGAGACACTGTAGAACTGTCCTTATAAATACTTAATACTTCGCCCCCCTAATGTTCCCGTCAGGACGTCTGCTGCACACTAACACTTTAAATATAGACCCAGTAAATCAGAGCTGCTGCTGAACTCATCCTCTTCAGAACTCACCAGAGGTCGAAGGTCGGGGTGGGCCAGGATGTATCCGTTGTTAGTGATGAGAAAGGCGTAGCCGTGAGCTCCGAGCTAAGCGGGATGGAGGACAAACAAAGAAAATGTTTGAACCAAAGCAAAACTGGAGCAATGATCACAGGTGATGATCAGAAACAGGCCTCACCATGTATCTTGGCGCCAACTTCATCACCTCCATCAGTGGGACATCAGAGCCGACCACACCCAGCAGGATCCCATGGGACAGCTGGAGAGACAGGACATGGGGGTCAAAGGTCACTGTAAAAATTACACTTCATTCAAGAGTCTCCAGAAAGTCAACTGTGAATATATTATGACTACATTTCATGTCTTTCCAGCTAATAGTGATGATCAAACAACATGCTTTTGTTGTCACACACAGGGTCAGGATGCTAACATGTTGAACACCAACCTTCAAACTGAAACAAACAAAAAAAAACAATAAAACGTTTCACAACCCACCTCTGATCGAGTGACACATCTATCTGCGATGAACAGCTGCTTTGGGTGTAAAAGATTTTTTGTTATCTACTTAATCTCTGACGCAAATTTGAGCATTGGCATGCAGTTGACAGTTGTGTGTTAAATTTGAGCATTGGCATGCTCAAATTTAGCATGATCACATTTAGCTTGTAAGTTGACAACTGAAATGTTTGAACAGTTTATGTTTCATATATTAGTATGTTCTGTCTTGCGTTGACTGTTTGCGGTCTCAGCCCTGTCACTGTGGCTAACTGAGCTTGCTGGTTTAAATATGGCAGCAGGCGCTTTGAGATCCCAGACACTGACCGTCTCCTTCTTCTTGCTGAACACTGGCATGGCCACAGACGTCATGAGCAGCAGGCTCTGAGCCTTGGTGGTGAAGAGCTGAGAGGCAGGAGAACATTTTATTTAACACACTATGATAATTCAATAAAAGACGCGAAGACATTTCACATTGGACGGTCACTGTCATACAAAACAGAGACACATCCTTAAATACAAACTAAGTGTAGGGTCTATTTAACTGTATTCAAGCCTGTATTTTTAGAGCTAAGGCTAATAGACAATAATAATTGAATTCACATGTAAAATCTATCAAATAACCATGAAGTTGACACCCTTTAAACCAGCTTTTAAAGCAGCTGAATTGAGTGAAAATTCTGAATTCTGAGAATTAACAGAACATACTTTCTCTGGCCTTTGGTTGAATTGTCTTGTTCAACTACATTTGATGTTGATGTTTAATGTTGATTTTGATGGAGATGTTTCAACAGTGATATTAATGTCAAATCAAAGGGAGTGACTTAATGAAATGAACTAGAATTACAGCACAACACTAACTCCATGCACAACTGAGTCAAATTTGTAAAACTGAGTGTCTGATTAAGGAATGCATTACACTAATGTATCAGTTTTATTAAGATGTAGCAGATTTTATTGATTGAACTGGTTGCTGATTGTTTTATGTGAAGAACAACAACATTTCTGCCACTGATTCGTTAATGTGTTTAACTTCACTTCAGTGAAGGATCTGAACTGATAGTTACATCTGAGTCTAAACTACAACATCATCTTGGTCTTTACCTCCTTGGTGTTGGGGAGCTGCCACAGCAATGGAAGGGAGGGCCCAGAGGATCATGGGAGAATGAGTATTGACAGAAGGCAGAAGCAGATACACACACACACACATACAGATGAAGGTGACGTGATGATGATGATGATGATGATATCATCTGATGAGTGAGGTTCTATGATTGGCTCACCACAGTGTCCATGTACGCCTCTGTCCAGATGATGTCATGGTCATGGTTGATGACCATTGGTCGACTCAGCACGTGCAGATACTCCATCACATTCTCCTGCACATCGGCCAGCGTGGAGATGTGTGTGTAGTAACCTGAGAGAACACACACGTGCACCACAGCAACATGTTAATACACATGCACACACACACGCAACCGTACAGACACACACACACACAGCTGACCTTTATTATTGCAGGCAATCCACTTGGTGTTCTGAGCGAAGGTCATCTCTCTGCCGATCAGGTAGGTGAAGACTCGCACCTGAAAACACAAACACCATGTTTCTACTCTGTGAGGTCACAGTGAACTTTGACCTTTGACCTTTGAGCACCAAAATCAGATGTCAGACTCATTGATTATGACGCTGAGTTGTAACGTTGAACCTCGCTGCACTTACAACACAGTTACAAATACCCACAATGCTCTAGTTTTACTGTGGTTGTGAAGCTCACCCTGCGCTCAGGCCAGTTGAACTCCTCAAACACAGACTCAAAGTCCTCCATGGCTCCATCTGTGATCAGCATGATGGCCTGGTTACACATGCTGCCCTGACCACTGGCCCGGGCCTAGACACACACACACACACACACACACACACACAGTAAGAATCTTCACAGACCAACTTCAGCTTACAGCTGAGACACATTGCAGTGTTGATGTTTGACCTCTGACCTCGTTGAGGATTTTGAAGGCCTCCTTCATGGCATGTTTGATCTTTGCTTCCCCTTTGACGTGCAGCTCCTCCACCAGCAGCTTAAAGTGCTGAGCAACACACACACACACACACACACACACACACACACACACACAGAGATAAACTTCAGATAAAATGTTTAAGTGTTGCAGAAACAAACTCAACCTACTGCTCTGAAGTTTCTGGCTAAAGTTGTGGAACATTACAGAAACCTGTGGCTAGGTATGTGAAAACAAACACCATTCCTGCACCAGAGGAAAATAATCATGACTTCACCTTGACCTTTGACCTTGAAAACTGTGGCTGGTTTTTTCACCTATCTTCAGTATTTAGACAATTGAACAACAACTGATCAGTTAGTTAACGAATTCAGAAAACAAGAGGAAAAGATAGAGACCCTCCAGAATTTCACGTTATTGTGGACACAACTATTCAAATCCAACAAATCCTGATAAATTCTGTACCATGTGCAATTTTTGACCCATCATCATTGTCTTTTCCTGTGAAATGTTGAGCCAAATGTCAGTGATCTCAGTTCCTTTTTTTCAACTTTTGAGTTTTTAGTGCCTAAAAACAAGCTAAAAAACAAGAAAAGCTGCTGTTAAACCAGGCACATTAGGCCTCAACAATCTGAAAAAAGTCCTGAAATCCTGGAGGGATTGGATAATGGTCTTACCTCCCTGTTGTCCAAGTCAGCCTGGACCAGAGTTCCTCTGAAACACGGCTCCACATAGCGAACGTAGTCAGTGTACTGCAGACACACACAGAGACACACACAGTGAGACACAAGTTCATGAGAAAATAGCTTTGTGTGTGTGTGTGTGTGTGTGTGTGTGTGTTACCTACAGCGATAACGTTGACAAAGTCATTCTCTCCCAGTGTATCCAGGATGGTGTTGATGGTGTGCTTGGCGATGGTCATCTTCAGCCCCTTCATGCTACCACTGATGTCCACCATGATGATGATGTCTTTGGGAGACGTGGCAGCCTGGATGTACCTGCACACACACATGACACCACTGTGGGCATTAGTCATCTTAGACTGAATGTTTTCTCCAGGTATAATTTATGGTCTGTGAAAAATAATGCCGTTCTTCTCAAATCCTCCTCAAACCCTGCTTATTTTGTTTTATTTGTATTTCCTTTAATAGTTTTAGACTGTTTTTCACATCTCAGTGTGTTCATTTGTTTCCCTATTTTCATCAATCATCTGTAGTGCTGCACAAATGTCGGCTTTTAGGGACATATATTCACAAATGCATGGACAGTCACATATGGTGCCATGTGGTCTGCAGTGACCCGGCTAAAAAGCAGCTTATCGTCTTTTCCAGCAGAGCAGGCCTCAGACCCACTACCACTCAGGTGTATTCCTCAACTGCTCTACTGTTTCTTTTTGTTATATGAGGAACGGGTGGATGAGACCAGCCGAAGGAAAAATAAAATGTTGTCAAAACTTCAGTGCGTAGCTGCTTCATTCCTCCGTCGCTCCTGGACTTTATGTTCCTGTGTATTCCTCCTGTGCTGCTGGAGAGCTGACACCTTTATTAACAGGCTAAACTTAGCATCCCATCTGTCCCACAGTTTACAGCACAGAGGTATTTAACATAATCCACATCAGTAAAGTTAATTCACTGGGTCTAAACAGCTCCTCAGACTCTGTGAGCTGCAGAACAAGAAATTAGTGTTATAACAAGCTGTGTGAAGGTTTTTCTGGATGAATCAAAGTGTCTCTTTAGCAGTGTAATGATTAACTTGATGTTATTATCACTACAGCAGACACGAGAAGACGACCTTAACCTACACATTACCCTTAACTTTTATCTGGCTTTCATTTCCCTTTATTTTCATCTTATTTATCATTTTCTGCAGGTGAATTTCTGTCATTCTACTTGCTTATCAGTGGCAGCGGCTGGTCTTTCAAATAGGGGAAGCTCATTTTAGTAAATGTGCTAGTGCTAGTTTCCTTTTACAGCTTGACTAGGAGATATGATTTGAACTATATGATTATGAACAAACTAACAGAACTTAAACAACACACTCAATAACTTTATGGTAATTAGTATGTTTTATTTACAGTGTAATATGCACAATGTGTAAGAAGCACTCCGGCACAGACAGCACATTGTCTTATGACTACTCCACTCATGGCTGAATTCTACTTCACTCCGATGCTGATGCTTGTTTCCAAATTCCTGCCAATCAAAAGGGGTTCAGCCTTTCAGACTGTTCCACCATTCATCATGCGGAAGCCTGGCTTCATGGCCAGACCACTGCTCCATTCACCCCCAGTGAAGCCTGGCTTCAAAGGGAATGATGATTTTCAGCATTTATCTAATCACCACCTGGCTTCACTGCATTTAAAAAAAAAGCATCACCAAAAAACCCATAGAAGCTCAGCGTCATCGGGGTTTCATACATAGTGCTGCGCATTCAAAATCATTGGAAAATCACGGCGGACAAACAGAGTGAAAAAGACTTAAACACATTCTAGGATGCTTTCAGGTTTAACATAATATCGGTCCCAATTTAACAGCGCAAACAGTGCAAATTCAACAGTGCATATTAACATAGTGTTTATAGTTTATAACTAGTGTTTAACTATACGTTTTACTTTTTCTTTTCCCAGACCTAAAGTCTGATTGTGTTTTTTGGGGGAAGTCAACTCAAAACATTAGGGATGAACTCTGAACAAATACACTTTGTCATTAAACGTGGCAACATGGGGTGCCTGGACAGTTGAATGGTTAAGATGCACCATTGGTGTATATATATATATATATATGTATATATATATATATATATATATATATATATATATATTATATATATATATATATATATATATATATATATATATATATATATATATATATTTATATATATATATATATAACACATTTGGTTCAAATATATATATATATATATATATATATATATATATATACCGAGTTGTTTACAGTTTCGACCGAGTTGTGTGTGTCTCCCCCACTCTCCTCCCCGTTTCCTGTCTCTCAACACTGTCTCTATGATTAGAGGAAAAAAAAGTCCCCAAAAAAAGTTGTTGGTGACTCACCAGTTTCTGTTCCTGCAGTCGAAAGCTGCCACACCGTTGGAGTCTGGAGTCCATTTAATCCCTGAAACACACACACGGTTTAGCTAAATTCAGTTCGCAAATGTTAATTCAACCTGGTATTATTTTATACTCACAATAAGCTAGAGCTGAATGATGAATGAACGAAAGAAGAATGTGAGTTAAACTGCAGGTTAGTTTTTCAGCTCATCTGAGCCGTTTGAAACAGTCGTGTTTCAATATTTCATCCTGTCGTCAATGTTGTGTAACAGCCTTTATTAAATGGAAAATGTAATGATAATCTCAGTAACTGGCAGAAAGATCACAGTTAGATTTTCCTCCTTGTTCAGCCTTACGACCAGTTCATTAACACAGTAACTGCACGTTTTCAGCAGTAATGGAAGAAACATTCAGATCATTTAACTATAAAGGTAAAAGACCTGGATTCAGAATCTGATATAAGTTTGTGCAACAAAATGTCATGTAGATGTAAATGTAATGTATTTACCTCAAGAATCCTGCCAACAGTTCTTTATTCAAACAATGATAATGGTGATTTCTTTACACAAACCAGGATGTCAGGCCTTTTATGAGATTGTTGAGGATTACGCGGCAGCTTTTCTAAAAAACTGTGATGTTTGTGTGTTGTGCGTTTTGTACATTTTGTTGCAATAAAGTTGCAGGAGCAAGTCAAAGTTCTGAAAATAATAACAATATAATTATGAAGGTTTCATAATTCTATCACTGTGAAACCAGTATGTCAGTGACCTGTCTGGTCTGACATTCTCCCTGTGTTTCTAACATTCTCTGTCTTTCTCAGAATGTTTCTCAATAGACGACTTCTGCTCCACAACAATATAAAATAGCTTTCCTCCTCTTTTGTGAACTCTGTTTCTCTTGTTCCTCAGCAGTGATGCTGACAGTAAATATGAGACGTTTTTTTTATCTTATGTTTCCTGCGTCTTCCAAAAGAAACAAGGGAGTGAGTTCACTCATGTATGGATCGACGTTCACAGGAAACAACGAGGATAATTGGTCATAAATTGCTGGTCGCACACAATCCGTAAGGATTTGTGTTAAAAATTGTGATCACAATGTTGCGAAATCATGAAGGGTCTGTCTAAGACAGTTTTTAAATATACAATCATCTGTAAATAATTTTTTTTACATCAAACATTAAAGATAAATGTGAACTCACCAGGGTAAATCCTGAAGAAGCCAGTGGAGCTGCCAAAGTACTGCCAGGTGAGTGTGGGATCCTTCTGAAAGTTACTGATGAAGACATCATTTAGAGCCTCTGAGTTGTAGATGGCGTTTAGGATGTTTGGATCTACACAAGGAAGATATAACACACATGATCTTAGATTCGTGTAACCTCCAGTGGTTGTGATGGAGACAGGCAGAACAACCTCTGACCTTTGTTGTAGACGTTGGTGGGAACCTGGATGTCACTCTGCTGTGTGTTCACTGGCAGGTTGTTGAAATGTTCGTTCTCCTCCAGTGGAAACTCTCCACCTAGTTCCACATAGTTCCCATCCTCATCCATCGAGTTGATCAGCATGGAGTTGTAGTAATCGAACTGACAGGATGTGAACAGGTTCCTTTCAGAATAAGACGCTGACTTTTCTCACTTTTGCTAAGTTAATATCTCCCCTTGACCAAAATTAAATTAAATTAAACCTCTATATAAAAATTCAGTTAATATTATGTTGAATGTGGTCCAATATCAGGGCAAAAACTGTTAAAGCTTGTGCAAAAACTCCTCAAATATATGTTGATAAATACCATCATTTTTACTATCATATTAACTTAATGAAAATAAAAAAAATTAAACTATCAGATAATTGTTCATTTCCTGCCATCTGTATTTTTTCACACGTCCCTTGTGACCTCATTGAGCCTCTGTATTTATTTTCAGCGTGTAGCATCGCTGTCGTGGCGTCGACCCAGTTTCCTCACGGGATCAGTGAAGTTTGATCTATAATCTAATTTCAGCCTTCAGCTGAGGCTTTACAGCTTCAATCTGCTGTCTTTGTGGTGAAGTGGCCTGCTGGTCACACACAGTCAGCATGCTAATGCTAACATTCAGATTACAGACTGACAGAGCTAAGAAGGTTGTGGTGGGTTATTTAATGCCAGCAGGTTGAGTTTTATTTTGTTGAGTTAGAAACAATGACCCACCTCCAATGTAGCATTGAACTCGTGGTACAGGTCAGCATCCTCTGCAGACTCTGCCAACCTCTGAGATACAAGACAATAAATCTTCAGATCAACAGACCACAACAGAGCAGAACAACACACAGAAACATTAACAATGGCCTTAGGTAATTAAGCGATACAACTATCCAATAGTGTCTTCTTTCCATCCAGACAGATCCTGGAAACCACTGCTTTAATAAACACCTCAGAGATTAACTGTTGCTGCTATTTCTTTGAGATAGATTGGATGCTATGCTAGGCTAACAACAAAAGCAACTACAGTGGAAACAAAGAAGCGTCAAAACCATATTCAACAAAACACATGTGCCATCCTACTAGCCTGGTGTCTCATTGAGCATAGTCACCACTAACTCAAATCTAGATAATGGTCATAATATGTATGGATATAAGCTAAAAGGATAATGTAACCTAGGATCAGCCATCTTTAAGGTGACGTGTGTCATTTTTTTCATGGTTTCTCAGGTGGTGATGATGATAGCCTGCCAAGAGCTTCAGCCATTGTTGACCAGATCTTATAGCACTCTAAGGTGGCAAGATAGGCTATGGCTAACCAGTTTGCATGATAACACCAGAAAACTGTGATAGAAATAGAGCCAAAGAAGAGTTAACTCTGCTGTTAACGGTCAATACTAAAGTTAGCAATAGCAACAACTTACATGTATAGAACCTTTAAGGGTAAAATATGTTCATGTTTACATACCAGTTCCTGTGTCATTTCTTTATGTTGCAAACAAAACCGATGCTAGGAGACAATTAAGCTTAGTATAAAGACTGGAAACAACTCTGTGTTCAAAGAGTTCAAAAGTTCAAAAATACAGCTAATATCTGGTCCAATAACTGTGCAAAATATCTGTATACTGTATATATCTACAGCTCACTGATGAACACACTGTATCTAATCTCTTTTATCCACACATATACAGAAATATATAGACAGTTTAAGGGGATTTACTTGAAGCTGCTCACCATCACCACATGTAACTTTCCTTAAAATCCCAAACTGTTACAAGAAACATGTTATCAACATGTGAGATGGCTGTTTCCATATGGTCCCAGTCTTTACCCCAGCGAAGCTAACCGACTCCAACACCAGCTCTACAAATTCAGTAACATCAATTACATTGAACTGTCTCCTCCCCAAAAAGAAAAACCTTTGCAAATTTTGTATTATTTGACTTTGACTTATTTGACTTTAATCCAATCAAAGCTTAAAATATTTAGCTTATCAGCTAGCAGCAGATACAGATGTTGGAGTGAACCAGAGCAGTAAACCTGAGCTTCAGATGATTAACATGGTAATAATGTGTTCACATTGTCATGACACATTCGTTTTTTAATAAAAAAAATATGACTCACAGTCATGTTAAAGTTGCTGCAGTTGCTTTAAAACACACATTACATTCAGACCAGCTTCCTGTTCCTCACCTTCACAGATTTCATCTTACTTCCCAACATCTGTTCAATTTCATCTGAATAATCCTTCACAAGGTCGTCTCCATCCAGCTCCACAATCTTAATGATGGACTCCACGTCCTTCAGTTTCTGAGCAGAAATAAAGACTGTGTTAAATCATACATCACAAAGATTTTGTCAGAAATAACGAATGAATATCTGCTGAAATAATTTGATATTGATTGGAATGAATCAGATGGGACAGTGAGTGTGGCCAAGTCTTCATCACATAACTTAGACCGTATCAGATTAAATCAGCTGCTGTGAAACTGTTTTTTACAGTTAGTCAATCAGGTCACTTTCTCTGGATCAAGAAGAATCACTCCACTTAATCACTTTCACTAATTCCAATTAGTCCGAGCATCAAACCCACAGAGGCAAGTCCACCAGTATGAGCTGAGCTGTAAAAATGTTTACTGCTAGCAGGAGCCCAGTCACCTGGTTCTGATCTGGTTCCATCTTCTTTAATGCAACATTGTGCTCCTTTTCTTTGTGCTATGATCAAAAACTGAATATATTGGTCAACACAAGATTTCAGAAGACATAATTTTTGGGTCTGGGGAAAGATACGTATAAGACAGGCTGAGATAACAGTTATAACAGGTAAACGACTCTCCAGGTAGTAATTTTAAACTTGTTTGAATCTAGTTTGATCTGAACGTATTCTATGTGACAGTGTTTACAATGATACTGATCTGGTAAATAATACCTGGAGTGACACAGGTGTTACATGTTACAGTGTGTTTAAGTGTGAACTCAGACAAACTGCAGATGAATCTGACTCTGACTGATAAATGGATGAATGTCTAAAATCAGAACAGGACACAAATCCTGACACTGCTAAAGAGGCTAGGCCCTCAATCTGAGCATTACCCTGATCCCTGTGTGTGTGTGTGTGTGTGTGTGTGTGCATGTACTGATTGTGAGTGTGTACTGATACACACACTAACTTGTTGCTGCCAGTTCCACCAGTGCAGTCGGTCCAATTTGTGGTTCAGTATTTTGTTTTTAATCAGTAATAAATGAAATCACATCATCTGAGGCTTCGTAGTGACTCTAATCCAAAACAAACATCATCCTGCTTTAATATTTTGAGCCTGGAAGAGGCAGAAACTGTTGGTATGTTGTGATATTCAAAGGACATCAGACGTAGGAGATGTCAATGTGGCTGTGACTGGTTTACTGTTTTACCTTCTGCAGCAGCAAAGATCCTGAGTATTTGATGCTGAACTCTCGAAGTTCACCAGAAAACACCAGCGCCCACTGCTGCACCCTGAAACACGCACATAGATGAAGAGTCACACAACATGAAGAGGACACAACCACGGTGATGTGCGTAACTGAGTATCTAATCAAATGACTTATAGTCCACCACATGTCTGAGGTAATAATTTTACCACATCATGTATCTGTTGGTTGTCCTTTGTGTATGTGACGGATGTGGGATTTTGGATTTTGTCTGTTACCGTGGCAACGCATGACGGCAGTAAAAAGGGCGGTTAAATATGACAGCGGCGAGAGAGATTTAGATAATCTGCTCCTCATCTGGGTCACAGCAGAGCTGCAGGTGTTTGTTCTGCTCAAACTCACAACAACAACAACAACAACACAACAATGTAACAAAACAACGTAACACAACACACAGAGTGACAGGCAGCATGGGAGTCACGGCAGCTAGAGGATCTACAACAAAGCTCATAGTCAACGTTATATTACAGCTTTTATAAACCTGATGACATAGAATCTGAGTGTACAGTAAGTAAATTAAAAATAGAAATGTAACTCTTTCCATAATCAGCTGCTGTTTCTGTGAATCAGTGCAGTATTTCTGTTCATGTCTAAGCGAAATACTCAGAAGTAATGTGTGAATCATTTGAATCTACTCAGCTATCACAGTTTCAGTATAAATGTCATTTCATGGAGGCTAATGCTAGCATACTTGTTATCCCCATAAATTAAATATAAAGATGGCTCCCAAAATGAAGTCAAAACCTCCACGTCACTTCCTGGTGGCTGGCTGTATTACAGGTCATATGCCCTGTTAATCAGTTGTCCAATCGTTCTTATCAAGCTGATGTTTGTTCCAGTCTTCATACTTCTGATCAGTCTGGGTTTTAGTTAGTTACAGATGTTATAAAACACCTGAGATGTCATGAGAAGATCAGGATTTTGTCATGGGGATAAAATATAAATAGTGGAGCGCCCAGATAGCCGGGTGGTTAGGGTGCAACACATTGGCATATAAGTTTGAAAACCAGCTGTGAGGCTCATTTCGTCCCCACCTTCCTGTCTATCTTCACTTACTATCAATAAAGGCAAAAATGGCCAAAGAATAACTTTTAAAAAATTCAATATAAATAGTACACATGATTGAGTTGTTGTATATAATGATTTACAGGATGAAGACAGCGACCTCACACACCCTCTGTGAGTGAAGTCGTGTGCATTCATTCAGCATATGTTAAAGAATGGAGGAGTTTATTGGTCCATTTGTTCTGAACATTAATCCTCTGACACACACACACACACACACACACACACACATTAATTCAGCAGCTTCGACAATCAGTCGAATCAGTCTATGGTCATTGATTAATATGATTAATGGATTCATTCTGATTAATCCAATAATTGTTTAATCCATGAAACAACGAGACTCTCAGTTTACATTCAATCACACGTAAACTTACATTTTTTCATTCTCAGAATTCTTCTAGCATTGTTAAATATCTGGTTTGGTTTTCTTACCACTGACCGTGTTGGTCAATGAGCAGCAACACCTTCTATATTTAATGTTATTAAGTTTTCATGTTGAAAACCTGATCGATACTCAAAATGACCTGATGATTATTACCAAGGTGATAAAATACAATGATTTATGAACAATTCTTCTTTCTAACACAACAAGGGAAAAGAATGATGACGAAAAGAAACGCATGACAACTGAACAACACTGTGGAACTACCAACTTAATCAGTCCATTAATCATCTATACCACTTGAATAGATTCCATCAACTGATTCAAATTAAATGAGATTCTATCTAACATCATGCCTTAGGAGATTTTGGGGTAAATAGAAACAGATCTAGGATGTGAGGTGAAATGTCTTCAAAAACTATACTGTAACAAAGTCCAGCTGATCTATGATTGGTTCGTCCTCTATAAACCATGATGTCAGAAGAGACGTTGAAGCTGAACTGTGACAGCTTCTTCAGGACACTGCAACAAACTCAAACTATGGTGAGTGTTGTTTTGACCATCGTATATTTACTTTTAGTGCTACTTTAGTAATTCTTCAATGCTTTGTAAATGAAACCAATAAAGCTCTCATGACTCCTAGTCACAGGTGGATCCCATGTTCGTGCTACACATCTGTCACGAAATCCAACTAAGAGAAAACCACAAAACTGAATAAATCCTGCACCAAGACCAACTGCAATGTCTAGAGATTAAAACCAAATCTGACTGACAGACAGAACACAGTCATGTAACTGTGGAGGTCACAGACACGAAGAAGGTCAAACAGTCAGCAACGGCACCACAAACACAACCACAAACAACACAATATCTCAGTTTGGATTCAGAAAATTAACATAAAAGACTCATGAGTTGTTGCTTTTGTTTTTTTGTAAGTTCTTTTTCATTGGCTTACGTGGAATTTGATGTTTTCACATCACATCATGAACACACATAAACAAAAGTATTAAATTTTAAGTAAATGATGTTCACTGCTACTAGATGTCGAACAAAACACTTCTTTAGCCAATAAGATGCTCGACTGAATAAAACACAAGAGATGACAAAAAACAGCTTACAATCTTTAGCCCATTTTAGCATTAGGCTAACCAGCGACTGTAACATGTACTGGACAGATGCATAAAACAACTAGTTATCAGGAAGTTATATTAGATCAACATGCTAACTCCAGCTGAACACTGACAATATATACTCATCAAGATATGTGCTTATCCAGTTGATGTCCAGTTTTGGGTCATGTTGGATCTTTTAAGGAACTCACAGTCCTCGATCTGGTCCATGGTCAGGCTAAGAAAGTCCAAACCAACCACAGACAAAGAGAGAGATCGCTGGTAAAGAGACTGAGGGTTGGTAAAAAAAATCCTCATGGATATTTTATTGGTTCAGCACCAATATGGGTGAACATTTGTACCAATAAATCTGATAGCTAGCCTAACTCCGATCTTGTCTTTGTCAAACAGCTTTTTAAACAAAGCACACTTACTGTCATGGAGGAAACTAAAGTCACCACCAACTTAGTGCTGAACACCCAGCGCAGATAGATGTGAGGCTCTACACTAAATGATAAAACAGGTTGTATGTTGTATGATGACAACACAAACATATGTGCTGTCCCATATAGTTAATCTGAGCTTTACTTTCACACCTGACACACCTGAATCCATGTCAGGTCAACAGCTCAAACAGAAAAAAAGTTTGTCAGAGAAAGATAAGGGATATTTGAAACAGATCAGGGTTTTAAAGTCTTGATCAGAATCTGATTCAGACTCTACTTAGTCACTCCTTAGTTTTATGGATCTATGTGGATTTATGTGCTGACCAGGCTGATTATCAAAGGTTTGTGTCTGAGAGCAGGTGATCTTTGTCCTGGTCTACAGTGGCTCCTGTTCAGATGGTGAATGTGGGTCAGTGGGAGAAGCTGACTGGACTGATGAGAGGACTTCTGGCCCATGGCCACTGAGCCATGCTGACCCCCAGATGGTGACATAATGGGGATGGATGAACCACCGATGTGAACAGAGTTGAACTCTGGAAGGTGTAAAATCTATATTGTGTCTGTCTATTGAAATATTATGTCTGGTGACCCTGACAAAGAGATGGTTGAATACTGCGTTAGGATTAAAGTTGGGGTCTGAAACAGCTGATGACAGCTAAAACCAGAGGATCTGGAATAATTTGTGCGTTCACTGAGTCCTGAGGGAGTACAGCAGCACAAACACAATCCCTGAGGATCACCATGAAAGCAGGGTGCATTCTGGGAGTTTTGCTGTTTGTGGTTCCCATTGATGTCCATTGATGAAGTTAAACTAGGATTGAGCTCTGTGAAACCATCCCAACCATTTGTTTTCTGTTTTCAATCATGACAGGAAGTTGTGATTTGTATATGTATTGGTATTTGTATGTATTCGTATTTGTTTCAAGCAATCAGATTTTGTCATATGGAGTCTGGCAGTTTGGACAGAGCTGTTTTTGTCTATCAGCTGCTATGTGGAAGGATTTTTTTGATTTTTTAGATCAGCTTGACCAGCACATTGATGGCTATAGCTGGTCACCAGTCAAAGACCCCAGGATTGTCCTTAAAAACATGGTGCACAACAGGGTGATGTTTGTTCATTTGATGTTTTTATTCTTTATCAGCTACTATGCTGAGTTATTTTAATTTGATAAGTCCAAGATAAGTCCTTAAAGTCCAGTGACTGCTAACCAGCATGTTTCTCTCCATAGAGAAGACTATAACGCTACGCTGTAGCATCACGTCTTACAGTTGGCAACACCAGTTCAACCTCTACAGTCTTCACCTGCAGTTAGCTGCTTAACAGCTAATGACAGGCTGGTTAGCAGAGACTGGTTGTTTTATTCTAGTGTGGAACTATATAATAAACTATAAAAGTTTATTAATAAATTGTGTAGGATTAGATTGGTGCAGAGACTCACAGACTAAGCGAGACCTGTTCTAGGATTTCAGGAGCAGCAGAGCCAAGATCTAGATCTGAAAAACTTTACTCAAAACTTCCTACAAATGCAATAAAGCTCCTGATGGTTTGGATGTTAGTTGGAGCTAACTTACGTCTCTGGTGGGATCTTCATCTGAGCTTGAGCTGAGATCCAAAGGCAAAAAAATCCCACAATCCTCAGGACCATTGTGAATCCCGATATCCTGCCCTCCATCGTGCTGCCAACCCCACCTCCCCAACCCTGGATGTCAAACTCCTCGCAGATTGGAAAGTTTCAAAGGTGGTTTTGAGAAACTGGGATCAGCTACAATCATGGAGAGTCTGCAGGACATGGCTTCCTCATGTTGGCTAAAGAGACAAGACAGTGATGATGATGACAGTGGCAGGTTTCTGACCCTCTGTGACCTCTGTCATGTCTGCTGCCGGTATCTCTTCCTCCTCATCATCAATATGGTCATCATCATCATCAAGAGAAACTTCCAGAACAAATTCAATCACGTAAGAGCAATCCAAGACCAAGTGACAGGCAGGAAAAATAAGCTCCTGTGGTTAAAGAAAGAAGCAAAAAGTTTCATTTGCATCTGCTCCAGTTTCCTCCAGGGTTAATCCATGTTCTTCCAGGTTGTACCTGATGAAACCTTGCAGTAAAAAAAGGTTTAATATCTCCACCATGCACGTTTTTAGGAAGACCGAGCCGGCAGCAGATTTTGCAGCCTCTCGCCTCCTCTGTCACCCAATTTGAGACATAATCCACTTGGATTAAAAACTCCTCTTCCTCTCCCCAGAGAGAGAGAGAGAGAGAGAGAGAGAGAGAGAGGGAGGAGGGAGAGAGGAGGGGAGGGTTGGAACAGGGGATTGGATGAGGGCTCTGTTTTATCTAAGAGGCTTACAGTGATTTCTGGAGACAGACTCTTCCCCAACCAATCAGAGCCACAGGAGAGAAGGGGGTGGAGGGGTGGGACAGTGACATGATGCCTTGACACACACCATAAATCACACACTCAGTGGTCATATTAATTACACTTCATTAACACAGATTTGTCCTGTATGACTCTGAAGACAAGGGCAAGGTCACAGCCCAGTGCCTGGCTCAGGGGTGCTGGATGTGTGCGACACTGATGACATTTGTATTTCACAGAATAATGCACAGCATCACATACAATACACACAGAAGCAACTTTCTAAACTGGTAAAAACACAAATACAGGTAAATCTGCTCAGGAATCACAATTCACAACCATCTCAGCATCTTCCTTCTCATCATCATTGTCATCGTCATTGTTTCTTATCTTTGCATTTTCTCTGCCAGTCAAGTTACAGTGGCACCATTATGATGATATGTTTTCATGCTAATGGTAATGTTAGCTGTGTAACAATAATAAAAATATAGCACCTTTAAAGGAGTTTGGACTTAATTAACAGTTCAATTTATCTGTTAATATTCACTTAGTATGGTGCTAACAGTTAGATATTGATTTAAAAACGATCAGTTTAGTCAGTTTAGTTAGAATAGTAAAACATTATGGCTCACAACAGCTAATAGTTAGTTTAACAACTGAATCAGTTTTGGTCAGTTTAAGAGTTTGGTTCAAGCTGCTAATACTAATGCTAGCTATGTAGCAGTAGTGCATGCATTCATCACCTTTAAAGGAAACAGGTACTAAGAAAAACCCAGTGAGCAGAGGACACTAGCAGACTGTAAGAGAATATTTAATGAAGAATATTCAGTCTGTAAACATTTGGAAACTACTCTGTGGGCTCAGGTCACTGATGTTGGTAGTGGAGGAAGATAACATATCACATGATGTTTAGTTCCTCTCTATTGATCTATGGTTGTTTGACCTGAGTCAGAAACTTAAAGCCACAGTCTGTTGTCCTCAACTCGACTTTAAACAGGAAGTGAAGTCATTAACCTTCGTCTGATCTGAGTGGCTCACTTTCTGATGTGACAATCGCTGGTCTGAGGTCAGATCTAACTCTCACTCTGAGACTCTGAGAGATGCTCCATGAATTATTGATCAGCTACAGGAATAACCACAGAGTGATCAATAGAGCTAATCCCTGCGCTGCTGCCAGATACTGCACTGCCAACTCATCACCACCACCATCTTCATCACCATCATCATCATCACCACCACCATCTTCATCAATATCACCACCACCATCACCATCATTATCACCACCACCATCTTCACCAATATCACCATCATCTTCATCAAAACCATCATCATCATCTTCATCAAAACCATCATCATTATCACCACCGCCGCCACCACCATCTTCATCAATATCACCCCCACCACCATCTTCATCAATATCCCCATCACCATCATCACCACCATCATCTTCATCAATTTCACCACCATCATTATCCTCATCAATATCACCATCATCATCATCAAAATCATCATCATTATCTCCACTACCCCCAGAGAGAGAGAGAGAGAGAGAGAGAGAGAGAGAGAGAGAGAGAGAGAGAGAGAGAGAATAATGAGTATACACTGCCCTCTGCTGATAAAAACTGTGACGTACAACCCTGGAGAACTCAGTCTGACAGCAGCTGCTCAACAGGATTGTTCAATACCTACCCTTGTTCAATTACCTACAATAGCATATTGTAGGTAAGTTTATGAAGGTCTCCAGAACCACTCCTCCTCCTTCCTCTACAGCTGAAGGAGTGCACACCACTGATGATGACATGAATAATGATAATAAATGAGCATCAGTACTGCATCTACAGCAACACTATGAGTTTGATAATAAAACAAAATTGTTTAGTAAATTCACCACTGTTATAACTGGTGAATTTAACGGACTGTGCTTAAACAGTCCATTTAGATTTCTTCCCGTCATCTATGTCTATGTTTTAGCATGCACATGCCGATGTTTACGAATCAGAGACAATACAAGCTGTAAAATCGGATGTAACCCACTTTGCCCCCAGGACCACAGATGTTAGGATTCAAGATTAATCTCAAAGGCTGTGGTCAGCTCTGTAAATGTTGCAGGTATTCTGCAACAAGTAGACATTTAGGCAGATGGGCAGGGTGGCCTGTCATACAGGGGACTTCCTCAACCTGCTGCAGCCTCTAGTAACCTGTTATGGTAAGTATCACCATACGGAGAGTGACAAATGTTATCTGTAATCATATCATGAAGTACAGCTTCAACTTAGAATATTACCTCTGGTATTTCCCAGCAGCATAAGTTTTTTGCCATGAATGTCATTAATGCACAAGCTGTGACTGACAGGGAGCTACTCCTCCTGCTCACTCTGATTGGTCAAACTTACTGGGAGCGGTGGATTTTTACAAATCCAATTACAGGCTGTAGGTGGAGCCATTATTAAATTACTGGTTTCATGTTCTACTGTCAGAGCATAGTGACAGTTTTAGCAAATATGACTAAAAATGTTACCTACTGAAGCTTTGATGAAGCTGACCCAGTGTAGAATCAGACTGAAAACTGACTGCTGCTGATTAGTTCATACAAATATAAAACAGTGAAAAGGCTCCTGTTGTCACTGACATCATCAGACACAGACACATCTCTCTGATCTACTGTTTCAGCAGTGTACATCAGTAGTAGGGACAGGCCTTCATCATCAGGGTTAAGATTTCAGTTTATTAGGGACATCCCTATTAAATCCAATGCAGTCTAAAACAATGAATCTGAAATATATCTGCCTTGCCTCCATCCACCTCCTCTGGTGACATCACAACCTTGAATTCTTGTCCATCAGTTGCGTGTTCAGTCCAGACACAACATCTTCCACAGAGACTCATCTGATGATAAACAAAGAAGAATGACTCCATGACTCAGTTGGGATGCAATGATCAAATGCTCTATAAGGTGGTTGGTGCTCTATAAGTAAAACTTATAGAGCACCAACATGACTCTAACATAACTTTAATTCTGTTTTATTTTAACATTTTACAATATAATAGAAGCAGCCAACAGTTTCCACAGCGAGCAGCAGGGGGTGACAGTGGAGAGAAAGATTCTTTAACAGTTTTAAGACACAAACCAGTTTCAGCATATTATGACCCAGGTCATGAAGTTCAGGGTGAATCTTTACAGCAGCACATTCTCTTTTCAGAATTGTGTGGGTGTGTATGTTGTAAGGTGCTGATGAGGTGGGTTCCACGTCCTGGGGAGTTGGGTGGTGGGGGTCATGTAAGATCTGATGACAGTGTGGTCTCAGTGTCAGAGGAGAGAGTAAATCACACAGTCAATGTTACACACACACACACACACACACACCAGGCCTCAGGTTAAGCAGTGGGACCCCTCCCGTACCTGGAGGATGATAATCCAACATTTATGCTTTTCCTGCAGCAACAACCTTTGATTTCAGACGAAATCAAAGGTTGGACAACACATCACTGATCTGACTGATGTTAACTGTCAGGACACTCCAGAACAACTGAGATACAGGTCCACCTTGTTCTGCAGCTAGCTAAAGACTAATGATACTTGATATCTTGTGAAGCACAAATGCCAATTTGGAACTGTGTAGGACCAACACTATGATCCAGACTCTTCAAAAGTCAAAATTTGATTAATCGAATTTATGATTTTCGACCTTTGAGCGATTCAGATTCACAACAAAATACACGGCTGAAGTGACAACGTGGTGTTGTAGCTAAATGAGGATGACGCACCACGTTCGTATGTTGTTGTGAGTCACGATGACTGACCAGATCACGCTGCTGCTGATTCTGCACATGCCCAGTAGGACTGCCCCCCACCCCCACCGCCAGCAGCAGTCACACGTAACTGTGACACCTGAGTCGTGTGACACATAGGGTTAGATGCTGAATACCGAGCCGTCATGTCATGGGGGCTCACCCCGGAGGTCAGAGGTTGGGAGGTGTCCATAGCAACAGGTTACATAACCTTGTGCACATACACACACACACACACACACACACTCTGTAAATAGTGATCAGTGTCACGCCGATGTTATGCCATTTGCCATCAACTTTGAGTTTTGTTTAAGCTGCTGTTTATGCCTTAAACATGTTGACAAACAGACTCCACAGACTTGTCTTTAAAATCTTCTAAAGAAAAAGGCTAATTGTGAGCTGATTGTATAACGGGATGAACACGTGCAGCCGAACATCGCTCTGATCCTCTGAACTCTAAAGTTTTTTCTCGTGTTGTGAACGGGGGATTTTCTCGGCGGCGTCTCGACATGGCAAACAGCTGCTGAGCTCAGAGTCCAGTCCATCATCATCCTCAGCACAACCACTCTCTGTGTGTGTGTGTGTGTGTGCGTGTCTCTATGGTGGGGGGTGGGGGGTTCATCTCTCTGATATGGGGGGGCTTAGCTGGACTTGGTGCACAACAATGGTTGTATTGAGGAGGACGCTGCCCCGCGTGGCCTGGCTTGGATGGAGGGTTATGCAGAGGTTCGGGGGGTTGGAGGGAGATGGTGATGTGTTTTGGTGGAGGGGCTGCAGCTGTCGCCTGGCACGCTCCAGCCTCCGGGAGAACCGACAGCTCATGTCAGTGCCAAGTGTCCTGCTGCGGCCGCTGGCGGGGGAGCCTCTGTCATCACAGGGCATCTGGAGAGATGTTGGGGGGGCAACAAGCACCATAACGCCCACCCAACACAAGCTCCCCACAGCCCCCTCCCTCCATCACCCCAGGGTAGATTCACCCATGTTAAAATGGAACGTGTCACAACTTGAACAGCGAGTCGTTCAACGCGCCAGCATGTGATCTGTCCCCGGGTCACGACGTCACAGCTCAGTTTACAGGAAACACTGTAGCAACAACTCACCTCAGATAAAACTTGTTTGACAATACGTCAGTGGTCCAGCCTTCAAGCGTGTACCCAAGATTGTAGCAGCTGAAGGTGAAAAGTGTCCGATACCGACCCGATAGTTGATGCGAATACACTCATAACCAGTGTGAGAGTTGACACCCTAAAGGAGCTACATGTAAGTCATCATGCATTTATAAATGCATTTGAGTTTTGCATTTATTTTGTGAAGATGGCTAGCTGATTAGCATGCTAACTTCACAAGAAATAAAACAAAAGCTAATGCTAACGATAAAAATGCTGCAAATGCTAATTTTAGCTATGTTGCAATAACATACACAGAGCAGCTTAAACGTCAGTTGACATCTTGAAATACATTTCTATCTATATTGAGATCTGCACGTGATGCACAAATTAACTTAGCTTAGCGTAGCTCAGCAAGGGGAAATCGCAGATCTAATTTATGTCTATTCAAGTTTAATCTATATCTACAACAGGTTATGTGCACCAGCTTCAAAGCTACAGCAGCATAAATGTCATGACAACTGTCAAATGACAGCTATCAGAGTGTGGATTGGTTAGTTTCTCTGGCCATTGCATATTATTATTAATACAAAACTGTTACTGTCATTTAATCCTTTTCAGTGACATAGGAACTCAAGAAAACTTAGCACTGTGATGGACTAAATATGAAGTGCAACTGTGATAATAGAAATTCAAGCTTCCCGATGCCATAACAAAAGTTTGATCTGAAATGACACGTGTGGGGAAACACGAAAAGAAAACGAGCAGCTCATGTCGCTGTTGAGTCCAACCTGTCCAGACTGGTTCCTGACCAGATTTACCCTGCTCACACTCACATGCACGCACGCACACACACACACACACACACACACACACACACACACACACACACACACACACACACACACACACACAGCTATACTGAGGTGTTAGATAAAAATAGATGGGGAGTCAAGAGTCAAGTTGAGTCAACAATGTACAGAAAAACATCTCATCCTATGATGCAACAGTTCAACAAACACCATTCAAATAATGTTTCCATATTGTCAGACTAAAACTTTGACGTCTTGACACATATTCAAACAAACAATATGACATGTACAGAGTCATTAGTGTTTGTGCTCTGCAGCAGTTTACAGATTGATTGTCATTTATCTTAATTATCTTCATCCACTGTCCATGTTCACCCTCTGATCCTGGAGGATCCTGAGACTAGATGAGATATATCATCTGTGCTGTGTGTTCTAGGTTGAACCCAAGGTGTCCTACCAGTTGGATGTGTCCAGAAGAAGTCTCCACTAGGAGGCATTCAGGAGACATCCTGATTAGATGAACCACCTCAACCCGCTCCTTCAAGGTCTGGACATTGGTTATTGCTCATTAGATCATTCACAGTCCAACATATCCCAAGATTCATTGCAGCTCAGTTGATGTTTGATGTGGACGTAGAGTTATAGCTAAAGGTCACATGACCAGAGCAGTAGGAACAGTGAGGAGGGGGACGTTTTTAAATTGACTAAATTAGATTTTATCTGCAATATGTAAAATGTAGCTGAATTCCTTCTTTTAACAGCTTTTGTTGTTGCTAGGTGACAGGATTAGCATATGTAACATAATATGTAAAGGACATAAATAGGAAATTCTCGGTTTGGCCATGGTTGACACAGCCCCTGGTCAGAAATGAAAGGTTGATTTTCAACTGTGAGTGAAGTGAGTCAAGCAGATGTTCTGAGGATCAACAATCATGGTCACATGTTGCAGTTTGATTTGACTCGGTTTGACTCCTCTATGACAGACCTGTCAGAATGCAGTGCATTCTGGGCGAGACATTCATTTGTGTAGAAGTTTACTTGGTCTACTCGTGCCTCGTGTTTGTGCTCTTCGTTGTCTTGGCCGCTGCGTCCACACGTTGAAATATTCACAGCGACATCTGTTTAATTAAAACTCCAGGCCCCGATCGATAGCTGCCAAACCGCAAGTGCAGAGGTTTAAGCCACTTCTGCCCCCTCCTCCTCCACCTCCTCCTGACGAGTGGCGCTCAGCTCACAGTGGTTTATTATTTATCTGTCGGAGTTGATCCAACAGTTGCTGCTCTGCCTCTGTGAAGCTCAGCGCTGCCACCTGCAGCTGTCACTTCACCTCACTGCTGAAAACACACTGAGCCACCAAACATCAGTGATTCAAGACCTGAGACCAAGACTTTTAGTCACATGTCAAGGAGGAGCTGCACGTCCTGTAACCTCCTTAGAGACAAATCTTATCAGGATGATGCTGAGCTCGATATTTGTGGTTGAAAAGCTACTGTAGACTCAAATAATCTGATGAGTACCATGTGTAGGATGTATAAGGTATATCAGGACTCACTGTGCCTGAGGATGAAAGGTCATCCTGTGTCTGATGATGTGATGAGTGCTAGGGTCCATAACTGCTGCAGTTGTTCATCTGTTAAATCTTAAACATGACGAAGACGCCATTGCCGCTTCCATGCGTCAACCTGATCCTCATATCCAGCTCTGCTCTGTGTTTTCAGAGGCTGTAAAGGCCCCAAACAGACCTGCAGTAAAGATGGAGGGGGGGCGCTCACCCGCCGCCTCCCTGTGTGGTCGCCTCATAAACTCGTCCTCGTGGCGGCCCGCAGTGCTGCCACTCGCCTGCCTCGTTAAAGAGGCGGTTAGTGTTGGGCAGCACGGCGCTCACAAACACACAGATGTTTTTTTCTCCTTCTGAAGAGAGAAAACATCGTAAACAACACAGAGGTTTCACTGCCGTCGACATGGATGCAGTTTCATTCACCTGTTAAAGGAAGCGTGAGGCGGCGTCGAGTTTCGGCCACAAACTTTTCCTGCGGCCACTTCGGCGTTTTCTACCGTGGTGGTTTAACTGCAGGGGTTAAGAGACGCAGGTTTGTGGGTGTTTTTGTGGCTTTGAAGGATGAAGCTGATCTCTGACCACACGTTGTGTTACAGATTCTTTCGACCTGAATCAGAGTTCGTTCATGATTCAGAATGTTTCTGGTGTTTGTCAGAGCTTCAAATGTTAAAACAGATCCTCGCTGGGTCTTCAACCATGTTTACTATCTGATATCCTCTATTCACAGCACTAGCACTGTATCTGTGTAATTAAACCAGATGCTGACCTATTGTTTTCCTGGATGTTCTTATTCTTCGAGGAAGTCCTACTTCCCATGTGCGAAAAATTACCAAACTTTGCACAAAGGTCCAGTCTCATGCCACATTGCCTCAGTTGCAAAAACAGGTCAATAGTCCTGATGGTGGTGCTACAGCAAGCTGTTAAATTTCAAAAATTTGAAAATTCCCAACAAATCAACCATATATGCCACAGACCAATATATAGCCCCAATATTGAAGAACCTTTTGTACATTTAAACCTATTGCAAATTATTAAGTCCATCATTGTTTTTTTTCAAAAACTGTAAAACTCCAATCTCCTCCCACAGTTTTTAATCAGTTGACACCAAACTTATTACAGAACATCTTCAGACCGTCCTACACAAACCATCCGCACAGATTTTTGTTTTTGTTGAATTTTACTTGAATTGTACTTTATAAATGTACTTACTTACTTACTTACTATATAACTGTATGTATCAGATAATGAACGTGGAGTCTGCACATAAAACTGTGCTAGTTCCACATCTAATCTCAAGCTAAACTCTTTGTTAAATAGAACTTTACTTGCACATAATGAAATCTGAATTTTCATTCAATGTCTGATTAAAAAAAAAGTGGCTAGAGGCCACAGTTTGTTCCATTGCCATCCATGTGATTTCTCAAAAATGAGAAGTCAAGAACTTTCTTACACTTTCCTATAGTTTCATTCAACAGAAATAGCAAACGGCCTCAGACAATATATGAATCAACACTGATATATACACTGTTTAGTCTGCGTTATCACCATCAGCTGTTGTTCCTCCTCTAAATAATCAACTAAATTATGTTATTGTATCAGACTGCTTCCATTGGTCCTGATCTCACTGTAAATTTGGTAAAAACCTGTCTCCTGCTACGACAACATTATCAACCCTGAATCCTGACGCTGTCACTGCCCTGCTCAACAAACCTCAAGAAGTCCACAGCTGAGCATCAACTTTGTGCTGCTCCTTCAGAGGTCAGAGGTCACCGCAAGCAGAACGGACCCAGCTTCAGACCAAATGGAGCTTTAAGCCTCTGGCAGGGCCTCGGCCTCCCGCTCTGCCCCTTCAAACTATCAGTAAAAGGATTGCAGCTTGGCACGATGCTCAGATTCTGCAGACCGAGCGGACGATTAACACACAAGAGGCTCTCAGAGCGGTAGAAATCCCCGCTCTGCTGCATGGTGTCTGGTTACCCAGCGCGATTTTCAGGGGTTTTAGAGTCTTCCTGTGGAAATCAATATATTCTCTGTGGGGGAAATGATTCACGGCAAAGGTCTGACCAAAGCAAATCCCAAGCTCGGCGGCTGCCTGCTGCTGCTGCTGAAAGGCCATACTTCAAAGTGCTCATCCAGAAACCTTCACATAAACCCCCTCCACGATGACGAGTAAACCACGGTGCTGCACCGACTCTGTACAGACCCAGTGTTATCTGTGACTCGCCAGGAGGGTAATTCAACCTGAGGAGGTGCGGGTGGAGTCACTGCAGCAGGTGGAACACAATGAAGATGATGGAGCAGTTTCTTCATGACGAGCCAACGTCTCTATACAGTCCAGGCAGAACTAGTGACGTCCTGATCACATCCAGATCAATTATCAGATCAGACACTTATGACCTGGTCATTGTTTGAAATGATCAGCGATCAGGAATCACCTTAACTGCTTCTGTGAATATTTCACCTGTTTTAGAAATTGTATTATTCATGTATTATATGTATATGTAACTATTATATATGTAGGCATTATTTTCTACTGGTCTACTTTAAGCAGACAAACAAATGTGTGGATCAGGAATCAGAACAGAAACAAAATGACAGACTCATCATGCCACAGCTCGGGTGAAACACTGTAAACTCAGTGTGTTTGTGCCTTGATGACTCAGCGCATCGCAGTTCACAGTAATACCTTTGTTTTGATGAATTAGACATGATTATGTTGTTGTCTGTTTTTCTTTTGGATATCTATCAGATGAAGACGTTCATGTTCCCAATAATAACTCCAATAAACCTGTGATTCTCTGACTGCTCACCTTGTTACATTTTTAATTAGTGGACCTCAGCTGTACTTTTAGTTCAGTGCTAATAAACATCCTCTGACATTCTGATGGTGTGTCTGTTTGAACTAGTGCGCCCCCTGGAGTTGGATTTCTGTCATATAAAGAGGAGCTGCACCAACCCGACTTCAATATCAGAGTTTTATCACCTCAAATCATTACAACCTTGTAATTCATCTGTTGGATTGAATAGGTTTTATTTTGTTTTATCCTCATTAATCACTAGTTATTTATTTTATTTATCTATTGATGCATAGACATGTTTTTTATTCATGCTTTTATTTTGTTTGGCTCATGTATTCTATTTTAACCCCTGTTTTAATTACTATTGCGTTCATGATTCTTCTGCTGTTTTCAGTATCAGTGAGTCGATTCACTCTTGTCTATCTTATTATACTGTCAGTCATCTGTTAAGCTTTGAATGAAATACTGCACCAAAGCTGCTGTATGAATTAAGTTTAATTAAATCCGTCGTCCTCAGTGAAATCATGTTTGAATGAACCAAACACGGTGTGATGTGTGGTTGACGGTGGCTGACTCACCCAGTGACTTCAACTAAACTTCCATCTTGATCAACAACTTCCAACTTGGTCAACACGGGTCTGACGTCACATAACACGCTAGATGGAGATGGCTAGTATGCTAATGTTAGCATTATCTCACACAGCCCACTGGCACTGAGAACAGTGTTTTGTGCTCAGAGCTTTTTTTTGTCAATCACAGAATAGTATCATCAGGTTGAAGGTGAAGACAAAATAAAAGGCCAGTTCACACTTTCAACATCTCTGTATCAGATTGATATTTGCATAAATTGTGTGTGCACAAACCGACAGAACAAATGTGCCACAGCAACTCAGTTCACTGCGACAACACAATCAAATCACTATGTTTGGTAAAAAGATGAAAGTGAAGTTCACAGTCTTCAGTAAAAGTTCAGGTCCTGGTCCTGGTCCAGGACCCGGAGGACCTCTGACTGCACAGGGTTAACATGTCCCAGGAGACACACACACACACACACACACACACACACACACACACACACACACACACAGTAATCCCCCGGTGCAGCAGCTTTAGTGTAATTCACGCTGCAGCTGTCTGCTGCTGGAAGAATCGAGAAATTGTCCTGCACATGTTCAGCTGCAGGAACAAATGTCACGGAGCGAAGCAAATGAAAAAACAAGATGGACTCCTGACTCTCACCCCCACCCCCACCTCCACTTCATCCCCATTACACACACATACACATATACAGTACAAACATACACATGCTGTTGACATGATGTAAAGTCAGGCAGGTGTTTGACACATTGTTGGGTTTTATATCAAACTGTTGAACAACTTAAATTCTAAGATCATAGGATCCTGCACTTAAGTGTTAAACTAACTGTGATCACATGATCAGCTGTATTACTTCTGCCAACTCAAATCTTTACTTTTCACACTTTCTTTTGTTCTGAAGTTCTAGATATGGAAGTCCCATATCATTTGTCTCAACAACCAGATTGTCGTTTAGTTCATTAACTCATATGTCATATGTCAGCTTACCAGCTAGCCTGCCTTGTTCCATCTCGACTGCAGCCCAATGTCTCAGCCTGCAGGTAGTGATGGTAGTTCCTGTTTAGAACCAGGCTCCAGCTGCAGTTAGCAGCTGACTGTTTTAACAGCTAACAACAGGCTGGTTAGCAGAGACTGAACATTTTATCATGCTGTCAAACTACAGTGTTTATTAATAAATGATAGGGGATCAGATCAGACTCATTGAGACCTGATCAGAGGATTTCAGGAGCAGCAGAGACCAGGATCAGGATCAGAGCAGTTCTGGAATCTTCTACAGAAAATAGAAAGTGTTTGCGCTTTCTCAGCAGGCGCTGAAAGCTGGACGAGTCGCGGCTGGTTGAAGCTCTTCAGCTCCGTCACACCTCATCGTGTTTCTGGCTCAGCAGCAGCTCGGTGAACATCCGTGGTGAAAGACTCGGCTCAGCCTGTTAAAGATAAAAGAAGATACAGAAAGTTTTAAAGCCTGAACCACGAACGTGATGGAGGTAAAACGTTACTGTTGCCATGAAATCATCAAGAAGTCTTTCATGTGTATAAAGAACATGTGGAACACAAACACTGTGGAAATGTTCTTTAACCATGGCCAACAACATGTTTACTGAGGTCACAGTGATCTTGACCTTTGACTTTTGACCACCAAGATATAGTCACCAAGTTATTTTTTTTTTTTTTTTCGAATTCCAAGAAGTTTCCTCTATGAATTACTGAGATATCGCAGAAACAGTGAACAGACACCATCAGATACAATTAGTTTCGTCCAGTAGTTACAAACATCCGGGTCGGGCCCCTCTACAGGGTCACCAGATGAAACTGAGGGGTCATCGACTGATTCGATAGGTGGACAAAAAAAAAAAAAAAAAAAAAAAGTTTTATTTTTTCCAGAGTCCAGAAAATAATATAAGACGATTCCTCCTTTTCAAGACCCATTTTTGGAAAAATCAGCAAGCGTGCGCAAGCATGCATGCATTATCTAGGAGTGATTTTGTATCATTATTTGTTGGGAATTTTTGCTTTTAATGATAGAGACAGTGTAGAGAGACTTTTGTCTAGAGAAAAAATAAAAATCTCATATTCGGGTCAGTGTGGTAGTGTAACTGTACTGTACTTCATTGCTGGGGGGAGGGGGAGGTGTCTCTGTTTTATACTGAGTGTCATAGACCTAAAGCAGTTATATAGCAGTTATATCAGCAGACTGAGATGTTCAGGTGTCTCAGCATTCAACATTTTCTCTTCATGTCTCAGAGTTCTTCAGTGTGTGTGTGTGTGTGTGTGTGTGTGTGTGTGTGTGTGTGTGTGTGTGTGAGCGTGCGTGCATGGGGCACATTCCCTGCATGTCGCTGGTCTTACTGAGTATTAGTGGACACATTTACCAACATGCCAGACGACTCAGCACACACTGCAGTGCTTACCACCACCTGACGGGGGCAGCACTGAGCCAATAGACAGTCTCTGAGGCTTCATACACACACTCAATGAAACACATGTATTATATGTTTTCTGTTGTTAGCTTTCCTTTTTGACTTAAAGTAACCTTTTTTTTTTTTTAAATTTTCCTTTCAACTTTATTGCATCACTACATGTTGCACATAATTTTAAAGATGGAGGTTTGATATTACTTCATATTCTTCTGCTGCATCTGCATCAGGTTTTTATTTTTATTTAGGATTGATAATTGATGTTTTTTTTTTTTTTTTTTTCATTCTGAAATTTTAAATACATTTCAGATACAGTCAGATAAGTTCTTTTCACTGGTAATCACTTGTTGCAGCCAGTCTGCACTTGAAACATGTAAACCACATGTCAACCAACAACTGTTTGTTATTTTACTCCACTCGTCTCATCGTGAACATTTTACTCAGTCACCAGTGGTTTTTATAATCCAGACTGTTTTTGAATAGTTTGTGTTATGATGCACGGTGCAGGGGTCCTTCATTTCTCAGTGATGCTAGCAGAATCTCAAAGCTGATTGGCTTAGGGCTTAGATTTGCCTAAACATTAACATCACATGTACGACATCGTACACTGCACCCTACTGTCCAACACACTCTGCTGCACATTTATGACACACACACTGACTGGTGACTTGTTGGTATTTTTCAGGATTTCATGAAAAAAATCACATTTCCATTAATTTGAACAAAAAAACTTTTGGTAGAAGTTGGTATGTGCTTTATCCTATTGTAAGTGGATTACTGTTTTGACACAGTTCAATAAGAGTAAGAGTAAATCCAAGCCAAACACAATTGTTTCCTGTTGTGTTTATTCTCTGTCACGGCCCTCCAAAATAAAATCCTCCATCAGAGGGTTAACACATGAATGAATCCCTTCCCTGACTGAACAAACACAAACTCTTGTAAAACATAACACTTACAAACTATTTCAGGTCTTTTTGTATATATGAATGGTGGTGGTGTCCGGCTGAACGAGCGACACTGAAACGCCTCTCGCAGAGATGATTTGTGCTGCTTTAAACTTGGCTCCAGCACAAGCTGCTCTCTCATTTCTCATTTCAGGCATTTCGCTGACACTCTTTACCCAAAATGACTCCTCAGCAGGGCAACGGCAGAATTATAAAAACACATGTGTTGTACTGTGAAGGGTTTTATACATGAGATTTATCTCAGTGTCAGGAGCAAATTCTGGGGAGAGTGCCGGGTGGGGGGGGGGCTCTGATCTCAGTGGATGTGGCTGTAACCTGACTTCCTACCTGTGCAACACAGGGAATAAGATCCATGAAAAGCAGGTTCATAGTATTTTTTTCTGTTTTTTTTCGCCTGTGGTTCCATGACGTAGTTATGCGCCCCTATCCTCCCACTAGGCCCCGCATGCTCAACGTGATCTTGTGGATTCATTAAAATTTCATCCTGACGCATCTTTTCCTGACAAGACATACCCACAGAAAGGTCACATACCCGGGGCCTGGGCTGGGGAGGGCCCAGCCCTCGGTGACGCTCCGGACCAAAATAGTGTCATAAAGTCATCCATCAAACAAGTGGGCCAGGGGTCAGTGACGAGCCAGCAGCCGAGGGAAAGCACAGAAGATAAAAGTGAACCAAGCGGGAACATCCCAGAATATCCTGGATTCACACGTCAGACAGTTTTTAGACTGACCACTGTTTCAGATCAGTTTCTCCATCTAGAAAAACTAGCTCACTCAGACCTGACAAATAATTAATGACAGTACCCTTTAACTCAATGCCACATTTTTAGCAAAATGAGGTTATTATAACAAGGCAGTTACACACTGGCACCAGTTTAAAATTCTACTGGATGTACTGGAGAATTAATGACACTGACTTTTGATTTTTTTGATGGAAAAACACAAATAAAAACAGTTTTGGTGTTCAGCAGTCAACTGCAGTGATTCAACAAGTCGAGTCTGATTGTCAGATGACCTCAGCTAATGGACTAGAGTTTAACCTGCTGAGTTTTGCCATGAAACTCCCTAAATGCCAATTTTAGGGAGTAAAAGAGTTCAAATATGTGAGCTGTTACTCTGTACAGACTGGTTGTGTACAAGAGTTTGCACCTGTCGGATCATTCAGTTTGCAAACTGCCAAAAACAAAAATCAGATAAAAAACAACAGGGTTTTACAGAAGCACCAGGTGATACAAACAAGGCAGCTGAGGCCAGTTCATATGAACACGTGATAGACTCTTTTGAAGAAATATATTGAGGACACCAACACATCAAGCTCAAGCTTCCAAACATTCTGTTGAGAAATCTGATCATATGGAAAAAAATTAAACAATAAGTCAACAGCCGCAAAGTTCAAACTGGCAGCCTTTAGTCGGAGGTGGTCGATGGGTCCCTGATGTCATGTATGGACGACAACAACATCATGTATCAGTGTATTTTATTTTAAAATAACAACTTGAATCATTGAGATGGTTGATCATCATATTTCGCCCTCTCTACACTGGAACACCTGCTCTGACACAGCAGCTCTGCTTAGTGATATGTTCCCTAACAATGAACAAACAGCGTCGTGGCTTGCTTCTACCTGACTATATGTAAAGATGGCTGACATGACAGCTCTCAAAAATAACACTATAACATCTGGTTTTAGCTACTAAGATGTTGTACATTTTAAGTAATTTTTACACCAGGTGTGAGGATTAGATTTTTTTTCGAATTGATTGACGGCCATATATATAATCCTTTTTATGAAATGTTCTCATTCTTTACATTCTTTACTATAGAGTGACATATTGATAAGAGTATCAATAAGAACTGGGACCAATAAGCAGTATTAGTATTGGTACCAATTCCGATAAAATCCCTAACAATATCCAACCCTAATTATGACTCTACTTCACGGCCTTCCCTTGCACCTCTTCAAACTTCTACAGAACTCAGCTGCAGAGTACAGGTAGAGGTATGAATGATATAATAAAGACTAATTTATTGATAATTCATTTTCAATCAGTCTTCATCATTTGATAATAATCTGTCAAATTGCGATTTTGATTTGAAATCATTTAATTGTTGTTCAGTCCTAACTGGTTTGAAATGAGACAGTGATTTTATTCCACTTGAGCATCTGTGGCGTAGTGTTGCTTTAAAGACTGAAAAACCAGAAAACCAGAAAATTTGTCCTTAAAAAACAACAGGTCCAAGTCTGTAGCACCACGACTGGTAACACACTCCGCCTCTGTCTGCTTCTCCTCAGCTTCACTGTGAGAACCGATCCCACCCTGTAACTTTAATCTGAGAAGGTACAACACTTCAGTCAGAGCTTAACATGCCGCCCCCTCCCCGAGTCTGTACAGAGACGAAGAGCAGACTCGTCTGAAACTGAACCCAAAACAAAATGAAAACTAAACAGATCACAGCCTCTTCCCAGGCTGCGCTGCGTTCATGTTCATCCCGTAAGAAAATAACAAACCTATTAGTGCTGATCATCAACCATAAATATCAAACAATCGCTGGGCCCAGATGGGGGGGATTATGCCGCCTTAAAGTCATTACCATCACATCCTCTCCTTAAGCTTCCAATTCTCCCTCTCAGCTGCGTTGTAATTCCCAGCCTGGATCACGTTCCCGTATTAAACTCACTGTTTGCCGATGAGCTTATTAATGCTTTTGTTTCTTCGTGCCAAAACAAATGCCTCCCACTCATAAAAGTCCTGAGCGTGATTAATCTGATTTAGATTCGATTCTGTCAGCTCAGCTGGGGGAGGAGGGGGGGAGCTCTTCTTCCTTGGTGGCGGCGAGACGTTTTTTCTCCTCGACACTCGCCTTCCTTTGAAGCGAGGACAGTGCATGTTTCACGCCTGGACTGTGTGTCAGAAGTCGGGCCGGACTCATAACAGGCCGTAACCTGAGAGCGCCGAGCGGCTTAGGCCTCCCCCGCCACAGTTTTGATATCAATTAGATTTGTGGTCACCTGATACGCAGAGGGCCCAGCGCTGAACATCTGCACGGGATAATGAGAGAAGGAAGAGGAGGAGGAGGAGGAGGAAGGCCCGTAGCTCCGCTGTGGTACCTTGAACATCAAACACTGCAGAAACACATCCACAGACCAGGATCATTATTTTCTACTTGAATTGAATTATTGAATTATTGTTAAGCCTCACTACAGAGTGAGGTGTGACCTCGGTCTGAACGTGGTGACGCCCTCCGTCAGCCTCTTCAGGTTGTTTCTGACAGAACAGTGATGCTGCTCGTCTGT
This sequence comes from Polydactylus sextarius, assembly GCA_016801845.1. Lineage (NCBI taxonomy): Eukaryota > Metazoa > Chordata > Actinopteri > Polynemidae > Polydactylus > Polydactylus sextarius. The sequence continues at coordinate 14,000,292 of CM028921.1, read as the reverse complement.
ATCTTTACTAAAACCTGAAGGCAGCAGTAAACATGCAGAACAAAACGCTGTGAAGCAAACTGGGGTTAAAACCACAGTGAGCAGCCTTTGGGGGACGCTGTTCTGATCCTCTGTTCTTATCCTTAAAGAGCCAAGAATGGATTTCATCTCAACGTGACGTTTCTACTGTTTCACTCATGTCCATCATGTGTTAACGTCTGAGTAAAACAATAATTAATTGAGCAAATGGCATCCTGCTCAGACCAGATCCCTTTTTTTTCTCTGCGAGGAGAGAAGGAAACAGTAGAAAGACATACAGTCCTGTGGCAGCTGGTTTTTCTGTTTCTTTCAGCGCTACACCTCACTGACTACATGTTAAACATGAACATGTCTTTTAATTATATAATACCTGCATCACACAGGAGTTTAAATCTACATTTATCAGCAAATAAACACTTTACTGCACATACTCACTGCATTAAAAACCATCAGCATCACTGAAAGCACTGAGTCAGACCAGATGTTGACCCACAGCTGGTGAATGTCTCCCAGATGTTGACAGGATGCTGAGAGGCTGACAGATCATCACGTCTCCCTCCAGCCACAGAAACCACCACAAACTTTTGACAGAAAACACCTGACAGACAACCGAGCAGGTGAAACACAATAGCTTCTTATTTTCTCACAAATTATATATATGTTATATATTCTACCAAAACTCTCAAACCTTTGCTGCAACGTTTCAGTAAAATGGGAAAATTTCTTCATCATCAACTAGAATGATTAAATTCAAAACCAGTTTTATTCCAGTTTTAAGTCAAATTCAAAATAAATCCTCAGCAAAATTGCACCTTGTTTCTAAGTACGGGCTCATTTTGGGGTCAAAATGGTTTTAGAGAAAACAAATTAAATGTTTGTTAAAGATTTAGAGACATCCTGTGGTGAAGTTGGAGACTGCAGCCAACTGAATAACCTTCAGTATCTAAGCTACTTCCATTAACTTAAAAACATGAAAAGCTGCTCTAGAACCAGCTCATGTAGACTCCGTGGAGGACAAGATGTCCCAGGCTTGGTTATAGGGAGCCTAAGTCACCAGTCCATCTACTTCCAGTCCATGGGTCCTATATGCTCGTAAAAATTATGAATGAGAGTCAATGGAGAGATAAAAATTATTTTCTTGTCCTGTTTGAAATGTGTCATGGTTTTCACATATGATGTTTGTAAATGTTAAAGATCATGTCTGACAGAGAGGGAGCACTGTTTTGTGACAGCAAACGTTACTTTAGGTTTAGTGTGAGACCGTGTAGCGGACTACAACGCTCGCTAAATTTACGTCACCATCAAATTCTGACAGCTAACATTAGCTAAACAGTTAGCTACGCAACCTAGGAAAATATCTCATATCTCTGGTCAGTTTTATCACCTTTTCCTTGTTCTCCCTTCAGCCGAGAAGAGAGGAGGAAAGAAATTCTGACGTGGCGTCACGTACAAGACTATTTGGTTTGTAGTCGAACCAGTTACCTATTTTCAGAAGCAGATAAATCAACAATTACACCAAAAAACATAGTCTTGACTCACACTAATAGTTATCATTTAAATTAAGATACAGCATATGTGTGAATCAGTGTAGAAGTCAAAGTGGATTGGAAAATAATTTTTATCTCTCCATTTACTACCATTCTTTTCTTTTTTTTGATCCATGGACCCAGTGGGTCAACCGGAAGGGGCGTGACTTAGCCTCCTTATGTCTCATTTTGAGCCTGGTGCTGTACGGGTCATAAGCCCTGCCCCCATCCATGCCCCGGTCCAGGTCTTCAGTCTTCACGTTTCTGATCAGTTTGGTTTCAGTTAGTTATTAGTGATGTTATGAAAACAGGCTAAGACCTCATATCCCGTCTACGTTGACTCCGGTTCTGCAGCAGACCATGGATGAACCTCTGGATGGTTGAGAAACTTTGAGAATGAAATCGTCCTAACGTAAGAATGGCTTGACATTTTCCGCATGTACAATCACCACTTCTGTCCCTATCAGTTACTTCAGCTGTATTTTAAAAAACAAATCAAATGTGATTGAGTATATTTATCCAGTTTTGTGTGTTTGGAAATATTTTTAAAATGATCTCATGTGGCCAAAGTAACAGAGGAAAAATATATGTTTTCGTACCTGGCTACATGTGTACATAGCCTCAGTCATCTTCTTTGCAACACAGGTTGACAATGAAATGATAACTAGTCCTCAGAAGGCCAAGAGGCTGAGAATCTTCACCAAGAGCAGAGCTGAGGCTGGATGAAACAGGAAATCCAGCTCTCTGGGGACGCTGTTCGAACCCGTCCAATAATTAACATCCTCCACGTTTACTCTGCCAACCACTCGTATGACACCATGCAAACAACCTAGAGAATGGTCTCATGTTTCAAAGTCACGTCCTCAGCACCAGCTGGAGAGGACTGAACATTTTTTTCACCATTGTATACTGACAGCAGCGACAGAGGACAGACACGGCAGGTTTGATAAAGTACACATGTCCTGAGGACAGACAGCAGAGCCAGGCAACACTTCCACTGTAGAGGACACATCAAGTGTGGAGGACACGTCCAATGTGGAGGGCATGTCCAACTGTACAGTTTGAATTGCGCAGCTTAATGTGTTCAGGTTCAGACCAAACATTTCTCCAAACAGGTTTTCCTCAAATTACTCAGGAGTTTGGCCTTTGAACTTTTGTCCTTTAACAGCCAATGGGAGTCCTCCCTCATGACAGCCAGCTGTGCTAACAGTTGTGCTACCTAACTGAGGCAGGGTTGACATCAGTGGATGGGCTCAGACACTGGATGCCAAACTACTCATCACTTTGTGACTTGCAAGTTGCTTCAGACAGAAATGCCATACCAGTATGATCATCAACCTCTACAAAAATTAATTTTTTCACAGAGGCTGGGAAGTCTGGGATGTCAGCATCAGAGTTCAGTCTGAACACACTGGAGAAACTACAGTGAAAAAGGCCTCAACAGATAAACCTGACACATGAAACTTTCTTGTCTCTCAGTGTAACGGTTAACTTGTTTCCCACTAAAAGAAGAACCACAAAGGGTTGCTTTTAGAACAGAATTGGAGACGACAACTGATTTATTTCTTAATTTCCACTGATGGCTGCCACTCATACAGTAACTGTGATACCTGTAGTTGCCTGTTTGTGACCATGTAAAGATGCCGGATACTCTGGTAGAGTTTCTCTCTGAGGCATCGTTGACTGTGACATCCTCACACCTGAAGATGAACAGTAGATTTTAGAGGCTGCAGCGCCACGAGTCCTGCACCTTCACCAACGTGTGCGAGCTGCTGCGTTCAGACTTCAGCCTTGACTTTGTGCTTCTTCCCTCGCAGTAACCTTACCCTGGCCAACCGCCTCCCCTTTTGTCCTCACTGACCCCCCTCCCTGGAGCAGAGCTGCATTTACATTCTTCACCAATCCTTTAAGCTGGGCGACCAGGACGCTCTCATCCCCTGATCAAAACAGACCTGTTGACACGTCTAGCCAAGTCCCACAGCACAGTCTGTCCTCTACTGCTGCTCTAATTGGCTCGCTGAGAGGAAAAAGATGGTGGTAAAACTTCTAGTTGTTGCTGACTGTCGTCCGCTGTGACAAGCACAGCTTCATTAGGGAGGGATAAGCAGTGGTGGGACAAGGGGTCAAAAGTCAGGTATGATGTGTGAAGAGGAAAACATCTGCAGTGAGAAGCTGTGGAGACGAGAACCAGCTTCAACACCACAATTAACCAGGAACAAACATGTTCCTTTAAACCAAGACACAAACTGACACAACCCGGTCACTACTCAACATAGTTGGACTTTGTCCAGTTTGGATATTCAGTCTTGTTCTAAATTCAGTATTTTCAGAATAAGAAATGTTTTTGGAGCATTCTTCAGTTTTGTATAACATAACTAAACAACAGTTTACAGGACTGATGGTGGAAAGACACCCCCAAAAGAAAGTTTGATGAATTATCAGGGCCAATTTTAAAAGAACATGAAAGGAGAAAGGTTTATTTTTTTTCATTTTGCATGTTGTGAATAAAGTTTGTATTTCATGTTCAAAATGGAATTTTAGAGAAAGATGAATCCACTGGAAACCACTGATTTCAGTGCAGATGGCTGTGGAAATAAATCAGTGACAATTAAGAATCAAAGGAAATTCACAATGTCATGATGAGTAGCAGGACTTGCTTCTTTTTAGAAGGTAAAAATTACTTTCAAAAGGCCAAATAAATAATAATAAAAAAAGTCCTTCCCTCAATTATTTTTCTTTTGTGTGGCCCTAATGCTTGCATCAACAGGTGTTTGGAGCAAATATCACATCACTGAACTTTTGCAATGTTGTGGTTGAAGGACTCATCAGTCAAGAAAACCCATCAAACCAAGTCAGGTCTTTTTAAGGTTGCAACTTTGGCCACTAGAGGAGCTACAGCCTGCCACACTCTGTGACCTCTGACCTCTGTGGGAAGACTTCCAGTGAGATATGACACTGACCTGAGACAAGCTCAGTTTGAGTGATGACACAGTGAAAGGCCTGAGCTCAGCCTGGTAGACCTGCCACGCTCTGACTCATCATGTTGATATCAGGACTATGGGGGGGAGGGAGGGTGAGGTGGGGGTCTCACATCGCCAGCTTGGTCCAGGAGGATTAAAGTCCTCGTCATCTTTCCTCCTCTCTCGCTCTGAATAACCGGGACGATGACGGCAGCGCTGAAGACTTAGAGCGTTCTGGAACACAAAGACCACTTAAATGAGGCTTCAGATCAAACGCCTCCTCACTGTGGATTCTGTAACAGTTGGTCATCACGCTGCTTTCTGCTGCAGATGCTCATACTGAGGGGCTTCCCAGTGTTTTATGGTGAAAGAATTTGTGTTATTTCTGTCCAGAGCCGCTTCTTCCAAACAATGCCTACAACACTAAACCTCTCTGATTTAGATAAATGACATCTTAGAGCTCAGTCAGAACTCTCAGTGCGACTCGAACCCATATGGATTTTTTTTATGTCTAAACTTAACCTGAGCCTCAGTTAACACGAAATATAGAAGTAGCTGCATTTCAATGTTTTCTAATAATGAGTTGGTAATCAAAGTGAAACTGGATGTGAATGAAGTTTTCATGTAAACAGTTTGATGGGAATGAGTGTGAGAGTTTATTGGGATTTACTGGGAAGAGGTGGTGTATACCTCTGATAGTTCATTACAGGAAAATATTAATCATGATCACATTCTGCTCCTGTAACTTTCTGCACATGCTAAGTACAACATGTTTACCACATCATCACATCCACCGAGGTCAAAGGTCAACAACGGCGTCCTGCAAAAAGTGGTCCACTGCAGAGACATCTTCTTTTAGAGGTTCTCAGAGGATGGAGGATTGTTCAACCACTGGATGGTCACAGAGTTCAACAACCAACTACTTAGACAAGTTTGTAAAAAAAGAGTTTTAGTCACATCCATCTTCAGCTGCAGTGGTGGTGTTGTGCTCATGTCAGGAGTAGGATGTAATGTAAATAAATAAAGAACATGAATACAAATATTCTCTGTAGGCTGGGCCATTTCACTGATGGACTGCTTGTTTGACGTAGACAACAGAGACTGGTCTATATCAGTCAGGAGTCCTCTGATGGATGCAGCTTGTAACTGTTTCCAGTTTTCAGGACAAAGGCAGAGATTTACAATAAAAGAAAAAGGCTGATGCCATCTTAAGTTTTTTCTGTCTGCTTCTGAGACTCAGAAATAAATGTTTCTGCAGGCTTGTTCTCAAGCAAAGGTTTTAGAGACAGCACCTTGGATTTTATTCTTTAACCTATTTTTTTTTTTTTTTCAACTTTATGGCCTCAGATTCCCTTCTCTGTTCTGATAAAACCTGGTCCCAGCACAGCATCAACAACTTTAATGTTTCTTGGTACTGCTAGCTACCGTCTGATCGTAGCTGCGGCTGCATGCCTGAGGCCTGACTGTCGTAAAACTCACTCTAATCAATTAAAGCGTACAGCTGCGGCGTGTTGAGCCGATCGTGTTTCCCATTCGGAGCACCTGCTATCAGCCGTGATCACAGCTCTGAATGGCTCAAACACACTGACTGACTCACACCGGCCTCGCAGTTGGCCCATCCACACACACACACGCATGCATACATATCGGCTTACATGGTGGCGTGCGTGCCAACAGCTAACACGCTCCTCCACGCACTGCCTCGCAAACTTTTGTCATTTTATTTTCGTGCCCGTCGCAATTTCACACGTCTTTTCTGGGCGTGGTTGGATAATCCCTTGCCGGGTGAACGCCTGCGGTCTGGGCAGGGGCCCGCGGCGTGCCGAGCTGAGACCGTCACGACCGCACCACCCCCACCCCAAACATATACACACGCAAACACACAGCCCAAAGAAACAGGAGGCATTGTTGGTACTTTCTCAGTTCTCCCACTTAACTTCATCCAACATTTCCAGGAGATGAGATCAAGTGACTCAACATGATGAATTCAATTTCCGAAAGACAAAGTCACATTCTTACTGATTAACTGTAAATACATATTTCACTGTGAATATTTAAGACAATCTTATAATAATATGGCAGTTCTTCTTCAAAAAAAAGTGAATCAAAACATCTTCATCGCCCCCTGGTGGCTGACTTCAGTAGAGGTCATAAGCCCCACCCCCTCCATGTTAGTAAACATCAGATAAATAATTTTGTCCGTTTAGGTCGTTGTCATCACACTTATGTTTGTTCAGTCATTATGTTTCTGATCAGTTTGGTTTCAAGACTTTGCTCAGGGCTTTTCATACCACAGCTCTACTACCTGATCATGACTGGACAACCTCTGACACCTGATGACACCACTGGAGTGAAGATGTCAGCGCTAATATCCCAGATAGTTGGCCATCTCTAACTACAGTCACTCAGAGGTTCAGAAACTGTTCAGAATCTAATGAATATGTTCTCATGAAATTGTAGAGCTGCAGTAATTAGCTGATCATCAAAAAAATTAACTGGTAGCCATTTTGTTTCTTTGAATGTGAGTTTGATATTGTTTCAAACTGAATATCTTTGAATCGTTGGTTTATTAAAATCAGACATATGAGGATCTCATCTTCTCCCCAGAACATTTATATGTTCAAAACATTTGAAACATTTCATATTTTTCTATTTTCAGTCTCACTAATAATTTGAAATTGAGAATTTATTTCAGTTGTGTTTTGTTTTGTCAAGTCCACTGTTACCAGGTGCTGCTCACTGTGAGAACTGTTGTTTTTCCTTTATTATTGTCCTATATTATTCCTTTTCCAATTCCTTGAGTTCAGTGTTTTTATAATTTGGCATTTTGGCGTTATATAAATAAACTTAAATTGAACTGAATACAACATGAGTGCAGTCTTTACTGGTTAAAAGTCATTGTTACCTCAGACCCCTGGTGGACTAATACAGTAGTTCAGTATGTGTTGTGTTCTGTTGGCTTTGGAGCGTGAAGTTCTCAGTGAAACCCTCCTGGACGGTGGGACTCTAGGGAATAATCTGCTCCAGCAGTTTGTCTACGACTCATCGCCGTGGAAACGGCCTCATGCTTTAAAGGTCGAGTCAGAGCTCGTTAAAAAGGAGGATTACCTAAGCGATTCTGCACGGTGAAGATGCCGAGCGCTCCGACAGAGACATTCCTTCCACTTTACTGTTGAGGGGGGAGGTGATGATGCTGAGGTGCTGCTTAATGATGCCATCATATCAACCCAGTATCAGACCAGTAAACATCAGGACAGTGAATGGTAAATTGGCGCATTTCTGTTCCTCTGATGACCAGTCAAACTGCTTTACACTGCAGTTGACATTCACATAGCGCCTCCACATTGACACGTTCCAGCTGTGGAAGGGACCAGGAATCGAACCATCAACCTGATTAGTGGACAGCTCATGTCTTCATGCATTGATGGAACAGCAACTTGGGGTTCAGTGTCTTGCCAAGGAGAGTTGGCAGGAATCAAACCACTGGACCTTCTGATTCTGACTCCAGCTCACTCCACCTCCTGAGAAGGAAGTACTGTACTGTGACCCCCCCTCCCTCTGCCAGTGGGGTTGAGGTGGGTCATAGGTCATGGATGAGTGTAGGGGGGTTGTAAACAGCAGTGGTGGGCCACAGCGGTGGGCAGGTACAGCCCACAGTTTTATTTATGAAGCTGGGTCACGGTTGCCAGGGGTGACCCAGGGTCGTTACCGTGCCCACTGGGCGTTGGGGGTGTGGGGTAGGAAGTTGGTCACAGGGTCAGGGGTCAGGGAGTGGGGTAAAGGTTTGGGTTTGTGGGATATGGAGGAGGGAGGGAGGGGGTTGACAGGTGGGACCCTGCCACAGAACTGCCACACCTGCCCCCCCTGTCAATCAGCAGAGAGAGCAGCCACGAGTGTGTGGTTACTGTGAGTGAGAGTGTGAGTGTGTTTTGTGAATGGGATGACACACACATACACACTGATAACGGTTCAGCAGACAGAGTGTGTGTCAGTTTAAACACAGTAAATATATTTGTATGTCATCCTGCTGCTCAGTCTCACAGTGATCAGTTCAGTTCATTTTCTGATCACTGTCAGTCACATCTGATTCAGCTGATGTTCACACCAGAACACAGTGGTCAGAGTTTTTGTTTCTCAGTTAAAATCTCTTATTGATCATCTTTGTTTTGCTGCCATTTCATTTACTTTCCACATGATGAGCGTAAATACATTATACAGTACCTCTCTACCATCTCACTCTGTTGGATTTGTTGGAACCACAGCGTTTGTACATACATGATAAGCGTTTCATGAACTAATTATGTCAGCTTCGAAAACTGATGTCACCAGATGATCTGCAGATATATATTAAAATACTCTAGATACATCTGTTACAAAAGATGAAATCAGTCTTGAAAGGAGAAGGTCTCAGTAAGACTGTGATGGAATTTCTTCAGATTTTGTCAAAACCTTTGAAGTGAACAGTGGACACAATAGTATTGTAGGGTCAAAGGTCAAGGTTGCTTTGAGTCTAAGAACACTGTGTCTTAACATATCACGAGGGAGTTTCTTCAAACCTTCACCCTGATTCTGGCATCTTCAGACTCATTCAATTTTGGTCAAAGGTCAAAGGTCACAATCCTTGTTAAGCTCAGACTCCACAGTCAGAAACTGATTAACAGAGTAAAATGATCAAATACCCAGCATGCACTGCAGTCGGTCAGTCGGACGCTCGGCACCGTCTGGCTCTTACACAGGCTGACTGTGTACGTGTGTGTGTGTGTACATTTGCTGTGTCAGTGGCAGGTGCAGATTAGACGGGTCGTTGTCCTGACAGTTGCAGTCGACCCAAAACAACACATGTGACACACACACACTGCTGACTCACTGAAGCAGCTTTATGTGTGTGTGTGTGTGTGTGTGTGTGTGTGTGTGTGTGTGTGTGTGTGTGTGCGCGTGCGTGTTACAACCAAACCTGAAACACAACAGTTTCCTTCAACTCAGTGAAGCTTCATCAAACTATTTCATATTGTTTGTGTACATTTTAAAAGAGCCAGTTTTAACTGGTTTTGTTGTAGAAACTTGTCATTTTCAGCATTAAATCAAATAAAAAGTAAAAGAAGGAAAAAAAACTTTGGATTACAAATGGATTAGTTACTTGATCATTTCAGATGCTGTTTGGTCTGTCTTTAATTTAGTTTTGTACAACACATAAACAGACATTCTTACTGCTGTATCAAGAGCATTTTGTGCTGAGTATCATGAATATCACCTGAAATTCTGTTCTGTCAATAAGGAAAATGAATCCAGTTCAGCTCACCAGGCCTGTCACTGCGAAATATCCCATTTAAACAGCTTCATAGTGACTTGTAGTTCAGGCACATTCACAACTGTCATTACCATTTTTAATCCGGTTGTTGTTGTTGTTATTGTTCAGACTCGGTGGGTGATCCACTCTGTGGCACTGAGGACGAACGTGAAGGACAGACGCAGTGTTCTGTACAGGGGGAAAACCCCTGTCGTCTCTAGAGGGCGCTAATCCTGCTGTACTGGACACGGTTTGTGTGTGTGTGTTTATATGTGCGTGTGTGTGTGTGTGTGTGTGTGTGTTGAAGGCCATGAGGGACCCCTGGGACTCTCCAGTTGCAGGCCTGCAGACTGGCTGGCACCCTCAAAGTAGCTTCTTCATCCTGGAGACAGCTGTTGTCTCCGTGACGACACAATTGGCCAATGAGGGAGTGGGTGGGAAGGGGTGGGGGGTGACTTGGGTGTGTGTGTGTGTGTGTGTGTCTGTGTGTCTGTGTGTGTGTGTGTGGCTGGTCATATCAAGTAGCGGGGATCAAGTAAAGTCAGATTCAGTTGTAAATAAATACAGACAGAAAATAATGAAAGCTAGGGATTTAAGATTGAGATTGTTACATGAACTGTATGAAACATAGCTTGTGTTTGTGTGTGAATGTGAATGTGTGTGTTGACGTGTGTATGTGTGTGTTACAGTCCAGTTGGCTCTGTGCAGTAAACACCATTCCTTCAGTCCCACTGTGGCAGAAGAAAAGACTCGATATAGACTGAACAACTAGGAAACATAATTCTGGGTCTGATCCTGCAGTTAGCAGCTGGACGTGTAAAGAGCCTGTTGGGACCAGACGCAGGTTTCACTAAAACACTGTTACAGCCAGCTCACAGGGACCACAGCTCAACTGTTCATCCACATATCAATGTGACAAACAAATATACATCTGTGCAGCCTGATACCCACTCAGACCACACTCCTCTCTGTAGCACAGCATTTATTTACATATTATATACATCAAATATGAGAACAAACAAACAGGAATAGCACAGGACTTGAGGTCTGGATGGTTTCAACAACTCACCTGTGTCTAAACCTTGCCCTGCAATTTTATTGCACTATATTTAATACTTAAAAACCTGTCAAACACAGGTCATAGTGTAAACGCAGCAGTGATACCAGGTATCCTGAGAGGCTTGAGGATGGCGTGGATTTAATCCTGTTCCCTAAACCTGAAACTGAAACAGAGCTGAAAAAGTGTGATTTGTGTGTTTGTTCAAAGGTGAGGCATGGTGTCTGCAGTTTGCTTCAAACTCACAGTATATAGAACACATTACGTCCACAACAGCTAACTAATGTTAGTTTAAGTTACTTAATGTCTGCAAATGTTATGGTCAACTTCAGCTTGGAAAGTTCAGCTCATCCTGTTTTCTATTTAACTTAGTATTTTTGTTCTTTGATAGGTGAGCATCAGTGGGAACTATAGACAAAGGTTGTAGTTACAACCAGTTCACTAAAAAAAGTTAATGTTAATAGGTTATATTGTTATAAAGGCCAGATGAGGCTTCTCCCTCTCCTCCACACTGAGACCTGTGAAGTCCTGCCTCTAGCTTGATCTTGTCACCAGCACATCTATTGTTTGTCCACTTGCACTCAAAGGCGGGGCTTCACAATTGGTAAATTGCTGTAACCTCCAAACACTCCTGACAGACCACTACAAACTCTTAGCATCCTCCTAAATCTTCTTTAGGACCTCCAGATTCTTGTCTCTGACAGAATTCTAAAGTTACAGGTAGAACTTTCTTAACAATGTTTAGAGTTTCCTAAAGACCACTAGACACTACTAGAGAACTTCTAAAACGTTAAAAAAAACTACTAGAACCTCTTAAAGAATCAAATCACTTCTGAAAAACCAAATTAAAAATATTTTAAAGGATTTGTGGGAATTCTGAAAGAATGAAATCAAAGAAGACTTCTAGATCTTCTTCACTGACCAATATATCTGCTTAAAGGAACTCTGTTATGTTCTGAAAACTCCCACAACCTTCAAAACCTCCTACACGAACTCCTGAAGCACCACAACCTCCTAACATCCACCAGAGTAATCTGTCAGACCTCTAGATGCAGATCCCTGTCTTTGATGCCTAAAATATGCACTGGTACATGTTGAACCTTCTCAAGAGCTTTTAGAACTTCAAGAAGACTACAAGAAACTACAAGAAAACCTCTAAAACCTCCTAAATAACCACTAAGACCACTTAAAGAATCACTAAAAATCCACCAGAACCTCCTAAAAGCATTTTGAAAAACCATTTTAAATGGTTTCAGTATTTCAGTATATATAGGTTTCAGTATAAATGGTCAATATTTCAAACCTCCCAAAGACCCCTAGAAACTCGTGGAAAACTATATCCTGTTAAAGAACCTCCCTAACATCAACACAACCTAAAAACCTCCTGAAGCGCAATGAAGACTCCTTAACCACTAAAATGTTTAAACATTCCAACAGATCACAGAAAATCCAGATCTCACTTCTTAAGTTTCAGATATTGTGTTCATGTTGAGTCAAACAAAGTAGTCCTGGCATCCCTCTCATGTGTGACAACTTTCCAAATAATGAACGTGCCAGTCAGAGCTCTGTAGACCGGATTAAGAGCAGAGGCGTCATCCAAACAAAAATGGCAACAAGTGCTGGTGAGATCAGTGCAGATGTGCACATTATCACAAAAACATTGTAGAAGGCCTGAAAAACTCCTGAGATGACAGAACAGACATATGAAAAGGACAAGGAGCAGCTGCTGAAACAGCCAGAAATAAACGGATTTGTATTCACTACATCTCCTCTCATCTCCTTCTCTCTTCACCTACTTATCTCTAAAACTTTTTGACTTTTGACCTTTGATCTCATGAACAGCTCAACAGTCTGTGTGGTGGGTGCAGCATTATTTAAGATATATACATGAAACCACATTTGAGATGCTCCATCTGTCTATATTCTGCTGTCCCAGCATCTTATGGTTCCTTACCAGTAGCTGGACAGAAAAAAAACAAACCCGAACTAGTCCAGAGGGTGGGGGGTGGACGGGTCAGGCAGAGGTCAAGGCCATCATTCTGATATCAGGAGCAGCTGACGATCAATGAGCCCGAGGTGTCACTGGGGACATTTTTGACCTTAAAACTCTCCCAGTGGAGAGAAAACACTGATCTGAGAGCAGCCAAGTACGTCTGAGTGTGATGCTTCACAGAGTCACAAGTCGAATGACAACATTAGCCATCAAGAAAAGCCAGAACTTACAGGAGCACAAATTGTGTGTGATGTTGCAAACCTACATATATTCAATTTTTGACGCAGAAAATCTTTTACTTGTGGTTTTACTTGTCTGATGGAGAAAAGAGATCAGTCCATTGGTTATTATGACATATATTATTCAATTCAAGGAACTGTTAAAGAACTAAAACTCTCAAAAATCCCTAGAAGGGACCACAGCACCTGTGTTACATCCTGTTTAAGGACTCCATAGTCTTGAAGACCCACCAGAAACCTCCTGGAAGAGTGCTAGGAATCCTTAAAGGACCACTTCTAAAGACCAAATTCTAAAACCCCCTATATTGGATCTGTGGAACCACTACACTTGGAACCTTTCATGGGATCATAAGATCCCTGGGTTTGATAATGAAAAAAAAACATCCAAAGGTACATGAGGAATCTTCTCAGTGACTTTCAGATCTTCCAAAAGATTCACAAAAACTATCAGAAGACTTTTCAAAACTCCCAAAGATGCACTAGGACCACTTGAAATATCACTAAACCCCACCAGAACCTCCTCCTAAAGCTCCTCTGGGATATCCCAAAGAGATCAAACCTCCAAAACACCCTTAGGAGCTCATGGAGGACCTGTAGATCCTCTTTGTGAACTACTACATCCTGCTAAAAGGGTTCCATAGCCTTAAAGACCTACTAGAAACCCCGGGAGACAACAAGGACTGCTTAAAGGACTAAGCCATTATAACCTCTAAGAGAACCTGTAGAACCTGATCACAATATTCTCGTAACATCCCCTTGAATCTTCTAAACCTCATGAACAAAACATGGCTGATGTTGCTTTTTTTGTTTTTGTTTAGTTTTTTTATTGCTTGATTTCAGTTTTTCACAATTATCATAATGTGCAACTTGCTGTAAATAGCTTTTACAGCAGTAATTAACAGTTTCCCCGCTGTACATCAACAGTCTGGACACTAAGTGCAAACCACTGAGTGATACCACAAACTCCACAACCCAGCAGGTAAAAGCTTTTAGTGCAGTTTCTCAGTTTGCCGAAAATGCACATAAAGCCAGAAGAGAATGAAACGTGTGGACAACAGCTGTCAAAATACGTCCTGAGAGGGTTTCCATTAAGAGGAGAATTGGGGTTTTTAACGAAATAGAGGGCGAACTGTGATATGAACTGGAGTCGTAACGATTATGTTCAAACTGAAACAACTCGGGAAACTTATGTTCATCCCTGTTAGCAGGAGCCAAATACATGTCGGAAATGGCTAACCCCACAACCCTGAGGAGGATGAGTGGATGGATGGATGAAGCTTCTCTACATTAAAACTACGCTATATGGACAGAAGTAAATGGACGGCTGAACTCCACCTCAACAGTCAAATTCTCCAGCATCTTCGGTCTGCCCTCTACGGATTAATTACCCATGACCCCCCCTTCTGTTTCTGTGGGACTTCCTAGTCAGAAAGTCATTTGTCAGTATTAAGGTGGATCATGTTGGGAGCCACCGTAGGTACCAAGGTTAGGACACAACAGTTGAGTAAACATGGGCCTGGGTATCGCTTTCAGGGTGGCTGGTGGCCTCAATTCAGGATAAACAGACGCAGCGTCCGAGCTGCTCAGGTATCACGTTGACCCACAACGAGGAGGAGGAAGGAGCAGACAGATGATGGTGCCATGTTTATGTCTCCTCTGTGTTAATCGGACTATCTATGTTCTGTCTGAGAGGAGGCTTTCACTGCAGGGCAGTCAGTGACCTGCTGGACCTGGACCTGGACTTAAACCCCCAACACACCAACAGTCCAAAACAGGCAGCTTTGTTCAGACAAAATGTAGAAATGCATTTTCACAGCTATGCAATAATGACTATGAAACAAAATGTCAAAAATGTTTGTATGGCATCTTTTAGTCAGTTAAACATTAACTTCTTGTCTGTGTTGTCTACAAATAATTCTTTTTGAAAACTTATGTTTTCATGTGTAATAACATAAAACAGTAAATTCATAATATTGGAATATTTGTTTACTCCATCGGTATTCTCAATTTTGGGATTTGGGTAATTTTTCAAATTTTTGCTTTCAATGAAGGGCTCAAAATATCTATTTGATATTATTGATATTTGATTGCCTATTTGATTGTTTTAGTGTTTTTAATTCAAAAATTAAGAAATAATGTAAATTCAGTCCAGTGATATTGCATTAATGTGGCATGTCCTGCAGTGATTAGAGGTCAATTGGGTCAGTGGCTTGTTTTGTTTGTGTATGTGAATTCCCAGCTGGCTTTGAAGTATCCACTCCTCTAAAGCTAACCAAAGGAAATGGTCAGAAAGGTCATAACCTTTTCAACTGTTGGGTTCATGTCCAATCGGGAGGTCAGAGACTCTGAGGACAGATTCAATGTTTCTAAATCAATCAGACATTGGGAGATGAGCTATTGTTAGATGCTTTTAACTGTTCATTTTGCATTTAAATACTGACTTTCTTTCTAATTTTATTACACGGCAAAATTCTGCAAACCTGAACATACTGAATAGTCAGATGGGTTTTAATTCAAGAATCCAGGTGTCTTCTGTACTTATGTATATCTCATAATGTTCAGTTTGTTAAAGTTTTTAAAACTAATTTGATGAAACCAGCAGCCTTGCCTCAGTGTTGTTTTGAATCTGTAAACATCAGACTGAAAATTTGGGGTGTTGTTGAATGTGGCGTCCTCCGCTGTTTGACACTAAACTCTCACGTTTCCAAAACAGTCCTGACTCTCCAGTGCACCCGATGAAATATTCAATGATGCTTGGGTTTCAGCTCTTCATCGGTTTGGATCCTAGAGCTTGCACCACGGCGTCCCCCGGGTGCCCCACCTTCCTCCATCAGTGGCGTTTGGGCCTTGTCAGAGGGAAGCGGGCCCCTGGGAGCAATTTATAAGCTGACACTGAGCTGGGTGGGTTGGGTGGCTGCGGGAGGAGGGGTGGGGTAGGGGGGTGGCAGCACTCGTTCTGCTGCACTTCTCTGCCAAGTGTTAAAAGAAAGATTCTTAAAAACGAAGCAGCCATATGTACGGCGAGCACAGAGATTTCAACGAACTTTTCATTGAGGTGGGGGTCGGATTTTCTCCTCTTACAGCCCAAAGCACTCAGAGCCAAGGCCAGCCGCCTGCTGACACCCCAGGGAGGAGCTCTCTGAGGTGGTGGGTGGGGTTGAAGACCCTGGTCTACTGTTTACACTGTTCTTTATAATTAACCCAAAGTCTTATTAATGAATGAACCATGGTGCCTCCTACAAGAGATGTGCAACATAAAGTTCCTCGGTTCTGCTGCAAAACTATGAGATGAAGATGTCTGATGAAGGTGTAGACAGGCAGTACCTTTTCAAACACATACTGTACATAAGGATACAGATCTAATAACAAACATGCACATCACACATTGTTACAGAGACTCTGTGAACCTGCCAGGATATTCATGGCACCAGATTGTGCTCACAGTTGTTTGATGGGGCCGAAGGCAGATGGAGTCATGTTGGAATTGATCCCAACTTCAACACACAAGTCAGATATGTCCGTGTCCTGACCTCTACTCCACCAGCTGACATCTGCAGGTCATAATTTTTGTCCTACTCAAGGGCTGCGTCCCTTGAAGGACCCGGTCTGAACATCTGGCCTGGTGGTCTATAACAGGCCTGGATTTTACTCTTTTTATTTATGTCACACCTTCCTTCTCCGATTTAATGTCACAAAAACATTGCATTTTATCACATCTTCTCTTTATCTTTATCAAATTGGCACATCCCAGCAATCATACCCAACTCGTACTAAATCAGATCCTTTAAGGACAACTGATCTATCATTTGCAGCCTGTGGAGCATAAACCTGATTCACCATATGACATAATGGAGGTGTATGGGGGTTGCTTCATTCAAACAGGAGTGGTGGCGCTGCAGTGAGCACTCGGGATAACCGTGTTACCAAAATAAAACCCTGAAGACTGAGAGTGAGTGGCTCTGGTGTGGGAATTTGAGCTATGGACGCCCTCTAAACCCCAGGACTAGATTCCTCCTTAAAATAGCGTGGTGGGTGAAGAGAGACGTCCTGAGGCCGCAGAGCTGCTTTCTACAGGAATTTACACTTCAGTTAATTGGCGTTTTTTTTTTCATAGCACTGAACGCAGACCCAGGAATATCTGCCATATCTGTTTAAAAGGCCCGACTGACCTTTGACCTGCTTGCTGACGGTCCCTAGTAATGATGGGGATGGTTTCTCATTACCTGCAGTGGGCTGATGTCAAATTTACAAGAGGAGAGCAGCAGAAATAAACAGCTGGATGATGGACTTATATCCACAGGAGACTGTGTGACCTCAGTCCATCACTGTCCAATCAGTGATCAACGTTTCAGATCAGTTGAATAGGTCATATTACTCAAAGCTTCTCTATTTACATATTTAATTTCCTACAAACCAGCAGCAAGCATACTGACAGCAGCTGGAGACTAAAGTTCTGCCTCTGAATCAGAACTACTGTCACCACCTGCAGGCCAAGATGGAGGATCTGCAGTCCATCTTCAGATCCTCTAACAACAGCAATAAGAACCTGGAGTTAGTTTTGATTGTGACTGTCGGAAAATGAGAAAAAGATTGAGGAGCTGAGTTTGAGACGAACTCTGACAAGAAACTAAGCAGGTCAGTGACAACAAACGTTAGCATTAGTTATTTAATGGTAAATGGACTGCACTTCTACTGCACTTTTATACTCATCTGTTGACCAATCAAAGCATTTTACACACTTTACAGTTTTTGCCATCCACACATTCACACACAGTGCCTCTACAAATACATTGCACTTTCATGCTATTGACATTCACACACCAATAGAACAGCCATAATTATGAATATGATGTTCAGTTTCTAACAGAGTCCTACACGCTGATCCTGACAGTTAATAAACTCTGAGCAGCATAAGATAAAAATACTTCATTTATACTGTGATGAACATCAGCACAATGATATCAACATGATATGATCAGATCATTTACTGTGATATTTAATTGTAAACAGACCTGGAGCCTGTGATGTGAATCACAGCTGTTAGCCACAGAAAGCTGTTGTGGTGGGGTGGGGGTGGGCACAGGAAGTAACCTGTAACTTAAGGTCTACACCCCAAACATCAGCCTGAGAGAGACAAAACATCATCAGAGTAGGATTTATAACATGGAAACGACGTCTCAGTGATGAAGACAAATGATGTGTGGTAGGAAACATCTCGTTAACTAATGTCTCATTATCAAACGTCTCGTGAACACGACAGAGATGGAGCTCAGAAATGTTCATACTAATGAAAAACAAACAAACAAGCAAACAGAACAAAAACAGATAAAATAAGATTGAGAAGTAAACTTATAATATGGTCCATGATTGTAGCTTTAATAGCGAATAGATCAAATGCCCTGCTCCTAAGCTGAGTAAAATAGCATCTTAAAGTGTTTATAGTCACACACATTAAATAGAATGCACTCTTTCATTTACATTCCATGATACTATACTAGTATTATAATTAAGTGGTGGTCTAAGTCGACCTGTGACTGTTTAGACTATCAACATCATGTTTGAGGGTTGATGGAGGCTCCATCTTAAAGGGTGGATGGATGGAGAAACTTCAACAATATCAATATCAAACAGAAATATAGTGAAAAAAGAATAACTTTAGTAGTTTAGTTCAGTCTCAAGACATTGTCTATGAAGATTGTTGTAGGCTCCATGTTTTAAAGTCCTGGATAAACTTCATAATATTCTTCTGTTTTTATTAACATATACTTGTACTTTTACTTTCCTTACTTAAGTATGTTTCATTATAGATTACTTGTCATACTTAAGTACAGTATATACTAGATACTTTAAGACTCTTAATTGAGTAGCATTCTAGTCAGTGAATTTCTACCACAGTCAATTTTGATTGAATATCTGTACTTCTACTCTAGTATCTGTACTTCTACTCCAGTGTGACTTTCAGGTACTTTATATAACACTAGGAAGTAGATGGTGCCCACACATGTTTCCTTCAGGTAGATTTTACACAGCTCTTAAGCTGTAATACCCTCTTTCACCACTATCACTTATCAACACGTGTCAGTCATCAGATCTTAGAAGGGCATGTTACACCCACATATAAAAAAGTTAGGATGATCAATAAAACAAAAATATTACTGAAATGATATTAACTAGAAACAGTAATGAAAACAATAAATGTTACAACTGATGTCATTATATAGTTGGATGAATTTTCCAAAGCACTAAAAACATTTAACTCCTCAAACATTAAAGTTAAAGGAGGGTTTCTCACCAGTTGTGTAGAATTTTGCTCTCAAAGCATTTAAACTCTCTGATTGTTTTAATACAAATCTATCTATTGTTTAATGTTTTCAGTTTTAAATGGTTTTTTTTTTAATATCTAAAGCTTTAATGATTTTAAATTACATTCTAACATTTCATTAATTTCAAGTTGACAAATGCTTTGTTTGTTCGGTCTTTCAGTGTTCAAAGGTTGAAAAGGGTGGTTAGGATGTCCCGTGGGGAATATACTGGACACTTATGTGTGATACTGTGTGATAATTGTTTTAATTTCTATGATTTATTTATTTTTTAAATTGATTCTATTTTAATTTCATTTTTTTTTCCTTGCCTCTGTAAACCACTATGAATTGCCTTGTGTATGAATTCTGCTATACAAATAAACTTGCTTATGTAGAATTATATTCATATTAATATATACATATTTAAAATATAAAAATTTAGTATTCTCATTTCCATATTGACTGTATAGTATCTGTGTCAGAGTGGAAACCAGAGCTGATGATGTGAACAGTAAATGTCTCCTCTGAGCTGTTATGTATTTCACAGATGGACAGACACCTGTCACACTGAGACAATGACCCCCAGTCAGCAGGTCAAAGGTCACAAAGCTGCACAAACACACTGGCCTAGTTGTGTTGGTGCAGTGTATAGATCTGAAACCTCTTTATTATGTGTGTAGAACGCACAAATATTGAGTTGGTGAAACAATACAAATGAAAATGTCTGTTAATGATTCATTGATCTGGTTTCAGCTCAGTGTTTGCTGCACTTACTGCATCTAAAGATGACTTTTACTACATAGTCCAAACTAAATCATCAAAGTCCCCATAAGATAAATGTTTAGGTTGTTCTAAACACACTCTTTGGTTTCAGTTAGTTATCTGGTGTATAAATAGCTGCGAAGTCATGATTTACAGCTGACAAGACGGCAGCCGTCATATCCACATCATTTTCTGGGGAAGTAAAGGCACGCTGGCCGATTTTATATACAGTCACTGGTTTTATATTTTTCAGTAGTTGAATGCCTTTTAGTTCAGCTTGGGTCCAGATGAGTGCAGGTGACTGTGCAAGATGAAAATAAAAAGGTGAACAACATCATCCTGATGTCACAGCAACACAGTACACAGTACCTCATGGACTGAAGTGCACACAAACAGACGTGAAGCTGCAGTGACAGCAGTCCAAACACTGGTGGAGCATCTGGAAACTCCATCCCCTGCCTCCACCCTGAGCCCCACCCCTACCCTACCCCCAACATAGGCAGTATACAAGGCTGCAGGCCGGGGACACTGCAGGGTGGAGGACCCCGGGGGGTGGCGGTGGAGGGGCAGCGTGCAGCCGGTCTGAAGGACCTGAGGGAAGTGTCCAGAGGGGAAACTCCCACAGTAGGACAAACGATCCTGCCATGTTACTGAAGGGGATGCCACGACCTGGAAGTCTTGTTTTCTACATCAGACTCAATATGGTAGACCAATCTCTCCTCAGACACCATGAGAACCCAAAACACCAGCGAAGCACGAGGGAAACGTTTACTGCAGGATCCCAAAGAGCTGAGGGGGAGGCTTCATCTCTCGTCCATCTCTGTAAATACACTGACATTAAACTAAGACAGGAAGTGGAGTCAGACCATCAGCAGTGAACTAATCAAGAATAAAACAATATATTTTAGCTTCAGACGAGAGGAGTTTGAAGTCAGGTTGTGTCACTCAAGTTAAGAGAAACTTTACAGATTATCTCATCGCTAATTTCCAACATACACAAACTACAAGACTTGAATATCATGTTGTGTGCAAACATGTCAGGTTTTTGTTAACTCTAGGTGGCAACAGCAAAGCAACGACTTTGAAAACAGCATGAATTAGTTGATTTTTATTTGCGTGAACAGAACTTTGATCTAGCTACCTGTTGTGAACTGCAATAACACATCACACACTACAGGATGATATCAAGGTCATCATCATCATCATCAAATGATTATTCTTATTATCAGAAAGTGATGTACCACTTCATGTGATCCTGCAGGGAGGCAACTTCCTGTGTGAGAAAAAACAAAGGTAGAATAGCGTCTGTCTGTAGATGGATGCTAGCTAACAGTAGCCTTCAAGAGCTAGAACGTCACCTACAGTTTGAGGTGAAGACTGGATGAGTGAAGCTCTCACATTATCAGGTATTCTGGACCAGGATGGTATTTTTCCATTAACATCATGTTAACCCATCATTGAGTTAATCTGTCATTGTTAATATGCTAAATGTGGTGAGTTAAACTCTAACAGACGAAGCGATCTGCTCCAGGAGGAAGAATCAGTATAAACCTCAGTTGTGCACAGTCATTATGATTTCTGTTTCCAGTCTACACACCTGAATGAGCCTCCTGATTCTCCACACCCACTCAGGTTACCCAGCCTCTGCCCACCTGTGGCCTCAGCAGGTTTGATATTAAACCTGATACCATCCAGCGGTCGTAACATCTAGTGTTTATATAAAACCACCGGTGGAACCGAGGCTGTGAAACACATCAGGATCTCAGCTCAGACAGTTTAACTTCCACCTGTTAACAGAGGGAGAGGATTTTATTCATGGACATGTTCACTGTTCTCAGCAGGTCTGGATCAGTGCAGAGTTCAATAAGAAGTTTTTACTGGACTGGATGTTTTTATTTTTTGTTCTTTCCTTGATCCTTGCAATTAACACAAGACTGAGTCATGCAGGCTACTGATACCATGGCGCCACACCCTGATCACCCCCAACCCCTGACAAGATGGCAGCTCTCATACACAGACATTCCATGGGTCCTAACTGACCCATCAACAGTTTGGCCTCCAGAGAATTTCCTATTTTCATCCTATATATTACATCATGTAAGTATTTATATCCCTAATGTTCTTAGGTTACACACTCTTCCTGTTGACCATTTATTCAGTGTATGTTTTTATTATTCATCAAATTCAGAAACATGCACTTCACGCCTCCTCACTGCTCCTACTGCAGCAGTAATGTGACCTTTAACCTTTGACTCAAACTGCAGGTGAACTTCTATTCACCTGCTCTGCAATGAATCTTGGGATATGTTGGTCTGTGTAGGATCCAACCGTTGTAGTCTTCACAGTTCAGGAAAAGAAGCCCAGAATAGAAAACCAGAAGAATGTTTTTTTCAGCTGCATTTAAAGGAGCCTTTGAAATGAGACAGTCTAGTGTGCAACGTATATGACCAACGAGTCCAGACCTTGATGGATGCAACTGAGGACTGACTCAGATATTTTGTTCATCTTTGTACAGAGGGAGGAAGTGGAGACCTGTCAGCCATCCTTGGATACAGTTTGATGTGAAAGAGTTTGACTCAGACTCTCAAAGCTCATGCAGCATCTTTGGTTGAACAGGAATGTCAACGCAATGATGCTGCCCTTGTATGTGAATGTGAGAAAAATCTTTGCAGTGTGTCCAAATACTTTTGTCCATATGGTGGTTCTGTGCAGTGGTTAAAGGTAAAAACATGTTCAACAGGAAAATATTCTAGAAACTGTATTTTCTGCAGCCAGTTCTCCCAGCTTCTTCTTCTCTTTCAACATTTGGACCCCACATTGTGACCCCCCCCCCCTCTCTGTAGCCCTGCTAGTGTGTTCCTGCTGTTCCTGGTGGGATGGAGTTTGGGGAGGACCCCACACCCTGCCCTGGCTGAGTGCCGTGTGGCAGAGGGCAGGACGGCGCCTCCACTACTTAGAGGGCAAAATTTGCCGGGTTCACAGCTTCGTCTCTGAGTAGAAAGTTGGATTATACGTCCTGTGGTTTGTCTAAATCCCCTGACCCAGGGAAAAGAAAAGCTCTGGCTGTGGTTTTTGTTTTTTCTGAGACTGATGTCTGATTAAGAGCCTGAAACACCATTACAGAACATGTGAGGTATTCAGCTGGAGCCATGGCACTGACTGCAGCAGGTGGAGCTTTATGAGGCTGAAACTCAAACATTTTAATGATATAAACAGTCCAACATATGAATGAACTGAAGTCTGACCCTGTCTGGATAAAATAAAAGATAAAACATTAAAAATTACACAGTATAGATTTGAAAATTCATATTTCTCTTTCTTATGACAGAAGAGAAGATACCAAACTAGCTTCTATGTGTGTTGTGAATCTTTGGTTTTAATGAGTCTTGTAGAAACTGCTTCAACACGTCAACATGGCAGCTGTGGGCTCATCCGCTGATTAGAAGGTCTGTGGTTCAATAATAGCAAACATAGACTCTCAAGTTCAGCAGCCACAGTAGCTTCACAGACACTTAGTATAAAGTAACCACATGCACTGTCGTTGTTTGTAGCAAAGAGCCTTGAAATAAGTTCAAGTTAAAAATAAAATTGTGAGAACCAAGGCCAAAGTAACAAACAAAACCAAAATAAATAATATATCATTTCTAGCCTAATAAAAAACAAAGTCTTCTATTTACAAGTTACACAGTGTGTTAGTGTCACCTGTCAGATGTTGCCAGTTGGTGGTAAATGAAGAATGGATGGACCGTTCAGTCTTTGGCACTTAAATGACAGTTCAGGAGCCAATCACCTCTGATAGGAACTGTGCTCCACTGACCACTGTCACATGCAGCAAATAGTATAGATGAAAAAACAACACCTGACAGACAACTAGGTACAACAGAAGTTTACCTTTTAAAAAAAAAAAAAAAAAAAAAAACAGGGTTTGTTTCATTTATCAGAAACGGAATCTATCATCATTTTACAATATACAAGGAAATTAAAAACTTGGCCTTTAAGTGCAAGCATAAGTTAAAAACACAAAGACATTCACCAGGACACAACATTCAGCACACACATACACACATAGCACAGCAGAACTTCAGACCCGTTGAAGTCCTACCTGTACAGGTCTAGGACCAGCCATTAGACAAATAAAGGTGTGGAGGACCCTGTGCACATGCTCAAAATGTTTTAATGTAAATTTGAAGATGCAGTCCTGATATATGGCTATATATATATAAATATAATATAAATATAATATATATATATAATATGGCAAAATCAATAGATTTATTAGGAAACCAACCTCTTTACGCTTTAATGTTTATTTAGTTTATTGTTTTTAGTGCATATTATATGTTATTAGTTATGTTAAATAATTTCCCTGGCAGGATTATTAAATTAAATCTATCTATGGATCATGTGACATTTCCTGTGTGAAACACCTTGCAGTAGCTTTAAGTGCAAACATTCACAGCATCCAGTGGGAATCGAACCCTTGCCCCACCGCTCAGAACGCCTTGCATTCAGACACTTGATCTTAGTCATATCAGGAGGGTTTAAATGGGTATAAATGAAGGCTCTGGGGAGTGCTGAGGGGATGAGGGAGGGGGTGAGTTGAATGGCCAACGTTGGGAAATGCACAGAGGCATTCTGGGAACTGGTTTTGCTGAGGCCTTCCTTATGGCTCTCTATGTGAAATGGAGAGTGTGTGACAGGAGCCAAATGGAGCTGACAGGCACACACACACACACACACACACACGCACACACACGTACACACACACACCATCCACTTCCATCTCTCTTTTTTTCCTCTTCTATAATTTTGTTTTGGAAAAACACAAGCTCATGTTTCGTCTCTCTGAGAGCCACCAGCTAACTTTCATGTGTCCGACCCTCAGCTACTTAAATGCCTTTGTTTTGGACGTGGTGGGGACCATGGTGAGGGGGTGAGGTATTGGCAAGAAGGCAGGTGCTGATAGGGACAAACTCCATAACACAGCGTGAACCATGTGCCAAGAGTCTAATGGCAGCCTGAAAAAAAAACTTGCAGAGGAACAGAGTGTGTTTTAGTGTCGGGTGTGGTGAGGTTGCCAGCGGAAAATATCCTCTGGACGCCGTTCCTTCATTCTTCATGGTGAGCTCATCTGGGAGTGGGGGGGGGGGGGGTGGCAGGGAACGGCAGTCACAGGTTAAAACCAGAATAATGGAGCGTTCCGCTCCCTCAGTACTGTTATTACTGTGAGTTAACGGCATACAACTGTGTCGGATCAGCTTTCACTGAACAGAACATCGACTTCAATCTGGGACGTCCTCTCCGTGACAGTGTTCAGCTTCGGGTTCAGATCCAGGAAATGGGATCCGTGAAAACCCGATCCAGATCAAAATGTTCTAAAAGTCATGTAGACTTGTTGTCAGAGCAACAAATCCTCAGTTGGATCAGGACCAAGACTGTTTAGAAAGAACCACATACATGAAGTCGTTCAGATACACATGGCAGAGAACTGATATAAAACATACTGTTTACTTAAATTTCTGTATCAATACATTATTCATTGAATCTAAGAAAGGACCGTGTAGTTATTGTCAAGGTTCTGTTGATTGTTTGCTCTAGTTGTTGCTTTAAAGATTTAAGTTTCTGAAAAGTTCTGTGGGGGATTTTAGCATGTTAGACATTTAGAAGGTTCTTTTATTTCCTTCTATGACAAGGTCATAGAACCTCCTCACTGGCCCCTACCGCCTAAGATCATCCTGAACCTCTAGCACCTCTAGATCCTTGTCATTGACATGGGCCCCCCCATAACCTTCTGACCTTCTTAATGACTACCAAAACCATCTGTAGGACTTCTTCAATGACTATTTAAAACCAATTACCCTGAGAAACATTCTAACCTTTCCCACTGACCTTTACATCCTAAATGAGGGAACCCGCTCAATATCCACTAGAACCTTGTAAAGAACCCATGGATTCTAAAACTTCTACTACATACTGCAACTAACATGCTGATGTACACTGAGAAGGTCAAGTAGATGTTGCAGAGTCTGTGTCTTAGTATTCTACAGGAGGTTTCTAGTGGGTGTTTAGGTGATACTGGGGGTCATCTGGCAGGTTTTATGGGTTTTTCTTTTAGAGGTCCCTTAAGAAGTCCTTCAGGAGGGTTCTTTGGGGCAATTGCAGAAGTTCTT
This sequence comes from Polydactylus sextarius, assembly GCA_016801845.1. Taxonomy (NCBI): domain Eukaryota; kingdom Metazoa; phylum Chordata; class Actinopteri; family Polynemidae; genus Polydactylus; species Polydactylus sextarius. The sequence goes on along the minus strand of CM028921.1, from coordinate 13,973,978 downwards.
TAGGTGGTTTAACACCTATGGGAGGTTTTGAAGTATGTGTTAGAGATTAATCATCATATATCATTTTTTTGCTTTGCGTATTAAATTCACCAGTGCTCTCCAAAGGACGGATGAAAACAAGACTCATGTAACAGTGACTCATCAGGCTCACAAGGTTTTGTTAATATTTGTCATCAGTTTATATTTATAAAATGATCAGTGAACTATGTCACGGCATTCATCAGATGAACTGGATGATGCTGATCGTAATGTATTCAGAATTATGGCACACTTAATACCATCATCATTTCCAGATTTATTTCTCAGATTCCTTTCTGTTCATTTACTGGGAACATCAGACCGCAGGACATAGGCTTCATGATGGTACACATACCGAAACCTGACCCCTTCCCTTCCTTCCGGAGGGGCCTCACTTGCTCTCAGCCTCGCCGCTTGGCGTTTACGGTGAGCGTGCTGCAGTTATGGCTCCGAGGCCGAGGCTGGTCAACTCTTTACTGCCAACGGGCTGAGCATTCCTCTGCTTTTGTCACAGCCAGGAAACAGGAGGAAGAAGAAGGAGGCAGAAAGCTGAAGGATTCACAGAGCTCAGATCAGAAACTGAATCTGGGGGTTCAGTTTCCATGACTGAGGACATTCTTCAGCCATGTAGACGATTAAAAACAGCTCTGCTGACTCGCACATCCAGAGGAACACGCTGGCCTCAGGACAAGCATGTTTTATATTTTAGGTTAATTTAACCCCATAGATCTAACAGGACATCAAACTCAAAGAGCTTTATTTTATATTCTTCTTGAAAGTAGTCAGTTTTCATATTGTGTGGCAAGAGGGAACAATTCACTTTCACGGCAATAAAACATTCTCTATGTTAAAGGTGCAACACATGACACTGTGGTTTCTAACTTCAGTTGAGGTTAATGTGGTACAGACACTGATGAAGGATATTGGTAATTTCACTGTATATTAGCCCGAATCAAAATTTAGCAGTGTGGACAAAGCGATGATGTGATTATTTCAAAAGCGAACATAATTAGGCTTGTAAGTCACTCGTAAATATCCTCCTCCACTGTACATGATCACTACAGACTGGATAAAGACCCATTTATTAACGCCCTTTACGTGCATAAGTGCGTTCCTAACGTCTGACCTTTCATACTCCCCATGCCTATTTCATGTTGGTATAGTTCTTAACAACTCATCCACTAGAGGGCAGCAACAAGTTCAGAGTTCCGAACTCCAACGTAAGCTTCAAACAATAACAAACATGGCGACTGTGAAGGAGATCACAGCACACATTTTAAGAAAGTGATAAAAAAGAGGCAGCGCTGTAGAAGGTGGTGGTCTGAGCGGCCGCTAAATAAATCATGTGGACAGAGATTTCCTCTTCTTCCTTTTTGTTCCTCCAGCTAGTCACACTTGAGCTATGCTGCCCAGCACTGCCCTGACAATTTCTGGTGGTATTTCTTTGTTTGCTACTACTACAGATCAGTAAGCTCCTGAAAACTGACCAAATTACGTATGTAATGACAGACGAAAGATTCTGTCCGTCTCCGTATGCGTATCCTGCGTAGAGCATAAATGGGCCTTAAGGCAACACGAGGCTAGTTAGCATGCTTAGTCCTGTAGATTGTTGCTGAACTTGTAGGGTTTCTGCTAGAGTCTGAGTCTTGTGTCTCATTACAGAATTAGTTCAGTTTGGTTTAAAAATATCAGACTATCATCCAAGGAAAAATAATTGCATCGCCAGTTGTTCAACAGAGAACACATGACATGGTTAGTGTTGTGTAGCTTTATGAAGCTACTGGAGGATGAACAAACCCATCGTTCTCTGTGGATGTGATTTACAGGGATGAAGGAGTTGTCTTGAGTGTCAGAAGCCAGAGTGTGAAACAGGAAAACAACCTGGGAGGTTTGGAGGTGTGATAGGTCCTGATTGCAGCAATTCAGAGGCAGTTAGAGTGTTTCCTCTGCTGAGTGTCTGACAGGAGGAAAATGAACTGTGTATGGACGATAGAGGGCGAAGAGACAGCATGAAGCAAGATGATGGGAATGTGACAAATGTTTGATTCATTTGTTAGATAAAGTGACTTGTGTTCACTGGAAACTTCAGTGACAAAACAAAATGTTTTATCCATGTCATGATTTACTTACTGTGGCTTTTTTCATTTCAGCCAAACAGCAAAACATTTTTCAGTCTGACATAAAAAACCCTGCAGATTAAAGGTCGCCAAATTGTCTTTAAGCTTGTCTTTAATAACAGAGAGAAGTGTCTTCCAGCCCTTGTCAGAAAGTTTTTCTAACCACTTCAGGAATGTTTCATCCAACTGTCAACACTGTGCTCGTCAAATGGTCCTGTGGAGGTGTCGATGTTCAACACAAACCTCACCATTTGTACAGAAACAAAAATGTAGCAGAGTGCGCGGACCACCAGGATGAAGACGAGGATGAGGACACCTCTGAGCTGTCAGTCCAGAGGTTGGTCCTGGTCCTGGAACTGGAGGAGTGGTTGTTTTTCAGCTGCCGGTTCTGTCAGAACTGTGTCTCACTGAGAGCTCAGCTGGGAGTCTGAGAGGACGCAAGGAATCAAACAGTCGGTGCTGAAGGTAAACACAGAACGACTGATCTCAGCTGAGGTCTGAGGAGTCCTGCTGGGCCGAACAGGAGGGACAGCAGTCAGACTTGCAGGAACCACACCAGCACTGCTAACAACCATCCTGATCACAGAAAGATCCTCTCAACTTGAGCTCCCAGAAGTCAAAGGGGCATCTGCATACTGCTGAAAGACCAACATTTTCACAAAACCAACAATCCTCCTTAGGAGTATTAGACACTGAGATAATAGACTCTGCTTCTTATACTGCACTGTACATTTTACATGTGTATCATACATATACTGTTGTGCATGCTAGATTACACGTAGACTATACATAGATGCTCTGCTGTATATACTGTACAAAAATATATTTTGTACACAAATGCTCCAAATCATTTTATCATTTGTTTTATTTCTATTTCTATTAATGTTTTACTATATTGTACACTGTTGTATTTATTAGTATTAGTATTATTGCACATGTATGTCTCTACCCAACTGTAATTGTTGAATAATTGTAATGAATCCAATATCACAGTAAATCAGTAAAGTATTGATTCTGATTCTGATTCTGAATTAGTGAGCCTGATAAAAACTAGGGTCTGGCAGTTCATTTCTTCTGGATCCTGTAAGTGCTGCTGACTTTTTGAAAAGAATCATACGAAGTTTGGATCAAACGTGTAGAAACCCCTATCCGAGTAATTCCTGGGCCTTGACTCCGCAGAGTGGAGAGGTAACAGTGGTTGCTGGGTTTGAAGTGTGAAGCTCCTGAGTGCGGAGGCTCCACAGACCTGCAGGTCAAAGGTCAACAGACCACACAGAGAGGCCACACACACACACACATACACACACGCACACACACACACTGCTGTGACAAAGCTCACAAACACTCACTGTGTAATCTGAGTCTCATTAGTGTGTGAGGGATCACAGTGATCTGCTCATCACAACATGAACTACTGTGAGTGAGTTTACTGTGAGTGCTACCTGTGTGTACAAAGAGACAAAGGCATGCTCAGCATGGTTATTGTTGTTTGAGTCTTTTTTTTTTTAACATTTCTAAATGTCAACATTAATCGGTTTATAGAAAATAAATAGAATAACTGAGATGGAGGAGAACTCTCAGATCTGCTCTATAAATTTTAATATTTTAAATATTTCTGCAAAATTCTGCAAAATGTGATTGATTGTACATAAACTGAACCATTTGCACACATTTCTAGTTATTCTAAATTACTGTCTAAAGTGACCTAACCCTAGATCACATTACAGCACCATCTACACTGGCTGTACAGTAGCTGTGGGATTAGCATGCTAGCAGTTAGCTCAGTCAGAGCTAAAAGAAATGCTTGTCTAGTTAGCTAAGTAAAAGTTTCTGTCTGGTGAAAGGTACTATATTTACATCATAGCTATTGCTACACAGCCTGTGTTAGCATTAGGAGCAGAAACTTCATTATTTGAACATTTCAGTGGTGACACTAATGTTAGTTCTTGGCCGTTTCTCAAAGTCAAAGAAGAATCCTTAAAGCCATACTGTGTAAGATTTCTGTAACATTTATTTAACGTAAAAACACAAAAGGCAGAGCAGTATTTAGCCAGTGTTGTCCCCTGTCAGTACCTATGGTCTCAAGATGGTGGCAGGATTTTCCAGGCTACACTGATGTATCCTTGATATCAAGTTGTTGATGTAAATTTAACCATGAACAAGAACATATCTTGTTTGTAAATTGCTTGTTTGTGGTTGTTTATGCTGTGGTTTTGATCGCATCACTGTTATTGAAGTTTATAATAGTTCAGCAATTCATTCATCCAACTTACTCGGTCATACCAGGACTAATGGTTTATCAACCATGTGTGACATTACACATGTGAATTTTTATAAATGTTTTTTATTTTTATTTTTTCCAGGGATGACTTTGACTTCCACACTTACTAATCTGTTCCATTGTACGTGATTCAAATGTTAGTGAGGTGTGTAACCTCATTTCTGTAGCACATGATTTTCAAGGACAGCGTTCTGTCAAGAAAGTTCACTGGACTTTGAGAAACAGCCATTGTTTCACCTCTACTGTAGTTAGTATGCTAACCAGCCCTGGCCTGACTACTCTTCAATAGGGAGTCACTTTAGAATCTAGTTAATTTACAGTAGCTATTTAAAGCTGGAATTAGCACTTTAGCAGTTAGCGATATCTATTGACTCCTGTAGGAAAACAGGTATTTGCTCCTGTATTTGCCACTTGTATTTTCTTTTACTGATGTCAGCATGTTAACTGGCTATCAAGAGGATGATGATGGTCTGTTGAGTCAAAAATTTTAAAGCAGTTTTAGTTTCACTGTCACAAATCAATAAACAATCCCAGAATCCCCTGCTGTCACTGCTGCCAACCCTCTCACCTCTGCACAACAATCACATGAACTCATACTCTAAAACTTGAACTCATAACCTCAAACTTTATGTACGAATCACGTATAAAAATTATAAACAATTCAGCTCAGATTAAATTATCCACATATTCAAGCTTTGTGTGTCATTATTCCAAATATCCACAGCAAATAGGTTCTTTATTATCACAGACCTAACTGAGAATTATATTTTAGTTTTCTACAGTGTCAGTAATTAAATGATATTTGTCTATGGATACATAGGTATGTCACAAAGAGGAGCTGCCAACAGCTATTTTCCACGTTATGAGTCCAATATTCAAGTAACACAGAGCAGATTCTCATCATGTGTTTAAACTACATGAGTGAAACAGATATAAGAGACGTGTTGATCATATTATCTGTTCTGGGCAAAGGAAGGTGTGTGTGTGGGATGATGATATCTGGGTCATCATCACTATTCCCACAATGTGGAGAAACATGAGACGTGGATCTGAAGATCAACACAGATGCTGAACAGCGATTTGCTCCCTCTTCAGTCTCTGTTAGTACATTATTTAGCTAAAGGATGATTCTGATCAGCTCATACTAGTTTTGTTGCAATAGACATTTTTTAAATATATATTTTTTGGCCATCGTGGCTTTATTGACAGATAGACAGGAAGTGGGGGAACGACACACAGAAATAAGTAGTGGCGTGCCCTAACAACCTGGCTATCTGGGCACTCTGCAACAGACATTTCATACTGTATTTTTTGTTCAGTGTAAATACAAAGCTAGCTGGTGCGTGTCAAGCTAAACCTCCACTCAGCCTCCAGGGGGCGACGCAATCTGTGTTCTTTTCCTCTTGTCATCTTGTGTTGGCATCATGTGGAGTTTTATATGGATGACTCAAAGGTAGCAAATGAGCTCAAAACAACAAAACAACCATGAGGATCAATGACAAATCATCCTGCTGATATTGCCACCTAGCTTTCCCCCTAGTGGTGAACAAGTGAAAACACTTTAAGAACCATTTAAACATTAGCGCTGTAACAATTCTGAAACAAAGACCAAAACCATGATGCCAATGTTCTCAAATTCATGTCATGTTAACTGACAATGCGGCTGAACCTACTGAAGATTGGAAGCAGAGAGAAACTCTTAGCATAGCTTAGCATAGCATAAAGACTGGAGGCAGAGAGTTTAACAGAGAGACACACCCTGGAGATTGATCATATCCATCACGGTGGTCCTGTTTCCCACAGACAACGCCTAAGATGTGTAAAGAGCATGTTTCTGGAAATAGTCTTGTTGTAACCCCATTAAGCATCATCATTCATCATTGTTTAATTTCTGCCACATAACACTGCAGCATCCATTTACCCTGTGGCTCACACTGGCTATATTTGTCTCTTTAATGAGGAAGGGATGCATACCAGAGGCTCTCTGGGTAATCACAGTGTCTGGCACAAAAGGCTGGTCTGGGGTTTGAGGATTGGGGTCTGGGAGGGTCTCAGTGGGGCTCAGCACCATCCTCAGATTTACTTTCCTTCTCATATCAGAAGCAACAACATCGTTCAAATGACATGAATTCGCTCATTATGGTTCCTCATAACGAGGCAGACTATGGTGTCGGGTACCAGCAGTGAAATGGAGGGGGAGCAGTGACGGCTCGGGTGTCCTGTACTCTGATCAGTAATTGTATTTACCTTGTCTCTGTCTTCCCTCCATTAAGGTCAGTAATGAGGCGAGCTGATGACGATCCCAAGGATTCGGAACAGACAGCTGTTGTAAAGAGGCATCCTACTGATCGGTTTGACAGCTGTGACTTGCTGGCCGCAGTGTTGGGCCAATGCCAGGCCAGCGCCAGGTTAACACGTTAGCTTAGTAGCAGCAATATTTGGCTAACATGGAGCTACTTATCTGTCGGGCAGAAACAGAACAACCTCTACATGACAAATAAGGATGTGTATGAGATCAATCATCAGTGAAACAACTGGGATTTAAACCTTTTAAAGACTCTATGACTCACTTTATTCCACCTCAGGTCTGATGTGTTTGTGATGCAATATTTTTATAAAAAGAGCTGAGGATATCTGATGGTGAAAGCTGTTGAGGAGGATGTGAGGGTGAATCCCAACTTGACTCATTAACTCAGTGTGTCTGTGAGTCTTTGTTTCCCTGCAGTAGTCAGATGATCTGTTTTGGTTCTGTTTAGTGGACCAGCTGTTCTGTCTGAAGCATGAAGACATGAGGCCTGACATGAGCCCTGCAGCACCAACGTATTTATAAGCTGGGTCATGTGATGAGAGACAGGAATTCAAAATGAGAGTGAGGCGGCGTTCCTGAGGAGCTCTTAGAGCAACGAGTCCACTGGGATCCTCCAAAACAAACCTCGGCTCAAGATTTTTTTTAACTCGGGAGAGAGTCCGGCACATCACACAAGGTCGCACACTGAATTTAAACACCAGACAATGTACTGAAGCCAAAGGGTCAACACTGAACAGGTCTTGGATGGATCTAGACACTATGCAGGAGAAACTATTAGATGTTGGAAGACTGAAGCAAAGGAAAACTGGTAGCCTAATTTAGCGCAAAGACTATAAGTAGACGCAAACTGTCAGCGTTTGTAACAGAAGTATGGGGAATTGTTAGCCTAGCCTAGGTCAAAGGCTGGATGCAGTGTTAGGTTAGATTAATATAAAGCAGGTATGTCCAAATTATCCCACAAAGGGCAGTGTGGTTGTCTCAACAAGTAGACCAATCAACTGAGATCAGTTAATTAAATGAATCAAGTCTGCTGTTATATATATATATATATATATATATATATATATGTGTGTGTGTGTGTGTGTGTGTGTGTGTGTGTGTGTGTGTGTGCATGTATATATAGTTCACACAACTCCAAACTGATAAACAAACTCTATCTCATTTAGTAATAATTGATGTATTTAACTGTTCTTTACATTTAAAACAAATGGAAACAATGCATTTATTGACCTTGCTTCAACTATTAATTCATTTAACAATAATTTATTCAATCCTTAATATTCTCGTAAGTAAATCAGAAATCAGCAGACTGAGTGAAACTGTCAGATAATGAGAGTGTGTTCAGTCTGAACCATCTTCAGTCCACAAACACAACAAACCACACAACTGTCTGCACAGCAATAAATCTGCCTCTGAGGCTAATCCACTGCTGTGACCGTGTGTGTGTGTGTGTGTGCGTGCGTGTGTGTGTAAAGTAATCTGCCACTAGTGCAGCACAATGTGGTCGTTGTGGTGTTGGAGGTTTACAGCAGCAGGTGTGACGGCCGACACCTCTGCTGTCAGCCTGCACAGTTTGGGATTATTAAGTGCTTTTTAGTGTGTGTGTGTGTGTGTGTGTGTGTGTGTGTGTGTGTGATCATCAGTCTGTACACTATTGTGTTTCTTCATGTGCTGTAGGTTATAGCTGCTGTTCAGTTTTTATGTCAGCTCTTCTTCACTAGCTGTGTGAAATGTTTTCATGTAAAAGGTGGTTTGTGGTTTATCAGGATGGACGTAGGTGTTGGGTGGACAGCAGCAGCAGAGCAGTAACCAAACATTTTGACTATCATCAGGTATTTTCACTGATTTTTGTTCCTTCACAGAACATTTTAACCTACATTTGCAGATGAAGGACTAACACATGAACAGCTGTGTGTATAAAGATGCACTGGCTTCCAGATGTTATTATTGCGTATTCACATATTTCTTGAGGGCATTTTCATGCAGTTGGATGAAACTAGATTGAAACTGGTAAAGTTTAGAGTTTGAGTAACACGATTAAAAAGTCAAGATTCATAAAAAAAAAAAATAAAAAAAAAAGTCCTTTTGCAGAGAACACTGAAATTTCAGATTGTGAATGTATTTTTACTCTTTTCATTATTTTATGCTGCTACAATATTTTCCCACTGTGGTACATATCAAGAATCTGCGATTGTTGAATGTAACGACTGTATATGTACGCCCATGACATAAACCATGTCTGATATGAATTATGAGATGCAGAGGTTACCGTGGTAACAGCACTTAATATAATAAATATAACTTTTTGCAACTTTTTCTAACAACAACAACCACAGTGTGAAAGTAACTGTGACGGTCTGTTGACAGCTGCAGTGTCCGCAGTGTATCACAGGGTGGACACTGAGGGTGTGAGGGGGCGTGTGGGGGGTGGTGGGGAGTAACAGAGGCAGACCTCCTCACAGCCATGAATCACAGAGTCCTGTCGTCTGAGGCTCAGCTGTGGGACACAGAGACTGAGACACAATCCGCTGATCGGACTGTCTGTCTCTGATTGGCTAATTAGTCTCAGGAATCAATGAACACGATCATCAGTGTGATTCATCATCAGATCATCATGAATTGACAACATGTACAAAATGTCGCTCTCTCCTGTTTGTTGCTGAATATAAATGAAAATGTATTGATATTAATGTAGAAGCTGAATTGTCACAAGAAGTTTGTCTAAATAATATCTATCTATCTATCTATCTATCTATCTATCTATCTATCTATCTATCTATCTATCTATCTATCTATCTATCTATCTATCTATCTATCTATCTATCTATCTATCTATCTATCTATCTATCTATCTATTCTATTATATCTATCTATCTATCTATCTATTTGTTTGTTTCTAAATCATACATACAAAAAAGTTTAATGTAGAAGCTGAATTGTCTATCTATCTATCTATCTATCTATCTATCTATCTATCTATCTATCTATCTATCTATCTATCTATCTATCTATCTATCTATCTATCAGGAGAGCTATTTGTTTGTTTAGCAACTAATGGGTCATTTGGCAACACTGCTAAATAAACAGCTGCAAATGTCAACTTCATATTATAAAATATGTGCAACACATACAACAAAAAAGTTTTTTTAATGCTAATGTTTGCCATATAGCAATCGCAGAAGTGTGCATATGGCACTTGGAGTGTACATATGGAGTGTTTGAGTGAGGTCTTATAGATAAACTACAGTCCCTCGCAGCTGGAGGCCTCACTGCATGAGACGTCAGCTGTTGTCTCTGCGTGTCAGTCCAACTTTTAACAGTCAGCGTTTGTTATGTGAACCCTCGGGGTGAGGACAGCAGCACTTCAATGCAGGAATAAACCCCACTCCCTCATTTGAATCAAACAATTTCATGTAGTATATTGCAATAAAAAACTACAAATAAAAATCTTATATGGTCATTTATTGTTGCAGTGTTATCTGACATCATCCTATGAGAGACTACATCATGTGATTAGAGTTAGTCATGTTATTTGTTATGACCAGTGTTGTATTGTAACAAAGTAATAATACATGAGTTCTATACTTAAATATATTTTGGGAGTATCTGTACTTTAACTTATTTATTCATTTTTTAAAATTTTGTCAACTTTCACTTGATTTCAACTTAATTATGCACTTTTACTCCCATCATTACAAAAGTAAATGTGGTGTTTTCTCCAGCGCTCTGGTCCACTCTAAGTCTAGCTGTGACTGTTTAGACTATCAACACCATGTCTGAGGGTTGATGGAGGCTCCATCTTAAAGGGTGGATGGATGGATATCAATATCAAACAGAAATGTAGTTAAAAAAAGAACAATTTAGTTCAGACTCTATGAAGACATTCATAGACATGGTCTATGAAGATTGTTGTAGGCTCCATGTTTTAAAGTTCTGGATAAACTTCATAACATTCGTCTGTTTTTATTAACATGTACTTGTACTTTTACTTTCATCACTTAAGTATGTTTCATTATAGATTACTTGTCATATTTAAGTAAAGTAAATACTAGATACATTAAGACTTTTACTTGACTAGCATTCTATTAACTTCATAACATTCTTCTGTGTTTATTAACATGTATTTTTACTTTCATTACTTAAGTACATTTCATTATAATTACTTGTCATACAGATTTCTACTTGACATAAGACTTTTACTTGAGCATCATTCTAGATGCTGACTTGAACATCTTGGTCAAGTATGTATACTTCTACTCTAGTATCTATCTATAGTGTGACTCTCAGATACTTTATACAACACTGGTTATGCAACATCAATGCTGTACCCTTTGATCTTTCTCCACCAAAATCTCATCACTTCATCTTTTTGTCCAAGTTGAGGTGACTCTGTCATTATAAGGTAAGATAATAAGACATCAGTAATTTCATTAAATGCCAAAAAAGAAATTAAAAATTACATGTGTATACGTTCATGTGACAGCACCCTCTAGTGGGTGTCAGCTCATTTTGATTAAAGTGTACAGCTGACATGATATTATAGAGGAACAAAGTTGGTGTAGTGAGGAGGTCAGAAGTTGGGGAAGAAGGATTTCTCCCACGGTGCAGCATCACCTGGTGGAAGTGAACCTACTCTCCTGCAGACTGTAATCTGTTCCAGTGACGTCCAGCCCAGGTGATTCCTGGGTGGCTGGGTTGTGTCAGGAGGTTAGAGACGGCCTTTCTTCCATCCTGAACCAGTTGATCCCCGGGGGGTCAGCCAGCTACTCTTGTCACTCAGAAGCTGAGCTGAAACAGGAGAGGAGGAAGAAGTGGGGGTGTCGATGGTCCAGAGACAACTGGTTCCTGACCCCCATCAGGTCAGACTGATGTTGGAGGTGTTTTAGTACAGTCTGGGAATCTGAATACACTGAATTTCATATTAAAGATTGTAATTTATTAACAATGGAGTCAAGTTTGTCTCTATTAAATTACATGATGGCTCATACGTTGACAAGTTTATGCTCCTGGTAATTAGTTAGTAACTAGTTAGTTAAATTGAGTGCCTTGAATTGAATTGAATTATTTCTTGTGACTTAAGCTCTGTCGTTGTTGCTAGGTGACAGTGGCAGTGGGCACAGTAAATCATCAATCGTAAAATCTGAAGACAGTCTCACATACAGGAACGTTGGTCTTTATGTTTCTGATCAGTTTTGTTGCTCTTAGTGATCTGATGTTATAAAAACAACTGAGACATCATGATTGACAGCTCCCTCCTGATTGGTCGGTGTGGGGCTTCGATAACAAGGATCCACTTCCTGATCACTGTGGATGATGTCAGCACTGGTTTATATATATATATATATATATATATATATATATATATATATATATATATATACTTCCGCCACCAACTAGACTATGGCGTCCCGCCACAGTCTCATTTGACCATTATAAAATAATAATAATAATAATAGTAATAATAAACAGTATTTTTAACGGTCTCTAATTGCTGTCACTCAGCCCATCCCGCACACACACACACGCACACGCTTGCATAGGCCGCGCTGCATTGTTTTGGGCAGTGGCGCATGTGCAGAGAGTGTTAAGTTGGATAACGGAGCAGTGTATTATGCAGATCTCACTTTCACTCGCCAGTCAACTTCTTGCATCTTACGAGGCTAACTTTCCGCTCTCCCTGGGGCGGAGGGCGAGCGTGTGTGTTCGGGTGGGGGTCCTCCCAGCGTATATATATATATATATATATATATATATATATATATATATATATATATATATATATATATATGTATGTAAATATGTATTTATATATATATATATATATATATATATATATATATATATATATATATATATATATATATATATATATATATATATATATATATATATATATATATATATGTATATATATTTCTGAAGTTAAAAATCGATTAAAATCGAAAATGCTTTTTTGTGAAAAAAAACAATATGTATATATATATATATATATATATATTGACTATACTATATATGACTGTACTATATATATATATATACTGACTTATATTATAACTATAATTATAAAGTATTGCAGGTTAACTGAAAATGTAAGCGCTCTGGTTCTTGTTATTGTTGTTGTTGCTGTTGTTATTATTATCATTATTTACCATTTTAACATCATCATCATCATTATTACAACCTGATTGCATTCTGGTCTGGTTAACACATAGATAACTCTAAAGTGTCAGTTCTGTTTACTGACGTCTCATCAGAAGTGAACACCGTCAGGTTATTATGTGACAGTGTTATATAATCGCCGCTGTTTGTGGCACCAGATGAAGCAGCTGAACGCTAAACAGTCGTTGCTTCCAGGATAAATTTATCCTGTGTTTCAAGTCTGGAGCTGCAGTCTGACGTCTTTTCTCCTGGTCACCGGCAGTAAACCGGTAACCGGTCCGGTCCGTTCCTGCACCATGCACAGACATCCTGCAGAGATCAGCTGCGGGTCACGCATAGGCTGGGAGGAGGTCGAAGTGCGGAGATAGACACAACCTGTAGGCCGCGGTGGAGGACTCTCTGCGCGGCGTCTGCGGCCTGATGTGGACCGGAGCCGACAGACTGGAGGGACTGGTAGGACACAGCAACAGATCTAGACCGCAAACTGAGGACATCACAACAACGACAATAATAATAAATAATAATAATAATAATAATAATAATAATAATAATAATAATAATAATAATAATAATAATAATAATAATAATAATAATAATAATGCACTTGTTTTAACCTAATCATGTGAAATGAACCATTGACTTTTAGTAAATCTTTTTTAGTGTAAAAACGGTGACAGGATTTTTTTGTTTTTCTGTCGTCGTGTGTGTGTGTGTGTGTGTGTGTGTGTGTGTGTGTGTGTGTGTGTGTGTGTGTGTGTGTGTGTGTGTGTGTGTGTTCTCAGCACACTGAAAAAAGTAAAACATTGCTTTTGTTTATTCATTATGTTTTTTCTCCTACTTCATAAGACTAAAATGATTAAATTGTTTATTTTAATGAAACGATGTTATTTGCTATTTGTGTATCTATTACACGGATGTCAAATTAAATAAATAAAATCATAACTTAACCGTTAAACTGAAATTTACACAAAAAATATTTATACATTTGATCTAATGACTTAAATTACATAAGGTATGTGGTGACGGAAGGTTGAGGACGTGAGGCTGCAAGAAGACGGACCACATTCATCAGGTAAAAGAGGAAAGAACCAAATTTTCACCTTAAAATTATCCTTATCCTTTATTCTGGAAGTCATTTCAGACACACACTTTATAGTTGTACTAGGATCGGGTGACCAGATGAACAAACAAACAAAACACACAAACAAACAAACGAGGGGGTAGGGTGGTGTGACTGTTCTAGGGGTTTTTATTGCTTATGTAAAGCACTTTGCGTTACGAATATTATATGAAAAATTCTATAGGGTATAAATAAAAATCGATTGATTGATTTGGTGGGAGGTTAGAGTTACCCCCTTCATGATCCTGACAGTCAGAGCCTGAAGAGCTGACTCCCCTTTAACATTACAAACTTCACCAATCTACAGGAAGTTAAGCGGGGCTGTCGGACCTTCCACAGAGGATCCTCTGAAAATTAACTTATCAATGCACCTAAATTTGCGACTACGGTATCTTTGTAGAAATAATAATGATAATAATAATAATAATAATAAACAGTAGGGCCTGCTGCAGCCAATTAGCAGCCGGGCTGCTAAACTTTCTTATAATTTCCGGTAAAATTAGGGCCGGATTCAGGACAACGACTTAAATTTCGGGACTGGCCCAAAATTTTCGGGGCACACTAGACTGCCTCCTTGTGTTCTCTTTAATGATATCTGCCAATTCACAGGTCAAATTCAAAGTTGTTGGAATGAGTGAGCTTGTTTAATGATTTCTCAGGATATTATCGCTGGGTACTGATAAGAAAGAAAGGAACCTTGAGATACTGGTCCAAATTTTAAGTCCATTAAAGTCAGGTGAGAGATGTTACATAAGATCTTGCAAACTCTGGGTTGTGGTTGAAGGTCTCATAGTTGTGCTCTGACTGACAACACTGCCGGATCAGGACTGGGTCCTAAAAACACAAGCAACCAAGAAACCATTCATCAGTAAATGACTGCCAATGATTTATATGTGATTGTGCATTTAATCTGATATAAAGCACCATCTGCATGTTCTCAATTGATGTCCAAGTCATTAATATGATTGAAAAATTATAAGTAAACAAATAAACAAAAGAATAAAATGATAAACACACTTACAAGCTTGATAAAGAGTAGATTTGACATGACTGAGTTCTGACACCTTCAGCCTCCGTACCACAAATTCATCTGTAGGTTTCTGATGAATCCCCTGGACCAACACAAAAAGAAAAGTACTGCAGTTGCAAGTTTGTGAGAATATCAGGTCAATTCAACACACAAGTCATATTATAGGCGTACATCCTCTGCAGGGAAACAATCGAATGTGAACAAGGTGTAGAGAAAGATGGATACACTGAAGAGAAAACATCGACACCAGTGGTGCACAATCATTAACTGTACTTAAATGCACAACTTGCATCAACTCAACTCACCTGTGTCCTCAGTCGGTGCCACAATTGAAGCACACTAGTGCAACAACAGTGCTGAAATGAGCCATTAGAAACAGTGTGTGACCACTGGTCCATTTTAGACCTGCAGTAAACTATCTTAGACCTAACAATACAAACCAATACAAGCTCAAGTTTAATTGTAAAGAGGCTCTCATAAATTACTTCAATTATAAACCACAGTCAGAAACAGTAAGAAAATTATATATATACAAAAAATGAGTATAAGAAGCTAGAATTGTTTAAACAACTGTAGGATTTCTCTCTGATGAAATCATATATTGTACAGTGCCAAGCATATTTGCTCTACAATAGGCATCGATAGCTACGTTAACCAACAAACCCAAGCAAACATTAACGTTAACAGATAATCTGCTCACCTTACTCTAGTACAATTATAAAGTATGACTACTGAAATCAAGGCCAGAATAAAGGGCAAAGATAACTTTAAAGTTAAAACCCCTGAAAAGAGACCGTGTTGTCCTTTTTTGTCTATTCACCTTTACAAGAACAACAGTTTTTCACACACAGTCATGGTCTCCAATAAGGATATTGGCCATGGTATTGGCTGATAAACGTGTTGAGAGTTCAGTCAGAAGTCGGGGTCAAGAGCATCTGTTGCTCAGAGACACTTAAGCAGCAGGGTGGTGGTGGTCATGGTGGGTGTTGAACCCTGGTCCCCCCTCATCGGTGTGGTCTTTAGGATGATATGGTGTGAAGAGCTGATGTGTGGATCCATTTTGAGACTAAAATTATGGTTCTGTGTGTAACAGCGTTCTCATTTTCCTCCCTGAAATGTCCCGTTGCCACGATTTATTCCTCGTCTCGTGCAATCCGTCATTTTGTCAGAGCAGGTGTCTCACTCACTGTCTCTTCATTTGAGCCAATGGTGGATGGGGGGGGTTAAGATACCAAGAGGCCAGAGGAGGAGGGAGGGAGGCTAAACCCCTGGAGACCTGCCCCTGGCTCTGGCCATGAGCCGGCCGGGGTGTACATTTCCCCCCTGCAGAGTTCTGGAAAATTGGCAAGATTAATGCTGTGGCAGGGGGACGATGGTGCTGATGGTGTTTCCAGATGGTAAGCAGCTTCGGTGGCAGTGGCACATCGCCCGAGGTTTACGAGTCGTGTAAAATCGTTTCAGGGCTGAGGCCCACGTCCAGTCAACAGCATTGTGGGACACCTTGTTATCCGGCTCACGTTCGTTGGAGATGACGCCTCTGTTTACTGTCAGTCTGACCTCAAGCTGCTGCTGTGTTTTTGGTTTTTCAGAATCCAGGCTGTGAGGTGGTCCACACAACACTGGAACTGTTGGTGTGCTGGTCAAGCTCAGCTTGGCCCATGAGCACAGAGACCTACATGTTGCTAGCATTGTGATAGCCACTTCCTGGTGCTGTGGATGAATTACTTCAAACTGCTGGGCAACCTGCTCACCAATGCTCAAGAGGTGGCCTGCACCTACAACAGGATGAGGGCATTTGGGAAGCACATTCTGTATAAACTGCAGCGGGAATTCACCAGATGAACACAGACACCTGGGCCACTGATCGATGCTGTCACCATTACCCTACAAAGTCAAGATGGACGTCCTCAAGGCCCATTTATTCTCCCTTTACGTACGTAGGTATGTAAGACTGTTCCTAACGTCAGACCTTTCATACTCCCCATGCATACTTTATGATGGCAACAGTGAAGGAGATCACAGCGCACATTCTAAGAAAGAGATTAAAACAGGTAGCACATTGCGGTCTGAGATTTCTGTTGTCTTCTTCTTCTTTGTTCCTCTTTCTGGTTGCACTTGAGTTATACTGCACAACACTGTCCCAACGGTTTCCAGTGGTATTACTCCGTTTGCTGCATACTGCTACGGATCACTAAGCTCCATGAAAATGATCAAATTATGCATGTAATGACGGACGAAAGGCTCCGTCCATCTCTGTATGTGTATCCTGCGTAAAGCATAAATGGGCCTTTAGCCTAGCTTAGCACAAACACTGAAAACAAAACAAAAGAAAAAACTCATGAGAAGACATAAAACACACCGTCATGGATGTGTTTAGCTTAGCTTAGCAGTGCTAGTCTGGTACCATCAAAATAACACAAACAAATTTGCTTTTGTTGAAAAATAAAAGCAAAACTCTTAAACTAAATTAAAAAAAAAAAAAATCTTTTGAGGAATTTTAAATGTTTTTCTAAAGATTTTTCTATCATCTTGGATATTTAAATAAAAAAAACATTGTTTGTTTCGTCATTAATTATTATAAGATATTGTGAATATTTTCTACATGTACAGATGTGAAGAGACACAGCTGGCAACAGTTGTGAAGTGCCTGTGTGAAGTGTTGTGAAAAGTTCCTCTAAGAATATTTTGTGAATGTTCAACTAATTACTGTATACAAAGATGACCGACACTGCCTTCAAATGCAGCTAACAAATCCAGTCTTCTTTACCTGAGCTGTCAAGTCAAGTCAAGTTTATTTGTGTAGAGCCAAATAAATGAAAAAATTCATCGCATGGCTCTTTACATTATAGAATGGAGAAACCCAACATTTTCCAGTCAGCAGCACTTGGTGACGATGGAGAAAAAACTTTGTTTTAACAGGAAAAAACCAAGAGTGACACCAGGAAGAGACAATACATACGGTTACAAACAGAAACAACAGGTGCAGTAACAAAATGTGATAATAATAATCCTTAATGGATCAATAATGCATCCTCCACAGTCCAACATATCCCAAGATTCATTGTGGCACAGGTGATGTTTGTGATGTGGATGTTCAGGTCCCATGACCAGAGTAGCAGGAGCAGTGAGGAGGAGGACGTATTTAAATGGACTGAACTGTTGCCAGTGTGACAGGAACAGTGTGTAATGTAAATATGTAAAGAAGATTTGTTCCTCTGAAAACATGACGTGTTACTGTAATAAAGCTGAAGTTGTAAAAACTGTGCTGCAGTTTAATATGTTTTGACCATAACGACGCATTAATTCATGAATCATACAAAGCATCGTTTTACTTCGTCAACCACAGACACTGTGAACCTTGAATGACAGTAAAGAACGTGTGTGTTCACACTCCCGCCCATCTGTCACTGCTCAGGTTGTGTGTTGTTGTGTTTTGCTCTGATCACAGACCTACAGGCTGAGGACCAAGTGGCCAGTTTGTGTCCCGGGCTCTGCTCCACAGCGCCCTCCGGCTGCTACACGCCGCCACGGCAGCTGCAACTCCAACCGTTGCAGCTGCGCAACAACAGCAACTGATGTTAAAATGAAAATAAAATAAATTCACCAGTAATGTTCAGTTTCGGTGTGATTGGATGGTCGTTGCAGCAGTGACAGCTGAGAGGACAATCTCCTCCCAGATACAAACACTTTGTCTATAAATAAACTCATTGACATTTAACTTGATGACTGAGTTCACACGTTCATGCAATGTTAACACTGTTTATGAAAAAAAAAAGGAGGCGTTTAGTTCCATGAAGATGTGAAACATGAAGCTCTGTGTCACACTGAATAAATGAAGCAGCTCTGTCTTCACCAACATCCACGACAAATAAAATAACAAACTGAGGGGAAATCGATTCCAAATATTATTAACTTCATTTTAAATTATCACTTCATATTTTTTTCTAATTCTTTAGCTTTAGTTTCGTTAAAATAACATTTTAATACAACTAAAAAAGTCACATTCTCACAGTTGTCTGCTTTAAATAATATTTTTATATATAATTATATATATATATAAATTTTATAAACTTATACATATATATATATATATATATATATATATATATATATATATATATATATATATATATATACTTTATACCAATTTTAAACGAAAAGAACGGAGAAATTATGTTATCGTTTAGTTTCTATTAAAGTAATATATAGATAGATACATATTAATAATAATATACCGTTTATTATTATTATTATTATTATTATTATTATTATTGTTGTTGTTGTTGTTGTTGTTGTTGTTGTTGTTTTTACACTTTTATCCATATCATATTTTATTTATGCAGGCTATAACTTTAAATGAATATAGCTTTTAATGATGTGCTGTAGACTCCCAGCAGTTCGGATGATACAGTGATAATTTAGTTAACATGCTGACAAATGTTCCTACAGACACTTCACGGTATTTAGTGTTGAACATTTTCAAAATATAAAGTTTATATAAACGTTAAATATAAACACTTCACAAACAGTGAATTCAAAACGGCTTGTGGCATAAAACGGCATAAATAAGAAAACGTGTAAAGTTGAAGAAAAAAAAAAAAAATACAAGAAATAAAACTGTTACAACAACAGTTTGTCCCACATGTGTTTGCCCCCCGTCCTGCTCCGTTAGGGGGTAATTGTACACTAATTACCGTGAAGTTGTAAACCCCTCCCGCTGCTCGCTGATTGGTCAAACCCTGCTGGACATCACCCCCTCCCTGACACTGCTCCCCCCATCTGACTGTGGTCCCAGGTATAAGAGGGTCCAGGTCCTGAGCTGAGGGACAGAACAGTTTGACAGGAGTCTACATTCCCCCAGAAAACCCCAGAACCCCCAGAACCCCCAGCTCAGAGCAGCCCCTCTTCTTCTTCTTCTTGTTCTTCTTCTTCACTGGTTTTTCTGCGGCTGCAGACCCTCCTGGATTTTCCTTCTTATTCGCTGGTGTTTGTGGACTGAACCATGGAGTTGTCGGATATCTCTTTCCCCCTCCCCGCGGCGGATGACTTCTACGACGACCCCTGCTTCAGCACGAGCGACATGCACTTCTTCGAGGACCTGGACCCGCGGCTGGTGCACGTGGGCCTGCTGAAGCCGGAGGACTCCTCCTCTTCATCATCATCCCCCTCCTCCTCCTCCTCATCGCCGTCCTCTCTGTTGCACCTCCACCACCACGCCGAGGCGGAGGACGACGAGCACGTGCGCGCGCCCAGCGGGCACCACCAGGCGGGCCGCTGCCTGCTCTGGGCCTGTAAGGCCTGCAAACGCAAGACCACGAACGCGGACCGGCGGAAGGCGGCCACGATGCGCGAGCGCCGGCGGCTCAGCAAGGTCAACGATGCTTTCGAGACGCTGAAGCGGTGCACGACGGCCAACCCCAACCAGCGGCTGCCCAAGGTGGAGATCCTGCGCAACGCCATCAGCTACATCGAGTCCCTGCAGGCGCTGCTGCGCGGCGGCGGCGGACAGGAGGACGGGTTCTACCCGGTGCTGGAGCACTACAGCGGGGACTCAGACGCCTCCAGCCCCCGCTCCAACTGCTCCGACGGCATGGTGAGTTCAGGGCCCGACAGGTGTCAGAGGAGGTGGATCCATGAGTTTCTGCCGCGCGTCTTTACGCGCAGAGAGTTTGGTTTAGTGTTGTAAAGACCATAGATGACAGATTAGTTTTTATCCTATCACATTAACATTTCACTTTATTTCCACGCGACACTTTCAGCCACGAACGAATAATTTCAAACAACAAGTTTACGCACAAAAACTAAAAACTCCTCTATTCATATTTCTGTAAAACACTGTAATTACGCTTGCGTTTCTCCCAAAGTAACGTTAAATGTAACGTGTCAATTTTTTAAAATTTATTTTATTCGAATTAATTCTTCGATTTACTCTTTAGAACAAAGTTCAGAGTTTATTCACAAAGTTGTGTATGGTTTCGATGTCAACAATAAACCAAAAAACAGCAGCCACCGTTTAATTATTGTTGATTAACAACAAGTTTCGCGCCGAGAAAATTGAGTTCGTACTGATTTGAATTATTTGGGGTCTGACAGAATAAAACACATCGATGTTTAACGGAGAGTGAGAAGTTTAACGGGATTCGGTTTTCATTTTTCGATAATGTGTAATAACTGAACATTATAGGAAATGTAAAAAATAAAACCAAACATTATTATGTTAAAGATAAATGTATAGTTTTGGGACGTTACATGAGTTTTTGTGTACATTTATTTAGGCCTTTTCCTTCTAATATTTTCATCTTTTTTTTTTTTTAATTCCACGTGATAATTCGATTTTTAAGTTTTATTTCAGCGTTTTAACAAAAAAATTTTGTAGAATGTGATTTAATCTTTCATTTGTTTTTCCTCAGACGGATTTCAACGGCCCAACGTGTCAGTCCACCAGAAGGGGGAGCTATGACAGCAGCTCTTATTTCTCACAGACTCAGAACGGTAAGAAATGTATTATTACGTATTATTATGTATTATTATTATTATTATTATCATTGTTATTGTTGTTGTTGTTATAACTATAAAATTGTTTGTGTTTATTCAAAAGATAAGGATAAAATGTATTACAGAAAAACTAAAATATAGATAAAAAAAAAAAAACTACGTAGCAAAATTGGTTTGAAAACTGAAAGATCCTTTGTGTACTTTTCTTTTTTAATAATTTTTTTTACATAATATGAAAACTTATTTTTTGTCTTTTGTTTTGTCCATTAACAGTTAGATAAGTTTTTTTTTTTTTTTACATGAAACGACCTTGACTTATCTTTATTGCATCTATTATATTTATATTGATTCTATTATATTTTATTACATTTTAGATGATAGAAATTAGAAAATGAAATGTGATAAAGAATAAGAACAGAAGCAGAGCTTGAATGACAACAGTGTCTGTACTATGTTATTGCAGCAGGTCTGAAGAGTGAACGCAGCTCGGTGGTTTCCAGTCTTGACTGTCTCTCCAGCATCGTGGAGCGAATCTCCACCGACACCAGCAGCCTGCTGCCCCCCACCGACGGCCCCACCTCCCCCGCCACAGACCCTGCCGGAGAGACGGTGGCTCCTGGACCCGTCCAGATCCCATCTCCCACCACCAGCCAAGACCCCAACCTGATCTACCAAGTCCTATAGACCCCTTATTCACACACACACACACACATACATACAGCGCTTCAGGCTGGACTGAGTCACTTCCTGTTTTGCGGCTTAAAATGTTTTAATGTGGTGTTTTCTCCACATCTGTCCTCATCTGGTTTTATTCCCCGTAGCTAGATGTATGGAAGCTCATTCCTGCCAAAACAAGCAGCGTTCTCGTAAAAAAAATAAGTTCAAATAAAATCTCAAATCTTTTTTTTTTTTTTTTTTTTTTCCAGCCACATCTCACAGTCTGCGTTAGCAAACAGGGTTTTATATTTTCTATTTTATAATCACACGTTATAGATTTTATAGTCACTGAGCACCGAGCTGATGGAGATCATGAGACGTGGTCGAAGGTTCTGGAAACTTTATTCCTAAAAATGTCTTAACTCAACAACTGTAATTTGATAATAGTTATGAGAATAAGTCACTGATTTATTATGAACAATCACGAGTTACAGCTGACTCTTGTATTTTTCTGGCAGGAATCATCTTCCATACTTTCCTGTTTTTTTTTTAAGTGGAAAAGAAATTAGATCAAAAACCAATTTAATGCTGGATCGTTTTATTTTATTTTATTTTATTTTACCACCGGAGTAGAGCCAGTTCAGTTGTTGCTGTATTTTTATGACTTTTTATCATTTTAAGTTATGAGAACTATTTTAATACGTCTCGGCCGTTCGGATGGATTTTTCTTCCTTTCTGTGTTTAGTCTATTTGATGAAGGACGGAGGCCAAAAAAAAAGGAAAACATCCATTTACATTCCTCCACATTCATCCATCTGACGTCCTAAAAGCCCCAGCTGTTCAATTCCCTCAGGAAGAAAACAACCACAAGCCTCATTTATCTGATTATTTTCACTAAACCGGAGATTTCTGCAGGAAAACTTCAGTCATTAATGACTCATCAATCACATTTAAGCAGTATCATTTTTATTATTTTTTGGCCTCACCAGGGTGACACAGGTTCAGACCTTCTTCTTGTTCAAAATAAATTGAATCTATTTTCATTTGTCTATTGTTTTCGTTTCACTGCAGCCGAGGACCATTTTATTCTGTTTCTGTAAATATTCTGTAAATAAGAGCTGATTTGTTCCAACTGAAAGTATTAATTATGTATTTAATGTTTCTGTCTGTGCTTTCTGTTTGTTTGTTGTGAGAAAAAATGTTAAACTTTATATTTATACGTATGAAAACTGAGTGACAGTCTAATGACAAATAAATGATCCTGCTTATTTATACGAAACTCAGCGACTCACTTCTTTCTTGACTTTAATATGAGAATTCTTGTTTTAAAACAATTCTGGATAAAATTCCCTCAACAAACCATTGGATGTTTATTTTAGTTTAAAATGGGACATTTAGATATCAAAATAGTTGTATAAACAGTATTTCTTTTATTATATTTCTGAATTTCTAACTGTCTTTGCTAAAAATTATTTAGAAAGTTATAACAGAGAAAAGTTATCTTATATTCTTATATACATACACACACACATATATAATACACTATATATATATATATATATATATATATATATATATATATATATAATTTATCTAGAATATTATTGAATGTTTTAGTCCAAATTTCAGAATGACTGAATGACTGAAAGCTCAACATCGCCATCAAGTGGCTGCACAGAAGAACTGCAGGTAAAGAAAAACGTCTCTGATGTTCAATTTTTATTGGAGTGTTGGTCATAAATGTGTAAATTAACTTTATGAATTTAAAGCTATGAGTTAAATATAATTAGATCTTCAGTTGCTCTGGTAGTTTTTACTGGACGACGTGACAAAGTATTTAAAGTTTTCCTCCTGTTATTTCCAGTACAACAGTTCAACACGTCCACTCATCTGAGACCGTTTGCTTCAGATCATTGTCTCTGAAAGTCCAGTGCTGTCTAAGGTCCAGCTTCTCAGCAGAGTCTCTTTCCCATGATGCCGTTTCACATCATCCCAGCAGTGTGTTTGACCGTGGGGATGATGCTCTCAGGTTAAATGCTTCTCCTTCTGTCACTGAACCAAAACCACATCTGTGTGTCCAAACGCCTCTGTATCTGTGTCTTCCCACTTTAGAAGTGACGACCAGCGGGTTTCTTCTTTGTCCAAGTGAGCTTTAACACTCTGTCTTGGAACAGTGGATCATCCTTGGTCAGCGTGAACTGTCCAGCTTCAAGCAGCATATTTATAAATCATCTTAGAGTGTCATTTTATTCTTAAGTGATGAGAATTCGTGAAATTTAGTCCTACTCTCAAACTTAAGAATAAAAGCTATTTATCAGCCTTCCCAAGTCTAAGAATCACTCCTGTTCCCCAAGATATTTAAGAGACCACCAGAGGCGTCAGTCCAGTGGCCAGGAGTTGCCAGTAGAGGACGACACTGAGGCTTGTAGTCATTTGGCTGAACTTGCTTTTAATGATTAACTCTACTAATAATAGTATTGCTTCTTCTCCCCAGTTTGGTTTTCTTTTTGATTCCATGTTGGTTTCAGCTTGGTGGACTTATGCAGTATATAGAGCCACTCAGTTAACCACACACCCGATTCAAGTTAGTTGCCTAATTAATGAATTGGAAAGATAAGGAAACATTTATTTTTGATTCATTGCCAATGTATATGTTTCTGTATATGTATTTGTTGATTATTGTTAAAATATACACATCCATCATCCATTTAACTACTCACTGAGATATTTCCATATTCTTAGATAAGGGATTCCCTTCAGTGACTGGTCATTTCCATGCAATTGGAAGTGACATCACCTATAACCTGTTTTCTGTTTTGCGACACTTAAGATTCAGTCCTACACTTCACTAAAAGTGTGAATAAGATGCTCAATAACTAACTTTTAGGTGCAGCTTTCAGCAAAGATTGTTTTTACTCATGAGTTGACTCTTAGCAGTGCACTTAGGAGTAATTCTGAGCATCTTGATAAATACAGGCCCTGGTCTTTCTCCTTCCTGTGAACAGCCACAATACTCCAGCAGATGTCCTAACTGAGCTGTAAAAACTGATCAGAGAACAGCTACATCAACTGTTTGTAGTTGTTTCTCTACAAAGTGGTAGAAATGACCAGGACCATGTAGAACATTATAAAATCTGCATTTCCTCAAACATCTTTGTCAATTTTAGGGAGTATGTTTAATTTTGGATGTGGATTATACTGATATGACATTTTCCATTAGTATTTTGGTAAAGACAAGGTAATACAGTCTTTCCCAACACAAGAAATGTTTGTCAAATAAAAATTCACTGTGGTTAGAAATGAACTGATCACTTTTTATCAAACTTACCCAGTAATGAACCAGAATCAGGACTCTTCAAACCTGATCAGTGTCCTCACGTTGACATTTTGAATCTATCTGTACCAAGTGCACTGAACCAAGCTCCACCAGAGCCATTCTGGAGAATCATGATAACAACTCAGTGGTGGTTGTTGGTCTGTAAGTCTAAAATATTTGTGTCTTTGCAGCTTGGTGAAGATCAACTTCACACAGGTTAGACAGAGGGACAGTTGTTCCAGGGTCATTCTTTATTTTAAAACCTTCATTTGTAGCAAACTGGTATCACAGCAGCTCTGTGTTCACTGAACTCTGCATCTTCCACCTGGTTCCTGTTTTCTCAAGTAGGTGGTGAATCACCACACTGAGAACATTTAGAATAATTTGATTCAAGCCTCTAAAATGAGGAATGTATAGAAATCGCAGTAATTAATCAGTCAAAATAAAGAACCTATGGACATGGAAGGAACCTCAGTGGCATATTTGTGCATTTTAAACTAACATTTTTTGACTAATGATGAACTTAAACACAATCACTGCAGAGAGTCATTGACTACTCAGAGCATGTGATGAAATAAATCACAGTCCTGAAGAAGTTTGGAGGAAATCCAAAGACTTGGACCAGTTACAGTTCAGTTCCAGTTTGAAAACATTGCTGAACAAATGACTTTAAAATTACACAACTAAAAATACGTAACTTTATTGATTCTGAATGACAACAGCTCTACAGACATGGCTTGAAGTGTCACACTTTATTTACAAAAATACTGAGAACCAAACAGTCGAGGGTGAGGAAGCGTGATGGCGAATCAGTTTTAGTACTTTTTATTCCTATTAAACAGCAGCTATAAGCTCCTGGTTGCATGTGTGAGGATGTTGGTTGTAACTGCAGTGTAAACCTCAGCATTACTCGCTTCTTCTGAGCTAAGACCTTCGCCACAGCGCGCGTTGCTTCATCAGGCGTGTGTCCGAGACATTTGCAGTTTGGTTTCTGTGCAGTGGCGAGGCGGGCCGCTCTACTTTCTGCGACGGGTGGCAGCTCCCTTCTTGCTGCTGTAATACAAAACAAAATGGCCACCATGTCAGAAGTGTGGGTCATTTGGAATAGAAACATTCAACTCTGAACAGAAAGGCCACATCACACAATACTTCAGTTCTATGTGAAACCAGAGGTGGATATTTTGCATTTCATGTTAGCATGTGTGTTAGCATGTCCCTTTAGAAAATCTACCTGTGACCTCACACTCAAACATCACTCAACAGTTTCATCTGAAGCTTTATATATTTTTACATTGTCTGATTACAACATTTTCCCTGAATGTGGCTCTTATTAGCAAACTTTTCATCCGAAGTCATCTTACAGGTTCTGCACAAATTTCAAAATTCATTCATTTATTCATTCATTTTCAGAGGGATTTTAAAATGTCAGAAATGCAAAATTTCCACTTAGACAGAGAATCAGAGATTAGGAAAAAACTCATGCAAAACTTACCTGCACAGGCTGAACTTTTACTGAGTCCAAAAGGTGCTCATTTAACTTAACCCGAATATGTGACAGTTACAATCACCGAGCAGTATGAAGAGAAGGACCTGTACTTGTTCATGATCACAACGCACCAGATGTACGTTGGATGACGTTAGAGTTGAAATAACAAAACTAAAAAGCTTCAGAGCCAAACAATATTTTTTACTGATATTGTTTGTGAGGCTGTTCAACCCCTGTGAACTGTTCAGTAAAGTAAATATTTCATGTACAGAGAGCAGAAGTTCTCTGGAGTTTTAGTCACTTTTTAAGTCAGAAAACAAACCATGAAAACAGCAGCCGTTAAAAAGTTTAGTTCATTTTAGTTGTTAAATTAAAGTTTGTAGCCTTGTTGACTCACTGTGATCAAATTACCTCCATTATCTCTATTATCTCTATGAGCTGGCTAACAAATCTGTTACACTTTCAGACACTGACTTTTTTTGAGCTTTTCCTCAGAATAAGCAAAAAGAAAAATATCTGTTTTAAAAGAGATGTTTATACTTTTTTTCTCCTGCTGCTGGACATGAGGATCCTGGAGTTTAGACCTGAAGTTTTGTAGTTAGTGAGGAGTTTATGGCTTCTCTCAGTCACTGACACTGACACCGTAAAACTGTATCTTCTCCTCCAGATTAAAAACCACTAGTCTGATGTGTTTCTGAGGTTAAACCTTTTACAGAGTCTTTCCTGCCATAAACCAACACGAACTGTGTTGAATGTTACCACAGTCATGTCTTGTTGAGGCAAGGGTTGTGACGTTCACCCAGACAAGTCAGACTTATTAGTTCTGTTTGGAGATAACCGGCTGTCAGTGAACGCAGCAGCGACTCTACTTACTGCTTCTGCAGCTCGTCAATGCGGTTTCTGACCATGAGCACCTGAAAAACGACACAGCAGCAGCTTTAATACATTTACCTCGAGAAGACCCGACGCCTCCTCGTCCTCCCAACGGCCTCCGTGGGCTGAAAGCTGCAGACTGAGGAATCATGGGAAACCAAGACGGACGAACGAGGCTTTTTCATTCACTCTGATTCAGTTTTGATCTAAAGCTTTATAGTTTCCCGATCATGATTTTCTGATCATTTGCGCCCGTCATAGTTTCCCAGGTGGAAATAAAGGCAGTTAGAGATGTTTAACCTCGGCTCCCACTTACCTGTCTGACACCCTGTGTGACCTAACACCACCTGTACCACACCACCTGCTTCTGGCTGGGGTTTGATTCCAAAATGACGCTGTTAATGACATCACACCTACATTTTAAATTGCAAAGGGATCAGTCTTTATGAAACTATGTTTAATTTATTAAGTGTATGGCAGCTCAGTGGAAGAAGTGGCTCATTGTTTCCAATTAATCTGTAGAAGTTTGGTCATAACTTGGTATAATATGAAGAGTTAGGTCTCTGTTTACATGTGTATAAATGCAGCACTAATATTAAACTCAATGCAGGTAAAAATAAAGGTCTTCTTTTTGTGTAAAACATGTTTTTAAAATAAAGTGTTTTCACTGTGACTCAGAGTTTCCAAACTTTCAAATTAAAGAAGTTCTTTTAGAGTCATATGGATCGTGTCAAAGTAACAGACTCTTTCAGTATTTGCCTTCAACATTGTTGGATTAATGGTAAAAAATGATCAAATCAAAGCAGTGGAGAGTAATTTTTGGTCAAACAGACATCATTTTGGAAACAAACTTTTCTGTGGTGCTGTCTGTTCTCTCAGCCAGGTGGTGGTGCTTTCTCCGGCTCTCTGACCTCCCTTCATGCTAACATGCATCGAGCCTGAAGCCAACAGGCGACACGTCCTGCTCAGCTCTACTTACAATTTACTGAGCTCCTCCACTCTCTTACGCAGGGTTGTAACCTGCAGGAAACCAAAGAGCAAGTCAAAGGTTCAGATCTGGACGTGACAGGAAGTCGGGTTGGACAGACAGTGCCAACCATGACACCAACACTGCTTCAGATGTTTGACTTGAAATTGTCAGCACGATAAATAAAATGATAAAACCAGAGATGATGTGTTTAATGAGGGAAGAGGTACGTACCCGTCCACTGAAGCTGTGGATTTATTTCAAACTGTTATACATGAATAATTCTTGATTAAACATGTATCAGATTTAAACCACAACCTTTGCAACCAAACCAGCTTATCAGCTTTTACTTTTTAATTTGGCCTCAAAATTTAACCTGCTGTTTCTTTAAACATGTAACCAAGAAGAAGAAAAATATGATAAAGATAAAAAAAGCAGATCTTTTTGAGATAAAATGTTCATAAACTTGTGCAGACATGGGAATGACTGATTATTTTTAGTCTGGCAGCTAATTATTCAAATATTTCTGAAACATCAAATATATCATTTGAATCTAACAGAGAAGATGCAGGAAAACGTCTCATAATTACAAGGAATAATTAATGAAGATGGTAATTACAGAAAAAGACAAATTAACAGAGATGAAAAGTATACAAATAGATTAGAAACAGATTATTGAAAAGGAATATTGTTTGTTTTTTGCTCTGTTTGTCACATCAGGTACATTTTTGAAATATGAGAATAGAAAGACACATAACAGACACAGGGGGCGGAGTCTCACCTCATACTTCTGCCTCTTCAGTCTCTCCATGTGGTCGAACTTCTCAGACTCCAGCTGGCACATCCAGTCATGCAGCTCGTTGATCTTGTCCCTGCAGGGGGCGACAGAGCGTCAGTCAAAAACTCACTTCAGTCTCAAACCGGAAGTCACGTGGATGCAAATAACGACTGTTGGCTGTGTGTCTGAGTGTCTGTGACAGCGTGGACTCGTACTTCAGCTTGTCCTCGTTCAGATGGTCAATGTTCAGGGCCTTGCGTCTGGCAGCCAGGATCTTCTTCTTCTTCTCTCTCTCAGTCTCTTTCTTTCCTCCTCTCTTCTGGTCGGCCTGTTCAGGACAGAGACAGACAGAGACAGGTCAACATCTGTCACTACGTTCACATGCATACAGATGTTTCAATACTGTGACAGTGTTCGGAATTTCATATGAGTTGTTTGGTTCGTCTGAGGACGTGTGATACACTGAAAGTGTGCTTGGTGCAGGTGAACGTGATGACATGTGAGCACTGACTCTCTGCAGGTGACTGCTGTAGTTGGAGCCCATGCTGGACAGAGCCGACTTCTTCTTGGCCTCCTCATCTGCCTTCTTCTTAGCCTCAGACTCCTCCTTGATCCGCCTCTCTTCCTCACGTCTGGCCTGGCGCTCCTTTTCCTTCTCAGCGCGGACCCTCTGCTGCTCGGCCCTCTCAGCACGACGCTTCTCCTGTGGAACAACGAAGACAGACACCAGACGTCAGATGACACCAGTTTGACTCCATCACACGGCGAGGAGGAAAATCAGCTGCGAATGATTTAAAAACTTACAATCCTCTCCTTGAGGGCGATCAGCTCCTCCTCCTCCTTCTTCCTGTGCTCAAAGTGAGCATCGATGAGGGCCTGCAGCTCAATCAGATCCTTGTTCTGACGTTTCTTCTGGATGTCCTGCAGAGGAACGAGAGGAAACGCGGCTCAGCCTCACTGAGACAACACATCAACATCAGGAAGCAACAACAGGAATCCTTCACTTACATCAAAGTCCACTTTCTCACCATCTGGGATCTTGGGAGCGCTGGGCCTATGAGAGAGTGGCAGGTGTTTAGTGCTTCATCACAGCACTGATCATAAAACTGCTGTTTGTCTTTGTCTTTTCAAACAAAGGACTCAGATTAAATCAGGAAACTTACTTGAATTTTGGCTTCTCCTCTGCAGGTTAGGAAATGAAGAGGGGACAAGTACATGTCATTGGGTTAGAAATTAAGCAGATTATTGAAAATGTCAGGCATCACATGGATTAAAATTAATGGTATCGGCAGATTAGACTAGACTAGATTAAAAATTAAAACTAAGGCTGTAGTTGGAGTTAGAAAAAGAACAAATAATTAAGAAGACACCAATGAAAACTTCACATATTAAAAAAAGAATCAAACAGTTGTAAACAGGATTATTAAAGTCTGTGAATAACAGAGTGAAGTTTCAGTCATTTAACTTACTGCTTCTTCATTTATCTGAGAAGTTGCTAAAAGTCTTTTTTTTTTTTTTTTTTTTTTTTTTTTGGCTTGACCCCAAAACAGTTTTTACACAGGCAAGACATCATCAAAATCATTTCCCCCAGTTGCTACTTTATTTTGAACCCAGATTCTGGCGGCTCCATGCCATGCAGGTGACGAGTGGCATAGCAAGAGAGTAACGGTGGGGTCGCTGTGCAGTGAAGCACGTGTTAGCTTTCATATTCTTTCACCCTTCATCTCCTCTAGCAATTTGAATTGATCTTAGAACGTTTTAAACATATTGTTCTGTTTGGTTCAGATTTGAGGCAGCGCTCCTGGTCAGATTTGAACAGACACTTTGTGAACAACAGGCGTTCCCTGAGTGCAGACGTCAGACCTAGACCCTGTGGCCCTCCCAAAACCAGAATGATTCAGATTCATCAGAAGTCTTTGAATCAACATACCTTCCTCTTCAACAGCTTCTGCATGCAGCAAGCATCCAAAACAAAAGCAGATGAGACAAGAGCATTAGAACGCACTGAACATCCAAACAGCTGCAAATAGTCAAATCATGGAAAATTACAAATCTGCAGCAGCTTCAGTTTCTCTAAAGATCAGTAACCAGCGGAAAGATCCGGAAATTCTCAAATATGGCTCCAAAAACATGGAGGGAAGTTTCTAACTGAAATATGACAAAGAAAAACACAGTTATGAGAGATGCTGGCTATTACTTGAGAATTTACACATAATCACATAATGTCTCAGTGCGCTGGAGCCACAGTTTCAGTCTGATCCGATAAGAATTAATGCTGCACTCATGTGCCATCAGACACATCAGGAAATGAAATGTGGTTTGATGCAGATACAGCTTTGCATCACAGATCAGCACATGAATACAACAACAACAGTGATTCAGATTAAAACTGAAAAAAGATGCAAAACCATCTTTTCTCTTTCACTTGAAATGAAAATGAAATGATATAAACATTTGTAACATTTTCATGCTGAGAAGTAAAATGTTATTCCTTCAGAAGAAACAGCTCATGGTAAAGTTCATATTTAATGTCAGAATAATATATATAATATAACAGATTCAGGTTCTGAAGGCTCAGAAGCTTCATGGGTTTGGGTCTAGAAGAAGTTAGACTGAGATAATACCAAAAAAAAAAAACACTGAATGAAAATTAGCAGAGATCTGTGAATGCTAAACTCTTAGCATACAACATGCTAAGCTAAGTTGCTAATCATTCCAAACACTGCCTGCATGCTGTGATGCATTTGCAGTTTTCAGTGTTTTACTCAAAGACAACTTGACAGAAAAGTTTGTATTTTTCCTGCTAAGATTTTCTAAATGAATGATATTAATTGGACAAGTAAGATATTTTTTTATATTCTATTTTCTATATATTTTTATATTTTATTTGTAGATTTGGTCTTATACTTTGAGACACTAAAGGCCTCTAAATATTTACTGAACTGCACTGAATGCTAATATGTAGATCACTAGAAAAGAGAAATAATTATATATTCTATTTCAGTTATTTTATTTTAGATCACAATTTATGTTGGGATTAACCCAAAAATTTGTTTTTCATGAATGAAATTTTTTATCAGGTAATGAAAACCTGACAGAACAGAAGCCACGCTTGGTGGCTTTCTTTTAGTACAAACGTACCAGCCTTCAGATATTAGTCACAGTCAAACTGTGAAATATTTTGTGTCAGATCAGATCAGCAATATGTCGTTTGCATTAAACAGTGATCAGATCCCATCCTGACTTTGTCCAGAGGTGAAAGGACGTTAGCATTAGCATTAGCAGACATGGTGAACATGTGTGCAGATTAGTGGGGTTGTGTCTGTTTGGCTGTAGCTGTTGGAGTGCACCTATGGCTTGGGAAAGGATGATAAAATACCCCCTTCCCCCCTCCATGCCACATACCTTCAGGCTCAGCCTCAGGCTCTGGTTCTGGTTCTGGTTCTGGCTCTGGTTCTACCACTGGTTCTGGTTCTGGCTCTGGCACTGGTTCTGGCTCTGGCTCAGGGGCCGCCTCAGGGGCCACCTCTACTTCCTCTACTACCTCCTCTGCTACGGCTACACAACATGCAGCGAGTCACCAGGGGAGAGGAAGGGCGGTGAAGGGTTAATGGAAGCAGGAGAGAAGGGAAGAGGTGGAGGTGAAGGGTGAGTAGATGAAAGGGTGAAGATGTGCAACATGAGGAGGTTCATGAGGCAGCAGTTTGGGGGAACTGCCACCGGATGGTGCTAAAGCAAGTGATACAGCAAGCAGTTAGAGAGGGAGAAGGTCAGTCATCAATGGTCAGTGGTGATGGATGAAATGTGAATGAACCTGGAAACACCTGCACAGATACAGACTCTGACCTGACACCATCGACCGCGTTACACCTGCGTCTGTTCACTGCTCTTAGCTAACGTTAGTGTTTGACTAGCATGCCTCATAGAGACTACACATGTCGTGGAGGTGAGGACACACGTCTTCAAAAAGTGACCGACAAATTAATTAGTAATAGTGACGTGAAACGTATCATCCGGAGTCTGCAGGCTGTGTCTTACCATCGTATTCTTCACGTCCGTCCGAAAAAGAAAGGAGCAGAAGAACATTGTGAAAAGATCCCATTTGTACCCAGTTTTGACAGAATACAACACAGTGTGGGTACACTGGGGATCCATGCTAAGCATACACGTGGTGGTCCTCCTGAGCTGAGCAGCACTCGCTGACTGGGCCCTGAACTCAACGGTTCACCTCATGTCTAAGTGTCTCTCAGCTCAGGAGGACTGCACGGCTGGGTGGACATGCAGGGCTGCACAACATGTTTGCCAACAGGTCAATGAATGCTTTGGACTTTCACATTTGGTTTTTACAGCAATTAGATTTTGAGCTGACACTGTCCTGTTGGCAGCCTCAGTGTTTGCAGCCAGTGCCACAGTGGCAGGAGAATAAATGTGCATATTTGCTTAAAAGAGAGAATATTATTGCACAACTTGAATCTGGAGGAGTCAAGCCAAACCTGCAAACATATGAACGAATTTGTCCAGTGCAAATAACTCTCTACAGAGGATGGAAAGTCAGTTAGGCAAGAATTCATACTCAGAAATCAAACTGGAAGATTTTTAGCATGGAACTCCGAACTGTACCTAAACCTGATTCTGTTAGATTTAACATTTGTTCTGTTTTTAAATATTATGAAAAATGATGTTACTTACCCTCGACTCCACTGTAAGAAGGAGGAGAATTATTACAAAATGACGTTAAAACATAATTCAGGGAAAATCATTAATAAGAAGATGAAAACTTTTTGAATAAATACGTGAATTGACTTACACATCTTCTGTGTCAGACATGATGACAGTGGACTTTGCAACCTGGAAGCAGAGAGAAGAAGAAGGAGAAGAGCAGAGCGTCAGAGTCTGTCTGGAAGCAGATGTATTAATAGCTCAGGATTAAGTTGCAGATGTCTTAAATATCTGCCGCCTGCCCCACCCCGCAAAAAACTCCCACCTGCTCACTCACACATATTTTACCCCCCTGCACTCAATACTAAATTATTTATTCTGTGTTTGCTTCTACAAACATTTGAAATGTTTTTTAATCCTTGTTTGTTTTAAAGGTCTCTGAGATAATTTTGAGTTTGAAATGCTTCTTAAAAATGTGTCTGACACAAACACAAACATGTTGGTTTATAATTAGTGTCCAACTCAGGACTGAAATTTGAGCCTTGGTCTTGAATCTGCTTCTCTCATGATAAATGAGAAGGAGCCCAACTTAGATTAATGCCAACGGTCTGTTTTCAACTGCTGAGGGTGGAAGATTAAAAAAAAAAAAAAAAAAAAAAAAAAAAAAAAGAATGCTATAGGGGTCATAGTAGAAGGTAAACATCCTGCCCCCCGCTGTTACTTTACATCCATTTCGGCATCGATAGTCTTTAAGATAAATTCTGTCTCCATATAAAATCACTCAGCTCTTCTTCCTGTCACAGCTCAGTTGTGAAATTCCAGACAGGGTTTGGAATTTGATCAAGGCCCCGCCACAATAAACATACGTGACCTGAATTTATATATGATTTAATCTGCAGGTGATTAGGTTTCGGCTTAGTTGCCCATTAGCCTCATTAGCGTGAGCGCGTCCCAACATGGCTGCTATTTCCAACAGACAGCTGCACAGGTCCAGGATCCAGTTTCAGTGGACCCGATGCTGAAGATTGGGTTCCTTCCCTTGGACCGCTACCCATAATTCCACTTTCATCTCCTTATCTGGCCGTCTTGCTCTCACATGGTTCCTTCAATCATCCCTCCTGAGGCTCCCTGCTGACTGAGGCCACTTTGCTCAAGAATTAAAATAAACCCTGAACAGGAGCTGTGAAGGTTAAAGGTCTGACGCTGAGTTTCTTCCTGTTTGTTCTGTGAATCCTGTAAATTCAAATGTTTTTCTTTTTTAAAATGTTTTCTTCATGATGTGATATATCAGATGTGAGGTAAAACCATTCGTTTATATCCAAGTCCTTAAGTTCCCGGCTCCTGTTCAAGATGCTAAAGTGTTTATCCCCATGCTATGTACACTTAATGTACACACATGCCACACATCCATTTTACAGCCTCACTGGTAACACACCAACAACACAACTAAACCTACAACCTGGAGCCAAAGCCACTGACAGCAGCGTCAGTGTCACAGTGTTTCCAAATCCCACTGGGATGTCAGGTGTTACATAACTCATCAGTATCATTTGTGTCTCACAGAGCAGAGAGCTACTTCTCATGCTTTAAGCCTCTGTAAATCCCTCAGGTATGAATCTCTGGCGCGGTTCTGGACTTGGACCAAACTGGCACAAAAACCACAACAAAGTTCCTGTAAGGTGGCAGCTGCTGCTTCCACAGGAACTTTGTGACCTTTTAATCTCATGTCAAGGTTTTTACCTCCTAACAAACAAAAATGACAATCCAGCATTACAGGCTCTGAGCTGCAGTCAAGCACAGACACAAACAAAGGCATCCAGACAAACACCTCACTCTCTCTGGGATTCAAAGGGAAAAGCTTTTTCTCGTTAGTTTGACCACAACTGTCCCTTCACCCCTTGACCTCAGCAGCAGCCTCTATTGCTCATGGCAGTGATTTTACACCATGTGGACTCAGCTGTCCTCAGTTTGGACAATGTTTGGGGACATTTGCACTTGAGCTTCCTACTCTCTGTACCACTCACACTCCCATTCTCTCCCCCCTCTTCCTTACCTCAGAAAAGCTGAAAGAAGCGAGCTCCTGCTGGCCCAGACAGGCTGTAAGGTTCTGCAAACTTGCCGCGCTGATTATGTCCTTCTGTTATAGTGACACTTGAGCCGCTCGGCCTCCCCATTGGCCAAGGAGCTGGCCCTGAGGCGAGGCCGGGGGCTGCCGTAGGGCAGGGCCCACGACATTGGTCCCCCCCCTCCCACCACTGGCACTCAATAAGGAGATGGAAGGGTCGAATGCTAAGGAGGGAGGCTCAAGTTTGGAGACGGGGGCAGCCAAGATGCCCCCAGGTTGCTATTCTGGGGGCGCTACATTAGGCAAGCAAATTTCATATGTGAGAGCAAGAACAGAGTTGGACGTCAGGGAGGAGAGGCAGGTGCTGTTTCTGAATACACTCAACTCCACCAAACATCTCCTGATCAGGATCTCTGGTTCCTCTAACTCCAGAGTTTGCACCAATCAACTGGGCAAAACAAACATGTGAAAAAAATCATGGTCTCATCGCACACAGGTTCAAAGTCAACATTAGATGCCAACAGAGCTACACTTAATCATCCTAACACCAGCCTGCAGTTTGTGGTTCCTCAGTTTAGGACAAATTAAAAGAAAGCATGTTTGAAATAGAAGACATTTAACCTTTTAAACATTTGAAGCTGTTTGTGTTTTGACAGTTTGACTTAAGTTGCATTAGTTGGAGCTCCATTTTAATTGAATCTGACAGTGAACTAATGACTATGATGTGGGTCTGTACCTGCAGTGTAATTTTCTCAGTGTGTCTCAGAAATCCTCTGCCGGATCAGTTTGATCTTTCACTAATGCGTCTTAGTCCAAACAATCTGCAGCATGAATCATTCAGTGAACTCTTCAGCTTCAGTTACAGCTCCGATCTGTGACATGCTTGGCAGGCTTGAGCGTCTCAATGATCCTGAATGATCCTTTGATTTCCTCCAGAGGGTGCTATGATGACAGAGTTAAGAGCGGAGCATCTCAGGCAGTTGACTGTGGGAGTGTCACATGTCTTAATGTCACTGAAACATAAACAGTCACAACAGAAGCAGAGGATTCAGTTTTATTCTGTTGTTGTGAATTTACATCTGAACTGAAATAATCTAATCAAACAGTTTTTTGTCCAATTGTGATGATTTCATACATATTCCTGGACCCTGGAAGATTCAGAAGAAAAGAGCCCTGCAGCACCCCAACAAAATCACAAACCTCCATCATGCGCCATCATTTAAATCATAAACATCAAGACCACCCACATAGCAACATCTCTTAAAATCTCAAAAACCCTACAGGGACCCCATAAAACACCTAAATGACTACTGGTATCTGCAGAAATACTTGAAAATTAACATGAAACCAATGAGAGTGCTCTGTCCAAGCACAGGAGATGCCATTAACTGCATCATGAAGGACCAGTAACCCTCCACAGGTCCTCACAGGTCAGGTGACCCTAAAATCCTCTGAAGGAATCCTGGAACCTTTCACAAACTCCCTACAAGGACACACTGAGTCAAAAGAGTCAAGGAATCTCCTCAACAACTCAACTACAAACCTCAAGGGTCCTCGGTCTAAACCCTAGAGCCTCCTGAAGAACCAAAAGAGCCCAGTGTATCATGGGGTGAATGAGAATGACAACTGATGTCTACATGATCGCATGAGTTGAATAACAGTTAAAATACTTCTTTCCTGCTACTACTCGACAAATAACCTAATGTCTTTTAGTGTTTTTAATCAAAGTATAACTGTTTCCAAGTTTAATTGTAACTGAACATGTACAACTTTGAAGCAATCCCTTTCATTCAGGAACTGTATATTTAGAAACTCGTTTACAACCTTTATAATCCTTGTGACATCTGGAACCTGTTCAGGATCTTTACCTTCAGTGAGACCTAATAATCCTCTGGAGCCTCAGGATCTACTGCCTGGAGCATTTTATTACATCTTTCTGACGGTGGGTTAGAGATGAATTCCATAACTTTATGAAACCAATAATCTGATAGTGATCAATTAACAGTGTGGAAGAATGAAAGATGTGGGGGTTTGGACTCTTCTCTGTCTCTATCTCTCTGTTCCATTGTTGCACAACTCATTGTGACTAATTTTTGTCAACCATGGTGAACGTAGCCTTTAGCGGACCCTCAACAACCTGGTAAAACAGTGTTTTCAATCCTGGAACATCTTTTGTTTTTTTGGTTTTTGTTCTGGTTCATTTTGACCCCAACCAAATACCTGAACCCTGATTTGACACACCATTATACCGCCAATAACCTCTGACCCTGTATTATTTCTATAGAATTGAAAGGGTAGAACAGCACAATAGAGCAAATCATTAGAGCACTGTTAAGACATTGTATGCCCAAGAAACATGTAAAATCTGAACTGGTTCCACTGATATGCCACCACGAATTCCTGAACTAGAGTTGCTTTTGCAGAATTCAAATGTTGTAAAATTGAAATACTGTGGAGCCCTCTCTTGGGTCCCTGGTACATCCTTTAAGGACCCCTGGGTGGCCCTCAGACCCCACATTTAGAGCGGTGATGTGGTGAGAGCTGTGGGTGCAGCGTGTCGCCTGGCCTCGCCTCACGCTGCTGTCAGGGCGACACTGCTGTCACTCTGAGCAGCTCACAGGGCTCACAGTTTATTTTTGGACTGCCATGGCGTCTGTTCCTTCCATTTGTAGGAAGGGGGGTCGAGTTGGGCTCAACATGAACCTGCCGCTCTGACACTCCGGGCTGGGACAAGCAGGCAGCAGCCGGCCGGCCGCCCCCCAAGCAGCAGTCGCACAGGTAAACATGCCACAATTACACCTTTTATTTTCTAGACTGAGCACCAGGGACGCTGATAGCAGTACAGGGGAGGCAGTTGCTATCGAACGCAGAACCCCTCCCCACCTCAGTAGGCAGAGGTCTGACATATGTTTGGAAAGTCTGGGTGTTATTTGTCGTCCTCAGTGAAACATTAAATCACCAGCATGGTTGAGTTAAATGTTAGCCTCGCATTGTTTCTGCAAACACACCCTGCCCACTCACGTCTGCCCTGCTGCAACATGTTTCCTGTCATGTAACTATGGAAAATAAAGTGATCCTTGTTAGTTGCAGTGTTTTACATTCAACCTGAATCAGTGTTCTCTCCTGTTGTGTTGTGTGAAGGGGAACCTGCCTGGACCTGCTTTGACATCATCAACAAGTTTGTTACCTGGTAAGTTCAGCCATTTTCCTTTTAACTCTCAGTTTGCCGTGTTTGTGTGTGTGTGAAGCCTCATATCTTCAATGGGATTGATGTTTTTGGGTTGGATTCATTTACTTAAGGAGGCCATTGTGGAGCGCGTTGGTTTTTATTACGCAGCTATTATTACCCTTTCCTCTTTTGAACTCACATCCTGAAGGCGCTCCAAATACCAAACCTACCAGAGCCTTAAAAGGAGGAGTGAACTCTCATGTGTCGGGCAGGCAGCAGGTTCTGGGAGGTGTGGGGGTGAGGGAGGGAGGGAGATGGGGGGTGGGAGCTTTAAAACACAACCAGCTCTGGCCTACATTTCACTGAGGTGACACACATAGTAAACTGTGGATATTAAACATCATTTGGTACAGGAGATGCATGTGATGTCAGAAATCAACCCTGTGATGGTCTCATGATGAAGTTATCTGCTTCACACATCAAGTCCAGATTCATCGAACAAATGTTAAGCGTTATTTTTAAAGGTTCAAGACCAGATCTGCAACCTTTCTCAACTTCATCCTTCTACCCATTTATGTGATATTGTTGTCCTCTCATGTGGTTGGGTATATTCAGTGAGGGCCTATCTGGTGTCACTGGGCTGTGATGTCATGAGGTCAGATACTCTACATTCACTTTCACCCCTCAGGAGATATATATACACACCTATAAGTGTGTATTTATGTGGGAAAGATCCTGAGAGAAAGCTTCTGCACCACAGTTGCACAAATAAAACTCCTGTAAACTGTAACCTCAGAACCTACAGACCAACATGTTGGTCTGTAGTGATCAACAAAGTGTTGTCTTGAAGCAGAAATAAATAACAAAGCCAATAAAACATGACATAAGTATAATAAGTATAAACAGTCACGTACACAATGGAAATACTGGTCCATTCTTTTAAGGTCGAGGGTGAGATATCTCATAAAATACTGGCTAGATTTTGATTTCCAAAATTTTTTTTGCCTTTAATGATAGAGACAGTGTAGAGAGACAGGAAATGGGGAGGAGAGTGGGGTAAGGACATGCAGAAAAGTTCGACTCGGTCAGGATTCAAACTGGCGAACAGCTGCAGTGCGCCATAACCATTCAGCTATCCAGGTGCCCTCAAAATTAGAGTTTGAAATCTCAACAATATTCTTAGGAAATCTGCTGTGGGATATTCATGGTCCCAAAGGATGAATCCAAATGATTTTATTGACTCGCTCACCTTTCCTAGCTCTATCATGAGAGAATATTTTTCACTAGTAACGTCAAACTGGAATGGGTAAAACATTTCCTGACCATATTCCAGGTCCCCAGAGGATAAACATTCTTAACTTAATCAAGCCATGATCAGTGCACCTACATAACAAACTTTACAATGTCAACTCCACTGTTGGGCAAAGTTAAATAGTTAAATAATTAGATACATATTTTTATATATATATTTATCTAGACATCATTAAGATTTTAAGGAAATAAATGAAACACTTTCATTGCTTCTTTTGTCCAGTACCTGCAGGTTTCACTTTCAAATATCTATTCAAACATTTCATAATAAATGCCATTAAAAAATCTGTGCCAATCAGGTTTTTATCTTATCTGTGTTAATTTGAGTGTGGCTTAGAAGTAACCCTGGACCTGTTGAATTAAATGTGTTGAAAACCTCCAGAGCCATACTTTACAGCAGCTGACCACAGCAGTGCTGAGGAAATGAAAACCTGCCGACAAGAGAACACTTTATCCATCAGCAGCTGATGTGAAACCCAATGTGAGTTTTCATACAATTTGTCTCTCACAACGCTCCTGTTACGTGGAGTTTGTCTGGAGGCAGCTGAAGCTGATCTGAATCACAGCTCTCAATGGTGATTTATTGGTTTTGGGAAAGTGATGCAGCCTGTAAAAAGCCAGGAGTCTTAAAAAAGGGAAGTAGGTGATTGGCTGGCAGCCTCTCTGCTGTCCAACTAAAATTAGGCAGAGTAAAAAGCTTAGAGGATCAGCTGTGAGGCGGTAACATCATCCAGGAAGAGGTGGTTCCTGGATGAGTCGTTCTCAAACATGCATGTGGAGGTTTAAACTCTTCACAGTCGAGCAGCAATGGAGCTAAAATGTGAGGTTTTTCCTGAAGGTGGTGATAGGGAGCATTAAAATCAAAAAAGTTCATCCTCTGGAGAACAGAAAGGTAATTGAGAAATGTCATTGTGAGATGACTTTTGTTTAGCAGAGGTATATGGTCTGATGGTGGCATTACAAAACAAGGGTCAAAGAGACCACTATTAATATCTCTCTGGAGACCATGAATGCTTGATACCTTGATACTGTTTGTTGCTCTGATCCAAAGATATGATAAATAAATAATAAAAATAAGTATTCTCGAAGATCAAAACATGGAAATGAAAACACAATATTTGGATTTCATCACAGTACCAGTAGAAACCATGAAAGTGCAGCCAGCTTGCAGCAAGTACAACTACTAGACTCTTTTGGTGGAATTTTCATGATCTGCAAATAGCCAGCGTTAAAGTACAGCCTTATCTGGTCGATGTAGCAGTTATCTTATACAATACAATTCCAAATGTCTACAAACTGCTGCAATAAGCTCTTTCTGTAATTCTGATTCTCGTTGACGTCAAGAATATCTCAATCTCGATCGGTTCCCTACAACAGTATTTTCATCATTCAGTGAAATTTGAATACATCAATAAAGATTTATTAAATTCCTTCTCCATTGTTGCCATGCTTATATCAGAAACTTTGCCCCTGAGCTGCATCATGATCCATGTCAATGTAATTAATGCATACAAATATACAAACATTGACATTCAGCATTTGGATGTATCCATTTTGATGTGTAAAGGGAGAATAAATGAGAAGAAACAGTGAACATTTCAGGCATAAAAAAGTGCAGCTAAAGTAGAAAATCATTTTAATTTATTTTAGAAAAGTGGTTACAGACACATACAAGCAGAAATATCAGTAAATGTGTGCAGTAGTACAGGGACAGAGTGAATTCAACAAAAACATACACATTATGTAGAACTGGTTGTATCGGTGAATTGTGACATAACAGATACCAGATCCAGATTCTCAGTGTCCTCAGAGAGTGAACTGAACCATGACAAACCATCTTCAGTGTCTTTCCAAAGTCAAAGTGTTGCAAATTGTTCTTTAGCCAAAGTGTAAGTGCAGAACTGATGACAAAACACTACATTGTATGACCTTTTAATTCTACGTGATTGGAAAATGTAAACTTTTTCTATGTAAATATTTTAAAATTTTTCTCAAAACCATCGTACAGGGATCAATCACTGGGAATGACTCATCTAAATGCTTCAGTGGTGGAAAAGCAGTAACAGTAAAACTCACAGTCAGTTATATACATAATAATAGGAACAAGATGTCAGAAAATATAAAAACAAAGAGCAAAGTAAACAAACAGACATTTGATAATCAAATCATTTGGACGTGAGCTGTTGACTTTGTCCAGAGTCAGCCAAGGTGATGAAATACTGAGCCTGTTTCTGACAGACGTCGTTATAGCCAGCGGATGTTTGTGTGAGATCAATGTGGAAATGACCTGAGGTGATGATCCCTGCTCAGTAATCACCATGACATAAATCTGCAAAAAAAAAAACAAACAAAAAGAAGAAGTTAAATAATGCAAACTATTCCAAGCTGATCTACTAATGATCTAGTTTCCTTGGGGAAAATGTTCACACAGTTTTGACACTTTCAGGCAAATCATCAAGTTCATCAAGGACAATGAAACTGAATATTTACTCATATTTGCAGAAATCTAACAACAAATCTGATGAATCCAGAGTTTCAGGTCATGTTGAAAAATGCTTTGATGTTGTCAGTGTGGATCTATCTTTCAGTATTTCTGAATTCCTGACAATATTTATTTTTTGTCTCCACAGGGTGCTGAAGCACTCATGGCTGTTGCTTACGGTGCCGGCACCCAGCCGGGCCTGCTTTCCCTACAGTACCCTCCCCCCCTGCTGCCAAAGCCTGGAAAAGACAATGTTCGGCTTAAGAAGCTCCTCAAGCGAACCGCTAAGAAAAAGGCCTCAGCTCAGGCATCGCAGTCCGCTGCGCCTTTTTTTCGCTCCAGCCTTTCCCTGTAAATGAAGCGAGTCCTGACCTCGAGCACAGTGACCACTCCACCCCTCCCTGCACGCCAGAGACACCAGCCAACTTTTATGGCATCCAGCAGCCTCCACGGTTCACCGTAAGGCCGCTGTATCAACATGTGGCATCCCCCTACCCTCAGCGTGCAGCTTATGGCATGGCAACAAGGTTTTCGCCTCAGACAATAGCAATGCCGGCATACTCATACCCACAACATGTCACCACAGTTTCTGCATATTCTGCATCAGCATACTCCTCCGGTGTCTCACCAGCTGTCAGGCCATCCCCTCAGCCAGCAATACCCAAAATATGTCTGTCTGCTCCTCCTGAGATGACAACACCACTGGCTGAGGTTACAAAGCCAGCTTTTAGCTCATTTGCTGAACCCCATGCTGGTCTAAGACCTGCTGCAGTTGTAATAACTCCTCAACCAAAACCAAGAAGTCCTGGTCCGACTCCATATCCAGCAGCAGGAGGTCAAGCTGTGATTCGACCTCTCACTGTCTTGACCCCACTCGTCAAATGCAAAAGTCCTCGACCAACATTCAAAGCCACTGAACCGTCGAGGTCGCCTAAACCAATGTTTGATGTTCCTCAAATAAGGATGTACACAGCAAGTACATCGTA
Source organism: Polydactylus sextarius (assembly GCA_016801845.1). NCBI lineage: Eukaryota > Metazoa > Chordata > Actinopteri > Polynemidae > Polydactylus > Polydactylus sextarius. The sequence goes on along the minus strand of CM028921.1, from coordinate 13,929,701 downwards.
CTACGAGACGTCTAGGACCCCACCGGTGTACGACACAGCTGAGCTAACTGCTATTGGCAGCACAGTAGCTCAAAATAAAATACCACCTGAAACAAAACAGGATTTGACTCCAGGTTTTGAGGTCAGAAGAGGCATGACACATACGGCTCAGCCTACTTTAGTGAGCATAGATCCACAAAGAAAAACACCAACTTCAGAAATGAAAAAAGCCACAACACCAACAACAGAGGTCAATGCAATCATAATTCCTGCTCCTGAAATCAAAAGAGCAACCCCAACATTTGAAATCAAAAAAGCTGCTCCAGCATCTGAAATCAAAAGAACAACCCCAACATCTGAAATCAAAAAAGCTGCTCCAACATTTGAAATCAAAAAAGCTGCTCCAACATCTGAAATCAAAAAAGCTGCTCCAACATCTGGAATCAAAAGAACAACCCCAACATCTGAAATCAAAAAAGCTGCTTCAACATCTGAAATCAAAAGAACAACCCCAACATCTGAAATCAAAAAAGCTGCTTCAACATCTGAAATCAAAAGAACAACCCCAACATCTGAAATCAAAAAAGCTGCTCCAACATCTGAAATCAAAAGAACAACCCCAACATCTGAAATCAAAAAAGCTGCTCCAACATCTGAAATCAAAAGAACAACCCCAACATCTGAAATCAAAAGAACAACCCCAACATCTGAAATCAAAAAAGCTGCTCCAACATCTGAAATCAAAAGAACAACTCCAACATCTGAAATCAAAAAAGCTGTTCCAGCAACTGAAGCCAAGCAAATTACTCCGACACCTGACACCAGAGGTAAAACTTCTGAGTTTCAAATATCAAGAACTTTTGTGGGGCGCCCTAAAACCCCTGCGTACCATGCATCTCGGGCTCCTACACCTGTCTTTGAAATCTCAAGACCCAATCCTCTCTTGTTTGCAGTGTCACCGATAACAGTGGAGCCAGAGCGGTCAAGAACACCAAAAGGTGATTCTACAGTGAATGGTTTATCTGTTTCCCAAAGTGTGATGAGCACTGAGCCTAAAACTCCTGAAAGTATACCGAATGGGGATATTCACTCAGATGTGACACCTGGAGCTAAACCATTTATAACCAAGTCAAAATCAGAACCTGCTCTCACGAGTGAAAAGATCCAAACTGCCTCGGAAACTCTTACATCTGGGTCAACACTGCCAGGTGTGACTTTCTACAGTTTCCAGAGGCCTAGGACTCCAACATATGAGGCAACCCGACTTTTGTCCACTAGTCCTGGCTATAAAAGACCAAAAACACCTACTGGTGTATCACCTGTAGCCTTTCAGAGATCTAAAACTCCAACCCATGTGGCTCAGAAGTCTGGCTACCGTGGACTGACACCAGCTGAATATGCTGCCCATGGTGGAATCAAAACGTACTCTCCAGCTTTTAGTATGTCGAGTTTTATGACATCAACTCAAGAAGAGATTATTGTTACAAAAGAGGGATCTGGAACTCTTGGAACACCAAGCCAAGAGTTGTCTGTGAAAGAACCTTCAACAGCTGACATGTCTTTCGTCAGAGAAACTACCAAAGAAGTAATTAAACCTCAGCTGAGTGATCAGAAGGTTTCTGAAACCTTGTCAGTCCCTACTATTATTGTTTCACAAGCATCTGAAACTTTGGGAACTACGTTAACACAAGAGACGAGTTCAGTATCAAGTCAGGTTATAGTAAAACAACAAGAAACCGTGATTAAAGAAACACCAAAGGCTAAACCTCCAGCAGCAGGGGTGAAAACTCCTGAGAAACCAAGGGAGGAAATGCCAGTTCAAGAAGTTGTCAAACCAAAGGCAAAGACCCCTGAAGCCAAACATCCTCTGCCCAAAGGTGCTGACCAAGATCCTCTGAAGGCAGTGAGGAAACTTTTAGGCAAAGATAAAGTCCAGGTCGCCGAACAGAAAACTGAAGCTAAGGCAAAAGCTGATGCCTTAAAAGAAAAAGAGCCAGTGAAACCAGTAACTGCCACCGGGACTGAAGTTGAAGGCTCGAAACCAAGCTCTGTGGCACCTGCTGCTGAATCAACAGGGAGTGAAGACAAAGGAAAAGAAAAGAAAACAGAGCCTGCAGTTAAACCTGCAGTTACATCTGCTGAGAAAAAGGAAGGTGATGAGCCCCTGCCAAAAGCCGAGCCCCTTCTGAAAGTCATGCAAAAGCCGAAAGGAACAAAATTGAAAGTGAGCGGTTGGTCTCGACTCAAGAAGCACATGGTCGTTGAGCAGGAGGAGCCCAAATTCCCAGAGACAGAGACCAGCCCTCTGAAAGAGACCATTGGGCAGGACCAGCAGGACGCAAAGAAGACTGACGACAAGTCCAGCTCTCAGGACGGGAACCAAACCAAAGACACTCCCAAGGCAACAAAGATGTGGGAAGCCGTCCTCTTCCAAATGTTTTCCAGCAAAGAGAATATCATGCATCAGATTGAGTTAAACAAGAGTGAGATGGAGAATAAGGAAGACGTGAAGGACGAGCTGAAAGAGATCCCGTCATTTGCGTTCCGGCTGCCTGTGCTGCTTTTTAGTCCAAAGTTTGATGCTAAAAAGCTTAAAGAGGCAGCATCGAGGCCAATGACGAAAATTTCAACTGTATTTGAAATGGGTCTGATCGGGCGGAAAGGTAAAGATGAGGAACCAAAAGACTTTAACAGAACAGCAAGGGGGTTCGCCGCCACTTAAGCTACATCTAATGTGAAGTGTCAAGATGAAAATGTAAAGAAAAGAAGTTTGTGTTTAATGTACAGGTGCAGAAATCTTAGCAACAGAAATATTGTACAGGTCTGGAGTTTTAGTGTCTGTTTGTGGCAATGTTGTAGAAAAAAAAAATTCAACCTTAACTTTATACTTGACAAACGCTTTTTGTTGTATTTGTGTGACTGGTCGTCTGGATGTTCAGTGTTTGTGTTGGAGAGATCGAAATTTGTCTTAAAGTCATTCAGGCGCCACCTCAGATTAAAGCCTTTGTGTTTTAAGTAATTTCAGAGCTTCTCATTTGTTTCTTTCATCACTGTTCATAATAAATAAATACAAATTTGTTACATTTATCACGGATTGGTCGTGGTAAGAAAGTTAATGACACTGAAAAAGCTAAAAGCTGCTGCTTTTTAGTGATAATTGTTAAAATATCTGTATTTTTCCAGATAAATAAAAAGATAAAAATGTAATGATTTTAAGACAAACAATTTCTGACACAGGAAACCTGTTTCTTTTTTATGATCATTCAGATATACAGTTTTATTCAAAATGGTGCTACTTGCCTCAGGGTGAGATGTCTCACGACTTAACGGATGCACGTGTCGAGTGACATGATATTTTATTGATGTATTTGTTTAGGTTGATAGATGGTTGGGTTGTGTTTTATGAATGAACTTTTTTAAAGTCACAATGAAGTAACGGATCAGTTAAAAGACAAAAATCATGTATTCAGTTTAAAGAACATAATACTGAATTAAAACAAAAGAGGATAAGGATGATAAAAAGTAGATAGTCTTCCTCATACTGAACAACAAAACCTCTGATGATAATAAAGCCTTTAATTATACGGCACTTTAAAACTAAAACTAAAAGAGTAAACCTTGAAAATACTAAAGTTATCAGATTACAAAGGATATATAAATATAAAACCAGCTATATCGAAAGCAGAAAATCAGGTCGTGTTTCCGTGGCTGAGACTTGATCAGGTTCTGGGCTCTAATGCTGCCAAAACACACGACTTACGCTCAGTTTTGCACCTGAACGCACCCTGAGGCTGCTGTTGCTTAATGCTGATTGATTCATTGTGACTTGAAGAAGCTGCTGAACTAAACCTTTGTGAGACAGTAGGTTAGGTAATATGAATGACGCAGTGCGGCCTCTGGCATCATGGAGGTCAGGTCAGTGGGAAACTGAGCTGTGGGGTCAAAGGTCAAGAACAGAATAGTTTTAACTGTGATGGCGTCTATTTTTCTAGTTTAATTTTTCAAAACTGCTGGGATTTCTTTCTTTCTTTCTTTCTTTCTTTCTTTCTTTCTAACAATTAACGTGTGTTTTAAAGTCTATGATTAACACTGGTACAGTTTTTAGCAGGAAACAGAATCTGTTGACACTTTTTAAAATAAAACTGAAGCAGAGTTTCTCCCTGTGTTTGTTCACTTCTGATGAAGGTGTTTGAGTTTTTAGTCTGTGTGACACTTATTAGTTTGACTTAAGTAAAGAAAATAAAAATTTTAAAGAAATCAGACTTTTTAGATCATTTCCGTCAGTTTTTAAAGTTTTAGTCAGTTGGATGAAATAGAACAAACTTTAAAACTAAAACATTCAGAAAATGTCTTCCTTCAAAACTCTTTAAAACTGTATTTTTCTAATAACAGACAAGTCATCGACATAAACTAATTATTAGCTGCAGTTTGTGTCTTTGTGTGACTGACATGTTTCATGCCCTCTATTGTCTTTTATTATCACTAATGGCACTTTGAACTGTATTGCTTTCACTCTGTCCTGTGAAAAGGGAAATAAAATAAATACATAAATAAATAAAATGGACTCAGTTTGACTCAAACCTTTCACTGGTTTGGACTCTTTTTTTCAGGCAGAGAATCAGAAACAGTTGCAGGTCTTAACTGATCAGGAAACCATGGACATGTTTGTAAAGTAATAGTGTTGGCTCTGAACTAAAGGTTCAGCAGCACTCTAACACAGACTTATTGCACAAAACACAATAAAATAGTCACAAAAGACAATAAAAAATTTGGAACTACTGGTACAGAAGCCTTAAAGACCAAATTCTGGTAAACCTTTTTCTCTGTACTGTCTTTTAACTTCAAACTACTTCTCTCAAAACGAACATGTCAGACTCTTACTGGACTTTCCATTGGTGAACTCTCCTTCGTTCTCATCATCCACTGGGATCTTCTCGTATTTACCGTGACCAGTGACGACAAACTTGTACTTTTTAGAGCTGCTTGTTGAGGCCTGCAGGGAAAAAACATCATTTTATAACACTGTACACGTACAGCACCGGATTATACAATACAATGCCTCACATTAAAGGACGTTGATCGCAGAACTGACCTTGGCTCTTTGTCCTGGTCGTCCCGAGTCGCTGATGATCTCCCACATGTTCTTCTTCTGCATCACGTCTCCAGGCTTCACGTCCTGACAAACCAGTGATCAGTTATTTTCTTCACTTTTATTAGGTACACTGAGCTGAAACTAAAGGAGCCTCATTTTTTGTATCCAGTTATTAAACCAGGGAAATGTCACTGCAATGGTCACCATGAAAAATTAGCCTCAGATTCTTTCATTTTGGATTAATATTATTTCAAAAAATGAATCCATGTATTAAAAAACTTCAGTTTTCCAAACAGAAAGCAGGAGCAAGTGAATATGATTCCAGCTCCAGTGTGATACAGATACATGAAGATGAACTAAAGACACTGAGCAGATTTTAAAAACTGACAGCAACAAGTTTTTTTTTTTTTTGAGAAATAAAAGCTACAGATCAACTTCACATGTGGCTTCAAAGAAGGAGTCGTCGTCAAGTTTTAGATTATTAAAAACAGATATAGATAGAAACACAATCAGTTGAATAAAGTATAAAGTGTGTTTTTGATCTCAGTGATTTCCTGACTGAACAAAGAGAAATCTGAGTTTTAACAGATGCTGTACCACGCTTCTCCACAAGAGGGAAACCTCACATCACAAACTCAAAGAGCTGCACCTGAACACATCACAACTCAGTAGGCTCAGTTTATCTCAGGATGTAAAACCTGATCAACTCAGAGTCGACTGTTCCTGTTGCTTTGTCTGACTTTTCAATCAAAATTCATTCAAAAAGTAAGTGCTTCAAGTTGAACATGGTAACTTACAGCTGGTTTGCCTGCTGACTGTCTGCTACCTTCAGTTGGTCCCTTTACCCACTGGGTGATCAGGTTGGCCACGCCCACCTTCAGTCCATCTGTGTCCTGTATGAGAAAACAAACAAACAAACAAACAAAAAAACAATAAGTTGAGTTTGTGTGGAAAAAAAAAAAAAAAAAATCAGCAACCTGCAGAATCAGAGTTTTACAGCAGGTCAACAAGGTCCATCTTCTCCTGGAGGAATCCTGAGTTGTTTTCAGACTAGATGAGATATATCATCTCTACAGTGTGTTCTGGGTTGACTCTGAGGTCTCCTACTAGTTGGACGGGTCCAGAAAAAGTCTCCACCAGGAGGCGTTCAGGAGACATCCTGATCAGATGAACCACCTCAACTGGCTGCTTTAGATGTGAAGGAGCAGCAGCTCTACTCTGGGCTCAGCATTTTAGTCACGAGGCAGTGACCTTAAACTTTGACCTTTGACCATTAAATTAAATATGTCTTTTAGTCTGAGTGAACATTCCTTTACGTTCTGGACATATCACGTTTATAAGAATGAAACAATGCTGACATCACATCAACAGGATCCTGAGGAGCAGGAGCTGCTCTCAAATTTACCTGGAAATCTGTGAGATTTTATTTATATTCTTATCCAAAAAATAATAATAATGTTGATTTAATATTATAATTTAAAAAGAAAAAAATGATGTTCAAATTCTCCTGCTTTGATTAATTAAACCCCAAAGTCAGAAAGTTCATTATGACACAGTCTGAGCTCCAGTTAAAGGTCCCATATTATACCTTTTTACAACAAGTTAACGTAGCTCTATGAGCTCCACTGAACATGTCTCCGAAGTAGTTTGTTGAAAATACCTCTCAGATCTCTCTACCCCCTGTTTAGAACAAGCTGATTCTCATTAGAATTCCTACATGCAAATAAGCTGATACTGGCCACGCACCATTCCAGAACCGTGGGCACCAGCACTAAAGATCATTGAAACTGACCCTCTCTACTCAATTCTACCTGTTAAGGCCCATTTATGCTTTACGCAGGATACGCGTAAGGGGATTGAAAAGAGTCTTTTGTCCATCGTTTCATGCACATTTTGGTTATTTTCAGGAGCTTAATGATCCGTAGAAGTACGCAGCAAATAGAGCAATACCACCGGAAACCGTCAGGGCAGTTTTGAGCAGTTTAGCTCATGTGCGACGAGCGAGAGGCACAAAGAAGAAGAAGAAATCTCACTCCCAAATTTCAGGAAGTAGGCAGGACCAACCAGCTGTGTTTCCTGACCTTGCAGGTTGCAGCCTTGCTCGGACTCTGGGTCCAGGCCTCTCCGGCTTCAAACAGGTTCTTCTTGGAGGCGACGACCTCAGGTGAGTTGGGCAGGTCACTCAGCGATGCCTTCGCTGCTCGGGCCTCCTGAGAGTTCTGCAGTGACACGGACATTATGACAATTTTAGCCAAAGTCAACTCATTTCTGTCAATAAAAAGTGAGAATAAAAAGACAGAATTTAACTTTGATGCTTTGTACTTTAACAAGTGTTGGTAATTGTCCTAAGTTTTTTTTTTTTTTTTGTCCTTCAAAAAAAGGCTATTTTATCTGTGAGACTTCCTGTGACATGTGACCTCTATGCTCTTTTTTCAATTAAACATTAAAAAAAGAAATTAAGTCAGTTTCTTACATTTAAATATCCATATGGAAGCCATAAGAGACAATTTAATTACATTTTCACATTTAAACATTCTCTGCATTACAGAAGCTTTATGCAGTTGAGTGAACATATGATAATATTTGAAATTTTTGCTACTACACACTTTGACTAGGAAGATGAAAATATTTTTGTCTTTGGCCAACATGGACTTCATACCTACATTGTTTCATATGAATGATGTTGATTTATACTAAATTTAATAAACAAAAACACACTCAGTCTTTTATTGCATTTTGTGTCAAACCTGTTGAAAACCTGTTAAACGTGAAGCAGTGAACGTTGGATATATATAGAGAGTGAGGTCATCAGCCTGGTGTCACAGAGCTGCAGCACAAAAAGGGTCATGAGCTGATTCTGCCCTCAGCCCGGTACGGACAATGAAGGCTATTATATAAATAATAGCATCAGAGATGCTCACGTGGAATTGTTTCCTTTGGGCAGAGCCATACTAACTGTTTTCCCCTGTTTCCAGTCCTTGCGCTAAGCTAGGTTCCTCAGAGGACTTAGGTTCCTCAGACATACTTGATCCTGTGACCCCCTGCTCCAAATACATCCTCAGGACAATGAAGTGCACTGCCTCTAGGGGGCACTGGCATCATTATAACCTGCTCAAAGACATGGTTCAGGTCTGAATCAGATTTGATGATGATGAACTGCTCCTGGACTCTCTGACTGAGGCGGAACAGTTTGCTGAGGACAGCTGAGTCTCTGACGGGGGACACCGACCTGAAACTCTCCATTTTTATTCCAACTAAACCTGTGTCTTTTCAAACAAAAGCTGAGGGTCAGGATAAGACGTGTTTATGAGTTTGATAAGAACAATAAGATACGATAAGACGTGTTAGAGGCTCTGTATGTAAAAAAGTCAAAGTATATTGTCAGAGAATAAAAAGATACTGGTGCATTTATGAGCAAAGGTTGAAATGAATAAAGGTTGCTGTTGTGAGAGTATGATGTTAATGTGTGTGTCAGCTGACCTCCACAGCGTGGGCGTACTGCTCCAGTTTGTCATCGATCTTTGACGTAAGGACGAGAGGCTGTGTTTTCTTAAAGCTGTTACTGTAAAAACAAACAGAGACACAGATCTGAGACAAGAGAAGACAAGAGAAGCTTTCTGACTGATTAACTGATCTCAAGTCAAGGTTTTTCTTGAATCTTAGGAAACTTTCAGCTCTCCATGAGAATTCAAAATTAAAAGTTCAGCAGTTTTCTGTGATTAGTCTATCTTGTTTTTTTTTCCAATAGTAATAAATATAAGTTAATTTAATTCTGATAATCAAAACATGAGATTCAATCTGAATCAGTCATCCTCAGACTTTCTGAGAAACAGAGTTTATCTTTGAGGTAAATGAAAATGGATCAGTTTCTTCGGCATTTCTTCCTTTGAATCAGAACCAGAGAATCTCAGTGACACATGTGGAACAGGAGTCCACACGCCGACTGTGAATAAATGAAAGTGTTTTCATCTCGAGTCTCTGCAGATCCAGAAGGCTTCATTCTTTCATGCAGCTGTCCAAACTCAGCCTCCGCCGTTGCTCTCCCTGAACACTGCACCTCCTCCTCCATGTCCACGTTCTCCTCCTCCCTCACATTTCTTTTGGTTTACAGCTCCAGATCGGAGCCATGCGGCTGGATGAGGTCATTCCTTCACAAAGGGGGAGGAAACCTCATCCATCATCCCAATCACTTGCTTCAACATGTCGGCAAGCAACACCCACTTTTTAACAGCGGTTTATACCTGATGATGTCATGACCAATGTAGGCAGAAAAATGACATCAGAGACACATCTGAAGGTTTTACGAGTTGCCTCCTCTGCAGTTCCATCCATGATCTGAGGTTTACAGCCTCAACTTGTACTTCCACCTCTTTATTTAGTCTTCTTAGTCTTTATTTATTTTATTTTAGACCTAACTGGACGTTACAGTTCCGTTTTTTGTGCTGACACAGCTCAGAGGTCAGGGGTCGGGTCCGTTGGCGTCATGCCTCCTCTGAACGGCGCCCCCTGTTCCTGGTCCAGTCGTTGTGAGATAAAAGCGTGGACGTAAGACTTCGCTCCCACTGAGAGCTCCTCGCAGCTGATAACCAGCCGCTGCAGACTGCCTGGAGCCACCGCACCTCACCACCACCACCAGAGAAAACAGCAGCCGCTGCATCTGGATGGAGTTAGACTGAGCCATAAATCAGACAGTGATGCACTGAGAGGTGGAGAAGTGACCTCTGACCTCGGCGTCAGTGTTTACTTTAAGACAGTGGAGTGTTAAACAGCAGTAACTGATAATTTTCCATTTAAATACCCATAACTCTTTCGTCGGGTTAAGGTTTAATTTAATCCTCATAATCAGAAACAAAAGCTTCAACATTTAAATGTCATTTCCTCTGCTGACACAAGTTTTTAAACTCAGGACTAGTTCAAACAAATGGGCTGAGGTTTACTCCAACTTTTAGTGTAGCTGACAAAGTTTCCAAAGAACATGACCATAGAGGCAATGTTTTTAAAATGATGCCAGAAGCATCCAGAACATTTGAATGTGATGGAGGCGTTACAGAGCGTCCCCTGCTCTCATCAGAACATTCACCTTTTCTTCAGCGAGTGGGTCAGGGACTCGGTTCTTTCTGTGATCTGAAAAAGAAAAAAAAAGACAGGAGAAGTCTGAAGTCATTTCGTATTTTTCTGACAAATGCCGGACGTTTTCCCTCCACGTTGCTGCCTCGGTTCAAGAAGTGTGTTAATTGCAGCTCGGCTCTGCGTTCAGGCCGCAGACCGCCACCACTCTGTCCAACACAAACACAACCGGGTCTGCTGGGCTTCATCAGATTGAACCAGTCACCAGACGCTCTGCAGACACGAGCAGAGGATGAATGGAACATGGTTTATAAACCTGATGTCCTTGAAAAGACTGACTCCTTCTTATTTATATTTTAACATTTACTCAGATCCTTTATGTGCAGTACAAGTAAATACCACAGTGTTTTTTTTTAAAGCTGTATCCTACTGACTGTATGTGAATGTGATAAGTCAATGATACCGTACATGCTGATTTTTCCAACTTGAGGCCTAAAACTAGAAGGACCTAAAACTCTTTTATACTGAAAGTCCTGAAAGGAAGTTGTGATTCTTATCTATCGCAACCAATCAGATTGTGTCTTAGTTCATATGTAGTCTGAACATTTGACAGAGCTGTTATTTATTTATCAGCTTATATAGGGAAGGGTTTAATTTGATTTAGATCAGCTTCATCCTGGCTATAGCTGGTCCCCGGTCAAAGATCCAAGGAAAGGCCTCAATAAACAGGTGTCCAAAAACTTGATGATCTGTTCAAAAGATCACAACACGGTTTCTTTTTTTGTGGGTAAAACTATGAGCTACAATCAAAATCACAATTCCAGTGATGCTAAAAGCCAAGTAGATGCTAGTTTTATTCTGAAAATCCTGATAGGAAGTTGTGATTCATACTGTCCCTTTCAATACTTTCTTACTCTTTATATGGGGGTATTTTAATTTTTACATTTCTCTCTCCAATGCAGCCCCACTTCTTGATCTGCAGGTGGCGATGGTAGTTGTGGTTCCGAACCAGGACTCCAATCTCCAGCTGCAGTTAGCAGGCTAACTCAAAGTTCTGTGTTCCCCTGTTATATTAATGCGAATGGCCCAAAATCTAATTTTAACCTTCAGTGTAAATGTTCATTTCATGCCAAATGATGGTGCAGTGGTGCAGAACACACATGCAGACTCATGCACACGGACGTCTCCATCAACACCCTGCTACAGAGCCCCTAAACTCCTGCACAATAACTTAATACCTGGATCTTGTCTCTGTCAGATACAATTAATGAATAAATTTCAGGGGCTTTGTAGCAGATCAGAACTTGTGCCTAAAATTAGAACCTGACGCAACCTAAGTGTGGTGGACACAAACCATAGACCAAACTCACACCAAAAAATACTTCTCTCATAATACAACATGCTTTTCCTGGCTTTTTTCAAACACACACACACACACACATGGACACACACATGCGACTTACAAGTTGAGACCGAACCCATTGGCTGTGGAGATAACACACAGTTTCATGTCAATAGGTTAATTATGTAATGTAGTGTAATGGATCAACAGGTCCAAGGACAGATCACCCCCCTAGAAGTATTCGCAGCATCCAAGAGTCCAGAGTTAGCCAGAGTTAGCTCACAGTAAGTCCAGATTGACTGATCCAGGGTCAGGCTTCATTGTCAGAAAAACTGTTCTTGACCAATTGTGGAACAGTTGCAAAGATTTTATTTTTATTATTTTGTCTTTTACATCCTAAATAAATAAGACCTTTCCTTGTCTGAACTTCCAACCTACAAATTTCCCTCCATTGTGTTCATCATCTTCTCCCTCACAGATTACAAAACAATTCACAGACATTTACTATGAGCAACATCTGTGTTTGAATAATTCAATGATAACAGCTTTCAAGTTGTTTCTACCAGATTTTTTTTTTTTTTTTTTTTTTTTGATGAACATGACTGATACAAACATGTTGCAGCTGCCAAACATATTCCAAGATGACAATACCAGGATTGGGTTCAAATAGTGAAAGAGTGGTTCAGGGAGCATAAGACATCATTTTTACACATGGATATTAGAGTGTGTGATCTTTTTTTTTTTTTTTTTTTTTTTTGGTGGTGACTTTTGTTTTGACCAGGCAGCATTGTCATATGGTTAGTGGGTGATATTTACCTTGTGTGTCGGAGCTTTGGGACTGAACGGACTGAACATCTCATCTCCGTCCACACTCAGGCTTTTCATCCTCTCTGCTGCCTCCATCCTCCTCCTCTCGATGTCCTCCTTCATCCTCCTCCTCTCCTCCTGGAGTCACACACACCATTAGCTTCCATGTGTCTGATTAAATCGTCCAACTCTTCAGCTGCTTAAGAGGCTTAAAGGCTCAAATGACACATTATAAAAATAACAGAGTGGATCAGCTGCTCTAATTTTGTTATAGAAACTCTGCTGATGTGTTGAGAATATTTTTACAGAGAGATTTGGAGGATTTTAAAGATCTGGTGGGAGCTTTAACTGTGTAATGGAGTTTGTGTTTAAAAGGTGGCTGGGGGTTATAGATTTAACTTTTCAGCTTCAGCAGAAATAGAGATTTTAAAAGACAAAGATGCTTCTGTTTTATTTTAGTTAGTTGCTGCAGTCGTGTAAAGGTCTGAGTGTTTTTATAACAAGCAGGGTCACCTCCTCTCTGGCCAGCCGCTGCTGCTCCTCCTCTTCCCTGCGATGCTCCTCCTCCTCACGAACTCGGCGCCTCTCCTCCCGCCTCCTCTTCAGCTCCTCCAGCTCCTGCTCTGCCTCAGCCTGCCGCTGCTTCAACTGGTCCAGCTCTTGACTCTCCTTCACCTGGAGGCTCCGACGGATCTTCTCCAGACGCTGCTCCGTCTCCAGGATGGCCTCTGCCTCCTCAGGCTCTGCAGCTCTGCTGCAGGGAGGTTTTAAATAGAAAACTTTCATTTATGACTGGACTAGATTGTCTGGGTGGAAAGTTCTTTCGAGACTTTCTGCCTGTAAATAAATAGCCATCTCCTAATATGACAGCTGCAGACAAGTTTTCATTACAGATAAATATCTAATAAAGAAAACATCATACCTGATGGATCTTTTTGTCTTGTTGCTGATGTATGATATCACCTCCTCGTTGGCTGCATCTCCATTGGCATTGCTGTGTTTTGGCTCTTGATGAAGGAAAACCTTGGATGTGTAGGAGACTTTAACGTCTTTTCTCTTCTCCACCTACACATAAAAAGATGAATGTTGATTAGTTTCTTGCTGATAGACAATGTATATTAACTTAATCATTTCCTAAAGGATGGGACTTGTTTTAGATCAATTCAATTCAATTCAGTTTTATTTATATAGCGCCAGATCATAAAAACATTTATCTCAAGGCACTTTACATAGAGAAACCCAACCCAACCCAACATTTCCACAATGAGCAAGCGCTTGGCGACAATGGAGGAAAAACTCCCTTTTAACAGGAAGAAACCTCCAGCAGAACTGGGACTTGCTCAAGTTGCCCTCAGACTTGGTTTAAACTATAATTATGGAAGATTTAATCTCAGAAACCAGAGTTGGTCATGTCATAAAAACCTGAAATTGGTTTATTTGTTTATTTGAGGCTTGACTTGTCCATCAAAGTCCAAAGACTATTGACAAGTGTGGTCAATATTACAGGACTCTAAAATGACATGTGGCAAGGAACTTGATACTAGACCCAGAAAACTTTAGATCTAACTCTGGTTCGTCTCAAATAGTTTGAATGGCTCAACTTTGATGGGTGTTTGAAACCTGATGTGACTTTTGTGCTGAATGACTGATATGTGATGGGATTTGACTTTGACTCAACGACAGATTCACAGATCACTTTAAGCCTGGTTTAAACTGACTGAAGTTGAACTTGAGATTTGATTTGAGAACTTGGAGTTGTCTCAACTCTGACTTTTCTAGATCAAACTGTCAAACTTACATCTATTTTTGGACTCTTCATCTCCTCCTTCCTTTTGGTCATCACCTCCTCTCTCTTCCTCTTCTCCTCTTCCTCCCTCTCCTTCTCCCTCCTCACCCTCTCGGCTTGAACCACCTGCTCATCACGCTCCTTCCTCCTTTCTGCCTCCATCCTGGCTCTGTCCATCTCCTCCTGCTCCTGTCTCTGGAGTCGGCTGGAGGACGTGACAGAGGCCTGGACGGTCTTTGTGGTTACGGCTTTGTTTATTGTGTCCTCCTCTTCGTCGTCATCCTCCTCGCCTCCCTGGCTGAGCTCCTGCAGGCGCTGCTGCCTCCGTCTCTCTCTGCGCTGGGTCCAGTCGCTGAAGCCTTCGTCCTCCTCCAGAGATGGTGAGCTGGTTGGCTTCCAGTCGCAGTCGTACCTGAGGACAGATAGGACAGGATTTCAGGATGGCTGGAGTTTAACTGAGGTTAAACAGACGTAGTTTAAAGATGGATAATTCTGACTAAACTGAAGAATGTGTTTTCTCCTTCATAATTTTAAAAAAAAAGAGTCTTCACTATGTAAATTATTTGCATAATGAAAGGAAAAAAGTGTCAGTTCTCTCTCCACTGATTGGCCACACAATCAGTGGATTGGCCACACTGTGTTCTTCAGGTGTCTGCGCTGTGTAGGAAGTCGACCCAGAATCCAGCATCAGATGTGAAACTGAAGGTGAAAGAAATGCTCCGGAGGCTTCCGGCCAGGGTGGACAAAGAAGTGTGCATTAAGAGCATGAAAATATTTTTCAGCAGTTTGTTCTCCCAGCTGAACATCTGAAACACATCAGTGCAGCCTGATGGATGTGAACATGTCTCCACGCCAAGCACAGCAGATTAAAAAAAAATTTCTTCACTGATTAGCTTCTGTAATCAGAAGCTAATGGCAGCAGCCGCAGCTGAAACAACATGCAGGGAAAACAGGAAATGGGAACGAGCCAGACACACCTACAGTAATGTTTGTTTTAAAGGGTTTATATATGACATTAGTGTCAAATTCAGATTAGTGAGACACTCGTTTCTGAGATTAAAGATATAATTCATGAGAAATAAAAAAGGTTTGATCAACCTTGTCAACTTTTACTTTATATTCAGATTTATCAAAAGGAAATAGTTATTTCAGACATTTATAAAAATAGGGCCTGGTGACTGAGGCAACATGGCAACATGAGTATGTCTCATAATTCACAGAGAGTGCCGGTGTGTGTTATGTGATGTGGCAGTAACCCTGTATGATATCACAACTCCGTTCCTCACAAATCAAACAGCCGCAGCTCCTGCTACCCCCCACACTAACCTGCTGATTTAAGCTAATGGAAATGTGTTTTGTGTTTCCAGGAGCTGGCAGAAAGGAATTCACTCAGCATTCCCCACATGATTAAGATACTCAGCCCGCCGCAGAGTCCCCCCGCTGCATGATGGGAGTCTCTCAGCCTGATCTCTGCGCAGCTAATCAGCCTTAACAAGCGCTCTTAGTGCTGTTTGTGTGCTTTTGGATGTTTGAACTGCGGAGTCGACACCTGAACAGATTCAGTCAAGGTTCTGATATGTTTTCGTGACGATGTGCTGTTTTAATTTTATTTCTATGATGTGTCATTTCAAACTAAATACAAATATAATTTTTCCCTAAAAATCAATGAAAAAAAAACCCTGCTTCATCCAGCGAATGTTTGTGAATGTTTAACTTGATATCAGATGTGGTAGGTGATCCTGGCCGTGAGTCAGGTCCGGAGGCAATAGCAACATTTGCAGTAGCGATTGCAGCACGACGGACAGCTGAGGGAACTGTCAACTTGTTCAATGTTCCTGATCATTAAAAGAAACAAACACTTATAGCTCTTCATTCATATCTATACTCTCATCCTTGGATTAGAATGTAGAGCAGCTTACATGGAGGTTCATATGCTAATGTGGTTTCCTAACAAGGTCAATATTCAAATTAAGCTCCAAAATTGAATCATAATCTCATTATTTCATTCAGCCTCACTGCTGATCCAGGTCTGGATGGATAAAGCTCAACAGCTTCTGTCTACCATGACAGTCATTGCACCATTGCTCCTTCACCCTCCATCACCTCTAACAAACCAACACTGAATACCTTCCACTGACAACTATCATCTGATTTATTAATGGTCAATATAATATATCAGTGGTCAATGGTCAATATCAATGGTAATTTTTTTTTAAAACTTTTAAAATGGGCATAAGACAGACATAGTGTCAGCAAACATCTGCATGTTCATCCCTGAACTCTGACCTCCCTGGAGGCAGGAAACCATGTAGCAATTTTACCAGACGGAGGTTTTTCAAAGCAGCATTACATCATTACTCTATGTCAGTCAGAGGAGCTTTCAGTTACAGCCTGCAGCCGTGGAGCAACCGCAGCCTGAAACCAGCTGAGCCGCCATGTGACGGAGGAGAAGGTGTTGGAGATGCAGGCTGTAATTAAAGTCTGAAATTATAAGTCGGCTGAAACGCCACAAGCTTTGACACAGTGGTAGTTTTCCCAAGGGGAAGCTTTGTAGTAAACATTCTTTGGGAGTTGTGTAATGAGAAGGCAGCTGTGTGTTTGTCTGAACATCAACACGACGGGAGGTTGTTTTCAGATTTTTCCCAATGGAAACATTTGTTTTATGTAACCAGACATCGGCAAGAGTAACAATAGTTAAGGGGGGTTGGTACAGCGAGCAGTGAGGACGGAGAGAAACCAATGCGCGGCACATCAAGCTTTTAGTTACACAGCTGGGAAATGTGATGACAAGACTTTTTAAAACTCACAGTTATCACCAGAGAGAAAAATCCAGTCACACAGTTAGCAGCTTGTACAGGAAGTCATTGGACATAAGGCCAATGAATGAATAATGTTCAACACTTAATAACTTCCTCAGTTCCCACGATTACACAGAAGAGGAATTCAGACACATTTTGTTGTTGTGTTTGCATCTTGCACTGAAAAACTAAGATTTTTCAGGTGAATCCAGTGAAATCACTGTCACATTTAATACTTTGGCGCTGGAACCAGAAAGAAGAAAGAAAGAAAAGAACTTCTAAAAGAAATCTAAAATTGAATGGCATAAACAGGAAACTGCTGTTCACACAGTAAAACCCTGTAGGCTGACAGATCCTGAGGGCTCTGCTGCTAAAACGTTAGCATAAACCAATCAATCATGTCCATTCATGTGTGATGATTAACCCAAGAGGGATCTCTGTGGGTCTGCACTGTTAAGTAATCTGTGATTACCGGTACTTACCTGTTCAAGGCCAATAACCTGATTTCTCTGGTGACCGTTAAGTAATCGGTGGTTACCTAACGGTCACCAGAGAAATCAGGTTCTTGGCCTTGAATCCATTAACTACATTTGGCTTGAAGGAAAAAAAAAAAAAAACAATAACAGTCCATTGTTAGTTTGGTCTGAGTTTGTGTTCATGCTGATTTATGACAAACAACAAAAAGTCTGACAAACTTCATCAGACTGTCTCAGGGGAAATCAAAGGTGACATTCAAGATTCACACACTTGATACATCGCTCTCTTCACCATCCACATGCAGTTTATCCTCTAAAATTATTATAGTCACATATGAACTGTGATAAACTTTGAACGGAACAGTCCCAGAATACAGCTGGTACCAAGATCAGATTTTAGAACCAAGTGTTAAAACACTGCAAATTTATTCAAACTGATATTTCAAAACAGTACATACATTTATGTGATTCTGTGATTGTCCAGTCTGTACTAACCTGTTCTCCTCTGTTGGCATCTCATTCTCCGGCGTGGACTCTCCAGGTGTTGAGCCGCTGTTTCTGCGACGTAGAGCCTCTCGAGCTCTTCTGCGACGCTCCCTCTCCACCTCTTCGGCATCTTCAATGCTCCTCTGAGCCGTCAGCCTGGGAAGGACAGGGGGTAACAACAGTGTGTTTATTTCCAGGTCTGCCCTAAAGTTAATTCATGAGCTTGACTGTACCTTTTTTCATGTTACTCCATATTTCTGTGCAAAATTCAGATTTTACTCCACTCTATTTTTGGACTTCAGAGACACATCACTGCTGTTCAGTTGTTGGATATTGTTGGATGTTTTACTCACAGGAAAGGAACATGCAGTGCAGTACAGTGAATGACTACTAGGACTCTAAGAATTTTCAAAAGACCCAGAAACCTCCTGAAGGAATTGTGGGACTTCTTAAAGGTCCACAACAACCTCCAAGAACCTGTACAACCTCATTGATCAGTACAACCTCTGAAATTATGTATGGAACATTCTCACCATTTGAACCTTCAAAAGGAGCAGTAAAACTTTCTTTAGGAGTATATCAGTTGTATCAGCAAAGTCTAAAACTTCCAAAACTATATCTAACATCCCAGAGATTCTAAGAGAAGTCAACCTTCTCAATGATCACTACAACCTCTTGAAGGACATCAGAATCTTCATAGACTAATACCTCCTACAAGAAAACCTCCCAAATAACCACTAGAACCTCAGAGAGAACACGAAACATTTAGATTCTGTAGAAAATGTACTGATGTGATGTGAGTAACAACCCATAGTGTGCCACCCAAGTTTTTCCTCTGTCATCTGTATAACAACAGCGTGTTCCATCCTACTCTACTTCCATAATGATAAAGACTGAAAAAACAACCACATTTCAGAAAATCACTTCCTCAACAAAGTTCCCATTGTGTGATCTCACTTATTACTGCAAACAAACAAACTAATGTACTGAGGTAGAGTCAAAGGCCTGTACAGCTCATGATTTTCGTCGTCAAAGATCCGGACAATTTTCTATTTTCAAATCATTAAATATTACATTTTCACTGAAAGTGATTTGAAAGGCTGCTAATCAAATTTCAAAGCAGTTGTTCTTCACCCTGATGACTCAGTGTGAGAAGAAATCCCTCTTATCTACTGGTTTAGGTATAAAAGATTGGACTCAGTGTCTCTGTGAAAAAGAAAATCCCCCAGATTTCCAAAAACCTCGCAGAAGTAATCATTTCAACTCTTCCTCCCCTGACGAGTTTTCCACAGTGACATTGCTTCTGTCTTCTGTCGTCACTGCTGGTGAAGAAACAATAAAACCTTAAATGAGAAACATTCGCCTGACGCTGCAGACTCCTGACTCATTGTCGTCTCTGCTCGGCCTCGTCACTCTCTGAACAAAGAGTCTGTTAGGTTGTGAAGAGGCTGAGAAGAACAAGAAGAGGAACATCTGTTCGGCTTCGGGGAGAAAAATGACAACGGCTGTTTATCTGCAGGATAAACACACACGCTGTTCACCTCGTGTCAGCATGACATCACTCTATTTATTACAAACACTGTAAATCTTTATTTATCCAAAGACAACCAGCCAAACGCGAATACGCCCTGATTTACATTGACACAGTGCTTTAATCCCACAACCAGTGTTCCCTGTTCTCTTTAAATGTTATTACATTTTCACTGTTTGTTCTACACTGGAAGCAAAATGGTTTGTAAGAAAATGAGAAGACAACTTTAGTAATCTGTAGTGACTGTGGAGTGTATGATTTTGGCTCATATTATATTATATATTGGCCCATATTCCAAAAAAAGCGGATCTAATAAACCAGCCTGTGTCATGTCGTCAGTATGTAGGCTATGTCGAAAAACTTGAGACAAAAATGACAAATAACTAGGAGCAGATAGATTTGGTCAAATTATTTTGCGTTTTCATTTTTTTCATGTGAGAATTCACCACAACAAAAGTCCAGAGCAGCAGCAGGTCAATGAGCTCCATGTGGTTGTTCAGGTTTCCAGTTACTAAACTCACATTCGGCTTCTGAGTCACTAATAGATCCTTAATGGCTCCCAGTCTGCATCTGGCCCTACCCCTGCTCTGGAAAGATCAATGCAGATAGGAGTCACTGTGACCTCTGACCCTCAACATCAGCACAGATAAAGATTTTATCTTTGTACTTTTTCACATCCAGTTTACTCCTGGTCTCTGATTTACATCAGTGACAAGAAACAACTGACAACTTTGCTCTGGAAAGATTCAGAACAAGAAGCTGTTAACGATCAAATAAATCATTTGTTGTTGTTCGTCCTCCTCATCATTTCTATTACACCAGGTTTTCGTGATCTTCATCAGTCATGTTGTTCTTTAAAGGAAATACCAAAAATAAAGAGCATGACAAGTTGCTGTTAGTATAGAAACAAGCCACAATTGAGAATTGGTTGACAACCAGTCAAGTCAGAGGTCATAGAAAGACAATAAAGGGGTTAAAATTGAGCTTCCTGTTAGAGTTAATTGTATGTTTTCTCTGCCACTAAGCAGGTGGAGGTGACAGTCACTTGCCAACAGATATGGGAACGTCCTTGTGTTTATATCAGAATATCAGATTATAATCTGTCCTCTGAGTAGTGGTTAGCATGCTAACTTCAATAGAAGCAAAACAAGATATAAGTTAAGAGACTTTATGCTCATTGTAGTTTTACAATATGTCTGTTTAGGGGAGGCTGGAGGTGACCGCTCTGGAGAAGAAGCTGTTTCTTAGTCTGTGTGTGTCTCAGTGGTCCTGTATCCTCTTATTGATGGAAGAGGGACAAACAGTTTGTGACCAGAGTGGGCTTTTGACAATGTCGCTGTCCTTATGTCAGTGACTATTATAGACTGTATTTATATCCTATGTGACCTATGATCCTTTGGTCAGTCTGAACTACCTGGGCCATGTCTATCCAGTGTCCTGCAGTGCAGCTGGTGCAACACACTGTGATGCAGTGGCAGATGTCGCTCTCTATTATGCTCAAGACTAATGGGAGTCTTTCAGGACATCGACATGTTCACATGGAGAACAACTGATTCCCAGATCTACTGGAAACAGGTCTCAGATCTGAGCTGAGTTCTGGAAACCAGAAAGTGATAAGCTCAGCATTACAGTCACTTCCACCACCTCCTGTCCTCTCGTTCTGACCTTCCTGTGGGCAGGCGAGGACGAGTGGAGAGGAAATGAGCGCAGGCACAGAGGTGGAGAGGCCGCTGCACAGCTGGATGGATGTGGGTGAGCGTTTCACTGCTGTGACCCGGAAAACTGACACAGGCTGGACAGAGAGGAGGGAAAAATCTGCGTCAGGCCGTGGTCAGTGTGTCAAGACAGTTCATTTGCAGTTTTAAATATTGCATTAGATGGAAAAAGCTACTTTTGCCAAGAACTTTTAGTTTTTAGGCTTTGAGGTGGATTTTGTCTTGTATCAGGAATAAGTTTTGAGAGAAGAGAAGAGGCAGTGGTTATAGAAGTCATAAAGCCCTTTCTTTTTTTTGTCTGTTTATTATAGCTACGTGTAACATTTTGGTTTTGGAGTTTCATGGTGTTCCCTGTTTGTTGGTCTGTGATATTAAAGGACCAGATTTACCAGCAGCTTCACTTCCACCTCCTTGTTCTGTGTTTTCTCAAAACCAAATCATGATCTCCCAGATTACGTCATCTCATCCAAAACTTCACCCAGAGTTGCTCTGGACTGTATCGGGGTAACTTTGCGGCCCCAGGTAATTTGCATCAGCACGCACAAAACGTTTTCCTTCCTCTGTGGGAGGCGAGTGGGATATTTGTTGTCCTGGGTTTGTTGTTTCTCTGTAAAATGACACCAGGCAGGACTGAGCACGTTGCCTCACTCACAGTTTTACTTCAGGTGGAGGCCGACAAAGAGTCTGTTAGGCCCCTCAGGTCATCAACGCTCCTGAGCTGATAAATCAACGAGGGAGTGTTGAAATATATATGTTAGTACGCAAGTATATATATATATATATATAAAAGGTTGATGGAAATGACAAACTTAAATGGCATTTCATTTTAAAAGATGGGTTACTGCAACCTTATAAATCAGTTATTTTCTTTCCTATTGTTTTTCTCTAGTACTCTTCTGATCAGTTATTTGTGTAATCCTATTGTGTATTTGTGTATCTTTGGCTGATGTTCAGTTCTACACCTGTTCAAAGGACAAGACCCAACATGTGAGTCGAACAAACCAGACAAGACCTGAAGCTGATTTTTTTCCTGGTGACGAGTCTGAGCAGCAGTTTTATGTGCTACGTTATTTTTTCAAGTAAAAATGTCAAAAACAATTTTCATACCTCTGGGAGGGTCAGTGGTGTTTTTAAGATGCGTCCTTAGGTCTTTGAAAAATTGTGAGGAAGTTTTTTTTCTTTTATCTCATGTCTATAATCACAATTAATCTTGCTATTAATTGCGTTAATTGCGATTAATTGAATTTTTTTTTTTTTTTTTAAATCTGCTCCAATTTTATGCCACACATAAGGGTGCAAGATGTGTGTGACACACTAAAGTATGCCAACAACAAAACTGGCACACTGTAGTATCATACATCTTTCCCATTAGGTCATCGGTATTAGATATATTTGCAGGTGCCACTGAGTCCCAGAGCCAAACTGAGCATGCGTTAAATCACGTTAAAGTGAGATAATTCAGACTTGGAGAAAATAATCAGCAAACTAAGTGATAATGAAAATGGCTGAAACGAGAAAGAGAAAGAGATTCATCATCTCATCGGACTGTGGAGAACGTGACAAAGAAAGAGAGATGATATCCCTGAACGTCAAACAAACTGTTGCCCTGTGTTTTGGAGACATAGCTGGTTGCCAACAGATTTGTTGGCTCAAAGACTTTCATGAAAGAAGACGACGCCTTCGGGTTCTGTGATCACCAGAATTAGAAGCAACCGACGGCAACAGCCAGCAACACGACACACAAACCCACAAACCAGATGAAAGCTGCAGCACCTGCCAACACAGACCTCTAAAGCACACATCGTCAGCCTGTATCTGTCTGCACTTGTCCAGGCTTTAACTTTATTTGTCCGGCGACATTTCACCGGAACAAGAGTGAAAAACGGGTCCTTCGTGAGTGAAGGAGAGAGAACGGTTAGGAGGTATTAAACCCTCAGCTGCTCTTTTGTACACACACACATGCTGTCATCGGCTGGATGACTCGGCTGAATGACACAATAATAACACGGTTTCCTTTCAGCCTGAAAGCCGTCCAGGCTCCGCGGGACAGACGAGGACGGTGGGAAAGACGTTTGTGAGATGAAGTCACTTGTTGTGTTGAGACAAGTCAGGACAACGGAGGGCACTGAATCACTCTGACACAACAACAAAAAGACGCCACTTGCCAGAAAAAAGAAAAAGGAAAAAAAAAGTCACAGGAGTCACCACATGAGTTGTGAAGGAGCCGGGGGGTTCAACCTGCACAGAACTCATTTTGATATGATTTACAGTAATGGATTTATCACAGCAGCGTCATCACCACCAACAGGTAGCTTTTAAGGTGCTACACAGCTAATGTTAGCTGACCAATCCTGGTTCATTCCTTTACGCACCGACATCTGTCTCCAGCGATGATAGATGCTAATGTTAACTATCACTATTTTTACTGAAGTTCGTGTGGTAACAAGCCAGCTGCAGCCTGCATTGTTACTGCACTGTCCAGTCTGAGGAAGCAGCACCATCCGATTGGCGGATTATAACCTTTTGTCTAGATGAAGCCCCTAAATAAACAGCTGCTAATGCAAATGTTGGCTATGTAGCAATCACAAAAACTGTCGTCTTAGGTTGGCCTGCAGCTTCCATGAGTATGGTCTTGAGCAGAGAGACCAGGTCCTTTGCTGAGGGACGGGGTCCGCGTCGACCCACTTGTTGAGGCGCAAAGAGGAAAAAAAAAAGATTAGTGGACAGCTCAGCTAGCTGCTCCATCTTTGACTGGACTTCTATAATCTACATAATCTTTGTGACTTCATATATTTAAGCAATTTCAGACAAGTGAAATTACTGAGATAATAAAAAATACTCATTGGACACATCGTGCGTGATTCGCCAGTTCAGGGCAACAAAGATCAGACACAGTTTGCGTCCAGAACACCAAGCAGCCAAATGTGGCAGCCAGATGTGAACCAGCCCTGGCTCATGTTACGTTCTTTGAGGCCAGAAGGGAGTCAACTGTGCCAGCGGTTGGCCAGCCTGACCCTGACAGCCTGTCGTCAAGTCATCAAATATCTGAATCAAACTAGAAAACCTTTGTGTTTTTGTCCAGTGAGACCAGAACATCTTCATTAAGGAGACTACAAATCCTGGACTGAATTTTTCTGAACAGGTAGAGGTGATGGTTACTTTCCAACACTGCAGTGATCAGCTGTCAGGGCCAGAAGTCTAACAAATCCTCCCCCTGCCCCAGGACCTAAAACAGACAGTAATCACTCCAGCTGCATGTCTGGGTGTCTGTGACCCCCCATACAGAGCACAAATGGACCACTGATCCCTAAAGTCTAAACCCCCTGTAGGTTTGTTTGTACTCAGGACTTTACTAGAGGATGGGGGAGGAAAAAATGCAGCAATTTTTAGTCACATCAAAATCAGTAACAAAAAGTCAAAAACAGTGCGGAAGAAATTGTTGAGAGAAAATAGCTTCCTGTGGTCGTCCTGCATGAACCTAATCAAAACAAAAACATCCAAAAAATATGCAGCAAGGGCATCTTTCCCCTAATACCAAAGAAAATAAACTCTGTGTCTGGTTGCATCTAAGGTTCTGCTTCATCTTCTGCAGCAGAAAACAAGAGAGCAGAAGTCTCTCTGTGCCATCAGTGTTTCCTAGAGGAGCTGGTACATGTCAAGACAGATGTTTTAGTTCCCACATTAGTAATTCATGCCTTTAAATGACTTCATCCATCGATCAATGATGGACTTCCCTGAATTACTAAACCATGAAGTCATATTAAGTAATCTTCCCTCACCCGTTTCCTTTGTGTAAACATGAAGAACTCCAACACTCAAAGCAACACTAACTTTTGATGATGAAACTGAACTGAAAGTATAACAGAACTCATTCCCACCTGTGCTTCTCACAACAAGCTATTACTACCACTACCACTGCTACTTTACAGATGGTCAGGTTTTTCTTGAGAGTGTCAGCCCCCAGACTGTCCTGGTGCCAGCTCCTCTCAACCAACCAACATAAGCCTACAGTTGGGTTTAGTCCTGGTTATGTTCAATTCACGAGCCTAGCATAGAGCCACACCATTTCATAACATCTCCACACAACAACAACAACACTGACATCTCTTCACAAGGCGCTGCTCTCAAACTAGTTTTTCTTCTTCAGTTTTTCAGCTGTCCAAATGCAAAAAACTGGATTGAGATCAGGCACCGGCTCTGAACCAGCCTGAAGGAAAACGGGCACCTGTGAATTATTCAAATAAGAAATATTAACCAACCGTTGAAGTTCCAGTTCTTGAAGAACCTGATAGAACTGAAGAATCTGACTAAAAATAAAAGGCAGTAAAGGCAGTTTCTTGACTTCCATCCAAGTCCTAACAGCCACAACTATGATGAGATCATTTCCTGTCTTTCCGCCTCCTCAGGTCAGTCTCCATCTCAACTCGACCAACAGTTTCACAACACTCCACCTCTCTGACAACACCATAACCTTCTGGATGATATGTCACCACCTTTACCCCACCTCACTTCATATTAGCACTTAATGAAAATACTTCACCTCAGTGGAGTCTAATCACCTCAGTCTCTGTCAGTGCTCAGATCAGCACACAGTGTTTAACAATAACTGATGTGTCCTTGTTATTATTAGTCCTGTCACTGACCCTCCTTCATGTTCCACACTGTATTTCACGATGACATTTAATTTGCCTTCACTGTTGGAAACTGGTCAAACCTCGTGAATTATGTCTGGGATACAGAACCAGGCTGGTGGCAACTATGTGGAACCACCTGTTCAGGGCTGAAATGTGGACCTGGTTAGACCCAGCCTGGCCCCAGACCTGGATCTGTTCAGGACCAGATAGCACCATCACGTCATCACCACACTGAGGTAGAGGTCATAGAGATAAAAAGCGACATCTGTTTGCACTCTGGAAACAGGAAAGTCTGCTCTATTTATTCCTCCTCCTCTAACCTGTGGAGCTGGTGGGGGGCACCAATGCCCTCATCACTCATCAACCCCCCCACCCCTCCCCATCCCACCCCCCCCAAAATACATTCCCCAGTGTCTTATCTCCCTGTATCGTAAACACTGAGGGAAGCCACTGCTGCAGTGGGATCCAGGGGTCAGAGGTCACAGCGCTCTGTTTGTTTTGAAGCAGGTATTCCTGCTGGATGACATCACCTCTGATTAAAAACAGATCAGCTCTGTGTGGAGCTGCTACCATTTGAGTTAGGATGATGAAGATGATGATGGTTCTCAGGCAGGTCAGGTGACGTGTCAGCAGACACATTTTCAGAATTAGAGTCTGTCCTCACACCAGCAGCAATGTGATTGAAACCAACAAACTTCAATCAAACTTTCATCACATCCACAAGTCTGTGAAGTTTCAGACTGTATCTTACACAGATATAAACTCAACACCCTCTTTGCTGCTTCCTCACACCGTTTACCTGCATATTAAGACACTTGTCCACAAACAGCAGCTTTTCTCAAATCCATCTCAACTGCACAGATGAGACTCGCACTAACACTTATCGTTATTTTAATCTTAGTTGTACCAGAGGGACTTAGTTCGACCAAGACTACAGCCCTGAAAAATACAACTCCATTATTAAACTTGTTGCTGTCAATTTGCATTGTTTACCAATGTGAATAATCAGCAGCTTGTTTAAGCAGAACCATTGATGAGAGGCAGTGAATCACCCAGCCTGACAGAGACGATGATGATAATGAAGATGATGATGTGATGAGTCTTGTAGTGAGCAACTGTGTCACATCAGCTCCTCCACAGAGTGACACCATCTGCTGAGCCGCCGTGCCACCTCCTCCAGTTGTTACCTGGGGCTGACAGCTACGCTCGCCATGACTCACTGTGACACGTTCACACCTCCATGGCGTCAACTCCAGAGACTCTGCCGACCACAGTCAAAGGGAAATGACTCACCGCCTCAAAAAAAAACTTGTCAGCTTTCTGTAAATCTCCAGAGATATAAGGAAATCAGCTGCTTCACTGAGAGGAAGGCTTTAGTTTTAGTTTTACATTTGCCAGTCAGGACGATTTGACCAAAGACTTTTCAGTATATTGTCATTTATTTCATCCTCCCTCTCACTAAATATCAAGACTGTGTTTTGCTGTTACGGTAATACAGCTGGGATTTTATGTCTAAAGAAATGAACAACAATGTGTCCAAATCAGATTCATCAATATAGTTGTTGAACTCTGCTGACTGGTCAAAGCTTCCACATGTGCGCCTGGACAACTGAGTGGTTATTGCGCACCATGCTGGCATATATATGCTGTGCAGCTGTTTGCTCGTTCGAATCCTGACCGAATCAAACTTTCCTGTGTGTCTTTTACCCATTTCCCGTCTCTCTTCACTGTCTCTATCATTAACGACATAAATACCCAAAAAATGTCTATATATTTACAAAAAGCTACCACACACATCTGATCGGATGATACAGGGTTGAACAATCTGCAGAGATTTGAGTCATCATGGTGCAAGTTTCTCTTTCAAACCTAACCAAACTACATAAACTTTCAAAATAACAGTGAGTTGAGAACCACATCAGACCAGGGCCAGATTAACACAACTGAACAGGTCCAACAACCACTGACACAATGTCATGAAGTTCTTTAGTGTTTCACTGATCCTGGCATTGAACTAAAAGTCCATCTGAGATCAGTTAGCATTAATAGATGGATCATGTCAGGAACTAGAAAATGGAGGTCAGTTCATCCTCAGGGAAACATTTACAGACAATCTAATCTCAAGCTGAAAAGTTGGTTTGATAATTAGGTTAAAATTATATTAAATGCTGCACACACCAGCTGTTTAATGTAAATTTAAAGCAAAGTCCAGCATATCATTGTTCAATTTTTCTCCACAGTTACAGAGTCGCTGCCCTGGAGCCTGACACACGATGAAAAAACCATCTCTCCCAGCAGACAGGACGTGCCGCCGCCCGTAAGTACTCCACAAAAACAAAAGCCCAACTCCAGTGACCTTTAACCTCTACCATAGGTCAGCGATACCACTTCCCTTCTCAGTGAAACAGAGAAGCCTCGGGCCGTCGCAGCTCGACCCAAAACGCTGCTCACGCCCGACCCTTCCTGCCTCGTGTCTGATTCAATGTGATTGTGTTAAAACAATAACGATTAACCATCAGTGAACCTTAATCAAAAAACAAATCCCAAAAACCCTGAGTGACCCAAAACACTGACACTAATCCCTTTAATTCAGACATATTTACCTGCCCCCACCCTGATATATATACACACACACACACACACACACATATATATATATATATATATATATATATATATATATATATTTGCATGAGATCAATCCCGTTCATGGTCATGAGTTTTCAGATTTTTTCCAAATTTTAAATTTACACACTTCATTTCTAACCTGAAAGATTAAAGCTTCTTTACCTAATCTCTAACCGAATCAGTGTGTGTGTGTGTGTGTGTGTGTATATAAATATTAACCTTCTTTCTGTTTGTGCACATCATAAAAATAAAGCAAACTCGTACCTCATCAGGTTCTGTAAACCCTGTTTGCTGGAGTTTCTCCTCAGCAGAGCGTTGGACATGTTGGACTCTGTTCTTCCTCTTCTTCTACTATCACTTTTTTTTATTAATAATAATTCTCCTTGCTCTTCTCCTCTTCCTCCTCTTCTTCGTTGTCTTCCCTCTGGTAGAAAATAAAACAGATCACACAGATCACTCAGAACAGCTCTCCTTCTCCCAGTTCTTCTTCACGTTGTGTTTCCACCTCGACTCTGAAAGCAGATCTCTGCAGCTCAGATTGTGTGTGAGAGTATGTGTAATGCTGTGTCACACACACACACACACACACACACACACACACTCTTTGTTAGCTGTATATCACAGTTTTCTCCCCTGCAGTGCTTGTTGGGAATGTCAGTGCAGCGCAGAGTGACTCCCTTCTCTGTCTGTGGGAGGCTGAGTTTTTAGTTATTACACTCCCCCTCCCTCTCCAGTTCCTCCTCTCTCTCTCTCTCTCTCTCACACACACACACACACACACACACACACACCTCACCCCCCTCCCTGTGTCCTACATGTGGTTTTCATTGAAGAGCTCAGAGCAGCGGGGCCCAACATCTCCACTCTTCTTTTTTCCTTCTCCTTTCTTCGTTGCTGCTTTTCTCTTATGCCTGGTCATGTGGTCTTCCCTGAGGGGGAATGAAAGATGATACCCCCCTCATCCCCCACCTCCCCCATCAAACAAGAAAAAAAATCCACTACTATACCGCCCCCATTCCCTCCCCAACAAGTCAGTCTCCTTTCAATCACCGAGGCATCAGATTAGTATGAAATATCAAGAGGAAAACGTGTGTATGGAGTGTTTGTCTCCAACTCATATATAACAGCAGCTTTTCATTAAAGTGAAAATGTAAGTATCCCAATGTCAAAATAAAGTTGGTTGGGGTACTAACATCAGGATCAGCAAGGTGTATTTCAGATACATATTTAGATCCAAGGTCAGGTCTTGATGACAGCAGCACCTCCTTGAGGATCCTGAGTTGTTCACAGACTAGACGTTAAAAAAAAGTCTCCACCAGGAGCTCAGGAGACATCCTGATCAGATGAACCAGATGAACCTCAACTGGCTCCTTTAGATATGAAGGAGCAGCAGCTCTACTCTGAGTTCCTCATCCTGTCTCTAAAACTGAGACCAGACACCTGAATTGGAAACTCAGTTGAGGTGCTTGTATCCACCATCTCATTCTGTCAGTGTCTCCGCAAAGATCAGGACCACAGCTGAGGGTCAGGATGGAGATCACCTGCTGAATCAATTCATCAATCATTTTTCTCAAGTCTTGCTTACAGGTAAACAGTGACAGAAGAAAGAAGACTCAACTATTTAATTAAAAACCACAAACTCCATTTTACATTCTTGTGGAGAATGAAAAAGAATTAAAAGTCAGGTTTCCAACCATGTTGCACCAAATGTGCAGATAAATCTGAAGTAAAATGTGAAATAAAACTTGTTCCCATCAAGATCTTTGAGCCAATGCCCCATTAAATGAGGAGACAGCAAGATTATGTCATTTAAAGAGTTTACTGTAAAAACTATGAATTAAATCTGACCCTTCTGTTTCTGTACGAGGTAAACGTCTTCATGTTTGACCTTGTGAGCAGTGAAACCATATGTATGTTCAGCTTTACCTGCAAGTTCGTCACACTTCGACAAACAAACTGTGTTTTTGCCGAGCCCTCACCCCCCAGCCCTCCCAGAAACCCTTATATTCTAACACATTGCCGTTACTACGGTAACACACGCCAGTAAGTCTTGCTTGGTGGCACGTCGAACAAAAGGGCACTCTGGGAGGCGCCCCCTCCTCTTCCCCCTGATGCTCAAGCTCATAAAACAGAGCTGGCATTTCCAACAAGCACGGGCTGACCTGAACACAACCTCCACGCTCAGACCTCCTAAACAAACAGAAGCAAGAAGTGAAAGGCCGGGTGGCTGCAGAGACTGGTTCCCCTGGAAAACTGATCTGAGATCAGGGAAATTAATCAGGCAGCAACATGGTTCAAACTGAAACGTTGATGTAGGCATCAGACGTTGTCCAACAAATCTCCTGCTCTCCTTCTTCCTTCACTTGAAAGCAGCTGCGGAAGCTGCAGAGTCCATGATTCATGCTGAACTTCTGTTTAACTGCACAAGTGCTAAAGGTCAAGTTAATGATAGTTGGGCTGGTAATTCTTGCCGAATTCACTGTCTGTACACTCAGCTGTACCTGTGGAAAGGAGTTTCACATTGCTAAATCCACAAAGTCCAGTTTGGTGAGTTAAGACTCCACATATGATGCACTTATCATACGTTACATAAATCTTTTCTCATAAAATTAGTTTATTGGTATGATAGTGACTTAAAATCACATATTTACCCTCAGTCAACTATAAAATGACAAGTTCTAAAATAGTTCGAAAATAGCATGGGTACATTAATATTGAAAAAAAAACTTCCTGAATTTATTCAAAGTGTAGTCTGATTCCAACTCTGTGGTATGTAAAATATATGCAGGTTTGATTCATTTATTAAATTCATTATTATTTTCATTGTCTACAACCTAATGTCACTGCCATGAATCCCCCCAATCACATCACAGACCACCCAGACGCAAACAGTGGTGTTTTATCTGCAGCTCCTCTCAGCAAAACAAACACTCAGCGTGTTTGTTCTGCTGCTGGTGGTTATCTACCGATGCCAGGGATTGATGAAAAACCATTGTCAGTCCCTGCAATGTCTCTGTCTCATGTACATCAGTATCAAGGGAAGTTTCTGTATGTACAGAGTTTAAACCCAGAGGGATTTTTGATATTACTTCAGTCAAATGTGGATTTTAATGAGATGAGATGAACAGTCAGCGACAACAGCCTCAGTCTGTCACACGAAGCATCACACTCATTTAACAATGTTTTTTAAATACAACACTGTTTCAAAGATGAACTGATTCCGAACATTGTCCTTTGTCCTCATCCCAGGTCAGATGTCCACTGAGCCATGATTAGGAAATAAAATTATTCAACGTTCCTCAAAACAGGCAAAGGTCAGTGTAAATTTTACAACCACAGAGTTGTACACCAGTTCTGCCATGAATCATGTGAAGACCCCTCACCTATAGAGAGCTGCACTGGCATCAGCAGTGATGCAGCAGGCGATCTCCATCCTGACCCTCAGCTGTGGTACTGATCTTTGTGGAGACACTGACAAAGTGAGATGGTGGATACAAGCGTCTGAACTGAGTTTCCAATTCAGGTGTCTGGTCTCAGTCTTAGAGACAGGATGAGGAACTCAGAGTAGAGCTGCTGCTCCTTCACATCTAAAGGAGCCAGTTGAGGTTCATCTGGTTCATCTGATCAGGATGTCTCCTGAGCTCCTGGTGGAGACTTTTTTTGAACACGTCCAACTGGAAGGAGACCTCAGCAACCCAGAACACACTGTAGAGATGATATATCTCATCTGGTCTGGGAACAACTCAGGATCCTCCAAGAGCAGATGGACAGTGTCTCTGGACAGAGGACACCTGGACTACCTTGTTGACCTTCTGAGACCTGAATCAGGGATCTGATAATGGATCAGAAAATGGACATTGATGGTATGATCTGGAGATTTCAGTGGCTGTCAGATCCCAAAAGCATTTCATTTGAAATAGATTAAACTTTTACATTTAAGTAAAAGTTTTAAGTGATATAATCCAATATTTCAGATACTTGGCAAGTGAGAAAAATATTATCATTACTGACAAAAAAATGAGGCCAAAACTAAAACAATAAAGTATTTTCCCGGAGTCTAATCCAACCGGGTAAATCTTGGAGGCTCAACTTCTCCTGCGAGGCCTGACTTTAAGTGCCTGAGTCTGTTTTGCTTCTTTGGCCGAGGCAGGATTAAAGCTCCAGCTCCTCTGGAACAAAGAGCAGCTCATTCCTCCAGCTTTGTTCCCTCCGCGCCCGCTAAGGGCCCGGCAGAGGTCAGAGCTGTTGATCTATCAGAGCCGTTGCGGCGGCGAGCCTCCCCTGCCAGCTCGGGGGAGTGCTGACCTGCGACCCAGAATGTGTTCCTGCCTTTCTTCCATTCGATGCCAGAGCTGCTCTCATCACCTCCCACTCAGAGCGCCTCCTCACAGGGCTCTGCAGCCAGAGATCTCCTTGCCTGACACAGACCTCACTGGCTATAACAGATGAATTTACATGCCGGTGTTCAGTCACAGGTTGACTGAAAATAGGAATTAACAGTCAGCAGGAACTTTGGAGTTGATGTCAGAAAGATATGAGATCTGTCAGGGTTAGATGTTAAACCTTTTCTGACTTCATGACAATGAATTTATGTAATTAGGTTTCCATATCACACCTCAGAGTCAATAATAAAACATGGTGTTTGTAGTTTCTCTTCAGATCAGCATATTTTCTGATTCCAGCAAAGACACAGGTTAGGGATAGTCAGACATAACCTACACTGCAGCATCATGAGCCGTGCCACCAACAATGTAACATCCAATTTTAAAAATTCAAGATTATAATATCTTTCATAGCATTGACTTTAAAGATGCCAAATGTACGTTTTCTCTGCTACTGAATGTGGTTTCCAGGAGCGAGAGGCAGTGCTGATGATGCCACTGATGTGTTTACAAGACAGGAGGTGGTAATTACGCTTTCTGAACTATCACACCTTCATCTTCATGTTAGACTGAATCTGACTGGATGTCACAATGACTCACTATCGCCTCATGAGGTACAAAGTGGTATTAAAAGGCTGGCTTGAATGGGATGTGGCTAGCTTGTTAGCATGCTTACATCAGTAGATATTTCTACAACTCAATATAAAGACAACTATTGCTTCCTCACAATAGTTCACAAGACAGCTGATCACTGTTGAAGGCTGTAATGTTTGGGATGGTACAAATATAGATACATCTTGTTAAGACTGTGTTGACTTCAGTTAGTACTTTATAATTTTAAATAGTAATGTTTAATGATTATGATGATCGTTCATTAGCCTACACACTGCACATGAGGCTGTGTGTGGTGGGGCTGCAACTCTGATGCCCTGTTCACACAGTGCTGGGTATCTGGAGAAATAGTTTTTACCTTTACACAAAAACGGAAGTTTAAAATCACTGAAAACAATTATGTCTGAAACTGCTGGAGATTTGGGAAAAAGTATGTCTGCACGTAGATGGAGGAAAGTTTGAAGTTTGCAAAATGCATCAGTGTGGAGTGCACAGCATTTGTACATGGATTCTGATTGGCTAACGTCACTTTGCGGTTCTCATTACACTGCCACCTATAGGTTTGGCTCATTATTGTTCTTGACAGTGTATTTATGCAGATTCATGTAAATCAATACTTTAGAAAATGGGGTGGGAACGAAAGATACTATTGAAAACAGAGAGGGGGAAATATCTGTTTCTGTAAATACCTGGCTATGTGTAAACATGGCATGAGGCTGAACTCTCCTGTTCAGGTCAGTCTTTATGATAAATTCAGAAGTAATTCAGAATTAATGTGATGCAAGTTTAGTTCTTATGAAGTCAGGGCAAAGATGCAAACTCTCAGCAGTGACGGGATCGTTCAGAGTCAATTTAGGAACAGAATCAGGAACAAAGAAGGAGGAGCTTTCTCACAACTTTACAGAGACAGAACAGAAAATAAGGCAAATTGTTCAAGGCGATCATCTGCAGATTGTCTAATTCATGGAGGAAGCATTTTAGCGTTTCACTTATCGAACAAAAAAGATTCTTACAAGATGGATTTGACCTCATGGACTTTTCTACTCAAGTTACATTCTCTTGATGAGTAAAAACTAAACATTTGTATCATGTGTATTTGTGTTATTTATATCAGTGGGAATCAAAACCCCACCCCTGGACCAAGGTGCTGCCTTGCTCTAATCAAACAGTCATTGTGTGGTGGCGAGTATCAGTTTCAGATTCCTCAGAAGCTGAAACTGTGGAAGCGCTGAGAGAAGCTGACAGGGGGAAAGTTGATACTGAGGCCAGAGATGTGAGGCTGAGGATGATGGGGAGTATATGCAGCTGGATGAAGCTGGTGTGTACTGTAAACACATCAAATTGTACCACCTCAACACAATCACTAACCTCAGGGATTATATCTGAGAACACGATCGCTTTGTTTTCTGCTGCTTGTGGTGGTAAATAAAGACACGTTCCCTTGCCAACGCTGATCTGCTGACAACCGATTCATAATGAAACCCACTGTGTACTGAACACAGCTTTGGCTAGAAACACCCTGAACTCAATCGATTTTCATTTAAAATGAGGAGCTTTGTGTTCAGAAGCATAAATACCTCAGAGGAGCCTCAAATTATTAAAATGATTCACTGACCTGAACCTGTAGAGGCACCTCTTCCTCGTTCTGGAGGCTGGATCACTGGGTCACCTCACCAACTCGGTTTTTGTCCAGCGCCCTGCAGTGCTGCGAGGTGACGTCTCACTTAGCAGCTGTGTGTGTGTGTGTGTGTTAACATGTTGACAAAGGGACATCACACACCTGGCTCATGATTAACTCTCAATTGTCTGTCAACATTTCAGCTTGTTAGTGTCACCTCCTTCTGACGGGACTCAGCCTTAAAATCATCATTGAGACATCAGTGAGAAGGTTTTGGTTTGTGGGCCACTGATAATTTAGGAGGATTTATATTTGATGATCTGACTGATTCAAAGTCGTCCAATCAGATGAGAGTCTCAGTGATGTACATTGACGTCCCAGGATTGTGATGTCTTAGGAGCACTTTGTGTTTTTACCTTTCATTTTCACAAAAATGGAGGTTTAAATCACTGAAAACGATTATTTTTGAAACCCCGGCCAAAGTGGAGGGAAAACTCTGTTTTCACATCTTCATGTAGACAAAGGAAAACAGAGTTTTAAGTTTTCAAAATGCAACAGTGTGAGTTGCGTGACATTTGTACACTGATTCTGATAGGCTAACATACGCTTCTCATTACACTACCACATACAGGTTTGGTTCATAATAGTTCTTGACAGCATATTTATGCAGATTGGTGTAAGTTTATAGCCTACGTTTTGGCAAACGATCTGGTGTGAATAAGGATAATATTCAAAATAAATAAAAAGAGGGAGAAATAGCCATGTCTGTAAATACCTGGCTACGTGTAAACGTGGCATCAGATATAGTAGAAATGTTCAGTTGGACTCAGCAACGAACTGACTGGATTTTGATTGTCAGAGGTCACAGGTCACAGTGACCTCAGACATGGCCAGAATTTATTGAACTGGTTACTCGAGGCCAACTAAAGGATGGACTCAGGTGACACAGTGGAAGTTTCGCAGAGAACAGAACAGGCATAGACGTCTTTTAGAGAAAAGGTGTTGGTGGCAGTTTAGAAAGAAAAGTTGGGCTCCTATGTGATAAATGCATCAAGAAAACGGAACATTATGGCCTCGACCCATCGGAGCCTTGGAGCCTCTGTTGTGTTCTGTGGTTGAACACAATCAAAGCTGCTCCAGTTTTCTGTTCTCATTTCTTTCACTTTATTTTTGTTGGTTTACAGTTGTGCTCGAACATCTGACACTTCAGTCTCACACAGATGTTAATGTTTATTTGAAGCTGTAAATGTAGATTTAATTAGAACTGCAATTCAGTTTGTTGTTCCAACAGAAAACTGATTTTCCCCTTTGATTCTAATGATCTGGTTTTAGAGAACCTGACTGGCTAAGAGACTCACTCCTACCTGGAGAAGTGACTGAGGTTGCTCCACCGCCTCCCTCCGGCTTTTTTTTATTTTACAAGCCTTCAGTCAGGATGGCTTTTACGAGCAGCATAGTTACTTTTACAGCCCCCCACCAGGAGCTTTTACTGCATGTAGGAGACACGTTAAGTGTGCTGACGGAGTTAACACGGCAGCGATTCCACATCCAGGTGCAGGAATGTGGCCTTGTTAAATCCAACAGGAATGAAGCATTTCTGCTAAGTGACGTAACCACGGCGAGGAGATGTCACTGAACCTGAGGAGGAACATGGCACATGGATGATTAAAGCTCCAACTGCACACATTCAACAACAGCTCAGTTTGTTGCATGTAAACACATCATCACTCTGAATTTACAGCTGAAACATTATCTTCCTGCTCAGGAATCAGTGGCTCCACCACCTTGGTCTGAACCCTCGCTGCACAAAAAAGAAAAATATCCTTATACAAATGCTGCCATCTTAACACCAGTGATGTCCTTTCAGCTCTTTTCATTTAGTGTTTTGCTCCTTATCAGTGGTAAGATGGCCACACTATCCAAAAACACCCGCAACAACCAAACTGCACAGAGATTACTCACTCCCAATTCTCTCTCTTCTCTTAAAACAGCAGATCAGGTCGTAAAACACAAAAGTTGCATTAACAGCATCACCTACACATTCTCTAACAGCCCGACCACAAACTTCATACTGCTCCTTGTCATGTGAAGAGGCTCGGCAGGTTATTTAGTCGGATTAAGACGTCATTAGTGGTTGAGTACGGCAGTCATTTTGCAGGAAAATGGATCAGCCTTCAAGAGCCAAGGTTTCACTGGCATCTTTGCTGGTTGTGATGCATTTATTTAACAGAACATTTAATATGTATGTAACTTTCCATTTTTGTTGACAACATTTTTCATCCTTTGTTATTTCCAGTGAAACAGACCTGAGATGTGAACAATGAATTCCTCTTTTTTTGACAGTAAAATGTCGCCTTGTGGTAGATTCACAGTTGATAATGAGTGTAACAACATTAATGTAATAATGGTTCTCCAGGAGGTGATAGTACCAAATAAAATTAAATAAAACAAAACAAAACTCAGTCAGATCAACCTCTGAAAACTAAAGAACAGAGTCTCACTGACCAATAAGCCCTGTCTTTCTTGACAATAATGTAACCACATGAACATGTAAAAGTTTCCCCAACTGAACCCTTCTGCCTCCCACCACATATTTCTTATCTTCCACTGTTTTCTAAAAGTCCAACAGCAGCAGCCCTGTCACCATCTGAGGCCACAAACAGGTTCTGATGTGACGCTTGTCTGGTTTCTACCCAAACCTCCATCCTGTCGACTTCTCACCAATGTGGCACTGTAAATGAAAGTACATGAAAGTGCATGTAATGGTGACTCCAAATCTTTGTCGTCTGCTCAGACACAGCGAGAAGCTAATTTTAGTGCTGGTGTGACTCCATCAAGGAAAAGATGCAATTAAAACATGAGAACTGAATCTGTTTCACATGTTTAAACATATTTACTGTGTGTCAACTGTTTTGTTCTTCTTTAACTGAAAAGTGGTTGAAGATGAAGATGAAGAGTTCACTGGTTTGACAGCTTGTGTGGTTGATCCTGCGTTATGAGCCAACCACAGCTCCCGTCTTCAAAACGTGTGGTTTTGTCAAACCTATATTCTTTCTCTTTGTGCTTTTAAGCTGCAGATCTGAATTAAATTGAAGGAAAACATGGACCCAACATTCAGTCTTAACCTCCTCACTGGTCCAGATCTGTTTCTGCCATGTTTTTTGTATTTCTTCAGTTATACATTAATACTTCTCCAGATGATGTTTGAAAAGAGATCTATATGATTCAGTCTGCCATCTGAGATGACCCACACAAGCTGCCTTGTGCCTGTCGGTAACAAAAATACCTGCTTGCTCAGATCAGAGTGGCCAGTGGAAGCCTGCATTCAAAAAGAAATAAATCACTGTCCATCCAGAGATGACAACAAGCGTGTGAAAGAGGCCATGTGGCTCTGAGATTCAACAATCCACGAGGCGAGGAGGGTGTGGGGGGCTCCCCATCTGTGAGCTCCGTGGACTAAAGTGAAACCATATGGGACTCGAGGTAAACAGGAGAAAGTTAATGAGATTTTGAGCAGGCACTAAATGTAACGGCACTCCTTGAACTTTTACGATGACCTCCAGCAGCCTGCACATAATAACCCTAAACGACTTTACAGCCTGGGTCAGTTATTAGGATGTGCTTGGGTTACAGTCATGAGGTCTGTCAAGACAGAGGGAGATGAGCACAGAGACAGATCTGATTCAGCAGTGGGAGGAGATGGAAAATGACCTGAGCGGTTTCCATCATCAAGCAGGACCGACTGCTGCAGGGCATAATAAAGTTGTATCTGTAAAAAAAAGTCAAATACGGAGATGTGGATCTACAAGAAAACTCATTCCACTGCAAAGATGGTACATACAAGGGAAGATTCAAGTGCAGGATGTTCTGGAATCAAATCCTTTAAAATCCTTTAAAAACCTGGATCTCAACAAAAAACTAAAAACTGTGGCTCTGTTGTGTTAAACACACTTCCTGAGTAGGAAGTGTGCCAAGGCCAAGTGTGTTGCTCTTTCCTTTTTATGAAAGTAACATCAGACACTATTCAACCAATGAGAATTTGATTGTACAAGAATGTGTGGACCTGGAGGCTAAAGCCAATAATCATCACATCACAAAAAACAAGAATTTGGGATCAAACAAATAGTCCATAACAACAGTCCCACAATAAAGTCTTAAGCAGTTTTAATGTTGATCATCCTTCAGTATTGATCTCCACAGTGTCTCTCACACAGTTTTACCTGAGCCTAAACATCACAACCTACCTGAAGGAGGTTGGATAAAGAAAATGATGGATGCCTTGTACAGTCAGAAGACTGAGGTCTACAGGCACAATGAAAAGGGAAGTCCACACTATTCACTAGCATCAAGTGTTAGCGCCTCCAGAGTCAGGACAATGAAAATAATACATAAATATATGAAAATCAAACATTCAAATCTAAAAATGGAAGGAGATGATGAAACTGGAGCTGAGCTGTCCTCCACCCTGTGCTGCTGTTCAGAGAAGAAAAGCTGAACAAACATGCCCTCTACTGACCATTTTACTCACATCAACAAAGAGAGAGAACCTGCCTGAGCTGTAGAGTGGAACATCCGAGGCTCACACCTCATGTCACCTTCTGCTCCTCTACACACTTTTCCTCCTGCTATTTATACATGTGTGTGTACAGATGTTTGTGTCTGCATTCATAGTTTTTTGGACATGTGACCTTTGAGCTGCAAAACAGTGATCATTACTTTTACATTATTATTATTATTTCTACATGATCTACATGGACTACCAAAAAAGTTTCATCTTACAGCAGCTTTGGTTCAAAATAAAATCCAAAAGTACCAGGGTCACTTTTCAGTCACATGGGTAAGATTGGACCTTTCCCTGCCCTCTGACCTCTGACCGCTGACCCCTCCAGGACCTCACTATAGTGCTAAAATCAGCTCTTACTCTCCGCACTGTAAATCTCTCTGCATCAACGCTGCTCATCAAGCTGTCTGTCAACAGCAGGATGGGGCTCTTTCATCTGTCACATTTACTGTTATTATGAACTTAACAATGTACTACACCTACGCTGAACTATAAAATCATTGCTAGACTCCTGTCTTTTTATTTTTCTACAATACTCTGCAATACAGTCTAACATCGTGCAGATGAGCTGTTCATATTCAGGAAAAGTAAAAAAAAAAAACATGTGTGCCTGACATATTTACATCAAGACAGGAGAGTGTGCTCAGAAAGAGCAACCATGAATTTACCGTTTTAAAAGATTTGAATGGTGCAGTTTTTTTTTTTTTTTTTTTTTTTTTTTTTTTCTGCCCCTGGATTAAATTTAAGTTAAAAAGAAACAAGGTACAATTTGAGTTAGATATGTTCATTGTGACTGAGCTTTTGAATCATTAGTCCTTTAAATCATTAGTCATCAATCCTTGCAAATATGCAATATTTTTGGACAAATTCAAGACAAACAACAACAAAAACAAAAGTCAGATTGATTAAATGGATGCTACTGGGATTAGCTGGTTAGCATGCTAACTTCTGTTAAGGCAAAGTGAAGACAATTAACTTTGGCGTCTTTGGAGACTGTTGTTGAATAAAGAAATGATTCTTCTGCACTAAACAGCCATGGACTAATGTTAATGCTGTAAGTAAAAACGTACATACAGCACCATTAACTGACTGAGTATATCTCAGGATTCAGCCTTTGAAGGTGAAGGTATTTGACCCATTGCCTGTTTTAAAGTCTGAATAATGTGACGAGCGAGAAGTGCTCAGCCTGTAACTTTTACAGTAGTCACAGAGAACAGTGATAAACCAGGAACAAGCTGGAGGCTTAGCTGTTCCCTCTATGCTTCACATCATTGTATTTAGTAAATATCAGCAGTTTGTTCTGTATTTGTATTTTTAGCGTTTGGGCAGTGATGTCGTGGGATATGTGATGGGGCCTATAGCTGCTTTGGACTTCATAGGTTTACAAAATGAATCAGTATTTGAAAGATGCTGTTTAACTGCGGCTGTTCATACACAACACTTACCCAACAGACCGCTGATGGGAGACGAGACTGCAGCGTTCCTTCTTTAAGAGTCTTGGTGAAGTCACATGATCCAAATTTAACTTGGAGGCATCTTCTCACATTCCCCAGGAGGCTGGTAGGATAAAGTTAGCTGCCAAGGAAACCTTAGAGGCCCTGATGCCTTCAGGGCCCCCAGCAGGCTGGAGGCAGGGGAGCTCAGAGCACCATACAAGGAGTGTGAGGGCATCTGTGTGTGTGTGTGTGTG
Organism: Polydactylus sextarius; assembly: GCA_016801845.1. Classification (NCBI taxonomy): domain Eukaryota; kingdom Metazoa; phylum Chordata; class Actinopteri; family Polynemidae; genus Polydactylus; species Polydactylus sextarius. The sequence continues at coordinate 13,888,497 of CM028921.1, read as the reverse complement.
TGTGTGGAGGGTGAGGCTTATTTGAAACTAGCAGTGAGTTAAATCATTAAAGAAACACAGGAACATAATGATCGCCTGCCTTCACACCCCTAAGATGTCAGCACAAAAGTGTCATGAACAGGGACTGCAGCTCCTCCACAACACAACAACACAACCTGTTCATTCAGTTTCACCACCACATGACTGTGGTAACCACCTGACCTTTGACAACATTTCGGATCATGCAAAGAATATAAAAACCTGAACATCAAGAGTATGGTGCAATGATATGTTCCACAGAACTAGAACAGAGTGCGATCTCAAACCTCAGTTCTCTCACCAGATCAAGGTCATGATCTGGTTGTGTAGAAAAATTGTGCAAACTTCGCGGTCTCAATGCTATGAAGGTGTCTGACTTTGAATATTTCCAGAGAAACTGACAAAGATTTCCTGCTTTCCAATGTTAAGGAAACTGATTTAAATGGATCCTGGATCCAACTCTAACTGGTGTTTGTCAACAACCTGTGGTTCAACTCTCCACCACGTTCAGTGCAAATCACAAACCCTGCTGAAGGTCATATGATATATAGAATAATAGAAAATCAGAAAAATGTATAGTAAATTGGCTCCAGCTTCATTTAACTCACTGATTAATCTGTGAGGATTCATGGTCCATTGTTTCAGTAGGTTTCTTCCAAATGACAATAACAAAATCATTCCATATATAGATATGATAACTGTACTGCAATAGCTTATAAAATCAATGAACCAACCAAAGATTAAAGTTAAACTAACTTATCTATTGTCTAATTCATGACAGTTAACTGTTGCTGAAGCTAATTTCATCCCACAGTCCAGAAACCACTAGGCCTAGTTACTTACTGTATAGGTTTGTGGGCGTAGCCACAGGATGCAGGTCACGCTGTTACCATGGCAACATCAGCTTTGACTCTTTGTTTTCAGTGTTTTACCCAACTGGTTTATGTCTCAAATCACCAGAGTAACTGGTGCCTAACCTTTTAAACTGGATCAGATCAAAACCTGCAAACCTAACCAAACCATGTTGTGATGCTACAGGATCGCTATTTGGATAAAATGATAAAGGGACACATACTAAAGAACAGTAGATATTTCCATAGATCATAACAAACACATAATAACACATAGAACAGATTCATTAACTGTGTAAATCAGAATCCAGAACAGAAAGAAGTCCACACATATTTTCTTCCACATTTGACTTTATTGTGTTTGTTCAACAGTTTGAGTGATTGTGTGGAGTTTAAGACTTGGTGATGTTGTCGTGTTGGTGCGTGAACCTGCAGAAACTCTGGACTCTTCCCCTTCGCCTCCAGTCAAACAAAGTGCAAAGAAACAAAAAGTAAAAACAAAAGACCACCTGAACCCTCCTGCAGAGTGACTCCTCTCAGACATGCTGTTCAACCTGCCAAGTGATTTGACCCAAACATGAAGCTACCGCCACCTGGTTCCACCAACAGATAAAGGACACGTGGAGTTCATAGAAACATAAAGACAAACAGCAGTGATGTGTTTAGGAGCTCTCGAACATCTTCTTCCTGTCAGCCTTGTCCTCAATGTTCTTACGCCAGTCACCCACGGCTTCTTGTGGCTGCAGAGGAGATGAAGCATCAGTTAGATTTGAGTCCAGAACTGGACCATTACAGCACCAACTAAACTATGAGTTTTATTCCACACAAATCCATACATCTCAGTATTTAATCTCAGAGTTCTACAGTGTGCACATATAAGTATTAAATGGTGGTAATGTTGCTTGTCTTCATGTTTAAAGGGACAAAGACAGAACATCATCACATAAAAACAGAACTGACGGTCACATGTTAAAATCACTGAAGTAAAAACTGAAAAGCTGAGACCCACCTCTTCTTTGACCTCCTTCTTGACCTGCTTCAGATTGGACCTGAGATCCATGGTCACCTTGTGTTTGGAGCCCAACAGTGCCTGCAGCATGGAGTCAGCAGACATACGGACCTTCTTCAGGGCGGGTTTCTTCACACCTCTAAGGTCCACCACTTTGATCTTCAGGTCTTCAATCTGCGAGAAGGTTAGGAGATTTGAGTTTTAGTCTGTCGTCACTGTGGAGGATGTTGGTGCTGCAGCGCCATTGCAGGACATTTACCTCTTTGTCGGCCTTCTGCACTTTGGCCTCAGCATCGTACCTCTCCTCATCAATCTTGTCAATGAGGGCCTGGAGCTTCTTGCAGGTTTCCTGTCAGCACACAAATTACATTACATTAACAGCACGTACTAACAGGAAAATACAGTGATCTCCAACTGCAATGTGAAGATTTAACTGTGCCCATGTTGCCACCTCTCAGTGGTGTTAGCTCAAACATCATGAATACCATCTTCAGTAAGCATGAAAAAGTTTTTCATATTCATTTTTGCCTCCAAAATGTGCCGATATGAGCATAAGAGACAAGTCAGTTGCAGCTAATATCACCAGCTAAATGCTGCTTAGCACTCAACACAGAGAACCGCTGTCTGTAAAGGGCTTAGCTACAAATATACAGTAGCTCTGTGTTCGGCTAGCATGGTTTAGATGCTTTTCTACCCCAAATACATGCTAACAAAAATGTGTTGGCGCTTTAAGCTCTTAATCTTTTCTTTTACCTATCATGCTGCCCTGGTGGAAAAGTCATGCCGCACATTTTGAAACTACTTTAGTTTTCTATTAATTTAATTGGCATAATTATACAACTTTTTCTACAAGTTATTTAGTGAATTTTACTTTAGATGTTCATGTAACACTAACACAAAACAGGAAATGTGCTGCTGCTGCTGTTGATTCAGTGACTTACGAACTGAAACATATTTCTTATTTCAGCCTGTTGGAAATTGAAGGAGCTGCTTCACATCACACAGTGTTTTTGCAAATACATTTTTTCCTCCCAATATCAGACCTTATCTCACCGGTGACTTCCTACATTTACTAAAAATGTTTCAGGGTTTAACAATGTTGTGTTGCTTGGTTCAATGGAAGCGTTGGTGCGTCTCTCACCATGAGGGCATTCTGGTCTCCGCTCAGGTCAGCGGGAGGACAGTGCTCGGCCATGTAGGCCTCCTTAGCTGCTACGGCTTCCTTCTTCTCTGTTTCGATCCAGTTCAGAGCGATCTGCAGGATCAAGCTCTGCAGGACGTACAACAGGACAAATGTCAGGACGCTGGACTTGGGTTTCAAAGTTACAAGCTAATGTCTGTTTTAAACCTCAGATTTGTTTCTACCTTCAGGTGATGCCTGCGGCTGGAGGTCATCTTTTTCCTGTTTGGGGAGGAAGTTGTTCAGATTCAGTTGATTGTGAATAAGAAAGTGTTTTTACATGCAAATAATCAGTGTACTGTGCATCATAGGCCCATTTTGTGTCCCTCAGGTAAAGTCAACAATCCTGACCCTGTAATTAAGGTTTTACTTGTAAGTTATTAGTAAGTGATGATGTCGCTCAAACTTACTCAGACATCCTGGCGGTTTTTGAGGTTCACAACCTGTGTGAAGAAACACCGGAGAATGCAATGAGTGGGAGGAAGCTGTCCAGTTGTTTGTGGCCTGATGTGATCAGGATGACAGTGTGAGGTTCTCTGAGATCAGCATGTTCCACCATTCTGATGGAGATTGATGGACAGGAATATTTGTGCCCGTAACGTGATCTGAGGCCACAGCTGAAGCGCAGCAACGTCGACTGAACTAAACTGGGATGCTGGAGGATCGAGTGTCGACCTGACAGTTTACAACTCCTTGGATCAAGTGCAGAGTTAATTTGAAAAATTTGTCTGTGAAATAATTTAATTACCTGAGAAGTTTCTATAAAGGTTAAAACATCAGGTGAGATGACAACTTTTGAATTTTCTCATTTACTTGATAAAATAAAAATAATAAAATAAAAACTAAAATATAACAGTTCTCAGTTTTACAGCAGAGACATACTATGACTCTTAATTAAAACAGATAACAGCCAAGAACAACGCTTCAACCAGCTAAACAGACTCATTAACGCACAAATGAAACTGTCGTTGTAATATTCCTATTGATTCAAAAGTTTAATTGAGCACTTGTGTGTCATTAAGTCAAATATTGTGGCAATAAATTGATCCAGAAAACTTTTGAGGAGTGTAGTGTTAAAATTTGAAGGAGGTACACAGCAGCTGTTCACATAAAGACGATGACGAGGTCGAGCCATTTCACAGGGTCACAATCACACAATAAACACTTCAGGGCTGTGAAATTCACGACGGCGCAGGTGAACGGTCTCATAAATCAGGAAAAGGTCAAATGTCAAAGACAAACAAGTAAAAAGCGAGTCGAGGGCGTCAGGATGGGTCAAAGGTGAAGCAAGCAACGACTCAGATCCTGTTTGAAACGTTAACTCTTTGTGACAGAGTCTGATGTGTCTGAAGACCTGATTTTTCTTTTTTTCTGTTTTGTTTTGTTGGTTTTTTTTTTTGGGTAAAATTGAAAGATGCTGCTCTCAGAGATGCTGGAGAGAAAAAACACACAAAATAAAGTAAGATTTCTCACCTATTGAGAGGAGGAGGAAGGAGATGAGGACAAGACACACTGGGCGGAAGAAAAGGAGACACTGCCAAAGCCACAGACAGTGAAAAATGAAATAGGGTATATATGGTGGGTTGCGATGCCTCAGCAAAATGCTCAGATCCTCTTTATGGAAATGGATTCCCCTGCAGACCAATGGGCCGACGAGCTCCTGAAATATACCCGGCCCAGCCCCGCTGTGCTCACTGCCCCCCCACCACAAGATTTCAAGTGATATGATGCAGCTTCACTGTATATGGGGGGTTTACTGGATATAAAAGAACCAAACCTGTGAGGACATTTCTGTAACCTTCAAGCTCAGAGATCCTCAGGTTTTTCTCTCGATCTCTTTGATCACTTTCCCTTAACTTTTCCCTCGATCAGCTGTGATGTGGTATTTGAAGCAAGTTTCAGCTCTAACGACACAGAAATATCCACAAGCAGACCTATGAGTTATATCAGTTTTATGTTTGTCTGAGGGAAAATAAATCTGAGTTTGACCTTTGAGTCAGTTCATTTAAACACAAATCAGCTGTTTCTCTCTGCTTTGTTGTTATGCTAGGCTAAGATAATCATAGCTAAGCTAAGCTAACATTGATTATTCTTTGAGGACATTTTACTGATTTGATTCAAACAGCAAAAAAGTATTCACATATTCTCACTCCATTTGTATGGAGTGTCAAACTGACATTTCCCACTTGTCAGTGAATGAACACAGAAGCTGTGTTCATTCATTGACAAGTGGGAAATGTCATTTTGAAATGCCTAAAGTCAAAGAGAAGATCTTTTCTTTGTCACATTTTGTCAGCGCTGTTTCAGAGACACCTGCAGATTAAGTTTCTCAGTGCCTGTGTGGTTTGTGAAAACAGAACGAGGAACGATTCAAATGAAAATGTGGATAAAAGTAGCAAACAAATTTATCCTTATTTCAAAACATTTATTTCTAATGTCTCCATGGAAAATAGATATTCTGACTTTGTCTTTAACTTCTTCTTTGTTCCAGTTCAGTGTCTCAGAGCGACGCAACAACAATAATAATAACAACAACAGTCTCAAACTCCTGTCCCTGTGTCCTGCTGCGACTCAGAGACACATTCAGTCACTCAGGCCTCGGGACAGAAACGTCTCCCTCTGACGTCATCCTCGCCGCATCGAGAGTGTTTTTAGGAAGTTTCAAACATCTTCTTCCTGTCGGCTTTGTCCTCGATGTTCTTACGCCAGTCGCCGGCGTCAGCGTTCTACAGAGACAACAACGGGAACTCAAAACTTCAACGTATCACAATCATTTCCACCCAGTGATCTATTTCAGCTTCCACTGAATATCAACATTTTTTGGGAATCATTTTGGGAATTTTTTCCCTGCAGCAACAATAAAATCAGAAATGATGATGTTTCCCGTCTCTTCTATATGTTTGTTAATATTGCTGAGGATTAACACAATTTATAAAATATATTTTATGTTTTGAATCTTACCTTATCTGTCTACATAATTCTGCTCTTGTTAACAACTTTTTGTAAAATGATACATTGTTGAATCTTGGGTTTTATAAAGGTTGTTATTCACAGGGTGTGATGGATTGCGTTCAGAATTCCTCACCTCCTCCTTCACCTCCTTCTTGACCTGCTTCAGGTTGGCCCTCAGGTCCATGGTCACCTTGTGTTTTCCTCCCAGCAGCGCCTGCAGCATGGCGTCAGCAGACATACGCACTTTCTTCAAGGCAGGTTTCTTCACTCCGGCCAACTCCACCACCTTCAGCTTCAGATCTTCGATCTGGAGACAGAAAAAGGCCACATGACAAGCTGGGTCAATCAGGAACTCGCTGTATTTTCTCCAAGGGAAGAAGAAGAAGAGGAGCACCCACACTGATGATTTCTTTCTTTGATACTGAAGCTGAGACAGACCGATCACTGCAGGACCATACACTGACATCCACTTCCTGTGAAGTGGAGCAGGAGAGCAGACCTGAGGATGAATGTCTCAAAGTAAATACTGGGGACAGTCTGCTCACATGTTTGTGAGGATTCAAGGTCTGAAAATATGATCCACACTCTGACTAATGAACCCTCAACTGAACTGAAATGACAGTAGCATCACGATCAGAACCAAGAACTTTACCTGCACCAGTTTAAAAATTTGGAACAAATGAAAGAACAGAAACACAAACAGCCTGCAGGGCACCGCCGTGGGGACTGAAACAGCAGATCGAGGAAACAATAAAACAGAAAATCATGCGTCCTGAAGAAGAAACCACTGGTTGGTTTTTTACCATCATCTCTCACCTCTTTGTCAGCCTTCTGAACTTTGGCCTCAGTGTCGTATCTTGCGTCGTCAATCTTGTCGATTGCGGCGTGGAGCTTCTTGCAGATTTCCTGTTGACAAACAAACATACTAACATGTCAAATGTATCTCATAGGAACTGATATTGGTGAAACTTGAACTTCTTGTGTTTCCATATCTTTGTCACTTGTTCAGATTTTGAGTCAGAACAGACTTCAGGTTCCTTCTCACAGCTCCACCATCAGAAGCTCAGCAGCTCATGTCAGTTTCAGTGTCGTGATGATGAGTTTAAACGTGTCTCTGTGCTCTCACCATGAGGGCAGCCTGGTCTCCACTCAGGTCAGGGGCAGGGCAGTTCTCAGCCATGTACGCCTCCTTTGCTGCCTCAATGTCCTTCTTCTCCTGCTCGATCCAGCTGGCGGCGATCTGCAGCATCAGACTCTGTCCAGGAGATGAAGTAGAATTCATGTAAATTATGTTCAACTGACAGTTAAAATGACTGCACTCTGTTCTACTCACCTTGAGGTGATGCCTGCGGCTGGACGTCATTTTCTTTCCCCTTTGAGATAAAAATGAAAACATTTCCATGAGGACCGATGGAGATGTTTGTTGAAGCTGCTTTCATAAATTATTAATTTGTTATTTTCTTAAAGGAACAGTCTGAAGTTTTTGTTTTCTGGCAGTGATATGTAACAACACTGACAGCACAAGTTTCTATGTCAAACGTAAGGCTGCAACCAGAAGCCTGTTGGCTTAGCTTAGCATATAAACTGAGGTAAACCAATTGCTAACATCTGTATAGCTCTTTGGTTTACATGTAAGATACTGTTTATTAAAGGTCCATACAATACATGCTTTATTCTTTGAATCTTTATGGACGAAACAAATGAGTCATCATATCTTAATTACTGAGTTTTACACATGGTAGCAGGCTTTACACTTCCTCTTTAGCTAAGCTAACTGTTTGCTGGATATGTTTTGTTTTAAGAGATGACAGAAGTAAAAACAATAAACCAAGCGACTGTCGTGATGTGACAGAGGATCCTATAGAATCAGAGCTGTGTCACATTTGAGTCAGATCCAGAATCAGCTGTTACTGTACATCACATCTGTTCACTTACTCGTGGTCTCTAGTTCATGTTACTGTGTGACCGTCACTGATGGATTAAGTGTCCAGATCCATTACGTAAGTAAGTAAGAAGTAAAATTACCACATATGCTAATTAGGTGTTTGATTCATTGGTTCATATCAATTGATCCAGAGAGCAGCTCAGCTGGACAATTAACATTGTGTTAATCAATTCATAATTTCAGTTATTAATTCAAGTTAATTAAATTTAATCAAAATCACACTGACATTAGTTTCCATCATATTTGTGCTTAATTATTTTTGAGATTTGAGAGGAGACCATCAGAAATCATTAAGAGCAGGATTGTACATTTCTACAAGTCAAGTGATCGAATGAAAACACATTTCATTGATCAGTGTTTTCTTTCTGATCAGTCGTCACTTAACTGAGTTAGAGACACCGGTGTTTACAGAGGAACTGTAGTTTAAATGTTATCTGTCTAATCAGTGAGAAGAAGAAGAAGAAGAAGTAGTGTGTACTCACTCAGACATGTTGGCTGTTTGTGGTCTTCACCCTGTTTAGAGACAGAAACTCAGTGAACATGACACAGTTTGTACATGGAGTTGTGACTGTGTCCACAGTTGAGCAGGACATGTCCCTGCCCCATCTTATCAATCAGTGACCTCTGACCTCCAGCAGGAAACACGATACTCTTTACTATCATGGAAAAACTCGGCTGCTGCCGATCACAAACTGGCTAATTTTGGATGGGTGGGGTCAGATGCCGGGGCCCCAGAGCCTCGAACAGTTGGCCCCTCTAAAGATGTTCTGCTGAAGATCTGAGCACAAAATACCACCGGCACAGGAACCAAATGTAGTACAAAGGTATGCGGTGAGAGCCGTTAACACCAAGTCCAACATCACGCAGGCATGTGGACACCAGCGACCTGCCTAGCCCACTAACACCTCAACATAAAGAATCAGACTCTGAGACCTCATACTAATCTACATCAATTTCAAATCATCAGTAAGAACAAAGAGTCCAACTGCAGCTAAAAGACAAGAATGATATGATCATAGAAAAACAAACGCCCATCCCCAAACCATAAAGATCACTTTAAGAAATAAATACAGACAAAAAGTTTGAATGAGTTTCCACTAAATAACTGAACAACATGGTTCCAATCATTGTTTTCAATTAATGCACTTTTAATTTGTGATTCATACATATGCTGTTTCTTTAGTCAGAGTTAGAATGAATCAGTCCTCATCAAAAATAAAATAAAATAAAATAAATTTAAATTAAAATGAAAAAACAAACAAACAAACAAAAAAAAAAAGCAAACAGAGGTCAGAGGTCACACCTGCAGCAGCACCTCTAAAAACCAGCCCTGCACAGTCCAAACCTGCCGACTACAACTCAGCCGGACTCTGTATTGTTTCCTACCAGAGAGAGAAGCTGGAGCTGCAGAGGAGACGTTCACCCACCGAATGTGACGACGGGAGACGAAGAAGAAAAGGAGGGGAGACACTGCCAAGTCCCAAACAGTAAAGATTAAACAGGGTATATAGGGTGTGAAGCGCTCACTCAGCAAGACAGTCCGTCCTCTTTATGGTAGCAGAGTCACTTCAGACCAATGGGCCAGCAGGCTCCAGAAATACCTCCGAAAACTCTCCTAGTAACCTCGTAAATTTCTGCCGCAGGAAGTTGCCTCTGGGAGTGGACAAGTGAAGGGTTGAGGCAATTGTTACACAACAGATGACATGACTTACACTCCCAGATTCAGTTTCTTTTCTACCAGCAGCGAGAACATGAGGAGTAACATGAAGTGAACACGAAGCCTGAGTAACAAGAATCAAGTTAGATTCACTCAAAGTTTGACTCTTCCTCATATTGACTTTAGATTCGGAGATTTAAAAAAAAAAATTGAACATGCACAGATTAATCAACAGCCGACGTCATGATCATGGAGTCAACAAAACCAAAGCAGATGTCAAATATGAGTCAGACTTAAAATAAAACTCTACCTTCACCACAAAGATTTCAGATCAACCATGCTCTTACAGATTGTTTAAGCTCAATAACATCTGATGTTTTTTCCCCTTTAAATTTTCATTTCACGATTCAAAATCCAATCCATCGTGTTTAGTAAAAAATCAAATATTTTTTTAAGCTTTTACAATTCCCAACATAGAATTTTTTACGTGAGTTTTATGGTAAATTACTCTGACATAATAAAGAAAGTGATTCACTACTTATGTTTACAAGAGATCCTCTTTTTTTAGATTTTTAATATAAAAGTCAATAAAGGCTTTAGAAAACGTAACATTCAAAAAATAAGTACTCACCATTTGAAGATCTTCATGTTGCTGCAGCTTTTTTGTTTGTGACACTCAAATGACGTAAAGAGTTGGACCAGAAAAAAATCCGGTTTAATGGAAATATTTCATGACGATTCATGACAAAAGGGAGGCTCTCTGCTGACATCTGCTGCGTCAACGTCAGCACAGCACTCAGCTCACTTCAGAGTTTGACTGATGCCTGCTACAGAGTGAGACTCTGTTCAAAACTAGGACCGTTTGTCAGAGAGACAACAGAGAATATGAATATGTCAAACAACCAAATCAAAACTAAACACAACAATCTTTTATATATATATATATTTCAAAAAAGTGGAGAATCACAGCATTGCCTTATTCCAAAAACAAAAAAATTTAATGGCACAAGTTTTTCCAACTCGATGAAAATGATCAGAAGAAGAGGATGTGAAAATGGAAAATTTGAATTTGAAAGTCTTTAGGAGCTCTCGAACATCTTCTTCCTGTCGGCCTTGTCCTCGATGTTCTTACGCCAGTCACCAACCGCCTCTGCAGTCTGAGGGCACAAACAGGTCATATTCAACAGACGTCACCAGCTCATCACCTGTCTAAACCGTCGTCCTCCTCCATAAGACACTTACCTCCTCCTTCACCTCTTTCTTGACCTGCTTCAGGTTGGCCCTCAGGTCCATGGTCACCTTGTGTTTTCCTCCCAGCAGCGCCTGCAGCATGGCGTCAGCAGACATACGCACTTTCTTCAGAGCGGGTTTCTTCACTCCGGCAAACTCCACCACCTTCAGCTTCAGCTCCTCGATCTGGAGACACAAACAGAGGCTCAGAGATCAAAGCTCAGGATCACCGACTCATTACCACTGACATCACTAAGCCCATATGATTCTGTCTATTTATTCCTGTAGTTAATCAAACTTTGCGTCTGTTCTGCAATTCTGTTTCAATTCAGTCCAGGATTCATTCGGACTCTGATACAGTAATTTGCCTGTACCAGAGACATCTCTACCTCCTTGTCTGTCTTTGCCACTTTGGCCTCAGCATCATATCTGTCCTCATCAATGGAGTCGAGGGCCTGGTGCAGCTTTTTGCAGATTTCCTGTTACAAGGAGAAACAAAGTTTTTACTGGTACAGATCGTGTTGGGTCACCTGAGCTCCTCCTCCATGTATGAATTAGATGAATTTTGTTTTTTTGTTTTTTTTTACCATCAGAGCGGCCTGGTCTCCACTCAGGTCGGGGGTGGGGCACTTCTCTGCCAGGTATGCTTCTTTGGTGGCAGCAATGTCAGTAGCTTCCTGCTCCAGCCAAGTAGCAGCGATCTGCAGTATCAGACTCTACAGGACGAGACATTCAGATTGTTTTTTTGTTTTTTGTTTTTTTTGGCCACAAGAGGACAGAAGACCTTAACATATAACATATACTTAACATATATGTTATACACACAGACTTAACATATAACTGAACCATGTTTGTGTTCGTCATTTAATAAAGTTCTTACCTTGAGGTGATGCCTGCGGCTTGATGTCATCTTCTTTCCCCTTTAAATAATAACAACATTCATCTTATTATTTTGCAGCTGACAACAGAGCACACCACAGATTCATGTTGGGACGTAGATGGTGCAATATCCAAATCAGCTCCAATATTTTCTTTGAGGCACATTATTTACAACATGACTTTATTAGAGATTTGTTGTCAAACTGCTGACACCATCTCTGCTCCTAAGGTTCGAAGTCTTTGCTGGAGCTGCCTTTGGAGCTGCCCTTTAGTCATTATGATTCTGATGACTGTTTAATGATGTCACCTCTTAAGCTCAACATTTCCCAACTGTTTTAATGTGCTTCAGGCCTCAACAGCAGGGATTGATGTAAACTACATTTTAAATATCAACTTTTCTGACATGTGGTTGTAAACAGTAACAAATAAAGACCAATCACAGCTCGATCTGGGTCGACATGGTCAAATGTCTAAAACTCAAAGTTACTTTGTTTATTGTCATATATCATTGAGAGATAAATCCTAATATCTGAGACATGGAAACACAGAATATGAACTGAAACAAAACACTTTCCCCATCTTTATCAATGTAAAATTTGGAAATAATTCTAATAATGATAATATTTAAAACTCATACTCACTCAGACATCTTGGCTTCTCTTTGGCTTCAGACTCTGTTAATATTCAGGAAAAACACCAAATTAAAAGATGAAGAAAGATGAAAGATGAAACTTTTAACCAAAACATCAAAAGCACCTGGGCTGAATAAAATACAGAATGACATGAAGAACACACAACATCAACATCAGCTTATATCAGAGTCAGACCTCTGACCTTTGACCCCTCGGTCACAAAACTGACTCTTTAAATGATGAGATTGAAAACAGCATCTGTTTTGTTTTTAGCTCTGTTTCAGTTAAATGTCACATCAGCACAGTTTTTATTTTCTCTGCTGATACTGGCTCCAGTCATGACCTGGAACATGAACCGATACATCATCTTCTATATTTATATCAATATATTACATTATCTGTAGATCATGTTGTACTTCATCTTTGTGTCAACCTGTGGTCTGTGGACCACCAGGGACCATCAGCAGATTCCAGAGACAGACATGTGTCTTTGGTCATTTCATAAAAATAGAAACTTTAAGGGACTAACAAATCATCCTCAGCTAATCAGGTCAGAAATGATCTTGGCTCAGGGTCAATGGTCAATACTGATGTTCAGGAGAGCAGAGGTTAGTAAAAGTAAAATGCCAACTTTCAGGTATACAACAATTAAAAGTTTTTTCCACTTCAAATAAACCAAATAGCTTCAGATTTTATCAACACTGCAAAGTGTTGAAATATTCCAGTTTGGCCCTCTGTTTGTGCTTGAACATGAACATGGGGATCTTGTTGGTTTAGGTTTCTGTAGAAGATCAGTGTCGTTGTAACATGATGCTCAAGAGCAAGAAGCTCAGAAAACATCAGTTATTATGGAAAAGAAAAGAAAACCTCAGACACTTTGGTCTTTGGTTAGTTATCAAATATTTTGGAGCATTTGATTCATATTAAAAACTTCCATTAAAGCTAAACATGCAAACTTTTGGGTACATTTCATTTCCATGAAACAGAAATTCCTGTGACATTATCATTACAGAGTTTTAAAAAAATCTATAAATATACAATAGATTATTACATGAACATAAACAGAACATCCTGTTTGCTCAGTTATCAGTCACAGAAAGGAAACTATTCATGTCGCTTTCTTTCTCACCACTAAATCCATAATATAAGACTTTCTCACCTACAAAGTGATGATGAGGAGGGTCAGTAGAGGCCGGGACACTGAAGGACCGGGAGACTGAGGGAGTCACAGACTAAAAACCCAAATCCATGTGGGGGGGGTATATATGGTCTTGGATGGGTGTTCTGATGTTCCTTTTTTGGCCATGAGGAACTCTTTGCCCAACATGAGTTAATGAGCTCCTAAAATACCTTTGTCCTTTGACTGCTCACATCATAAATCGCCCGTCATGGAAACCTGGTTGATCTGAGCTGGTCAGCAGTCTTCACTGGGTGAGGTCAGCCATGAAGAGCTCTGCAAAGAAGTCAACAAAAGTATAAGACTCAGTAAAGTAATCAGAACCTTAATTAGCCTTGAGGTTCTGGATCATTAACCCGAAAGGTGGGTTTATTGTGTTATATTCTCTAGACATGTTCTCCTCTGGCAGAGACATTCACAACAAAACCATTTGATGGGAAGTAACCAGAACACAACAATTCTTAAATCTCAGTTTAGGGGCAGTTATGTCTCTCCTTTGATTAGTGGAATCAGCAGTCTATGATGACTTAATAATAATTCCACTGGGATGTTGCTCAGTGTCTTGGATGTGGCCTTTCTCCTTCCTGTGAACAGCCACAATGCTCCAGCAGAACTGAACTTAAGAACAACTGCATCAATTGCTCCAAGTTTATAGTTGATTCTGGAACATGTTAGAAATGATCAGGACCATGTGGATACAAGTATAAAAACTAGAATTGTGACAGTTTCAAAGGATATGAAAAATTTTGGATGTGAAATGTTTTGACAAAATGTAAAACCCTCGCACAACTCAAATCACACCGGCGTGATCAGATCATATCACTAGGCAGCAGAAAGACAACTTCCTTCCAAACTGTGTTCTAGTTTCTGTTTGATGCTGACAGCAAGTGACACGTCAGATATCATCATAAAAAGTTTGGCTTAAGATATTTGTGTACATCACAGTAAGTAGAATGTGATGGTGCAGGCGTAATATTTATTCTAGAATCACAGTGTCATGCCACATTCTGTACTTAATATGAATATTTTTTTATATTTTGATATTTGTCTCAATTTCAGATTTTGCATTTGTGTTATTTGGGAACAGTTCACTACCATAACATATTATTTAGGAATAACCTGATTGATTTGCTGGTGACCGTAATCAGCTGGTTTTCATGACCAGCAATCGGCCAGTCAGTCTAAATTATGCTGATTCTATGCTGGTTAAATGCATCATGCCTCGTGCATAACATGATCAGTGTGCACAGCGGTACACATGCATGCACATGTAGAACTTGCATGGATTAACCTACAACAAGTAAGCGGTATGGAAATTCTCTGAAGAAGACAACAAGTTTGCACTATGACAAACCTGGAAGGCCAAAGTAGGGCGAAAAGGGATGACACCAAAAACTTCTGGCACTACAAATCGTATTACAGTTCGGTAAATTTAGAAGGAGATTTACCAATTCGAAACTACCAGGTCAATAACACACAAGTGAAACATTACAACAATAAACAATAAATCAATAAACAACAATAAATCACAAACTTTCTAACATCACTAATGTAGACCGTGCACTACAACCCTGTTTTCATCCAGACAAACTGTCCTCTGTCGCGTACAAGTTACACTGGTCCATTAGCAGTAAGCTGACAGACCAGTGCTCAGGGACCGTCTGCAAAGTTCAATACCAAAGAGAGATACCACAGAAATATGTTGTACACTGTAGTGTCACTACATTCACTTCACGTCAGTGGTCCCTGTTGTATCTACTACAGCGTCTAGATTGGTAAGAGTTGCTTTGTCATCATTTTAGAAAGAAAACTATTACTAGTTTGTCACATCAGACAGAATGTTACATATCGTTACGTCCAAATGTATGAGTGAAAATCATTTAGATATTGAATGTGAAAGGAAGAAAATGGTTGTTCCTTTAACACTGCACTTTTTGAATGTGTGTGAATTTTCCACTCCAGGAATTCTTATACATTAATACCACAGCTGAAGTTGGATTTGTACAAAGACCAAAATGTGTGGTTTTGTTTGTTTCTTTTACAACCTTTGTTTGAGATGTTTAAGTTTTCCATTATTGAAAATCTGGTTATATTCTGGTTATATATATGATTATATATATATATATATATTTGTGTTTGCTGTAAAGTGGTTAGAAAAAAATAAATCAGAATCATCTGAAATTGGTATCTGGAGGTAAAACTCTATAAAAACTGGGCAAACAGAACTCAGACATTTGCAATCGGTGCATCTCTCTCAAAGATATTTTCTGGCCATTTTGCCTTTATGGATAGGTAGGTGAAGGTAGACAGGAAGGTGGGGAGGAGAATGGGGGAATGATACACATCAAATGATCGGCACAACTGGGATTCAAACTGGCGATCGCTGCACTGCTTATATGCCAAGGTGTTGCACCCTAACCACTCAGCTATCTGGCCTCTCCAGTGCATTTCAAATATTACTTGATGTGTTTTACAAACAAAATGTTCCCAAATAGCCTCAGTATCTTTAGACTTAACAAAAAAGTCAAGAACTGTGACGAGTATAAATGAGTCTGCGCTGTTTGTCTCCAAAGACCAAACTTCTCTATAAGATCTCGATGAAAACATCAAAACATGGTGATGACGTAACATAAGTCAAACATGCATCACGTCATTACAGAAAACACTGACCTGATGAGCAGCTGACGTGAAGACGGAGCTGCTGACACTTTCTGTAGGACTCAGTCACAGCGACTGAAAAACAAAAAAACCCACAGTAAACACAAACAAGAACAAGAAGAAGACGTTAGAACAAGAATTATTGGTTGAGTTGCTGCTCACCTGCTGTGACCTGACACAGTCTGTGTCTGATCAACGCCCCATTGGAAAACAATCATGTTTTTATCAATGGAGGAACAAAATACAGGCTCTGAGTTATTAAAGTAATTAGAAATTATTGATATGTTTCACCTCACCAACCCTCATATCACACCACTAGACTCAACTAGTTTCTGATTTTTAGCAGTGATCAGTTTTTACCTGCTATAAAAAATAACAATATAAATAAAATAATCAACTATTTAAAGTAAAATATAAAACATTTTTCAAAAAAGCTTTTGGTGTACAAACTAAATGAATCTGTTTTTTGTTCAAACATCCTTTGTGAGAAAGAAAATGTAATATAATTTGGAGGAATTTAAATTTCTTTGCTTGGACTGTTTTTGTTCAAGCTGAGGCCCGAATACTGAAGCTCCGCTGACACCATGTGGTCAGAAGGAGTAACTGCATGGCCCCTTGCCTTAGTGAATCCACTGAAACGTTTAGCTGTTAAGGAAATATACAATGTGATTTTGTTTTCTGCAGACTTAATGTACAGCATATTATCACATTATGTAGAATAATATTAAGATTTTGATGTGAGCGGAAATGAATTCTTGACCACACTGTGATAAGATACTTTAAATCTCAAACTTTTTCTGAAGTGTTCGACTGCATTCATGTCAACTAAACATGGAAGTCGTGGATGTGATTATATCTGATATTTCTAGCAGATCTGTTAATGTTTTGTTTTCTGGAATTTTTTACAAAATGACAGAACATTCACTTTTCACAACTCCATTACCACATGAACATTTTGTTTATGTTCCACTAAATTGATTTCCAATCACGGATGTTTATATAAATCCACAGGCTGGATTATGTTCACAGGCAACATCCACAAAAATATGTAGGATTTTGGTTCAACTTAAACACTGATGTTAAATAATAACTGTAATTTTTTGGGGTCATTTACAGGGAACATGGATATTGTGTCTTGTCGCTCACATGCACATCACTACAAAGAGCACAACACGACCGTGTTAAAGCACAAACTCACCGTCAAACAGTGTTCAGTTACATTTACTGACCTCCAGTTTCATTTTTTTTTTTTTTTACTTGTCCTTTTCAGTGACTGAACTTTGGTTACAAAAAAACAGGCATGAATTCTGTTCCACAGTGAGTTTCACTGTGGAACATTTGACAGAAACAAGTGCATAAAGAAACGAGCTGAACATCAATGGTGGTTTTGTTTCTAAAGTTGGTATCAATTTCAATTTGACAGCAACGCGTCATGTGCTTCCTCTGCAGTGTTGTGCATCAATGAGTTGAAGACAGAATACCTCATGAGAGCAGACGTAAGAAAGAGACATTTATTACAAAAAGACTAAGAGCAGGAAGTTGTCAAAAGTGAACATCAGCAAAGGAAGTCATACTACAGAGTAACAGTCTGACATTAGAGGGAACGTGAGGTTAAAGGGTCATTTCCCATCTTAACTGCTAACTATACAAATGTACAATAACAGACCAAGCTGACACTTACAGATTTAATGAAACAATTCACTGAAAAATTCCATAAAAAGTTCTAACAGCCCAGAGCAACTAAAAGAGCAGAGTTAAGTTCTTTAAGAGCTCTCGAACATCTTCTTCCTGTCAGCCTTGTCCTCGATGTTCTTACGCCAGTCGCCGACTGCCTCTGCAGGCTGGAGCACACAAACAGGTCACAGTCAACATACGTCCACAGTTTGACCAACTCTGACCTGTCTCATTTGTCCTGTTCCTCCTCCTCCATAAGACACTCACCTCCTCTTTCACCTCCTTCTTGACCTGCTTCAGGTTGGCCCTCAGGTCCAGGTTGACTGTGTGTTTGGAGCCCAGCAGAGCTTTAAGCATGGCATCGGCAGACATACGCACTTTCTTCAGAGCGGGTTTCTTCACTCCAGCCAAGTCCACCACTTTGATCCTCAGGTCTTCAATCTGAGAGCGACCGAGCAGGTGAAGGGTGAACTCAATTCAAAAGAATTCAAGTAACTTTCCTGGAAAGTTTCCAGCATATTAAACGTAGCATTCAGGATCCAGAAAATAAAACATTATCAATATTAAACATTTTTGCACAACCTATAACTCCTGTATGTCAAGGACGTTACGCAGTGGGAGTGTGACAATCATGAACAGATGAATATTTAACAAACATGTGGTCACAGAGCTGGCGAGATCGGCGGCTGTGCTGTAAGGAGGACCATTACCTCTTTATCACACTTGCCCATTTTGACCTCCAGGTCGTACCTGTCCTCATCCACTTTGTCGATGAGGGCGTGCAGCTTTTTGCAGGTTTCCTGACAAAAACAAGAGTCACGTGAATGTCTCTATGCTGAACACGAGTATTCATGTTTGGGATAAAGGACAACTAAATGTTACATCATTGTAGTGTTTTGCGAAAGCTGTAAATCGTAACATCTCTCACCATGAGGGCCTCTTGGTTCCCGCTCAGGTTGGGGGAGGGGCAGGTCTCAGCCAGGTAGGCCTGCTTGGCAGCTGCAATGTCCTTCTTCTCCTGTGCAATCCAGTTGGCGGCGATCTGCAGCATCAAACTCTGCAGGAGAGAAAGAAAACCAAGTTTTAGATCACAGGAGTTTTTTTTTTTTTTTTAAGTAATATCTGAAATGTTCACACCCATTATGTAAAAAAAACACTTTAAACTGTGACTGTGTATATGAAGTCAGTGTCAGCTGTCAATCATAATGTCTCAGCTGTTTTTATAACATCAGTAAAAAAAATTACACTACAAGACTTTCTGTGTGTGGTTCAGAGCTGATCACATTATAGCAGTCAGACTGCTGCGCTGTGTCTAATTTTGAAATAATCTGTCATTTGTTTTTGGATTATTATCATTGCTCTATTAGTATTAGTAGTAGTGGTTTGTGCAAACAACTTTTCTCCTTTAAATCGCTACAATGAAAAGTGTGTTTAACCAGTGTTCGACCAGCAGGTCGCGCCACTGAGCTTTAAACTACCTGAGCTCCTCTGAGATGGAGAATCAACACAGCTGTTTAAATAATCTAAAACAGATCATTAGAGCAGCAACAATGACAGCATGAGAATCAAAATTTCTAAAAATAAAGACTATATAAACATAGCTACTGAGGTAAGAAAACATATTTAAAATGACTTTCTGTATTATCTGGTAAAATGTATTTTTACCTTATTCTCACTTGCCCCTCAGGGGCAACACACATGTACAACACACATGGAAGAACATCAGCAAACAAACATAAATACAGTAAATCAGTGTTGTACCTTGAGATCGCGCCTGCGGCTCGAGGTCATCTTTTTTCTGAGAGACAAGGAAGTAGATTAAATTAAAAGCCGAAGATGTTTTATTCCTCTACATCAGCTTCATCATTCATTCGTTCATCATTTGGAGAACATATATTTATTTATTTAGAGAATCAGGGTTCATGAGGTGCACTTTATTTCTTTGTAACTATCTCTCTGTCCTTCAACTATTTCTTTCTTTCTGAATTTCTTTTCTATTTTCTGTCTTTTGCTTCATTTTTCCTTTTTTTTCCATCTTTCAAGCAATTTTTTATATTTTTATTTCCTTCTGTTTTTCATCTTGTCTTACAGCCATCTTCTTCTTTCTGTCCTTGTTGTTCTTTTCTATAACGTCTTTCTTTCTTCCTCTTTCTTTCTTACAATTAAAAATTTTATCTACAGACTTTGCTCCAAATATCTGAGGTTTTTATCTGCAATATTGAATATCAAAGACTTAAAGATGACACTCACTCAGACATGTTGGCGGTTTCTTGTCTTTACAAGCTGTTGGAGGAGAAAAACAGATGAGAGGAAAACGTCAGTGCGACATTACAGGAGAAGAAAAGACGTTATCATCTGCCGCTGCTTAAATATCAGAGACCTTCTCTGTGTGAAACCATATCTGTTCAAACAGTTGATGAGTGGATGAGAACTGATGGAGCTAAGTTTGGAGTTTGGATCGAATGTCAGCTCTGACGCCCGTGATAAGTTCCTTTACATGTGCTTAAAACTAAATATCCTCTGGGAGTTAACACTTCAATTCCTTTAGTGGAAAAGAATTTTGCCAGCAGAATCTGCTGCGATGGCGTCTTTGCTGCCAAAACACAACCGACTCACACATAGCAAGAATTAACCCGTCTGAACAAGTCACTGCTGGCCAGAGTTAGATTTCAAGAATTATTTTTTTTCTAAAAATACCCAGGTCAACAACAGGACTGTGTTAGCATCACATTTTTTTACAGTGTAAGGAAAAAATAAAATCAACAGTTTTTTTTTCCCCAAAATAAATCCAGTCCAATCAAAGACCTGGAGTCAAATTTCAAAACTTTCCAAAGCCAACCCAGTGGTTTTTTTATGTCCACATTAATATTCCAGAAAAATAAAGAGATCAGATCAAAAAGTCTACTCCTGGACCAAATTTGAAGCAGTCACAGTTCTGAACTTAAAAAAAAATATTTATGCAAAGCTCAAGGCAAAATCTCAAAGATGAAATCAAATGCAGCTGGTCTCTGTGTAACTTCCATTGCACCATAAAACAAAACCATACTGAAATAATGAGTCTGAATGTAACACAGTTTTTACAGTGCACTGCAATTTCATCAACGTCTCTGATGTCTAGATGCCAAAGACTCAAGCTAAAATAATCCAAATGAAGAAGCCAAATCTCTAAACGTCACAAAATATTCCAATAGTTCAAGATTAAAACTGACACAACACAAAATGCCTGAGCGCAAACTAAAACACCAAATTAATAAACTGCCCCTAAACAAGCAGCTGCTTCAGCAAACAAATAAGTATCATCTGTCCGTAAGATTGTTAAGATTTCAGCACACTGCCATTAAATTAGCGTCCTCAGATCTGATCCAGCATCAATCAGCCCTCTCTTTTACCCTGGATCACATTTCCCTTCACTTATTAACAACCCCTGGGGTCAGGACTTTCATCACTTTAGCACTTAACAAACGGGTCCCTGCAAAAAGATCCACACAGACTCTGCAAAGCCGCTTTCTATTGTTTTACCAGCTCTATCTGGGCATGCACAGAGGAGGACGAACAAAAGAGAAACTGGTCTCACCTACGACAGGACAGAAAGCAGTGGAGAAGGACAGCAGAAGCCACTGGCAGTGGGATGAAGTCTTCCCCAGGGTGTATATATACGAGATCTCAGACATGGATATGGTGCTCCTGTTTATGGAAATGCAGGATCCTCAGACCAATCGCCCAGCAAGCTCCTGAAATATCGTCAACCCCTGCCAAACTCATGCTGTAAATCAGGCATCATCGAGGAGGAGCCTGATATCATTTTAGGACTCTGCTCGATGCCACAGGACACTATAAAAGGGAGGAAAAGTATGATGATGTTTCACATTCACTATAAAACCATTAGAGTCCAACTGTTAAACCAGATGAAGACAGAAGACACTTGTTCATACTGATAGTGCTGGAGTTGCAGTGATGATACATGCACTCTTATTAAGGCTGGGCTGCTTCTGATTTGCAAACTAAGAGCAGATTTAAGAGGAAAAGGTTGATCTGCGTTGTTACATCTTAAAATGTACAGACAGACTCAAGGAGGTACATTTACATACTTTTTTCTTTGTTGTAACAGTAAATAGAAGATGATCTGACTGTTTTCTTTGGACAAATTGAATAAAAATAAGGTTCAACTTCATCTGGATTTAAGACAAGAAACAAAAACTGATTGATAGTTCGGATAGTCCTTGTTTTTTTAATCTAGTCACGCACATGGACAAAAGCAAATGTCCATCACCTGTCCTCATGATTCATAAGGCTTCAAATCTCACTACGCTAACATCAGAAACATGGATATCTTATCACTAATTAAGAGCTATATTTCTCATGAAGGACACGTCCTCTAAAATTGGCAAGAACTCAAATCCAGTGCCTCCGACCTTCACTTTCAGCTGTGGATCGCACGCTCTCTTTTCTGCAGCTGCCCGACAAAGGATGAGGCTGAAAGTTAAGTCACTGAGAGCCAGGTTTTCAAGCTTACAAACAATGAGTGTTTAAATTGTCAGACCTAATCACATAATCACAGATCAAATAGATAGAGGAAGAAAGAGCTCCTCCACCAAATAAAAAAACAAATCTTTGAAAACAACACAATTTGATCCTCAGAGACTGAAATAAATTTCTAATTATTAGCAACAACTGCTGTCAACACTTGTAGTTATATTTATGCCGCTTGTCCCTAGTTCCTCTAAGTAACTGTAACTAAGTAACTGAGTTTAACTGTTAATCTCAACATCTTACATCCAGACTGATTAACAGATGACAAAGGAAGTTTTTAACAAATGT
Source organism: Polydactylus sextarius (assembly GCA_016801845.1). NCBI lineage: Eukaryota > Metazoa > Chordata > Actinopteri > Polynemidae > Polydactylus > Polydactylus sextarius. The sequence continues at coordinate 13,865,817 of CM028921.1, read as the reverse complement.
CTGGTCCCTTGGAGTGTAGAAAATCTAACACAGCTGTAGAGGAGAGTAACAAGGAACAAAGACACGTTAAGACTTTCATTAATGCCAAGTAATGACATGAAATCCATTTACTTTTATCGAGGACTTGTGTTTACCTGAATTTGGAAGATGGACCAAAAAACTAGAAGTTTCGTGATCATCCAGCTGTAGAAGCAAAGTTCCAGATCAACAGTTGACCATTACCATTCTGATCGACAACATTTTCTAGATCTCACTAAAAGTCCCTTATTGATAACGTCACAACCATTCAACACAGACATGCAATAAAACAAAACCAAAAACTCTCATCATCTCCATAGATTAAAACCAAAGGTGTGATGAACCTCCACAGTTCAGAAACAGGCTGAAAAGAGAGAAACTGTCGATGAAACTTTGATATCACTTTTAACTATTGCTCCAAATAAAGTGCTTAACCAGCTCACATTCCTGTCACCTATAAATATCATGACCTGGTTAGCATTTCATCTTGGATCGCCACTCTGAACCGTGGAGCTGCCCTGAGAAAGGCGTCCAGACCTTTCTCTGGCTGCGCAGGCTCCTCTCATGTTAACGCTTGGGCTATAAAAAATATGTGGGCATGAATTCAGGTAGGCAGTATGGCCGATTTTCCATGTGGCTAACGTTACGTTATGACTTACTCATGAAAGCATTCCTAATTTCACTGCTTCACATTCCTCCAGGACAATTTACCTGAGCGAGAACGCCTCCTGAAATATAAACAAGTTCAATAACAGAAAGGATTGAGTTTGTTACAAGAGCTATTATATAACCATTACATATTGATATATATACTAAAAGTCCATCTTGTTAAATAAAAAACTGGTTGCTTGTGGAAGTCATTTCAAAACTGACATTTTTTCTGTAACATTCATGTTCAGCAACATTTAGTTGAGACTGAAGCTGACTGGTTTCATTATAAAAAGATTGTGGTCATTGTTACACGAGTGGCAGTGATTTTTGGCAGTGATAGTGACACTGCTCTGTGGATGAATACCACTGACCTGTCTTTTCCTCTATCGACCAGCAGAGGACATTAACATCTACCAGATGAATATCATTGAAATCAGATTCAAATGTTGGATGTTGTGATGTTGTAAAATATAGTGGTGCTAATGATCCTTAAAATCCACAACATTAACTGTCTTTGACCTAAACCTTGCAAAATAATGATGTTCCCATCAGACTCAGCTACACTTTGATTGACAGGCTGAACTAAGAACAAACCACAGACATGGTCACTGGTCAGTAAACAGCTGCTAATGCTAATAATGACTACATAGCAACTTAGTTAAAGATAAAAGTTAAAGATAAAACTTTTTAATAGAACATGGTTATTAATTTGACAAGCAATGAATGTAATGTAACATCTGTAGAGTGTTACTTGTGTGTCCAGTGAGATCTGTTCAGCTCATATCACATCCTGAAAAACAACAAAAAAGCAACAACTTAAAAACAGAGGACGTTTGTATTGGGTTTGCTTGGTTTGAGCAAGTTCATTTTCAACAACTGGAAGTGGTAGTGAGAAGATACTGATAAGAGACCAAAACTTCACAGGTGCCATCACTTTGGATTTTTTTATTTGTGACTGTGATCAGTATTTTCCTAGTGAAGAAGGTTGAGGTGAAAATCTGATGTTCCTCAAAACATCTTGCATTTACTCTGTACCGTTCAACCAAAATGGCATTCTCATCTCATGGCCTTTCAATTAAGAGCCATGATATGAGAATACAGTTGATGACTATTTTCACTAAACTAAAGTTTGCAATCAAATGTGAGCTGCAGACATATCAACATATATCTAAAAGACAAACAGCAGCTGAACCCTTCTATCAAAAGACAAAAGCAATCTGCTTCCACAAAAGCGTTGAGTAACTGATCTGCTTGTTAACTCCAGTCGGCTGATCACCTCAGACCTGGTGACCAGTAAAAAGTGTCATCAGAGCTATTAGCATTTAGCAGGTCAGACTATAGGACTGAGAGCCGACGGGGCAGGCGACGACAGATCTGAGTGAGGTGCAGACAGTGGAGGATGATGGAGTCCGAATCATGCTGAGAATGTAGCGACGCAGGGTGATGTTGTTGAACAGAGTGGGGTGGGTGGAGGGTCGGGTTCATGGTTCTGTCAGAGAGAGACCGGCAAGTGTTTCCTACCGAGACGTCCGACAGCAACAGCTTGAGCCTTAGGAATGTTCTGTATGGCAGGTCTGACTTTAGAAATGTGAGTGAAGCGTGTGGCGTTTCCTCGCTATGTGAAGGCATTAATAACTATATGCGTTTGTTTACATGGAGTTTAATTCACATTCCCAATGTTAGTAGGAGTTTATTTGGATCTATCCACCATCTGGTTGTGTCTAAGGCAATATATGTTGCTACGCTAAATCCACATAACACTGTTCTCTACCCACCATTTTCATTAGAAAAAGAAAAAAGTGAGTAATGTGTAGTAAAATGTATTAGTTTGAAGGTTACAGTTGACACACCCTGGAAAAAGATCTACAAGGAGTTAGACACATCATATAGGTGATTATTAAAACACACAACATATTTCATTGATGAATATAAAGAAGGATCAAGGCTTTACACAATCAACCCGTAGACCTCAAGTCCAAAGAACAAGGTTGCTTTAGTTAAAATGTTAAAATGTTTACAGCCACTTCCTGTTAGAAAACCTACAAACAATTACACATTTGTTGTAACTACAATCACAACAAATATGTAATACCACATCTGTTCCATCTTATCAAACCTTACGATATTATCAGCCCTGACTTGCTTCTTTATGACCGTGTACAAATACACAAGTATATATTTGTACAGACATGTATATGCAAAGAAATATGTGTTTGGTTATGTGTATGATACATTCAGATAAAGTCATTGTCATAGCTAAGACAAGTATTATGTCTTTGCAATCTGAGATCAGTGTCTATTCCAGGATGTGAACATATGTTCTGGACTTTAACCATCTTCTTAGTGCTCTTTAAATCTTTGTATTCCTGTGTTTGAGCCACTCAGTTTTAAGATTTGTAGTATATTTTTTCATTTTTATTTTATTTATTTATTTATTTTTGTCACTACAACCAAAAAAATGTACTTCTGGGCAAAGATACTGAAGCCAGAACGAGTCTGGACAATCTTTATTACAATGACTTGAAACTGAAAAACTAAACATGAAATTAAAATGTTGAGTGACTCCACCGATCTGTGATCCAGCCATGACAGTCCTGTTACTCAAAACACAAACCAAGTTAAGATGCAGTGAAAGCAGTGACTGCAACACTGCATAGACAAATGTAAGAGTAGATGTAAAAAACTGAACATCCTCACGCTGCAGTCAAACATTTGCAATATCAACAAATACTGACATTTTCTTTTGGATTGGTTCAACAGTTTTGACAGCTACAGATAGCCATGACCTGTTGGTTTTAATTCATATCCAGAAGTTTTTGGAAATTGAACGCAGATTATGGAAGGAAGGCTGCATGACAAGATGCCAAGACTGACCTAAAGACTCACCTTCTGTAACCCTCCTCTTCTCTGATGTCACTTTAATTTTCAGCATCAGCCGCATGCAGGACTGGAGGGGGAAGACATAGAGTATTAGTCTCACCTGAGCTAATTAGACATCAGCCACTCAGATGAATGATTCTATTTTAAACTGACAAATGTCCTAAAGGTAAATAAATGTTTCTACTGGACTTGGTAGCTAAAACTATAAAGTAAAGTTTCTGTGAATTGGTCTGTGTCCAAAGCATCTCACTGTTTCTCACACTGGACTCTAAGTAAAAGTGCGATCCAGTAACCGTTAACACTTTAACAGTGCTCACTGCAACATCTTATTTAGTTTAGAAGTGCTAAAGGAAGTGACTGACTGAAAGTAGCTGATTAACAAGCTTCATAGAGACCTAGAGCTAATCAGTGAAATCAGCTCTGACTGACAAATGTTAACATAGATAAATTGTGTAAGAGCTACTTAATCATCAAAGACAAACAGAAACTTGATGTAACTGCCGTTTGAACTGACAATTACATGATACATTTGACATTTATGTTTTCATGTATTCATATTTTTCCCTTTGGTGGATCCACCATGTAATGAAGACATACATCATACTTTATTAAACTGCATATGCCAACACTAAAATGATTTCTAACGAGCTCCTGGTTGATAATGTGAACCATTCAAACATATTAATAAGTGCTGAGTGCCATAAAAATGGAGAACCCTCTGTCAGTTTTCATTAAGTAGCTACAATCGACAACTGTGATGACTGATTCACGCCTCCTGCTGGCTTTGTTTTACATTTCACAACTTTGTTATTTTAAGATTAGAAAAAATTGAATGATCAAAACTTCTAATCCAACAATGTTTTTTTTATTTCACAGTCGTCTGTCTTTGATAACAGAAACACTCTAGTCTGAATATAAAGACAGTCGACATGACAGGCATGAAAGTTGAAGCCAAAACATCTGGATTACCCCCTGGTGGCTAGCTGCAGTTTGGTTTCAGTTAGTTATTGATGTTATAAAACAGTCTCCTTGTGTTCCAGTCTTCACGTTATGAGTGACAAGTGTGATTGACTCGTGATTGGTTGGGAGGTGGGTGCATGGGTGGAACTTTCCTCATCAATTTTGCACAGTCGCTCAACTTGTATCTTGGACATTTTGGTCAGCCATCACTGGTTTCCGTGTGTGTGTGTGTGTGTGTGTGTGCGTGTGTGTGTATTTTCTCTTACAAAATTTTGTCTCCTCCTGCAGGCAGTAAGATTAATTACACAAAATAAACCAAAATTCCTATTTTAAATGCCCTTTCTTTTTTCTTGATCTAATCCATCAGAAACTTTTTTGATGCCTCCTCAGTAATTGCTGTAACTCTGCCACCCCGCTTCTATCTCTAGTTGTTCTTCAGCTATTTTTGTGGCTTAGACTTTTTAGTATAAACATATTTATTTATTTTTGTTTCAGGGGTGTCTTACCTGTGAGCCCTGAAGACAGTTTTCATTCATGTTTACAGTTTGCCTCATGCCTAAAAGAGAAGATTAGAGGACTATCAGTACATGGTTGAACACATGTCTATGAGAGAAGCTTCCACAGTGTGACAGTGTATAACAAAGGTCAGAATGTCAGAAAGAGTCAATGTGGCGGACGTTGCAAAAGGCGAACTGTTGTGGCTCTCCTCTCTCCAGATGGCTCTCCTGTCTGTTCTCTCATTTCTAATTCTGGTTGGTGTGATTCTACAGGAAGGAGGCAGCTGTTATCTGAGGATATGATACAGCCGTCAGCATAGGTCAAATATAACCTGCAGTAACTCTCAGGAATCAGATACCAAATGCACAAGACATTGTTGAGGGTTGTCAAGTGCTGGTGCAGAGTGTTAAAGAGTCCAGGAGAGTAAAACACACAGATTAAAGATGAACCAGTGACAGCGCTCAACCTCCCAGTTTCCCATGAAACACAACCTTGCACACCCTCACTGTCTGACTTGAGAACTGCTCATACTTTACTGTCAGTGCACATCAGAGCCTGCTGTGATCAGGATCACCATAGGACTGCAGGGGTGTAACACTGTATGGTTGAGATCGTGACAGACAAGAAACTCGAGCCCATAGGCTGAATGTCTGACAACCTGACAGTTGATTCATTCACCTCACTCATCACTGGACATGATGGATGATCACAATGATGTTCACTTAGCAGAAAACACAGCAGAGCAAGAGGCACAGCACCGACATGATATCTTAAAAGGACCAGTTTGTGTGGTTTAGTGCCATCTAGAGGTGAGGGGTCAGATTGCAACAACTGTGATCGCATCCTCTCAAGAAAAAGACACGACTCCTTCTAAGTTGTACATATGGACAATGAAAATGTCGATATGTAATGTTTTAGTTTACATTCATTATTATAACTATTTTTTGGACATCTCCAAAAACCCGTTGACATCCAAATCTTCTGTAATGCTGCACTGTTACACCATAACAAATTTATACCCATGACAAATCAACAGCTCAATGTTAAGTCTGATAAATTAAAAAAAAAAAAAAAAAAAAAAGATTAATTCATGTTTTCAATGCCCTAATGGCTCCATCGTCCTCCATTAATAATATGTAAGCTACGAATGTGATTTTGTAGGAGGGGCTGAACTGCTACTCGTTCAGCCCCTGTTCATGTAAAACAACAACAACAACAACAACAACAAAAACCTGATTGAGAAAAATATTCTGAGCTGGCATCACATATGTGTCCAAAGAATTCAGATAATATCTGCATGTGCCAATATCTTAATTCAACAGTGTTTTTGATAGTTACATATTGATTAAGCAACTGATGCTGATCAGCGAATGGAAGCTTCATGTGAACAAAAGCTGTATCAATACATTTAAAAAGTGGCTGGAGGTGTAATAACAACATTTAACGTGTTTTAATCAGATGAATTAATTAGACTGACAAAATAATCTATAGGTAACAAGTAATTTATAAGTAATATAATATAGTTATAGGTAATTTAAAAACCCATTCAAGTATCCCACTGACACTGACACAACACCCTCAACACTCAACATGTCTTTTAACCCCTTAACATCCCCACCAAGAAAAAAAAGAAATGAAATCTTTTTCTCTTGGATCAGTAACAACCCTGATCAATTTTTTTTTTTGATATTTTGATATTTTTTTGATATTGAACTCTAAATGATCAAATGACCAAATGGTCAATAATAAAGTTAAATTACTATATAGTTGAGCAGGTAGTTACAGAGTTAAGATTCATTGTTGTTGGAGCTTCAAACTTTGCTAAAGAGTGATGCATCTTCAAGTTCTGATGTAAACATCACAAATTAAACAGTTGATGCTTTGAGCTACAAGCCTGAAATAAGCTCATATGACGGATATGTTTTAATATCATTTGACGAGTCAGCAAAATGCCACAACCCTCTTTATAGAATTGGAAACACACCCCACACCAAAGCAGCAGCTGAAGTCGACACTTCAGCATCCTCATAAATAACAACCAACCAACCAATAATCAACATTGTTATTCCTGTTTATTGCCTTTTTAAAAATATATATATATATATATAGTTGTCAAACCACAAGAAGTGTTATAGATTTATGTATAGCACTGGGAAGAAGTGAGTAAACGTACCTCTGCAGCCAATCAAACCAAGTGTTTGGTCAGTTCTGACCTGCAAGAGAAATAAAGAAAATCCAGTGAACATGGCAGAAAACACCAACAACATCAAGGAAAAATGAAAGATGCTGTCAATAGCTCACCTTATCTGCTTCGACTGGATTAAGGCTGAAGGTTCTCCGTTTGTAAAATCAAATAATGACAATATTAACAGAAATGTATTTAACAACAGACTGAACAGTTTTCCTATGAATAAAAGGTAAAAAGATAGAAATAAAACTTTTATATTCATATTTCCATAAAAGTCCCAGCAATGTTGCCTTGTTTGTATGAAGATTTGAATGAAGAGCTTCATTTAGCTCATAACATAAGGTAATATTTGGTTGCCCAAAATGTGAAAACATTTTCAAAATGAAATCAATTATCACTATTTTGTCCTGGTGAGAATAGTTTCTTTTGGAAAGACTTGTCATAAATACTGTTTTAGCTATAGATATAAAGTCAGTGCTACATAATGACTAGTAAAGGTCTATGTTTTTGAGGGAAACTACAATCATTTTTCGTTGCAATCAAATTTCAGCTGCAAAGGTCTCTGTTTCAAGCTAATGTCACCTACATTCCTCAAAACGTCAGAGCAACAGACCAAAGATTTCAATGTTTCACTGAACACCGACGCGTGCGCAATTTCAACAGCAAAGGTCACAAATTCAATGAGACTCTGAACCACATGAACATGAAGCTTCTGTGTTTAATGTGACAGCAACAAGACGAGAAAAGTCGAATACATTTTGGTTTGAACATTTTAGAAAAGTTGACATGATGCAGTTTGGTACAGACTGATTTATACTTCTGCAACTGGAGCCAGCAGGTGGCTTCTGTTTTTTTGTTTTTCACTGGCCTTTTGCCTTATTTTGTGCCATTCCTGCCTGTTAACTTGTCACGCTAATGCTAGGCATCCCCACTTTCCCTTTACTTTTGCAACACATCATATGCATGGAAGCAGGCGGCTGCTTCAGTCAGAGGATGAAAGAAAACATCTTTAAACTAAACTGAAACTCCGACCGCACCTGAAGCATCATGCAGCAGATGGAGTGTTGGCTCAGACAGCAGCAGAACAGCAGTCGACCTGTGTAGATGTAAGTGTAATGTTCCTTTCTGTTTAATGCAGATGGGACTTTTATTGTAATACACCAAAACGTGTGCATGTCTCCTCTGCAGTAAAACTGGAGGAAAACTTCTGCTGATGTAAGAGTTTCTAGACATTAGATTAACTTTCACTATCTGACCACACATCGTGTCAATAAGCAGCAAAGTTTCAGCCCACAGCTGATCTCAACAAAACTTTCAGTAAATCAACCAAACACTAAACACAAACTGATGCACATTTCAATCGACTACTGTTCCTGAAGCCTAACAAGTTTAAACTGCAGCAGAAGAAGAGACACAATGACATGTTGTCTTCAAATGAGCTTCAATTCACAGTTTTCGCTGAGTGGAAACTAAAAAAAGCCCAAGAAACGCACTCGCTGTTTGTTTAAGGAACATGTCGTAGATGCAGAAGTACAAATCAGCCGTTAGCAACACGAGCAGGTTTGATTCACGACTCGTGCACCAACTGATATCAGCACAATATAAACAGTACAAATACATCACAGTACAGAGTCAATACGACAGGCGAAAGCAGAAAGCTTCAGCAGCTTCAAAAAGCAGCTTCAACACAACTGAAGAGTTTTGTTCCAAAAACTACAGAACCTGACCTCTGGGAAAAAAAGAAACAAACTTAAAATCAAAAATCAAAACCTTCCTTTGTTCACTTGATGTTTCCACCACTTTTAATTACTTAAATTAAAACTAGAAACCAAAAAATACAAAATCCCACAATTGCTCAGTGGGCTATTATTACTTTTAAAATCAATTGAGATGCATATTATTTACCAATGACGAAGCTTTAAAATTATTATTATTATTGATTACTAAGAGTTAAGGTGGATATGCAGTATTTTGTAAAAGAACTCTTCAGTTACAAAGACATCAGACCTGAATTCTGTCCTGATAATCAATCTCAAGCCCAACAATCGATGACAGATGACGTTTAACTATCGAACATCTTCTTCCTATCAGACTTGTCTTCCACGTTCTTACGCCAGTCTCCGACATCGCGCAGCTGCTTGTCCTGTGAACACAGAGGAACTTTATTTAACTTTACACAATCACCTGATGAGGTGTTCTTTAGTAAAACTTAGTTAAACTAAGAGGTTAACTCAAATTAACCTCTTACAGAAACCATCGTGAGTCAATGTTACAGGTTTCAGTTGCGTCATCCAAAGCTACACTTCACATAGTTTCATTTAAATAACTACTTGTGTATCTAAAAAAACACAAAAAGTTCTGTTCTAGTTCCCTCGTCCATTGTGTTTCTTTTAAACCAGCCCAGTTCTCTTTAATCTCCTAATTCTGGACCAAATTAACAAGTATTTCTTTATTTTTAAACACAACTGCAGAGTAGAACTTCAGAAAAAACACACAATGAGCTGCAATATCTACAGTGTGATGCGGTTGACCTGTGGTTTTGAAGGGAAGTTATCTGGTTCCTCCACTTGTTCTTTGATTCCACTGATTTGGTTTAAATCAGTGGTTGTTCAAAACATCCGTTATCAGATTTTAGCACCAAAATTGTTGAGTTTGATGTTTCAATAACAGAAAAATATAATCTAAGTTGTAACAAAACAAAATTAAACTGAAACTTTAATGAACATACATTTAAGTGAAAGCACATGCGAAGGAACCGAGGTGACAAACAGAACCCTTGTGTAGGGAAATGAGCTGGTGCAGTATCTGTGGTCGTGTTGCGTTTGAGGCTGGCAGCTGTTCCTCACCTCCTCTTTCACCTCCTTCTTGACCTGCTTCAGGTTGGCCCTCAGGTCCATGTTGACTGTGTGCTTTGAGCCCAGCAGAGCTTTAAGCATGGCATCAGCAGACATACGCACTTTCTTCAGCCGAGGTCTCTTGAACTTTCCTCTCAGATCCACAATCTTGATGTTGAGATCTCTGACCTTCAAGGAAGATTAAAGACACACGGAATAATTACTGTTCTGTAGGGGAAACCTTCTGTATTTACTCTGAGCAGTACAACCAACTGGAACCTTTTCAGACCAAACACACACTCCAGTAAGACAGTGTGGCCCAGTTACCAGACATAAAACACTGAACTTTTTCCAATGAATGTGTTAGTGGTCATAAACATAATGATGCACTATGTTTGAAGATGGATGAACCTGCTTAGAAGATGTCTCCCCTTTTTAAAGACCTGTTTGTGAGTCTTGTGAAGCAGAATTTATCTGACCGTTTGACTGATTTTCTTCACTGATTCACAAAGACAACAACAACCCATAATAATAATTCATGAAATCCCAATTTCTAGTCAGAAGTTTGGTCCTATATTTGGGCAATTTTAGACTTTAGTAATAAAGAAGCATCTCACCTCATTGATAACCATGTTTAGCTTGAACTCAGTACAGTATCTCTCCTCTTCACTGACGTTCACCTGCTCATGAAGTTTCTTGCAAAGTTCCTGAAAAGGAAACAAAACATTAATTAGAGTTTTGGTTTTTGGTTTGAGTAGAACTTAAAACAAACTAAGTTGAACAATTAACTCAATCAATTTTTGGGAAAACTACTTTTTTTTATCTTGTATTAAAACAACAGAATCAGAATTTTGAGTTTGTATAACAAGTATTAAAAGCAGACTCCATAACACAGCATTAAAACTGGACCGAGTGGGAACAATGTGTCCTGTTGGGACTCACCATGAGCTCGTCCTTGGAGTACGGCAGATCCAGAGGAGGACATTTGTCTGCCAGAAACGTCTCTCTCTCCTGAGTCTTCACTGCTGCTTCGGCCTCCAACAGATTATTTGCCACCACCAGCATACAGCTCTGTGGATAACATCAACTTTAATACAACTTCAGATGTTTTCAGACCAAATTTAGAAGTAAGACAAAAACGGTAGCATCTATGCTTTTTGTGACATCGTACCTTCAGAGTGTGCTTACGCCTCGCAGACAGTCTCTTCCTGCAGACACACACAGAAAAAACATTCAATTCAAATAGACTTGTGATAAATAAACCAAAAAAATCTATCATTAAAACAATTACTATCTTTTCACAGAATATGTTTTAGCTGATTATTCTAGATTACTAAACTAAGAAAATGTAATTGTTTTCATATTTTTGTTACAGTTACATATGTAGCTGCATGTAGTTACTAATATAAATGTAGTGTGTATCATATGTGTCATGTTTGTAGAAGTCAGAGCTGCATGAGGGTTAATTAGATATTGTTTACAACTATGAAATAAATGAAATCAAAACCTGCTCTAAACCAAAAATTTACTAATTGTGTCTTTGTGTGTAATACTTTCTATAGCTTTGAGTATGACAAAATGAGTATGACAACAACAACAATCACTTAGTAATGATAATAATAATTATTTATGTCATGCATCTGTTTGCTGGTTTGAATCACGACTGAGCCAAACTTTGCTGTTTTTTTTTTGTCTTTCCAGGGAAAACAGCTAACAAAAAAAATGATAAAATAATAATGAATAAATTTAATGGTATTTACTCACTCGGAGGCCATGTTAGCTGCAGGATCCTGATGTTTTCTGGTGAAAAAACAAAAATATTTTAATGGTGTTTTTACCTTTTGATATGTGATAAACCATCAACTGGGTTTTCAGTATTTTAGACATTTGTCAACCTTCCACAACAGATATGTTTCTATAGATAAAAACAGCTGGAACAAGAAACAACAAATTCTTATTTTGTCTTTTATCACCCTGACTACACTGTAAAGGTCATGTTGGGTACGCCAACATCTGCTGCTCTTTGTCACGTTAATCTGCATTTTATCAAATATCTGAGCAGGTTTTGTGATATAACAACATAGTGATTCTCTGTAACAGTCCAGCAAAGATCAGGTGCGAGGGATCATCTGACTGATATCTGTGGTCTGTGTGATGCTTTCAGGCCTCATGACCTCATCAGAAATATGTAACACCCATCAGACAAAATCAACAGATTTCTTAGTTTGGACAGTAATCAATTTGCTGAGAGTAAATCAATGATCTATAGTGCAGCCAGCCACCAGGAGGCGATCCAAACGTTTGGCTTCAGAGCTGCAGTAGCTCTTCTGTGTAACTGGACCAGCCTTTTGTTCCTAAATGCATCATTAAGCTCTGGACGCCATTGACCCTGACACCAGTTCATCAGTTGTCTTACACTGACCCATAGACACCAGGAGGACCCAGAGAGACCTGATCTTGTCTGACAACCACAAGACTCATGTCAAAGTCACACAGATTTGGACAGTTGATCAGGTTTTCCTGCTTCCAACATGTGAACTTGAAATGGTTAGAAACTGACAGTTCACCTGCTGCTTAATACACCCCACCCGTGAACAGTGGCCATGGTAACAAGATAATCGATTAGGCTGACTTCACCTGTCAGTGGTTTTCACCTTGTTGCTGATCAGTGTTATATCAAACTCCTCCACATCTGAGGTCATGTCTCCTCCTGTTTCTCTCCCACTGGAGAAACTCACCTCTCTCACATTTCACATTTGGATCATGTTAATTCTATCTTAAGACATCATGTTAATTCCAGGAAATTTCATGGGACGGAACTTTGTAACCCGGGCCATGTTAAGGCCTTAAAGGATCGTATGGTTATTTTTAACTACACTAGCACTGTGGCTCAAGGGGCTGAGGTCCAACACTGCACTCCAGAGTCAAATGTCTCAACAACTATTAAGTGGATTGGCATGAAATTTGCTCCAGATATTTACGATCCAAAGAAGACAACTCATCGTAACTTTAGCTGTCCACTGATTGGTCTCTGAGCTCCCCCAAGAGGTCAACTTATACACTTCCAACTTTTCATAGGATGTGATACTTCGAAAACTGAGGAGTCAATTCCTGTCTTTCGGCCTTGGCTGAACTGTGGAGCTAATGCTAACAAGCTAACATTTACAAGCTAACATGCTTCTAATTGGCATGCCAGGCTAACATATATGCATGCTAAACTATAGCATACCATTTAAAATAAAGGCATGCTTAAAATAAAGCTGCCATGCTACATGTTACATATTAACATTTAGCATGGAGATTTTAGTGTGTTAGCATAGCATACAAAAACTAGCATATCCACTACAGAATATGACTGGATATATCTAAACTTGAAATATCTAAACCATTGATGTACTTTGAGTCTAATGCTAATGTAATAAGTTAACATGCTAATATGCTAAATGTTAAACAACAAGTTTAAGCTAGAGTAATAACATTGTAACTGTGGCCACCCTGTACTGATGTGCTAAATTTAGCCTTTAGATGTGCAATGCCAACAGTGCACCGCATTAGTGTGAGCACGGTAAAAATACTAAATTTGGCTACATACATAGTACCTCTGCAGTGCTGCTAGACCACCAAACAGCCCTGCTTTCTCACATGTAATAATCATTATTTTTTTATACATAGCTCCTGACATTTAGTCTTGTTTACAGTGTTTGTTTCATTCATATGAAACAAACATTTATGAGGTAAACATCACAGTAAATATCATGTCTGTAGATGATAAAAAAGACCATGACTTGGAAAGATTTGATGGGAAAAGAATTACCATTTGGTCCCTTCAGCCTGTGGCCACAATATATCAAACAATCAAGTTATTAAAAGCAGCTGTCACTGGGGATTTTGTCATCCCTGTGGTGGTCCCTGCTTTGCCCAGTTGGCGCTGTCAGTGTTTGAGGGTGAGAGTAGAAATTAATAACGACAATAAAAGGGATGTGAGCAGCATCAGGTAATTTCCTTCTTAATCTAAACCCGCTGTGTGTTTTGAGACATTTGGTGAGTCTGTTAGTTATTGGTCTAATGGAACCAGGGATTTGTCGGTCTGTTTATTGGCTGTTCTGCCATATTTTCCAGTGAGTAACATTCCAACAGTTACTGGGTGGACTGATGTCCTGTACAGATATGTAGCGCCCAGTCAAAGAAATCCAGTGACTTAGGAGATCACCTTTCCTCTAGAACCACAATCACATGGACATTTGTAGTTTTAAGTCAAATGTGGCAGCTTTTGGTTCAACGCCAGCACTGGGCTAGAAATATAATTTGTCAGTACTTTGGTACATAAGCCACAGCTGCACTGGTTTTAGAAACCCAAGAGACCCAAACCATGTGCCTGGATAAATACCATCAGAGCGGTAAACTGACCCTTGAAGAACCAGAAGAAGGCCACGACCGAGGGTTCTTACAGGCCAGATAGTTGCTGTCTGAGCTGCTTGTAACATTTAGGAGCTGTGACAGAGCAGTGGATTAAGACTCTATTCCTGGAGCCACAGCTGTTCCTAACGTCTTCATTATGGAGAAAAAAGCATGACAGCAGGCTTGTCTTAAAAGAAAAGACATCTGACAACTTCTGCGGGCATCTTAAGACTCATAGATGGGCCAACAACAAATGGCATCTGTACACCAGTCACAGAGGGGGGTGGGGTGTCTCCAGGCTGACAATGTATTTTGGGACACTTGAAACTCTGAGGACATAACAACATGTTGCTCTGGAGATGGAATAATATGCGCAGGGTTAAATTTGGGCACTGATTTTTGTTGTAAGTAAGTGTGTGCGCGGTTGTGACGGGTAGGATTGTCTCTGGAGGGAGGAAGATAGAAGAGTTTGCAGTAACCCAACACCACGGAACATCCCTCAAACTGCTAAGACATTAGAGCACAACGCAAAAATAACTGGCCGCTGGGCCGACCTCAGATGCACATGCAGCTCATCTGTTTCACACTGAGAAAATAAGACAGAGCAGACGGTACGGTGGCATTTAAAGAGAATCATGATACAGAAAAATATTCTTAAAATATGTAAAATTACAAAAGCCAAAGAAAAGCTCATTTGTAGCAGGAGCCACTTTAAAAAAGATTAAATCAAGTTGAATGAAATGAAATGAAGTTTTGCTGTTGAACCAACCAGGGATTTACTTGAGGTGTAAAGAAAGGAGACATTTTCTTCAAACTAAAACTTCTTAATTCATTCATTCTCTGACAGAAATAGCAAGAACACATTACAATATCAAACTGTCATTTCTTGCATTCAACCTAGGTATATTTCTTTGCCAGGTCCATAACAACTGGAAACAAAAACAAAACTGTTGCAGTGGCTTGAGCTTTGCTGTCGTCCAAACACGAGAAGAAAACAGGCTAAATGTGGTGAGGTGGGATTAAAGTGAAGTGTAAAAACAGGGCTGGGGGTTGGCAGCCGCTGCAGATTAGTCCAGATTTTCCTCCAAACCCCAAGGTGCTGACAGGAGGATAAACACCAACGGATCCATTTTCAAGTTCATGCCTTGTAGTGGTGTCTCCTTTCACTGCACCACATCACCACACCATAGATCACTACTAGATTCACTACTGCAGCAGACTGAGCACATGTCTGAGCATTTTTGAACTGAGATGTAAAAAACAAAAACATCATCTAAAAAACCATTAAAAAACCCACAGATCCTCTCAGAACACACCAAAAAGAAACATGATAATAATACAAACTGACAAGAAATCAGAAACTTTCCACATCTGCTGCAACATTAAATAAAATACATAAAGTACATGAAAGTCAGTGATACTCAGTTCTTGTTAATTCTTTTTAATTCTTGCTTTAAAGCAATGACAAGCAATCATGATCTTTAGCATTTTAACCCAGTGATGCAACAAATTCATTAACACGTTGATAAAACACTTGGTTTAGTGCCAACATCTGCCAGTCACACTCTGAGTCCTCTCATATGAGTCATCATTACAGAATCTGTACCGAAACTTCGTCCTACAATCGTCCACTGACAAAGTTTCATTCCATACGGACAAAACGAAGCACGTCCTTCTGCTGTCTTGCGCAACAATGCTTGCGCACAACAATCTAAACACACAACAACAATGTGAAAACAGCTGAGAAAAGATGTTCTTACTGTAACCGAGTGGAGCTGAAGCTTGTTTAGAGTCACAGAGACACAGGCGAGTCCCAGGCAGACAAGTGTTAAGAAGGTATATATTGCAATCTCTGATCACCCTCTAAATCCTCCACTTTCTCTTTATGGAAGTGGATTACTAGTCAAACCAATGAGCTGGCAAGGTCATGAAATACAGTACAGTGTCATCTGCCCCCTTCCTCGGCTCGCCTCATTATAAATAACCCGCCCTTTAAGATTGTTATCTGTATTATCTCGAGGCGTCGAGCAGCCGCCTGACAATATGCAGTAAAGTGATTAAAGCTCAGAGGCATTTTGTGATCTTCAGCTGATTTATAGAGTGATGACAGAAATCATTTCGAGGTTTTATCTGTCGTAGTAAACACTCAGTTACAGGCTTCTGGATGAAACTTGTCACTGGGTCCCAGGAAAAAACACACATTCAGAAACTGGAGAATTGATACTTTGGTACTTAATATTACAGATGGAGATTTTTCCACTAAATTCTGCAGCAAATATAGAAACAATCCAACTATTTCACACCAACCCAGCCTGAATTTGTTCTTCTGCTGAAGTTGTAGTTTCTAATTCATTCTAGAAGACTCTTAAAACCAAGGTTAGCACATGAGCAGATTTACAGAAGCAGGTAAACACAGTAGAAATGATCAGAAGATAAATGTGTCTTTCTGATACAGTAAGTGAAGAGCAGAAATCAGCTCAGGGGCTGATGACTGTCACTTCAGCCACCAGTCCACAGACAGTATGTATATAAAGATGGCTCGTGCTTCTACTTCATCCCAAAACAAAGTCAAAATATCTCGAATACAATCGCTGCCATACTGTGCCGATGACATCATTTCGGAGTCAGATCAGTACAGCAGTGGTCAGGAAGTGAAACTACAGTATCAAAGTCTTGCATCAACCCATCAGGAGTCAGTGTCAGCTGTCAATCATCACAACATAAAGACTGGAACAAATATCAGTGCGATAAGAACAACCTGAACTGACAGAAACATCTATCTGATGTTTTAGTTTGGACCATGTCCCAACAGTTGACTCATCTTGTATTACAGCCAGCCACCAGGGGGCAATGCAAGCGTAAGTTGGTGTCTGTCTTTTTAATGCCTTCTCTTTGTACTATTAGTTCATACTCAACATCGGATGAATGATAATCAAACGCTGCTTTTGCTCAGTCTCAGACACGACAGACACATCTACCACAGCTGATCAGAGCTGGATCCAATAAATACCCACAGCCACAGCAGAGCCCAGTGCAGAACGGGCTTTAAATAAATGTCCATCAAAGCAGCTGCCAAACAGTTAAACGTTTGTAACAGAACAGTGTTTTGTATTTGTGTTTTAATCACAGATTAACAAAAAGAGGGAAGGAAGTTGGACTCACATTGTGTTGTAGCCAAGTAAAGGTCAGTTAAATACCTGCAATGTAAAAACAAAAGATTCAGCAATATGAAGATGTCATAAGTGATGTATAACACACTCTTATGAAGACAAAATGTTTCATCAAATATTTCAACATATGACTCACCTCAGATCTGCTCCTGAGTCAGCTGGAGAAAGTTTTCATTTATGACATCAAACCTTGATGTAACATGTCTGATACTAAACGTCTTGAGTCAGATGACAGCTGCAGCTCGTAGGGACAAATGATTTCTCTAAAAATTATCGAGGGTCTCACTGTCTGAGGCGACACCTTTGGAAAACTGTTCCCATAATCACTGCAGAGGCCACAGTGTTGTCATTTACTAAATATAGACATAATGACTTGTTTTTTATAATCATTGTCAACATGATGGCACTAAAACATCAGGTATGATGATAATACTTCCACCTGAATATTATTTAGAAATATTTTCAGTGATATTTCAAAAACTGTAGTTTTTTGCTGGACAATGACTATTTGAATATTTTCATGAATCTGTTTTATTCCACGATTTTTGTTTTGACCGCAAGTATGTGTAAATCAAAAGTATCATAAAGAAACTTCAGCTCCTTCAGCAGCTGTCATTTGTTTAATAAAAATTTCTACAGCAAACAAATACAAGCTGACGTGATAATTGAATGATGAAAAACTAGAAATGCTGCAGGTTTTGTTAAGACACTGATTTAAGCCTCGGCCTCAAACATCTTCTTTCTCCCGTCCATTCCAGATTTGTCTTCAATGTTTTTACGCCAATCGCCGACATCACGGAGCTCCTGAAATGACAATAAAGTAGGTGAGCTCATCAAAATGTATTTTAATGTTTTATTAAAATCTGAAGTCTTAGATAAAGATTAGCAACAAATATTTGAGTACAGAATCTGGTAGTCTGGTAATCTGTCTTTCTTGGACTGGTTTAATACACATCTCAAGTTGTTCATGTTTGGTCCGAACTCTGAAGTAACTTGATCCAGATTCTAGGAAGTTACAAGCAAACTGAGGATTTCCAATAAATCACATCGCTGTTGAATGGAAATGCCACCTGAAATGAGTTACGAGTTAATAATCTATGACTGAACAAGTGCAGCCAGTTCCTCACCTCCTCCTTCACCTCCTTCTTAACCTGCTTCAGGTTGGCCCTCAGGTCCAGGTTGACTGTGTGTTTGGAGCCCAGCAGAGCTTTGAGCATGGCATCAGCCGACATGCGCACTTTCCTCAGCACGGGCTTCTTGAATTTGCCCATCAGGTCCTGCACTTTGATCTTCAGGTCGTCGATCTGGAGGGTAAAAAAAACAGAGAGCAACATTATCTGTTGTAGTGCCACCTGTTTAAAAAAAGGCTAAAATGCAGAGTGTATCCTGTGGGTGAGGGTAAAGGAACAGTTATGAATCTATAATGTTCACCCTCATAATGTCTTTGGAAACTGGAACGTCCTTGACTTTTTAACCAAAGTGTAGGTGTAGGTGTAAAGATTCTTCGGTTTACCTCCTTGTTGGATTTGCTGACTTTCATCTCCAGGTCGTATCTCTCCTCGTCGATCTTGTCGATTTTTTGGTGGATCTCCCTGCACAGCTCCTGAAAAACAAACCAACAGCAGTTTGTGAACGCGCCACCATACGACTTTACCGACCATGATATCAACTAAACCTGATCAGTATTCACTGGATATTTGCTTTAATGCATAAATCCAGACACTTCAATTCAAACCTGAACGATACATCAAATGTTTTTATTTGGCCTGTAATTTGTCTATGACGGATATGTTGGTAGCAGCATGTACACTGACTGATGTGTGCTGAAATAAAATAAGCGTTGGCCACAATAATCCAACATCAAACATGTCCCAGTGATGTTTTTAAAACTTTTCTAACTTTAACATGAGCTAACACAGTAAGAGCTTGTCCTCTGGAGGAACAATAGTCTTCATCCTTGTCGCAGGTGTTGAAGGTTTGTGTCATACCTGCAGCTCCTGCATGCCTCTGGGCATGGACAGAGGGGGACAGCTCTCAGCCATGTATCTCGTCCGCACTTCCTCTTGTTCCTTCTCCTCCTCTTCCAGTAAACCCTTGGCGATGGACAGCATCAAACTCTGTCCAAGAATCAGACAGATAACGTCACAGCAGCACAGAACCTTGAACTCAGACCAAATGACTTTAATCAGTTATTCACTTCAGCTTTGCTTCGTCAGAAATTGTGAAACAAAACAAGTCTTTTACCTTCAGGTGATGCTTACGACTGGAAGACATCTTTTTCCTGAGGAGAAACAAGTTTGTGGTGACACTTTTGTGATGGATGTGAACTGTTTTGGATTCATAACATGAAAGAAACATGATTTTAAATTTGAAAGGTTTTAAGACTGAGTGACAGGAAGTTTGAAAGAAGAAAGATGTCATAAACCAGAACTTACTCTGACATGTTTGCGTTGGTTTGACTTCAAACCTGCATAAAAACATTTAATTATGTTTGATTATGAAGTCATGAAAGGTCAAGACACTCAGTCATCAAATGTGGAGGAAACGAGGTAAAGATGGGCTCAGGCTCAGGAGAACTGGACTGGAATGTCTCTGTCCTGGCTTTCACAAATAATATCTCCACTTAAAAGAAAGTTGACACCGACCACAGGATCAGTGCTCAGCCTTGAGGAAAAACCTCTTGTCCAAATTAGGACAAAGACTGCGGGTCCAGTTGTCCCACTGGACCTCTTCATCATGATGGCTCTGTCTTCTGGAAGATTATCAGGAAACACCTGACACCTCCTCTGTTGGTACAAACATCTCGGACATTAGCCATCTTCTCTTAAAATAGAGACGGTGCTGGACAAGCCAGGTCAGCAAACATCCAAACACAAAACTACAGGGAGTTGTAAAAGGATTCCAATGAATCTGATAATATTTTAGTCTGAATTAATATTAAAATGAATCAGAAATGGAAACTCAATACTGATGCATCACAAAGTTGGAGAAACTGCATGTACTTTTTTAACATTGAAAATTGCTGATGTTTGTATTGAGTCTGATCTCATGTTTTGGTTTAAACGCTGTGTGGATCTGGATTTAATGAAGAGATGGTATGGACATTTTATAACAGACTTACTGTATTTTAATTATTCCAAATATGCTATATTGTTTTTGAAGTGTAACATTTATAATTCATGTTCAATGATCAAATTGGGCTAACATTACACTGTAAATAGGGAAACTGGTGAATCTAAATGTGATCAAATATAAGGTAGTGCATCGTCAGCAATATGGAAACCTTTGTAAGACATTTAAATATGCATCAAATACTGACCAAGATCAGATCAGATCAGATCATAGCTAAAGACACAACAGACAGCACTTTCTCATGACCAGATTTTACTCAAAGTCCCTGTTAATTACATCTTTTTTTCTGTTGACAAATTTAAAAAATCCATAAAACACTGGTGTATCTGTTGGATGTAAATGATTGTAGAAAACATTATTAGTAGTGTTAGAGACACAGTGAGAGAGAATTATATTTAATATAATTATATTTAAATGTTATATCTCATGTAGATCCTACTACAAATTTACAAAATATCTGTGATATACAGTATATGTGACTGGGATGTAAATATGATGCAGAGCACATATTTTAAGATACATTGAAACACAGTGCAGACTATTGTGAGCATAACTGTGTCAAACATGAAGCCTCCGATGATTTTATTGACTCTGACACATTAAATCTATTCACACATGTGTGATGACACAATTATAAACAGTGGGACTATCAGTTTCCAACTGTAGAGTCCATTTACACCAACACATCTCATCACACCTGCAGCAAAAACAACCAGCCCAAACTTCCACAAAACAGGTCCCAAAGCCACAGATTATTCTAACAACTCACCATCTAAACACCAACCTTCGACAAATGAAATGAAAACAGAACAAAAAGCCTCAGCAACAGTAAAAGAAAGATTTCTTACCTTTTGGTTGAAGATGGAAACAGAGAGGAGTGACAGATTTGGTGGCGGCTCAGTTTTGGCATTATAAGTTGGTTTATATTGCATTCCCCAAAGGCAAAGGAAACATGATCTTTCTCTTTATGGAAGTTGATTTTCTCAGAGACCAATGAGCTCAGCAGCACCTGAAATATTAGATTTGACCCCCCCTCTACTTGGAATCTCCTCCCTATCTGAACATTATAAATAACCCGCTGCCTTGTCTCAGTGATGCCTTATCTCTTCCCAAATTTAAATCAGGAAGCTCTGAGTGAACCTGGAGGTAAAACTGAGCAGGAAAGAATCAAATCAACATGGCACTGGATAACGAGATTGTGATGTGATGTGAACTCTGCTGGTCATGCTGTGTGAACCAAGGCAGTTTCTCAGTGAAGGAAACAGGGATTGGTAGTGATGAAAGTTGAGGGGGCAGCAGGTGGGAGGCAGAGTCCAGACGGTCATTTAAGACTCGTTAAATGGTCGTTATTAAGAAGCTGTTAACAGGAGATGGATGGTAATAGAGGGAAAGTGAGAGCAGGGAGAAATAACTGAGAGAAACTTGATCTGAGAGTCACTGAGGGTCCTCAGCAGGAAGACCAAAAAACTTCAGAAACACAAGAACGTTTAACTTCATTGTGCTCTAACAAATGTACTGAACTTGAATCAAATTCAGTCTAAACTGTTTCTGGTTCTATGATGGTGGAACCTGATCCCATATGATGTCAGAGCAGGGGAGTCCCTCTCTGGACTAGCAACAGCTAGTTTTAATTACTTGATTATAAGTAAAGTGGGGGGAAGTGGATGCGTCTGACATCTTCATCTTTATTTTTAATTAGAGTTACACAGCTTCTTAACATTCTGATATTTATGTATAAAAGTACAGTTAATATCACCTATAAACAGTAACTGCTCATGACGTGTGTACCTGGACATGTGTACGAGCAGAGGAGCATTTTCCCTGGTGGTGGTCTCAGTCAGGGAGGGGTCAAACAGATGGAGGTGGTGGGGGTAGGGGTCGGGGGCAGCCATAGCTGCTGGTGACAGACGACCTGCAGCATGTGAAGGCGCCTGAAACTACAAACACTATATTTCACAAGCTTCATCAGGGAGTCAGAGTCAGCCTGACTCACTGTGTAGCTGCTCTTTCTATCAGGAAACAACTGGTTGCTAACACTATGTCTAGTTAATAGGTTTGGTAAATGGTGACACTGCAGTAGCTTGGCCTCTATGTCGTCAGTGCTTGCTTCAGTGGCTGCTGCTGGTGGTTTACCGCTCAGGATTCATTAAAGCGATAGTCCGCAGTCAGTGGAACGCAGTGTCTTTTTCACTGTGATAGTAAGTCGAATGCCCCTTCCACAGCTACAGTATGTTGGTTGAAGGAATGTGGAGTTTGACTGTCTTTTGTCAAGCCAACCGCCGCAAGAGCCACCATCTACTTGTACATTTACAGTACAGATTCTGACTAAATGGATCCTGTAAACATAACTGATGTGTCTATTATACGTTTGATGATATTTCCAGTGGATTCTTGTTGACAGTGACAGTGACTATTACCAGAATAAGTTTCATGAATGTTTACTGTACGGTTTTGAAACTGATTTTAAAATCACCCTTTTTGATCATGACGTAAGCAGATGCTGAATATTTCCTCATTTTCAAAGAAATCATACAAACATTTCACTTACAAATTACAACAGGAATTCAATTCAGTTTCTAATTCAATATTTCTTTTCCAGTTTTTTGTAATGTTGCATTTGACAACTGTTTTGAAAAGTAGCAGGTGGAGGTTCCTGAGGCCTGTACGACAAAGTGGGGGAATCTGTCTATATGACAACTGTTAGTCGTGCACTACACAAATCTGACCTTTATGGAAGAGTGGCAAGAAGAAAGCCATTGCGTAAAGAAAGACGCTGAAAAAACTAATCTAATCTGACTGAGCTTGAGCTGTTTTGCAAAGAAGAATGGACAAAAACTTCTGTCTCTAGATGTGCAAAGCTGGTAGAGACATACTCCAAAAGACTTGCAGCTGTAACTGCAGAGAAAGGCGGTTCCACAGAGTATTGAAACAAGGGGCTGAATACTTTTGCACACCACACTTTTGAGGTTTTTATTTGTTAAAAAAAAAGTGAAAATCACTGATGATTTTCCTTCTACTTTACACTTTGTGTTGGTCTTTCACATAAAATGCCAATAAAATATATTTGTGGTCATAACTTCACAAAATGAGGAAAAGGGGTATGAATACTTCTTCAAGCCACTGTAACTGAATTGAAAACATTCATCCTATGAATGGTGAATGAGACGGTGTAATTATGGGCCAGGTTATTTTAGTTTTACTGTAAATTAAAAGATGCTTCTGTATGTTATTGGCCAAATACTGATTTCAAATATCACCACCAAAACATGACCAGGAGATGAAATGAGACGTTTAAGTTTAACGTGAGCAAACAAATGCGCAGCTCCTCCGATGTCCTGATGTGAACATCACACCACAGAACCTTCACCTGTAATCTGTAAAAGTCACATCAGCAGCAGCGATACTCCACAAATCTCTACGTAACAGGAGGATTCCTTGTGACATTAGACTGATGAAGCACAGAGCAGCGAACACAATTAGCTCCTCTTAACATTTTCATTTTGACCTTGAGTTTGAGTGACAGGTGACAGATCCAGACAGATTATTTAGTGTGTAAACACCTGCATGAGTAAACACCAAAACAAGTGTGAAGTCCATGTTATTCTTTAATATTTCAACAGTACAAATTATATCCGACTTAAGAAACATGACATGAGAAACATCGGTTCACATTTCTGAACATCAAATTCATCGAGAACATTCTGGGCCACTGAGAAATCACCTGAGAGAACGAGTTAGAAAACCTATTCAATTAGACTCGGAGCGTTTACGACGAGGGACGAACCGATGCTTTTTCTCCACCCAGCCTTAAAACATCCGACCAGAAATACAGCATCGTCTTCTTCAGCCTCATCAAAACACCGCCACTGTACACGTATGATCAGTAAATATATTACAGCAAGGACCACTTCACACTAATGTCATTTTATATTTTTTCTTCCCAAAATAAAACATCAAAAATATTCAACATTTTACAACATACTGAGAAGTCAGACTCATACAAAGTGTGCAAATGTCACCGTACTCATCACGAGACAACTTCAAATGAAGGCACCAAACTTTTTTTAGCTTCGGCTGCGACACGTCGGCGTCGACGTCACGGCTCGTACTGAAACTGTTCTATACAAGTGATTCTCACAGAGGAACTCCTGCCGGTTGAAGGAATAAGAGAAAAAAAAAATACAGCAAAACTCAAAAACAACAAAATACAAAGCCCCACGTGTTACTCACATTTTACCGTTTGCCCCTTTTAGACGTCTTTTGTTTCGAAGATTTTAGTCGTCAGCGGTTGGACAGGAAAGTAGCTGCTAGTCCGACAGCTACTAGCTACTGAGCTTCTGTGCTCAAAACTTTACATTCAGACAACACAACTTTAAAGTTTCAAGCAAAAAACAAAAAGGGGGAAGGTCTCCAAACAGTTTTGGCCACAACTTAACCAACTAATAAACCCAGAGAGCAAGAGGTTTAAACCCAATGGTGGATCTTTATCATTTTACAGAGTTTTTCATTCACTGCGCGCTACACAAAGTGTCAGTTTGGATCAGAATTTAAAGTTTGTGAACTGAACTGAACCATTTACAAACCTCCATTGTTATTTGGCAAGAGAGAGTCCTCACCAGCTGACGACTTAACTGAGATCCAAATGGGAATCTGAGAATCCAGGTGCTAAAAATAACATACTTTATTGTGACAACACTGCTTCAGTGTCCAGAGTGTGAAATGTGCTGTGCGGAGGGGTGTCGGCTCTCAAAGTATTAGCAGAACCAGACCCAGAGCTGTTGGGCTCATTAGCTTTAAGAGAGAAAAATCTGTCTCATCTACTCTGATCCATTGAACTGAACAACAGCTGATCTGAAGCAAACAGCTGTTTAACTGAGCTGTTGCTGATCTGGGATTGGATAAGAACCTTCTAGGAAATCCAAGAAAGTTTTGTAAACCGTCACTTTCCATTTTTTTTCTTTGACCGAACTACAGATCACACCTGAAACCTCTTATTGTCTCAAGTACGACTGAAATGTGTCTGTTCAGTCTTTAGATGATGAATCGAGTTGTTGATATACTGAAAATGACGTGGCTACAGTTTCGTTTGCTTCATCTTTTCTAGGCTTAATTAAAGCACAAATACCAAACGATCCGATCCGATGTGATGATGTGACGCTGTTGGAAGTTGGATATTTTGGGGTTTGGACGTTCAACGACTTCGACGGAAACAAAAACTTTTCACTTCATTTTACAATCTAAACAATGAATCAACTGAAAAATTACAAATGAAGAAGTAAGTCATTTGTTGCAGGCAAGGATGACTTTTTTGACATTTATCAATCAGCTGATTATAAAGGATTTCTACATATTTTTAGGTAAAGTTGTAATTGCATTATGTGACAGACTGACTTTTTGCAGCAGCAGCCCTGCACCAAAACAGCAAAAGTCAAGCTAGTGGGGAATTCAGAGTATGGTCCATGTAAACAATTTAATCGAACCGTTTCCTTCAGCTGGTTCTGATGAACATGTAAACTGTTAAAACTCATAGCTGACAGTAAACTCATATTAAAGTAAAAGGCAATGCTTGCATTGGGACAACCCTGTGTGTAGTGCAATATCATCTCTTGCAGTGGAAACCCCTGAATGGCAGTTCAGTGGCACTGAAACACGAACACGTCACCCAGCTCCACCTACGCCGACGGTCCGATTCAAAACGCCGCAGTCTGAGCAGCAGATGGGCTGCGGCTGAAGGTGACGCTGCAGTCTTCCTCACAGAGGAGAGGGCGCCGCCTCCATCTCCCATGACTTCAGAAAAAAGACAGAAACGGCATGAAAAGGTCACAAACAACAGAAGCAGGCCGGGTTTTAAACCAGAGTCCGAGTGCAAAGTGTCTTTTAGCGATGGAAGTAGATTAATCGGTGAAATAATCCAGCCTGACGGTGATGAAATCACACCGACGTCCCACAATCTGCCGAGATGAAGCTTCGTTCCACGGGATCGGAGGCTTTTTTTCTTTTTAAACCACCAACTACATTGGCTACTGCAACCAAAACATCCATTTCACCAGCAAAACAGATTATTTAGGCAAAAACAAAAAAAGAAAGAAAGAAAAAAGAAAAGGTGAGAACCAGTTGTTTTTCAGATTGTGTCAAAACATCTGTCATACAGATCCAAGTTCACCCAGGAATCAGAAACGTCTTTAAAATGCATCTCAAGCATCCACATTAAATTGTGGCTGTGCAGCTGTTCAGAAATACTTCCTTGTTAAATTTAGTTGGGAACTACCCTGTCCAATTATTCTGAATGTACAGCCCTGCACCAGAGCTTGCCCAAGGTTACCTGTTTGACTTGTCCAATATCAGAACAGTGAAATACTTGGGTTGAATCATGGCTTTTAAAAACACGGGTTCAGGTTCAGAAGCCTTAAAGCCAGTTCAGGCTTCTTTCAGTTTAATTTCTCAGATTGAGAAATGGAGCCAAATGATCATGATCTGAATCGCAACTTGAGGCTTAAAACCAGGCTCTCAGGAGTCTGCTTCCTGTGAGCACACTCATTTTATTCTGAAAGTCCTGACAGGAAGCTGCTTCATCATCTTCGTTCATCTTGCGTCTCCAGACGCAACTTTTCACAGAGCTGTTGTTTTACAATCAGCTGCTACGTGCAAGGATTTTAATTTGAAAGGTCACCTATCTGCCTGCAGGTAGCGCCAGTAGCTCTGGTTCCGACCAGGGAGACTACTGGTATATGAGCTGCTACGCTAAGCTCACCACAGCTGCACAGTGAGCACTGATGGTGCCAGCTATACTCGGTAAGTTTTAAAATGTTAAATATATCAAATCTATACGTCACAAACTCATTTCATTTAACTGAAAAGTAGATCAAGCCAAATGTAGCTTCAATGTTCAATGGTCTGCCTCTTGAGTCTAAATCTTGTCGTGGCCAGATATCTACATCTGGCCACGACAATAATATAACGAGATATTTTTCATTATTTGATGTGTCTGAGCTGAAAGTGTTGAAGTGCTGCAGGAGAGAAATGTATGCTGTAATTGTTGGACAACAGGATAAATAACCTTGTATTTTTGGACATTTTCCATCACCAAGATGCATTTCATTCCGGTGTGAACTGACCTGATGAGTAATCCCCCCCCGTAGTGGAATGACATCAATAATCTCCTGAGAAATTCCCCTGATATCAAACACCATGGCACAGAACTAAAGCAGGACGATATCCACGATACAGCCAACACTGTTACACCGTTTCACCAAGCAGCTGTATACGTTACAGTGAAGTCTACTGCACCCCCTGTTGTGTGGAGGGACAGAGGAGGGAGGGGGTTACAGTTAGGTCACATTTACAGGTTTGAAGAGGAAACACATCGAATTCATTTAGTTTTACAGCCACCGAACATCCAGATGTTTAGTCTGCAGCTGCCCTCGGAGCAGAGCGTGCTGGGTAATTGGGTCAGGTCCACGCCACTTTACGCGAGATGGCCTGTTTGAAGCACTCGGGGTCGACGTTGCCCCCCGGCCGCAGCGCCCTCTCCAGGCTCACCAGCACGTTCTGGTGACACTCCCTGATGTTGACCGGGTACTTGGCCCTCAGCAGCTCGTAGGCAGCGATCAGCCTCATGTTCTGTTTCACCATCAGGTACTGGATGATGCACGTCGGCGCCAGCGAGAAGCCGTCTCGACAGTGGACCAGGACGCGTTTCCTCTTCTCGGTGGAGGCGTCGATGCACTCGTTGATGTCTTCGAAGCAACGATGCTTGAGGGCGGGGCCGCCTCCCAGAGCGTCCGGCACGTCCCCGATGTCCACCTTTAGGCGGGACCAGCTGTGGCGGATGCCGCGGGAGCAGGTGCAGGGTATGAGGCTGAGGCTGGGCCCCGGCTCCCCCGGCGCGCTGCTCATGTCGATGATGCTGTCGATGTTGTTGCGACACAGGGTGCGCCCGTTGTATGCTGCGTTCAGATTCCCTACATAGATGTAGTCTGTCACCTTGGAGATGACGGGCTCAGAGTACTGGAAGTGTTCGGGGCCGCTGGCTTTGGGCTCGGGTGTGTCGGGGCCCCGGGCCCCTGCCGGCCCTGTGGCAGCTCTCCTGCTGTAGTTGCGCAGCTTTTTGGAGCCTGAACGTGACGGAGGGTTGGAGTCAGACTCAGAGCTGCTGTTCCAGGGCGGAGAGAAGAGAGAGAAGCGGCTTGAGGATTTATTCTTATTGAGAATCTCCACTGGGCTGGACAGGCCGGAGCCGGACACAGCTGTAGACGCTGAGGCGCAGAACAGGGACGCTCGCTCCAAAGAACCTGTGCTGCTGGCGGCTCCTGCACTGTGGGCCTGCTCCATCTGCAACACACACACACACCTTACTACTATATCTTTTTATAGATATATTTATAGATATTCTATATCTTATATTACCACTCCATAATACAATAGGTCTACCATAATTTCCATGTCCAAGACCTGTATATACTTTATTTGGGGCAGGTCTTTATTTCTATTCCACGTTCAAGAGAGGTTCAAGTTATTTCCCAGTGTCAGTGAACATGTGAGCAGTGTAGCCACTGTCTGTAATGGCTGGAAGCTCGGTGAGGAGGGACAGGAGAGTGGGCTGAGAGCTGTGACAGCAGTTGTTGTTGTTGTTAGCACAGAGCTAATAGCAGCTGTTGTTGTTATTGTGACGTTGGCAGCATCACATCATCTGTTATCGTGTCCAATAAAGTCAACAAAGGAATCAGTGAATGGATGTTAACATTATGATGAACTGGTTCACACATGTGGACGACCTCCATCGTTTTATCCTGCTGTCGACTGGATTTATTGGTTTATAGTGACCAGGCTCCCGGCCGTTATGAGGTCAGTTTAACTGGATCCTGGTTTTTATCTATATAATAAATAATACAGAAGGTTATCTTCACTGAGTGGTGCAGGAGATGACTGTGATTGGCAGTTGTTGGGTTAAATTTCTGCTGTGTGTTATTGATTAAATATGCTCAGATCATTGTAATCAACCTGAATTTTGTCAGCATCCTTTATCAAGATTGTCTTATCACCCAGCACTGTTAGCACTGTTAGCACTGTTAGCACTGTTAGCACTGTTAGCACTGTTAGCATTGTTCCATGTGTTTAGCACATGGAACAGAGTAGCTGTGTTAGTGGAGGTGTTGAGGTGAAAATGGATAGAGAGAGTTCCCAAACAACTGTTTACTGCAAATGCTGTTGCGCTCAAATCGTCACCGCAGGCGGCAACACAAGCAATTTGTTGAACCACCTTATGCCTTTTTCCAGTAGCATTACTCAGCTCAACTCTACTCCTGACTGCTAGTACCTGGTACCAGGTATTTTTTTTAGTGCCTACTCAACCGGGGTACCAAGCGAGCTGAGTTGATACTAAAACGTGACGTGAACACTCAGTGCATTCACTTTTTGATATTTATATTAACATTCAGTATTAGAGCGACTCAGGGACACATTTCACTTTATGTCACATGCACGTGACAAATAAAAAACCTTGAACGGTCGGAGGGAGTGTCTTCAAGCGCGAACAGACGCGAGTTGAGAGAGCGTTGACAAAATAATCAAACAACTGGTGCATTGCTGTGTCTCTATCAACAAGCAGGACACTAAAAACCTTTCTGTGTGTGTGTATACATACCTGAGCTTTGAGGTTGTTCTTCCACTCCTGCGTCTCCAGAGCCTTAAAGCGTCCGCTACTATCAGAGGACACCGACACACAGAGTGGCCGGTGAACTCTAGGGGGGAGCTGGGGGGTGAGGGCCACAGGGACGGGCCTGACATTGGTGTGCTCGCTCTTACTCATCATCAGGTTTGGACAGGAGCCTGAGACACAGGGAGGGGGGATTTTAGAAACAAAAAATAGCTGCCAAACAGCTCATTGCAGACATGGTTGACAATAAAATCTTTGAAAACCTTCAATCTGGTTTTTCTGTCAGTACCTCAGGACTGTAAGATTCTCTTCAAAACACTAATGACCTTATCAATGCTTATGGAGGCATGTGTTCAACCCTTGTGCTGCTTGACCTGAGCTTAGCTTTAGGCACCATTGACCATGATATTATGTTAAATAGACTGAGGCATTGGGTGGGCATATCTGGTAGAGCACTGAATTGATTTTCTTCATGCCCGTCTAATAGCAAATTTGACCACAGACTGGTCATTTGTTACCACACACCACATTGGTTGCAGAGAACTTGGTGCAGCCGTGAACATCATGTCACAAGAGTTGTACATTTAACAAGTTCCATTTTAAATTCTAGTGCTACCAAAACAATTCTGCCTGCTTTCGTAGCATCATGCTTAAACTACTGTAATGATCTTACTTTGAGTTTTAATCAGAAAACGCTGAAGCAGCTGCAAACTGTTCAAAACTGTGCCTATTTGACTTTTAACTGGAACTAAGAGGAGAGACCAAATCAGCCAGTTTTAGCCTGCATACACTGACTGTCTGTTTGTTTTAGGATGTTAAAATTTTACCGATCTCTTTAAAGCTCTTCATGGCCTCCTGACTACTGTTCATCTTTTAATCTCTTAATGGCTTGTAACTCGAAATCCTTAAACAAAAGTCTTCTGACTGTCCCAGAGAACCAACCGGTCAACAAGGCCACGTTTTTTTTTTTTTTTTTTTTAAACCAGCACTTCAGTACACATGTATAAAAGGCATATTCTGATTTTCTTTATGACCTCGTGTCTTTGGTGTGCAATCTGGCCCTTTAAAAGATTGTATTTAATTGATTCATTTTTATTTATTACTTTATTTTTCTATATATTACTGCTTCTTAAAGACTTTCTGGCTATATTTTACAGATGTGTAAGTTCTGTATATTTAAAATGCTAAGTTTTAATGGGCAGTATGAGACAGGCCTCAGATGAGGAGGGTGATGATGCTGCTGTAGAAGTCTTCATCAGTTTCTACCTCCTGCAGTGACCCATCATCACAATTAATCTGTAGTTTGTAAATATTATAGCCTTGAATCTACCTACCAGCGCATTCTGAGCGGCTGCTGGACTGAATTTGCAGAGTGTTCTGGCTTTTGAACAGGATGTGCAGCGTCCTCAGTACACCTGTGGATGAGAAGTCAGCGCTGCTGTTAGCGGATCAAACTCCTGCAGCTGTTCGGACACGGACACCGTGACTGTCGGCCTTACCGATCCTTCCATGCCGCTGGTGGGGAACCTTTTTATCCAGCAGTCTGCGCTCGCTCAGGTCTTTGTACTGCTTTTCCTCGCTGTCCATGTTCCGCCCCCGGCTGACAGAGGAATAAAAACCCGGCTTAGGCGGCCCGTCATCTTTGGCAAGCTGAGCGGCGCTTCAGCTGCAGGCGGACTCTGCTACTAGCATCACCGGCTAAGTTAGTTAGCCGCTAACGGTAGCCCGCTAGCTCCCTGAGCGGGGTCATGTTGTATAGCTGGCCGAGGCTGCGGACTTTATTACCGTCGGTTAAAACTGTGAGACACAGCGGAGTATTGCGTGCTCTACGCAGTACGCTGACATGACGGCTGAAGTGTCAACTGGAAAAAAAAAACATACATAAGCGCTGGACGATAGCGAAGAAGCCGCGGCTGGTTAGCACAACTAGCCGATGTCTGCTGATCAAACACGGCTGCTGCAGCTCATTTGTAGGGCGGCAACAGCTACGCCCGCTTCTTGTGTTTGTCAGCGGTTATACAACATCATCCAATGTCGGCGACAAATACCGCAATTGTGAAAAATGCGGCGGAACTCCGGTGGTGCATTACCTTGCCATAGACATTCTGTGTCTATGTACCTAGCGACCGAACCGCACCGCCAGCCAGATACGCTCTGTGGGAGGTACTGTGTGTTTAAACCCTGAACTAAGCCTTCCAGGTTGCACAAGCCCTCACGACGCTCTCTATCAGCCAAATAGTTCAGATATTCTTTCCAGGAGTTGGTGGGGCAGAGGGGGCACGCAGCTTCGATGTTATACTTCGTGAAATAGCACAGCATTTGTGCGGATCTTCAGATAAAAAGTACCTGTAAGACAATACTCAGCGGAAAAAAAACAAAATAGCATAGTTCAACGAAATTACCGGCGTCTCCCAGTTGGGCGGGAACGGTGGGTTTCTCATTAATGTGGACGATAAGCAGTAGTTAGGGTCACCCGCAAGACTAAACCCAACGCATTATCAATGATTTCTATCAATGTTATTTCATTAATGTTAAATGACCGTTTATTTCTTATGGTAATATGGAAGTTTTTTGCAATTTTGCTCTTATTTATTGAGAATTGTTTAAAACGTCTGTGTAAGTACATATATGTCTCTGCATCGAATAAACAGTATATTTGTGGACCACACGCACTGAATTAATATATACTTTACTTCCATGTTGTGACTAGTACTGACTGTTATGTTGTACTTCTTAAGATTGGAGGAGGGAGGCAACAACATAGTAATCCCATATGTGGAAGGAGCTGCCAAAAAATCAGGTGGGAATGTCCAGCTTCAGAAATTAAAAGTCCTGCCACATTCCTGCTCCAAACATTCACATGAACCATCAGGTTCTAATCACCACAACTGTTCAGTCTGTTAAGTGCAAAGTTAGCACCAAAACATGGGAGAGCTTTTACTTTCTGAAACTCCGAGGGATTTTCAGCAAACACTAAATTCCTGGGTTTTTCTAATCTGGTCATACACTCAGACAGAGAGGAGTTCATCCCAGCGGCAATGAAATCACATACCAAGGAGAGTAACCTGGTTTATGCTGTCCAATCCAAGGAAAACTGCAAGAAAACCAAACAAATCCTGGACAAATGTGTCCAGAAGAGATGTGTTCAACACAGAAGGTCAGGCTGTTCACTCAACAGAGGAAGAGGCCCATCTGTCCCTCACATACAACGTTGTCCTCTAAAAAAAATCCTGTCTTAAGCACAGGGACTGCTACATGTTGCAGTCTGTGTGTGTGTGTGTGTGTAGTGTGTGCATGTGAGAAGGAGAGTAAAAGATCGGAACCGTTTGTTGGTACTTGAATTAATATGGGAAACCTTGCAAAAATTCTGCGATGGTTTCAACTGTTTTAAAAATGGCGCTTCCGATAACTGTGTCATATCCCGGCTTGAGTTATAACCACCACTGAGTCAACCTAAAGCCTCACCCAAGAATTACCTGGGGCTGCACGGATTACCTACAGTCATGGTCCAAATATTGGCACCTTTGCATTTCTGACAGATAATACACAACCTTTCCCAAAATTGTTTCAATTACAAATTTTTTGCTATTCATACATTAATTTCTTTTGTTTACATTGGAACAAAAAAAAAAAAAGTAACCATCAGATTTAATGATGTTATTCACACAGTGAAGACATCTGGTGCCAGAAGCCGCAAAGCAAAACCTAAAACATCTGTGAACCTCCACCATGTTTGACTGAAGGGGCCGTGTTCTTTTCTGGCAAGGCCTCATTTTGTTTTCTGTAAATAGAGTCACAATGTACTTTACCAAAAAGCTCTCTTTTAGTCTAATGTGTCCACAGTGTGTTCTTCCAGAAGGATTGTGTTTTTATCACATGAGTTTTGGCAAAGTCCTGACGCTGTTGTACCCTGTGTCTGCAGATCCGCTTCAATTTGTTTGGAAGCTGATTGAGATTCTTTATCCACCAATCAATCCTTCATTGTAAATTTTTTAATCAGTTTTGCTCTTCCGTCCACATCCAGGGAGGGTAGCTACAGCGCCATGGGCTGTAAACTTCTTGATGACATTATGCACAGTGGACACAGGAACATTAAGATCTCTGCAGATGGACTCGTAGCCTTGAGATTGTCCATGTTTTTTCCACAATTTTAGCTCTTAAATCCACAGATGACGCTTTGCTCTTTTTTTTTTCTCTGTTCGCACAACACAAAATTGAGTCTCCATTTTAACTGGTTGCAAATGTGATTACTTCATAGCCAGCACAATTTACTTGCCGCATGTGAGTTTAAATACAAATTACAGGAGCATCGTGTGCTTGAAATGTAATTATTTCTTACAATGTTGACAAGGTGCCAAAAATTTTATCCAGGAGATTTATTTATTGTTAAATTTTGTCAAGTTTGACTTTTTTTCCCTGTTTTTTTTTTTTTTTTTTGCATTGTTCCAATGTAAACCAAAGAAATAAACATGTGAATACCAAAACATATGCAGTTTTGCAGTTTTTTTTTTTTTTTTTTTCAATTTTCAAAATTGTGTTGCATTTTCTGACAGAACTGCAGGGGTGCCAATATTTTTGGCCATAACTGCATATAAACGATGAAATCACCTGACCTATAAATATGGTTGAAAATTATTATAATTCAAATAACAATACACATTAGCCCCACTAATAATATGGCTTACAAAAAGGATACTGTTATTAATGGGTGTTATTACCTAATTTTATGTTAAAATATATATTCTATACTAATTTCATATTAGATGTAATAAAATGAAGGACCACACATAGAAACATTAGATTCATCTTTTAGAAAACCGCTGTAAAAGTAGAAATCCAGTTTAATATAATCTACTGTTAATTTTAGACCACATCTATACAAATTGAGTATATACATGCACAATACATACAGATACACTATACACAATACAAGTACAATACATACTCACATGTAACTTTACATTGATTATTTAACATTGACAGTATATTTAACAGACCTTTAATGTTACATTAGTCTTCTCAGATGCATGTTCTTCTATCTAGCCCATATTATACATGTGTTTTAAAATTGTGTATGCATTCATCTGTATAAATCACTAATGGGTCATCTATTGATTACAGCTCTCATTCTGTGATTGTCATATCATGGGTCTTAAACTCATCTCTGGATCTCTTGTTGCAGGACCACATCAAGAGATGAGGGGTCATCCTGGAGAGCAGACCTGGCCCGTTTTAGGCCTTTCCCAGCCACGAAAACTCACCTAAATTGGCACACACATCAGAACTGCCGCAAAGCACGTTCTGACCAACTTTGGAGTCCGGGCGTGGCTCAGGGGCTCCAGAGCGCCCCCTTTTGTAATTTTTAAACAAAGGCTTGTGGTCGGCACATAGTTTGAGGTAGACACACCAAAGTTGGCATGTGTGTAGAGCTCATCGGGACGGACAACTTTCCACGCCCAACAGGAAGTGAGCTATTAGCGTT
Source organism: Polydactylus sextarius (assembly GCA_016801845.1). Lineage (NCBI taxonomy): Eukaryota > Metazoa > Chordata > Actinopteri > Polynemidae > Polydactylus > Polydactylus sextarius. The sequence continues at coordinate 13,829,951 of CM028921.1, read as the reverse complement.
GGTTTGCGGGTCGACGTTTATGGAATTTAACGTACTGGTCCTAGACGGTTCGTCCGATTGCCGTCAAACTCGGCGTACGTGATGTCAACATGTTGCTGATGATCATTTGTGTGGGGTTTTTTGATTTTTCGCTCTATGTCAAAATGGCGACACCTTGAAGTTTAGTAGCTAAAAGCTAAAAGTTGGGATTTTTAATTTTGTCTCGCAAAGTTGCAAAAAAAAAACATATATATTTATATTTAGGTGTTTAAAATTTTTAACGTAAAAGTACTTATGCTGTTGTACTTTCTTAGCGAAAATCTGAGTTTTACGAAGAGCAGAAAACATTTCACATTTTGAGCCCTGATGCTGAAATTAATAGAAACTATTAATGTCATAAATTGTTGAGCGAGTGACAACAAGATTGTGTCATTAATAAGTGAAGTCAGAATCCATTTAGAATATTCATTTACCATTCATTAATTTTATGTTCATTATGAATATTGACACTTGTACTTTTAAAAAAGGTTTTTTTTACTTTTACAACATAATAGTTCTCATCATATGACTATGAATAATCATACTATCATACTATATATCACTATATATATATATATATATATATATATATATATATATATATCACTACAATCATACTACTATATGAATAAAGTTGCGAGAGCAAGTCAAAGTTGCAATTTTTCCCCCCTTTTTAAAGAAAAAAGTTGCAGTTTCAAACCCACCCACCCCCCCAAAAAGGGGCGGGGTTTGACCTGCCCCTGCAACTTTATTGCAGCAAAACACCAATAAAGACGTTTTGTTCCAATAAAGTTGCAAGAGACAGTCATTGTTGCGATATTTCCCTTTTAAAATAGAAAAAAATACAAACAAGCAACTTTGACTTGCCCCCACGACGGGTGAAGTGATTTGAGAAGTACATTGGCAGAACAATGGAGTCCTTTTGCCAGGCCTGGCTCCAGGGCAGGGCCCCGGTGAGCCTCCTGGTAGGGTGTTTTTTTATTTTTTAAAATCACAATTCTATGAACCGCTCTTAGTTTGACCCTTCCCCTAGGAGCACTTGTCTTGGGAGACCCTAAAGCCCCCTGACAGAACACAGCTCCTAGGGTCAGTATGGTACATAAGCCCCTCCACCACGGCAAGGTGGCGGTTCTTGGAGGGGTGAAAGTGGTGAAAGAGAGAGAGAGTTAGAGGGGGTAGCGAGCAGGTAGGGAGGGTAGGGGTGGGGGGTGGGGTAAGAGGGAGAGGGTTAGAGGGGGTAGTATGATGGGGGGGGGGGGGGTAAGAGGGACAGGGTTAGAGGGGGGTAGAGGGGGTAGTATGATGGGAGGTGGGGGGGTAAGAGGGAGAGGGTTAGAGGGGGTAGTATGATGGGGGGTGGGGGGTAAGAGGGAGAGGGGCGTAGAGAGAGAGAGAGGGTAAGTGGTGAAAGAAAGAGAGAGAGAGAGACGGGGTGGGGGAATGTAGCAAAAGGAGAGATGGGGATGATAGGATGGAGGAAGGAGAGAAAGTCAATGGAGATGGGAGAGAAGTAGGGTGAAGGAGGTGAGTTGTAGGGCTAATGAAGGAGAGGAGCTAAAGTTGTTAGTGTGAACAACCAGCAGCCTCCTCCTCCACCTGCTCACTATCACACTTCTTCTTCTGCCCCCAACTCCATATCCATTTCTTCTTCTTCTGTTTCCTGGCTTCCTTCTCCTCCTTCTCCTTCTGCTTTTGTGCTTTTTTCTCGTCTTTCTTTTTCTTTTTCAGTTCCTTCTTTGTCATTTCAGTGGGATTTTCTGTGTTTGCAGCCACAGGCTGCTGTTTCTCCAGGTTCTTGTTGGCATCCTGGGTGGAGGCAAGCTGCTCCTCCAGGTTCTTGTTGGCATCCTGGGTGGAGACAAGCTGCTCCTCCAGGTGCCTGTAGGCGTCCTGGGTGAAGGTGAGCTGTTGCTTCAGGTGCCTGTTGGCATCCTGGGAGGAGGTGAGCTGTTCATGAGCTTGTCGGAGCTGCTCCTTGAGCTGCTCCAGCTGCATGTTGGCATCTTGGGTGGAGGCAAGCAGTTTCTCGTTATCTTGGAGTTGATCTTTCAGGTGTCTGCTGGTTTCCTGGTTGGAAGCAAGCTGCTCCTCCAGGTGCCTGTTGGCATCCTGGGTGGAGGCAAGCTGCTTCTTGGTATCTTGGAGTTGCTCTTCTAGATGCCTGTAGGCATCCTGGGTGGAGGCAAGCTGTCCCTCCAGGTGCTTGTTGGCATCCTGGGTGGAGGCAAGCTGCTCCTCTATTTCTCGGAGTTTTTCCCTCATGTTCGTGTTAATGAACTGAGCGGCGGTGAGCTGTCCCTTGAGCTCCCCCTTGAGCAGGAACATCTCCAGGTCTTTGTTGTTAATGACCTGTTGACACTTGCTGCACTCTTCCTTTAACTGTTTCTCCATGTTGGCAAGACGTGTCTTCAACTTGGTGATGAGAAGTTTGTCGTTGTGCTGTTGCTCGCACTGCAACAGTCTGTCCATCCTCATCTCCTTGCCCATGCCATCAAACGGCGGCTGAACCTTTTTGGCTTCTTTCACGAGGTAGGCCCCACCTTCTCCCTGTGGGGCATTGCCTCGATGTGCCGCTTGGCGATGGTTTTTGTTCTTGCCAGACATTGTTATTGATTGTTATCTCGATTTGTATCTTGATGGTGTTTGTGATTCTCCAAATGTCTCGTACGCTTGCTTCCTGTTGTCTGTCTGACTGTTTCCTGTCAGGGGGGTACTTATATACTCTCTTGTGATGTCACGTTCTATGAAGAGGCTGCATCAAGGCATTCTTTCATCACATTCCTTTGAAGTGAACACACCCACTGTGACATCACTCTGTGTCATTCCATTCTATGGAGTGACAGTCACAGTGGGCATTGCATGTGTCACACTATGCGTAACATCACATGCTGTGGAATAGGACTGAATTTGGTTGTTTATTTTCAAAATAAAAGTTGTGTTTTTTTCTTTTAAATCATGCTTCTTCTGTTTACAGACTCAACCAATCAGATTGGTGCTTAGTTAGGGCCCGAGCACCTCGCTGCGAGGACCCTATTGTTTTTGCTCAGATTCTTCTTATTTTTTTTTTTCCTCCTGTTGCATACCAGGCCATTTGAGGTCTTTCCCATTGACAAAAACTCACCTAAATTGGCACACACATCAGAACTGCCGCAAAGCACGTTCTGACGAACTTTGGAGTCCAGGCGTGGCTCAGGGGCTCCAGAGCGCCCCATTTTATAATTCTTAAACAAAGGCTTGTGGTTGGCACATAGTTTGAGGTAGACACATCAACTTTGCACTGCATGTCTGTTGCCACGCCCCAACAGGAAGTAAGCTATTAGTGTTTGTTTGCGGTTCGATGTTTATGGAATTTAACGTACTGGTCCTAGACGGTTAGTCTGATTGCCGTCAAACTTGGTGTACGTGATGTCGAGATGTTGCTGATGATCATTTGTGTGGGGATTTTTGAATTTTCGCTCTATGTCGAAATAGTGTCCCCTTGAAGTTTAGTAGCATTTTAACTGTGATAAAAGTTCAAAGTGCTATAAATGACGTGTCATTTAAAATAGACACACCAAACTTCGTATGTGTGTAGAGCCAATCTAGACGAACAACTTTCGTGCTGCGTGACCCTAGCTACACCCTACAGGAAGTGAGATATTGGTGTTTGTTTGCGTTTGATCACATGATCAGTTTCTCTAAAACCGATCATCCGATTCATCTCAAATTTGTCATATGTGATGGCAGGACAGTGCTGACGACATGTGCTGAAGGAATTGTGGCTATCTCATACGATGGCCAAATGGCGTCACAATAACTTTCTACAAGCTCGCCAGATAGCAGGAAAAAACACTTAGTATTAAATCCTTCCTCTGTCTGTGTCTGTCTGCAGTCACACACACACACACACACACACACACACACACACCTCCCCTCAGTCCTCAGTAAACAACCAATCGCTGGGCTAGTATGCAAATGACCCAGGTCATAGGTTCACAGAGCAGTGTCAGGTTTCAGTATCAACACTGAAGGCATCCTAAAGTCAGAGACCAGTAAGACCTTGAAGGATCAGCAGCAAAACACAGTGAGTGACCACGTCCTTTGCATGTGACAAACTGGAGACAAATGACCTGTGTCTGACAGACCCCTACATAAAGCATAAGACTCCAAAAATAAGACTACTTTTCAGTTTTGTAAATATTGACTATAGTGTGTCAAGTCCTTCTTAGGTTAAAATTTGATCTGAGAACAAGGCCATCCAGTGAAGCTAAATGTTATGTTGTTGGTTGAAAAAACCTGGATGAAGGATATTTAATTTTATGTATTTATTTAATTTTTATTATTAATGAAAAATGTCACACATTAGTTAACATGACAGCAAGATGTAACAACTTGCAACGGCAAATATATTCTATTTAATTCAATTCGGTTTTAATTATATAGTGCCAGATCATAAAAAGATTTATCTCAAGGCACTTTACATAGAAAAAACAACATTTCCACAATGAGCAAGCGCTTGGTGACAATGGAGGAAAAACTCCCTTTTAACAGGAAGAAACCTCCATCAGAACCAGACTCAGAGTGGATGGTCATCTGCCTCGACTGGTTGGAGAGAAATGAAAACAGAGACAAGAAAAAGAGAAGAGACAGAGGAAAGGGAGGGAGGAGGAAGAAAAGTGGGAGACCAGGAAGAGACAGAAGAGACTAGATGTTTGCAAGTAGTTGGTAAAACAATATACACACACACACACACACAAATATATGTGTGTGTGTGTGTGTGTGTATACATATATATAATTAAAACCAAAAGCAGTTTACGAGCCCTCGAGTTTGCGCTTCCGCGGAGCGTGTCCACGCAGAAGCTATATATATATATATATATATATATATATTTTTTTTTTTTTTTTTTCATTGTGTCAGTGTCTACACAAGGCTCAGGACCACACTGATCCATACGTGAGTGAACCTATTTTCCTTGTTTCTTTTGGAAAATGCAGGCAACATGTAATTATTAATTAATTAATTAAATTATGTAATTAATCTTCCAACATCACTGAGAGAAAGTATCCAGGCAGAGTTCACCAAAGAGGAGGAAAACAATTTTATATAGTGTTGTGGAGCAACAATGAAGTCAAGAAACACTAGGTCACTGAGAAACACAGGGAGAATGTTAGAAACACAAAGAAGATTATTAGAAACACAGACTGCAACAATCTTTTAAAAAGTCTGAAATCCTGGAGGGACTGGTAAACATACACATATTTACACAGATACAGGAAAAATCTTGACCAAAAAACTTGACCTTCACAGAAATTTATTTTTTTTATTTTTTTATTTTTATTTTGTTTAATAATATGAGGAACAGAGCTCTGATATAGACGTCTAGTTCAGTTGGTTTTGATTTGAAGTAAGTTTTTGATTTCATTCTTACTTGAACTATTTACAGGAAATCAGTTTGTCATGTGACTGATTTCAAACTCTGGCCCCAGCATTCCACCCAGAGCAACAATAGCAAGGAACAACTTTTTACAAGAAGAAACCTTGGGCAGAACCAGGCTCTGGGCGGACGGTCTTCTGCCTTGACCGGCTGGGGGGATGATAAGCAGTGGGGAGAGCAGATTTGGGGGTTGGGGGGGGGGGGGGGGTGGGGGGGGGGGGTGAAAGAGAGACAGAAGAAGAAAGGTGGGAAGGGAGAGAGAGAGAGAGGGAGAGAGAGATGAGAGACCAAAAGAGATGAGAGAGAGAAAGAGCAAGGAAGGGAGAAGGTGGAGAAAGGGAGGAAGCGAGGGGGGTGGGAGAGGGGAAAGAGAGAGGGGAAGAGCGAGAGAGACAAAGAAATATGAGAGAGACCAAGAGACATGCGAGAGGGGGAGAGAGATGAGAGAGGAGGAAGAAAGAGGAGTGGGAGGTGGGCTATTATATTTATGTCACCTCCATGGCTTCACACAGATACATGTAATGCAGAGAGAGATGAAGAAAGGGAGAGGAGGAGGGAGAGGGGGTTGGAGGATTGGGTATTATATGTATGTTACTTTTGTGGCTTCACATGGATACGTGTGATGCAAATTGGAGACCGAGGTGTAGGTAGAGGTGGAGGTGGAGGTGGAGATGAAGATGAAGATGGAAGTGGAAGTGAAGGCGGAGGTGTCGGCTCAGGGGACAGGGCTATGTCCTCTGTGGGCTGCACAGGGGACAGACAGAGGACAGGGGGCTCCCAGGTGTCTGGGTAGAGGAACGGTGGTTGGTCAGTGATGGAGGTGGAGCTGGTTGCAGAAACCCTGTGAACTTTTTTCTTTGTCAGGGATCCCAGCCTCTTGGTCTTGGTTGCCTTTTGCATGTCTTTCGTGAGCTGGTCGTTCTCCACGATCTTCTCGTTCAGTAGGCCGATGAAGTATGAGTTGGATTCACTTTTGTCATGGTGAAGTTGGAACACCTGTTTCTTCAAATGTGCGTTCTGCTGGCACAGACTCTTCCGGACCGCTTCAGAACGATCAAAATTTTGCTGTAGTCTGTGAATCTGATGTTCGTACGTGATCATTGTATCTGAGTCCACTTTCATTTTGCGGTCGTCCACGTACAACTTCTTCATCTCCATCACTGTGCTTCTTAACTCACGGGGCTGTTCGATGACGTTCATGCAGGTCTGCAGATCATGCTGGAAATGCAGCTGTAGTGCCTGTCCTCTGCTCACCATGGCCTCCATCTTCTTCAGCTCCTGCTTGCCGGTCTTCCCTTTGGTCTGAAGGATGGCGAGGGTGTTAGACAGGTGTTGATTTGCCAGCACAGTCTCACGCAGCTGGCTGTGTTTGTCTTCCACCTTCTGTTGTTCGTCGCAGAGTTTGTCCTCGAGGCACCTGATGTGCTGCCTCAGCTCTGTCACACTTTCCAGTAAAACAGCATTTTTGTCCTTTTCCTGCCACAGCTCGTCACTCACTTCTCGCTTTCCTCTCTGCAGAATAGCGATCTGCTCCTCTTTGGCTTGAAGGGCCATTTTCTTCTGTTGCACTGTTTCCTTCATGGTGGAGAAGTGAGTGAGCTCTCTGATCGTCTGAGCCTGTTTCTCTACTTTCACTTCCAGTTCTCTGATCCTAGTCTGATTCTTAACTCGATCAGCCTCCTTGTGTTTTCTTTCCTCTTCCAAGTGATGGATTTTTGTCATGATCTCATGTTTCAGCTCCTCCACAGTGTTTCTCCTCTCCGTCTCCAGCTGACTGTACTTTTCCTTTAGATGCGCGACCTCACTTTCATGGCTTCGCTCCTGCATTTTAACCATCCTCTCGTGCCTCTCGCGTTCTTCTGCCATACGCTCTGCAAAGTGTTTCGTCATGTTTGAAGCCACACATTCTTTCGCGCTTTTTACTACCACAAAGTATTGTTTTTCACGCTCGTGAAGTGTATCAATCTCCTGGGTCTTCTCTTCCAAGAGTTTTTTCAACTCTTTTTCTCGTTGGTGAGACTCAACCCGTTCAATGTGACAGCTGTGTTGTAGGATTTCATTGTCAGTTCGGAGTGTCTTCAGTTTCTTTTTTAGGGTTTCCTCGCTGGCTTTGCAAACCTTCAGCTCCTTCTGCAGGCTCTGGACTTCCTTCTTCAGACTGTCTATTTCATTGAGGTAATGCTGTTCTTCTTGGTCCCTCTGGTGGAACATAGCATAAAGGTCCTTAATCCTCTGGTTCTCCATTACTTGGCCCTCATCCTCACTATTTGTGTCCTCTTCCTGATGCATCTTTTATGAGTGTGATGGTTTTTGTTATTGTTGCAACTTCAGCACAAATTTGAAATACTGGTACAATGTGGAAGCGACAGTGGGTATTAAAGAGTTCAGTGTGGAGGCAACAAACATCATCTCTGATTTTCTGTGATGTAATGTCACAGGACGTGTCCTTTGATGTTAATTCAAATGAAAATTTCAAAAATAAATAATTCTGTGTCCATGTTTATTCTTGTTTCACTACCTTGCATGGACATGTATGTATTTACACTAAGTCACAGTAGCATTCTAATTGATTTGCCTTGTGTTAAAGGTGACAGAGAATGGTTAAACGGGGTTTTAATTCCTTGTTCTAGGATGTGACATATACACATTAAAATGTTGGTTGGATGTCTAATGTCTCAGAAGCTTCATAAAAACCTCTCTCAGAAAGATGTTTTAGGGTGGGGTCTTTAAACGCATGGTTTTTCACCTATTTGTCATCTTTTCAGGCTTAACTGGCAACCTCATTATGAAACGCAAGCACTTGAGTCTGATTGACTGCCTTCACTGCCACTCAAATGAAGGGGAGGGAATGGAATCAGAGTCAGGGAGGTGCAGTGAGATACATTTTACATCACAAACAACCGTTTTTGAAATTGAGCCATTTTCTAGCGACATTTGTAAAAGAGGAATTTCTATGAAAAGGAGATGTCCATAATTTCTAGCACTTAGCGCATGTTCTGAAATGCGAGTGGACTACCGTTCTACAACAAAGTGAAAGTGAAAACGCTTTTTGATTCTCTGTCACTTTAAATACCGCTTATTGTTTACCTTTATGTATTAATACTGTGCACCTTATGTCCTGCTTTGTGTCTTGAATGCCCAGCTCAATGCTCAGCAGGCTGGGGACACTGGGGTATATTAGAGTTTTCACTCCTCTTATCTGGATGACACCATCTCTTTTGCCCTACTGCAGAGTAACATGCACCTTTAAAAGGCTGGTGTATATTGTGTTTATCCTATACTGCGCAACAGGTCATTGTACTGTGTAGACATGGTTGTATGTGGTGTCACTGCAGTGTCGGTATTATGACTGTATGCTTGCCTTTAATTAAAAAGTATTTAATAAGGCAAAATCAAATGTATGAATGGTGTCAGAATGTAAGTATTTTTTTTTTCTTTTTTTCAAATGATTGCTCATTGGGACCAATATCAAAAACGAGCAACATGTCATACCTTCCTTGAAAATGATGAGGTAAACCACGCGACAGAACATCAGACTTGATAAATTAGTCTAACACGGGTTGCTGCATCCTGAACAATAGCAAGTGTGATTACAGAAAATACATCTGAGAATCAGAAAATTCCAACTTAAAACTCTCCCTTGCAGATTGAGGATAAAGCAAGATGAGACATGTACTGGCAACCGATGTTGTTCCCATGGCTGTGAGAAAGTGCAACACTTTTGTTCAATCATTACAGTATAATTATAAGGGGATTAAAGAATAAAATAAAATTACAGCAGCTTTGACTTTCTCCTGCAATTTCCTTTTGCAGTAAAGTGCCAGCAATTCTTTTAGAAAAGCTGCCATGGCCTTACCAGGCAAATTAGGCGGCAACAGTCTCAAAAACAGCCTGCACTGTGTTAGCATGGTTATAATAAACCATTGAAATAATTAATAAATCATCAGTTGTCCATTTGTTGTTGATGGGAAAGTGTAAATTTTGCTAATTGAATAATATTCAGCAGGATGGGGTTGCCAACTGTTCTGTAAAATACAGACATGACAGTACAGACAGTGTTGATTCAATGCTGGCTTGTCAATATCAATCTACATTCAGTATTAAAGATTGAATTGAGGTTGACTTTTCATTTTGTTATCTGGGTCACCTATACTAGACTCAAGGAATTTCAGGATGTCGATTCATTTGTGATCTTTATTAAAACCCACAGCTGGTCTCATACAGCTGAACAGCTGAGATAACATGAAATTAAATACCTTTTACAGCAAACAAGTGCTTGTGTTTGAGAGTAAAAAAATCACCTTGTGATTCAATAATAAAATATAATGAAATGATATAATAAATCAAATAGATAGAATTATCCCAATCTCTTGATCTTGTGGAGTTGAAATGTTTTTTTATAGTAGTGTGTGAACCATCAGAAGGGCAGTTTGCTGCGCAGGGGGATCTTCTTCTTCAGGGGCAGGGCGGTGTTGACCTGGTCAGCAGACAGCAGGCTGTGCCACTGAGCAACCGGCCGTCGTGGGTTGGACAACATGTCGGCCCAGTGCCTCAGTTGGTTCCCTGTAGCGTCGCAGCCCAGGAAGATCTTCCCCATGGCATCGTTTCGAGTCACGGCGTCGTGGTCCCAGACAGAGATCACCAGGTTCACCCTCTGACAACAACATATTATCAGACGTTGTTTATTGATAAGGACGAATATGTTCACAGTTTACAGGACCTGTAAATGTGTCACATCAGCAGATAATCTGCACTAAACATCACAGAGGAGTGGGTCTAAGCCTCAGGGTCTGTGTTGAGCTGTCTAAGTCGTTACAACAAAACTAAAGAAATCCTTATTTGAGAGAGATCTAGAAGATCTAGAAATCATATCAGCTTGTTAGAATTCCTGTTTCTCACCTGGATTTGGTCAAATGACACGTCAAAGGTGAAGGATTCATTGTAATACGGGTTCAGAGTCTCCTTTTTAATAGAAGTCCTCCTTTTCTTCCACTTCCTTTTGTCCAGAGCCAGCTGAACCTTCACATAAGGATCTACGAACAGCAGGTGGAATAAAATTACTCGGATGTCTCTGATTGTCAGAGCAGAGAGCAGATACAGAAGGATTCAGAAAGATCAGATTAAAATTTCAGTCTCGTCAGAGAGATAACAGCGGTTGAAACAAAAAAGAAAAACAGAAAATAACAAGCAAAAAATATGTAAAATATAAAATGAATGAATAAACAAATGACATCATTTACTTTAGACCTCAACTGTTTTCTAGTCTATTCGTTTTCAGGTGATCCATTTTTAAAATCTGATTTGTTTTGCCAGCACAGATAAGTCCCTTACTGTTTTTGTTAATTTTTGACATTTGAAAATTTGACAGTTACATGGTGTCAACATGTTCTCTAATCTGACCCAAGGAAATAAATGATATGATATGAGATCTTCTCACACACTGACCTGATGATCCTCCAATGTCCATGCTCTTCAGGTTCTTGGCCTCCAGGATGACGACAGTCAGTTTGCCAGCAGTGGGAACGTATCGCAGAGAAAAACAGATCTCCCCCAGGTCTTCTTCCTGTAGCACACACAGAGAAAGCTTTACAATGAGTAGATCCTCTGACAACAGCAGTTGGCGTGGCCACGGAGTCAGTTTCAGTTTCATCCTTGCACCTCAAACTTGGCGGGCTCAGCGAGGTCTTGCCACTCCTCAATGACGTGGTTCCAGTCAACGTTGCACAGCTCCACCCTGAGCTCACCGATGATCTCGTGCTTGGAGAATCTGTTGAAGTCAAACACCTTCATCACGGCTGTCGACTTCAGGAGGGTCGATTTGGGCATCTGAAGAAAGATCACTGAGTCATCAGTCAGTTTAAATCTTATTGTCAAAGCTACAGCCATCTTTACCTTTACAAGACAAGAAGAAGGACTGAGAGCTTAATGGAGTTTCAACTGTTTTTGTTTCCCAAAAAAGCACAAATTGCAGAAGTAATGAGTTGAAAATGATCATTTTCTAACAATCAATTCATCATTTAATTCTGGGGAACTCATTTTCTTCCTCAGTTTGGTTTATTGATGAGGATCATCTTACCTGGAAATTGAACTGTTCATTAAAGACAGGGTTCAATGTGTGTCTGAACACTTTGGTCTCGCAGGTTTTGGATTTCTCAGGGCAGATGTAAATCTTGACATATGGGTCAGAGCTTCCTCCCAGGTCCATGGCCTTCAGGTTGGCAGCTTGTTTGATCCCAACTGTGAGCTGTGAACAGAAGACAGACCGACTCATCAGAGTCTGTTTCCTAAGTCTGTGTTTCCACTGTAAAATATGATTACATTTATTGATCATTCCATATTCTTTCAGCCTGGTTCCAATGACGATGTCGGACACACCAATATAATTCAGGTTTTAGGATGATTTTTGTTGTGTTGTGATACCAATCTACTACAATCTACCACCGAGTGATGGAGACATAGACAGGAACATTAATGGAGTCTAATGTCTGTGAAGAGCTAATACAACATGTCCAACATAGTGGACAACTGCTCTGTTTTATCACTCTACAGCAGTTTGGCAGTTGCTAACACTTCTTGCACAGGAATTAACTGTTTGCCCAAAGTTGTATGTTCTTCACCTCAGATGAAGCAGTGTTGTACTCCAGAGAATAGAGCAGCTTCCCCCTCTGATGTTTAGTCGAGCCGTAGTCCACGTCCGTCACATTTGGCTGAACCTGTGGTGTAATGACACAACCAATTGATGTACAAGTCACTTATATAAAAGATTACTTATTAGCACATTCAGTCAAAAACAATTTTCAATAGATTTCCCACCAACGTGGTAGGAAAGAGTTTTGATATAATCATACATTCTGGCACCAGTATGGTGCCACAAACCTGCTGGCTGCAGGAGGAGCTACTGAAAGAAAGTCTCAGTCATTTTGAGAAAATGTGACAGTAAACCTTAAAAGCAAGATGCGTGCTGCCAGTTCCAGAACAGGTGATCTCATGAAACAAAATCTCCTGATCTGGATCTGACAGAAAACTCTAACACTGATGAAATCGCAGGTGCTCTGCATGTATCATGAGATTCACATCCACATGGACTCACCAGAGCTGTGGTGGTTTTCCCATTTACGCCTTTCATATCAATCTTCTCATTCTTCTTCTGCTGCCGCTTCTTGTTCTTCCCTTTGCAGCAGCACTTGATGCAGATGCACAGGCAGCAGAGGAGAATCAGCAGACCACCGGCCGCAAAGATGGTGTAGACTGCCCATCGAGGCACTGCATGGGACAAGACAGCACACACGGTGTTGTCAGATTGTCATTGTTTTTACATATAAACAGGGAGATTCAAGGTGGTAAAGTACTTTTTCCTTCCTCTGCTGCTGGTTTTGGCTGAGATTATGTAGATTTCAACATCTGATTGGATTTTAAGACCATATAATTGTGTCTTTGGGTGGTGGTGGTGCTGTACATTGTTAGAGGTGGAGAAACTGTTGTTGGTGACTTACACGGGATCTTGTTCAGCAGGTCATTGAAGAAGTTGGCAGCGGCAGCAGCCACTGGGTTGAGGGTCGTGTTAGTCGGGGAGTAGGTGGTGGAGATGGTGATGGGGTGATCTGTCCATGCTGCAGTAGGTGGAGCCCGTGAAGCTGATACATTATGTGTTATATTAGAAGTTATATGTGTTGTTCTGATGTTAGGCATGATGAAGGGGATGAAGAGCTGTGGAAACAAGAGAAGGGTCTAGAGGTCATGCAGTATGAGGATGTACTTTGCAGGATGTACAGTGATGCACCGGCAAAGGCAGGAAAGAAGACGACACTGGAGTTCACAAAGCTTTGAAAATGTTAGAAGAAAATGTTAAAAACTCAGTGAAAAACTTTGGGTTTATTGATTTCTATGAGCCAAACTTATTAACTTGACTTTGTTCTGACTGACTGGTGCAGAAGTTACTTCCTGATTGTTCCAAACTGAAGCAAACTGTTGATGTAGGTGTGGAAATGCTATAAGGCACCTTAACCTTAGAAATGTCAAACACAAAAACTATTTAATGGATGAGTGACGGATGGATGAGTAATGGATGATTTGACCTGTGCGTTTGTGGCAGATTCAGACTGTGAAGGCAACTGGATCACATGTTCATGAGTTGCAGTGCTTCTCCTGCAGTCATCAGGGACTGATTCAACCACTGAGTGATTTAACCTGCTACATGCACATTTTCTCTGCCAGTGATGCTGATCGTCGCTCATCAAGAGCAGCCATCAATGAGTTTACAACATAAGGTTATGGCACATGGTGTCTTTAGTGGGCTATCTTCAACAGGGGCTAAGAAGTGATGGAAATAGAACCAAAACAAGAGTCAACATTAGCCTCTCCTGCTATGGACAAAGCTCTTGATAAGCAAATTTTCTGGGACTTCGCAATAACATTGTTATGAAATCCATAAAACTATTCATTGTCCTACTTTCTTTTTTTCTGGCAGTGGGAACTCCTGAATCTGGAGGTTTCCTAACATCAATGACGTATAAAATCAAACAAACGTTACAGTTGTCAAACTTAATTGACATGATTGAGTGAATTTCTAGTCGCAGGCCTCCACCATGAACAAACAGTCTGATAACTACACTCCTTTCGATGTTCCCACACTGAGGAATCAAGTCAACAAAGTCAACAGAAGCAGGAAGCAAATACACACATATATAACTTTTAACATACATCCTGGAAAATCCTGGACTGGAAAACCACAACAGGTAGCAGACAACATCTGCAGATCATGCTTATTTTTACACTACAAAAGTCAAATCAAAATCAAAAGTTAAGTTCTGTAGCGACTCAAAGGAAACTGATAATCACTTCATATAGCGAGTGATCAGTTACACAAGAACAGATTTCTGACAGGTCAGGAGGCCTCGGAGTCACAGCCTCCTGCATAGTGCGACTCTTCATATTTCTTGTTTGAAAGTTCAGTTAAAAGACTGAATGAGCAGAGAGACCAAGTGGCTCAGTCTAACTTCCCTCTCAAGGCCTCTGTCTATGTCAAGTATTTTTACTGATAATGCTCACACATTAAAGCTGTAAGTGAAATATTTTACTCACTGATGACGAGTTTTATAGCAGTAACGACATCGCTGCTCGCCGCGACTGGATACCCGACTGAGACTGAAAAGTGTTGTTGGACTGGAGCGATTCAACACTCGAAAGAGGGTTTGAAGAGGAAGGAAGTGTCATTTTAATACAGAGACTTTTCCTAAAAACAAAACCAAACTGTTTGATCAAAGACAGGAAGTGTCTCCTCCCTCCACCCACATCCAGTCTGTTTTCACTGTAATCAGCAGGGAAACACATCACCATCATCACCACCACCACCACCACCATCACCATTGGTCTGATGGGGTCTGGTCGCTTTTTAAAAATCTCTTCACTGCTCCAACAAAGAAAGTAGTCTGAGACAGAAAATGTTCACGTCCTGTTCTGCTCGCCTGACGTACAACAACCAAACCTTTACTGAAAGATTCCAGTGAAGCGCCTTCCTGTGCTAACTTTTGAAAATAATAACTTTTCAGGACTAAAACACAAATCAAAAAAAGCAATGTCTTGAGTATTGGTAACTGCTGTGCCACTCCTGGGGAGACGTGTCGCACTGTCACACTGTCACACTGTAGCATGACATGCAAAACTACATTGGCATCTTCCCATTGTCCACAGTCTTGTCACTGTCAGGTCATGAACACAAACAGCATCGGACCTCAGGCTCCTCATCTGCTTATATTTAGTTTTTCTGCTGCTGCTCGGGGTCAAAACAACACATTCAAATTCTGAACAACTTTATAGATCCCTTGGGGAGGTTCCCTCAGGGAAATTGAAGAAGAAGTGTGCGCGTGTGTATGTGTTGTCTATGTATTCCTTACCTTGTGGGGACTTATATCTGTTTACATATCTGTTTACATATCTGTTACATATCTGTTACATACTGGTGTGTGCGCCACCAGTGCTTGTATCCAGGATGTTGTGGCTTTGTTTTTGCACAGTGAGGAGGAAGTGTTGGCATCAGCCATCTTTATCCACAGTCAGTGACATAAACTGAGCAGTTTCCCTCCAGCAGGTTAAAGGTTCAAAGTTCAACATTAGTTTGTAAATTTGGCTGAAAAACATGTTTCTTCTGTTTGCGGACTTTTGTTTACACACGTCACCTTCACATGTGAAACTGAGGAAACAACAGAAACTCGTCGTTGGTTGAAATGTCACATGAGCTCAGACAGGATGATTGCCAAGTGATGCTGATTTTGAATCAGTCAATCAATCAATCAGTTAATCAATCAATCAGTCATTCAGTCACATATACTGACCTTGTGAACCCTGTGTTTCCTAAAGACAAGTGTTGAGAACACAAATGTAATGACTAAAGTAAAAGAAGAATATAATGAGAAAAGAAATTAAAGAATTGAGGGATCAATAAAAAAAAAATAAATGTTTGAAGAAAGAATAAAAGAAGGGAATAAAAGGATGGAACAGACACAACGAAGGAAGAAAACAAGGATGGCAGGAAGAAAAAGAAAAGCAAAGGGAAAACAATGAGGGAACAAGGGCTAAATGGTGGAAAAGAAAGGATGGAAAGACAAGACAGAAAGAAAAAATAATAGAAGTGTTTTGGGAAAAGAAAAAAACAAACAGAAATTAATGGAGGAATGGAAAAAACAAGGGAAAGAAAATGAGTCATATGAAGCAAAGAAAAGATGAAGATATGAATGGTGGGGAGAATTATTAATGAGCAGGTAAAGGTGATGAAGGAAACAATAAAAAAATACCTGAGTGTGATCAACGAGACGTTCCCTTCTCTTCTTCTACTTAAATCTCATTTCTTCTGCATTTGTTCGTGGCGGCTGAGAAACGTTGCTGCTGGACTTCAGTCGGCCATCTTCAGCTGCTCGAGTCCGTCCGTCCACCACACCTGCTGAACACACACTTGAACACACACTCTGTAGACCTGCGCAGTCAAACAGAGGTGGAGTCAGTGCTGCTAAAATACCAGTTATTCAAATACAGTGTGTGTGTCAACAGCTACAAGTTACTGAGGCGAGAGAGAGAGAGAGAGAGAGAGAGAGAGGTGTGTTGACTGATTCACTGACAGTCATCAAACCTATGTTCAAGATTAAACAGTGACTGCTGTTACAGCATTCCTGGTGAGATTACTATCTTTTATGTTTTCAGTTTTTTCGTCTGTTGACTGGCTCATGTTAACTCTTAGATTTGGTTAGTGTGAAAAAGACTGAGGTGTGATTCTCTCTACCGGCAGAAATGTTTTCCATTTTCTCTTACCATCGAAGACTGATTTCCTCTTAATTTCACTGTATTTTTAAGTACAGTGACAATAAAGTTATTCTACAGTTATTCCCCAAGTTTCCAGACTCCTGAGTTCCCAGGGGACAATGTTAGTAAAGTCCTAGGTTCCACATATGGAGTCTCCCATGATCCTGTGTTCTCAACCTCTGTACAGCTCCTATAATGATAACCTGGAATAAAGGTTTCCCAGCTCTTTATTCAGTTGATGTGATTTGTGAACTTGCGTGAGGTGTTTTTTCTTTTTACTTCGGTCATATTTTATTTATTTACATATTTTTATCTTTTTTTTTTTTTTCTCACGTCTGCTGAGGGAAACACTATTCCACTTCACATATACGTCTTGGATATGTGGCAAGATTGACAATAAAGTTAATTTGAACTTATGTTTCAGCTTGTCTGACACTTACAGACCTCCAGTGAAAAACCAATGAACGAGGTCCAGATTCATCATGTTCTCCCAGCAGCCTCATGGCTCATCATCATGGCTTTTAGATAAATATCACATCACTTATTGGACGGACGTTCTCTTTGCTGAGGGCATCTACCGACACGTCTGACCCACCTTACCTGATAACGTGTTCGGTGCCTTCTGATGGGCAACTCATCGAGTGTCCATCAGCTATTTCAACTCATCTGACCAGAACATGAACTTTCAAAGCTGACGATGTCGGCTCCAGATGGAAATACCAAAGCTAAAACTAAAAGCTTTTCCTGCTAAACGTTCACGGCTTAGCATTTAGCTCAAAGCTCATCTGAGTGTCTCTGAGCAGAAAGACACCAGGAGGATGTTTTACACATGACACCAAAAACCCGGTCAAAAAAAAAAAAAAGCCCTGGTTAAAAAACAAAACAAAAAACTTTCTGAGTAAACATGATGCCAGTGTACTTTTATTTGATGGATACTGTATTTATTGGTTTAGATGATGAGATAAGCAACAACAGGCCTGAGCCAGTCACAGTAAAGTAATCAGAGCAGGAAACCGTTTCCCGGCAGCCATCAACAGCTTCTCTCCCAAAACGGATCCAAGCTGAACTAAAAAGGGAAAATGAACAGCTACACAGAAATCTGTGAGTCAGTGTCGCCGCAGCTGCTCCAGCGTTCAATATTAAATATTAATCTAAGGAAAAACGTATTGAGGCTGCTTTAGTTCACACGCGGTGACAGTTCACTGCTCTGATTATGCTTCGTTTTTTTGGTGTTGAATCTTTTTACACTGTAAAAAACAGACAAACAAAACACGCCTGTCTTTCTGTACAACGGAACCAACAGCCTCCCAGTCACGGTCACATTTATATCTATGTCCTGGAAACAAGTGCTGAATATGCTCTTCTCTGTGAGAAAACAAAAACTGATCGGCAGTCAGTTCATTCACCACCCAAATCCCCTTTATTATTATTATTACTACTATAATATTTCTTTTTGTATGGAGAACATTTAAATAGCATTAGAACTAAGTGTGGTGTGTTGTGGATGTGCACAGAGGATCCTGGCGGGTCGGATGAAGGGTTCGGCTTCCTGGTTCTCCTCCGTCACGTTCACTAAAGGTGCGATTGCAGTTGCGCATCAGAAGTTGATGGCTTTTCCGAAGGAGGCGGCGAGGTTCGCTTCTCTGAAGGCCTCGGACACCGTCTGTGGGAGGAGGGAGAAGAAGGTGAGATGACTTAGATGTTTCACATTTGCCTAAAGTTATATCGCTGTGTCATAAAACTATTAAACCTAGTTTAGAAAAAAAAAAAAAGCACCCAGATCATTTGAGTCTGTTCCTGTCTGAACTTAATAAAGTTTTTTTTTAAAAGTGCTTCGCAGGTTTTTTATGTAAATGTCCACAAGAGGCTGAACTCATTTCAAAAACAGTTTGTTTGACAAATAGTAAATGGAGCCAGTTGTGTTCTGCCTCTCACTGGGATGATGGTGAAAAGAAGCATGTGTGTGTGTATGTATGTGGGTTTGAGTGTGTGTTATATACCGGGTGGGCGTGGCAGACTCTGGCGACATCCTCACAGGAAGCTCCGTACTCCATGGCCAAAGCAGCTTCATTGATCATCTCTCCTGCCCCCTGCAGGAAAAAAAAACACAAACAGCAGCTTTTCATTTCTCCTTGAAACAAAATGTTTTGTTTACAGCTGCAGTCACAGCATCTCTACTGACTTTACATGTGTTACCAGCCAGCTAAATGTTACACAGACGGTGGTTATGTCACATCCACATACAACTCAGACTGTATGAGGCTGCAGTTTAAGAGTCTGGGACATAGGACTTTATTTTTACAAGGTTCAGGGTGTAAAAAGTCGGATTCTTTTTGTTTCAACCACATACACTGTCACACTCACACACACACCTAATAAAAAAAACAGTATTTTAATCTGAAAGGACACAGAACCTGTGTGTTTGTGTTGTTGTGTGACTTTCAGTGGTAGAAGTCATGTTCGGGCTATTTAGAGAAGTAAGAAGTCAAACACAAGAAGACAAACACAGTAACAGTCGGTAGCAGCCGTGACCTGTAGCTTCAGTGTTGCCTGAGGTAAAATGAGTCTGAAGTCTGTGAACATAGCAGTGTGACGTATATAATGTAAACATTTGGCTGAACAACAAGGAAGTTACTCTCAGCACCACTGCCACTCGTACTTAGACTCATCGACAGACTGAAGTTACATGTGCTCGCTGAGGCATTTTTGCTCTTACAGATCCGAGGATGTGCGCTCCCAGCATTCTGTCCGTCTCCTTGTGGCTGAGGATCTTCACCATGCCGTCTGTGTCAGCGTTGGTCTTGGCTCTGCTGTTGGCAGCGAAGGGGAACTTGCCGACTCTGTACGGGACGCCCTGGGGAGGCAGGAGGAGGAGAATCAGACTGGACATCACATCATTCCACCAGTGGCATTTCACTTCAGCTGTCAGCTTTCTGATCTTACACATCGACGTATGTATGACTGATTAAACCTTAGAACTTGAGCATTATTAGCAATATCATTACAGTGTTTTAATGCTTTTAAAAACTCTGGCGCGTTTGAATTGGTATTCTACTGTTATAATTCTTCTTAGTAATGATAGTTGCCAAAAAAATCAAACAAATCAGTACAACATCAACAGAGATATCGTGGTAGTGGGCAGAGCCCAGGCAGCTAATAACATCCAAAACATTTCCTGTCTGCACTTCACAACAGCAGGAAGGTGCTTGTTAAGTGTTTTGGAGCTGGTGAATCTCCCACTGATACAAACCCAACAACTTCCTGCTGCTGCTTCATATTAAAAGCTTCACACACGGACAAAGTAGCAGGAGGCTTTTATTGTGAAGTGTGGACAGGGAATGTTTTGGACTTTCGTGAACGTGTCGGAAATCAACAGATGTATGTGACAGCCGGCTTAAAGACTTGTTTTCTACCGTTTCTTCACCACTGAGTTAAACAGACATAGCGTCATGTTGGTACGGCTCTTGTGTTGTACAGGGTTTAGAGAGAGATGTTCAGCCTCTTTAGTGACATAAAAACACTGTTTACTTTGACGTTAGAAATCTGCCCCTATCCCCTATCAGCTGCCTGGCCAGGCTCACAACTACCACCACATCTCCACTAACGCAGCATCGATTTGTTTCATTTTTTGGCAACTGACATTAACTCAAAGACTCTAACAGTAGAATATAGGTTCAAATGTGCTGGTGTTCCCTCATATGAGGGGATGAGGTTGGAAACAACGGCCCTTACCTCCTCTTTGAGCTGCTCCTCTGTCTTGCCCACCCAGGCCACTTCGGGATGCGTGTAGATGACAGATGGAACACAGTTGTAGTCGATGTGCACGGCACCGCCGGCCATGCCCTCCACACAGATGATGCCCTCGTCCTCGGCCTTGTGGGCCAACATGGGCCCGGCAACCACGTCACCGATGGCATAAATGCTAAATGATGAAATACAGGAACAGTAATTATCAGTGTCAGCGTCTCAGGGAAGCTAACAGGTCAGAATCTTAGTTTACATCAGTCAGCCCAGGTGCAGTCGTACCTGGGAACCTTGGTCTGGAAGCGGTTGTTGACAGGGATGCGGCCCCTGTTGTCCAGCTCGATGCCGACAGAGTCTAGGCCAAGGTTCTGGGTGAAAGGTCGTCTGCCGATACAGACCAGCAGCACGTCACATGTCAGCGTCTCGTTCTTTCCCCCGGCCGCCGCCTCCACTCTGAAACACCAGCAACAGAAATAAAGAGTTATAAATCGAGCGATGGGATCCAAACGGGACCTCACACTTTGATGCGTTGACTCACGCCACGTCGATCTTGCCATCGGGCCGTTTGGTGGCTCCCATGACTTTTGTGCTGAGCTTGAACTTGACGCCCTGCTTCTGCAGGATACGCTGGAAGTTCTTGGAGATCTCCATGTCGATGCCCATGCCGCCGACGTGGCCCAGGAACTCCACGGCCGTGACCTTGGAGCCCAGACGCTGCCACACTGATCCCTGCAGGATGGGAGGGTTAGGACATGACAATTTCATCATTGTGGATCAGAAAGTCTGTGAGTAAGTGATGCTGACCAGCTCCACTCCGATAACTCCAGCTCCAATCACAATCAGCTCCTCTGGAACTTTCTTCAGGGACAGAGCTCCTGTTGACGACACGATGACGTCCTCGTCAATCTGGGAAAACAAACACATCAATGCGTTTTAAAGTGTTTGGAATGGGCCTGGAATTCCATACTCTGTAAAGCTGAGTAAAGCTCATCTGTACCTGGATCCCTGGGAAGGGTGTGACCTCAGAGCCGGTGGCAATGAGGATGTTTTTGGTGTTGATGACCTGCTCGCTGCCGTCTGCTGTTGTTGCCGTCACCTGGTTCTTTCCTGTCACTCTGCCAAAGCCGTTGACATGGGTTACCTGAGGAGACAGAGGCGTCACACTGTAAACACTGGAAATAAGATGTGACCAAACAACCAGTTGAGAGCGGAGAGAGAAGCCTGACTTTGTTCTGTTTGAATAGATGTGCGATTCCTCCGGTCAGCGCTTTGACTGCCCCGCTCTTCTGAGCCATCATCTTCTCCAGGTTCAGCGAGATGCCTGAAACTGAGACACAACTTGAGTCTAGAGATCCAAAGGAACAACTATCAATTAACTCCTCGTGCATGCTTGTTTTCAGCTTCTCCGTCAGAAAGAATTTGATGTTCATCAATTGACAGAAGACACACGTGAGGATTTGCTGTTATTTTGTCATAGTTTCAGTAAAATGAGTCCCTTCACTTTCTGGACCAATAGTGTTTGATGTTTGGACAACACACTGAGCCACAAAAGATTTTAAAAGAATCCCTTTGATTTCACTTACTTTCAATGCCTCTGTTTTCAAAGTCTTTGCCTTGAGCCAAGTGGTACAGGTAGGAGTTGTTAAGCAGAGCCTGAAGACACAAAATATCAACTCAACTGGAGGAACATGACTCATATTTTTACTTCACACTTTTTATGTATGTTATTGTTTTAAGACTCTTCTGCTCGGCTCTGAGTGCATTTCTTCTTCTATACTGGGTCCCTTCGATTCTAAAACCAGTGAATGAAAATCCGTTTATACCTTTGAAGGGATGCAGCCGACATTCAGACAGGTTCCACCCAGCGTGACGTTTTTCTCAACACACACTGTCTGTGAAAGCAAACCCATGTTTTAGAGGCATAACCTACAAAGCAAATCTTTACTTTTGTTTCCAGAACATTAAAATAAACAAATAAAATGACTGATATATATTTCTATCAGCAGATAAACTGGGTAGAGAACTATCAGAGGGGTGGTTTACCTTGAAGCCGAGCTGTGCGGCTTTAATGGCAGCCACATAACCACCGGGACCGGAGCCCACCACTGTGACGTCTGCATCGACTACAGAGAAACAACACAGCAGTTTTTAATCAGAGCAGCTCAGAACACAGAGATAAGACAACAAGACATTAAACTACATAATAACATGTCTGGGTTTTATTTTACATCTGATTTTTACATCAGATCTGAGCCGAACCAGGTTGTGGAGTGTGAAGAAGTCTGCTTTAACAAGGTTTTTATTGTGAAACAATTAGGAAATAATTGAGAGTCCCTGCAATGAGGTCACCACTGAATGGCTGCATCTGAACACTCGGGCAGTGTAGTGTAGTAATACAACAAATATTAGTAAGTTCCACTTTTGTTTGTAGTTAAATTAGCCTCATGCTTACAAGCAACGCAAAAATAGACCCATTGTCACTATATTTAACAGCTTATTAAGACCCCTTCAGTGAGCATCTAGGAATGAATGTGGCTACTTCTTGAACAGGTCTGATCCATTTCCTTCTTTATGTGTCTGCTACTGGTGGCAGATGATGTCACGTATACAAATAAGGACTTTTACACAGTTGCTGTTTTAGGCTTGTTTCATTGTCATGACGACAGAAACGTAAAAACAAAAACTCTGTCGTGAACTCAAGTGTCTGGACGTCAGACAGGAGGAAACTACACATCTCTTGTAGTATCAATGTTAGTCACGTTATCAAGCACATGGCTAAAGTTCATAGAACGTGTCATTAATGAAGACAGATGATAAGACAGTTACAGTTCTCTTACTTGCTGCTTTGTCAGCATAAGTTCGGACCGACAGCGCCGCGGCTAAGTGCAGTTTGCAGGGGAGATGGTGGCTCCGCTGTGAAGTAAGGAAAACATTTTAAAACCAATCAGAGCAGCTCAAAGTAATCAGACCTGTTCCACCAGTAAACTAAAAAGATCTTTGTTGGTGATCTTATTTTCTCAAAGCTCAAGTATCAACTCAGTATTTTCTAGTTGATATCAACCTCATAAATCAAGTGCTTTTCTTCACTACAACTTATTCTGATGCTCAACTGCGAACTGAAGACGATGTGTAAAAGGGAAACGGTTTACCGGACGATTTCACTTGAACCCCAAAAACCTTTCGTCTTTAGTTTCCTACATACAGACCCAGCTTCAATTTTAAGATTGTCCTTAAAAGTCTGATATCATATATGTCACAGGTGGAGACTAGACCGTCTCATTTCAAAGTCTCCTTCAACAAATCCAGCTTTTTTACCTGAACCGTGAAAATTATAACGGTTGGATCCTTCACTGTCCAACATATCCCAAGATTCATTACATCATGTGGATGTACAGTTAAAGCGGAAGGGCACATGACGAGAGTAGTAGGAGCAGTGAGGAGTGGAGTGTGTTTATAGATGAACTGAATTCGATTTTATCTGCAATAAATAAAATGTAGCTGAATTCTTTCTGTAACAACATTAGCAGACAGGAGTGGTGTAATATAAACATGTAAAAAATATGATAAGGAAAGTCTCTATGCACCTCTAGGCTAGACTGTCTGACTTAAAGCTTACTGGTTTAGCCATGGTCGACATGGCCCTCAAGGTCCAGTCTCTGAAGGTTTGGCCAAAGTAGACTGGTCCCTGTAGTCCACTGAAGGACGCAGCCCTTGCATTGGGACACAGCTACTCTGTCTTTTAGGGGGTCAGTCTCTACAGCTGAGTAGGGGGACATATGCCACAGTTGCTGTTTAATTAATTCCTACGTCTGAATGTTATGAAATCTGAGATAGAACAGGGTGAATTGAATGTGAGCGCGGTTGAATTTACTCACAACATAGCACAGATGTAGTATCAGGTTCTCAGCTGAGGAGACCACTGACTAGCAGGTAAACAAGCTTTAAACATGCAAAAAACAAACATGAGCTTTGAATTGAAAAAAAGAATCGTAAAAAACTATGCGGCTGCTGACCTCGTAAAGTTGTATGAGACGAGACTTGACAGTTGGTCTTGACGTAAACAACATCAGGCTTGGGTAATCACCGCTATTTAGCATTAGCATGCTAAAATGACTTACAAGCAGAAAAAAAACAGAAAAGTCACTCGACTTTTCTCGATCACATCTACATTACTCTAGTGTGAGTGGCAACCTTTCATTCTTACAAACAACTATCACTGCTCTCAACACGTGTAAGACTGTAAGTTTGTAGCCTGAACTAGCTAACGTTAGCCTTCTGCTTAATGGGTTATCCGCAACAAAAGTCGCAATTTCATAATATCGCTGACCTTTCTGTTAATTACACTAACGCCGAACCCACCTTGCCAACATATCAAATTGAACACAACATAAGTTGTTTATTAAGCGACATTCTTTTTTCAACAATAAACGGAACATCTCTTAATTTCAGGTTTTCCCAGTAGAGCCTGGTGTTGCGTCCTGTCCGAATGATTCCACCGTACCGGGGCTTGTTAGCTAACCCGCAAGGAAGGCCCACCTGGCAGCTCTCAAAACATCAGTGTCCGCGGACTACACAAATCCTAACAAGTCGTTAAGACTGCACATTTCGGTTTGAGGGTTAGTTACATTCGTACTTACCGTGGCCAGGGAGCGGTATAATTGAGTCCAGCTCTGCATATTGTCGGTGTCCCTTCACAGGATCTGTAACCTACAGCAGGCCGAGCAGCCAAGGACTCCTGTCTTTGCGCATGCGCAGTACCAGACCAGCACGTCGCTTTAAAATGACGTCAGGGACCGCGAAGCTACCTAACAGAAACATTGACAGCAACATGACTTCATACCAGTAGAGAACACAATCAAATACATAGGTATTGATATAACTAAAAACTTGACAGCAAGACAACAAATGAACTTTACACCTAGAATCAAAAAGCTCAAAACATAATGAACATGTGGCTTCAGCGAGATCTTTCTATTCTGGGTAGAATACTTTTAACCAAGGCTGGAGGCATCTCAAGGCTTAAGATCTTCCAGCATTGTCACTATTTGCCCAAGATTCAACCTTAAGGGTTGAATCTTGGGCAAATAGTGACAATGAAAGAAATGATTACATTATTATCAATTTCACATGAAAAAACAAAAAGCATCTCCTAAAAAAAAGATTCGGGATCTAGAAAAGAGGGAGGATTTAAGTTATTGGATTTGATTGATTTAAATAACACAGTTTAAATTAAATGAATTAAGGAATGTCTTAACTTAAGGAACTCTTTAATTCATTTAATTTTAAATGTGTTATTTAAATTTTATGAAGGAGCCTTAAAACTATTAAGGCTCCTTAATCTATTTGTTTTTATTTTATTCCACTCAACATTTTTAAAGATGTTGGAGGTTTACATTTTTTACTGACTTGTAATTACAATATTACCAAACTTTCTCTGAAACTTACCAGATTGTATCAACAAGCTCTTTTTTCTTGGAAACTCTGCTATATACATAACTTTTCTCCACACAAAGCTATTATATGGAACAATGAAAACATTACTGCTAGAAATAAATCTTCAAATCTTCAAAAGCAGAATTGGTCTGACAAAGGCTTTATTTTCATCAATGACCTCTTTGACAAAGATAGGAATCTATTAAGTTATGAACTACTCATGATACTGAATTCACTTCCTGTTTCTAGTAAAAAATACAATTCTGTATCCAAATCAGTCCCTACTGGTATTTCATTGCTTATGAAAAGCCATCTTGGCCATCAAGTAAGGTAAAAAAGAAGCTAAACGGCTGAAAACAAGAAGAAATGGAGCTATAACTGACAGCCTCTCAATAGTGTTGACGTTTGAAGAAGCAAAATTTTTTAAATTGGGGTTTTTTTTTTTTGAAATTTTTTTTTTTTTTTTAAAATTTTTTAAATTTTTTTGATTTTTTCCCCTTTTTTCCCCCCCAAAATTTTTTTTCCCCTTTTTTCCTTTTTTTTCCCCCCCCTTTCCCCCCCCCTTTTTTTTTTTTTTTTTTTTCCCCCCAAATTTTTTTTAATTTTTTAAAGTGGGTTTTTTACTGGTCATTTAAAATTTTTAAAAAAACTAAATTAAAAAGTTTTAAAAAAAAGAAACTTCATAAGGGACCTCATTAATTTGGATCCCGGGAAATTTTTTTTTTTTTAAAAAATGTTTTTGGAGGAAACGAATTTCCCAAAAAAAATTTTTTTAAACTTGTTTTAAAAACCCCCCCCTTTGGGCACTCCGTATTTTTTTAAAACTTACCTTTTTCCTTTTTTTAAAAAATTTTTTTTAAGAAACCCTTTTTTTTTTGGTAAAATTTGAAAAAAAATTTTTAAAAGGGAAAATCGTTTTCCCCCCCAAAAAATTTTGGTTTTTTTTTAAAAAGTTTAAAAATTTTAATATTAAAAAAAATTAATTATGTTTCCCCAATTTAAAAAGGGGGCAATTAAAAAGGGGTTTTTAATTTTTTTTTTTTGATGATTTCTTACAAAATTTTTTATTTTTCAAAGTCCCAAAAATTTTTAACACTTTGTTTTAAATTTTTTCTCCTTCATTTTAAAGGAACCCCAAAAGAATGGCCCGAAAAAAACCTAAAATTTTAAAATTAAAAATTATTTTTTTTTTTTTTTAAAATTTTAAAAAATTACTTTTTTGGGTTTTTAAAATTTTTTCCCCTTTTTTTTTGGGGGGGGAAAAAAGGGAATTTTTTGGGTTTTTTTGGAAGGGTGTTTAAAGGGGCCCTTTTTTTTCCCCAACAGGGAAAAAAATTTATTATGTGTTGTTTTTTAATTTTTTCAAACACACCTTTTTTACAAAATTTTCCCAAGGGGCTTTTAAAAAAAAAAATTTTAAAATTTAATTTTATGTTTTTTTTTTTTGGGAAATTATTTTTTTTATTTTTTTTTTTGGGGGGGAAAAAAGTTGGCAAAAATGGTTTAAAAGGGGGGGGTTTTAAACTTTTTATTTTTTTTAAATTTAAAAAATTTTTAACTTTTTTTTTTAAAAATTTTTTTCCTTAAGGGTAAAAAGGGAAATTTTTTGAAAAATAAAAAAATAAATTTTTTTTTTTTTTTTTTTTTGGGGGGAAAAAAAATTTTTTTTTTTTTTGGGGAATTTTTTCCCAAAAATTTTTTATTTTGGGGGTTTAAAATTTTTACATTTTAAAAAAGGGGGTTTTTTTCTTTTAAATTTTTAAAAAAAAACCCCTAAAAATTTTTTTTTTGGGGTTTGGGAAAAAAATTTAAAAATTTTTATTTTTTTTTTTTTTTGGGGGTTTAAAAAAAATTTCAAAAAATTTTGGGGGTTTTTGAATGTTTTTGAAAATTTTTTTTTTGGGCTGTTGGTTTTCCCCATAAAATTTTTTGTTAGAAAATTTTTAAAAAAAATTTTTTGAAAACCCAAAAAATTTTCAAAAAACCGGGAAAAATTTTGAATTTCCTTTTTTCAAATTTTAAAAAATTTTTAAAAGGGGGGGTTTTTTGGATTTTTTTAAAAAAACAAAAAGGTTGTTAAATTATTTTCAAAAAATAAAAGGGCTAAGGTTTAAATAAAAAAATCAAAAGGCCAAAAACCCGGAAACCCCCAAGGGTGGGTTTAAGACGAACCCCAAAAAAACCCCTTCCCTTGGGAAATTAAAAATAAAAGGAACAAATTTAAAAACCCCTTTCCCGGGGAAAAAGGGGGGTTGAGGCCCAAAAAGTTTTTAAAAAAAAAAACCCCCCTTTTGAATAAAAAACCCAAAAAAAAAAAAAAAAAATTTTTTTTTAAAATTTTTTTTTTAAAATTTTTAAATCTTGAATTAAAAAAAAATTTTGTTTTTTTAAAAGTTTTTTTGGGGCCCCCCGGTTGTTCCAAAATGATTTTCAAAAAAAAAAAAAATGGGTAAATTAAACTTAAAAAGGGGGTTTTAAAATGTTTTTAATTTTTTTAAAAATTGATTTTAAATTAAAAATTTTTTTTTTAAAAAAAAAAAATTTTAAAAAATTTTTTTTTTTTTTTTTTAAAACTTTAAAGGTTTTTTTTAAAAACCCAAAAAATTTATTGAAAAATAAAAAAAAATTGTGCGATTGTTTTTTTTGGACCATTTTTTGTTTTTGTTTTTAAAGTTTTCTTTTTTTTTTTTTTTTATGTTTTGTTTTTTTTTATTTTGGGTTTTTTTAAAACCCTTTGTTTTTTTTTTTTTTTTTGGGCCCAAAAACCCCAAATAACTTAAATTTGTTTTAAATTTTTAATTAGTTCGTTTGGGCCAAAGCCCGTAAACTTTTTTGGGGGGCGAAACCCACCATTTTGGGACAAAAATATAATTTTTTATTTTGACCCCCCCCTTTTCCCCACCCCAAGAAACGTTCTAAACTTTCCCCGGGTTCCTTCGGGAAATTTTAAATATTTCCCCAATGAAAACCCAAAAACCCGATACCCCCCCTTTTTTTTTAAATTAAAAAAAATAAAAGCTAAAAAATTTTTTTTGGGGGCCCAAATGCGGGAAAAGGGGCCCCGCCCCCTTATTTCCAAAAAAACTCTTGGAAAAACCCCCCAAACTTTTTTTTACCGAATATAAAATCCTTTCAGTACACTTTTTCCCAAAACCTGGGGATTGATACCAAAAATAAAACCTTGCTTTAATTGTTCAGACTCCCCCCCTGTAAAAAAATCCAAAATTTGGTCATTTTTCCGAAAACATTAAAAAAAGGGCAAGGGGGGGGGTTTTTGGCGGGGGGAAATTTGCATAAAACAAGTTTTAAAAGATTTTTCCCAAAGAAATTTTTAAAAAAATTTTTAAATAAAAAGAAATTTTAAATTTTTTAGATTTTTTTAATTTCCTAAATGGGTAATGCTTCCCCAAAGCCGGGGAAAAAACTTTCCTTCCGTTTAAGTTTTTTTTTTTTTTCCCCACTTGAATTTGAAATGTTTTTTAATTTTAAAACGCATGTTTTGGGTTCAAATAAAATTTAATTTATTTTTATACCCCCAAAAAAAAAAATATTTTTAAAATTTTTTGGGGGCCCCGGGACACAAAAATTGATTCTTGCCCCTTAAAATTTCTAGGGTTTAAAACCCCCCCTTGGGCCCCAAAAAAAATGACAATGCAAAATTTCCCCCCTTTTTTAAAAAATTTTTTTTTTTAATTTTAAAATCAAACTTTTGTTAAATTTTTTCCAAAACCCCTTTTTTTTGAAAATAAATTTTTTTTAAAAAAAACCCCAATAGGTCCAAAATTTTCCTAAGAATTTTTTTTTTTGGGCTGGGGAAGAAGAGGAGTAGGGGGATAGAAAAAATTTTTTTTTTTTTAAAAAATTAACTTTTTGTATGACAAATTTTAAAGGGAATTAGTTAATGGTTCAACAAACCAAAAAAATTTTGCGGTACAAAGTCCCCCCAAAAAAATTTTAAATTACAAAAAATTTTTGGAAAAAAAAAAATTTAAAGAATTAAAAATTTTTTTCTCCCAAAACCCATTAATTTTTTACAATAAACCAATTTCCTTGGGAAAATTTTAACAAGTAATTTGAAATTTGATTTTTTAACATTTTTTTTTCCCCGCTGCTTTTAAAATTTTTTATGAAATAACTAAAAATTAAACCAATTTTTTTATGGGGGGAAATCAACCACATTTATTTTTAAAAAAACAAAAAAATGAACAAAAGGGGTTTTAAAAAAAAAATTTTAATTAAATTTTTTCAATTTTTTTAATCATGTTTTTAAATTTTAAAAAAAAAAAAAAATTTTTTTGGTTTTTAAAATTTTTCCCTTTTTTTTTCTTAGTAAAATGTTTTGTTTTTATTTTTTTTTTTTTTTTTTTTTTTTTTTTTTTTTTGGGGTTTTCCCCCTTTTTAGGGGTTGGGAAAAAAAGGGGGTTTAAAAAAGGAAAATGGGGGGGTTTTTAAAAATTTTTTTTTAAAAACCAAATTTGGGGGTTTTAACTTTATATCTACCCCCCATTTGTTTTTTTGGGTTTTTAACCTTTTTGGGGGGAAATTTAAGGGAATTGCCCATGTAAAGGTTTTTTTTTTAAAAACAAAATTTTTGGGGGAAAAAATAAAATGAAAAAAGTTTTTACGTTTTTAAAAAAAATGTTTTAATTGAATAAACTACCCAAAATTTCCATTCCACAGGAAATCTGGGGGTGAGTTTTTGGGGCCCCCCTTTGTAACCTAATGAAGGTGAAAACCCACGAAAAGAAAATTTTAAAATTGTTACTCGACTAGTTTTAAAATACCCCCTTTAATTTTAAACTGCACACACTTTTTTTCCCCACTTCGTAAAATTAATTAGAACTAATTAAATTTTTCTACATAAAAAAGGGGGTTTGGTTTCCCGGCAATTAATACAAAAGGTTTTTTTTTAAAAATTTAAAAAAATGTTTTTAAAAAGGGGGGGTGAATTTAGATTTTAAAACTTTTTAGGGGGGCCCCCAAAATTTCCCAAATATTAAAACATTTAATTTTGTGTATTTTTTTTTTTAATCCCCTTTTTCGATTAACAAAAATTTTTTTAGAATTAAATTATTTATTTTCATTATGGTTTAAAATTTTTCCTTTATCATTTTTTTCCCCTTTTTTTAATAAAAAAATGTTTAAATTGGCTTTTCATAAAATTTAAAAGGGGGTTAAACCCTTTTAACTTTTGGAAATTTTGGGAAAATTTAAAAAAACCATCTTTTTACTTTGTTCGGAATTTTGTTCTTTTTAATTTAACTAAATTGGGTTTCCCCGAATATCATTTAAAACTTCCCCTCCTCTTCCGGATTGTCGGGTATAATTTCAATGCCTTTTTTTTGGGAAATTTTTTTTCTTTCCTTGGGAAGACCATGGTATTTTTAAACAAAAAATTTTTTTTTGGAATTTTTTTTTCCCCAACATCTTAACTTTTAATTTTTTTTTTTCCCCTTTTAAACCGGGTGGTTATGTCTCAAAAATTTTAAACCGTTTTTTTTTTTCAAGTTTTTCCACATTTTTTTTTGTTTTTTCCAACCCCCCTTCTTAAACCCCGCCTTTTTTCCCAAAAATTTTTTTTTCCCCTCCATTAAGTCTTTAATAAAGGCCCCCTTTTTGGGTTTGATGGGCTTGGTTTGATCCTCGGGGAATTCTCCTTTCATCCCACCTTCTCCCACTGTTTGGGTTTTCATTTTTTTAAAAATGCCCTTTTTTAGGGGAAATTCGATTAAAAAAATAAATTCCCCAGGGGAACCCCTTTTTTTTAAATGACTTTACTCATTTATCTTTTTATTTATTTTATTTTTCCACGCGGGGAAAATAAACCTTTTAAAGGGGTTTCTAAAGGGACCATACAAAAGTCCGGGTTTATTTCATGTGTTTTAAGGGAAAGGAAATTTTCCCTTTTCCCTTTTTTCTGTTTTATCTCCTTTGTTTTTTTTTTTTTCCCCATTTTTATTTCTCCCTTTGTTTTTGGTTTTTAAAAAAAGGGTTTTTAAAAATTTTAAAAAATTTTTTAAACAAAACAAATAAATTTTGGGGGGAAATTAACCCTTTTTAATAAAAATTTGGGTTTTACCGCTAAAAACCTTTTTTTTTCCCCTTTTAAGGAAAAGTTCCTTCCCCATTAATTTTTTTCCCCTTTTTAAATTAATATTTTTATTGAAAAAAATTTTGAAGATGGCCTGATGAGGGATCTGTACCAGTTTCCCAAAATGATTTTGATGGTTAAATTTTTTTTTTCCTCGCCTTTTTCCCGGAACAGGAGGGATGTTTTCTGGGGGGGTTTTTTTTTAAAATTTTAAATGTTTTATAATTTTCAAAAAAAAAAATTTCTTTTTTTTTTTCCTGTGATTTAAAAATCTTTTTTTTTTAAATTTTAAAACAAATAACAGTTTCCCCCTTTTTTTTCAAAATTTAATTTTTTTTTCCCTTTCCCTTGTTTCCCAAAATTTTTTTTTCCCCCTTTTCCCCAAACCATGATAATGATAGTTTTGCGTTTTTTTGGTTTTTTACATTTTTAATTTTTTGTGAAAAAACAGTAAGAATTTTAACTTTTAAGGTTTTGGGCCCTTCCCCCTTTGGGGTTTAATCCTTTTCGGGTTGGAGTTTGAACCTTTGAATCTTTTTTCCCCATAAACCCAAATTAGCCCAAAAGGGTTTTTTAAACCCTTCCCCAATGAATTTTTTCCTTTTTTTCCCCCCTGACGTTGTTTTCCCAAAGGGCCCCTTTGTTTGGCTTTTCCAAAAAAGTAGGTTAAAATTTTGAAACCCAAAGACAGCCCCAAAAAGCCCAAAAAACGGGTTTTTTCCCAAAAAATTGATTATTGAATTTCCCCAATTGGATTTCCAGATTTAAACCCCCAAAAACCCCGGGTGATTTTGGGCCATGCCCCCCCCCTACTTTTTCAATTCTGATGTTTTTGTTTTTTTAATTAAAATAATTTACAGGATTTCCCTTTTTTAAAAGTTGGTTATTTTTGGCTTCGCAATGCTTTTTAAAAAAATCGGTTACTAGTCTTCTCGGGTTTAAAAGCCCCCCCTGTGTTTTTGGATTTTTTCCCCTTTTATGGGTTTTTTTTTTCCTCCTCTTTTTTAAGGGATTAAAAAAAACCCCAAAAAACCCATTTTCTTTTACATGTTTAAAAGTCTCTCTGCCCCCTTGTTTTAAGTTTTAAAAGTTGTTGGGTTTAAAAAAAGGGGAAGTTACTTAAGTGACTTTTCAAGGTTTTTCATTAAAAAGTCTTTGAATTATTTTTTTCATTTCTTTCCTCTGTTTTTTTCCCAAACCCCCCAGAACTCTTTGGTGGAAAACATTTTTTTTTGCATTATTGTGTTTTAAAATTCCCTAAGGGTAAAAGTTTTGCCAGACCTTTTGCAGGTTTCCAAAGAATCTTTATCAGTTTATTTTTGCTGAAATCTGTTTGTTTCGCTTTGGGGGGGACCCGTTCCTCGGTGTTGTGGTATTTTTTGGAAATTTATTTACTGACTTGGGGAAAAAGGGTTTGGTTCCATTTTGGGTTTCAAAAAGGAAAGAAAAAAAACCCAAATTATTGAAACCCCTCTAGATTTTTAAGGCCCCCCCCCAAATTTGTGGCCTCATCCCAATAAACCCCCTTTTTTTAAAACCCCTTTTTTCATTTTAAATTAAAATTATTTACCTTAAATTTTTCCCTTCATTTTCTTTCCTTTTTAAAAAATTTCCCAAGCACCAACTTTTCCTTTTTGTATAATTTTGGGGAAATTGAAATTCCCCCCTTTTTTTAATTAGTTCCCCGGTTTAA
This sequence comes from Polydactylus sextarius, assembly GCA_016801845.1. NCBI lineage: Eukaryota > Metazoa > Chordata > Actinopteri > Polynemidae > Polydactylus > Polydactylus sextarius. Next base: position 13,796,264 of record CM028921.1, on the reverse strand, counting down.
ATTTTTACAGAATGGATAAATTTTTTTTTCCGTTGAAATTCATCTTTTTTAAAGGGGTTTTAAAATTTTGTTTTTGTCCGCCCTTGTTTATTCCCATTACCCTTGGTTTTTTTGGGAAAGGGATTTAAATGTGTTTCACTTTGCACCATTTTTTGGTTTGTTAAAAATCTCGAATCCCCCTTTCATCACCCCAAAAAGGGTTTAAAGTCCCGGGACGGGTTTTTTTTTTTAAAAATCCCCCTTTTTTTAAATTCCAAAAGGGATTCTAACCCCAAACTGAATTTTTTCCCTTATTTTTTAAACCCTATTGATTTGGTTTTTTGTCATAACAATTTTCCCAGAGTTTTTCAACCCTTAAAAAATTTCCCTTTAAATGGGAGGAAAACACCCTTTTTTTCCCCAAAAAAAAATGAAAGGTTTTGAATTCCTTTTTGTAATGATTTTTTTTAAAAAAATTTGCAAAAGGAAAAACATAAACCCAAGGGGGGTTTTCTTTTCTTGAAAAAACATCATTGATCATTAATTTTTGCCTGAGAATTCATCTTTTTCATTTTAAAGCTTCTGTAAACCTTGGGAAAATTTTCCCCTTTCAGAAATTTTAAAAAAATTTTTTGGGTTTTTTCCTCCATCGGGAAATAATTTTTTTAAAGAAAGGAAACCCCGTTTTCGGGTGTCCTTTCAGGAAGGTTTTTGGAACATCTCAGTAGGGGGAAAAAATTTCATGTGCATAGCCCAAACGGGGGGGTTTTTTCCTTTTTTTCCACAGTTTTTTCCCCATTTAATGAAAATTTAAAATTTCATTTCCCCTTTTTTAAAAATTTTTTAAAGGGGTTTAATTTTTTAAATTTTTGGGTAATTTCTTTTTTTGTTTACCCCCCAAATTTTTGGGGCAACAAGCCGTTTTTTTTACCCCCTTTTTTTTGAAAGTCAAAATTTTGATCCCCTTTTTTTCCCCAAAATTCCGAAAACCGCGCAAGTTTCCTTCTCCCCCCCCTCTCCAAGAGGGGAAAACCAAAAGACTCCGTTATATTGTTTTGGCCAAAACCCTTTTCCAAGTTAAGTTCCACTCCGGTCCCCCGGGGGGGGTTTGGTTTACTAACCCCTTTCTTTTTTTAATTTTAGGTTTTTGTTTCAGATTAAATTTTGGAACAGTTTTTACTATGGTAAGTTTTCCAGGTTTTAAAATTTTTTACTGGGAATTTCGAGTTTGGGCCCTTTTTTTTTCCTTTTTTTGGAATTTTTTTTCAAACACAATCAATTTTAAAAAGGGGGGGCCCAACCCCCTTTTAAAACCTGGAAAAAAAAAGGGGGGAAAATTTTTTTTTAAAAAAAAAAATCTCTTTGGGGAAATTTATTCAAGAAGTTTTCAACTTGAAAGTTTTTGTAAATCCCCAAAAAATCTTTGTCTTCCCCAAAAAGGGAAAAAACCCAAAAAATTTATCAAAAACAGGGAACTTTTTTTTTGTTTTTTGAACCCTTGGGACTTTTCTTAAGACCCCATGAAGCAGTTCGCCAGAATTTTTTTGGAAAAAGTTTTACTGAGAAATTGGTGTTTGCGGGTTCAGGGGAGCACTAAAAACCCAAAAAACCGGGGCCCTTTCCATTTTCTTCGGGTTCCCATGACTTTGAGGCTTTTCCAAAAAAGGGGGATCCTTCCTTTTTGGTTTTGGGTTGGGGCCTGAAATTCCCTTTTAAAACCCCCGGGGTTTTTTTCCCCAACTAACCCAATTTTTTCAAAAAATTTGGAAATTAAAAAATTCTTAAAAACCCTTTTGGCCCTTAGGCTTCGGGTTTCGGGAAAAATTCGTGTTGTGCAACCCCTTTAATTTGTAAAAGCTTGCACACCCTTTTTTTCCAAAAGCTTTGGGTCCTGGCTCAATTGGGCTTTAAAAACTAATTTAAATTCCCCTTAAACCTCAAAAAATTTGTTTAAATTTTGGGCCACCAAAAAAAAATTTAGATCGGGAGCTTTTTTTTTCATTGGGGGTTTTTTTTTCAAAAATCTTTCAAAAATGGCAGGGCTTTTTCTTTTTGGGGGCCCGGGGAATTTTTATATTTTTCAATTAAAAAACCCCCTGGGGGGAATTTTCCCTATGTTTTTTTCCCAAAATCTTTGGAAAAAAAAATTTTATTTCACCCCTTGGCAAGGCCTGAGAGATTTTCGGTTTGTTTTTTGGGGAAAAAACTTTGAAATGTAGCATTCCAAGGGACTTTTTTTTTTTTGGGCCCTTGGGGGTTTTTTGGGTTCCATTTTTAGGGCCTGGGGGAGCATTTTTGGCAGTTTTTTTTTCCCATTTGATTAGGCAGAAAAATTGGAGGGTTTTCCATTTTTAAAATGCGCAAAGCCCAAACCACCTTTAAAAAGATTTTGGGTTCCTAAAAAATCTTGGGGAAATCCCCCCCAAAATTTTTTGGGGGGGGAATTGAAAAATTTTCGGGCCCCTTAAGGTGAAAAAGGGAAAAATTTTAAAAATTAGGGCTATGGACTCCCCGTGATTTGGGTTCCAAAGTGTTTGAGGAAACCCCCAGATACCCCGGAAAAGCCCATCAGGGGGAAACTTCTTTTGGGGGGTTAAGGTGGGAAAAAACCTTTCCAAAAACCCCCGGGGCCTCCCCCCCCCCCGGGACAAAAATTTTTAAGGGGCCCATTTTGTCAAATTTTTTGAAGTCTAAAATTTTCGTTTTTTAAACTCATCAGTTTTTAAAATTTTTAATTTTTTTTGAAATTCAGGGAGTTTAGCATTTTTTGGGCTTTTCGCTTTTTAATCTTTCATTCTTTTTTTTTCCCCCTTTTTCCCTTTCTCCCCTCCTTCCCTTTTTTTTCCCCCCTTTTCCCTTTCTCTTTCCTTTTTTTACTTGAGGTTAAAAAACCCTTTATTGGTATTATTGTACCAATTTTGACTCCATTGAAAAAAACTAGTCCTGAAGGTTTTTTAAAATCTAGTTTTGCAAAGGGGTTAAAAATTAAATTTTTTCCCATTAATTTTAGGAACTTTTTTCGATTTCACTTTGCAGAGAGTTGGAAAAATTTTCAAAAATAAAAAAAAAAATTTTTTTAAAAAAAAACAAAAAATTTTTTTTCAGCCATTGTTTCCAACCTGATAACTTAGAAAATTAAAGGGTTTTTTTAAACATACAAAAAGTTTATGTTGTTTTTTATTTTGCTGTTTTACAAAATTTTTTTAGATTTTTTTAGAGGGAAATAACATTTATTTTTTCTAGATTTTTTTTTTTTTTATCCCGGCCCCCTTGGGGAAACAATGGAAATAAAAAGGGAAAAATAAAGGTTTGAAATGATTTAAAGGGTTTTTTAAACATTTTGAGACCAGAGTTTTAAAAATTTTAAAATTACGTTAAAAGGGGAAAAAATTTTTTGGGAAAGGGGGGAAATTCCTTTTTTTTTTAAAGGACCAATATTATTTTTTTTTTTCCCTCCCTTTTTTTTTTCTTTTTTTTTTTCCTTCTCCTTTTTTCTTAACACTTTTAAAGGGGAAAAAAAAAAATTTAAAAAAAGGGAAAAATAAAGGGGGGCCTTTAAAACTTTCCAGAAAAAAGAAAATTTAAAATCTTTTTTTTAAAATTTCCGGCAAAAACTTTTGCCCCTTTAAAATGTGCCCCCTTTTAAAAAAATTTAAAAAAGTTTGGGTTTAAGGGGATTCAAGATTTCTAGGTTTTAATGGGGGAAAAAATTTTTGATCCTTCATTCCTTTGGGGTTTTCCCAAATGAACCCAAAAAATGCTAAAAAAAACCCAAAAACCCAAATATTAATGATGGTATGGGGGGATTTAATTTTTGAACAAAATTTTCGAAAAAAATGAAACACTAACAACTTAATTTGCTTAGTTTTTTTTTTCTTTGGGCCCCTTTGGAAAAAAATCTTAGATAAAGGGACGGGGGTTTGTTTTTTTTTTCCCGGGCAAATTGGGGTTAAAGGGGTACATTTATTTTTCCCCCGATTAGTTAAATTTGGTTTTGGGGGGTTGAAAAGGTCCTTTTTTTGATTTTTTGGGTTAATTTTTTCTGTTTTTTTAAAACACTTTTTAAGGGTTTGAAAAAATTTGGGAATACAAATCTTTTTTTTTTTTTTTTTTTGTTTTAAATGAATTGTTTTTCCAGGATATGATTTTGTCACCTTTAAAGGGGGAGGGGTTTTTTTCTTGAGTCCCCTTTGGACTTTTTTCTTGTTTTAAAAGCTTAAATTTTAATTTTTTTTTGCTTTTTTGGGGTTTTTTGAGAAATTGTTTTTTTTTTTTTTTTTCAAATTATTTTTTTAAAAAATTTTCCATTATATTTTCTTTCTTGATCGCCTTTTAAAAAATTTTTTTTGCCCTTTTCAGGGTTTTTTTCCCCCCAACCCCCCAAAAAACCCCCCTTTTTTTTTTTTTTTTAATTTGTTTTTCCCCTAAAATTTAATTTTTTGGGGGTTTTTTGGGTTGGGAAAGCTCTTGGGGGAAAAAAATAGGCGGTTTTTAAAGGAAAAAAACCCGTATTACGGGTCACAAAAATCGCAGAGGGGGAAAATTTGGGTTGACCCGGGCCCCCTTCCGGCCATGGGGGTGATCTACTTTTGCAAAGCAGGCAGGGCCCCCTTTGTGGCTTTTTACTCCCCCTTCCCCCATTTTTGGGGGCTCTGCTTAGCTATTTTTGAATTGTTTTTGGGTTGTGTGTTGTTTTTAGCCCTTTTTTTAAAATTTTTTTTTTTTTTGCAAAAAAAAAGTCCCTTTGAATTAAATTAAATTGGTAAAATTTTTTTCCTTTTTTTTTTAAGTTTTTTTTTCATTTTTTTTTTTTTGGTCTTTTAAAAATTTAAAAAATGTTAAATTTAAAAAACTGAAAAAAATTTGTGAAATCTATCAATTTAAGGTTAAAAAAAAATTAGGGTTTTTTTTAAATTGTTTTTTTTCTTCCCTCCCCAAATTGTTGATACAAAAATTTTGGTTCATCCATTTAAAATTTTTTTTTAACCCTTTTTTCGGTTATTTTTTTGGGCCCCAAAAAGGTTATTTCCCCCAAAGAATGCCTTGTTGGTCTTGTGGGAAAAATTTTTCCCCTCCCTTGAAAAGTTTCAAAAAGTAATTTAAAAAATTTCCATGTTTCAAAAAAAAACCAAGCAAAATTTTTGCTTTCTTTCATAAGGAATTAAGAAACCCCCCCGGGGGGAAAGGGGTTGCCTTTGGGGGGGGGCGGATGGGAATTTCAAAGGCCCAAATTCAATGTGCATTGTTTGGGTTAAAATGAAAATATAATTTTTTTGGGCCCAAAATTTTAAAAAAATTTAAAAATTTTTTTTAAAAATTACTCTTTTATTTTTTAATAAACAAAAAACAAAAAACTAAAAACCCGTAATACAAAAAATTATTAATTTTTTTTTTATCGAAAAAAAGGGAAACAAAAAGGGTAAAAATATTTTTTTTGATTACCAAATGGTGTTTTTGGGGGTAAAAAATATTAAATTTCCTTTTTCCTTGGTTTCGAAATCATGTTGTTTTATTTTCAAATTTGATTAATTTTCCCCCTGTCCAAATAAATTTTTTTTTTAATTTTGATTGAATTAAATGTAAAAAAAAATTTGGGAAAATTAATGAAATTTTTTTTTTTTTTAAAAATTTTTTGGGGTTCCCCTCAGAAAAAAAAAGGATGGTTTTTTTAAAGAAAATTTTTTTTAAAAAAACAGGTGGGGGAAAAACCACTTTAAATTTTTAAAAATTTAAAAAGGGAAAACTGTAACTTTTCTTTCTTTTAACCCCGAGCCAAATTTTTTCCTGCCCCAAAACTCAATTGCCTGTTTTTTTTTTGGAAAAAAATTTTTTAAAAATTTTAAAATTTTTTAAGAAAAAAAATTTCACAAAAAATTTTTTAAGGAAAAAATTTGAATTTTTATAATTTGGGGGTTTTTTAATTTTGGGGAAAAGTAAATTCCCCAAAATATGATTTTGCACCATAAAAAAAGGGGGAAAACAATTTTTGGGGGGGTTTTAGGGGGGGGTTCTTTTAAGGGGGTTTTTTAAATTTCCCTTTTTGGGGTTTTTGATTGACTTCCGTTGTTTTGTTATTAGTTTTTTTAGTTATTTCCCGCTTAAATTAAATTTCCCAAAAACTAATTCTTTCCAAATGGGTTGTTTTTTTTTTTTAAAACCTACAAAACTAAAGATTACAATAGGATGGACTGAGGATAAGGGGAAACAATGGGACATGGAAATACCTCCCCCCAGCACGGGCCCCCAAGGCCCCCAAACCTTTTTAAAACCCCCAAAAAGAGACCCCCCAGATTGCAAAAATTAAAAAAAAAAAAAAGGAACAATGATAGCACCTCTCCCTCCCTGCAAGAACAAACCCCGGGGGTGAGGCTGAGAGCCCTAACAAAAAAACAAAAGCGGGTTAAAAAGGCCCCCCTTTTTTTTCAAAAATTCAAAAAACCTTTAGCCCTTTTTAAAAACCCAGGGAAAACAAAAAAAAAAAAAATTTTTTTTTTTTTCTATTCCCTTTTTTTTAATCTCGGGCAAGTGATAAAAAAACCCAAAAAGGGGGTTTGTAGGGTTTTTTTTTTCGGTTTTTCCCCTGTGTTTCCACTTTAAAATTTTTTAAAAAAGGGAAAAAAATTAAGTAGGGGGGACAGAGAAAAGAGGTGCCTGGTGGGTATGGCAGGAAACAGAGTTGTGTGAGGTTGTTTTCCAAAAAGTAAAAATTTTTTTTTTCCCCACAAAAAAACACAAAAAAAATATCATTCAGTTGGTTGGGAGAACCATAGATTGGTTTTATCCCATTGGGCCTTAACTAATCAAATTTTTTGTTTTGAAATTTATAGCCTTTTTTTGTTTTTAAAAACCCCCCGGGGGGGGTTTTTCAAGGCCCCTTTGGCCCAATTTCATTTGTTATTTTGCCACCCCCCAAATTTTTTTTTTGGGGTCAAATTTTTTTAAAAACAAAAAAGGAAATATGATTGTATTAAACAAATAAATATAACTTAAAAACAACCAAGAGGGAAAGCATGAAAGAATGGATTTTTAACCTTTTTTTCATATCCATGAAAAAATATTTAAAAAAAAGGGGTGATAAAATAAAAAATTTAAAAAAAAGAAAAATAAATAAATATTTGAAAAAAAAAAAGAAAAGGGTGTTTTGGCCAAAATTTTTTTCTTAACACAACTTTTTACTTCCAAAACCCGAAATAACCAAATTTTTTTTAAAAAAAGGGGAAAAAAACAAAAAAAGCTTTAACCAAAAAGGGGGGGAACAAAATACAGAGGGGTTTTAGAAATTCCCAAAAAAGGGGGTCAAAAAATGAAAAAAAATTTTTGGGTTTTAAATTTAAATTACAAATAGTTTTTCCCCCCTTTATCCCCCTTTTTATTTTATACCATTAAGTCTTGGGTTTTCCCCTTTTTCTAAATTTTTATTTCTCCTTTTTAATCATCCCGTAAAAAATTTTTTTTTTTCCAAAAAATTCACTTTTGTGTAAAAATGAATTGGTTTCATATTTAATAAAATTTTTAATTATGTTTAGTGTATTAAATCTTGGTTCCCAGGTAAGACCGTTATTAAAAAATTTTTAATTTTTTTAAAGGGTTTTTTCCCCCAAATAAAAAAGGGTTTTTAAAAATTTTAAATTTACCCTTTAAAAAGGGGTAATACCCCAAACAAACCCCAAATTTTTTACCTTTAAAAATTTAAAAACCCCGGGGCTGGATTTTTAAAAATCCTCTATTATTTTTATTAGAAAGGGTTTTAACTCCAAACCCCTTTCAGCCTAATTTTAACCCAACATTTTTTACTTTAAAGTTTTAATAATGGGATTTTTTGCCCTTCCATTTAAAACCTCTCCCCCCAAAAATTTTTTTGAACTAAAATAAAGGGAGTTTAAAATTGAGGGGGGAAAAAAATTTTAAAATTTAAAAAATTTCTTTATTTAAAAAAAAAAATTTTAAAAAAAAGGGAATTTAAATTTGAAATTGGGTTAAAAAAGAAAACGAAATTAAAAAAAAAAAAAGTCCATGCTTATTAAAAAACAAGGGACTTTTGGTTAAAAAGGTTTGGGTTTTTTTGGGGGGGGGTGTGTTTTCAAAAACCCCCATGAATTTCTTTAAAAAAAATGGTTATTTTTCAGAATAACCCCCGCCCCAAAAAAAGGTTTTCCAGAATTTTTAATAAAAACAAGTCCGTGAAAAATTTAGGGGGTTTCAAAAGTACCCCCAGTTGGTAGAAAAAAATTACCTGTTGTGGAAGTTCTATTTCCAGGGGAAGCAATTTTGTTCCCGAGTTTCCCCGGGGAAATTGGCAAACCCTTTAAAACAGGGGCCCCTTGAAAGGGAAAAAAAATTAACAAACCCACGCCAAAAGCTTTTTTGGGGGAACATTCAACAAATTCCCCTGGGGCCAACCTTTTTTTTAGCCCCTTTTAAAAAAAGAGTTTTTTTTAAACTTTTCCCCCCCGGCAACTTAAAATTTCTTTAAATTTTAAATTAGGAAAAAAACCTGGCTTAAATTTTTCGTTCTAGATTTTAAGTTTTTGTTTAAAATGAACCGGGGGTAAATGCAAAAAAAAAATTAACCAAAAATTTTTTTTTTTCCCCCTTTTTTACTAAAAATTTTAACAAATTAAAAACCCCATTTAAAAAAAAAAACCCGGGGAAAAAAATTTTTTAACCCCTTGTGTGGCAAAAATTTCATTTTATTTGTATTGTCCCCTTGGTTATAAATTTGGGGGCGGTACCAAATTGAAATGGTGGTAATATTTTAAAGGAATTGTTTTCCCCAAAAAAAATGGAAAATTTTTTTTTATTTAAAATTTTACAAGTTAACCCCTTTTTAAAATTTTAAACATTTTCCCCTTTCCTTTTAAGAAAGAATTTCCCCCCCCTGGGAAAAAAAAAATTTTTTAAATTTTATTTTGCATTGATTAAATAAAAAAAAAAAGGGAAAACCTAAAAAATTCCGGCTCCCTGGATAAATGTAAAATTTTATTGCTAAAAAAAAATTTCCCCTTTTTAAAAAAAGGGGGCTATTTTTTTTATTGGCTTTATTTTTAAAATTTAAAAAGATTAAAAATTCGTTTTAATCCAAAATTAATGGGGATTTTTTTTTTTTTTTATTTTTAAATTTTTTTTTCCAAAAAAATTTTAAATTTTTCTAATTTTTGGAGCCCCAATTTTTTTTTAAAAATCAGATTCAGGGGACAAAAATGTGAATTTACAATTTAAAAAAAAGGGGGTAATTTTCACCCAACCAGACCAAAAAAAAAAATTTAAAATAATTTGGGGGAAAAATAAAAAGTGTTAAAAAACGTTTTGAAAAGCAAACTTTTTAAAAATATAAAAAAATGCAAGTTTTAAAAGTATTTTGGTTTTTAAAAAAATTTTTTTTTCTGTTTAAAAAAACCCAAAAAAAAACAGGGTTTTTTTTAAAATACTGAAATAAATTAAAAAAAAAGTTTCTTTTTTTTAAAATTTAAAAGTAAAAGAAAATTTTTGGGAGGGGAAAATTTTAAAATTTTGGTTTTTTTCAAAAATTACTTAGATTTTTTTAAATGAAAAACCCAAATCCTTTTTTTTAAAATTAAAAATTTTTCCTCTTAGTTAAATTGGCAAAAACTTCAAAAAAAAACGCTCTCTTTTAAATAAATTTTTTTTTATGGTTAAAATTTCCCTTTTTAAATTCTTTTTAATTTTTCCCCCTTTTTTCCCCCAAAAGGAAAATTTTTAAAAATTTTTTTTTCTTGTTTCCGCCCCCCTTTTCCCCGTTTTTCCTCCTTTTCCCCTTTTTTTATTTTTTATTTGCCCCTTTTCCCCCTTTTCCCTTTTTTCCCCCTTTTTCCTCTTTTTCCCCTTTACTTTTCCCTTTCCTTTTTTTTTTTCCCTTTTTTACGAAAATTTTTTTAAAAAAAACAAATTTAATTTATAGCCAAAATTCGACCCCCATTTAAATCCCCAAAAATTTTTGGGGAAAAAGGGGGAAAAATACAAATTTAAAATCCCACCAGGGCGCCATGTTATTTTTTTCCCCTTTTTTAAAAATTTGTTTATAGGTTTTTAAATCATTTTTTCCCAAATAAAATTTTAAAAAAAGTATTTTTTAAAAAGAAAAATTTTAAAGTGGATACTACTTTGCTCGAAATTTTTTTTTTTTTAAAAATTTTTAAAATGCCCCAAATTTAATTTTTATCTTTTCTCAAAAAAAAAAAATTTTTTTAACCTTTTTTTAAAAAAAAAAAAACAAAACTTATTTTTAAAAAAGTTTTTAAAAAAGGGGGGGGGACAAAGCTTTTTATAAACCTCTTCCAAACCCCCCAAAAAGTTTTTTTAATCCCCAAAAAAATATAAAGAGGGTTTTTGGAAAAAAAATTTTAAAAAAAATTTAAAAAAATGATTCGGCTGACAAAAATTAAAAAATTTATTCAAACCAAAATTTTCAAAAGGTTAAAAAAAAATAAAAAAATAAAAAAAAAAAAACTCCCCTTTAAACCAAAAACAAATAACTTTAACAAAGCACTGCCCCCGAAAGGGGGAAAAAGTTAAAAATTCCCTTTTTCCCCAATTTCAAGGGGGTTTTTTAACCCCTTTTAAAAAGTCGGGTGGGGATTCGTGAACGGTTCCTCAAGGGCGAAAAAAAAACATTTTCCCCAAACCAAATGGTTTAAATAAAAAACCCCCTAAAAAAAGAAACCCCAAAAAAACACCAGAATTTTTAGGGGGAAAATTCCTTCACACCCCCCCCCCCGTGGGGAAATTGGCCAAACCCCGGGAAATTGTTTAAACCCCAATCTATCCCTTTTTGGAACCCTTCTCATTCTTTCTGAGAAAAAAAGCTTTAACCAAGATAACCTTTTTGGAAAAAACAGAAAATTTTTGAAATTAAAAGGGATTTAAAAAATCCCCATTAAAACCCCCCCTTCTTGTGCAAGAAAACCCAAAAGGGACCCTGTTTTGGGAAAATCAAAAACAAAAACAAAACCGTTATTGGCCAAGGGGGAAAATTTCCAAAAAAAATTTTAGGGGAAAATTTGGGGCCCTTGGGGCATCAGTCTATCCCAGGGGGTGGAAAAATGAACGCAAAAACCCTCTGGCCAAGGGGGTTTTTCCCCGGGGGGTTCCCCCAAAATGGGGGAAAAAAGGGTTTTTAAAGGGATGTCGCGACCACCCCACCCATACCCCTTTTTCCCACCTAGGGAAACCCCAGGCTACAAGAAGCTAAAGGCAACCCGGGTTTATAAGCCAAGGCCCCTTTTCCCAGCCAAAAGGGGGGAGCAAAAAAAGTTGCCTCCTTCTGCCCAAAAACAGTTGGGGAACCCCACTAGAACTCACCTTTGCCAAATCCCCCTTCTTCCAATGGAAAAACCAAGGCCCCAAACTTTTTTCTCCCTAAAAAACCCAAAATTTTCCCCGAAACAACCGGGGGTGGACACTCACACCCCACACCCCTCCCCTTTTACAGCAGGGGAAGAGGGGCCCTTTGGGGACCACCCATTAAATCGTTGGCGCGGGTCTTTAAAAAAGGGGTATTTTTCCGCTAATCATGTGGGGAAACCCTTTCTTTTAAGTACAGGAAAGGCCCCGAACCACAAACTTTGCACCATTTTCCCTTAATTTCTATAGGGAAAAAAGAAAAGACGGGAATTTTATCCAAAATTGGGGAACCCTTTTTCCCCCAAAAAAACCTTTGTGTTTAAATCCCCGATTCCCCCCCCACACTCACAGTTGACTTATACAAAAATGGAACACTACTGGTCCAACCCCCACAACCCCAGGTTTTGCAGCCCCCCAAATTCTTTCAAAAACAGTATTTGTTAAACCTTTAGGTATTTAGTCAGGGGGGTTTTAAAAGGGGGGGTTGATTCAACTAAAAGAAACAAAAAAATTTTAAAGCATTTTTTTGAAAAAGCAAATTTTTAAAAAAAAAAAATTTTTTAAAAAAAATTTTAAAATTAAAACCTTTTTAAAAAAAAATCCATTTAAATTTTTTTTTTTTTGGGACAAACACCCAAACCACAACCACAAAATTTATTTTACACGTAAAAAGGATTTACCCAAGGGGAAGTCGCCCTTTAGAAAACCCCGTTTTTCCCTTTCCCCCGAACCGAGCTTGTTTTCCCTTTCCGGATTTCCCCAATGGGGGGGTTCCCTTGCGCCCCGGGGAAAGTGGGTTTTTCCCGAAAATGCACCCAATTTAAAACAAAATTAAAATGTGAGTTGAAAATTATTTTGGAAATATATGTTTTTCCTTTAACAAAGTAAAAGTTAAAAGTTAAAAAAAAAAAAGGGAAAAAAAAATTGTTTCCACAAAAACAAAAGAGCCCCCCAAAAAAAAACAAACCCCCCCCCCAAAATTTTTTAAAATTTTTTTTTTATCAAAAGGGGAAAAGGGGGGTTGGGCCCCAAAAGGGGTTTTCCTTTTGAAAAAAAAATTTTTTTTAAAAGCCAGCCAAAAAATTCCAGGAATTTTTTTAGGTTTTTATTTGGCAAAAAAAGATTTGATGAGGGATTTAAAAATTTAAAAATAAAAAATTTTTCAAATTTTTTTAAACTTAAACCAAAAAACACACGGGAAAATTTATTCCTAATTTATAATTGGTTTTCCCTTCCCCTGAAATTTAATTTGGGGTTTTTTTGGGCCTTTCCGGAAATTTTTTAAAAAAAGATTTTTTTTGTTATTAAATATCAAATTTTTGGGGGGAAAAAATTTCAAATTTTTATTTGAGTTTTTGAATTGAAAATTAAAAATAAAAAAAAATTTTTTTTATTTTGGGAAAAAATTAGATTCCAAGAGGAAATATTTAATAATATTTTGAAAATTTTTGAAAAAAAAAAAAATAAACTTTCCAATGTTGGGGAATTTAAAAAAAACAAATTTTTTTCTAATTTTTGGTTTTCCTTAAATTTATGGGAAACTTGGAAACCCAAAAGTTCACTGTAAATTTAAAAATTTGGAGTTTTTTTTTTTTTAAAAACTTTTTTTTTTTTTTAAAAAAAAAACAAAGTAAAAATATACCAGGAAAATTTTTTTTTCCCCACTTGACTCAAAAACCATTTTGTTTTTTTTTAACCCTGAAAAAATTAAAAATGTTTAGTTTTTTCCACTTAATTTTGGGGAAAAATTGAATCCCGAATAAGTTTTTTAGTTGACTAACAAAAAACAAAGAAAAAAAAATTAAAATACAAATGTTTAAAAAATTTTTATAAGTTTTATTCATTTTTTTCCTTCCCAATCTGTGTTGCAGAAAATTTTTTAAAAAAAAACAAATTTTTCCCAAAAATTTTTTGGAATTTCAACCCAGGATTAAAAAAAAATTGGAAAAAAAAAAATGTAATTTTAAAAAAAAAAAATTAATTTAAAAAAATTTTGGGGGTTTTTTTAAAAAAGTAAATTTTTTAAAAAAAAATTTTAATAAGTTTGCCCCTCATTTTTCTTGTTGGATTTGTTTCAATTTCTGACTTTTGGAAATTCCCAATTTATTTTTCTATAAAGCTTTTAAATTTTAATTTTAAAAAAAAAGTTTTACTTTTCTCCCTTTTTTTTAAAAATCTTTAATTTTCTGCCAAAGGGGGGTTTAAATAAGGAAAAAACCACCTGTTGGCATGGGAGAATGGTTTACAAAACATTTTTGAAAAATTTTTTAATCCTCAAGGACACCCGCTTTTCTTTAACATGAGAAAAAGAGGCGTATGAAAAAATTTTTTAATGGTTTTTTAAAAAGGGGAATTCCCTCAGGGTTTGACCAAAATTTCAGTTTTTAAAACATTTGTTGGGTATTAGGAAGGTGTTTTCATTAGCCCAAATAACATAACCCTTCAAATAAGGGAAAAAATTTTTTATTGTTAAAAAAAAATAAAAAAAAAATTTTTTTTTTGAAAAAAAAAAAAAAGGAAAAAAAGAGTTTTAAAAAAATTTTTTTTAAAATGATTTTGGAAGAAAAAACAATCACCCAAAGTAGGGACGGGAACTCAGGGGGTTAACTCAATGGTTTTTTTGTTTTATTTTGGTAATTTTTAAAATTCCCCCAAAAAAAAAAAAATTGTTAAGGTTTCCAACTATCAATCACAAAAATTTAATGTTTTATTTTACTGAAACACAAATTTTTGTTCTTTTACCCGTAAATTCATTTTAATACCCCCCCCCCTTTTTCAAAACAAGGGGAAAAGGTTATTTTCCCCCTAAGGTCAGCCAAATTTTTTTGGGTCAAAACTTTACAAAACCGCTTGTAATCCCCCAAAATTTTGCAAGGCCCCTTTTTTTTGATTTTTAACCCTGGGGGCCCTTGCCTAAATTTGGGTTGCCCCAAAAAAAAAAGCTTTCCCCCCAACTACTTTTTTTTTTTTAAACCCCTTTTTTAAATCATGGGAAAAAAACCCCGGGGTTTTTAAAAAATTGTTTTTCCGCATTTAAAAAGGTTTTTTTTGTTTTTTGGTTTTGTGCCCTGAGGGTCCTTTTTTGGTTTGAGTTGGTTTTTGAACCCTTTTTGGAAAGGGGTTGGGAAAATTTTGAACCCGGAGAATGTTGTTTAAACCCCGTAAAAAAAGCTTTTTCTTGTTTTGCTGGGGTTTTAAGCTTGGTATTTTTTCTGAACGGGAAAACAGTAACCCCCCCTTTCCTGGCTTTTTCTGGGCCGAAAGGGAAAGTTGTTTTTGACTAAAATTTTTTTTTTTTTGGAAAAAAAAAAGTTTTTCCCGCTTTTTTCCCCTTTGCAATTTTTAAAAATGTTTTTTGTTTTTTTAAGGCCCGGGAAAAATATTTGGCTTTTTAAAGGGCCCCAAAAAAACCCTTTTATGATTGTTTAAATTCCAAACCCATTTTTTTTTTTGCAATGTTTTTCCCCAAATTTACTTTTTTTTTTAAATTTCCCCCGGGGTCCCCTTTTTTCCCTTTTTTGTTTTTTTTGGTTTGGGCCCCGCGAATTCCCCCTTAATGCATTGCCCTTTTTTTTAAAAATTTTTTGGTTTGATGCCTTATTCGGAATGGGGGCCAACCAAGGGATTTTTATTTGTTTTTGTTTCAGCCCCTTTAAAACAGGGAGTTTTTTTTTTTCAAAACCCCCAAAAATTTTTTTTGGGAAAATGGGGTTTCCTTTTTAATTTTTTGTTTGAGACAGGTCACATTTGCGGATTTATGTTGGGTTTACCCCGAATTTTCCTTTTTTTTTTAAATCAAATTTTTTTTTTCAAACCGAACAAGGGGCCTTTTTGGTTTTTTTTGGGAAAATTTTTTTTCTTTTTGGACATAAAATTAATTTCCCGGAATTGCAATGTTTTGTTTTTGCCAGCTTTTATTTTGTTTTACTTTCATCTTGCCTTTTCACTTTTAGACCATTAAAGCCTTAAAGGGACACTTTTCGAAATTTTTAAAAAAAAATTGACCAAACCCAAAAATAAAGCCTGGTTTTCCAACCCCTTAACCCAGAGTTTTAATTTTATTGAACTGAAAAACCCCTTTTTTTGGGTTCCTTTTTTTCCCCCCTTTTGTTTCAAAAAGTTTTTAAAATTAGCTTACTGAGGATTTTAAAACTTGGAACAAATTTTATTTGTTGATTTTCCTTTTTCCCGTTCTGGATTTTGCTTAAAAAAATAATTTTTGGGGCCCGTATGGGGAAAAGGTTTAAGATTTTTTAATTTTCCCCAAAAGTTTTTTTTTTCCTTTTTTCGCAGATTTTGAAAATCTTCTTTTTTCTCTGGGAAAAAAAAAGGGTAAAATCCAAACCTTTTTATGTTGGTTTACTTTAAAAACCCCTTTTTTTCCCTTATCTTGTTTTTAAATTTTTTCAAGTATTTTTTCCCGTTTCCCTCCATAATAAAAGTTTTGCAAAAGTTTTTTTGAGTTTTAAATTTTTAATTTTTTAGAAAATGACTTTTTAATACGGGAAAAAACTTTGGGATTCCTTTTTTTCAAACCTTTTTCCCCAAAAAAAAACTTTAAAAATTTTTAATCCTTTTCCCCCCAAAAAAAAAACAAAAGAAATTTTTTTTTTCCCCGATCCCAACAATTTTCCCCCTTAACCGGCCCCATCCCAAAACTCTGTATTCCTTATTTCCCGCCGGGACTGTTTTAAACCAGATGCCCCTCCCCAAAAATTTGCAAAATCCGAAGAAAAAAAAAAGCCCTTTAAAAAAAAAGGTTTCCCCCCACGGAAAGACCAAAAAACCATTAAAATTTTACTAAAAACCCCCCTTTTGATTTAACCCGGGGAAAATTTTATTTTTCCCCTGCATCCTCCCCACAATTTTTTCATATTTGGAAGCCTTACTGATGATAAATGACTGAGCATGTTCACTTTGTTTAAATTTTTCAAGCTTTTTTTTTTGGGGGGCCCTTTTAAATGAGGGGGACCTGATCCTCTTATATTCAAACTCTTGCTTTTTTTTTTCCTTTTTTGGGGAATTTTCCTTTTCTGCTTTAAGGAGTTGGCTGAAAAAAACAGCAGCCCCGTTTCTCTTTTCCAAACTTTCAAAATTATTTTTTTTTTTTAAAAAAAATTTCCAAAGTTGTGTATTTGTTGCATGGTGGTTGATTTAGACTGCGCCAAAAAATTTCCCCCCTTTTTTTTATTTTTTCAAATGCAATTTTTTTTTTTTTTAAACCCCTCCCAAAAAACCCTTCTGGTCAAAACCTTTTTTCTCATCTTTTTCGGTTTCCCCCGGGGGAAAGCATTTAAACGATTCCCAGTTTCACCCCAAGTTTACAGCTTTTTTTTTGTGAAGTTTCCCCATTTTTTAA
The DNA here is from genome assembly GCA_016801845.1 of Polydactylus sextarius. Classification (NCBI taxonomy): domain Eukaryota; kingdom Metazoa; phylum Chordata; class Actinopteri; family Polynemidae; genus Polydactylus; species Polydactylus sextarius. The sequence continues at coordinate 13,779,565 of CM028921.1, read as the reverse complement.
AAAAAGTCCGGGGAAACATGTTGAAGGATTTTCGGGGGGAAAAAATTTCTTAGTGGTTTTTCCCTTTGGGGGGTTCAAAATTTATTCCACTTTTGGGTTTCAGGGGAAGTTAAAAAAAAACCCCTTATTTTTCAAATCCTTTGGACTTTTTGCCCCTTCCCCCCGGGGGGTTTTTCCATAAAGGGGGCCCTTTTTTCCAAAAGCTTTGAAGAAGTAATATTTTCCTGGGACGAGTTTTGCCCAAAAAGCTCATATTGGCCCCCATGTTTCAAGATTTCCCCGGGCCTTTCCCCCGAGAATTTGGGGAAATTTGCCCCATCAATTTTTTACCCCAAAAAAAAATTTTTTAAATTTTTTCCCTTTCCCAAATTTTTTTTTTGAAAGTTTATCTTTCAGGGGATTTGGTAAAGCCCAAAAATTTTTTTCTTCCCCAATGTCCCCTTGTTTTATTTTTGGTTTTTAAAAAAAAGAAATTTTAAAATTCTTGGCTAGGGTTTTTTTTATTTGAATGCTGTGCCTCAAACATTTTTACCTTTTTTCAATCCATGGTTTAAAATCCCTGGCAATTTTTTTTAAAATTTTTCCCCCTTTTTAGCTTTTTTAAAAGGGAGAATCCAATCCAACCCCTTTTATCTCTTTTCGGAACCGGTTTGTTTTTTGGGTTTTTTTTATTTTGTCGGTTTTCCCGTTGAACAACTTTTGAAAATTTTGGTGGTAAAACCACCCTATCCCAAAAAAAGAAATTCCTTTTTCCTGATTTTTTACCCACGGTCTTTCTAAAATGGGGCTAGTCATTTTTTCCAGTAAAAAAGGGGGTTTTTTGTCTTTCTTTAAAGAAATCTTCTTAACCTTTTTTGAAATTATCTTTTTTTTGAAGATTTCCCCAAATCCTTTTTAAAATCTTTATCTTCAAAGGAAATTTGGCCCTCTTTCACCAAAAAGAATACCACGAAGAATTTTAGACAACGTTTTTCCCTTTTGGGTTTTTTAAAAAATTTTTACTATATGGGGCAATGTTAGGGCTTGGAACCCCTTTAAAATGGGAAATTTTTTCCCGCAGTGTGTTTCCCCCATAAACCGAAAAAAACCTAAACCTTTTCCCTTTCATTTTTAAAAAAACCCCAAAAGGGCCCTTGCCAAGACCCCAAACCCTTTTTGTTTTTCACTTTACTTTGGGTTTTTTTTGTTTTGAACAAACCCAAAAATTTTTAAAAATACCCTCCCCCTCTTTAAGTCAAAGTTTGACAAAATTCTTTTTCCCCCGGGCAGAACCCCTTTCTAAAACCAAATTTTTTTTCCAAATTCCCTCGGGCAAAACCCAGTTTTTATTTTATGGCTTCCCCTTTTTTCAAAAAGAAATTTAAAAAAGAAAAATTCCCAAGGGTTTTTTTTTACTTTTTTGTTTTTAATTAGTGGCTTTTATTTTTAGTTTCAAGGCCCCGCCTTTTTAAAAAAAATTTTCCCTTTTTCACAATTTTTTTCTGTTTCCCCCAAAAAAACTAAGGCCTTTTTTTTTTACTTAAACGTTTTTTTTAAGACGACAGATTTATCAAGACAAAAAAGAGAGATCCCCTTTTCCCCCTAGAAACCCTTTGTTTTTGGGGAAAACTTCATGATGGTTTAAAAGGGGGTTTAAAACTTAAGGGTTTAAAGCTTCAAAAACCCCTTTTTTTCAATTTTAAAAATTTTTAAATTTTTGGGTTTTCTTTAGTTTTGACCAAAAAGCAAAAAAACTTGTCCAAAAAATCAAAGGGGGGGTTTTTTTTACTTTTTTTTAAATTTTGGGGGCAATTTTCCCCCAAAATATTTTCTTTTTTTTTGAATTTTATTTTAGAATTTGGGTTTTTTAAAAACAAGGACCAAAAGGGTTTTCTTTTTTTTGGGTCAATTTTAACGCTTTTGCAAACACCCCACAAAATTTTTTAAAAAAAAGGGGGAAATTTTTTTTAAAACCCCAAATAAAAGGTTTTATTTTAAACCCCTTTTTAAAAAATGGGAAAAAAAAACCCCCCCAAAAGTTTTTTAAAAATTTTTATGTTGGCCTTTTTTTTCTTAGGGGAAAAAAATTTTTTAAAAAATTTGGGAAGTTTAAAATTTTTTAAAAAAAATTTTAAAAAACTTTTTTGAAAAAATTTTTAAAAAAAAAAAATTTTTTTTGGAAAAAGGTTTTTTCCCGAAAAAAAAATCCCCTTTTTTAAACTTTAAAACCAAAAGGTGGGAAAAAAACCCCTTTTGGGGGTTTTTTTAAAAGGTTTGGGTTTTACCACCCCTTTTCCACAAAAAAAAAGGGGGAAAAAAAAGAAAAGAAAAATTTTTTTAAATTTTCCCGGAAAAAAACCAAAGGGAAATAAAAATTTAAATAACGTTTAAACAAAATAAAATAGAAAATTTGTTTAAAAAAGGATAGAAAAAATTTTATTTAACAAAAATTTGGGGATTTTTAAGAAATTTTTTTAAAAATTTTTTTTCCTATAACCAAAAGACAAATCTTTTTCCCCTTCAAAAAAATTTTAAAAAAAGCTAAAGGTTTTTCTTTAAAAAAATTTCCTTTTTTTAAAATTAAATAAAGGGGTTTTTTAATTTTTGACTTTGGTTTTAATAAATTTTAAAAATTTTAAAAAATGGGTTTTTTTTTTTTTTAAACTTTTTTTTAAAATTTAAACAAATTTTTTTAAAATTTCCCTGGAAAAAAAGGAGTTTTTGGGAAAAATTTTTTTTTCACCGTTTCAAAAAATTAATTTTTTTTTAAAAAAAAAAAATTTAAAACAAAATTTTAAAAAAAATTTGGGGGCCCTTTGATTTTAAATTTTTATAATTTTTTTAAAGGGGTTTTTTCCAAACCTTTTAAAATTTTTTTTAAAAAATTTTAAAAAATTAAAAATTATTTTAAAAACCCAAAAAAAAAAACAAATTTTTTCCCCCTTTTTTTCAAAAATTTTTGAAAGCCAGTCAAAATTAACTTTGCCCTTCTTTAAAAAAAAATTTCCCCAAAACAAATCCTTTATTTAAAGAAAAATATTTTTGGGTTTAAAAATTTTTTTAGGGAAAAAATTTTTCATTTAAAAAAAAATTTTTTAAAAAATTTTTAAAAATACAGGGGATTAGGGGAAAAATTTTTTTTTATAAATTTTTTCCTTTTTAAAAAATTTTAAAAAATTTTGTAATTTTTTTAAAAAAAAGGGAAAAGGGGAAAAATTTTTAAAAAAAGGGAAAATTTTTAATTTTTCCCAAAAAAAAATTTGGAAAAAAGGGTGTAAAATTCTAAGTTTTAGAAGGGAAATTGTGGTTTTCAAAAACGGGAGTTCTATTAAAAGGAAAAAAATTTTTGGGTTTTTAAGAAAAAAATTCCTCAAAAGAAAAAATTTTTTTTAAATTTTTTGGGTAAAAAGGGGGGTTTTTTTCCTTTTTCCCCCCAAAAAAAAAAATAATTATGAAGAGGTTTTTGGAATTTAAAAGGGCTTAAATTTTTAAGGGGCCCAATTTTTTTTGGGGGAGAAAATTTTAAAAACATTTTCTTTTTAAAAAAAAAACGCCCCCCATTTAAAAAAAAAAATTTTTTTAAAAATGGAAAAAACAAAAACCGGGGTTTTTTTCCCTTTTCTTTTTTTTTTACCCCCCCAATCCAGGGGATTTAAAAATTTAAATTTTTCCTTTTAAAAAAAAAAATTTTTTACCCCCTTTTTTTTTTTTTTAGCTTTTTTTATCCCAAAAATTTTTTTTTAAAAAAACCCTTTTAACCCCCCCTTTTTTTTAAAAAGGCTTTTTCCCCCCCCAAAAATTTTTAAAAAAATAATTGAATAAAATTTATATTTAAAAACCCCGGAAAAGAGATTTGGGAATACCTTGTCCTGGGGGCCCCTCTTTTTAACATTTTTTTGCTTTTAAAAATTTTTTAAAAATTTGGGGTTTTAAAAAATTTTTTAAAATTTTTTAGGTTTTATTTTACATTTGTTTTAAAATTTTAAAAAAATTTTTAAAAATTCCCCTTTTTCCCTTTTTTAATTAAAAAAGTTATTTATAAAGGAAAAAAATTTTTTTCTTTTATTTTTTTAAAAAAAGATCCCTTTTTAAAAAAAAAAAAATTTTTAACAAATTAAAAAAATTTTAAAACCCCAAAAAAACTTTTTAAAAAAGGGAAAAAGGCAAAAAATTTTCTGGCCCTTTTTAAAAAAAAGATTATTTATTTTTTTATTAAAGTAAAAATTTGGGAAAAAAAAGTTTTTAAAAAAATTTTAAATTTCCTTTTTTTTTAAAAAAAGAATTTGCGGAAAATTTTAAATTTTTTTTAAAAATTTTTATTTTTTTGGCCATTAAAATTTTTTTAAATTTAAAAAGGGGTTTTTAAAAATTTAAAAAAAAATTTTTGACAAAAAATTTTAAAAATTTAATTTTAAAAAAGGGGGGTTTAAAGTTAAAAAAAAAACCCCCCCCTTTTTAAAAAAATTTAAGGAAATTTTTCTAAAGGAATTTTTTAAAAAAAAAACTGGAAAAATTTAAAGATTTTTAAAAATTTTTAAATTTGTGATTTAAATTTAAAAAAAAAAGGGTTTTTTAAAAAAAAAATCAAAAAAAGTAAAAAAAGTTTTTTGGAAACCCCCAAAAAACCCCGCTAAATTTTAAAATTTTTTAAAAAAAACCCTTGGGTTTTTTAAAAGTGATGAAAAAAAATTTTAATTTTTTGGTTTTTTTCCCCCCCTTTTTTTTTTCCCCCTTCCCCCCTTTTTTTTCTTATTCCCCCTTTTTTTGGGGTTTTAAAATTTCTTTCCCCCTTTTTTTAAAAACCCCTTCCCTTTTTCCTTTTTTTTAAAATTGAAAAAAAAACAACCCTTTTTTCCAAGCCAAAACCCCCCAAATTTAAAAAAAAGGGTTTTTTAATTTTAAAGGTTTTGGAAAATAAAATTCCCCCCCAAGCTCACCCTTTTTTAAAATTTTAAAAAGTTTTGGGTTTTTGAAAAGGAAAAAATTAAAGAATTTTTTAAAATATTTTTTCCCCGGGGGCCCCCCTTTTTCCCATTTTTTTTTTCTTTTAAAAAACCCTTCCCCCTTTCTCTCCTGTTTTTACTTTTTCTTTTCCCCAAAAAACCCTTTTAAATCAAATTTTTTTTTTCCCTTTTTCCCTTCCTTTTCCCCAAACCTAAATTTTTTATTAAAAAAAAAAAACCGGGGATTTTAAAAAAAAAAATTTAAATTAAAAATTTTAAAATTTAAAAATAAAATCCAAAATTTTGCTTTTATTTAAAAGTCAAAAAACTTTTAACCACCCCCAGAAAGGGGGCCCAAACTTAATTTTAAAATTTAATTTAAACCCCCCGGAAAACATTTTTAAAAAGGGTGTTTTTAAACCTTTTTTAAGGAATTTTTAAAAATGTTAATAGGGTTTTTATTTTTTTGTCTGGAAGTTGAAAAAAAAAATTTAAACAGGTTTTTTTTTCAACCTTTTTCCCAGACCAGAAAGCTTCCCTCTAATTTTATCTGGAACAATAGGAAGCCAAGACTTAGACTTTCTGTCTCATACTTACCTTATGATAGGGGAGGGCTACAGTTGCCAAATCTACTTGGCAACTGTAATCTAAATCTACAACTATATTGTTGTTTAAACATGTAGTACAAAAAATGTTGGATGACTCTGGGTTGTCCCGTTTCTCCCCGATTAGGGGTAAGGATCACATAACCCCAGCAAAAAATTACATGGGATTTAAAACATGGTTGAATAAGGGTGTTGTAAAACTACAGAATGTATATGAGAATTAGAATCTAATGAGTTGAAGGCAAAACTTGATGTACAACAGAAACACTTCTTTAATTATATCTAAGTATCTACAACTCAGAAACTTTATCCTGGCTAACTTAAACAACTCAGTGTAACAACCTCCGTTCTCCATCTTAGAAACATGTTACAAAAAATGTTTTGACAAAGGACTGATCTCTCACTTTTCTAACATGTTGGTTGGAAATCATACTCAGAAAGTAAGCGACAGGAGAGGATACAAGACATATACAAGACAAGTAGATATTTCACTCAGTGAGTGGAGTAAAATATGTTTAAAGACGTACACTCAAACTATCAATACCCGACTAAGAATGACGGTGTAACTGGATAATGCAAACATATATCTCTCCTGTAAAATTAAATACATTTGATCCTGATATACATGACCTGATGTTATAAGTGTGTTATAACAATCACCAAGCTTCATTATGCCACTGTATGTGAAAGTGTGAAGAGATTAAAAAGTTTTGGTGCTCACTGTTAAAGTATATCTCTCAGATCACATCTTCCCCTGTAACTTTATGCCCTTAGTTATGTATTTTAGCCATCTATCCAGGTGTCTGTTCTTTATCTTATAAAGAAAGAAAAATGGTTGACCTTTGTTTGCCCCAGGCCAAAGTGTGTATTGCATTATGTTGGAAGAATGTTGGTTGCCCCTCTTTTGACCACTGGCTGAATAACATAACAGCAAGTTTGGGTCAAAAATAATTTAAGGTTAAGGCATGATGTATAATTTTTTTTCAATTGTTTACACACAAATACTGGCACTTGAGACGCAATGACCACAACAACCAACTCTGCTAAACTACAAGCAACATTCCTGATTTACACTCAAATTGCAGTTCTAAAACACACTTTTTTCAAAATCTTTTGTTTACAACTAGGAATCAGAGCTTTAGCATAAAAGGGCAACAGGCCAGGGAAAACATGTCTTGAGAAGTGGATGAGGTGCTGTGGCTGACACAGAAGAGAGGATGCAGCATTTTTTTTATTATTATTATTTTACTGTAACTGTATACAGGAAATTATTCTGTTGTTTTGTATGTAGACCACTGTATGTGCAACTTTGTGTTGGTTGGAATGTACACTGTGAACATTGTTATCTATCTATCTATCTATCTATCTATCTATCTATCTATCTATCTATCTATCTATCTATATATATCTATATATATATATATATATATATATATATATATATATATATAATTTCTATATTATAAATATATTATTATATTCAATTCAATTCAATTCAATTTATTTTATTTATATAGCGCCAGGTCATAAAAACATTTATCTCAAGGCACTTTACATAGAGAAACCCAACATTTCCACAATGAGCAAGCGCTTGGCAACAATGGAGAGGAAAAACTCCCTTTTAACAGGAAGAAACCTCCAGCAGAACCAGACTCAGAGTGGACGGTCATCTGCCTCGACCGGTTGGAGTGAAATGAAAACAGGGAAAAGAGAAGAGACAGAGGAAATATATATCTATACATACACATAATACATGAATATACAATATAAATATACATAAATAAAATACATTTTTTACAATGTATCTGTGTGTTTTTAGTATAAAAACAATATTTCAAAATATTTTACAACACACTTATCTACTGTATGTACTGTTGTATGTGTACTGTTCTGTAGTAAGTGTAGTACTGAACAAAAAAAAGGCTGAAGTCATTATGATGAATGAAGAAGAAGTGTATTTCATTCATCATAGTGTTTTACATTGAGCACATCAGTGTTCAACTGGTTCTTATAAATGTCTATTCATATGATGCTTTGTGTTTGTCAGTAAAACCAAACTTTGACTAGAGTAGGTGAAATACTTTATAGATCTGCATTGCATTCTTTAGGCAGAGTTTGAAACATCAGTTGATGCTGTGCTGTTTGTCCAAAACAAAGAAAATACCTCGAAAAGAAGAAAAGACTTACCTTAGCTGGTGTCCATATTGAGGTTAAAGAGTTCAGGGTGAAGAGTAGAGGAGCTCAGAGCAGCTTTTATTGTAACACTAATGCACCAAAACACACCCTTAATGTTGTCACTCCATCATGATGATTCATCAGATAAAAAACATTGACATGATGGTGAGGGTGATTAGGAGTATAGCAACAAAACTGACAAAAACTGTTTTCAGTCAGCTGTTTTTAGTTCAATAGCAGTTTAAGTGATTCACCATTATTCTACTAAAACATTTTATTACAATTCTAGCTAAAAAGTAACATAGAAAACACAAGAACTCTAGGCTGTAGCTATGCTACAAAAATTTCTATAAAAATGTATTAAATGTGTACACATTTTTTATAATTATGCAAGTTGGAACAGGGGCCAACACAGTGGTTAGCACTTCGACCTCACAGCAAAAGTGTCCTGGGTTCAAATCCGATGTCAGGCACAGGGTTTTTCTGTGTGGAATTTGCATGGGTTCCCTCCAGGAGCTTGGTATGAATGTGAACGATTGTCTATCTATGTCTGTTGATTCTGTTGACGCTATCTACTGCATTCACCTGTAGAAAGCCAGGATAGGCTCCAGCCCATATTCTGGACTCATGATCTTTAATTTGTTCAAGTAAAAACGTTGCTTTGTTTTTTTGTTTTTTGTTTTTGACATAAATGATATTTGTGTTGGTACATCCTCATTAAGACTGCCCAGGCTGGTCCCAGGCCTGTGCTGAAAAAGAGGAGGCTTAAGGTGTAGGGTTAGCTACCCCTCCCCATAAAACAAAGCTAGCAACAGAAACACCAACAAGACATAAACATGACATCTCAAATGTTCAGAGAACGCTTGTTGTTGACAGCCTATGTCCCAGAAGGGCTTGAAGATCAAACGAACTAACATCCTCATTCTCAACAACCCATGAGCTGACTCAGCTGTTAACAGGAAAAAGTGACTGACTTACCAGAATCTTGACAAAAGCTGAGTTCAGTTTAAACTAAGGTTGTCAATAAATTAAAAAAAAATAACAGCTAAATTACAGCTATCATGTGCCATAATGCGCAGAGGACAATTATCACCCTAACCCACACATCAGGGAGAGGCCACAAGTTCTAAGTAGGGTTGAAATCACAAAAGCAAAACTAATTAACATCCTCATTCTCAAAATAATTACTATTTTTTTATACACATTTTTCATATACAGGACATTGGATCACATAGATGCAGTTGCTCATGCCCTCTGTGCAAACCTGACAGTTGTTCAAACGGAATTTGGTAAGTGTCTTGGCCACCAAATTCTCACCAGATCTTGGTGAGGGGACACTGGTTAATTATCTTAAAGATAAGCTTGGATGTGATGTTCTGTGTGAACACATTGACACTGTGAACACTACATACAGGTCTTTTAAAGTGTGTGTTCAATGTAAAAATTTAGCTGAGATGTATAGATGTATAGATCTTATACTGTTTAGCCAATTGCTTTTACCTGCAGACAGCTATTCTTATAGGTGAGGCTTGACTACTGCATTAGCCCATGCAAATTTTATCAGACAATCGTGGCTGATCATGTGTCATTTGCCATGACACTTGAAGTTGAAAGCCTTACTGAGCTGACTTGTGAAGTGAATGGTGGCAGCGGGGTCAACCTGGACTGAGCAAAACTCACAAACAATGGCTTTTCATCATATTACATGAAAACTGATATATTTTTAAGTAACATATGCATACCCCAAGATGCTATTATATGTTCACATGTGAACTGTAAGGACATCTCTCATGGTAAATCCCCTCATCAAGCCAAGTGATGTACACATGTATGTGGCAGCACACCATACAGAAGATAAGGAGGCTTTTAAAGCATGGATACAGACTGGCAGACCCAAAAATGGGCCTGTACTGGAGTATAAAAAGCTTGCTAGCATTAGATATAAATACATTATTTGTCACAAAGACAAACATGAACAGACTGTGATAGACCATGAGAGGTACTTTGGCCGATAAACTTTTATGTTATAAAGCCATTGGTTCCTGAAAGGAGATGAGAGCTCTACAGCTCTGCCTTGTACCCTGAAAGTTCCTGCGGTGGAAATGTGGGTTATGTCCCAGAAGGGTTTGTAGGTGAAACTATCTAACATCCTCATTTTCAACATGACGTGAGCTGACTCATGTTAACAGGAAAGAGTGACTGACTCACAACCAAGCCATGTCAATGAAACAGTACGTAGGCACACTTCACCAGAATCAACTTGCTGGTAAGCATAAGTCGAAAACATGTGCGTCAACAAGTGTTGTCGATTCTGCGACTTATATGCGCCTATATCCATCTCATCAGCATCAAACTACAAACTATCAAACTCGAGCTTGAATGCTTGAGTTCAACGTCATCGCTTTCAGCCTGAACAGTTGAGAGTCGGTGCAAACCGAATCCTACAAACAGCTCCCTGACCAAGTGTTGAAGCTCAATGAGAAATGGAGAGGAAGCACTCGGTGGTGCTAGCCTGGCTAGGGTTAGCTACCCCTCCCAATAAAATAACGCTAGCAACAGAAACACCAACGAGACATAAACAGGACATCTCAGATGTTCAGAGAGAGCACTTGTTGATGGCTTATGTCCCAGAAGGCCTTATATAGAATAGTATAGAATAAAATAGAAATCCTCTATTTGTCCTGAAGGGGGAAATTTGTGTGTTTGACAGCAGTGTCAAGTAAAAATAAATTAATAAGTAGCTTTAAGAAATAAAAGAAAGAAGAAGAAAAAGTCCAGTGTTTATGTTGGTGTGGTGGCATTGTAGTCTGACAGCTGTTGGAATAAATGACCTGCAATAGTGTTCCTTCTTGCTCCGTGGGCGTAGCAGTCTGCTGCTGAAGGAGCTGCTTTAGGCAGCATCAGTCTTGTGTTGGGGGTGAGAGGTGTTGGCCATGGTGGACATCAGCTTAGCTAATGTCCTCCTCTCACCCACCTCCTCGATGGTGTTCAGAGGGCAGTTCAGGACAGAGCTGGTCTTTCTCACCAGCTTGTTCAGTCTTTTTCTGTCCAAAGAAAAGGGTCTACAAAGGCCTTTTTAAGTCTACAAAGATTTTGTAATTAGAGATAATATAAGTACCAATATGAATATTTTCTTTTAAATGACAATCCAACAATTTGGTTCAGCTCCTTATGAAATGTAAAAGCACATATACTCAACATGATCTGCATCATTAGAGCTTCAGTTTGACACTAATTATTTTCTGTTTTATTTTGAAACTGCTTCCCCTGTGTGCCATCTTTGTCATGGTCCAATCCAATGGCTCTTCTTAGTCCGTTTTGTCCTTATCCCAGTTGTCTAACTGTTTCTTGTGGTCTGAGCCACGTTTTTACCTTGACCTGGATTGGCTGAGGCAGCAGCTGCTGGTGAATAAATAATGACTTAGGCCATTATTTTAAGAAGGTGACAATATGTCAACAAAGACAAACTGAAAATACTGAGGGTATGTATATCTCATAGCTAATAGTGCTGTCCACTGCTATCTTTAACCTTTGTCTTCCAGCAACAGGAGACAGCTGTTCTACACACTGATTTTGTCAGCACATTCTTGGCTAAAAGTGTTTTGTAACTGGTATTACACGTCTTGTGAAAGACACAATATTTCTAGTTTCTTGTGAAAAATACCACATAGAGTTTCTTGTGAAAAACACCACATGTAGATATGAGACAGACTACTCCCTGTAGTCTGCCTCGTCACCCCCTGAGATGAGGCCAAACACTGTAGTGTCATGAAAATTTTCTGATGGAATTGGAGGTGTAGGGTGATGAGGGGCCATAACGTCCCCAGCCAATTTTTACCATGGCTTCAGCCTAGAGTAATTTAAGCTCAGCCCAGGGTTGCCAGAAGTTATTTTGCTTATTTATTCCATTAGAGTTTCCCATTATTTACTGAGGCTATGGCAGCCCACCACATTCTCATTTGACTAATTTTATTATTTAAAAAAATATATAATTATAATAATAATAATAAACAGTATTTCACCATCTCTAATCTCTGTCAGTCAGCCCATCCTGCAGCTGTGCTCGGTCTCTCTGTAGCCAGTGAGTGTGCATGCACACACTCACACGTGTGTTTCCTGTCATGTTACTACAGATAGTTGTTGGAGTCGGTTCTGGTGGACTGTAAGACCCTATATCCCCCATATACTGGAAGGATATGACCATGGGCCCTAACATAATATATTGATATAATATTTGTTATTGCTGATATGGCCCACACACTCACAGAGACCAGTTGCTGTACCAGCCTCGCTCACGCCCTGAGGAGGAGACAGAGTTTTTTGTACATATATATATGTATATTCTTCATGTTTTTCCTCTTTTCATTTCTAACCAGCTCTTTTCAGGTTTTGACGGTATCTGACATCTAGTGCGCGCCGGGTGTCTTTTCTCCTGTTCTCTCTCCATTGGCATCTGCGTATAAAAATGAATGTGCTATGAAAACAATAAATGCTTAGAGATCAAATGTGTTTCATTTTAAGAATTTGTTGACCTCAGAAACCATCCAAAAATGTTAATTTGGCTGCATGCTAGAAGTTGGCTGCTGCTGTGATGTATGTGCGCATCTCACAGAGATGTAGATGATAGTGTGTACAGTTAAAGCTAAAGCAGTTAAAGTAAAGCAGTTAAAGCAGTTAGTGAATAAACTCCTCAAGTAACACTTTGTCATTAAAATGAAGTGGATCTAGCACTTGAGGGGTAAGTTGGCTCATCATATAACTTATTTGGTCTTATTTTGTCTACTTTCTATCTCGGGCTAGACCCAGGCTGTCCTTAAAGTCTAGAAATGCCCCTGGATGTAGGTGTAGAGAGTGATGGTAGAGGAAGCGTCCATGTTGAGGTTAAAGAGCTCAGAGTTCAAAGTAGAATGTTTTTATCATAACACTCATGTACCAAACCACACCCTTAATGTTATGACATTTCATGAAGAAATGTTGGTGACAAAGCACATGAAACTTAACCATTTAAAGAAAATATATTTATTTTAATAAAATATATATAAAATTTGCATATTTGCAGATTTCAAAACAAACAGCGTAGAAAACAGATCAAACGCAAAAACTCCAGCCTGCTGACACCAGCATAAGCTGTTAACAAGAAAGACTGATTCATCAGGACTGAGAGCTTTCGCTGGAACAATGTGTAGAAACATCCATTTACTATTTGCACCATTACATCACAGCGGGTGATCGGAGCCAACCTTGGCTGACTTTGGGAAAGGACTGTGGGGGAGTTCAGCCTGAACTGGTCACCAACTGATCACAGTGCTGACATACACAGAAAAACACAATCCAAGGAATCAACAATGTGTTTGGACAGTGGGACAAAACCCATACAGACACAAAGAGAACATGCAAAACTCTACACAAGAAGACCCTAGTCCAGGTTCCATCCCAGAACCTTCTTGCTATGAGCGGCTAGTATTAACCACTGCACCACCTGGTTACACTGTGTGGAAAAAAAAGTGTTAAAATGACAAAGGTTCAAACAAAAATTCAAATCAAGGTTGAATTCAATTAAACACCTGTTTTTATCTGCCATGTTACAGTGAGAATCTCATCTCATTCTGATTCTTGAACCAAAAACAGTTCTGTGGAGTGATGCCATTGAACAACCTTGTAGGAACCCTCAAGAACAGCAAAAAGTTCTTTAAATAACCTCTGAAGATGCCTTGAAAAACCATTACCTGCACATGAAAAAAATAGATGAAAAATAGATGGCTGAACATAAGAAGATGGCTGAACATAAACCTTTAAACTTCATGCAAATCAATATACCAATAAGTATATGTTTCAAATCCACATATGTGTAAGATTTTCCTCCTTGCTTTTATCCTATGATGTTCTTGCTTTACCGTATTGACCCTGAATATAAACCAATCCTGAATATAAAACAACACCTTTTTTTCAGGACCGGTTTTTGGAAAAGTTAAAAATGAGCACATGACCTGTAGTAGCAAGCCTGCATCATTTAGAAGTGTTTTTTTTTTTTCTTTCTTTCTTTTTTTCTTTTTTTATCGGTCCTTGGGAAATTCACCCTTTAATGATTGACAGTGTAGAGAGACAGGAAAGGAGAACACACAGGAAAGCTTGGAGGACAATTATCACCGGCGGAGCGCCACAGTCTGGTCAATGTCTGAGAAACACTGTCTCCTCTGAGGTTTGTTAACTTGCTTAATGTTTGAGTCACTGTTTTCTAGTGAGTCTCCACCTGTTGGTTTAGATCCCCAGGTCTCTGGACCCTTTATATAAGACAACCTGTCTTTTTCAGACTTTTTTCTAGAGAAAAAATATTGTTTCATATTCTGGTCAATACGGTATTTCTATGCCTTTGTAAAGCACTTTGACTTTCCCTGTGTATGATTACTGCTATTCAGATAAACTGGCCTTGCCTTGTCATTGTGTGTCAGCCCTGTGATAAAAAGGTGACTTATCCAGAGAGTACCCTACCTCTCTCCCAAAGCCATTGTGTGCAGGTGTGCTAAACTTACTCTCTATGGTTAACTAGTGCAAAAAGGAAAAACAAAGTAGGTTACTAGTAAACTATTAAATAAGATAAATAACTGTTACTAGTTAACATTTCAGACTGTTTGCAGCTTAGTTAACCAATACTACTTCAAGTGTTACTAGTTTGGTCCAAAGGGCCACTTGTGACACATATTAATAGGCCAGGACAAGGGGATGCAGGTTAAGATGGTCAGATTAAAGATCAGGCTCAGGTCTATAGAATATCCAAAAGTGGTGCGCGGTGTGGAGCAGGGGGCAGAGACGGGCATGTGCTACTTTATGTGAACGGCAACAGAGCAGTGATCTGCAGCTTTGGTGTTTGAGATCGAGCATGTTGTGGAAGAAAAAAAGCAAGAAAAATAAATGGAGTAAGTATGCATATAAGCTGCTTGAGAAAACACATGATCCATACCTGAAGGCAACGGACCTGCCGAGGCACCGATCGACATGCTGGGCCGTGGTGAGCTGGCAAACATTTTAGAATTTCATTGAACATCATTGAACGCTGTATTTTGGATTTTTAAAAGGCTTGAGAGCAGGGCGGATTTTTTTGGTTTGGTTTGTTTGTTGAAGCTGGTTGTTCTTCCATACTCCTGCCCTCAGAACATCTGACTCTTCTTGCCTGCTGTCAATTAGTAATAAGGTTGTTGCATTTTTATTGCGTTCTATTAGTTGATTGATGGTTCTTCAAATTATGTTAAAAAAACATAAGTAACTAATCTCATGTCTGAAGCATTGCAGTGACAATACCCCAATCATTCTGTTTATTGTCAATATCACAGTTTCAGTCAGTAAATATCATCAGCTGTTCTCATTAGTGTTTTGCAGAGTATTGTTTAAGAAAACCCAGATGGACAAGAGACAAAATTGTTTCTCATTTTTCATGAGGCAAAGTTTGAAAGCTTTAAAATTTTTAAAATGTTACATATTTTTGTTGGGTTGTATATTTAAATTATAACAGATGTTCCCAGGAACTTTCAAGCAAAGAGAAATCTGTATTTTTTGTCAAGTCAATACAATGTCAATTCAGTTTTGTCAATCAGTGATTTTTTGGCCTTTCTCATGTGTCATATTCACTAGCATGTCTTTCTCTCTGTAATATTGTAATGCAAATGTTAGCAGCTGCTCATTTCTACTGGATATAAACTTCTTGTTTTTTTGTGTTGGAGGCACCGATAACGACTGACAGTGAAGGAATACTACCCACAGAAGCTGATGACAGTGGTGGTGAAGACAACATTAACCATGACCCACACTACTTCATGACATCACAAAACTCCATCATTTGTTACCGTTTTAGTGGAGAAAACCCTAGTGACACAAAATTAAATGTTATGTGTTGAAATCTTCCTCTGACCCTCACATTTAGAAAGGACAGAAATAATGAAATACCTCATTGAATCATGTTTGATTTATTGCTGATAGAAAAAAAAGAGAAATAAGCATCACACTCAATGTGTTAACACTCATGATATTAACTGCATGTTATTCGACTACATATTTTTCCTGCACCCCAACCTGCTGTGTGGGGGTGACAGCACTTTATAGAAACAACAAAACCGAATTAGACCACATAGTTTTATGTGGTGGAATGGATCAATCTTGACCATTAAAATATTATTAAATGTATGAAAAACTAAAACAAAGAACATAAACATGAAGTTGCACAAATTCAACTCCTGATGATTTTACAGTGTTCTGCTGTTTTTTAATCAGAATAATATAATAATTGTTTCATTATATGAGACTGACTGACATTGTATCTGAGAAATAGCAACATTCAATAGCAACAGTCTTCCTTTACTTGTAAAGAACAGTGCCCATATTGTTGTGTGTTAAAGTCTAGTTACAGTCTAATGTCTGAAATTCAATTTATCAAAAATTAGCATTATCATAATTTTTCCCTACAATTAATTTATGTTAAAAATGATTCTGGATTGAACAAAAAAAATCATTTTCATGATAACTGCTCAGGCAGGTGCCTACAGGAACATCGGGATGGGGAATCTCTGTAGGGTTTCTTCATTGTCAAACATAATGTCAGGTGATATCATAATGTCCCACTACAACTGGAAAATAAAAATTGATCAGTGTGTCACTCAGATCGGCTGCTGATCACAATACAGTCACACAGTCACTTATTAACAAAATTATGTTGTACACACTCCAAAAAATTTATTATTTACCCACCTACTGCTTAAAAGAAGTGGGGCGTCACTCAAGATGGTTATGAGTTGATAACTTTAGTCAGCTTGGCCTGTATTTTTAAGCTAATGAGGGTGAGCCTGATGTTCCACAACCAGTTTGGGTTTAATGCCTCCGATATGGTCAGAACATGAGAGGTGAAACTGCTCCATGAAAATGTGGCTCTGTTTCATTTAACCCACCCCTTTATTAACCATTCCCATACTGCACACACGGGTGTTTTATGATAAATATTGTCTTGACTGATCCATTCTTTTAAACAGGAGTTCATCCAGGGCTGCCAGGATGCTCCCCAGCTGATCAGTGGTCAGCTGAACGAGGCTGAGTTTTAGTAATGGGATACTGCATTTTGATGAGAGGATTTTAAGAAGCTCATCATGGTCTGATTCAGAGTTTGCATCAAACTCATTCAGATGACTTTTTAGGAAATGTCGCTTGGACTTTTGTTTCTCTGAAATGTCGCTGCTCAGTTTACTGTCATGCTGCTCTTTAGCTTGTTGCTGGGATTCTGCCAATCTTTCATTCAGTTTTTCTTCTCTCATCCTCTCCTCTTCTCTCTTCCTTTCCTCTTCCCACCTCCTCTCCTGCTCTTCTTAATCTCTGATTCGTTGATAAAAACAACTTTGACACTCGTAGGCATTATCATGGCCAACTTTAATGCCATTCCGATCGGCTGGTTGTCAGGGTTACTCTCTGATGGTGCATTACCCATTTTCACTTAATTGCTCAATTGAACATGAGAGGTGAAACTGCTCCATGAAAATGTGGCTCTGTTTCATTTAACCCCCCCTTTATTAAATTCCATACTGCTCAGTATTGTCTTGACTGATCCAGAGTTCATTGCCAGGATGTCCCCAGCTGATCAGTGGTCAGCTGACGAGGCTGAGTTTTGCATGGGATACTGCATTTTGATTTCATGGTCCCAGAGTTTGCATCAAACTCATTCAGATGACTTTTTAGGAAATGTCGCTTGGACTTTTGTTTCTCTGAAATGTCGCTGCTCAGTTTACTGTCATGCTGCTCTTTAGCTTGTTGCTGGGATTCTGCCAATCTTTCATTCAGTTTTTCTTCTCTCATCCTCTCCTCTTCTCTCTTCCTTTCCTCTTCCCACCTCCTCTCCTGCTCTTCTTAATCTCTGATTCGTTGATAAAAACAACTTTGACACTCGTAGGCATTATCATGGCCAACTTCTCTGTAGTATTCTCCTCCATTGAAAACATAGACCTGCCGCCCATGAATGGTGTCAGTGTAATAATTTGAGAAGGATGTACACAGAGACAGGTATCGATTGCACCTATAACATATCGGCTGGTTGTCAGGGTTACTCTCTGATGGTGCATTACCCATTTTCACTTAATTGCTCAGATTTAGTCCAGTAGTGATGTTCACATGCATTTTTCTGAAAGATAAAATACACAAACACAAGAAATGTATTTAAAAGAAAATAAAAAAACATGAATTTCAGTGACATTGTCTATTACATCAACACTGCAGCCTGCGTAGAGCAAGAGCACTCTCTAAGTCTAAGTTGCTTATTTAGACACCAGGATATTTAATCTCTTTGTTTCTGGTGGTAGTGGGTTAGAGGACCACAAATCTACGATGTTGGTACTATTTTTGGCACTAGCAACAGTTTTATATTTTAGTATTTTCCTTTCTTTCTGTTTGGTATTGGATCCTTTATAAAATATGTCATAGAATAATATTAAAAAAGGAGAAACAATGATAATTGTTGAGGCAATGATTAGGATTGAGGCTATGTAATGACTGGGAACAGAGTACCCACAAACAGCTGGTTAATGGTAAAGCCAGCATTAGTTTTCAAGATTAGTGGTTGAGGTTAGGGGTTACCTAGGTCTGGGAACTGGTCGGTGTAGCCAGAGGGCTACACCTGCATAATTATATAACGATTATATTCATGACTTATGAGGTAGTGGTTAAGATTAGAATAATATAAGGTTTAGGTCCAGTTCTATAAATCCCATGCCTCAAGATTCTTCAGAGGATTAGTATATAATTAATATAACAGTATTTTCATAACACTATAATGAAGAATAATGTACAAGAGAGGACACACCCTTCAAGATATTTTATGTTGGTCAAAGGAATGTTGAGTTTGACTGTCTTTCAAGCTCACAGCCAAATAACTAACAATGAACATCGTAGAGGGCCCCCAGCTAAACCACTTTAAATCACAATTTTTTTAACCACTAAAAAGGTTCAAAATATCACTTCGGCAGTAGCATGAATAGGGTCCCTACACATAAACCAAAGTATCAATAACTGTGAGGTTATTAAAAAGACTGGTGATGAAGGATTGATGTGCATTCATCGTTTTC
Source organism: Polydactylus sextarius (assembly GCA_016801845.1). Classification (NCBI taxonomy): domain Eukaryota; kingdom Metazoa; phylum Chordata; class Actinopteri; family Polynemidae; genus Polydactylus; species Polydactylus sextarius. The sequence goes on along the minus strand of CM028921.1, from coordinate 13,760,773 downwards.
CAGAACAACAGATTGATGTGTCTGTCAAGAGCGAGGAAAATTATTAATCTGCTGATCTGGAACACCCTTTAATGCCAGTACGTATGAAAACAAGGTACATCGGTTTATGTATAGGAACCCTGTTCATGCTACTACCAAAGTGTAGTGCCAAATTTAAGCTTCATTAGTGGTTAAAAAATGGTAATTTGGTTATGTTTAACTGGTGGCCCCTAGCATGTTCATACTTGGCACAAAACACAGTCAAATTTGTTTTGACCAACGTAATCTAGCTTTTGAGGGGGTGTTCAACTCATATTCAGGGTGAAATAGACTTTGGTTTCAAATTACTCCCAACTATGACTTTAAATCCAGTTGTTAAAAGGAGCAAATGTATGTTGATAGTGAGTCTATGTATGTCTGCGTATGGCTGCGCACGTGTGTGTGTGTGTGTGTGTGTGTGTGTGTGTGTGTGTGTGTGTGTGTGTGTGTGAGTGTGCGAGACCGCTGCATGATGTGTATATTCCTCCAAAACTGTAAAGCTAAAGTATAAATCACACTCCGTATTACAGTCCAAAATCTAAAAACAATTCTTGTGTTCAGTATGCTAGAAAGGAATACATACAGGAATACACAGGAAATAATTATCAATTAATTATATTAATAATTACTTATTGATAAAACATGTATCAGCCTCTATTGTTTGTAAATTAAAGATCCATCCACTCTTATCTCCTTTGATGTTGCTGTTGTCCATTCATTATTAGTCTCTAAAATCTTATGTCTATAGTTTATGGACCCATGATATTTCAAGTGTATTTAAAGCAACAAAAAATTGCTTTAAATTATGTGTTGGTACATCCTCATTAACTCTGCCTAGGTTGGTCCCAGGCCCGTGCTGAAAAAGGAGGGTTGTTCTGTTAATGTCAACAAGACAACAGAACATCTCAGACCTTCAGAGAGAACTTCTTGACAGCTTATGTCGCAGGGCAGCTTGTAGGTGAAACTAACTAACAATCCTACTCTCAATATAGTTCCTGTTTGCCCATTTATAAGTTCTATAACACAGCCTCAAATTCAGCCAGGACCAGACTGATACACTAACCAAAGGAACAAAGACTTATTGCAATATTCCGTTCACACACTAATTCAACTTTCCTTCATTTTCACTAAAAACCAATTCTTGAAAGCAGACATGTTAGACTTACAAACATGCAGCATGAGAAACAATCTAAATTTTCTCTGGCATCAAGGAATTCATGACCAAACAACTCAAATTACTTGGGCCCTGAAACTATAACAATGACTAACCATGACCCACAAAATCTGAACATTAAAATAATAATAATAGAACTGGTTCAACATCAAGGCAAACAGCTTAAAAGCACAAAGTATTGACTTAACAATAAATATCCAAAGGACATTCTTGAATGTTGCCAAAAACTTTTCCCCATCCAAAATTAATGATAACTGAAACCCCAGTAGCCCCACCTGATATCTTTGTTACAGGCTCATTATATCTGCACTTTCAGAATGCTGTTATTCAGTTGTTTTTGTTGCATGTGATTTATCATTGTTTGCTTTTGTTCTTTCTCTCTTTTTTCCCTCTCCAACTTATACACGTCATGCAGCAGGCGGTCTGCACATACTTTCACACATACACGCCCACCTATACACACTCATACAAACACATCTTAGCAACATACATTTTCTCCTTTTAACAGTATAACACCACTTACATTTCTAACCAAGAACATCCGTGGCTTTGGATCTCAGACAACAAGGGTCAAAGTTCTGAATCTCTTAGATAAGTTACAAACTGATATATGCAAGAAACAAGAAACACTATCAAAAGCAGATTACACCTGAATCAAATCAGCACAATACAATCACTTATCCTCAGCACACTACAAAACAGAGAAGAGTATACGTTTTATTTAGTGCAGAAATCACATTTGTCCATAATGCCACCATCATGGATCCTCATGGACCTTTTATTATCATAAACATTTCAATTAATAATAGAACAATTACAATTGGTAATCTTTGTGGCTGAATCAAAGATGATACAGTTTTTTCTCTCCATTTCAACCCTCTCTGACTGTCCTGTCATAGTAACAGATAAAGACAGATAAATGGCATAGGTTGGCAATCCAGCAAAACTATAAAACAGTTCATGATTTTGAACGTAGTTGGTGACTTCAGCATCCAAACATCAGTGAGTACTCATTTTCTCACAAGTTCATTGTTTGTATTCTCATAGTCTCATATTGACTATTTTCTAACCAGCAATTCTATCTTACCTAATATCATTTTCTTGAACAACAGGCCAATGTGTCTTTGAAGGGCAAGGAAAATAACGAATCTGTTGATCTGGACGACCCTTCATCACCAGTTGTGATGAAAACAATACATTGGGTAAGTCTTGTAAAACTGTCTAAACTCTAAACTGTCTAAACTAAAGTTATAGGTACTTCGGTTTATGTGTAGGGACCCTAGTCATGCTACTGCTGAAGTGAAGTGATATTTTGAGCTTTATTGATGCTTAAAAAAATTGCAGTTTCGATACATTTGGCCGACTGCCCCATTTGCTTTCATTGTCAACTATTTGGCTGTGAAAACATAAGACAGTCAAACTAGAAATTCCTTTGAAAATGTAAAATATCTATACATGAGGCGATTTCATGGTGAAATAGACCCTGGGTTGAAATTACTCCAGACTATCATTTTCAGTCCAATTCTGAACCTATTTTAATTACATTTATTTATTTCTCATCAATTATAATCATACAACTAGTTGTTATGTTGTATAACAATATTCATGGTGAAAATGACCCTGGACTATCACTATAATTGGATCAAAATCAACATTACATCATTTCAGTAGGATGCCCATTCTCCCCCTCACTATTCAACATTTACATTGAATGATTATCAGCTGCCATCCCTCAGAACTCCCATAATAAAGGAATCCAAACTCCATAAAATTACCTTATATGCTGAAAACATACTTCTCTTTGTACAATGTATTATCATTACCACAAACAAACACACGTCAAAATTACTTAACACATACAATGCTCATATTCCATAACTTCACAGTTGTTTGGTTATGTCCATGTTCTTGTGTACCTCTTCTTACATTTCTATTTGTATCCCCCTTCTTTGTCACTGCTGTATTTTATCACCACCTGTCACAAGTATATATATTTCACCACAATCTTGCAAAAACTTAATTCAAATAATTTATTGATTTGGTTGACTTACCGTAGCTATTCTCAATGCTGAGTTTAAAGAAGTATAGGGTGAAGGGTTGAGGAGCTCAGAGCAGCTTTTATAACACTCATGCACCAAACAACACCCTTACCATCAGAACGTTCCATCAGATAAAAAAGGTTGTGATAAGTGATTATAAGTGATTTATAACCCTTATAAACCCCTGTCCTGAAACATCAGTTAAATGGTTCATAGAACACTTTTTTATTATTGAATATTGTAAACTGTTCTCTAAGGTCTCAACATAGCACATTGAATACTGATTTGAGCTGTACATTGATTGATCGGTTTACAGTGAGGTCAAAGAGGTATACAGTGTCTGATAACAGGTTTCAAAGTTAATCAGCTAGACACTAGCATAACTTTGTCTAATCTTTAGGTTGGGGTATGCAAATTTTGGGGGTGTATCTAAAGCAATGTCAGAAACTATAACAACATATCAGAGCATGTCCCAGAAGTTCAGCTATTTCTGGTTTAAGGATTTAAATGTAGAGGAGACAGAAATGGGGTTTGAGGTTCTGGTTTTGTCTGTTTGACACACCAAACTGTCTTTATTCATCAACAACAAGGAACATATGGTTTTGTGTTCTATGACCCCTTTTAAATGATTCACACCCTTATTGTTGTCACATGTTCCATCAGATAAAAAAAAGGTTGATCAGCTTTTATTTTAACCCTTGTGCACTAAACAACACCATTAAAAAGGTTGTGATGGTGATAAGGTTTATAAGCCTTAAGTTTTGCTTTTGCATAGGAATATATGTACAAGTATATGCTTGAATGAGCTGATATATAAGAGCCATATTCGGAGGTCTGTGGTATGTTTTCAGATTGTTTTTTTAGTATGTGCACAGGTTTGAGATGATTAAAAGTTGTTCTAGTGTTATCTGGAGGTGGTTATGACAGGGATTGATGATGTAAAGGTCAGAGGTGGTCACCTGCAGGTGTATAGCTGTATGTACTGCACATATCATTTGGCTAGTAAGAGAGAAATGGTTACAGATAATTGTAGGTTATTCAAGTGTTAATAACCATCCTTGGCAAATATTCTCAGACACACACTGGTCCCAGTATGACGTGTATTGCCACGGTGACTGAAAATTATTCATATTTGTGACCCTTGGGAGGCCACAGACAGATGGGGACACAAAATGCAGTGCTATGGCAGCCATCCTGTCCAAATCACTGGAGTCATTTGATCCAGAGTTTGCAGGAATGCCACTGGACTGAGAACTAGTAAGTAGAGTGGGATGGTGTGCTGGCTATGGTGGCACAGACAAAGATGGGGTTGAGGGTTTGTGTAATATCAATAGTAAACTTCATGTAACAAATTTTACAGCATGTTGCAGGTTAGAAGTCAGAAGTTATCATTGAAGTCAGAGAATATTTTCATATTAGGAACAAAAAGACAGAGAGAATAGTTGTTACTGTTGTCTTGTATAAAGTCAGATTTCATGCCAAAATATGTTGAACACATGCGGGTGCCGTCCAAGTGAAGACAGCTGTCCTACACTATGACCAGAGTAGGTGAGGTACTTTATAGATCTGCATTGCATTCTTTAGGCAGAGTTTGAACCATTGGTTGCTGCTGTGCTGTTTGTTTCAAACAAAAAGTACTTCACCACTAGCAAAAAACAACTAGTCCATGCTGAGGTTAAAGAGTTCAGAGTAGAGAAACTATGAGGTGAGGGTGATAAGGTTTATAAGTCTTATAAAACATTTTCCCGAAACTGCAGTTAACAATTAACATACATATATTGGTATCTTCCTGGATGCCTTCAAAACAGCTGTTATAAAACCACTATTAAAGAAACCCAACTTAGATAGCAACGTGCTGAGTAACTACAGGCACATATCCAACCCTCTGTTCATTAGCAGACTAGTTGAAAATATTGTCTCAGCCCAAATGAATTGCTTCCTAAAAGAAAACCTGGAGGAGTTTCAGTCTAGTTTCAGAACAAAACACAGCACCGAAACTGCCCTAACCAAGATAACCAGTAATCTCAGACTCAAATAAAGTGTCAGTTCTTATCCTTTTAGTTCCAAGTGCAACATTTAACATGATTGACCACAATATCCTAATCAGTCATCTCGAAAAATGGTTTGGTCTTTCTGACTGTCGTAAACTGGTTCAAAACGTTCCTCTACATGCTAGCATTTAATTCGCTCTGCAACTGCTGTCTGCTGCACCTTTAAAATGTTTTTAAAAATGTAAATATGTTTTTATTTCACTCACTAAGTGGGTCTTATTCCTTTTTATTACCTTATTGTATTTTATTGCTATGGCACTTAGAACTTCATTGTGCGCTATACAAATATACAATAAATAAATTATTATTGTGAGAGCCAGGCATGACTTTTTTGGCATTGTTATGCAGAAAGAAGATCTTCATAATGGACTCTTTATAATGTTGAAATGTACTTGTGCATGTGATTATTATTTATTGGGTAATTATTATTTGAGATATAATAATTAGGGGCCAGTATTGTAGGAGACAAAATATATTTTCATTTTTTGTTTATATAGGTTTTTACATCATTTACGTTGATGGCGTCATTGTGCTGACACATTCATGGGGTGTGGTTATTTTCTTTTACTTATGATGTGCTGGCAGGAGTTTTGCACAAAGGGAACAGAGAATTATAGAAGCTCTAATATTTTTTGTTTACCATCCATTTACCATCTTTTACCATCATCTTACCACTATCATCATCATTATTTATTTAAAGTCACTTAGTATTCTTTTTCCTTTTTTGATATAACTGCTTGTTGGCCTTTTTTTGATTTGTGATTTTTGTTTCAATAAACACTTTAAACAGATTACGGACTCTTTGCATTTGTGGACATGTCACAAAAGAGCTTCAATTTCCTCACCGGCTGAAGTATTGAAAGACAGTCGCAACAATTATTGTCATATATATATAAATCTCCTTCTCACCCTCTGTGTGTTATTCTCAAGGCCTGGGAGTTTGAGGGTTCTGCACAGTATCTTAGCTGTTCCTAGGACTGCGCTCTTCTGGACTGAGGCTTCAGATGTTGTTCCTGTGATCTGTTGGAGCCACTCTCCCAGTTTGGGGGTCACTGCCCCGAGTGCTCCTACTACCATGGGGACCATGCTCGCCTAGACCTTCCGCATCTGTTCCAGCTGTTCTTTCAACCCTCGGTACTTTTCAACCTTTTCGTGTTCCTTCTTTCTGATGTTGGCGTCAGCTGGAATAGCCACATCTATCACCACTACCTTCTTCTGCACCTTGTCCACCACCACTATGTCTGGTTGGTTAGCCAGGAGCTGATTGTCAGTCTGGAAGCTGAAGTCCCACAGAACCTTGGCACTGCTGTTCTCCGCCACCTTCTGTGGCACGGCCAATTGGGATTTGGGTACTTCTATTCCATACTGGGTACAGATGTTCCTGTACACTATTCCAGCTACCTGGTTGTGCCTCTCCATTTACGCTGAACCGGCTAGCATCTTACTCTATGGCTCTTGTACCTAGGGCCTGTTCTTGTCCTGCCATGATTAGTGCCTCTGTGCTAAGTCCAGCCTTTCCAGCCACTGGTAGGTCATTTCGATATCAGCCACCTCTTCAATTTGACGGTGGTACATTCCATGTAGGGGCTTATCCCTCCAAGTTGTCTGCTCCTCTTCCTCTGCACTCTCATTGGGTTTCTGCTGTCAGAGGCATACACTTAGCAGTTCATCCTTTGTGGCCATTTTCTTGATGTATTCTTGGATGTTTGATGTTTCATCCTGGCTTGTGGTCTTGATGCTCACATATCCTCGGCCTCCCTCTTTCCGCTTAGTGTACAGTCTCAGGGTGCTAGATTTGGGGTGAAACCCTCCATGCATGGTGAGGAGCTTTCTTGTCTTGATATCAGTGGTTTCTGTCTCCTCCTTTGGCCAACTCATGATCCCAGCAGGGTATCTGATGACTGGCAGTGCATACATGTTGATGGCTCGGATCTTGTTCTTGCCATTCAGCTGACTTTTCAGGACTTGCCTTACTCTCTGGAAGTATTTGGTTGTGGCTGACTTCCTTGCGCCCTCCTCATTGTCTCCATTAGCTTGTGGGATACCAAGGTACTTGTAGCTGTCTTGGTTATCACCTATGTTGCCCTCTTGTAGGTCGACCCCTTCAGTTCTGATCACCTTGCCTCTCTTTGAGACCATCCAGCCACACTTATCCAATCCGAAGGACATCCTTATGTCATTGCTGTAGATCCTGATGGTGTGGATTAGTGAGTTGATTTCTCACTCATTCCTAATGTACAGCTTGATGTCATCCATGTAGAGCAGGTGGCTGATTGTTGCTCCACTTGAATTGGTACCTATATCCACTCTTTGTGATGATATGATTGAGGAGGTTCAGGCCTATGCAGAACAGCAGTGGTGATAATGCATTGCCTTGGTATTTGCCACACTTGATGTTGACTTGGGCTATTAGCTTTGTGTCAGTCTCAAGGGTTGTCTTCCACACTCCCATCGAGTTCTGGATGAAGGCCCTTAGGGTCCTGTTGATCTTATACAATTCCAGACATTCCAGTATCCATGAGTGAGGCATTGAGTCATAGGCTTTCTTGTAGTCAATCCGGATGCTGCACAGGTTGGTCTGTCTGTTCTTACAGTCTCAAGCAACTGCTCTACCAGTAGTTGGTGCTTGGCTCCTCTAGTGTTGCTACCAATTACCTTTTGAGCCCTGGCTCATGTATTGAGCCACATGCTTACTCATCTTAGCCGCAATGATGCCTCACAGGGCCTTCCATGTTGTGCAGAGGCAGGTTATGGGCCGGTAGTTGGATGGGTTGGGTCCCTTTTGGGGGTCCTTCTGTATTAGGACTGTCCTGCCCTGGGTTAGCCACTCTGGGTGGGACCCATCCCTCAGCAGATCTTTTTTTCTGTGCTGCTAGGCATTCATGGAGTGCAGCCAGTAGGCATAGATCATATTGGGGCCCGGTGCTGTCAAGCTCTTCATCTTTGACACTGTTCCTTGGATGAGATGGTTACTGGTTCTTGTTCTGAGAGATTGCTGTGGTCAGCTCTTAGGTCTACTAGCCATTGGGTGTCTGAGTTGTGTGATGCCTGTCTTTCCCATATTCCCTTCCAGTATTGTTCCACCTCAGCTCTTGGTGGGTCTGACCAGCTGTTATTATTTTACTGCCACTCAGAGAACACCTTGGCCAGTTCAGTGGAGAACCTGGCCTCTGCCTCTTTGGTGTATCGCTTCAGTCGGGCGGCCAGAGCTGTCAATCTCTGTTTGGCAGTTTCAAGTGCTTCTGGTATGGAGAGCTTGTTGTATGTCCTGGGTGCCCCTTTGGTCACCATGTTGCCTTTCTGTAGCTCTGCTAGCTGGCTGACTTCTCTCCGTGTTGCCCTTATCTTGGCCTCTAACCGGATCTGCCATGGTGGGTGCTGCCTGTAATGTTTGCCTAAGCCCATCTTGTACCCAAGCATGTCAAGGATTACTGTTGCTGTAGTGTGAATCATATATATATATATATATATATATATATATATATATATATATATATATATATATATATACATACATATATATATCACATAGATTATCACATAGATAAAATATAAAACAAACATTGTCCTTTCTCCCACATACATAGTAATATTCCAAGTAACTAGCCATCAGGATTGTGTGGCGTACACTTAGAGCAGCAGTACATGCTGCTAATTCTGCTTAAAGGAAGTGAGGTGCCACTCCTGTGGCCCATATTTTTAGCTAATAAGGGCGAGCCTGATGTCCCCCAACCAGTTTGGGGCCTAATGCCTCAGTTGTATGGTCAGAACATGGGAGGTAAAAGCTAAATATAAATAAATATGACTAAATAATGTTGACATTTAACTCAAGACCCTATTTTATTAACCATACATCCTATGCAAGAAAAAGACTACACACACATGGTGTTTTATAATAAATATTGTTAGAAATATAAATAAATATTGTTATAAATAATGTTGACTTTGTTTATTAGGGGCATCAACATGTTTGACTATAAACTGTGTTTTAAACATATACTCAAAAATTCTTGCTAAATACATTTTTAATGTTCATTAAAAAAATGACTAAAATTTGGAGCCATGGTGGTGCTGCTTTCTTTGATAAAATTATAAAGTTATTATTGAAGTCAGAAATTACTTACATAACTAGGAGAAAAACGTAGACAAATTGAATGTTAGAGCAAATAATGCACACAATAGTTGTTGATGTTCCGTTGAAAAAAGTAAAGAAGACAGATTTAATGCCAAAATAGGTTGAACACATTGATGCCCGTCCAAGTGAAGACAGCTGTTCTGCCTTACACTTTGACTAGAGTAGCTGAAATACTTTATAGATCTGTATCACCTTCTTTAGGCAAAGTTTGAACCAGTTGATGCTGTGCTGTTTGTCTAAAACAAAGAAAATACTTCACTACTACCAATAAAAAAAACTAGTCCATGTTGAAGCTAAAGAGTTCAGAGTTCAGTAGAGTTCAGAGTTCAGAGTCCAGAGTTCAGAGTAGAGGTTCAGTCAAGTCATATCAATCATGAAGATGGAAAATGCTGATTGCCAGTAAAGCAATCTGGACACTATTCAGCAACTGAAAGCTGACATGCTTTTCCACTTCAAGGTGAGTTTAAACTCAATACAAGAGTCAATGTCTACACTTGGAGAAGCAGTGATGGCAGTGACATTCAACAGGGCTTAAAAGGTGAGTGAAAAGAACTGTCTATGTTTCTGTTCTATTTATTTATAGCCTATTGCCATATTCCTTTTTTATTATTATTATTTTTATTTCTTTTAATGGATAGGCTACTAATTATTGCCACCACGTACTGAACTCTGAAATTTGCATTGACGAATTCTCACTGTGCCATCAGTTGTAATAAACTGCCATAAACTGCAGACTGAGAGTCTTTTCCCTATAAGTTAGGCCCTACTTGTTAATTAGTATAGTATATTAGTATATATGCCTAATGTAATTACAGTCTGAGACCTGGCTGAGTAATAGTATTTGTGACGATGAAACCAGACTTGATGGTTATGTTTTGTATAGAGCTGACCAGAGATGGAGGAGCGGCCATATATGTTTCCTCTAATTTATCCTCTGAGCTCATCATACCCAGGGAAGATCCTATGTATTTTGAATGTCTCTTTGTTAAAATTATTCTTTATAAAAATAAGCAGTTGACTATAGGGAATATTTACAGACCTTCTAATTTTCAGATTCCACAAAGTATATGCTGTCTACCACAAACTCATTGGACTGTACAAATGAGATGATTATTCTTGGTGACTCTCTGTTAGAAAGAGCCTCTCTGTTAGATTGTATTCTTGCTACTCATTCTGATAGAATTATAGACACCCAGGTATTACCCGACTGTTTCAGTGACTGCTCCATTGTCTTCTGTATATGGAAGATTAAATTACCTCACTTACCACCTAGAGTTATAAAAGTAAGAAAAAGTAGAAATATTGACACTGAACTTTTTGTTTAGTACTTAAGTATAAATTGGAAGGCACCTTTGCTTATTTGCTAGCCTAGCCTTTTGCTAAGCCCCAGCTGTATAGCCTCAGTATCTTCTCAACTCTGCTGGGATGTTGTGTCTATGTCCATCAACTAGTTGGGTCCAAAAGATTTTATGGCATTAGTGAGACTGAACATGTAAAGAATTTGACTGAACATGTTGGACATTGTTCTCAAACATAAGGCTTTTCTTTTAACCTGTAAAGTCTTGCTTAACACTAATGGGAAACTAGTGAAACACTTGCTTAACATATTGGACTTGTTGTTGCACTAGTTGACATCTCCATCAGGCTAGCTAACTGTTTTCTACCCTTTGTGTGACTCATTTTTGCAAGGTGTAGTGACTATTCATTACTGCAACCACCCCTGTGAAGAAAGTTGCAAAGCAAGGTGCTAAGAAGGAGATATTTACCATTGCAGAAGGAAATAATTGAGAGGCATAAATAAGGTGTCTGTGTAGCTGAACAGAGGTGTCCACAGAGTGGATCATGCGAATTCTCATTATTTCCTATGGTAAAAATTGTTTTGAGTTAGGTTATGAGCGTCTGTTCAGAACGGATTATGCTTGCAAACCAATACACCACTGTATATACAATAACCAGCTTCACACTATTGGGCGTACCGGGGCAAATTTCACACTTTCACACTGTCCCGGGCTGGTGCTAAATGAGGCCACCTCTGGGCTGTCTTGAGGCCACTAGCTCCCGATTTCAAGCCCAACCAAAACATTGGGCCATGAAAGAGAGGGGCTAGAGGCAGCATCAACATTAAGGCGGAGTAAACCCATTGCTGTAAGTGTGGAGACAGCAGGTAGAGGCAATACAGATTATAGTGCAGAAACGTATTTATGATTTTAGCGACAGTTCTGATCTCACAATAATATTTGTGCTGGTCATGAAACACATCATGGCAGAGCTTTCCAAGGTAAACATCCAGAGAACTGCCCGCCAAATCTGAGAAAAACTTAAGAAACTGCGGGCGTAGTATGAGCTATGCTAGCGGCAGTAGGCAAGCTAACTTCTTACATTAGACCTATGTAGAGCTGGTACAACTAGAATTAAAAACAGTGACAGAATTGATTGTTTACTTGCTGCTAGTCGTTTGTTTTTGCGTGCTTGAACCTCCCATCCTGTTTGAAAATGGGTGGTGTTGGTGACATTTTCACAAACACGGGGCTGATCAAAAGGTAATCTAGAGAGGCTAGTGGCCTGACAATCTGAGCACAAAAGTGTTGGGGTTAGACCTGGAACACTAGCACCTAGGTAGGCCCCCAAATGGGCCTGGCCTGGCCTGGCCTATCTGTGTGAAGCCAGCTATTTATGACTATCTTGTGTTTATTAGCCCCAGGTCAGCATGTTTTATTATCCAGTTACTGATCAATCTGTCACTAATTCCTCCACATATCCACCAACATCCACCCAAGCTGCATAAAGTCAAAAATGTAAGGAACAGAGGAAAGATGCTGATTCACTCTAACAGTGTATGCAAAAGGTGGTGAATGGGAAGGTACTCAACTATTCTGTATGTTTACGATGTACAAGCAGTGCAATAAACACAGTGCAAAGAAATAGTACATATAAATGTTACATATAAATGTACATATAAATAAAAGACATGGATAGTGATCTGTAAGGATGAATATTCTGAACTAAATAATGCACATAGAACGTTGAAGCCTTCAATGCCTTTTGCTACCATGCAGAGGAGAACTTGCTGTGCTGGTGGAAAAATCATCAGCAGAATGTTTCCAGAAATGAGTTTGTGTGTGGTCTGATAACAGAAAGATGTCTTGGTGGCGGAACAACAACATGTGAGACATTCTGTATGCATGCAGTAATCACACATCGTTTTGCTCAACTTATTGAAGAAGAGGAACTATAAACAGCCAACAAGCGACCGTCCTTGGAAAAAGAACAACTCGTTCCTCCTACTCTGAAGCATATAAGATTGTGTTTTGTTTTCATTTCTTTGGTTTTTTCACTTAATCTGTGTCAGAAAACTCATTGTAACTGAAATCCCCTTGCAGCAAGTAAATCTCATTTGTTAAACTTAGAACTACTGCCTCCTCTTGATTGCGTCTGTGTTTGACTCAGGTATTAGATTTTCCTGACACTATGTCTGGTGGGTATGTCCCTATATGAGTCTAAGTCAGTCGTTGTCACTGAACGTAAAAACACAAAAGGCGGCATTTGTTTCAACTCAAAATGATCACACATATAATATATAATATTCACATATAATGATCAGTGTGTGGCGGCCTCCACAGAATCAACACTGGCCGCTACAATTTTATTTTTTCCAACACGAAACGGATGGTTCTGTTCTCTCTCTCTCTCACACACACACACACACACACACACACACACACTGCAGATCTGCAGCATGTAGTTTATTAAGCGATCACAGAGAAGGGGATTGGTAAAGTCGTCCAGTCCCCTGTCCTGTCAGTGATTGTGGTCTTACCCTTGTGGAGACACAGATTGTAGGACTGGGTGAGACAAAGTTCCTGGAAAGTTTCCAGCTCCTAAACGTTACCAGGAACTTACTTGTGGGAGGCGCAGTTTAGTGGATCTGCGCTTGACAGTGCAGCCTAAGGTGGAGTAGTCGAGGGGTTTCAGCACAGAGTGCATTGTCAGAAGCTGATAGAATAAATATAAAACTCCATAATGTTTGATTCATAGCGAACCAAACTGAGACTACTGTTACAAACACTTCCATACATGTATCGTTGCACCTTTAGTATTTACTTAGTGTTGTCCACTGTCAGCACCTGTAGTGTCAATATGGGGGGTAACATGGCGATCTGCTGTTGTTGTCTGTAATATTGTAATGCAAATGTTAGCAGCTGCTCTTTCTTGCTGGATATAAACTTCTTGTCTTTTTGTTTTGGAAACAACAATAACGACTGGCAGTGAAGGAATACTACCCAGAGAAGCATTTATCATGATCCTACACTACTTCATGACATCACAAAACTCCATCATTTGTTACTGTTTTAGTGGAGAGACCCTAGTGAAATTAGATGTTATATATTGAAATCTTCCTCTGACTCTGACATTTAGAAAGGACAGAAATAATGAAATACCTCATTGAATCATGTTTGATTTATTGTTGACATATACATTAAGTCAAAACAGAAGAAAAGATAATTAAGAATCACACTCAATGTGTTAATTGATATGCATGTTATTCCACTACACTTTTTTCCTGTACCCCAACCTGCTGTGTGGGGGTGACAGCATTTTATTAAAAAACCACAAAACCAAATTAGACCACATAATTTTATATGGCGGAATTGATCAATCCTGAGGATTAAAATATTGACAAATGCCATAAACAAAAACGTGAAGTTGCACAAAAATACAAATTCAACTCTAACAGATTCTCTGTGTTTTGCTTTTTTTTTTAAATCAGTGAAAATTTTTTCCCTTGTGCTAAGAAGAAACAACAATAACTAATAAGTTTAGCTCACATCATTTATCATTGATTGGTTACATTGGTTGATTTGTTTCATTTTATCTGACTGAGCGATGGCAACATTCAGTAACAATGCTCTATCTTTTCTTCTATAAAGAACATGAGAATTTATTTCAGGAATTGCTGACCCAACATCAAAGTTTTCACTTTTCTCCTTGTTTTTTTAAGGAAGTCTTGGGACATTTTCTGCCTTGATTGACAGGGTAATTGAAGATAGACAGGAAACAGGGAGAGACACACAGCAAATGATTGGCAGTGTTGTGATTTGAACTGGTTGTCACTACAAAGCATATGTGCCAACGTGGGGTGTCATAACTACTCTATATCTGGGCATCCCAGTTTGTTTCTCGTAACGACTGAGACAGGAGGCAGTGAGTGAAAAAAATATTTGTGTATAATGGTGACATGAGCTGAGGGAAGGTTAAGTTCAGGTTTTCAGGTCTGTGCAGCCAAATTACATGTTGTTAAGACATTTTGATGAAGCTATTCTGAGAGGAACATTTAGTCATGTATGTCACACATGAGGCAGTAACTATGGAATCCCTTCTAAATCCAAGCAGTGCTGGCATTGCTGCGTGATTGTTAAAAGAACAATAATATGAAATAATGAAAATGAAATAATATGAAATATGAATGAAAAGAAATAAAGCAAAAAGTGGTTATAATGAGTTCTAGTACAAGTAATTTATGTTAAAAATGATTTTGAATTGAATAAACAATCATCCTCATAACTGTCCAGGCCCGTGTCCACAGGAACATCAGGGAGGGGGTGTAGATCTCTGTAGGGTTTCTTCTTTGTCAACCATAATGTAAGGTGACATCATAAAGTCTCACTGCAAATAGAAAATAAAAATTGATTAATGTGTTACTCAGATCTACTGCTAATCACAATATAGTCTGTCACATGTTATTATTAATATACTGCACACACACAACCTTTGTTCTTTCTCCCACTTCAGTCAAATTACATTAGTAACTCACCTCCTGCCTACTTCTTCACAGTCACAGGAGGAAATGGTTGCATAGTACTACTCCAAGTCATATGGTAACTAGCCATCAGTACTTTGTGGAGTACACTCAGGACACCTTTCACATGTTACTAATCCTGCTTAAAGTAAGTGAAGCACCACTCAAGATGGTTATGCGTTATAAGTTAGTAACTTCTTTTAGCTTTTCCCATGTTTTTAGCTAATAAGGGAGGAGCCTGATGTTCCTCAACCAGTTTGGGCCTAACGCCTCAGGTATGGTGAGAACAAGCTGTTCTATGAACAAGTAGCTGTTTTTCATTTAACCTGCCCCTTTATTAACCACTCACACTACACACACTCGTGTTTTATAATAAATATTGTCTTACCTTTGCATTATAGAAGATTAGAGACTTGGTTCCTGTGTGGATCGTTTTGGTTGTTGTAGCCCTGATTGTTGATCCATGTAGTAATGGTATTGAGGTCGGCTTGTGTCATGATACCCTTTGGACCAAGGTGGTTGAACCATTCTTGAACCATTTTCGTAGAATGTTGCTGAAAACTTTGATCAAAAACTCCAAGTCTGGTTTTACTCAGTTGGTTGTTCTGGAAAGTTTTGAAGTTCTTGGTACTATTTAACTTGAATCTGGGCATTGCCCCCAGAATAGTCAGTTTGAAGCTTCCCTCAACATTATCCTGGCTTATTGTCTGAGCCAGTAACTTTCTGAATGCCTTGTTTGTTGTACTGGGAAAGTCACGATGTGTTTCTGTTGGCACATAAACAGTAAGAAGTTCATTTCCATGACTTTTTATCACCTTAGAAATCAGATTGGTATTCAAAGGATGTGAGTTTGTTGCCACTTCAAGCAAGGCTTCAGCTAATTTACTATTCTGGTTCATATTTCTAGCTTCCAGTATACTATACACTGGTGGTTGATGATCTGCATTGATAAACTTTCCAACACCAGCATTTTTCTTGCAATGTTGCTTCCAAATCTTGTACTTTTGTACATTTCCAACCTCGTTCTGGAGTGCCGTCTTTGTTTCCTTTATGAGCTTTTTTGGTGCTGCTCCCTCTGCCATGTACCAGTCTCCTCCTCTAACTGACATTGTCCACTCTTTGCGTTTGATGAAAGGTTCCCATTGGTTTGAGTGCCTCTGGAGAGTGTCTGCCTCCAGAGATCGGAGGTGGCCGGCATCCAAGGTGATCTCTTCTTCATTTGCTTCTGGTTTCATGCCTCGTGCCAGTGCATGAAACAGGCAACTCTTGCCTTCACTGGTCACTGTCACTGTCTGATTATTAATGAGCACATCGTAATGGCCGTCTGGGTATTGGGAACTCTTTGGTTTGTAGATCAGTGTCACAGTTTGACTGGCAGGTTTAGTGCTTGGGTTTAGCTCCTGCATTTTAGTGAGTTTGCCATGGCTGTCTTGTGTTAGAATGACAACCTTAGTGCCAGTGGTTTCTGACAGGATCCTGATATCAAGGATAGTACCTGGTGTCTCGTGGCTCCTGATGTTTTCAGCATGTGACAGAGAATGTTTTCCTGTCTTCCCTGTAGCATCATAAATTGAATTCAGGTCTCCTGGCATATATGCAATGTATCTGTTATTTTGTCCAGCTCTGATTTTGCCTTCAGTTCTGTCACTCTTTAAGCCTGTTCTTACATGGTGCTTTATGATTCCATTGAAACGACCTTGGACATCAGACACAATGTGACTGGAGAACTTTTTGTGAAACACTTCGACCAAAGCATTAGCCACTAAAGCACTGATTGTTTCTGCTATATCCTGCTTGAAGTCCCTCAGAGTTTCAATTTGTGATGTGGACAGCTGATCACACTTCACTATTTCTGTGAAATGTTGTTCCTTTTTGAATTCAATCATCTCCTTCTTCAAGTTTGACAAAAATGTTTGTAAGAGGCTGAGAACTGTACTGATGGCATCTGCAGCCAGTGACCCCATGTGAACAACTTTGATTGCTGTTAGCATTGCCTTCACTTTGCCGTTGGACTGTGATTTAGCACTGTCAATCACAGAGGAGATGGATGAGTTAAGTTTCTGCTGCCAGCTCAGGTCAGTGTAAAATGGCTGTAATGCAGTTTTGCTTAATTTTTCAAAAACAGCCAAAAGTTTTTTCTTTCTTTCCTTGTCCTGCATGAGTTTAGAAAAATCTTCTTTATTCTCAATGTGTGAGAGAACAATGGAGTCAACGAATGCAGCCAGGGGATCCTTCTCCATGTTGGATTTCACATCAATTACAATTCCCTTTTTCACTTCATACTTGATTCCATTTAATATTTCTTCAAGTATTTTTTCCTCAGCTTTCCCAAATCCATACATAATGACAGTTTCTGCAATAGTTTTTGTTGTGAGTTTCACAGCATTCTTCATATTTGTTCGTGCAGCAACAGTGAGGCCATCTTTAACCTGACGGGAGAGAAACTTTGGCATTGCCTTCAGTTGTTTGCCAAATCCTTTTATCAGCTGTGCAGAAGCTTTAAAGCCCTTTGCAATCAGCTTTCCCACTCCAAACCCAATTAGAGATACACAAATCGAAATGGCTTTTTCTATAGCCCATGATGCCCAACTGAATTCTCCTGTAACCATGGCCTCGATGCCACTGATGCAGTCTGATATTCCTTCAGTGATGAGTCCCATGCCGACTTGAGCTAATGTTCCAAATGTGAATGTAGTCAGCAGTGCCCCTCCAACAATTTGTAAAACTCCAAGTAAGAAAACCAGCAGACCTTCCCATGAGAAACGAGGTTCCTCTTCCACAGCAAAGACATACATCAGACCTTGACTGTAGAGATTGTAGGCCTCCAATTGGAGATCTTCATCAGCATTTGACACTAGGGAGAACACGGGTGATTTATTGGCCACTGCATCCCTCCCCCTATCCTTTATCTCATCCAGCTTCTGGATAGCCTGACTGATGTTTTTATTAAAGTGACTGAGCATGTTACACTTGGATGTTAACTGTTTTTCAAGACTAGTTGGGTTACTGTTGGCTGAGTCAGCAGATGACATTTTTACAAACTGCAGGCAGACCATGCAGTCTTCTCTGAGGTACTTCAAAGACTCCTGTGCTTTCTTGAGATCATCTCTGGCCTTAGTGAGGTAATTTTCCTTCTTCTGCTTTATAGTGCAGTATGCATGACTGTAAAAAGCAACAGCAGCCCATGTTTCATCTTGATCCATAGCTTTCTCAAACAGTCTCATGCTGAGATCCCATTGTTTCTCATCTAGTGCAATATTTCCAAAGCTGATGTAGTGGTAAATGCTTGAACATGGTGAAGTCTGATGTTGAGACTGACTTTTTGCCAGAGATAAATCAGCCTTCAAGGTCTTTTGCAATTCATCTCTCTTCAATTGTTCAATTTCATCTGTTTTAATTTGCAACCAAATCCCCCAAAACTCATTCATGGTGGCAACAACAGCTCTTTGTTCATCTTTATCTGTGTTCCTGTAAATATCCTGAAGGGTCACACAGTACTCTGCAAACAGATCCTCTCGCAGGTTCATCTCAGAGACATCATTCATCATGTCATTTATCCTTTCTGCTGCAAGTCTGTCCCTTGTTTTCTTTGCCTTGTCCAGAGAAGACACTGTCCTGAAGGATTCCTGCAGGTGATCTGTGGTCATGATTATCTGTGCAGATCCAGGTTTACCTTTACGAGCAGTTCGACCAAAGGCTTGGAGTTCCACTCTTGTGTTGTCAGAAAGAAATGAGAGGATTACAAATAATCCCCCATTATTGTTCACCTCCTTTGAGACTTTAATGTCGGTGCCACGCCCAGCAAGATTTGTGGCAACAATGACATCACCAGGATGCAGGGTCTCACTTATTTTGCTCAAACTGTCTTTGTCACTACGAATGTAGAGAATGATTTGACCTGGGACGATGCTTTTCAGCTCCTCATGTAGCTCATTGGCCTTGTTGATGGTTTCACAGATCACCAAGGCTGCTCTTCCCTCTCTGTATGAATTTGGAGAAATTTGAGCCCTGACCACATCTTTAATTTCTGATTTCCACTCACGAGTTGAAGTCTTTACAGTGCCTTTGACCTCAAATAATTTCTTTCGGTTGAAACTTGGCATTTTGCATGTTGAGAGATTTGGATAAAGTTCCTGCAGAAACAATATGTCTGTCTCGCTCCCAAGTGTCCCTGTAGTTCCATATATTTTCCCTTGGTATTTTTGAAAAAAGGAAATATTAGAGATGTAGTTGGTCACTGTTGACATTGTGCTCAGTTTGGTTTGGTGTTTGATCTCAATGAACTGCTGCAGACCATCACCCCATTTCTTACTCAGTTCTACAATACCAGTGGATTTAAAGTCCACTGGACAGATGCTGTTGTTTTCTACAACATACTCCCGTCCTTGCTTCAGTCTTATTGCCAGAAAGGCATTCTGAATCCACACTGCCAATTTCTTCTCTATCATACTTTTCAGGAATCCAGGTATGCTGATTTTTTCTGTGTTATTTGTGCATGGGGTGTACTGAATTTTCCCAGTGATGAATTCAACAATGGGTTTGACAAGTATTTCTTGGGAGTGGTAGAGAGGACAACACAAACCATCATCCAAAACAAGAAATGCAAGATCCTGAATATCCCGATTGTTGTACTCACTGGTCTTTCTAGGATGGAGCAATCCATTGTCATCTAAAGTGTAGACAGTGAAAGTATAGGGGACATATTGCTCTATTTCTTGAAAGAAATCTATCATTGCATCTTGACTCACAGTTTTCAGTTTCCTGAGAAGTTCATCTTTTTCACTTTTGAAGATGTCCTCTGTAAATCCTTCAGGGACAATCTTTGACTCTTCAGCAATGCGTAAAATATCCTCAGGGCCAGTAATTTCATCTACATCAATTGAATCATTCACAGCTTTGAAGAACGCAGCTGGGGGACCCTGTACGAATGTCTGGTGTCCTGTTGACAGGAAGCCATATTGCCACACATGACTCCAGATCATGGCCAGAACAATGTTCAGGTGCTGCATGGAGACCATGGGACTGGAGAGGTAGGTCAGCTGCACTCCTTGATCCAGCAGTAGTGAGTCCACTTCATCAATAATGATACACTGATAACTGCGATCACTCCTCACATCCTTCATGTCAAATATCTGGCGAAGATGATCTGCAGCAAAGGCCTCGATTGTTCCATAGACCACATCCTTCTGGTAGCATTTCTTTCTATCTTTATCTTCGGTTTTATTTGTGTTTGTGTCAACTGTGATGCCAAAGTGTTTGTAAAAGTCAGACCATTCTTCTGCGTCTCTTTGACACAGTACAGACGAGCTTGACACCACATCTACTTTTTCACCTCGAAGTGCATGTAACGCTGCAAACATTGCTATGACGCAAGATTTCCCTTCTCCAGTTCCCATCTCTAAGAGCTTTCCAGTGTCAGACAAGGCCAAAAGACTCCAGCTTATCATTTGAGTGGCTCTGGGCCACCACTTTCCTTTGGCGTTGAGCATGTGTACAGCATTGCACAAGACTGCCAGGATCTCCTGAAGGGCTTCTGTGTCTGTCCTTTGACTCAGACTCCTTGCTTTCTTTATATCTGAGTGGCTTTTGATTTCATCAGATTTAATCAGGTTTTGAACAGCCTTTACTATAGAGTAAGATTTGTCCAGTGTTTGGTTATCAATGTTCTTCATCTGCCGTAATTCATCAAACAGATGCTCAAGGCTCTTTTCTTTCTCATCTGTGAAGCTTCTTTTTAAACAGCTGATCAGATTCTCAGTCTCAGATGAGCACAAGAGGTCAAGGAGTGACTGATCCTCCTCAGTCACCCACTGAGACGACACCTGATATGTTTCCATGAGATGTAAAATCTTCATGATGGAAAAACAGTCTTCATTGTGATGGTGGTCAGTTAATACTTCAAGAAGATTTAAAGCTTCAACTGGTGACCACAATTGTTGTGCTACAAGTCCTGACAACATCTGGAAGAGTTCTTTGGTTTGTTCTTTTGAGTCTTGCACCAAACATGCAAATAAACTGTCCAGACACAATTTATCTAAAAGAGATGGACTGTTTTTTTTACTTTCTGTTTCTTTGGTAAATTCCTTCAGGAGCTTTTCAAGAGTGGTGACAATGTAGGCCTCAGTAGAAAATAGTTCTTTTCCACATTTTTGTGAGATGGTTATGATTTTACTGTCAGCATCTGTGTGTTTGTTCAGGTTAGCATGGAGCACCTGAAAAAAAGCCCTAATGAACCTATGTCTCTGTTCCATATCTTCACTGTGAATTTTACCCATGAGGCTTTGCAGGCTTTCTGCAGCAAACACCAGGGCATCATTTCCTTTGAGCCTTGAGAGATCCAGGTCATAGGAGGCACTGAAACTTCTCTCTTCAATGATAAATCCTCGTTGAAGGTGAGGGTTCCCTGTTTCCATCACCTCTAAGCCATATTGGATGTAATAAGAGACAAAGTTGTCCATGGTACCATATACAATGTCTGCTTCATAGACATCCCTCTGTGATGTGTTAGCTGTCTTCAGGTTTGTGTTGAGAGAAATTCCAAGATGCTTGTAAAAGTCAGACCACTCTTTAGTTTGCTCATCAGAGCTTGTCACTATGTCCAGTTTATTTCCCATACAGACTTGTGTGGCTGCAAACATGGCTGTGACACATGGATCATCTTCCACACCAACCAGTCCAAGTGCAACAGTCCTCTCAGTCAGCACCAGTGCACACCACCTCAGCATTTGTTTCACTGGGGGCCACCAACCTTTTGTGTCAAAAACTGCTTTGCAGATCTGAGACAGACAGTTCTGGATTTCATCTGCAGTCAGGTTTTCCAATTTCAGGGAATCTTTCAGAAATGGTTCATCTTTTGGGACAATTTCAGAATATTGTAGGACGCCAGTGGTAATGTTCTTTATCATGTCAATGACAGAATCCTCTAAATCCCTGAAGGTTTTTAATTCTGCTAAAGATGAATCTAGATTGCTCTCATCCTGTTTTCTGAGAATCTTTTGGAAATCAAGTTTGAATATTTCATGTCCCATGACGTCTAGAGCCTGGATGAGTGAGTTTCCAGAGTCATCTGTCCACTCTGGTGAGATGTCATACACCTGTACCAATGTGAGCACTTCAGTGATTGGAGCATCTTCTGTATATTTCTCTGACAGCACTTTGAGCAGAGTCATTGCTTCAAGTGGTGTCCATTGGTTTGTTTGCACAATCCTGAGGAGCATTTCAGTAGGTTCTGAGTGGCTTTCTTTTCCATTTAGATGTGTGAGTGTGAACAGAAGAAACTTGAAGGACTGGATTTCCATCTTTAAAATGAAGACGGAGGCTGTATCGATCACACTCTGTAGTGAAGATATGAGGGTGCTGAGGAATGCTATAAGAAAGAGGTCGTTGGTGGAAAGGTCCCCCTCAGCCCATTCTTTTGCTATGAGAGCTGCATCACTATCACAACTGTCATGGTCATTGAAGAAGTGCATCAGGGTCAGGTGCAGGGCTTGAGTGAGCAGGAAACTCTCAGAAACATCAGATGCTGATTGGCTGATGGACTCCACCAGTGACTGCATATGGTTACAGATGCCTTGCAGTGAAAGTCCCTCAGATATCTCTAGAGACAGGGCACACAGCTCTGTGATGAAGACTTGTGCATGCTGCAGAGTGCTAAAGGATGGAGGAGCACTGATCCATTCATCAAACAGGAGTTCGTCCAGAGCTGCCAGGATGCTCCCCAGCTGATCAGTGGTCAGCTGAACGAGACTGAGGTTTGGTAATGGGATACTGCATTTTGTCGAGAGGATTTTTAGAAGCTTGTCATGGTCTGATTCAGAGTTTGCTTCAAACTCATTCAGATGACTTGTCAGAACATGTTGCTTGGACTTTTGTTCCTCTGAAATGTCACTGCTCAGTTTACTCTCAAGCTGCTCTTGAGCTCGTTGCTGGGATTCTTCAAGTCTTTGATTCAGTTCTTCTTCTCTCTTCTCCTCCTCTCTCCTCTTTTCTTGATCTCTAATTGGTTGATTAAAACAGCTCTGACACTCGTAGGCATTATCGCAGCCAACTGGTCTGTAGTATTCTCCTCCATTGTAAACATAGACATGGCGCCCATGAATGGTTTGTTTGTTATAATCTGAGAATGATGTGCACGGAGGCAGGACTTTGTTACACTTACAGCATCTCAGCCGGTCGCCCATGGCACTCTCTGATGGTGCGTTACCCATTTTCAGTGTTCAGTGTTCAGCTTTAGTACAGTAGTGATGTTCAAATGCATTTTCCTGAAAGATAAAACACAATAATTCTATCTTTAGAAAAATAAAAAACCTGAATTTTAGTGACATTGTAACAGTCCATTGTGTGTGTCCTGTGTGTAATGCTGAATTCATGAACTAATCTAAAGCAAGAACACTCTGTAATAGCACCTTGAAGACACAGGGATGAATGTACAAGTTGTTTATTGATTATTTAGACCTGTTTCACAATAGAACCTTTTAGCTCTGTGTTTCTGGTGATGGTGGGTTAGGGGACTACAAACCTACCATATTGGTACTATTGTACTTTACATGCTAGTACCTTCCTTTCTTTCTCTTTAGTATTGGATCCTTGTGATGGAGTTCCCCATCACGGACTGCGGGTCACATGCACATGCACCGACATGCACACCCACATACACACACAGATGCCGCCAGTCGTACACCATTCATATACGTTGTACCACTCGGTCTGTATTACTGTATGTATTACTAATTCACTCTGTCATCATAGGTCTCCATCAGTGCACCTATGCTGTACTATGCAATCATTTCACTTACAATAAACGAGCTTTCTTTTACCCACCACTTGACTCTGGTATTTATCTGCTACCCATCCCGCTTTTAAATGTTGTGCACATCATTGGGAGAGAGCTGGACCTGCCCCTGCCACCTAGCACAGCTGCAGGGAAACTGTTGGCCCTGATGAAGACCTTCTTCACAGGCCAACAACGATGAGACCTTCATGATTTGTGGGTCTCCCTCCAGCGACAGCAACACTGGCTCAAATGCCAAGTACAGTGACTGCCAGTAGTGCCCAGTTGTATTTGCCAACCTTGGTACCACAGTGACGTCAAGGAAAGGAGTCGTCACCACTCCTGGTCACCAGCCAGGACTATAGTCTGGAGCAAGCCCAGCAGCAAGAGCAGAGGCTATATGCTGCTCACCCCAAGATCCCACCATATTAAAATGGGTGAGGACATTAAAAGTTACTTGCTGCAGTTTGAGCACATTGCGAAGACTTGGAAATGGCCAGAAAGTGCGCTTCAAAACAATGCTCCAACCAGCCGTTTAGCCTGCACTGGCAGGATATGCCAAAGCTGAGACAAACCAGGAAACCAGAGGTACAATATTTATATTCATTTATATTTATGTATTAAATATTTTCTGATTGCGTGTTATTTTTTGTGTATTTTGTAAATATTGTTGATTGATTGATTGTAAAATATTCTTTCACCATTGCACAGTTGAACACAATAAATCACTGTTGCTGAATTAGCGACTACGCCATCTTTTGTTTTGTGAGAGCAGAAAAAGACAATCCTCTGTAAAATCTGTAATAGAATAATAATTTAAAAAAAACATACAATGAAATAGGCCCAAGTAGCAAGAAGGATCGGGCCGAGCAGTTTGCCATCTGTAGGCAGAGGTGTGGACAAGGACTTGGCAAAATACAAACGGTCCTATATAGTTTTCCACCTGCAGGGAGGAGGTGTTGGCAAGGACTCAGCAAAGCACAATCTGGCCAAATACACTCTAAATGAAAAACAATTCAAAAATAAAATTCTTGTGCTGTGAATAAAATTCATTTCACAATTGTTTAATTTCACACTCTCTTGTGAGTCTATCCTGATTGAATTATGGTTTTAATGTTAAAACACTGTTATGAACCAGCTTGTCTGTTAAATACAGTAGTAAAGTAGCAGTTAGTGCTTCATTTACTTTAAAACTAGGTCAAAAAAATGTGTTTTACTATTAAATGAATGAATATCTGGCTTGCTTGTCAGGCTATGATATGTGTACTTTACATGAGAATTTCTGTTTGTTTTGCTCATTTCCATTAATGATCAGTAATAGAAAAAACTGTTAAACAGTGGACCTAATTTATCATCAAAGATTAAATACGCTTAAACAAGGAATGTGTGCGTGTGTGGGGAGTTTATATCCTCTCACTCGAGGGTCTGCAATAGGGCCACGTTAAAGCCGAGCGCTTGAGCTTCAATTGGACCTAGATTAATGCTGAGGATCAGCGTGTTTAAGTCTTAATCAGGCAGGTCCACAGACTGGGTTGGGGCCCTTTATCGGTCACCAAGTCCTGTTACCCTCCACCCCTTGGCTGTACCGAGGGGTGAAGGGTTTCAGATTCAGTGGCCTCAGAATCCCGTCTGCTTATTGCGGATGACGTGGTTCTGTTGGCATCGTTACACACCGAACTGCAGTGCACACTGGGGCGGTTTGCAGCTGAGTGTGAAGCAGCTGGGATGAGAGCACCTCCGAGTCTGAGGCCATGGTTCTCGACTGGAAAAGGGTGGATTGCCCTCTCCAGGTTGGGGAGGAGTTTCTACCTCAAGTGGAGGAATTTAAGTATCCTGGTGTCTTGTTCACAAGTGATGGGAAATTGGAACGGGAGACAGGGTGGCGTCTGCAGTGATACGGAACCTGCTGCGGTCATGGTAAATAGGGAGCTGAGAGGTAAGGCAAAGCTCTCAATTTACCAGTCCATCTACATTCTGACCCCTCACCTATGGTTATGAACTGTGGGTAGTGACCAGACGAGATCACCAATACAAGTAGCTGAAATTAGCTTCCTCCATAGGGTGGCCGGGCTCAGCCTAAGGGATAGGGTAAGGAGCTTAGACATCCAGGAGGGGCTTGGAGTGGAGCCACTGCTTCTTCACATCAAGAAGGTTACAATAAGGTGCATAATTTAGGATCTAGATCTAGTTAGGAATCCCCTGGATGCTTCATGAGAGAGGCACTCTTTTGGACTTTAAAGGACATGACAGAAATCAATAGAGGTATGTGACAGCTTGCTTAAACACTTGTTTTATACCATTTCGTTACCACTACAGAGTTCAACGAACATTGTGTTATGTTGGCAAAACTCCTGGCTGTGTTGCATGGGGCTTAGAAAGAGATGTACAGGCTCTTTAGTGACACAAAAACAGTTTACTTTTACATTAGAAATTTGCCCCGATCAGTTTGCCTGGCCAGGCTCACTGCTACCACCACATCTCCATTAATGTTGCACCGATTTCTTTTATTTTCTAGCAACTGAGAGTATTCAAAAACTTAAAACAATAGAATTTACTGTTATGTGTGCAGACTACTGTACACATACTGTGCACATGATTACACAAGTTAGTCAAGCTAACATTCACCTTCCTCTAGCGGACTGCCGACACTGGAAAAGGGGCAGGATATGCAAGTTTAAGGGGGTGTATCTAAGTGGGCTAGAGCTCCTATAACGACATATAACAGCTTGCTGTAATATGTTAGACACATTAAGCTGTCTATATTCAACAACAAAAAGGTAAATTTGGTTTTAGATTCCTTTAACATTCCCATGTTATACCCCATTATTTATCTTATTTACACAATGTCATGTCATCTCTGTCTCTACGTAATGCACATTTACATTTTCTCTCTGTGTCCTCTGAGTTCAGCACCGATGAGCACAGACAGAGAGAGACCTGCACACACACACAGATGCACAGACTGCCACCACTGGTCAGACAGCAGGAATATATGTTGCTAAAATATATCAGAAGCCTAGAAAGATACACTGCAGTAACAAAAGCTGCAACTGCGGTCCAGCAGCACACCAAAGTTGCCAGCCTGCTGCTGTCCGAGCAGAGTGAGCCTCTGGTGGACAGGTGTGTGGCTGTTGGGACTTTTTTTTATTTAAAACATAAGTATAAATATATATTTAGATGTAGGATAGGAATATCTAGATATATCTCACAGAGCTCTCTGGTATGCTATATCTGGTGGGTATCTCCCTCTGTGAGTCTGTCAGTCTCGCTGCCACTGAATGTAAAAACACAAAAGGTGGAACTGTATTTACTTATTGTTGTCCACTGTCAACACCTGTAGTCTAAAGATGGTGGCGCAACATGGCGATCTGCATTGCGCTTGGTCTTGCTATGTTTGTATGAATGGAAAATTCAAAGCCTAGCAGAATATTTCGACCTGTTGATAAGATCATCGTTGTGAATGAAAAAAAAATATTTTTGTTAATAGACAACCTAAAAAATTACACAATATGGCTTTAAGTCAAATAAATATTGAACACATCAAAAGAACAAAGTCATCACCGCACACCATTCATAGCACTACTTTTCATATCAGTGTCTACACATCATGCGAAAATATTTTCTGTTTGTAGTGACGAATGGGAAACACTGTGGCGTATACTGCATGGTAAGAAAGAAGGCTGTGCTGCAGAATGTGATGGGTCATTGATATCTCTTAACATTATTCAACACACAATATACCACAAGGAATACACCAACCTCCTATAGGCTGTACTCTAATGTTTCACGTTACTTGCAGCACACACTGTAGTGCACAACAGAATATATGTGTGTTAATAGGCATTTATTACTGTCCTGACAATGTGTCTTAAGTCTATTCCAATGTATAAATGGATTGGTACCATAATTATCATTAGTTGAGAAAAAAAAATCTTATTCCATAAAAGTTACCCATGAATCACATGCACATCACTCCAGTCTTAAAGTCTTTACACTGGCTTCCAGTCAGTTGTAATAGATTTTAAAGGTTCTGCTGCTAGTCCTCAAATCATTAAATAGTTTAGGTTCAGAATACATAAAGGACATTTTAAAAGAATATACACCTTGTAGGGCTCTCAGATCGATCCAAACTAAATATGGTGAAACAGCATTTAGTTGTTATGCTACCCACAAGTGGAATAAGCTACCAGTGAAACTGAGACCAGTGTGAATATTTTTAAAATCCAGGTTAAAATATATATGGGTCATATTTTATGCTCCATTTTTGTCTAACTTTACATTTTCTTTCTCTCGTGTTATTATTCTGTTCTCTGTTTAACTTCAAATGGTAAATGGTAAATGAATGTTTCCAAATTTTAAATGTTATTTTATTTTTATGTAAAGCACTTAACCAGGACAACAATTATCGTATTTTTCGGCCTATAAGACGCACCGCATTATTAGGCGCAGTATCAATGAATGGGTCCATTTTCATACATTAGGGGCACCAGATTTTAAGGCGCATTAAGCGAAACAAAACAGTCAGATAAGTTCTTACACACACTGTAATATTATGTTGAAGCACAGTATGTATTACTCTGCGAGGCTCCTGACTACGGTAGCCATGATGCTCCAACAATCCATCAAGCTTACCAAAGTCGTACTAAAACAGATTTGACAGATTTTTTAGCGACGTCTACCACATAAACTTGGTTTGAGGTCAGAAAGCACAACCAGAATTGATACATAAGACGTACCGGATTATAAGGCATGCTGCCAATTTTTGCGAAAATTAAAGGATTTAAAGTGCCTTATAGTCCGAAAAATACGGTAGATGTGTGCAAGTTACATTTGTTGGATATTTTTATAAAGTTGAACTTCTGACATAACAGAGGTACTGCTTTCTTTGAGTTATCACTGAAGTCAGACAATATTCACGTAATTAGGAGAAATAGCATAGACCCATTGAATGTTAGAACACATAATGCACACTGAACAATTTTTCAGTCCTACACTTTGACCAGAGAAGGTGAAATACTTCATAGGCCTGTATCACATTCTTTAGGCAGAGTTTGAAGCATCAGTTGTTGTTGTGCTGTTTGTCCAAAACAAAGAAAATACTTCACTACTAGTAAAAAAAAGAAAAAGGAAACTCGTCTTTACCTCTAGATACAGTTATAAATTTGTTTATTTGTTTGTTTGTACTGTTTATTCCGAATATGCAAATAATAAAAAGGCTTCCCGATCTACTAAACAAATTCTTTGCACAACATAATATAAAAATGAAATTGAGGCAGCAAAAATAATAAAACACGGAAAAAAGAAAATAAGTGACATATTCGAAAAGGAGTGAGAAGAAACATGTTAGCTCCCACCCCTGTGTCTAAATAAAAAAATTAAAAAAAATTGTATATACATACACACACACACACACACACACACACGTATGCAGACACATACATACATATGCACATAGGCTTTCTGTCTCTCATCGCCATGACAAATCAGTTAAGGCATAATGAATAATTATCACCAACAATCGTTAATGATCATTTCTCATTGTATCCGCTGGACAACATATTTTTGTACATTTTCTCAAACTGTATGATATTTGGACTTTGCCTGAGTTCCTCACTTAAATTGTACCATAGCTTGACACCAGTAATAGATATACAGAAACTTTTCAGAGTTCGTATATTTAAGAATTTGAATGACTTACCTTAGCTGGTGTCCATTTTGAGGTTAAAGAGTTCAGAGTGAAGAGTTGAGGAGCTCAGAGCAGCTTTTATTATAACACTCGTGTACCAACCACACCCTTAAAGTTGTCATGTTCCATCACGTTCCATCAGATAAAAAAGGTAAAAACACTGTGTCAGGTATCGAGCAGTCAAAACAAAGTCTATGGTGGAAAAATTAAGATCACTTTTAGTTTTCAACAAAAATTGAAATACACAAACCTTGGCCCAAAATTAAATGGTCAACAAAAAAGGAACAAAAAAAAAAAAAAAAAAACCTTAAACTTCACTGAACAGACCTAACTTCCAACTAACACAAGAGGGGGTTACAGATTTGGGTTACTCCACATACTGACAGGAAACTCAAACAGGAACAACTAACAAACCTACAAATACTCACCCTAAACTATTTATTACATTAAATCAAACTTTAAACAAGGAGAGTGACTGTTAACTGTTTACTGTATATGATATACTGATTGCCAGTATATCATAGAAGATGTGAAAATAAAGGCATTTCTGGATAGTTACAGTCAGTACATGTGTTTATTGTTCAACCTGCTCAAACAGAGATGAGATGTGCTCGTGGTTTGCATAAACAGAAAAATGAAACAGAAGCCGCCTTCACCCCTCCATCATCAAATGATGCTGACCGATAATGTATTTTTATTATATGTGATAAAGAAATTAGCTGTGTTTAGGGAGAGAACTGTCCTCCACCAGCAGCTGATACAGTCTGTTTCCCAGTATCAACAACACAACGGTCTGTTCAGCAAGAGTCAGACTGACACAAGATTAATATGGCATTTGCATTGCAGTCACCAGCAATGAGCCAGGTTACGTCAGTCTAAATTAAACAGTACCATGAGGAAAAGTCAGACTTGCTCAAACCTAAGATATGAGGATGCTCTGTAAAATAAACTTAACTGGTGTTGCATCAATGACAACCTGTACATTCCACTAATCACTATCTCTGTTAGAATCTGTGACTGCCTCTACAAAGTATGGTGTCTGTGAAACAGTCGCTGCCTCTGTCACCTCTCTAATTGATTTACTTTGGCACATTCTTTCCAAATGACCCATCTTTTTGCATTTGTTGCATGTAGATTTCTTGGCTGGGCACTTATCCTGCTGTCTGTGCTTTATTTTTCAACATATTCCACACTTTGTTTCCATTTGTTCCCCCTTTCCTTCTTTTTATTTTTCCACTGCTGTTTTCCTCTGTATGAGAGTTTAGTGTGTGCAGTTTAATGTACCGTAGTGCACACCGCCCTATGCTGGTGCTCTTGCATAGTCAGCTCCTTGGACTGGCGCACAGTCTGGATGGTTTGGGGTAACATAAGCTTGTCCTCCAACTGCAGCTTACGAGACAGCTCTGTCATTTATTCCCACAACAATTCGGTGTCTGATGTGCTCTTCTCTGTGTGTTCCAAAGTCACAATGTTCATATAAGTCATAAAGCTCTGATAAACATTTCAGCTTTCTCACCAGGCCCTCTGATGAAAACATGCACGCTTGTGAATTGCACTTGGGGTAGAAGTATTGCTTGTGTTAGCAAAATTTCTTTTATCTGCCTTCTCAAAACTTGGACCTCACTGTCCTCGTTGTTCAGTTTTTGTAGCCACATGAAAGACTGGAGATGGGAAATGTTGCTTCTAATCTCCCCATTCAGTCGGGCAGTCAGACAGGAAGCTCTCCAGAGGGTTGAATTTTGCCATCTTCCTGAAGCTGTGTTTGACACGAGCTTGTAACAACATGTAAAGTAGTCAAATGTCCACACAATACTTTGAATTAAAGCAATAAACTTTACTGAAGACTCTTGGAACTATCAGTCACCAATGAGCCCAAGCAGAACACTCAGGTCTGACTGGAAGGCAGAACAACACTGCACAAGAATGTGATGTAAATAAACATCCTGCTTTACAGCAGCCTTTATGGCTTTAGACGGCATTCATTCATAAGAGTCCTTATATGATAGTAGTGAATGAAAGTCACTAAGAAATGTCAAAGACAAGAGATGCTGGATCCTCTCCTGCTTGGATGTAAACAACCCACTGCTACAGTGGGACCAGTTCAGACTCTACAATCGTGGAGGAAACTAATGATCCACCAGTTGAATCTATCAGTTACAGTGTTCAACAAGTCAGGCCAATGCAACAACAGATCTTTTCAAGTCAGATGTAGCGGTATAGTGACCTGATGCACTATCCGGTAACAAAAGACCACAATTATGGAGGTAAACATTTAAAAGTTTTTATCATCTGATAGTTTGATTCATATTTTTACCCTGGACAGCTGTGACACAAAATAGAGCTTTTTACTACCAAGACGCTTCCTCTCAGACAGCAGTAGCAGCAACTACACAGACACCATTGATTTTGCCCCTCTCTCACTGCCTCTCTTCACTGATCTTTCACCTGGTTGCCAATATGTCATAGAACATAGTTGGAAACACATGAAATATTTTTTGGGCATTTAGATAATGCTCACATTTACAGTTTAATTAGAACTATGGAAGTACAATTACTCTGGATTGATGACATAAAATGGTTATTGTCTGGTTGATAGGTGAGCTATTGGTGCTGAGCTTCCCTTTTGCAACAGCTAAAGAGGGAATACAAGGCCATGTTGTTTGCAGTTCAAAGGCAACAAGAGAAGTGATGTAAGTCTTCACAGCTTTCCTTACGACAAGAAAACATGGAAGTTTGTAGACAAGTACAACTTCCTAAACACCCCCAGCTGTATTTCATCCCTGATGTATTTGAGGTATATATTTGACCACAGCTGCTATAAGAGCTCACAGATGCTGGTTGTAAGACAAGACTAAAACCAAATACCTTGCTTCAATTTTCTCCCACAAGGAGTCTAAACGCTCACTCATAGTGACTGAAAGCCACTTGTCAAAGATAATGTCAAATGTCAAAGACAAGAGACACTGGTTCCTCTCCTGTTATGATGAAATCAATGATCCACCAGTTGGATCCATCAGTTACATTGAGCGAGTTCACATGCACCACTTTAATCTGATTATAGGCTGAGAGGTGCTTGTGGTTTGCATAAACTGAAGAATGACTGTATTATAGGTGAAGCTGTGTTTAGGGGAGAGGACTGTAAAGCAAACAGATACATATGTGTGTATTATATACATGTATACAGGTACATACATGAATACATACATATAAATGTGTGTGTATTGTATATTATATATATATATATATATATATATATATATATATATATATATATATATATATATATATATATATATATATATATATAATATGTATATAAAAAACATTGCTCTTAAAATCTGTTTTGCTTTAGAGTAGTTATCAATAACATCTGTTTTATTTCTGTGATATAACCTGTTTGGATCTTTGCGTCACCAGGTCTAATTTAATTAACACTAGTTTCCAATCTTTTTCTGCATGTGTTTCATCCAGTCCTTCCAGCCTTGTGTGATGTAATGCGAAAAGAGTGTATCTTCTGCCCTCAGCTATGTGCCTTACACAGCCTAAACAGCAAGCTAAACAGAATGATCCAGGGGTCTGAAGTGGCTTTCAGAGCTTTTACTTGAACCATATTTTGTGAAACTTAAACACACAAATAATAAGGATATGTTTCAATCTACAGTACTCTCATTTTACATGTTCAAATCATTTAACAAAAACTAATCAGTATTTCCACTGTTATCATTAAAGTTAAACAGAAGTATCCAGTTCGTTTGTATGTAATTAGCAATGCTAAGTGTCTTAGCATTGCTTTCTAGCACAACATTTTTCTCAAAACACTGTGACCACGGTAGAAACCTTCAGGTTTCTGGGATCCATCATCTCCCAGGACCTAAAGTGGACACCCAACATAGACTCCATAATCAAAAAAGCCCAGCAGAGGATGTACTTCCTGCGTCAGGTCAGGAAGTTCAACCTGCCACAGGAGCTGCTGATCCAGTTCTACACCGCAATAATCCAGTCTGTTCTCTGCACATCCATCATTGTCTGGTTTGGTTCCGCCACCAAACAGGACAGGAACAGACTGAAACGGACAATTAGGACTGCAGAGAAAATCATTGGTGTTGATCTGCCCACCATCCAGGACTTATATACATCCAGGGTCAGGAAATGGGCAGGAAACATCTCTGCAGACCCATCACACCCCGGTCACAACCTGTTTGAACCTGTTTGTAGGTGATACAGATCACTGTACGCTAAAACAGCAAGACACAAGAACAATTTTTTTCCCGCAGGCCGTCACTCTGATGAACACTACTCTACCCACCTAACTCAAACTCATTGCACAAAACCCTGCCACTCTGACTGACTGATTTGCAATTTTTTGCACTATGTACATAAAAAACAACACACTGTAAATAATATTTAATATTTTATAAACATTTACATAAATATATATTTAATACCTAAAGATCAGATCAACAGATTTCTATTAAATATATATTTGGCCTTGCCTTTATCCTGATTGTGCCTTTTGGACATCAGGTACTCTGAAATCTCGTCTTTCATATTACCATACAAAAAAAAAAAATTCACTTGATGTTGAACTGCGACTCAAAAAGGCTAACGAGATCTATCATCAGACCAATATCCCACCTGAAGTACCAAGAGATGCTAAGTTTGAAATTTTGAGCTAGCTTGTACAGGCAGTGTTTGAGGTGAAGTCCTGTCCCACAAGATGTGAGGTTTAGTCTGTTGCCATTGCCCTTGTCCTGAAGCACCCATGCCTTACAGAAGATCAACCTAGTTCAGGCTGGGATGCTTGGCTCACAAGTCTTTGGTTTAAGGTTGGTAACTACCATTTCAAGTTGCATCAAGCTGGGATGTCTGAGGTGACTGTCAATCGACAAAGGCATGCTGAAGATGGTCAGGTAAAATTCAGCCTGAAGAAATCTAGAGGAGCAGAGGTCAACTTTCTCCCTGACCACCCAGAGAGCCAAAAAGATAAAACACTTGAGGGAGACAGATTGGAAATGACTGGAGAAACCAAGAAGAAAAACTTTGACACTACTCTCATCTGACAAAAGTTGTACTCTACATTTTCTCTGCACCATTGAGAAGTAGTTGAGGTTGAGCCTCTTGTAAAGGAAATGAAAGAACAATGGGCAGCATTGTTTCTTACAGA
Source organism: Polydactylus sextarius (assembly GCA_016801845.1). Taxonomy (NCBI): domain Eukaryota; kingdom Metazoa; phylum Chordata; class Actinopteri; family Polynemidae; genus Polydactylus; species Polydactylus sextarius. The sequence continues at coordinate 13,725,939 of CM028921.1, read as the reverse complement.
TGAGGTTGGTGTTGTCTGACATACATTAGTGGTAGATATGAAGACTTGTGTGCTGGTTGTGTATTTAAGATGATTTTTAATCACAGTTTTTCCACTGTTTGTACAGATTTGCAGTGAGTTTCATCGCATTACAAAAATCTGATTGGCAAATTCCAGTCAGCATTGGAAAAGTACACCCCAGCCCTGCTGAAGCTTTACCAAAGCAAGAAGGAGTCTGAGTTTAGGGCATTCCTTGATCCTTTGGATGAACAGGTAGTTTGCACATAGAGGTCTTATGATGGTATAATGACATTTTGCTTCTTTGCTTTGTCCTTATTTCAATTACTGTACCTGGCTAGTGTAAGCTAGCCTGGTTACCAAACTCTTACTTTGCTCCACTTTAGTAAAGAGTCTGAACACTCTTGATAGGCATAGATTTACATCATTGTGGGTGGCCACTTTGTTTAAACTTTAAACTTATTGGTTTTGCCTTCAGTTACCTTTCGCTGATTGGTTGATCAAATTTTATTTCAGGGCTGGAACTTCACCTCAACTTAGCAGTGATGCCCCTTTAAAAATCACATGTTCTCAGGCCAATGTGGCCTTGGTGCCCTATGTCAGTTTTTCTCAGATGTAACAGTTGAATGCAGCATTTCACTTGAAATTTAAAAGAAATTGCCAGATTAATAAACACAAAACATTTTGACAGATTTTTGAGTGCCATGTACCACATAAAATTGGTTCGAGGTCAGTAAGCACAACCAGAATTAATACATAAGGCGCACTGTCAATTTTTGAGAAAATTAAAGGATTTTAAGTGTGCTTTATAGTCCGAAAAACATGTTGATTGTGTGTAAAATATTGATTAATCTATACAGCTTTTACAAGGATATTTTATTTGACACATGCATAGAGATACTGGGTCAAGTAAGACATGCAGTGGAATTGCTGTTTGTTATGTTTCACTCATACAATCGATGATATCTTATGTTTGCACTCTCGGGACACAGCTGCTTAAGAAGACTAAACCAAAGGTGTGGAATCCTCACAGTGATAGAAGATGACGTTGCAGCAGTCAAGTCTCTTCCTACTGTTATCAACACAGCTGTCATTTTGGAAGAGACTGTTTTCCACAAAATAAGGACATGGAGTATCCAAAGAATCTCAAATATACATATATGAGGGGAAAAAAACAAGAAGAGTTAGGTAACAAGATAAAGGAAATATCTATGTTAGCATCAACAGCCACAAAGAAAAATGAGATCTTAACACAGGATGTACTAGCCCAGCTGAATGAAACCATCCATGAGGCACCATGTGTAGGCTTGGCTATAGACGAGTCCACTGATGTGTCTGACATGTTCTTCAACATAGACCAGAAAGTGTTCTGTGAGGACCTGTTAGGTGTTACTTTCCTTCAGACCAGCACAAGAGGAGAGGACATCTACCTAGCCATCAAGGAGATTTTAAGAGAGCAAAGAATAGTCCCAAAACAAGTGGTTTCTATAACCACAGATGGACCCCCTGCCATGATAGGGAGAGAGAGAGGAGCTGTAGCAAGACGGAAAAAAGACAATCTTGAGCTCATTACATACCACTGCATTATCCACCAATCTGTCCTCTGCTCCACCTTGTCAGATGAGCATGCTGAGGTGATGAACACCATAATGAAAATAATATATTTTTTCAGGACATCCTCTTCCTATCAGCATTGCATGCTCAGGGAATTCCTCAGAGGTGTTGAAGCAAATGCTGATGATCTTTTGCTGCACACCAGATGGCTAAGTGAAGTCAGGGCTCTGGAGCAGTTTTGGTCCATCAGAAGGGAGGTAGCAGCTTTCTTGAGAGAGCTGAAAAGTCAGAAGGCAACATAGTTTTCTCTCTTTTTAAAAGATGAGAAAAAGATCTGACAACATGGCATTTTTGGTTGATATCACTAAACATCTCAATGAACTGAACATGAAGTTGCAGGGCAAGAACAATTCAATTTTACATACTTTTACACACTGGGATGAGGAAGTCTGGGCAGAGATTTGGAGACGGGTACATAAATCTTTGTGCAAGACACAGTCTTATTCAGTGCAAAGTTGTACACCGGTGCAAAGTTGATGGAGTAAGTCCAACTTGATAGGTGTCAGCAGCCTCCTGCAAACCTAACACACATGCTCTGGCATTGTCCATCTCTATATAATTATTGGTATGAGATTTTTAATACCCTGTCAGAAGTAGTTGGGGAAAAATAAGGCCAAATGCTCTGAGTGCATCATTTGGGGTTGCCCCTCCCTTCCTCACTAAGCCCAAAAAGGATGCACTTGCTTGTGCTACCCTGCTGGCCAGAAGATTAATTGTAATTAATTGGAAATCAATATTACTGTCATGCCCGCTGGATTAGACACCCTTTATTTTCTTAAATTGGAGAAAATCAGACTATCTTAAACTGGCTGCTCTGGTAAATTTGGTAAATTTGGGAAGCTTTTTGCTCCTCTCATCATTTTTTATTAACCTTTTTCACACCACACACACACACACACACACACCACTTTGCACTCCTGCTTATTTACATACCACCCACATGCACTCATATACCGTTTTCCCCTAGACATTTGTTTTGCAATTTAAATACCTTTAATAAAGTAACTTTTTTTGGTAACTTTAAACATATTTTGTCCATCCTCTTTTATGTTGCATTTTGTGTACGAGCCAGATGTAACAATATATATGTGTGTGTGTGTGTGTGTGTGTGTGTGTGTGTGTGTGTGTGTGTGTCCGTGTGTGTGTGTGTACAAATACATTTAAAAGAAGAGAAATATGCTGTTCAGCACCAAACAAACACCATTACGGCCATTCTACACTGACCTTAGCTGGCAGCAGAAGCTTAAATTATCCATCTCCCCTGTGACTGACAGAGCTAAATCAGAGTGAAGTGGCAAATCGCATGCATTTCTGATCATCATTGAAGGGGGGGTCAGTGACTGCAGATGCCATCAGTACAGTGCTCAGCCTCTTATGAAGCTCGATCAGCTATCTGCGTCAGAAAGTGAAATTCTGAGGGAGTTCAAGCAGGATACAGCAGAAACAATCAGTGTTTTAGTGGCTAATGCTCTGATTGAAGTGTTCCACATTGTCGGGTTGGGGATGGGAGAGAGAAAGACCCTGCTGCTGGCGCTAGTCGTGGAGCACCAAGCAGAATAATGTAGTGAGGGAGGAAACTTACCACCGCAAACTGATGGGACTAGGTGATTCACCTGAAGTGAGGCACACACACTCAGCCACTCTACAGTACAACATAAACATCATTAGCACACAAGTGGGATTGACAACCGAGCAACTGGACCGTTTCTCAATTGTGAGGAAGCTGGTTAAAGGACGCTTTTTCGAAGATGCCACATCATCTGTCTCTTTCTGGTCTCCCACTTTTCTTCCTCCCCCGTCCTCCTCCCTCTCTTTCCTCTGTCTCTCCTCTGTTTTCATTTCACTCCAACCGGTCGAGGCAGATGACCGTCCACTCTGAGTCTGGTTCTGCTGGAGGTTTCTTCCTGTTAAAAGGGAGTTTTTCCTCTCCATTGTTGCCAAGCGCTTGCTCATTGTGGAAATGTTGGGTTTCTCTATGTAAAGTGCCTTGAGATAAATGTTTTTATGACCTGGCGCTATATAAATAAAATAAATTGAAATTGAAATTGAATCATCGAGTCTTACCAAGCACTGTTCCGTTGTCAAGGATGCTTCAATTTTCCACCAAGGATTGAGTCTTTGATTTGTTGGAGTTTTGAGGCTACACTGAAGTATCCTTGATATTGCTAAAATACCCACAATCCACCAATGCACAATGATAGTGGAAGGGAAGCAGCAGCCAAACTCATTTAATAATAAGGACTTTATTTATTTTATGAGTTATGTTTTATCAACGTTAACGATTTATACCTGCATTATCTTACTCAGTTGTACCAGGACTAATGACTTATTAACTGTGTGTGACATTACACTTTATAAATGTGTTTTTTATTTTTTGCAGGGCTGACTTTGACTTCCACACTTGCTACTCTGTTCCAATTGTACGTGATTCAAATGCTAGCGAGGTGTGTAGCCTCGTCTCCAGAGCATATGACTTCCAAGGTGAGTGTTCGGCCTAGGTGAAGCAGCGTGCAGTCCTGCCTGTCAGGTGCCACACATTCTGACCGGAAGTGACGTGTTAGCAAGGAGCGCAAAGACAGAGAAGCACGAGGTGAATTGCCGCATTTAAGATAGGTAGTTCAACTCATTTATTTAGGTAGTTCCACCTACAGGGAGTGGCTGTCATAGGTGCTCAATTAGAGTCATCACACTGCATAGGATGCAAATACATTCCATGCTGCTACACTAGTTTGGTCCAGAGAGCCACTAGACTTGGAATTTTGCTGCTACGAGTGCAGCTCTTGTCATCACTAATAAGGACTGTGTTGAAACTAGTTCAACAAATGTGCCATTAGTTGCTTAGTAGAGTCATGAGTTTTTCTATAAATAGTTGAACAAAATATCTAAGTAGCGTGACCAAATGCCCAACTAGTGCTGACAAAGACCGAACTAGTGAACGAAACAAAGGCCTGATTTAGGATATGGAATAAATGCTCAAATGACTTGCCATACATTTCAGTTTAACATCATGTTTGAGGTCTAGGTGCCTGAATACCAAAGTGGTTATGGCGCACCACGTTGGTGTATAAGCCATGCAGCTGTTCAAACTTTCCTGCATATCATCCCCCCACTCTCCTCCCTGTTTCCAGTCACTTTGAGGTCTACATCTGACTCATTCCTCCTGCTGTCAATTAGTAATAAGACTGATGCATCTGGCTATTAGTTGCTTATTCATATTATGCAAAAAACAAAAAACTCATGTGTCATATTCACTTAGCATGTCTGTCGCTCTGTAATATTGTAATTCAAATGTTAGCAGCTGCACTTTTTTTTTTTGGATATAAACTTCTTTGTCTTTTTGTTTTGGAGACAACGATAAAAACTGACAGCAAAGGAATACTACCCAGAGAAGCTAACGATGGTGGTGGTTTATCAAGATCCCAAACTATTTCATGACATCACAAAAGTTCATCATTTGTTACTCTTTTAGTGGAGAGAACCATAGTGACACAAAATTAGATGTTATATGCTGAAATCTTCCTCTGACCCTCACATTTAGAAAGGACAGAAATAATGAAATACCTCATTGAATCATGTTTTTTTATTGCTGATAGAAAAAAAGAGAAATAATCACAATAATCAATAATCACACATCACACTCAATGTGTTAACACTCATGATATTAATTGCATGTTATTCGACTACATATTTTTCCTGCACCCCAACCTGCTGTGTGGGGGTGACAGCACTTTATAGAAACAACAAAACCGAATTAGACCACATAGTTTTATGTGGTGGAATGGATCAGTCTTGACCATTAAAATATTATTAAATGTATAAAACTAAAAGAAAGAACACAAACGTGAAGTTGCACAAATTCAACTCCTGACGGTTTCAGAGTGTTGTGTTGTTTTTTAATCAGTGAATAATATTGACGTGCTGAGAATAACTAATTTATTCAACACACTTTTAAAATCATACATAAATTAATTTGTAATAAATGTAATTGATTGGTTATGTTTGATTGTATGTGACTGACTAACAGTCACATCTGAGAAATAGCAACATTCAATAGCAACAGTCTTCCTTTACTTGTAAAGATAGTGCCCATATTGTTGTGTGTTAAAGTCTAGTTACAGTCTAACGTCTAAAAATCAGTTTATCAAAAATTTGCATTATTATGATTTCTGCTACAATTAATTTATGTTAAAAAAATATTCCAAAACAAAAAAATCATCTTCATGACAACTGCCCAGGCAGGTGTCTACAGGAACATTGGGATGGGGAATCTCTGTAGGGTTTCTTCATTGTCAAACATAATGTCAGGTGATATCATAATGTCCCACTACAAATAGAAAATAAAAGTTGATCAGTGTGTCACTCAGATCTGCTGCTGATCACAATACAGTCACACAGTCACTTATTAACAAAATTATGCTGTACAGACTCCAAAAAATGTATTATTTGCCCACCTACTGCTAACTTCTTCTACAGTTACAGGAAGAAATGGTTGCATAGTACTACTTCAGCTCACATGGCATCAGGACTGCATGGAGTACATTCAGGGAACCAGTCACATGTTACTAATGCTGCTTAAAAGAAGTTGGGCATCACTCAAGATGGTTATGAGTTGATAACTTCAGTCAGCTTGGCCTGTGTTTTTAAGCTAATGAGGGTGAGCCTGATGTTCCACAACCAGTTTGGGTCTAATGCCACCGGTATGGTCAGAACATGAGAGGTGAAACTGCTCTATGAAAATGTGGCTCTGTTTCATTTAACCCACCCCTTATTAACCATTCCCATACTACCCACACTGGTGGTTTATAATAAATATTCTTACCTTTGCATTATAGAAGATTAAAGACTTGGTTCCTGTGTGGATCGTTTTGGTCGTTATAGCCCTGGTTGTTGATCCATGCAGTAATGTTGCTGAGGTTGTCTTGTGTCATGATACCCTTTGGACTAAGCTGGTTGAAACATTCTTGAACCATTTTGTTTGAATGTTGCTGAAAACTTTGATCAAAATATCTGAGTCTGGTTTTACTCAGTTGGTTGTTCTGGAAGGTTTTGAAGTTCTTGGTACTATTTAACTTGAATCTGGGCATTGACCCCAGAATAGTCAGTTTGAAGCTTCCCTCAACATCATCCTGGCTCATTGTTTGAGCCAGTAACTTTCTGAACGGTTGGCTTCTTGTACTGGGAAACTCACGATGTATTTCTCTCGGCACATTAACAGTAAGAAGTTCATTTCCATGATATTTTTTCACATTATCAATCAGACTGGTATTCAAAGGACATGAATTTGTTGCCACTTCAACCAAGGCTTCAGCTAATTGACTATTCTGGTTCATCTTTCTAGCTTCCAGTATACTACTCACTGGTGGTTGATGATCTGCATTGATGAACTTTCCAACACCAGCATTTTTCTTGCAATGTTGCTTCCAAATCTTGTACTTTTGTACTTTTCCAACCTCATTCTTGGGCCTTTTCTTGGTTTTATTTATGTGCTGTTTTGACTTGGCTGCTCCCTCTGCCATGTACCAGTCTCCTCCTCTGATTGACATTGTCCATTCTTTGCGTTTGATGAAAGGTTCCCATTGGTTTGAGTGCCTCTGGAGAGTGTCTGCCTCCAGAGATCGGAGGTGGCCGGCATCCAAGGTGATCTCTTCTTCATTTGCTTCTGGTTTCATGCCTCGTGCCAGTGCATGAAACAGGCAGCTCTTGCCTTCACTGGTCACTGTCACTGTCTGATTATTAATGAGCACATCGTAATGGCCATCTGGGTATTGTGAACTCTTTGGTCTGTAGATCAGTGTCACAGTTTGACTTTCAGGTTTAGAGCTTGGGTTTAGCTCCTGCATTTTAGTGAGTTTGCCATGGCTGTCTTGTGTTAGAATGACAACCTTAGTGGCAGTGGTTTCTGACAGGATCCTGATATCAAGGATAGTACCTGGTGTCTCATGGTTCCTGATGTTTTCAGCATGTGACAGAGAAAGATTCACTGTCTGCTTTGTAGCATTATCTGTTGAATTCAGGTCCCCTTGCATATATGCAATGTATCTGTTATTTTGCCCAGCTTGGAGTTTTTCCTTTGTTCTGTCACTTTTTAAATCAATTCTCACGTTGTCACTTATGAATCCATTGAAATGATCTTGGGCATAAGACACAAGGTGACTGGAGAACTTTTGGTGGAACATTTCAACATAAGTTTCAGCTAATAAAGTACTGATTGTTTCTGCTATATCCTGTTTGAATTCCCTCAGAGTTTCAATTTCTGATGTGGACAGCTGATCATGCTTAACTTTCTCGGTGAAATTGTTTTCCTTTTTAAATGTATTCATCTCTTTCTCCAACTCTGGAAAAAACTTGCTTGAAAGCATAGCCACTGCAAAGATGGCATCAGCAGCCACTGCCCCCACTTGAATTAATTCTATGACTGTGAGAAATGTACGTAGATATCCGCTGGATGCTGATCTAGCACTGTCAATCACAGAGGAGATGGATGAGTTAAGCTTCTGCTGCCAGCTCAGGTCAGCGTAGAATGGCTGTAATGCAGTTTTGCTTAATTTTCCAAAAATATCCAGAAGTTTGTTCCTTCTTTCTTTGTCCTGCATGAGTTTAGAAAAATCTTCTTTATATTGAAGGTGTGAAATTATAATAGAGTCAACTGATGCAGCCAGAGGATCCTTCTCCATTTTTGATTTCACATCATTTACAATTCCTTTTTGCACTGAATTCTTGATTTCATTTAACATTTCGTTAAGTATTTTCTCCTCAGCTTTCCCAAGTCCATACGTAATGAGTTTTTCTGCCACAGTTTTTGTCACGAGCGTGACAGCATTCTTCATATTTGTTCGTGCAACAACAGTAAGACCATCTTTAACCTGATTGGAGAGAAACTTTGGCATTGCCTTCAGTTGTTTGCCAAATCCTTTTATCAGCTGTGCAGAAGCTTTAAAGCCTTTTGCAATCAGCTTTCCCACGCCCATTGTAATAAGAGATACGCCAATAGAAATTGCTTTTTCTATAGCCCATGATGCCCAACTAAAAATGCCAGTGACCATGGCCTCAATACCCTTCATGCAGTCTGATATTCCTTCAGTGACGAGTCCCATGCCGACTTGAGCTAATGTTCCAAATGTGAATGCAGTCAGCAGTGCCCCTCCAATAATTTGTAAAACTCCAAGACAGAAAACCAGCAGACCTTCCCATGAGAAACGAGGCTCTTCTTTCACAGCAAAGACATACATCAGACCTTGACTGTAGAGATTGTAGGCCTCCAACTGGAGATCTTCACCAGCATTTGACACCAGGGAGAACATGGGTGATTTATTGGCCACTGCATCCCTCCCCTTAGCATTTATCTCATCCAGCTTCTGGATAGCCTTACTGATGTTTTCATCAAAGTGACTGAGCATGTTACACTTGGATGTTAACTGTTTTTCAAGACTAGTTGGGTTACTTTTGGCTGAGTCAGCAGATGACATTTTCACAAACTGCAGGCAGCCCAAATATTCATTCCCAAGGTACTTCAGATACTTCTGTGCTTCCTTGAGATCATCTCTGGCCCTTATGATGTAATTTTCCTTCTTCTGCTTTATAGTGCAGTAAGCATGACTGTAAAAAGCAACAGCAGCCCATGTTTTATCTTGATTCATAGCTTTCTCAAACAATCTCATACTGAGATCCCATTGTTTCTCATCTAGTGCAATATTTCCAAAGTTGATGTAGTGGTAAATGCTTGAACATGGTGAAGTCTGATTTTGAGACTGACTTTTTGCCAGAGATAAATCAGCTCTCAAAGTCTTTTGCAATTCATTTCGTTTCAGCTGTTCAATTTCCTCTGTTTTTGTTTGCAACCAAATCCCCCAAAACTCATTCATGGTGGCGACAACAGCTCTTTGTTCATGTTTATCTGTGTTCCTGTAAATATCCTGAAGGGTCTCACAGTACTCTGAAAACAGGTCCTCTCGCAGGTTCATCTCAGCGACATCATTCATCATGTCATTTATCGTTTCTGCTGCAAGTCTGTCCCTTGTCTTTTTTGCCTCGTCCAGAGAAGACACTGTCCTGAAGGATTCCTGCAGATGATCTATAGTCATGATTATCTGTGCAGATCCAGGTTTACCTTTACGTGCAGTTCGACCAAAGGCTTGGAGTTCCACTCTTGTGTTCTCAGAAAGGAAGGACAGGATTACAAATAATCCCCCATTATTGTTCACCTCCTCTGAGACTTTTATGTCGGTGCCACGCCCAGCAAGGTTTGTGGCAACAATGACATCACCAGGATGCAGGGTCTCACTTATTTTGCTTAGACTGTCCTTGTCACTACGAATGTAGAGAATTATTTGACCTGGGACGATGCTTTTCAGCTCCTCATGTAGCTCATTGGCTTTGTTGATAGTTTCACAGATCACCAAGGCTGCTCTTCCCCCTCTGTATGAATTTGGAGAAATTTGAGCCCTGATCACATCTTTAATTTCAGATTTCCACTCTTGACTTGAAGTCTTTACAGTGCCTTTGACCTCAAATAATTTCTTTCGATTGAAAGTTGGAATCTTGCATGTTGAGAGATTTGGATAAAGTTCGTGCAGAAACAACATGTCTGTCTTGCTCCCAAGTGTCCCTGTAGTTCCATATATATTCCCTTGGTATTTTTGAAAAAAGGAAATGTTAGAGATGTAGTTGGTCACTGTTGACATTGTGCTCAGTTTGGTTTGGTGTTTGATCTCAATGAACTGCTGCAGACCATCACCCCATTTCTTACTCAGTTCTACAATACCAGTGGATTTAAAGTCCACTGGACAGATGCTGTTGTTTTCTACAACATATTCCCGTCCTTGCCTCAGTCTCATTGCCAGAAAGGCATTCTGAATCCACACTGGCAATTTCTTCTCTATCAGATTTCTCAGGAATCCAGGGATAGGGATGATTATGTCTTCATCATTTGCGCATGGGGTGTAATGAATTTTCCCAGAGATTAATTCTGCAATCCCTTGTACAAGAGTTTCTTCAGAATGATAGAGAGGACAACACAAGCCTTCCTCCAAAACAAGAAATGCAAGGTCTTGAATATCCTGATTGTTGTACTCACTGGTATTTCTAAGATGGAGCAATCCATTGTCGTCTAAAGTGTAGACATTGAAACTATAAGGGACATATTGATCTATTTCTTGAAAGAAATCTATCATTGCATCTTGACTCACAGTTTTTAGTTTCCTGAGAAGTTCATCTTTTTCACTTTTGAAGATGTCCTCTGTAAATCCTTCAGGGACAATCTTTGATTCTTCAGCAATGCGTAAAATATCCTCAGGGCCAGTAATTTCATCTACATCAATTGAATCATACACAGCTTTAAAGAATGAGGCTGGGGGACCCTGTACGAATGTCTGGTGTCCTGTTGACAGGAAGCCATATTGACAGACATGACTCCAGATCATGGCCAGAACAATGTTCAGGTGCTGCATGGAGACCATGGGACTGGAGAGGTAGGTCAGCTGCACTCCTTGATCCAGCAGCATTGAGTCCACTTCATCGATAATGATACACTGATAACTACGATCATTCCTCACATCCTTCATGTCAAATACCTGGCGAAGATGATCTGCAGCGAAGGCCTCGATTGTTCCATAGACCACATCCTTCTGGTAGCATTCCTTTCTGTCCATATCTTCAGTTTTATTTGTGTTTGTGTCAACTGTGATGCCCAAGTATTTGTAAAAGTCAGACCACTCTTCTGCGTCTCTTTGACACAGTACAGACGAGCTTGACACTACATCTACTTTTTCACCTCGAAGTGCATGTAACGCTGCAAACATTGCTATGACGCAAGATTTCCCTTCTCCAGTTCCCATCTCCAAGAGCTTTCCAGTGTCAGACAAGGCCAAAAGACTCCAGCTTATCATTTGAGTGGCTCTGGGCCACCACTTTCCTTTGGCGTTGAGCATGTGTACAGCATTGCACAAGACTGCCAGGATCTCCTGAAGGGCTTCTGTGTCTGTCCTTTGACTCAGACTCCTTGCTTTCTTTATATCTGAGTGGCTTTTGATTTCGTCAGATTCAATCAGGTCCTGAACAGCCTTTACTATAGAGTAAGATTTGTCCAGTGTTTGGTCATCAATGTTCTTCATCTGCCGTAATTCATCAAACAGATGCTCAAGGCTCTTTTCTTTCTCATCTGTGAAGCTTCTTTCTAAACAGCAGATCAGATTCTCAGTCTCAGATGAGCACAAGAGGTCAAGGAGTGACTGATCCTCCTCATTCATCCACTGAGACGACACCTGATATGTTTCCATGAGATATAAAATCTTCATGATGGAAAAACAGTCTTCATCGTGATGGTGGTCAGTTAATACTTCAAGAAGATTTAAAGCTTCGACTGGTGACCACAACTGCTGTGCTACAAGTCCTGACAACATCTGGAAGAGTTCTTTGGTTTGTTCTTTTGAGTCTTGCACCAAACATGCAAATAAACTGTCAAGACACAATTTATCTAAAAGAGATGGACTGTTTTTTTCACTTTCTGTTTCTTTGGTAAATTCCTTCAGGAGCTTTTCAAGAGTGGTGACAATGTAGGCCTCAGTAGAAGATAGTTCTTTTCCACATTTTTGTGAGATGGTTATGATTTTACTGTCAGCATCTGTGTGTTTGTTCAGGTTAGCATGGAGCACCTGAAAAAGACCCTTAATGAATCTGTGTCTGTGTTCTATATCTTCACTCTGAATTTTAGCCATGAGTCTTTGCATATTTTCTGCAGCAAATACCAGGGCATCATTTTCTTTAAGCCTTGAGAGATCCAGGTCATAGGAAGTGCTGAAACTTCTCTCTTCAATGAAAAATCCTCGTTTAAGGTGAGGGTTCCCTGTTTCCATTACCTCTAAACCATATTCAAAGTAATCAGAGACAAAGTTGTCCATGGTACCATATACAATGTCTGCTTCATAGACATCCCTCTGTGATGTGTTAGCTGTCTTCAGGTTCGTGTTGAGAGAAATTCCAAGATACTTGTAAAAGTCAGACCACTCTTTAGTTTGCTCATCAGAGCTTGTCACTATGTCCAGCTTGTTTCCCATACAGACTTGTGTGGCTGCAAACATGGCTGTGACACATGGATCGTCTTCCACACCAACCAGTCCAAGTGCAACAGTCCTCTCAGTCAGCACCAGTGCACACCACCTCAGCATTTGTTTCACTGTGGGCCACCAACCTTTTGTGTCAAAAACTGCTTTGCAGATCTGAGACAGACAGTTCTGGATTTCATCTGCAGTCAGGTTTTCCAATTTCAGGGAATCTTTCAGAAATGGTTCATCTTTTGGGACAATTTCAGAATATTGTAGGACGCCAGTGGTAATGTTCTTTATCATGTCAATGACATAATCCTCTAAAGCCCTGAAGGTTTTTAATTCTGCTAGAGAAGAATCTAGATTGCTCTCATCCTGTTTTCTGAGAATCTTTTGGAAATCAAGTTTGAATATTTCAGGTCCCATGAGGTCTAGAGCCTGGATGAGTGAGTTTCCAGAGTCATCTGTCCACTCTGGTGAGATGTCATACACTTGTACCAATGTGAGAACTTCAGTGATTGGAGCATCTTCTGTATATGTCTCTGACAGCACTTTTAGCAGAGTCATTGTTTCCAGTGGTGTCCATTGGTTTGTTTGCACAATCCTGAGGAGCATTTCAGTAGGTTCTGAGTGGCTTTCTTTCCCATTTAGATGTGTGAGTGTGAACAGAAGAAACTTGAAGGACTGGATTTCCATCTTTAAAATGAAGACAGAAGCTGTATCGACCACACTCTGTAATGAAGATATGAGGGTGCTGAGGAATTCTATAAGAAAGAGGTCGTTGGTGGAAAGGTCCCCCTCAGCCCATTGTTTTGCTATGAGAGCTGCATCACTGTCACAACTGTCATGGTCATTGAAGAAGTGCATCAGGGTAAGGTGCAGGGCTTGAGTGAGCAGGAAACTCTCAGAAACATCAGATGCTGATTGGCTGATGGACTCCACCAGTGACTGCATATGGTTACAGATGCCTTGCAGGGAAAGTCCCTCAGATGTCTCCAGAGACAGGGCACACAGCTCTGTGATGAAGACTTGTGCATGCTGCAGAGTGCTAAGGGATGGAGGAGCACTGATCCATTCATCAAACAGGAGTTCATCCAGGGCTGCCAGGATGCTCCCCAGCTGATCAGTGGTCAGCTGAACGAGGCTGAGGTTTAGTAATGGGATACTGCATTTTGATGAGAGGATTTTTAGAAGCTCATCATGGTCTGATTCAGAGTTTGCATCAAACTCATTCAGATGACTTTTTAGGACATGTCGCTTGGACTTTTGTTTCTCTGAAATGTCGCTGCTCAGTTTACTGTCATGCTGCTCTTGAGCTTGTCGCTGGGATTCCTCCAGTCTTTCATTCAGTTTTTCTTCTCTCATCCTCTCCTCTTCTCTCCTCCTCCTCCTCCTCTCCTCCTCTCTCCTCCTCTCCTCTTCTCTCCTCCTCTCCTCCTCTCTCCTCCTCTCCTCCTCTCTCATCCTCTCCTCTTCTCTCCTCCTCTCCTCTTCTCTCCTCCTCTCCTGCTCTTGTTGAACACTGATTTGATTATAAAAACAACTTTGACACTCGTAGGCATTATCACGGCCAACTTCTCTGTAGTATTCTCCTCCATTGAAAACATAGACCTGCCGCCCATAAATGGTGTCAGTGTAATAATTTGAGAAGGATGTACACAGAGACAGGTATCGATTGCACCTATAACATATTGGCTGGTTGTCAGCGTTACTCTCTGATGGTGCATTACCCATTTTTCTCTTAATTGCTCAGATTTAGTCCAGTAGTGATGTTCACATGCATTTTTCTGAAAGATAAAATTCACAAACAGAAGAAATGTATTTAAAAGAAAATAATAATAAAAAAAACATGAATTTCAATGACATTGTAATAGTTTATTACATCAGCACTACAGCCTGCGTGTAATGTTAATTTCATGAACTTAGAACAAGAGCACTCTCTAAGTCTAAGTTGTTTATTTAGACAAGTTTCGCACCAGGATCTTTAATCTCTTTGTTTCTGGTGGTAGTGGGTTAGGAAACCACAAATCTACGATGTTGGTACTATTTTTGGCACTAGCAACAGTTTTATATTTTAGTATTTTTCTTTCTTTCTGTTTAGTATTGGATCCTTTATAAAATATGTCATAGAATAATGATAAAAAAGGCAATGATTAGGATTAAGGCTATGTAATGACTGGGAACAGAGTACCCACAAACAGCTGGTTAATGGTTAAAGCCAGCATTAGTTTTCAAGATTAGTGGTTGAGGTTAAGGGTTACCTAGGTCTGGGAACTGATTGGTGTAGCCAGAGGGCTACACCTGCATAATTATATAACAATTATATTCATGACTTATGAGGTAGTAGTTAAGATTAGAATAATATAGGGTTTAGGTCCAGTTCTATAAATTCCGTTCCTCAAGATTCTTCAGAATATTAGTATATAATTAATGTAACAGTATTTTCATAACACTATAATAAAGAATAACATATAAGAGAGGACACACCCGTCGAGATATTTTATGTTGGTCAAAGGAATGTTGAGTTTGACTGTCTTTTGAGCTCACAGCCAAATAACTAACAATGAACATCGTAGAGGGCCCCCAGCTAAACCACTTTAAATCACAATTTTTTTAACCACTAAAAAGGTTCAAAATATCACTTCAGCAGTAGCATGAATAGGGTCCCTACACATAAACCAAAGTATCAATAACTGTGAGGTTATTAAAAAGACTGGTGATGAAGGATTGATGTGCATTCATCATTTTCCTGAACAACAGACTGATGTGTCTGTCAAGAGCGAGGAAAATGATGAATCTGCTGATCTGGAACACCCTTCAATGCCAGTACGTATGAAAACAAGGTACATCGGTTTATGTATAGGAACCCTGTTCATGCTACTACCAAAGTGTAGTGCTATTTTCAGCTTCATTAGTGGTTAAAAAATGGTAATTTGGTTATGTTTAACTGGTGGCCCCTAGCATGTTCATACTTGGCACAAAACACAGTCAAATTTGTTTTGACCAACGTAATCTAGCTTTTGAGGGGGTGTTCAACTCATATTCAGGGTGAAATAGACTTTGGTTTCAAAATACTCCCAACTATGACTTTAAATCCAGTTGTTAAAAGGAGCAAATGTATGTTGATAGTGAGTCTATGTATGTCTGCGTATGGCTGCGCACGTGTGTGTGTGTGTGTGTGTGTGTGTGTGTGTGTGTGTGTGTGTGTGTGTGTGTGCAAACCGCTGCATGATGTGTATAAGTTGACGAGGAAAAAAAGAACCTATTTCAATTAAATTTATTTATTTATCATCAATTATAACCACTCAACAAGGTAATACCTTCCTCCAAAACTGTAAAGCTAAAGTATAAATCACACTCCGTATTACAGTTCAAAATCTAAAAACAATTCTTGTGTTAGTATGCTAGAAATGTTTACATGCATATGTTTTAACATATAAACATATTTTTACTATTATTTAAGTTGGAGCAATTTGTCTCTGTGAGAAGGGAAACAGGAAAAAATTATTAATTAATTATATTAATAATTACTTATTTAAAAAACATGTATCAGCCTCTATTGTTTGTAAATTAAAGATCCATCCACTCTTATCTCCTTTGATGTTGCTGTTGTCCATTCATTATTAGTCTCTAAAATCTTATGTCTATAGTTTATGGACTCATGATATTTCAAGTGTATTTAAAGCAACAAAAAATTGCTTTAAATTATGTGTTGGTACATCCTCATTAACTCTGCCTAGGTTGGTCCCAGGCCCGTGCTGAAAAAGGAGGGTTGTTCTGTTAATGTCAACAAGACAACAGAACATCTCAGACCTTCAGAGAGAACTTCTTGACAGCTTATGTCGCAGGGCAGCTTGTAGGTGAAACTAACTAACAATCCTACTCTCAATATAGTTCCTGTTTGCCCATTTATAAGTTCTATAACACAGCCTCAAATTCAGCCAGGACCAGACTGATACACTAACCAAAGGAACAAAGACTCATTGCAATATTCCTTTCACACACTAACTCAACTTTCCTTCATTTTCACTAAAAACCAATCTCTGAAAGCAGACATGTTGCATGAGAAACAATCTGATTTTCTCTGGCATCAAGGAATTCATGACCAAACAACTCAAATTACTGAGAGAGCGCACTGTGTTGGACCCTGAAACTATAACAACGATTAACCATGACCCACAAAATCTGAACATTAAAATAATAATAATTGAACTGGTTGAACGTTAAGGCAAACAGCTTAAAAGCACAAAGAACTTAACAATCAATATCCAAAGGACATTCTTGAATGTTGCCAAAAACTTTTCCCCATCCAAAATTAATGATAAATGAAACCCCAGTAGCCCCACCTGATATCTTTGTTACAGGCTCATTATATCTGCACTTTCAGAATGCTGTTATTCAGTTGTTTTTGTTGCATGTGATTTATCATTGTTTGCTTTTGTTCTTTCTCTCTTTTTTCCCTCTCCAACTTATACACGTCATGCAGCAGGCGGTCTGCACATACTCTCACACATACACGCCCACCTATACACACTCATACAAACACATCTTAGCAACATACATTTTCTCCTTTTAACAGTATAACACCACTTACATTTCTAACCAAGAACATCCGTGGCTTTGGATCTCAGACAACAAGGGTCAAAGTTCTGAATCTCTTAGATAAGTTACAAACTGATATATGCAAGAAACAAGAAACACTATCAAAGGCAGATTAAACCTGAATCAAATCAGCACAATACAATCACTTATCCTCAGCACACTACAAAACAGAGAAGAGTATATGTTTTATTTAGTGCAGAAATCACATTTGTCCATAATGCCACCATCATGGATCCTCATGGACCTTTTATTATCATAAACATTTCAATTAATAATAGAACAATTACAATTGGTAATCTTTGTGGCTGAATCAAAGATGATACACGTTTTTCTCTCCATTTCAACCCTCTCTGACTGTCCTGTCATAGTAACAGATAAAGACAGATAAATGGCATAGGTTGGCAATCCAGCAAAACTATAAAACAGTTCATGATTTTGAACGTAGTTGGTGACTTCAGCATCCAAACATCAGTGAGTACTCATTTTCTCACAAGTTCATTGTTTGTATTCTCATAGTCTCATATTGACTATTTTCTAACCAGCAATTCTATCTTACCTAATATCATTTTCTTGAACAACAGGCCAATGTGTCTTTGAAGGGCAAGGAAAATAACGAATCTGTTGATCTGGACCACCCTTCATCACCAGTTGTGATGAAAACAATACATTGGGTAAGTCTTGTAAAACTGTCTAAACTCTAAACTGTCTAAACTAAAGTTATAGGTACTTCGGTTTATGTGTAGGGACCCTAGTCATGCTACTGCTGAAGTGAAGTGATATTTTGAGCTTTATTGATGGTTAAAAAAAATGTAGTTTCGATACATTTGGCCGACTGCCCCATTTGCTTTCATTGTCAACTATTTGGCTGTGAAAACATAAGACAGTCAAACTAGAAATTCCTTTGAAAATGTAAAATATCTATACATGAGGCGATTTCATGGTGAAATAGACCCTGGGTTGAAATTACTCCAGACTATCATTTTCAGTCCAATTCTGAACCTATTTTAATTACATTTATTTATTTCTCATCAATTATAATCATACAACTAGTTGTTATGTTGTATAACAATATTCATGGTGAAAATGACCCTGGACTATCACTATAATTGGATCAAAATCAACATTACATCATTTCAGTAGGATGCCCATTCTCCCCTCACTATTCAACATTTACATTAAAGGATTAGCAGCTGCCAGAACTCCCATAATAAAGGAATCCAAACTCCATAAAATTACCTTATATGCTTAAAACATACTTCTCTTTGTACAATGTATTATCATTACCACACACAAACACACGTCAAAATTACTTAACACATACAATGCTCATATTCCATAACTTCACAGTTGTTTGGTTATGTCCATGTTCTTGTGTACCTCCTCTTACATTTCTATTTGTATCCCCTTCTTTGTCACTGCTGTATTTTATCACCACCTGTCACAAGTATATATATTTCACCACAATCTTGCAAAAACTTAATTCAAATAATTTATTGATTTGGTTGACTTACCGTAGCTATTCTCAATGCTGAGTTTAAAGAAGTATAGGGTGATGGGTTGAGGAGCTCAGAGCAGCTTTTATAACACTCATGCACCAAACAACACCCTTACCGTTAGCAGGTTCCATCAGATAAAAAAGGTTGTGATAAGTGATTATAAGTGATTTATAACCCTTATAAACCCCTGTCCTGAAACATCAGTTAAATGGTTCATAGAACACTTTTTTATTATTGAATATTGTAAACTGTTCTCTAAGGTCTCAACATAGCACATTGAATACTGATTTGAGCTGTACATTGATTGATCGGTTTACAGTGAGGTCAAAGAGGTATACAGTGTCTGATAACAGGTTTCAAAGTTAATCAGCTAGACACTAGCATAACTTTGTCTAATCTTTAGGTTGGGGTGTGCAAATTTTGGGGGTGTATCTAAAGCAATGTCAGAAACTATAACAACATATCAGAGCATGTCCCAGAAGTTCAGCTATTTCTGGTTTAAGGATTTAAATGTAGAGGAGACAGAAATGGGGTTTGAGGTTCTGGTTTTGTCTGTTTGACACACCAAACTGTCTTTATTCATCAACAACAAGGAACATATGGTTTTGCGTTCTATGACCCCTTTTAAATGATTCACACCCTTATTGTTGTCACATGTTCCATCAGATAAAAAAAAGGTTGATCAGCTTTTATTTTAACCCTTGTGCACTAAACAACACCATTAAAAAGGTTGTGATGGTGATAAGGTTTATAAGCCTTAAGTTTTGCTTTTGCATAGGAATATATGTACAAGTATATGCTTGAATGAGCTGATCTATAAGAGCCATATTCGGAGGTCTGTGGTATGTTTTCAGATTGTTTTTTTAGTATGTGCACAGGTTTGAGATGATTAAAAGTTGTTCTAGTGTTATCTGGAGGTGGTTATGACAGGGATTGATGATGTAAAGGTCAGAGGTGGTCACCTGCAGGTGTATAGCTGTATGTACTGCACATATCATTTGGCTAGTAAGAGAGAAATGGTTACAGATAATTGTAGGTGATTCAAGTGTTAATAACCATCCTTGGCAAATATTCTCAGACACACACTGGTCCCAGTATGACGTGTATTGCCACGGTGACTGAAAATTATTCATATTTGTGACCCTTGGGAGGCCACAGACAGATGGGGACACAAAATGCAGTGCTATGGCAGCCATCCTGTCCGAATCACTGGAGTCATTTGATCCAGAGTTTGCAGGAATGCCACTGGACTGAGAACTAGTAAGTAGAGTGGGATGGTGTGCTGGCTGTGGTGGCACAGACAAAGATGGGGTTGAGGGTTTGTGTAATATCAATAGTAAACTTCATGTAACAAATTTTACAGCATGCTGCAGGTTAGAAGTCAGAAGTTATCATTGAAGTCAGAGAATATTTTCATATTAGGAACAAAAAGACAGAGAGAATAGTTGTTACTGTTGTCTTGTATAAAGTCAGATTTAATGCCAAAATATGTTGAACACATGCGGGTGCCGTCCAAGTGAAGACAGCTGTCCTACACTATGACCAGAGTAGGTGAGGTACTTTATAGATCTGCATTGCATTCTTTAGGCAGAGTTTGAACCATTGGTTGCTGCTGTGCTGTTTGTTTCAAACAAAAAGTACTTCACCGCTAGCAAAAAAACAACTAGTCCATGCTGAGGTTAAAGAGTTCAGAGTAAAGAAACTATGAGGTGAGGGTGATAAGGTTTATAAGTCTTATAAAACATTTTCCCGAAACTGCAGTTAACAATTAACATACATATATTGGTATCTTCCTGGATGCCTTCAAAACAGCTGTTATAAAACCACTATTAAAGAAACCCAACTTAGATAGCAACGTGCTGAGTAACTACAGGCCCATATCCAACCTTCTGTTCATTAGCAGACTAGTTGAAAATATTGTCTCAGCCCAAATAAATTGCTTCCTAAAAGAAAACCTGGAGGAGTTTCAGTCTAGTTTCAGAACAAAACACAGCACCGAAACTGCCCTAACCAAGATAACCAGTAATCTCAGACTCAAATAAAGTGTCAGTTCTTATCCTTTTAGTTCCAAGTGCAACATTTAACATGATTGACCACAATATCCTAATCAGTCATCTCGAAAAATGGTTTGGTCTTTCTGACTGTCTTAAACTGGTTCAAAACGTTCCTCTACATGCTAGCATTTAATTCGCTCTGCAACTGCTGTCTGCTGCACCTTTAAAATGTTTTTAAAAATGTAAATATGTTTTTATTTCACTCACTAAGTGGGTCTTATTCCTTTTTATTACCTTATTGTATTTTATTGCTATGGCACTTAGAACTTCATTGTGCGCTATACAAATATACAATAAATAAATTATTATTGTGAGAGCCAGGCATGACTTTTTTTGGCATTGTTATGCAGAAAGAAGATCTTCATAATGGACTCTTTATAATGTTGAAATGTACTTGTGCATGTGATTATTATTTATTGGGTAATTATTATTTGAGATATAATAATTAGGGGCCAGTATTGTAGGAGACAAAATATATTTTCATTTTTTGTTTATATAGGTTTTTACATCATTTACGTTGATGGCGTCATTGTGCTGACACATTCATGGGGTGTGGTTATTTTCTTTTACTTATGATGTGCTGGCAGGAGTTTTGCACAAAGGGAACAGAGAATTATAGAAGCTCTAATATTTTTTGTTTACCATCCATTTACCATCTTTTACCATCATCTTACCACTATCATCATCATTATTTATTTAAAGTCACTTAGTATTCTTTTTCCTTTTTTGATATAACTGCTTGTTGGCCTTTTTTTGATTTGTGATTTTTGTTTCAATAAACACTTTAAACAGATTACGGACTCTTTGCATTTGTGGACATGTCACAAAAGAGCTTCAATTTCCTCACCGGCTGAAGTATTGAAAGACAGTCGCAACAATTATTGTCATATATATATAAATCTCCTTCTCACCCTCCTCTGTGTGTTATTCTCAAGGCCTGGGAGTTTGAGGGTTCTGCACAGTATCTTAGCTGTTCCTAGGACTGCGCTCTTCTGGACTGAGGCTTCAGATGTTGTTCCTGTGATCTGTTGGAGCCACTCTCCCAGTTTGGGGGTCACTGCCCCGAGTGCTCCTACTACCATGGGGACCATGCTCGCCTAGACCTTCCGCATCTGTTCCAGCTGTTCTTTCAACCCTCGGTACTTTTCAACCTTTTCGTGTTCCTTCTTTCTGATGTTGGCGTCAGCTGGAATAGCCACATCTATCACCACTACCTTCTTCTGCACCTTGTCCACCACCACTATGTCTGGTTGGTTAGCCAGGAGCTGATTGTCAGTCTGGAAGCTGAAGTCCCACAGAACCTTGGCACTGCTGTTCTCCGCCACCTTCTGTGGCACGGCCAATTGGGATTTGGGTACTTCTATTCCATACTGGGTACCAATGTTCCTGTACACTATTCCAGCTACCTGGTTGTGCCTCTCCATTTACGCTGAACCGGCTAGCATCTTACTCTATGGCTCTTGTACCTAGGGCCTGTTCTTGTCCTGCCATGATTAGTGCCTCTGTGCTAAGTCCAGCCTTTCCAGCCACTGGTAGGTCGTTTCGATATTAGCCACCTCTTCAATTTGATGGTGGTACATTCCATGTAGGGGCTTATCCTCCAAGTTGTCTGCTCCTCTTCCTCTGCACTCTCATTGGGTTTCTGCTGTCTGAGGCATACACTTAGCAGTTCATCCTTTGTGGCCATTTTCTTGATGTATTCTTGGATGTTTGATGTTTCATCCTGGTTTGTGGTCTTGATGCTCACAAATCCTCGGCCTCCCTCTTTCCGCTTAGTGTACAGTCTCAGGGTGCTAGATTTGGGGTGAAACCCTCCATGCATGGTGAGGAGCTTTCTTGTCTTGATATCAGTGGTTTCTGTCTCCTCCTTTGGCCAACTCATGATCCCAGCAGGGTATCTGATGACTGGCAGTGCATACATGTTGATGGCTCGGATCTTGTTCTTGCCATTCAGCTGACTTTTCAGGACTTGCCTTACTCTCTGGAAGTATTTGGTTGTGGCTGACTTCCTTGCGCCCTCCTCATTGTCTCCATTAGCTTGTGGGATACCAAGGTACTTGTAGCTGTCTTGGTTATCACCTATGTTGCCCTCTTGTAGGTCGACCCCTTCAGTTCTGATCACCTTGCCTCTCTTTGAGACCATCCAGCCACACTTATCCAATCCGAAGGACATCCTTATGTCATTGCTGTAGATCCTGATGGTGTGGATTAGTGAGTTGATTTCTCACTCATTCCTAATGTACAGCTTGATGTCATCCATGTAGAGCAGGTGGCTGATTGTTGCTCCACTTCGGAATTGGTACCTATATCCACTCTTTGTGATGATATGACTGAGGAGGTTCAGGCCTATGCAGAACAGCAGTGGTGATAATGCATTGCCTTGGTATTTGCCACACTTGATGTTGACTTGGGCTATTAGCTTTGTGTCAGTCTCAAGGGTTGTCTTCCACACTCCCATCGAGTTCTGGATGAAGGCCCTTAGGGTCCTGTTGATCTTATACAATTCCAGACATTCCAGTATCCATGAGTGAGGCATTGAGTCATAGGCTTTCTTGTAGTCAATCCGGATGCTGCACAGGTTGGTCTGTCTGTTCTTACAGTCTCAAGCAACTGCTCTACCAGTAGTTGGTGCTTGGCTCCTCTAGTGTTGCTACCAATTACCTTTTGAGCCCCGCTCATGTATTGAGCCACATGCTTACTCATCTTAGCCGCAATGATGCCTCACAGGGCCTTCCATGTTGTGCAGAGGCAGGTTATGGGCCGGTAGTTGGATGGGTTGGGTCCCTTTTGGGGGTCCTTCTGTATTAGGACTGTCCTGCCCTGGGTTAGCCACTCTGGGTGGGACCCATCCCTCAGCAGATCTTTTTTTCTGTGCTGCTAGGCATTCATGGAGTGCAGCCAGTAGGCATAGATCATATTGGGGCCCGGTGCTGTCAAGCTCTTCATCTTTGACACTGTTCCTTGGATGAGATGGTTACTGGTTCTTGTTCTGAGAGATTGCTGTGGTCAGCTCTTAGGTCTACTAGCCATTGGGTGTCTGAGTTGTGTGATGCCTGTCTTTCCCATATTCCCTTCCAGTATTGTTCCACCTCAGCTCTTGGTGGGTCTGACCAGCTGTTATTATTTTACTGCCACTCAGAGAACACCTTGGCCAGTTCAGTGGAGAACCTGGCCTCTGCCTCTTTGGTGTATCGCTTCAGTCGGGCGGCCAGAGCTGTCAATCTCTGTTTGGCAGTTTCAAGTGCTTCTGGTATGGAGAGCTTGTTGTATGTCCTGGGTGCCCCTTTGGTCACCATGTTGCCTTTCTGTAGCTCTGCTAGCTGGCTGACTTCTCTCCATGTTGCCCTTATCTTGGCCTCTAACCGGATCTGCCATGGTGGGTGCTGCCTGTAATGTTTGCCTAAGCCCATCTTGTACCCAAGCATGTCAAGGATTACTGTTGCTGTAGTGTGAATCATATATAAATATAAATATATATATATATATATATATATATATATATATATATATATATATATATATATATATATATATATATATATATATATATATACATACATACATACATATATATATCACATAGATTATCACATAGATAAAATATAAAACAAACATTGTCCTTTCTCCCACATACATAGTAATATTCCAAGTAACTAGCCATCAGGATTGTGTGGCGTACACTTTGAGCAGCAGTACATGCTGCTAATTCTGCTTAAAGGAAGTGAGGTGCCACTCCTGTGGCCCATATTTTTAGCTAATAAGGGCGAGCCTGATGTCCCCCAACCACTTTGGGCCTAATGCCTCAGGTATGGTCAGAACATGGGAGGTAAAGCTGCTCCGTCTGACTCTGTTGCATTTAACTCACCCCTTTATTAACCATTCCCATACTACACACACTGGTGTTTTATAATAAATATTGTTAGAAATATAAATAAATATTGTTATAAATAATGTTGACTTTGTTTATTAGGGGCCAGGCAGCCTATGTTGCCAAGACCCTATTATTTTCCTGGATGGTGAAATCCTACATCCTATGCATGAAAAAGACCAAACTTTGCACAAAGGTCCAGTCCCATGCCAATGTATTGCAGATGATAAAGTCCATCACTAAACATTCAAAACTGTAAAACTTATTAAACCAATCTTTTCCCACAGTTTTTGCTCAATTGACACCAAACTTGCTACAGAGCATCTTTAGACCGTCCTACACAAACATCCACACAGATTTTTGATTTATAGAAAATTGAGTGCATCAACATGTTTGACTATAAACTGTGTTTTAAACATATACTCAAAAATTCTTGCTAAATACGTTTTTAATGTTCATTAAAAACTTTGGAGCCATGGTGGTGCTGCTTTCTTTGGTAAATTCTAAAGTTATTATTGAAGTCAGAAATTACTTACATAATTAGGAGAAAAACGTAGACAAATTGAATGTTAGAGCAAATAATGCACACAATAGTTGTTGATGTTCCGTGGAAAAAAGTAAAGAAGACAGATTTAATGCCAAAATAGGTTGAACACATTGATGCCCGTCCAAGTGAAGACAGCTGTTCTGCCTTACACTTTGACTAGAGTAGCTGAAATACTTTATAGATCTGTATCACCTTCTTTAGGCAAAGTTTGAACCAGTTGATGCTGTGCTGTTTGTCTAAAACAAAGAAAATACTTCACTACTACCAATAAAAAAAACTAGTCCATGTTGAAGCTAAAGAGTTCAGAGTTCAGTAGAGTTCAGAGTTCAGAGTCCAGAGTTCAGAGTAGAGGTTCAGTCAAGTCATATCAATCATGAAGATGGAAAATGCTGATTGCCAGTAAAGCAATCTGGACACTATTCAGCAACTGAAAGCTGACATGCTTTTCCACTTCAAGGTGAGTTTAAACTCAATACAAGAGTCAATGTCTACACTTGGAGAAGCAGTGATGGCAGTGACATTCAACAGGGCTTAAAAGGTGAGTGAAAAGAACTGTCTATGTTTCTGTTCTATTTATTTATAGCCTATTGCCATATTCCTTTTTTATTATTATTATTTTTATTTCTTTTAATGGATAGGCTACTAATTATTGCCACCACGTACTGAACTCTGAAATTTGCATTGACGAATTCTCACTGTGCCATCAGTTGTAATAAACTGCCATAAACTGCAGACTGAGAGTCTTTTCCCTATAAGTTAGGCCCTACTTGTTAATTAGTATAGTATATTAGTATATATGCCTAATGTAATTACAGTCTGAGACCTGGCTGAGTAATAGTATTTGTGACGATGAAACCAGACTTGATGGTTATGTTTTGTATAGAGCTGACCAGAGATGGAGGAGGGGCCATATATGTTTCCTCTAATTTATCCTCTGAGCTCATCATACCCAGGGAAGATCCTATGTATTTTGAATGTCTCTTTGTTAAAATTATTCTTTATAAAAATAAGCAGTTGACTATAGGGAATATTTACAGACCTTCTAATTTTCAGATTCCACAAAGTATATGCTGTCTACCACAAACTCATTGGACTGTACAAATGAGATGATTATTCTTGGTGACTCTCTGTTAGAAAGAGCCTCTGTGTTAGATTGTATTCTTGCTACTCATTCTGATAGAATTATAGACACCCAGGTATTACCCGACTGTTTCAGCGACTGCTCCATTGTCTTCTGTATATGGAAGATTAAATTACCTCACTTACCACCTAGAGTTATAAAAGTAAGTAAAAAAGTAGAAATATTGACACTGAACTTTTTGTTTAGGACTTAAGTATAAATTGGAAGGCACCTTTGCTTATTTGCTAGCCTAGCCTTTTGCTAAGCCCCAGCTGTATAGCCTCAGTATCTTCTCAACTCTGCTGGGGTGTTGTGTCTAGGTCCATTAACTAGTTGGGTCCAAAAGATTTTATGGTGTTAGTGAGACTGAACATGTAAAGAATTTGACTGAACATGTTGGACATTGTTCTCAAACATAAGGCTTTTCTTTTAACCTGTAAAGTCTTGCTTAACACTAATGGGAAACTAGTGAAACACTTGCTTAACATATTGGACTTGTTGTTGCACTAGTTGACATCTCCATCAGGTTAGCTAACTGTTTTCTACCCTTTGTGTGACTCATTTTTGCAAGGTGTAGTGACTATTCATTACTGCAACCACCCCTGTGAAGAAAGTTGCAAAGCAAGGTGCTAAGAAGGAGATATTTACCATTGCAGAAGGAAATAATTGAGAGGCATAAATAAGGTGTCTGTGTAGCTGAACAGAGGTGTCCACAGAGTGGATCATGCGAATTCTCATTATTTCCTATGGTAAAAATTGTTTTGAGTTAGGTTATGAGCGTCTGTTCAGAACGGATTATGCTTGCAAACCAATACACCACTGTATATACAATAACCAGCTTCACACTATTGGGCGTGCCGGGGCAAATTTCACACTTTCACACTGTCCCGGGCTGGTGCTAAATGAGGCCACCTCGGGGCTGTCTTGAGGCCACTAGCTCCCGATTTCAAGCCCAACCAAAACATTGGGCCATGAAAGAGAGGGGCTAGAGGCAGCATCAACATTAAGGCGGAGTAAACCCGTTGCTGTAAGTGTGGAGACAGCAGGTAGAGGCAATACAGATTATAGTGCAGAAACGTATTTATGATTTTAGCGACAGTTCTGATCTCACAATAATATTTGTGCTGGTCATGAAACACATCATGGCAGAGCTTTCCAAGGTAAACATCCAGAGAACTGCCTGCCAAATCTGAGAAAAACTTAAAAAACTGCGGGCGCAGTATGAGCTATGCTAGCGGCAGTAGGCAAGCTAACTTCTTACATTATACCTATGTAGAGCTGGTACAACTAGAATTAAAAACAGTGACAGAATTGATTGTTTACTTGCTGCTAGTCGTTTGTTTTTGCGTGCTTGAACCTCCCATCCTGTTTGAAAATGGGTGGTGTTGGTGACATTTTCACAAACACGGGGCTGATCAAAAGGTAATCTAGAGAGGCTAGTGGCCTGACAATCTGAGCACAAAAGTGTCGGGGTTAGACCTGGGACACTAGCACCTAGGTAGCCCCCAAATGGGCCTGGCCCGGCCTGGCCTATCTGTGTGAAGCCAGCTATTTATGACTATCTTGTGTTTATTAGCCCCAGGTCAGCATGTTTTATTATCCAGTTACTGATCAATCTGTCACTAATTCCTCCACACATCCACCAACATCCACCCAAGCTGCATAAAGTCAAAAATGTAAGGAACAGAGGAAAGATGCTGATTCACTCTAACAGTGTATGCAAAAGGTGGTGAATGGGAAGGTACTCAACTATTCTGTATGTTTACGATGTACAAGCAGTGCAATAAACACAGTGCAAAGAAATAGTACATATAAATGTTACATATAAATGTACATATAAATAAAAGACATGGATAGTGATCTGTAAGGATGAATATTCTGAACTAAATAATGCACATAGAACGTTGAAGCCTTCAATGCCTTTTGCTACCATGCAGAGGAGAACTTGCTGTGCTGGTGGAAAAATCATCAGCAGAATGTTTCCAGAAATGAGTTTGTGTGTGGTCTGATAACAGAAAGATGTCTTGGTGGCGGAACAACAACATGTGAGACATTCTGTATGCATGCAGTAATCACACATCGTTTTGCTCAACTTATTGAAGAAGAGGAACTATAAACAGCCAACAAGCGACCGTCCTTGGAAAAAGAACAACTCGTTCCTCCTACTCTGAAGCATATAAGATTGTGTTTTGTTTTCATTTCTTTGGTTTTTTCACTTAATCTGTGTCAGAAAACTCATTGTAACTGAAATCCCCTTGCAGCAAGTAAATCTCATTTGTTAAACTTAGAACTACTGCCTCCTCTTGATTGCGTCTGTGTTTGACTCAGGTATTAGATTTTCCTGACACTATGTCTGGTGGGTATGTCCCTATATGAGTCTAAGTCAGTCGTTGTCACTGAACGTAAAAACACAAAAGGCGGCATTTGTTTTAACTCAAAATGATCACACATATAATATATACTATTCACATATAATGATCAGTGTGTGGCGGCCTCCACAGAATCAACACTGGCCGCTACAATTTTATTTTTTCAACACGAAACGGATGGTTCTGTTCTCTCTCTCTCTCACACACACACACACACACACACACACACACACTGCAGATCTGCAGCATGTAGTTTATTAAGCGATCACAGAGAAGGGGATTGGTAAAGTCGTCCAGTCCCCTGTCCTGTCAGTGATTGTGGTCTTACCCTTGTGGAGACACAGATTGTAGGACTGGGTGAGACAAAGTTCCTGGAAAGTTTCCAGCTCCTAAACGTTACCAGGAACTTACTTGTGGGAGGCGCAGTTTAGTGGATCTGCGCTTGACAGTGCAGCCTAAGGTGGAGTAGTCGAGGGGTTTCAGCACAGAGTGCATTGTCAGAAGCTGATAGAATAAATATAAAACTCCATAATGTTTGATTCATAGCGAACCAAACTGAGACCACTGTTACAAACACTTCCATACATGTATCGTTGCACCTTTAGTATTTACTTAGTGTTGTCCACTGTCAGCACCTGTAGTGTCAATATGGGGGGTAACATGGCGATCTGCTGTTGTTGTCTGTAATATTGTAATGCAAATGTTAGCAGCTGCTCTTTCTTGCTGGATATAAACTTCTTGTCTTTTTGTTTTGGAAACAACAATAACGACTGGCAGTGAAGGAATACTACCCAGAGAAGCATTTATCATGATCCTACACTACTTCACGACATCACAAAACTCCATCATTTGTTACTGTTTTAGTGGAGAGACCCTAGTGACACAAAATTAGATGTTATATATTGAAATCTTCCTCTGACTCTGACATTTAGAAAGGACAGAAATAATGAAATACCTCATTGAATCATGTTTGATTTATTGTTGACATATACATTAAGTCAAAACAGAAGAAAAGATAATTAAGAATCACACTCAATGTGTTAATTGTTTGATATGCATGTTATTCCACTACACTTTTTTCCTGTACCCCAACCTGCTGTGTGGGGGTGACAGCATTTTATTAAAAAACCACAAAACCAAATTAGACCACATAATTTTATATGGCGGAATTGATCAATCCTGAGGATTAAAATATTGACAAATGCCATAAACAAAAACGTGAAGTTGCACAAAAATACAAATTCAACTCTAACAGATTCTCTGTGTTTTGCTTTTTTTTTTAAATCAGTGAAAATTTTTTCCCTTGTGCTAAGAAGAAACAACAATAACTAATAAGTTTAGCTCACATCATTTATCATTGATTGGTTACATTGGTTGATTTGTTTCATTTTATCTGACTGAGCGATGGCAACATTCAGTAACAATGCTCTATCTTTTCTTCTATAAAGAACATGAGAATTTATTTCAGGAATTGCTGACCCAACATCAAAGTTTTCACTTTTCTCCTTGTTTTTTTAAGGAAGTCTTGGGACATTTTCTGCCTTGATTGACAGGGTAATTGAAGATAGACAGGAAACAGGGAGAGACACACAGCAAATGATTGGCAGTGTTGTGATTTGAACTGGTTGTCACTACAAAGCATATGTGCCAACGTGGGGTGTCATAACTACTCTATATCTGGGCATCCCAGTTTGTTTCTCGTAACGACTGAGACAGGAGGCAGTGAGTGAAAAAAATATTTGTGTATAATGGTGACATGAGCTGAGGGAAGGTTAAGTTCAGGTTTTCAGGTCTGTGCAGCCAAATTACATGTTGTTAAGACATTTGTGATGAAGCTATTCTGAGAGGAACATTTAGTCATGTATGTCACACATGAGGCAGTAACTATGGAATCCCTTCTAAATCCAAGCAGTGCTGGCATTGCTGCGTGATTGTTAAAAGAACAATAATATGAAATAATGAAAATGAAATAATATGAAATATGAATGAAAAGAAATAAAGCAAAAAGTGGTTATAATGAGTTCTAGTACAAGTAATTTATGTTAAAAATGATTTTGAATTGAATAAACAATCATCCTCATAACTGTCCAGGCCCGTGTCCACAGGAACATCAGGGAGGGGGTGTAGATCTCTGTAGGGTTTCTTCTTTGTCAACCATAATGTAAGGTGACATCATAAAGTCTCACTGCAAATAGAAAATAAAAATTGATTAATGTGTTACTCAGATCTACTGCTAATCACAATATAGTCTGTCACATGTTATTATTAATATACTGCACACACACAACCTTTGTTCTTTCTCCCACTTCAGTCAAATTACATTATTAACTCACCTCCTGCCTACTTCTTCACAGTCACAGGAGGAAATGGTTACATAGTACTACTCCAAGTCATATGGTAACTAGCCATCAGTACTTTGTGGAGTACACTCAGGACACCTTTCACATGTTACTAATCCTGCTTAAAGTAAGTGAAGCACCACTCAAGATGGTTATGCGTTATAAGTTAGTAACTTCTTTTAGCTTTTCCCATGTTTTTAGCTAATAAGGGAGGAGCCTGATGTTCCTCAACCAGTTTGGGCCTAACGCCTCAGGTATGGTGAGAACAAGCTGTTCTATGAACAAGTAGCTGTTTTTCATTTAACCCACCCCTTTATTAACCACTCACACTACACACACTCGTGTTTTATAATAAATATTGTCTTACCTTTGCATTATAGAAGATTAGAGACTTGGTTCCTGTGTGGATCGTTTTGGTTGTTGTAGCCCTGATTGTTGATCCATGTAGTAATGGTATTGAGGTTGGCTTGTGTCATGATACCCTTTGGACTAAGCTGGTTGAACCATTTTTGAACCATTTTCGTAGAATGTTGCTGAAAACTTTGATCAAAAACTCCGAGTCTGGTTTTACTCAGTTGTTTGTTCTGGAAGGTTTTGAAGTTCTTGGTACTATTTAACTTGAATCTGGGCATTGCCCCCAGAATAGTCAGTTTGAAGCTTCCCTCAACATCATCCTGGCTTATTGTCTGAGCCAGTAACTTTCTGAATGCCTTATTTGTTGTACTGGGAAAGTCACGATGTGTTTCTGTTGGCACATTAACAGTAAGAAGTTCATTTCCATGGTATTTTTTCACCTCAGGAATCAGATTGAGATCTAAAGGATGTGAGTTTGTTGCCACTTCAAGCAAGGCTTCAGCTAATTTGCTATTCTGGTTCATCTTTCTAGCTTCCAGTATACTACTCACTGGTGGTTGATGATCTGCACTGATAAACTTTCCAACACCAGCATTTTTCTTGCAATGTTGCTTCCACATCTTGTACTTTTGTACTTTTCCAACCTCGTTCTTGAGCACCGTCTTTGTTTCCTTTATGATCTTTTTTGGTTTGGCTGCTCCCTCTGCCATGTACCAGTCTCCTCCTCTGATTGACATTGTCAACTCTTTGCATTTGATGAAAGGTTCCCATTGGTTTGAGTGCCTCTTGAGAGTGTCTGCCTCCAGAGATCGGAGGTGGCCGGCATCCAAGGTGATCTCTTCTTCACTGGCCTCTGGTTTCATGCCTCGTGCCAGTGCATGAAACAGGCAACTCTTGCCTTCACTGGTCACTGTCACTGTCTGATTATTAATGAGCACATCATAATGGCCGTCTGGGTATTGGGAACTCTTTGGTTTGTAGATCAGTGTCACAGTTTGACTGGCAGGTTTAGTGCTTGGGTTTAGCTCCTGCATTTTAGTGAGTTTGCCATGGCTGTCTTGTGTTAGGATGACAACCTTAGTGCCAGTGGTTTCTGACAGGATCCTGATATCAAGGATAGTACCTGGTGTCTCGTGGCTCCTGATGTTTTCAGCATGTGACAGAGAATGTTTTCCTGTCCTCCCTGTAGCATCATAAATCGAATTCAGGTCTCCTGGCATATATGCAATGTATCTGTTATTTTGTCCAGCTCTGATTTTGTCTTCAGTTCTGTCACTCTTTAAGCCTGTTCTTACATGGTGCTTTATGATTCCATTGAAACGACCTTGGACATCAGACACAATGTGACTGGAGAACTTTTTGTGAAACACTTCGACCAAAGCATTAGCCACTAAAGCACTGATTGTTTCTGCTATATCCTGCTTGAAGTCCCTCAGAGTTTCAATTTGTGATGTGGACAGCTGATCACACTTCACTTTTTCTGTGAAATGTTTTTCCTTTTTAAATTTAATCATCTCTTCCTTCAAGTTTGACAAAAATGTTTGTAAGAGGCTGAGAACCGTACTGATGGCATCTGCAGCCAGTGACCCCATGTGAACAACTTTGATTGCTGTTAGCACTGCCTTCACTTTGCCGTTGGACTGTGATTTAGCACTGTCAATCACAGAGGAGATGGATGAGTTAAGTTTCTGCTGCCAGCTCAGGTCAGTGTAAAATGGCTGTAATGCAGTTTTGCTTAATTTTTCAAAAACAGCCAAAAGTTTTTTCTTTCTTTCCTTGTCCTGCATGAGTTTAGAAAAATCTTCTTTATTCTCAATTTGTGAGAGAACAATGGAGTCAACTAATGCAGCCAGGGGATCCTTCTCCATGTTGGATTTCACATCATTGACAACTCCCTTTTTCACTTCAGACTTGATTCCATTTAATATTTCTTCAAGTATTTTTTCCTCAGCTTTCCCAAATCCATACATAATGACAGTTTCTGCAATAGTTTTTGTTGTGAGTTTCACAGCGTTCTTCATATTTGTTCGTGCAGCAACAGTGAGGCCATCTTTAACCTGACGGGAGAGAAACTTTGGCATTGCCTTCAGTTGTTTGCCAAATCCTTTTATCAGCTGTGCAGAAGCTTTAAAGCCCTTTGCAATCAGCTTTCCCACTCCAAACCCAATTAGAGATACACAAATCGAAATGGCTTTTTCTATAGCCCATGATGCCCAACTGAATTCTCCTGTAACCATGGCCTCGATGCCACTGATGCAGTCTGATATTCCTTCAGTGATGAGTCCCATGCCGACTTGAGCTAATGTTCCAAATGTGAATGTAGTCAGCAGTGCCCCTCCAACAATTTGTAAAACTCCAAGTAAGAACACCAGCAGACCTTCCCATGAGAAACGAGGCTCCTCTTCCACAGCAAAGACATACATCAGACCTTGACTGTAGAGATTGTAGGCCTCCAATTGGAGATCTTCATCAGCATTTGACACTAGGGAGAACACGGGTGATTTATTGGCCACTGCATCCCTCCCCCTATCCTTTATCTCATCCAGCTTCTGGATAGCCTTACTGATGTTTTCATCAAAGTGACTGAGCATGTTACACTTGGATGTTAACTGTTTTTCAAGACTAGTTGGGTTACTGTTGGCTGAGTCAGCAGATGACATTTTTACAAACTGCAGGCAGACCATGCAGTCTTCTCTGAGGTACTTCAAAGACTCCTGTGCTTTCTTGAGATCATCTCTGGCCTTAGTGAGGTAATTTTCCTTCTTCTGCTTTATAGTGCAGTATGCATGACTGTAAAAAGCAACAGCAGCCCATGTTTCATCTTGATCCATAGCTTTCTCAAACAGTCTCATGCTGAGATCCCATTGTTTCTCATCTAGTGCAATATTTCCAAAGCTGATGTAGTGGTAAATGCTTGAACATGGTGAAGTCTGATTTTGAGACTGACTTTTTGCCAGAGATAAATCAGCTTTCAAGGTCTTTTGCAATTCATCTCTCTTCAATTGTTCAATTTCATCTGTTTTAATTTGCAACCAAATCCCCCAAAACTCATTCATGGTGGCAACAACAGCCCTTTGTTCATCTTTATCTGTGTTCCTGTAAATATCCTGAAGGGTCACACAGTACTCTGCAAACAGATCCTCTCGCAGGTTCATCTCAGAGACATCATTCATCATGTCATTTATCCTTTCTGCTGCAAGTCTGTCCCTTGTTTTCTTTGCCTCGTCCAGAGAAGAGACTGTCCTGAAGGATTCCTGCAGGTGATCTGTGGTCATGATTATCTGTGCAGATCCAGGTTTACCTTTACGAGCAGTTCGACCAAAGGCTTGGAGTTCCACTCTTGTGTTGTCAGAAAGAAATGAGAGGATTACAAATAATCCCCCATTATTGTTCACCTCCTTTGAGACTTTAATGTCGGTGCCACGCCCAGCAAGATTTGTGGCAACAATGACATCACCAGGATGCAGGGTCTCACTTATTTTGCTCAAACTGTCTTTGTCACTACGAATGTAGAGAATGATTTGACCTGGGACGATGCTTTTCAGCTCCTCATGTAGCTCATTGGCCTTGTTGATGGTTTCACAGATCACCAAGGCTGCTCTTCCCCCTCTGTATGAATTTGGAGAAATTTGAGCCCTGACCACATCTTTAATTTCTGATTTCCACTCACGAGTTGAAGTCTTTACAGTGCCTTTGACCTCAAATAATTTCTTTCGGTTGAAAGTTGGCATCTTGCATGTTGAGAGATTTGGATAAAGTTTCTGCAGAAACAACATGTCTGTCTCGCTACCAAGTGTCCCTGTAGTTCCATATATATTCCCTTGGTATTTTTGAAAAAAGGAAATATTAGAGATGTAGTTGGTCACTGTTGACATTGTGCTCAGTTTGGTTTGGTGTTTGATCTCAATGAACTGCTGCAGACCATCACCCCATTTCTTACTCAGTTCTACAATACCAGTGGATTTAAAGTCCACTGGACAGATGCTGTTGTTTTCTACAACATACTCCCGTCCTTGCTTCAGTCTTATTGCCAGAAAGGCATTCTGAATCCACACTGGCAATTTCTTCTCTATCATACTTTTCAGGAATCCAGGTATGCTGATTTTTTCTGTGTTATTTGTGCATGGGGTGTACTGAATTTTCCCAGTGATGAATTCAACAATAGGTTTGACAAGTATTTCTTGGGAGTGGTAGAGAGGACAACACAAACCATCATCCAAAACAAGAAATGCAAGGTCCTGAACATCCTGATTGTTGTACTCACTGGTCTTTCTAAGATGGAGCAATCCATTGTCGTCTAAAGTGTAGGCAGTGAAACTATAGGGGACATATTGCTCTATTTCTTGAAAGAAATCTATCATTGCATCTTGACTCACAGTTTTCAGTTTCCTGAGAAGTTCATCTTTTTCACTTTTGAAGATGTCCTCTGTAAATCCTTCAGGGACAATCTTTGACTCTTCAGCAATGCGTAAAATATCCTCAGGGCCAGTAATTTCATCTACATCAATTGAATCATTCACAGCTTTGAAGAACGCAGCTGGGGGACCCTGTACGAATGTCTGGTGTCCTGTTGACAGGAAGCCATATTGACACACATGACTCCAGATCATGGCCAGAACAATGTTCAGGTGCTGCATGGAGACCATGGGACTGGAGAGGTAGGTCAGCTGCACTCCTTGATCCAGCAGTAGTGAGTCCACTTCATCAATAATGATACACTGATAACTGCGATCACTCCTCACATCCTTCATGTCAAATATCTGGCGAAGATGATCTGCAGCAAAGGCCTCGATTGTTCCATAGACCACATCCTTCTGGTAGCATTTCTTTCTATGTTTATCTTCGGTTTTATTTGTGTTTGTGTCAACTGTGATGCCAAAGTGTTTGTAAAAGTCAGACCACTCTTCTGCGTCTCTTTGACACAGTACAGAAGAGCTTGACACCACATCTACTTTTTCACCTCGAAGTGCATGTAACGCTGCAAACATTGCTATGACGCAAGATTTCCCTTCTCCAGTTCCCATCTCTAAGAGCTTTCCAGTGTCAGACAAGGCCAAAAGACTCCAGCTTATCATTTGAGTGGCTCTGGGCCACCACTTTCCTTTGGCGTTGAGCATGTGTACAGCATTGCACAAGACTGCCAGGATCTCCTGAAGGGCTTCTGTGTCTGTCCTTTGACTCAGACTCCTTGCTTTGTTTATATCTGAGTGGCTTTTGATTTTGTCAGATTTAATCAGGTCCTGAACAGCCTTTACTATAGAGTAAGATTTGTCCAGTGTTTGGTCATCAATGTTCTTCATCTGCCGTAATTCATCAAACAGATGCTCAAGGCTCTTTTCTTTCTCATCTGTGAAGCTGCTTTTTAAACGACAGATCAGATTCTCAGTCTCAGATGAGCACAAGAGGTCAAGGAGTGACTGATCCTCCTCAGTCACCCACTGAGACGACACCTGATATGTTTCCATGAGATGTAAAATCTTCATGATGGATTCATCGTGATGGTGGTCAGTTAATACTTCAAGAAGATTTAAAGCTTCAACTGGTGACCACAATTGTTGTGCTACAAGTCCTGACAACATCTGGAAGAGTTCTTTGGTTTGTTCTTTTGAGTTTTGCACCAAACATGCAAATAAACTGTCCAGACACAATTTATCCAAAAGACATGAACTGTTTTTTTTACTTTTTTGTTTCTTTGGTAAATTCCTTCAGGAGCTTTTCAAGAGTGGTGACAATGTAGGCCTCAGTAGAAGATAGTTCTTTTCCACATTTTTGTGAGATGGTTATGATTTTACTGTCAGCATCTGTGTGTTTGTTCAGGTTAGCATGGAGCACCTGAAAAAGAGCCCTAATGAACTTATGTCTCTGTTCCATATCTTCACTGTGAATTTTACCCATGAGGCTTTGCAGACTTTCTGCAGCAAACACCAGGGCATCATTTCCTTTGAGCCTTGAGAGATCTAGGTCATAGGAGGCACTGAAACTTCTCTCTTCAATGATAAATCCTCGTTTAAGGTGAGGGTTCCCTGTTTCCATTACCTCTAAGCCATATTGGATGTAATCAGAAACAAAGTTGTCCATGGTACCATATACAATGTCTGCTTCATAGACATCCCTCTGTGACGTGTTAGCTGTCTTCAGGTTTGTGTTGAGAGAAATGCCAAGATGCTTGTAAAAGTCAGACCACTCTTTAGTTTGCTCATCAGAGCTTGTCACTATGTCCAGTTTATTTCCCATACAGACTTGTGTGGCTGCAAACATGGCTGTGACACATGGATCGTCTTCCACACCAACCAGTCCAAGTGCAACAGTCCTCTCAGTCAGCACCAGTGCACACCACCTCAGCATTTGTTTCACTGTGGGCCACCAACCTTTTGTGTCAAAAACTGCTTTGCAGATCTGAGACAAACAGTTCTGGATTTCATCTGCAGTCAGGTTTTCCAATTTCAGGGAATCTTTCAGAAATGGTTCATCTTTTGGGACAATTTCAGAATATTGTAGGACGCCAGTGGTAATGTTCTTTATCATGTCAATGACAGAATCCTCTAAATCCCTGAAGGTTTTTAATTCTGCTAAAGATGAATCTAGATTGCTCTCATCCTGTTTTCTGAGAATCTTTTGTAAATCAAGTTTGAATATTTCAGGTCCCATGAGGTCTAGAGCCTGGATGAGAGAGTTTCCAGAGTCATCTGTCCACTCTGGTGAGATGTCATACACTTGTACCAATGTGAGCACTTCAGTGATTGAAGTATCTTCTGTATATTTCTGTGACAGCACTTTGAGCAGAGTCATTGTTTCCAGTGGTGTCCATTGGTTTGTTTTCACAATCCTGAGGAGCATTTCAGTAGGTTCTGAGTGGCTTTCTTTTCCATTTAGATGTGTGAGTGTGAACAGAAGAAACTTGAAGGACTGGATTTCCATCTTTAAAATGAAGACAGAAGCTGTATCGATCACATTCTGTAGTGAAGATATGAGGGTGCTGAGGAATTCTATAATAAAGAGGTCGTTGGTGGAAAGGTCCCCTCAGCCCATTGTTTTGCTATGAGAGCTGCATCACTGTCACAACTGTCATGGTCATTGAAGAAGTGCATCAGGGTCAGGTGCAGGGCTTGAGTGAACAAGAAACTCTCAGAAACATCAGATGCTGATTGGCTGATGGACTCCACCAGTGACTGCATATGGTTACAGATGCCTTGCAGGAAAGTCCCTCAGATGTCTCCAGAGACAGGGCACACAGCTCTGTGATGAAGACTTGTGCATGCTGCAGAGTGCTAAGGGATGGAGGAGCACTGATCCATTCATCAAACAGGAGTTCATCCAGGGCTGCCAGGATGCTCCCCAGCTGATCAGTGGTCAGCTGAACGAGACTGAGGTTTGGTAATGGGATACTGCATTTTGTCGAGAGGATTTTTAGAAGCTCATCACGGTCTGATTCAGAGTTTGCGTCAAACTCATTCAGATGACTTGTCAGAACATGTTGCTTGGACTTTTGTTCCTCTGAAATGTCACTGCTCAGTTTACTGTCATGCTGCTCTTGAGCTTTTTTGCTGGGATTCTTCAAGTCTTTCATTCAGTTGTCTTCTCTTCTCTCTCTCTCTCCTCTCTCTCTCTCCTCTCTCCTCCTCTCTCTCTCCCTCTCTCCTCTCTCTCTCCTCTCCTCTCTCTCTCTCTCCTTCTCTCCTCCTCTCTCCTCTTTTCCTGATCTCTGATTGGTTGATAAAAACAATCCTTACACTCTCGTAGGCATTATCATAGCCAACTGGTCTGTAGTATTCTCCTCCATTGAAAACATAGACGTACCGTCCATGAATGGTGTTTTTGTAAAAATCTGAGAATGATGTGCATGGAGGCAGGACTTTATTGCACTTACAGCATCTCAGGACGGTCGCCCATGTGACACTCTGATGGAGCGTTACCCATTTTCGCTTAATTGTTCAGCTTTAGTACAGTAGTGATGTTTAAATGTGTTTTCCTAAAAGATAAAATACACAAACACAAGAATTGTATGTTTAGAAAAATAAGAAACACGAATTTCAGTGACATTGCAACAGTTTTCCTGAACAACAGACTGATGTGTCTGTCAAGAGCGAGGAAAATGATGAATCTGCTGATCTGGAACACCCTTTAATGCCAGTACGTATGAAAACAAGGTACATCGGTTTATGTATAGGAACCCTGTTCATGCTACTACCAAAGTGTAGTGCTATTTTCAGCTTCATTAGTGGTTAAAAAATGGTAATTTGGTTATGTTTAACTGGTGGCCCCTAGCACATTCATACTTAGCCATTTGGCTGTGAGCACAAAACACAGTCAAATTTGTTTTGACCAACGTAATCTAGCTTTTGAGGGGGTGTTCAACTCATATTCAGGGTGAAATAGACTTTGGTTTCAAAATACTCCCAACTATGACTTTAAATCCAGTTGTTAAAAGGAGCAAATGTATGTTGATAGTGAGTCTATGTATGTCTGCGTATGGCTGCGCACGTGTGTGTGTGTGTGTGTGTGAGCGTGTGCAAACCGCTGCATGATGTGTATAAGTTGACGAGGAAAAAAAGAACCTATTTCAATTAAATTTGTTTATTTATCATCAATTATAACCACTCAACAAGGTAATACCTTCCTCCAAAACTGTAACGCTAAAGTATAAATCACACTCCGTATTACAGTTCAAAATCTAAAAACAATTCTTGTGTTAGTATGCTAGAAATGTTTACATGCATATGTTTTAACATATAAACATATTTTTACTATTATTTAAGTTGGAGCAATTTGTCTCTGTGAGAAGGGAAACAGGAAAAAATTATTAATTAATTATATTAATAATTACTTATTTAAAAAACATGTATCAGCCTCTATTGTTTGTAAATTAAAGATCCATCCACTCTTATCTACTTTGATGTTGCTGTTGTCCATTCATTATTAGTCTCTAAAATCTTATGTCTATAGTTTATGGACTCATGATATTTCAAGTGTATTTAAAGCAACAAAAAATTGCTGAAATTTATTCATATTTGTGACCCTTGGGAGGCTACAGACAGATGGGGACACAAAATGCAGTGCTATGGCAACTGCCCTGTCCGAATCACTGGAGTCATTTGATCCAGAGTTTGCAGGAATGCCACTGGACTGAGAACTAGTAAGTAGAGTGGGATGGTGTGCTGGCTGTGGTGGCACAGACGAAGATGGGGTTGAGGGTTTGTGTAATATTAATAGTCAACTTCATGAAACTAATTTTACAGCATGCTGCAGGTTAGAAGTCAGAGAATATTTTCATTGTAGGAGCAAAAAGACAGAGAGAATAGTTGTTACTGTTGTCTTGTATAAAGTCAGATTTAATGCCAAAATATGTTGAACACATGCGGGTGCCATCCAAGTGAAGACAGCTGTCCTACACTATGACCAGAGTAGGTGAGGTACTTTATAGATCTGCATTGCATTCTTTAGGCAGAGTTTGAACCATTGGTTGCTGCTGTGCTGTTTGTTCCAAACAAAAAGTACTTCACCGCTAGCAAAAAAACAACTAGTCTATGCTGAGGTTAAAGAGTTCAGAGTAGAGAAACTATGAGCTGAACAATTAACACACACACACACACACACACACACACACACACACACACACATATATATATATATATATATATATATATATATATATGTGTGTGTGTGTGTGTGTGTGTGTATCTTCCTAGATGCCTTCAAAACAGCTGTTGTAAAACCACTATTAAAGAAACCCAACTTAGATAGCAACGTGCTGAGTAACTACAAGCCCATATCCAACCTTCCGTTCATTAGCAGATTAGATGAAAATATTGTCTCAGCCCAAATAATTGCTTCCTAAAAGAAAACCTGGAGGAGTTTCAGTCTAGTTTCAGAACAAAACACAGCACTGAAACTGCCCTAACCAAGAAAACCAGTAATCTCAGACTCAAATTAAGTGTCAGTTCTTATCCTTTTAGATCCCAGTGCAGCATTTAACACGATTGACCACAATATCCTAATCAGTCGTCTCGAAAAATGGTTTGGTCTTTCTGACTGTCTTAAACTGGTTCAAAACAAACATCAAAGGGAGAACGTTTTATGTCCGCCTTGGAGATCATGTATCTGGGAAATATGAGAGTCGCTATGGGGTTCCACAAGGGAGCTGCCTTGGCCTGTTATTATTCTCACTATACATACTACCGCTTGGTGACATCATCTGAGAACACAATGTATGTTTCCATAGCTATGCCGATGATACTCAACTGTACATATCTGCAGAATAGGATGCTGTGATTGATTCCTGCACCAATCGTCTATTAGCAATAAACGAATGGATGAGCAATAATTTCCTGAAATCAAATGAGGATAAAACTGATCCTCCTTGTCCATTTAAAACAAAAAGACAATCGCTGCTCAATAATCTGGGGAAGTTAACTCAGTGGATTAAACCTGAGGCCACAAGTGTGACCTCTTGGTGTCATTTTAGGTCCAGATCTCAGCTTTCGTTTAAACATCACCAAGGTAACAAAAACACAATTTTATCACCTCAGAAACATAGCTAAAGCATAGCCTTCATCTCAGGCAGACTAGATTACTGCAATGCACTTTTTACTGGCCTTCCAAAAAAAGCCACTGACAGACTTCAGCTCATCCAAAACTCTGCAGCTCAGCTATTAACCACAACCAAGAGAAGAAAACACATTAGTTCAGTTTTTATTCGCTTTGCACTGGCTTCCTATAACATTTAGAATAGATGTCAAGGTGCTCCTCCTGACATACAAAACTCTGAATGGACAAGGAACAAACGAAATCACCAAATCCCTTGTCAGCTATGTGCCCTCTAGAGCACTGAGATTATCTGCTGCTGCTTTATTGGAGGTTCTCAACAACAGCCACAAGAAGATCGGGGATGCAGCCTTTGTTAATTATGCCCCTAGACTGTGGAACACATTTCCCATATATATCAGGCAAGCCAGCTCACGAGATACCTTTAAAACAAAGCTTAAAATGTTCCTCTACATGCTAGCATTTAACTAGCTCTGCAACTGCTGTCTGCTGCACCTTTAAAATGTTTTTAAAAATGTAAATTGTTCAGCTATTTCTGGTTTAAGGGTTTAAATGTAGGGGAGACAGAAATGGGGTTTGAGGTTCTGGTTTTGTGTGTTTGACACACCAAACTGTCTTTATTCATCAACACCAAGGAACATATGGTTTTGTGTTCTATGACCCCTTTAAAGTGATTCACACCCTTAATGTTGTCACATGTTCCATCAGATAAAAAAAGGTTGATCAGCTTTTATTTTAACCCTTGTACACTAAACAACACCATTAAAAAGGTTGTGATGGTGATAAGGTTTATAAGCCTTAAGTTTTGCTTTCGCATAGGAATATATGTACAAGTATTTTGCATGAGTGAGCTGATATTTAAGAGCAATATTCGGAGGTCTGTGGTATGTTTTCAGATTTTTTTTTTAGTATGTGCAGGGATTGATGATGTGAAGGTCAGAGGTAGTCACCTGCAGGTGTATAGCTGTATGTACTGCGCATATCATTTGGCTAGTGAGAGAGAAACGGTTACAGATAATTTTAGGTGATTTAAA
Organism: Polydactylus sextarius; assembly: GCA_016801845.1. Taxonomy (NCBI): domain Eukaryota; kingdom Metazoa; phylum Chordata; class Actinopteri; family Polynemidae; genus Polydactylus; species Polydactylus sextarius. The sequence continues at coordinate 13,682,964 of CM028921.1, read as the reverse complement.
TGTTAATAACCATCCTTTGCAAATATTCTCAGACACACACTGGTCCCAGTATGACGTGTATTGCCACAGTGACTGAAATTTATTCATATTTGTGACCCTTGGGAGGCTACAGACAGATGGGGACACAAAATGCAGTGCTATGGCAACCATCCTGTCCAAATCACTGGAGTCATTTGATCCAGAGTTTGCAGGAATGCCACTGGACTGAGAACTAGTAAGTAGAGTGGGATGGTGTGCTGGCTGTGGTGGCACAGACGAAGATGGGGTTGAGGGTTTGTGTAATATTAATAGTCAACTTCATGAAACTAATTTTACAGCATGCTGCAGGTTAGAAGTCAGAGAATATTTTCATTGTAGGAGCAAAAAGACAGAGAGAATAGTTGTTACTGTTGTCTTGTATAAAGTCAGATTTAATGCCAAAATATGTTGAACACATGCGGGTGCCGTCCAAGTGAAGACAGCTGTCCTACACTATGACCAGAGTAGGTAAGGTACTTTATAGATCTGCATTGCATTCTTTAGGCAGAGTTTGAATCATTGGTTGCTGCTGTGCTGTTTGTTCCAAACAAAAAGTACTTCACCGCTAGCAAAAAACAACTAGTCTATGCTGAGGTTAAAGAGTTCAGAGTAGAGAAACTATGAGCTGATGGTGATAAGGTTTATAAGTCTTATAAAACACAAACACAGTTAACACACACACACACACACACACACACATATATATATATATATATATATATATATATATGTGTGTGTGTGTGTGTGTGTGTGTGTGTATCTTCCTAGATGCCTTCAAAACAGCTGTTGTAAAACCACTATTAAAGAAACCCAACTTAGATAGCAACGTGCTGAGTAACTACAAGCCCATATCCAACCTTCCGTTCATTAGCAGATTAGATGAAAATATTGTCTCAGCCCAAATAATTGCTTCCTAAAAGAAAACCTGGAGGAGTTTCAGTCTAGTTTCAGAACAAAACACAGCACTGAAACTGCCCTAACCAAGAAAACCAGTAATCTCAGACTCAAATTAAGTGTCAGTTCTTATCCTTTTAGATCCCAGTGCAGCATTTAACACGATTGACCACAATATCCTAATCAGTCGTCTCGAAAAATGGTTTGGTCTTTCTGACTGTCTTAAACTGGTTCAAAACAAACATCAAAGGGAGAACGTTTTATGTCCGCCTTGGAGATCATGTATCTGGGAAATATGACAGTCGCTATGGGGTTCCACAAGGGAGCTGCCTTGGCCTGTTATTATTCTCACTATACATACTACCGCTTGGTGACATCATCTGAGAACACAATGTATGTTTCCATAGCTATGCCGATGATACTCAACTGTACATATCTGCAGAATAGGATGCTGTGATTGATTCCTGCATCAATCGTCTATTAGCAATAAACGAATGAATGAGCAATAATTTCCTGAAATCAAATGAGGATAAAACTGATCCTCCTTGTCGGCCCCAAAACAAAAAGACAATCGCTGCTCAATAATCTGGGGAAGTTAACTCAGTGGATTAAACCTGAGGCCACAAGTGTGACCTCTTGGTGTCATTTTAGGTCCAGATCTCAGCTTTCGTTTAAGATCTCAGGTAACAAAAACACAATTTTAGTTTAAAAATGTCATCTCAAGGTAGACTAAAACACACTTTTTTATCAAAAAAAAGCCCTCAGAAACATGCAGCTAAAAACATAGAAAACCTTCATGCACTGGCTTCTAGGCAGAATAGATTCAAGGTGCTCCTCCTGCAAAACTCTGAATGGACAATCACCGAAATCACCAAATCCTTGTCAGTTATGTGCCCTCTAGAGCACTGAGATTATCTGCTGCTGCTTTATTGGAGGTTCTCAACAACAGCCACAAGAAGATCGGGGATGCAGCCTTTGTTAATTATGCCCCTAGACTGTGGAACACATTTCCCATATATATCAGGCAAGCCAGCTCACGAGATACCTTTAAAACAAAGCTTAAAATGTTCCTCTACATGCTAGCATTTAACTAGCTCTGCAACTGCTGTCTGCTGCACCTTTAAAATGTTTTTAAAAATGTAAAATTGTTTTTATTTCACTATTATTTGATTATGTTTTTATTTTACTATTTCTATTTCACATAATTTATTAAATGTTTTTATTTCAAAGGGTCCTTTTTATTACCTTATTGTATTTTATTTTTTATGGCACTTTGAGCTTCTTGTGCGCTATACAAATAGAGTTATTATTATTATTATATGCGTGTGTCTAGTGCTGCCCCACAACCAAGCGGCCCCTGGACCGCTGGGCACCACCAGCCTGTTAACTACAGCTCTCCTCTAAATGATCCAGGCTCTTGGTATGGTCTTACCACAAGGACATGTTTAATTTGGTGAACTAGAGCAACCTCTCAGAACCTTTCCTATTGTTAATATGCACAGACAAAGCAAACAGCTCAATGACATGTCCATGATCAGAATGAACCCTAAAAACTGTACTAAACTTAATTAAATTTGTCATACCCAAGAACTGATGCTGGTGGATGATCGTTGATGATGTTTGGATGTGGATTCGCTGTATGGCCTTTGCTGGAGTAGAGGGTAGGAGACCTCAACCCCGTCCAAGGTCCCAGTTTCTCCCGCTGCTCTGGACTTATGCAGTTAGGTTGAGCAAAATCACTCTGAAGAATAAAATGTCTGTTGCCTGTTGGCAACTTTGTTTGTTCTCTCCCTGTACTTTCCTGAAATTGGTCAGTGGATCTTTTTCTTAGATGGAAATGTTGCTCGATGAACTTCGTCTCTACTTGTTAATGGCACGAGGTGGGGTCCTCTGCAGTCAATCCTCTTCAATAGGCGACCGTTGTTGGAAGAACGCAGAATGTAGCAAGACCCTGTATTTTATTATTTGTCGACTGCTCCTCCCTGTTCCCATTTTTGGTCATTACTCTTCCGATCAGAATCAGGTGATTTTCGGGTGATCAGTCTTTGTCATGTCAAACTGTCCAAACCACATCCATTATCTAGTTTTACTTTTACTCAGTCTTCTACTCGTGACTACAGCATCATAGCCTTGGTTAAATCACATACACTACTTATCTCACGTACACATAATCTTTGGTTTTACATACACATTCAAATCACAACATAACATTTATTTTGATTATTGTTAACTGTATGATTTCATGATTTACTGGGTTAACTATTCTTATTCTTTTTAGTTATCTCATCTTGTGGTTATATTTTCTTGGTACTTGTCCTCTCCATCTGCTCCTAGTACTTCTGGCAGTTTTAGGTACTTTCCTATTGTGTGGAAAATGTAACTGTACTTGATATTATTATGCATTTTTCAATCATTAAATAGAAGTGAAACAGGTCAATGAAGGGTCAGGTCACATAAATTGAAGTGCAACTTGATAGAAGGCAGTTTTAGGAGGTTTTTTTCAGGTGGTTAAAAAGGAAGCAGTAGAAGGAAGCTGTATTAACAGCAGAAGTAGAGTGTTTAGACTTTTGATATTTCAAGAAACTATAAACACATGGAGATCAATATGCTGATGGGAAAGAGGAAGCTGCAAACAACCAACCAGTGACCGACTGGCGAAGTCAGCGTATCCCTCTCTCGCTTTGAGACATCCTGTCAAGCATATAAGGTTATGTTAGAAGCTCATTTCTTGTTTTCTGTCAGATGGGGAAGCTCCTGTTGTGTGTTATCACAAACCACCACCAGGTGACACTGTTACATATAAGATGATCAGAGCTTCATGCAAAAGAGAGGCTTCATCTCAGCAAATATTCTCCAAATAAACTAAAGAAATAAAACATAAAACGTGTGCATGTTGACTAATGATCTGTGCACATCGAAGTGAACTGTCAAAACCTTTACAGTGAAGCCCAAACTACTACACCTGTCATGCACAACATTAATATTTCAGCACACTACTCAGTCATAACATCTGATAAATAATGAAGGTAACAACAGACAAAGCTTTTTACAAGTTATTCCCAAAATGATAGAATAAATAGACAGAAATGTATTAAATACTTAAATACTAATGTCAGCTCCTCCCTATGTTCCCTCCAGTGGTTCTTAAATGCTGCATACGAAGGATTCATCACAGAAGAGGCTGATTAAAGAGGTAAGACCACCAGACCAATACTCATATCGTGTAATTACCAACTTATTTTAGTGAGGACAGCAGATGAACTTTCTTCAGTCATATTCATAAACAATATAACTCACTAAACGAGATATAAAAACTGATTATTTTATATCATTTTAATCATCTATTTGTGTTTATGTTTTTCAGTGGATTTAGTTGTGAACCTTCAGTTGCACATGTTCAACAGAACATTTGCCACAGCAGTGTCACCTGTCAGTCATGATTGAAAGGTGACACTGACTCCTGATTGGTCGGGGCAGGTCTTTGATACCACTGCTCCACTTCCTGATCACTGCATTGACATCCAGGCTGCATCTGTATCCTCAGTGGCACTGTGTTCTAGTCAGTTCCTACCACTCGACTGTTACAGAAGTAGCTTCTACATGTCAAGCTAGCCAGTAGAACAACACTGCTATCTTGCCTGTCCTGTGACCCAGATATTTACGTCATGATTTTGCAGCATGAAGCAGACTGTTAGCTACCACGGCTAGTTAGCATCGCAGTCATAGCTGCCGCTTTTTACTCTCATTGGTGACGTAAACGACTACGGACACATTTTATTCACAGTACACATAGCTTTTATTTACTGAATAGTTTGCATTTGCATTTTAATACATTTGCTTTTCAAGGTTTGTATACAAACTGCGGTGGCCTGGTGGCTAAGGAAGCAGACTTGGGTCCAGAAGGTCCCTGGTTCAAATCCACCAGCTACTGAGGTCCCACTGAGGTACCCTTGAGCCAGGTACTGTCCCCATACACACACCCCAGGTGCCGCCCAGGCTTCCCCCTGCTCACTTAAGTGTGATGGGTTAAACGCAGAGGGTAATTTCGTTGTGTGCTCAATGACATAATAGTATTCACTTTCACTAAAAGTAGTTACATCACTGGACATCTGACCCTTTTCGCTCTTCCTGATTTCCTAAACAAACTTTGAATGAAACTGTAAAAATATGAAAACAATCTCTCCCTGGCCTCAGTCTCCATTTCCCTAGCTACCCTATTCACTAACAAACACACAGATGCGGTTGGCGATCACTATTTACTACTAAGTAATTTATTAATCCATATGAGCATCGGACTTCTGGGATAGCATAGTATAGATCGCTTGCATACTGCAAAATCCTACCAGAAGAGGAAGACATCCAGGGACATTTCTCCTTCTACTGAAAGCGTACTAATTTATTCAGACATATTAGCTCATGGCTTACTCCTTTTTGCTACTACATAGGCGGTTGGTAGAGGTATTCAGATGCAGCCCAACTCCAAATGATCATCAGTGTCAAGATGGCAGCACTTATATCTGAGCTGCTGTTTTCATAGAATCACTTTTGTACTTGTTGTTGCATTTGCTCTTTTTATATATATATATATATATATATATATATCGAAGATATATGACATTGTCTCATCCTGTAGCAGATATTCAGATTCTTTATTTTACGGTTTTGTACGTGATTTGCATGTGTTTGTCTAAAAGTTTGAAATGAGCAAAATGACTGAAGCAGCGTATAAAGGCCATTTGACCTTGGTTTACTTCAGAAGGATCCCAGAGGAATGTTTCCATAATAAGTTTATCTTGTGGAACACAGTTTGTTTGGGCCCCTTCGCGACCTGCTGACAGTCAAATTCAATTAAAACATGATGCCAACATCCCGGCAAACACTCCCTACTACTCTCAGAGAAAATGCCGCCTTTCAAAGTCAATTGTGTCCGATGTGAAGAGCCTGCCTTCATGTCCCAGTCTGGAGCCTTTTCACGTGCTAAAATAAGAGTTTCCCCCTCTTTCGTCGAGTCGACATGAGCAAAGTGAGCCCAGTGAAAGGCTCGGAGAGAGCTTCCATTTGATGACTGGCAGCCTCAGGTCTTGTGTCTGTGTGACACTATGAGCTGTGACAAAAGCTCGTCCTTTCTCCTTCTGCAGAATAAAACTGAGAGAAAAGAAAAGAGGTGGTGCATGATGGGGAGGAGGGAGGATTTGGGGTGGGGGGCTTTTGAAATGGCCTTGGTGCAGATGTATGGGGCAGAAGGATTAGGCTGTGGGTGTTGGTGATGTTCACCCAGTTCAACTCTCCCTCCGTCGTGGCCCTTTGTGGCTCCCAGCAGCCCCGGGGTGGTAAGCGGTCGACCAGCGTGCCAACAGAGCCCAATGTGCAGCCTGACAATGGTGGAGAGACCCCCCCATCCCCCCAGTGCAGCGACAATACGACCCAACAAGACACTGGAGTTTTGTTACTTATGATGTGTTAAAATAGCTTTCTGTAATCTAGTCCGCTTCATGGGCTTATCATGTTATTTTTTTGTTTTTTGTTGTTTTTTTCTTGATGTAAAAGTTTACAAAATATTAGTTAACATTGCTCATGTTAAATTTTTTTCCTGGCCTGGCCCTTCTACAAGAGCTACTGCTAGAGGTGACTGTAGAATACCATCTAGAAAAAACTACCTTTGCACATTCAGCCTTTTCTTACACCAAAACACCAAAACCTGTTTTTGTTTTACTAACTTTTTGCTGTCTTTTTAATCTGATTTTACCTATTTTGTGTAAGTGCTTTTTTCTGTGTCTTTGTCCTTGTCTGCAGAGTCTACGCTACTATTCTGTATCATGTGGCTATGTCTGTGTTGTCTTAATCATATTGTATTCAATGTACTGTATGTCTTGCCTTTGCCTAGGCTCTATGTTCAGTTACCTGTGCTTATTGTCTGAAATGTAGTGTCTGTGCCCTGCTTTTATGTTTTCATATGTGTATGTTTGCCTCCTTTATTTTTATTCACATCAACCTGCCAGGGACTACAGAAGAAAATTAGCCCTTGGTTAAATATGGTAAAATGGGAATGTAATTAATGTAAATTGTCCCTTCTTAAATAAATAACCATAAACATATTTATCTTAATCTGAGGGCAAACCTTTATTTAAAACTAATAAATGGAGTGCAATTAGATTTTAAAATGTAATGAAATGGAAGCTCAGGTACTGTGCATCATCCATAGGGCCATAAAAAAAAGCAAGACTGTACAAACAACAAATCTACATACAGGTTGACAACACAGTAAATGTGGCATCACTTCAAAAAGGTAACAGAGGAATCCCATTGTCACAAACTAAATGGCTGAACAATATTTTTCTGTTGTGGTCATGCAATGTTCAGCCCTTCCAGTTCATCAGTAAGTAAGAAATGTTGGTCTATCTGTTGGCCTGTTGGCCTCCTGACTCATCTTCTGTCAGCTCTTACCATTGGACAAATGGTTGTCAGTCATTTATCAAAGCAGATACCAAGGTAGAGTAGTGTTCCAGTGTTCAAATCAAGAGTCTGAAAAAGGACATAAAGGTATAAAAATGTAAGTAAAGAAACCTCACCAACTGTCTGATCAGAGAGCTGATACACAAATACAATCTGTTAGAGAACAGATTCATTATTTTCTTTACCCAAGCCTGGATTATTAAACATGCAAAGCATGCATCTGCTCAGGGGCCCACACCTTTGATTTGTTGGTAATTTTGTCTTGTGGCCTGATGTTGTCAACAGGTTTATGCGTAAAGCATCAAATCATAACAGCAGTCATGTCAGTTTTCAAAGATTAAGTGTTCAAATCTAGTTTTCAGACAAATCTTCACTTGAAATCAAGGTTGAACTATGATAATGATGTTAAAGCTTGTAGCTTGTAGTAATGGAACCATCCTTTAGTTACGCTGCTAACTCCCCAGAATAGACTGCTGGGGAACTCCCATGATACACTGCATCTCCTCTCTCTGCTGCTCTCTCCATTCTCTCGTCTCTGTCTCTCCCTCAGCCTCCATGTCTTTATATCAATATATTATATATTATTAACGTTTATCTGCTCTCTCTTGTCGTTGTGTCACCCTCACACCCTTTTCTTTTTACAGGGAGCTTTGACTCCAGAGCTGTGGGATCTAGATTCTAGATTCTACGCCATTATAATAATAATAATTACAATTATTATTATTGTTGTTGTTGATATTATTATTAAAGGGAGTTTTTACTCCATTATCGCCAAGTGCTGCTCGCTATGGGAACTGTTGGGTTTGTCCATTCTATAATGCAAAGGTTCAGTTGTCTGGTGGTTAAAGGAGCCAAAAATACATTTTGCCCCAGGGTGGAAGGTTAACCCAGCCATGCCTGTGCCTTTAAGATATTTATTTTTAATGTTAATATAACAGTGTGGTTCTGGTTTGTCAGTCCACCAATCACAGTTTTCAACTCAGGATGAAATACTTTGACTCTGTTTCATCAATATATCACTTCCTGATCTCCACACATCATCTGAATACATCACTCAGCATTGAAAAAAAAAAGAGAGAGAGAGTGAGAAGCACATATTCTGAGAGTTTATTGTGGAGAGGAATGCCATTGAATTTGGGTGTTTTTTTCACGCGCCAGCTTCTTTTGTGTGCAGGCTATGGAAGTCCATTGTGCAGGCAGACACCCTGAGAAAAGAGGCGAGCTTGGAGCCGTTGTCTGCCGGTGCTTCTGCAGCGCTCGGGCCCTAAAAAGACCTGAATGAAGCTCTGCCATCGGAAGCAGCCGGCCCGAACCGAGAGACAATGCCACTGGGCAACTTTGAAGACCAGCAACAATTAAAAATGCAGCTTCACTTTATTAATTATGCATTCATGCTTTTGTCTTGGCCTTTTCTTGGGAGGGGAGAATGGGGCAAGGGCGGGGGTGAGGGGGGCTGTGTGTGGTTGGATGTGAAGTTCAGGGGATTATGGACACTAACAGGAACTTGTGCAAGAAAAAAAAAACACTCTGGTATTCACCTAATAAAACCAAACTTTACTTCAGTAAGAAGACAAACAATTCTGAATGAAAAAGGCAGATCCAGAGAGTTCGGCAAAACTCTGAGTTTCATCTCCCAGACCAAGTTGCTAGGAAACTCGGAGTTACAGCTCGGAGTTGCACTTTGCAGACTCTTTTTCTTTAAGGCCTTTCTTCTCTCCTCCCTTGCTTGCAGGCAGGACACACATTAAGCAGCTTTCTGAAGGCATTGAGGTGAATTTCTGCTGGCCGCCGGCTCTGTCAGGTGGCTCTGTTGTACTCGGGGTCGCTAGCAAACGGCTCCTTTTGCACCAGCGGGAAGGTTTATTCAGAAAAAGCCAACACTGCTTTGAAAAATCACTCTGTTTTTTTTTTCTTCTTTATTTTGCTTGGGGTGGAGGGGGGAGGGTATGCCTTGTTTACAACCAAATTTGTGATGGGAATCACAGAGTCTCCTCCTGCTGGTTGAAATTCAAACTGCACATATGTTAAATTTCAGACTGTTAGTGAATGTGGTAGAAATAAAGTAATATATGTGTTTTGTGTGTGATGTATACATTAAGGTCATTTTGTCTCAGTTCTTTCTTTAAACAGGAATCAAGGAGTTACAACTTAAACCACATTATTTTAATTATATTTCTTTGCAATCTGGCACCAGGTACACAAAAGTAGCTGAAGGTACACTATCAGCAGCTTTTGTACCCAGGGATGTTTTGACATTTATCACTGCATTAAGTGACACGGAAGAAAATTTTAAAGTTCTGACACAAACTGATAGCTGATTGTTGGATGGTCCTGTTGCCTGTTGGGAGGTCATTCATCTGTCAGTCCCTCCAGGATTTCAGGCCTTTTTGGAGTTTGCTGAGGCCTAATTTGCCTGATTTCACAACAGCATGTCTGTTTTTCTCTAAATTGCGCTGAAATTTGCAGTGTCTTTAGACATTTGTTGCAATAAAGTTGCGGGAGCAAGTCTAAGTGATTTTTTTTTCCCCTTTCATAATTGTACATTAACAAATCATTTGCACTTTCAGTTTTGTCACAATATTGCGGAAGGAGAATACAGTTTTTACCTGCTTACAGAAAAGTTAAGACAGTCCATCAGAAAGTTGCTTCACAATAATATCATGGTGTATACAACATTATCAAAAGTCGTAAACTCCAACTTGTGTAGATATATAAAACCAACAATTGAATACAACTTCAAATTAATACAAATTAAAACATCTGATGAGAGCACATAACTTAACAGAAGAAAATGAAACCACTAATCTTTATTGGCGGTAATTGCGCTCGCAGCTGATTGGTCAAAAATTATGGAAAAGTTGCAGTGATTGGTAAAAAGTGTAAGGTCGCACAGAATTCATGGGGATCGGTCACAGTTAACAGCTGCGATCGCAGCATCGCAAATCATTGTCAAGGATCTGATCTGTGTGTTCACATGCTTTTAAGCAACAACGTAATATGTCACCATAACATGGTTGTATGAATCCATTATTCACCAGTTTGTTCTCTGAAACCATTAAAATGATGATTAATCTGACTTATTATCAGGATCACTGATGATAACTGGTGATAACCTCGAAGTTGGATCACCATCAACCAACTATTTACTTTTTCACCACCATGTTTCTGTTTTGGTATAAAAATTGCTGGGATTGTGTTGCATTCATGTACATTTCAAGAGCTAATTTCAAGTTGTCCACTAAATATCTGGAAGTATTGAAACAAATAGAAAAAACACACAAAATTTCTCTTTACAAAGCAAACATGTTTGTCTCCTGTGAACAGGGGTTAGTTCATTGTTAGGAAACTTGTGTGTATTTGAAACAGTGTCAGCATTTGATGGCACCATTTTCTGGATTTTTAATGGCCGCCATGTGTTTGGCATTGACCCTGAGCCATTGGAGATCGAGGTAACCTTTATCGCTCCCCAAAACCTGCACTCATGTGACACTGCAGGTTCTGACTCACTCATTTTACAATAACAGGACAGTAAACAGAGAGGAGGAGGAGGAGGAGGAGGGAGACTGAACTGAGTGGACAGTTGCAAAAACAGGTTTCTGTCGCAGATCAATTCACATTAGCTTCAGGAGATTTGTGGATGCAGCAAACAAGTGTTGGACAAACACAAGTGGAGCAGAAGAAATCTAAGTGCTCCAAAGTTCATGGCTTTTACTTTTTAAAACTATGACAGATTTTGAAGACTCTACCTTTAAATGTATGCAAACCGTTGCAGCAACAAAGACAACGCAACTAAAAAATTAAATGCGGCACAGAACAAATGAATAATGATGAAAAGTTGGTCGACAATCACTGTCAGCTGATGCTGAAGCACTTTACAAATCACAACTGATGTCACCAATAATTATTAGCTACTAGCAAATGTCCTGCTAATAATTGTAACTGTATACCAGCTCAGATTGCAGCCTCCAAAATTTTGTTCTGGCTCTTCCAACAAACAATGTAACTAATAAACAACTGGCTGTAGTTTTCCAGGAATATTCTAAAAACTTCACTGTGACGTTCATGATGACTTTGACCTCCAGAATCCAACGCGTCATATTTCACCTTTTCCAGGTAAGCTCCTGCTGACGACTGATTTATGTTTCCTGTAAAGTGACAAAATTACTTCAAGCTGCTGTAGTTTCTCTCCGTGCGAGCAGATTCAACCCGACATGTGTGACGAGTGCAGCTGGGGTCAGAGGTCACGTGTGTTGGCAGTGGGGTAAACTCACCATGTGTTTTAAATACAAACAGGACAGCATGAATGAAACAGCTGAATGCAAAGCTCATTAGTGCTGCAGGAGATTGTACGAAGAGAGTCAGAGATCGTATGGTTGGAGTGAACGCAGGAGCACCTCAACACATTCCTGCCTCTTTATTAAGGTGATCTGTGACCCTTCTGTCCCAAAATAGGACGTTTTTCCATTGTGTGAATGTATGTGTGTGTGTATGTGGTTAATACAGTGCATATCGGACCTCTTCTCTCTCTAAAAAGAACTTGTTGTCAGTCGAGAGACCACTTAGTGCTCTTATACTCTCGTCAGTGTGCAGATAAAAGCGAATTAGACCTGCTGTTTCCTGAAGCCTCCTCCACTGGAGAGGCTGGAGAGGACCGTTTTGTTTGCGGCGCTGGTATGCAGAGAGCAGCCCCAGACGCACAAAGACATCGGTAATAACAGTTAATCTTTGCAAAAGTTCAATGGCTGCCAAACAACCAACCAACCCAACAGGCCGGCAGCGATTCAGAGCCCAGCTCGACAATGGCAACGAAACATCAAAGTCAGGAGGCGGCACAGAGCAACCGGTTCCCATCACCTAAATCAACATGGCCTGGGCAGAAAGTAAACACGCAGCGTTAAAACAGGGTCATGTCCGTACGCATGTCACAGGCTGCTTGTTTGGATTCCACAACAGACATTTCCACCTTAATTAAACATCCAGTTGCTGAGAGTGTGTCAGGAGGGGTTTCTGTTGCACAGATTCATCCCCTGGAAACTTACATACTGTTATTCTTTATTTGTTTTACTGCCAATAATCTCATAAAAAGCCCATGAAAAAACAGCTCACAGCTCTTTTCTTGGGGACCATTTCAAGTAGCTGATTAATCCACATTTGATGCTCTGGTGAAGATTCTGGGCAACAGGATGGTGAATGAGGGAGGTCCTGTCCCATTTCATCCACCTTCACTAGATTTTGACATTGGCACTCTCTGGTTTTGCACATTCTCGTGTAAGGGTAGAGTGTCCGAATTCTTTTAAGAGCGAGGGGAAGTGCGTTTCAACCCTTAAAACGGAGGGAGGTCAGATGCAGACTTCGAACAAAGTGCATGATGAAATTACCCAGGATACTTTGCGAACTGTGCAAGCAGGAACAAAGATGGCAGCCAGTTTGGGAAAAGAACAGGACAAATAGAAATATATTTTCACAAATGAGTATCCAAATTTTTTTCAAAATCTGAAGAAGGAACTGTGGAGGCGATGCATGGAACAGAATCTCGATTAGATGATCTTTACCCCCGGGGCCTAGACACTAGTGGTGTTGGTGGTGGAGCAGGAGCTAGAGGACGAGAGCTGCCATGAAGAGGTCTCTGAAACAGTGGCTTGACTGGAGGGTTCAGGTGACCAGGTTAAGGTGGTGAAGGGAAGGAAGTGTGTCTTGCTGATGCACAATTGATTGGTTGAAACCACCATGCAGAGTGATGATTAGATAAAGACAAGGCTGGCAGGTGTGTGATGTGGATGACATGTGGGTGGTTCTGACAGTGAGTGTGTGCAAAGAAAGTCTTCCCGACAGATCTTTTGCTAAGCTTTGTTTGTTTTCGTGTAGTCCGTCTTTTTTCGTCCCTTAAATTTTTGCAAAAAATTCCACTCAATACATACAAAATACCATACAATAATACACCAGCTGGAGTCAGCATTTTTACAACCTAAATGAAAGTGTGACATAGGTGAACGCACTGGTGTCCTGTTTCACAGGGTAAGATCTCTACTTCTATCAGTTCATCATCAAGGTGTGTCAGAGGCCACTTGAAACCAGGTGCCAGTGTGAAAGGAAGAGAGAGTCCCACCGGCCCATCATCAGCCTGTAAGTCTGATCAGTCACTGTCTGCTGGAAATTATTTTCACTGTGTAACCCATAGTTACAGTTTACAGCTGTAAGAAAGGAAGAAGTCATGAAGAAAGAAGTCAGGTGATAATATAATGCTGATAATGTTATATTCTGATTAAATTACATTAAAGGACATTTGATTCCTCACAGTCTGGATGTTTATAATAATCTGGTGACCAATTCAATTTTACTCACATGACAAGTGTCAATGTCTGTCAATGTCACTTTCTTGACTTTGCGACGTGACAGAAATGCTGCATGGGTTTGATGAGGATGGCCGAGGGATAGTGGGGACTGTGAACCTGCTTCCTGACTGTTACCAGCTTCAGAGTCTGACCTCTGATCTCTCTGTTAGAAGGCGGGGGTGTGGGGTGTAGGATGGGGCTTACGCACTGTGGTCATAAGGGGGTGGGTGGGTGCGGTGGTGGATGTTTAATGACACCCGGTCTGTTCTCTGTGACACGACCTCATTACCTCAATCCGCATATTGATAGCAGGGACAGATTACCACCAACTCCACTGTTAAAGGCTCAGTTGACACAAATGGTAGATATTTCTTCGTCTTACTAGTTTTTCTTCTATATATGTTTGTCTTTTTTTTTTTTTCCTTTGTTTTGTCAGTAGGTTGTTGCATGTGTGTTATGGGCGTGTTGCCTATGACAGTCAAGAATCAAAGACAGAAATGAATCATAAAAATAATGATGAAGACTTCCCCTGAGCGTTTCCTTTCAGCTGACTCAGTATAAACTACGTGTGAATGCGTTGACCTGCACTGACTTGAAGCAGGGTGGAGCTGGAGAAGAGCACAAAGCTCAGCAGAAGTTAAAATGCACCAACAATAAAAACTGAACGTGTTTATCTGATGCCCTGGAAAAGGGCTGCTGGGAAGCGTTCCCTCTGGGAGGGGACGTGTTGTTGTCCATTTGTTTTGATGCCCACTGCTTTGTTCCCGTGAAACATCATCTGAGGGTGGGACCTGTCAGTGGATCTGAAAAGGGGTGTTTGCTGCAGATTTTTCTGTGACTTTAGAAGGAACCTGATTATTGTATCACTATCATTTCTTTATTTTATTTATCCTTTATGTCTTTTTTATCCAGTGAGGTCCCATTGAGATACAATATCTCTTCTTCCAGGGAGCTCAGGCCGAGATGGCAGCAAATGAGATAAAATAGAGAAAAATGTGATAAAAATGTTTCATATATATATATATATATATACATAAAACAGAGACAATTGATATTAACACAGACAAACACTCAAGATCACAGAACAAACCATATAAATGGTGGTGTTTGGTGTGATGATTTTATTTTCATTGTGCTTTACTGTAAAAGGCACGTTGATCATCTTTACTGTAAAAAACATAATTATAGTCATTGACTGAGAAGAAAAAAAAAAAACAGGTCTACCAAGATTATTTAAATCATTTAACAACTACTGAGCAGAAAAAAAAAATCTACAAGTACATCAACTCCAACTGATGGACATTAACAGCAAACAGTCTGGTGATAAATTTACCGATGACCTGTGTTTTTTCTTCCTAATGCATTTAGATGACCGCTGGTTTCAGCTAGTTTGTTCCACGGACAGTAATACAGTGGCTGACACCATTTCTCCCTCTGTAAAAGAACTGAAGCTAAAATATCACAGATACAAACATTGCTATCATAACACTGGTGATGTCATCTGGAGCCAGAGTCTGTGCAGCAGTGATAAGGAAGTGGAGGTGTGGCATCAAAGTCTGTGCACTTGCCCCAACCAATCAGGAGCCAGTGTCGGCTGTCAATCATGACATCTCAGGCTGTCTTTATAACGTCAATAATAATTAAAAAATAAAAATGATTGAAACCAAACAGATGAGAAACATAAAGACTGAAACAAATGTCAGTGTGACAAGAACAATCTGAACTGACTTTGATGTTTCAGTTTTGTTTAGTTTATGACGTGTACTGCAGCCAGCCACCAGGGGGCCATCAAGCCGCTTTGGCTCCTGTTTTTGAAGAGCTGTCATTTAAAAAAAACATTTAAAACATTATACCATCGTTGATTGGACAGTAGTTGTTAAGCTGAGTTGAGTTAAGTAGGACTCAAACATCACCAGTGTCACTTCCTGGCCATTTTTCTCTCTTAATGCTCTTCCTGCAGAATCAGTAATGTGTTGAGAACCTCCTGAACCACTGAACAGTTTTCTGCCTCTGGCTTTCAGCCGCTCATTTTGTCGTGGGAATATTTTCCTGCTCTGTCTCCTCCTGTCTAGTCATGTGGGCCCAAGCTGTGAGAAATGGCTCAGTTGAATGCCTCACATAGTAAACAGGTGAAAGGAGGAGAGAGAGGGAAGTTTCTCACTATCTGGCCTGTTAGTTCGCTCTGTGGATCATTTGAGGTCACAGGCTTCATGCTGAAGGGAAAAATCACTCTGAGTCTGAGTGCAGTTTGTAGGAAAGTCATGGAAAACTGTCTGAAACCCCCATCACCACCACCACAAAAAAAAAAAATCCCTGAATGGGTGCTCTGTGGGAGTACAACTAATTTTATTAGCCCCTTTGGAAACATTCAACCTAACAAGTGGAAAGCAGTTTCTGCATAAATTAAAGATAATCCAGAGTAAATTATGCAAATATATTCGCTTAGATAAAGGAGGGGGCGGTGTAGTCGTTTATTGTGAGGTTAAAAATCTGAGCCAGTGGTTGAAACTAAAACTGAGAGAAACTTCACTTAAAGGTCTGGAGAGGACTCGGCCCGCGGGGGAACAACGGGGAGACGATGCATCATCTGTTAAATCAGCTGCAGGAGGAGTGATGTGATGATCCGATGAATCAAATTTAAGACTTAATCAACATTTTCTTGCTGTAAAAAGCAAGAAAATCTGAAAAGTTTCAATTTTCAGACTGATTTTACTTGATGAGGAGTCCTGAGAACTTCTTGGAAAAATATCTGAGTCGACATCAAGTGAAGGCGAAGCTACGACGAATGTTCTCATCAGTTTATGATACAACTGAGACCAAGGTCAATGCAGGGTCGAACATCAGGGACTGCCATCCTGGTTTTTCCTGGTGATTTCTCTGTAAAACCTGAAGAATCATTTATTTACTTGTGTGTGTTTGTGGGAATAAAGACGCCACCACAAACCTGGTTAACACCTGTAACCCCAGAATCCACTTCCGTCACTTCAGTGAGCCGCTTAACTTTACGCAGTTTTATTTGAATAACTGCTCAAAGGCCAGAGACGAAACTCTGAACAGTAAAAACACATCTCAGGATCAGTACGAGCAACTTTCACTCAGTGTTTTTACGTAACTTTAAAAGAATGGATGAACAGCAGATAAAAATAACAGACAATACACTTGCTCCACATTCCCAAAGTGAATTGTGTTTTCTGGGTCACCGCCGATGTTTTGGTCTCCATTTCAGTGCGAGGTGGAAGTGACTCTTGGAGGGGAGGGGTCAGGAGGTCAGCGGCCCCTGAGAACCACACACACACACTTTAAAATGACAACAAAACAAAGAGACCTCCACTTCTGCCATTTCAGTCAATTACTCTCTACGTTGTGTTAATGACTCCCTGCTGCCGAGTGCCACCAGTTTCTGCTGCGCCACCTGGTGACATCCTCTGAGCTTCAAACACAAATATAACGCCACATTCACACAGACGCAGCTCATACAACTGCAACAGGAGTCATTTTGTGTATGTTTGTCCTGTGTCATGATGCTTTGTGTGAGTTATAAGCATGACCTCAGTTTTGACTGGACTGAGCTCCAGGCGTTGTCGTCTTTAGTTGGGAGCTTTTTTTGGAAATAAAAATATTTAGGAAAACATGATGAATTCCACCTGACTGAAGTGGGCACAAAGGTTGGACAGAGGATGGCGCAACAACAGACTGTATGAACATCACTCCAAAGACCAGGCTTCACATCCACAATCCAACCAAAGCACAACAGAACTCCAGTTCAGTTAAACATGGAGATTTTTGTTGAATTTAAATAAAGTGATTGTTGTTCAACTTTTTCTGGATTAAAACCAGAACAGGACTTTTCTCAAACATAAACCTAAGAACTTTGAGAATTTAAATATGTGAACTTCCTGCATATGTACATGAATCATCCAATCACATATCACTGCAGACTAACACACACTGAGACCTCTTCTTCAGCAGTCGAAGGCAGCAGATCAACAAGATGGTCCAGGTGTCCCTCTGTCCAGAGACACTGGATGAGATATATCATCTCCAAAATTGCAAATGATCATGGGTTGATTAGATCAATTGATTATCATCAACTGATTTAAAGTCGTCTACAGCTTTTAACCTTGAGACAGGAGGCTCTTACTACTCGCACTTCTTCACTTTCAAGACAAAAGCATAACTTTAAATACATTTGCATTAAAACTGTTAATAACCACAGCTGAAGTCAGTGTGGGAGCTCAGTGAAGCTCACATTCCTGGGCCCTGGGGCGTGTTGATGCAGCCCTGGAAATTATACTGAGCTTCGTGAAAAATTATAAAGTTGTCTACCGGAGTTTTTTGTTTTTTTTTTTTTTAATTTTACTCTTTAATTTTCATTGAGTCCACCTTCATGCCTTTTCTTTGTGTTTTTTTACTCCCTCCTTCTTCTACCCTCCTTATTGTTTCTTTTCGTCTTCCTTGCCTTTTCTTTTTCTTTTCCCTGGTAACTGGTCCTGATCTAAGCAAACATCAGAAACCATCTAAGATGAACCTGTTTCCTGTCAGTGTGTGTGTGAGCTGTGCTTGTGTGGAGGAAGTGAGGCCGGTGTGGCTGCAGGCTGTGGGCGGTGCGCAGCTCCGCTCTGGCGGCTGCTCCTCACTCAGTCAGTCGGTGTGGAGCAGAGCGGACGCGCCGGGACCCGGGATCAGTACTGACACATCGGAGCAGCAGCCACAGCACGAGCGGCGGGAGCGGAGCGGCATGGACCTGTGAGGGCAGACAGAGGACCAGCCGGACCTTCCCCCCACCCTCAAAAAATCTGTCTCATTTGTTTATTTAGCGCAAACTGCAAACTTTCCCCGTCATGGAACGCACGGGCTGCTGGCTGATCCTGGCTGTGCACTTCATACTCATTTGCCAACGAGGTAAGACGCGCTGTCATGGCACATGGCGCAGAAACCTGTAAACCTTTTCATATGTTCAGTTTGTGCTGAGACTTTGTCTGAAGCTGTTGCGGGGACTCTGCGCTGTTGGCGCAGCGGCCTCAGGTGAACTGCGCTCTGTCCGCACAAACAGCGGAGTCTGGTGGAGTTTAAGTTTGTTGTGGTTTGACTTTGTTTGTCTCAAACATCCCGCGGTGTTTAGACCAGAGGCGACGCGTCGGTGCGCAACGCGTCGTGCGTCTTTGGACTCGTTTTTCCAGCACAGCGTGAGTCTGAGTGCCCCGGTCATGATCACCCTCCTGTGGGATCCCACATTAAAACGATGAGGGTCACAGCGCGTCACGTATCTGCTCCAAACAGGAGCTGTCAAGCATGAAAGAGAAGTTTGGACACGGTCGTCGGAGACTCTAATCCTGTACTGCATCTCAGTTACAGACACTGTCACTGAAACAAGTGCACCAGCAGACATTTGCTTCATCTTCATCCTTTTTACAGAAACTAACAGAAATATGCTGAGCTCCAGTGTTCATAGTGTAGTTGACACCACAGCAGCAGCCTCTTTTGGCCTTTGATGCAGTAATGTAGATTAGAACCATCAATTGTTGAATAGTGGAACAGCAATAAATAATAAGTACCTCAACAATCAATTGATTCTATTCAAGAAAAAAATCCACGTCCTGGTTTTCTGCTTTTTATTGTCTGATATGATGGTAACTTGAATATGTTTAGGTTTTGGACTCTGGTGTTTTGTTTGTTTTCTTATACAACTGCTGAACCAAAGAGAGGCCAGAACTCTCAAATATTAAATACTGTTTAAATACAAACAGTCACACTAGAACTTTATAAATTAGCTGAAAAAGCTCTGATGAAGGTGTTGGTTTGTCAGCACTAGGCGGTGCCGCAACAGGGCGGGGCAACTACTGTTGTATTCATGTGAATACTTCTGATTATGTCATAAACACGTTATTTTGAAGGTTGAGTTGTTCCATGAATCGTCACCTCAAGGTGGTGGAGGAGTTTGAGTGGCTTAGTGATCCTAGGAGATATGTTGTCGGAGGCAGTTGCCCCTGGTTGGGTCTCCCAAGGCAAATTGGTCCTAGGTGAGAGACCAGACGAAGACAAGTCACAAAACCATCATGAAGGACAGACCAAAGCACCAAGAACCCTTGCTTTGACTCAGGACACCAGGGCCAGGTCTGGGGAGGGGCTCATGGACGAGAATCTGGTGGTCGGGCCTTTGCTCGTGAGGCTCGGCTGGGTTTAGAACAAGCAACATGGAGCCATCCTCCCGTGGGCGCACCACCTGCTGGAGGAAGGAGTCATGGGGGTCCAGTACAATTTGGATCGGGTACCTCAGCATTTATGCTGAAGCTGCTACCCCCACGACTCGGCTGGATTAATGGATGGTGTTCTAGTTTGGGTGCTTTATCTAAGGAGCTGGCATAGCCAGTTGTCTGAGAAGGATTCCCTGAAAAAAATCAGGACTTATTCAGGACTCAGTATGGTAAGGGACTACACTTCAAAAGTCATTGGGGTTATCATGTTGTCGTCAGTAAATGCTGGTTCTTTCACTGTGCAGGCAGAACAAAAGAGCGATCACATTACATTTGTAATTTATTCACATACATTTCTCCCGGCTGGCTCGCTGACATCAGGGATCAGCTGCTTTGTCTGAGTGTTAGAAGGCGTGTCCACCCTTCAACAGCATGGCTTACACTAACGTAGCAGCTGAGGGTTAGTAAGTCTCTCCACCTTGTTGGTATTGTCTGATTTTCTGAGACCCTGTGGAGCTGGTATTTGACCTAACGAGTTCCTTTTGAGGGTTACCTTCTGGCTTTTCTTATTAAACTGATGCACTTTTAGCGCAGAGGAGACATGATGTCTGTTCAACTTGAAAAGAAGCATGAATCGATAGAGGCCACACATCACACACAGACAGAGAAAGAAAAAATGAACAAGTATTGTTTTGCGACTCAAACTAGAGCGACTTAATATAATCTGACAATCATGAAAAGAAACATTTAAAACAGTTCAAAAGAAAAGACCATAATGCCCAGACTTATAGAAAGAGATTTACAGCACCAGGATGAATATAAATACATATGATAAAAACATGTGACACAGACCTCAGACAAGTCCAGACTGTTCAACACCATGTGAAAAAGTATATGGATGCATCCACTGTTGGAGGAAACAGACTAAGTTTTGGTCCATATAATCACACTCATGATCTCATTTGCCAGATGTGAGTTTACCCCAGTTTTGTTGGAATTATCTGTATATTTTCTTTTATTTACATAAAAACAGCAGAAAACAACCTGTTGTTTTTTTTTTCTTTCTTTCTTTCTTTTTGTCTTTTTCTTTTTTTTAGCTGTAGCACAATGGTACCGTATCAATGGTGCATTGTATCCTCTAAACCTAATGATCCTGCAGTCATGATCTGTACTCACTAAGAAAGACGTTCACTCATTATGTTAAATTGCACTAAAAATCTTGTATTGTGTCGTTTTGGATGTAATCAGCTAAATTTCAGACATATGCAATGTCTTTGGAAAGTCTGTGACCTTTACTAGAAATTCAGAGAGGTAGTATAATTGGGGATTTAAGGCTTCAGTGTAGATGAATCAGGATGTGGTTTGCTCTCCAAGGCGTACAGTGCTGTTGCATAGTGCCAGAGAGGACACTGATCTGCTTGGTTGAATCTTTTTGGGGAGGGGGGAACGTGAAGGGAGAAGCTGCTCAGAGCCAGTTTTAATCTGAAAACATGTGAAACCTTTTGTGGCTTGGCCAGCGAGCCCGGATCTGTGCTGGACGGTTCGATACCTACAGAAAGGCTTGGGACTCCATCATGCCCTCCCTCCTGCCTCCCCCCTCCTCTGTCCTCCCTCCTTCCTCACCCCTTTCTCATTTGTTTTTTTTTCTTTTAAATGAAGCTGTGATGAAACGTTGCGGTACAAAGGGAGGTGTGAGCTCGCAGGCAGCTCAGGAATGGTTGATGGTGGAAGAAAAGACACATGAGGAGAAAACTCAGCACCATCTGTCCCTCCCCAACAGATATTTGTGAATGGGCAGTGCCAGCCGTGCCCTGTGCTCCGTCTGGGCCTCACCCATTCCCCGGGCCTCTTGTTGTCTAACAGGGAGTCTACAGACAGATGGCCGTCACAGTCAGCCAGTCTGTCAGTCAAAAACAGACAAGGGGCATAATGTCCACAGGCACAGACACTGAGGTGTCAAAAATATGTCAATGCCGTTATTAAAGACAATCTAAATTATGTTGTCATATCATAAAATTCACAAACACCTGAACACACAAATGATGCACATGTTTTTTTATGCAATGAAAATACACTTATACTTGATCAGTGAAAACGATTTTTGCGTTTCAGTCATCAGGTTTTAAAGTTTGCTGCAGGGTTGACGACATGTTCGTCGAGGCGACGACTTTGTGGTGTTTAATCAATCTGTTTTCTGAAGCTCTGTTGTGAGCAACAGCAGCAGCAACAGCAGCAGCAGCGGTGGTGTGTTGGAGCGCTCGGCTGTCACTGTGGATTTGTTGCATTGTGTTTCACAGCCGTTTTATTTTAACAACAAGGTCCCTGCCTCACAAGTGAACAGCTACAGATGTAACACGCCTGAAACTTTTAACCAGAGAGGACGCTGCCACAAACATTAGACTACATCAGTGACTGAATGTTGATTTTTGGGGCAGATACTACTCTCAGGGAGGAATAAATGTGATATGGATGATGTTGCTCCTCTGTACAGGCTGCTGTTGGTCCGTCTGTAGTGGAGATGACTGATTTTCACATTGGTCGATACACTCTGATATATTCAGATATCATTATAGGCTGAAGTAGAATAATAAATAGATTACATTGCTGTGGTCAAAAAATCCAGAACTTCAGGTTTTAGATCATCAGGTTTTCAATCATTTTTTACAGCAGGATGTTGATATGAAGGGTTTTATACAGTGTGGCCTCATCATGGATTGTTTGCTGACTATTGTCACCTCAGATGACCTCTTCTCCAGTCTTTCCCCTCTTTCACATTCATGTCTTTATTTCCCCCTGTTTCCCACCATCCTTTCTTTCTGTCTTGTCTCTTTTCTTTCTTCGTGTTATCCCTCCATCTCTGTCTAAACCTGGGGAGACGTCCCTCGCTGCCCTGCTGGTAGTCTGAAAAAAAAAGCAGATTTGGAGTCGTAGCAGCAGCAGGGGTATTTGATGACCAGATTAGTGGGTATTAGGCTCAGCAGCCTTCACTCAGGCAGACACAGGGGCCACGGGTTTGAATCCTTCAGAGTCGCCCCTGGGCTGAATGCAGGCCGGGGTTACGTGGGGGAAACAAGTAGCCGAGTCCTCAGCGGAGGTCGGCTGAGGAGGCCCGTCCATCCTGCACCGCCTCCTCGGGCCTGACCCGCTGAATTATGCTGTCAGAGGGGAGATTTGTTTTGTAACAGTAGGAAAGGGGGGTGGTGTAAGGAGGGGTAGGTCGAGGAAGGAGGAGGGTGGAGGGGCAGTGGAAGGGTAGGGTGGGGTGCAGAGCAACAGAGAAAAGAAGAGGGTGAGGGGTGGGATTAGAGGTGGAGGGGGCATTAAAGCGTGACGCATGATGGCACTGTGATTTGTCCCATTGGCGGCGGCGGTGGTGAGGAGGAGAGGACGCTGTCACACTGTGAAGCTGGAGCAGAAGTGTGGGAGCGCGGTGTTAGGAGGGGGGGGGGCACACATCCACACACACATTCTTTCTCCGACACCTCAAGGTTGGAGGCCTCGTAGAGCGATGGAGCGCAGGTTAAGCAGCACTCCTGCCTTCATTAGTCTTCGTTAACATCCTCAGCCTCATTACCCCCTCCACCCCCCATCTCACTGTGTGTCTCCCATCTCCGTTCTCAGGCTTCAAGCACTGTAAAAAAAAAAAAAAAAATACTGGTCCAAACAAGTTGTCCGGTCTAATTCTAATTCAGAATTAGAATTCTAATTCTAATTCAGTGTTTCCCAACATTTACTGTACATATTTGACATTAGAAAAAATCCACAGCACATGACCAAACAAACAAAAAAAGTATATATATATATATATATATATATATATATATATATATATATAATAAAATATATTTTTAGTAATTAAGTAAAGTAAGTAGCAACCTTTTTTTAACATGAGCAGCCACACAAAATCAGTTTTGTCTGAAAGTGACAAAATAGAATCACTTCCTGTACCTGTGTCACATAAGTGTCTCCACTATCTATCTATCTATCTATCTATCTATCTATCTATCTATCTATCTATCTATCTATCTATCTATCTATCTATCTATCTATCTATCTATCTATCTATCTATCTATCTATCTATCCGTCATCTATCTATCTGTTTGTCTCTGTCTGCCTGTCTGTCTGTCAACACCAGTTCGAAAAAAATATAATAATAATGATGATAATGATAAATGGTGTGATAAATAATGAGTCTCTTGGTCATCAGTCTGACACCTCCGGATGTTGTGTCTGCAGCCTTGTCATGTTATAACAAATATTTCTTCTTCTCCCTCCATAAATGTCATAGAATACGTTTGATTTTTGGTTTGATCAAAATGTTTTGACCTGTACAGACTTACAGGTTTTTGCAGTGCATTCCCCCAGGGCCAGCTCTCTCTTTCTGTCCCTCAGTTTTTTTTTTTTTTTTTTTTTTTTTTTTTTTTGTTTCTAACTCGTCAATCTTCTTTAACATTTTTTTTTTTTCCCGTCCGCCTCCTTTTTTCCTTTTTCTTTCCCCGGCTCTTAATCTCTCATTTTCTCTCGTCTTTTCACAACTTCTGTGTGCGCTGCTGCACATCCTCTGTCCTCTTGTTGTCCCACTTTTCTCCCCCTTTTTAGAGCCTTCATCTTTCTACTGTCTGCCCCCCACCTCCTCCCTTTAACGTTTTTTAATCCTCCTCCTCATTTGTCTCTCTTCTCGTTTCTGGGCGGTGAGGGATGAGGGATGTCTAGGGAGAAATTTATTTTTTTTGGTTAGTCGACCATCTTGTCCCTGCTGGTGTCCGCCTGGCACTCTGCCACCAACACCCCTCCTCTCCGTGCCCACCGCTGCTCTGGACGCTGTAATGGATGACGGGGCAGATCCGGGTGGCCCACAGTGCCTCTGAAAGGGGGGGGTTCACACCGGGGCCCATTGCAGTGGAGAATAAGCGGAGCCCCCATAGAGTAGCTGGTGGAGAGCCATTTGATTTGTCCTCCACTTTTCTCCTTGTTTTGTCCTGCGAGTGTGTGGTCTCTCTTCGATCGTGAACGTTCGATTGGCCTTCGTCTCTCAGACGGCTGAATGAACTCCTGAAAAAGTGATGAAAAGGCCAGCGATTAAAAGGCCTGCGTTTGTAGGATGTGGGTGGGTCAAAGTCCTCTTCAGTAAATAGTAAAAAAAAAAAAAAAAAAGAAAGAAAAAAAGGCCAATTCGCTGCTTTTCATCATCAGTGAGCGGCCGGCGTTGGTGATCTGAGCAGGTGAAGGCGGACGTACTTTGGGCAGATGTTGGCCAAGGCAAAAGGATTCGATGGCCTTAACAAGGCTTTTCAAGTATTTACAGGACATTTACATTTTACATTTCAGGCATTAGTCTGATCCTCTTATCCAGATCGGCCTCCATTGAGTGCAGTGGGAGAATGAGCTGAGGCTCCTCGATCAGCGTCAGTACAAGCGAGCAGCAGCAGGGGGCCGAGGCGTATGGCGCCGCATCACAGACTCAGAGGGAATTCGACAACAGGAAAGGGCAGAGAGTAGAAGAAGATATATTTTTCATGGAGGATTTCATTGCTACATTTTGAAAACTGAATAAAGCATTAATGATTTTTAGGCATAACAACTTCACAGCAAGAACTATATATTTATTTTTTCTGGTCAATGTGCAAGCAGTTACAGCCTGTCAACTCTTTGCTCTGGTTTGGTCTCCACCAACTTCTCATATATGAACATGTGGCTCTTTAATGCTTCA
The DNA here is from genome assembly GCA_016801845.1 of Polydactylus sextarius. Taxonomy (NCBI): domain Eukaryota; kingdom Metazoa; phylum Chordata; class Actinopteri; family Polynemidae; genus Polydactylus; species Polydactylus sextarius. The sequence goes on along the minus strand of CM028921.1, from coordinate 13,657,362 downwards.
TGTTGCCTTCAGTACCTGCTAGGACTGTCAAGTAGGGGGGGGCGAGTTGTCTAAAAGATCATATCAAAATCTTTTTGTGTAGAATCAGGTTTCTCCCAACAGGTTTATCTGAGCTCATCAACACAAAGTCTGCCACTTCAAATAGAGAAGAAGGCACAAATGTGTGCTTTATGTTTTCACAAGTCCTAGTTCACATGGAGTCAAAACATATTTATTTATCAGCTTTTGTATGGAAGAATTTTAATGTGAGTAGCTGGTGGGAGTTTCTTCACATTTGGTCTTAAGGTTCACTCAAGGATAAACTGATTAAAATTTGGTTTTCAAAAAATTGAAGGTCAGTATAATTGCTGTCATTTTCCCTGAAAATTGACAATGACGCTTTTGATCAGTTAACATTCACTGCATCAGCTCAGGACTTGGGAGTTTTGTTACTTTTATTGAGGAGAAAGGAAACACTTGTTGTGTCTTGTATGACATAAAGAATAAAATCTCAGGTAATGTCCTGAGACAGACAAAAAAGTTTTATTTTGCTGCAGTCTCCAAGGGCTTCACTTTGACCTGTGGTCTGATCAAGTGTCAGGTCAGGAGTGAAGATAAAGAATTGCAGATTCTGCATTATTGGAGTCACGCAGCAGTGAGCAGATGTTTAACCCAGACTCACTGAGCTCTTCTTCGTATTGGTCAGACTGGTTGTGACACCTGTCTGCTGCTCAGACTGAAGCCTCAGGTGGTGTTGACACTCCTGAGCTGAGGCTCATCCGCAGGACTGATTCTGATTATCTTTGAAGTGCCAGACACTTAAAGCACTTACATCTAATTGGAAGCAGATTGTCACATTATCACTGAATGCAGCTAAAATTGATTCGAGATGAGTCCAAAGTGGATAGCTGCCAGATGTGCAGGTAGATCCTTTTCCCCAGATGTTTTCTAGTGTTCAGATAACCAATAGTGAACCTACGTTGTGTGTTCAGTTTTCCTGTAGCAGAGCTGAAAGTAAATTTGTGTATCTGGTGGTTCCATAAAGAAGGTTAAGAGACTAAGTGTTCATTCTCCGTTGATCCTGGATGTCCTCAGCAAATTTGATGATGTTGAAGTGATGGGAAGATGCATCAACCAGATACATCCAGAGAAGCAGCAACACTGCAACAACACTAAAGCTAGAATGCTAACCAGCTAACATCCAGCTCATCTTGTCAATGAAGACCTCAGTCTGTCCTGCAGAAGCAGAAAGTGACAGTCATATTTAGAAGCACAGCAAATGTACGTGTTGAATGAGAAGTGGAAAATGTTCATTAAGTTTTCCTTTCCAAGCTGTGACTTCTAAATGTTTGGTTTTGTCTTAAACTAAATGATACTTAGGGTAAACTTGTTTATCGTCTGTGATGAGTGGAATAAACTTCAGCCTAGAACTATGAAAACCATCAACACAGCAGCTGTGATTCCCTCCATCTGAGCAGCAGACGGCTGTTTCCACATGTTAGCATCTGGCTGACTGGTACAGAAGGCGGGGATGGGCACCTGGGGTGCTGGGAGGCAGCTGGTGGTGAAGGTGAACAGCCGGAGGTTGTTGCATTCAAAAGAGATTTGTTTGGGACAGTAGTCATCTTTATTTGCAAAAAAAAATGTCATTTATGCCTCAGCTGATGAGTCATTGTATGTAAATATGTTATAAAGAGTTAAAACTTGGATAAAATGTGTTTCATGGTCAAATAACCACAACAAGGAAACGTCAGCCATCATTAGTTTACCTTTCCAATGGGGAAAATCCAGCAGAAGTGTGTCAAGGTTGAAGAGGACAAAGTGTAAAATCCATAATTTCCTCTGTGTCCCGCCGCCCGCTGCTAATTTCAATTAGGTCATCCCTCAAAATAGTCGTGTGTCCCCAAGGCACCATCACAAAGTGTCTGCCTGTTAATGAGCCGGCGATTGTGCTGCTGCTCCTGCCAATGGTGATGGCGATGGTGATGTTCACACAGGTGGAAAAAAAGCAATTAGTGTTTGAGCTGCAGTGCAGCAGAGAGGACAGGTGAAGGGTCATCACTGTTTTCAGGAGTTTCGCTCCGAACGCACAAGATGTTGAGTTTTTCTTTTGTTTTTAAGCCTGAATTCAAACCAAAATCTGAATTGTATCTCCAGGTTAGAAAATCAGCTGAGGCATTTTGTCCTTATCATTTTATTACACATGAATATAAAAGCTGGTTTTGTTGCATATTAGATCATTTGAGCAGTATTTTTTTATACTGGCTGATCCCCGCACAGCAGGAATATACAACATCATTTGAAGATAATTGTTTTGTGTTTGATAATAATGATAACAACAATAATAATAATTATAATCGAGCATCATACACAGACGTGATCATTGTCAGGTGATGATGGTTATAGAGCTGCGATATTTTTAAATGTTAAATAAGTTAGACCTCCAGCAGCTCTAGCAAGTTCAAAGTTGTAACCTGGAACATGTGTTGTTGTATTTGCATCCATCTGCTCTTGACATTTTTTTTTAACATTTTTCATTTGCGGCTCAGAACGTCACATTGTTGAAATGGGACATAAACAGCACTCGTCACATCCACTGAAGTTATGAAACCATCAGATGTGTGTGGATTTCCAGTGTCTGTCCTGCTGATTTTACTGCCTGTGTTCACCGAGCTGGCAGCTGGTAAATCCTACATGACCTGAATGCGACATCAAAAAAAACAACAACTTCATGAGAACTCGTGTTCTACAGGATGTCACAACGTCATTCTCATCTAAAACTTGAGTCGACAAGTCACTGCAACTGTAAAAAGTTTATAGTATGAGTGACAAGGGGGGCTGCAGGCACACACATATACACACACACACATACACACACACCTACACACACACTTCCTCTCTCTTTGTCTTTCCTGTGGGATACAGCGTTGGCACTCTCCTTCTTCCATTCAGCTCCAGTGTTTAATTAAGTCGTTTTTCTGTTAGAGGAGCTTTCTCTCTGGGCCTCTGACAAACTGTTTCGTCACTGTGTGTACGGTTCAAATAGAAACACGTCTGCTGCAACCAGAGGTGCTCTGCCATGCAGAGACATAGGTGACAGAGGACACACGTCTTCAGGTTGTCAGTCTCAGGAACATCTGGAGGGAGTTTCTCCAAATTTGATACCGACTTAAAACTGAACTCATTAGATTCTGGCAGCCGAATGTCACCTCAGAAAACATATTGTTATGAATGAATCCTTTAATGACAGGATAAAAATGGTAGTCTACATAAAATGACAACAATTTTATTTTATTGATAAGAAAAACAGCACCGTTATGTTGAAAGTTCTGCTGACATACTGACCCAAAGTGTTTCAGATGCTAAATTCAACCATTAGCCATTTTTTAGTTCTTTGCCTCTACTGAAGCTGGCATGCTAACCAGGTAGCACTAGCCCATCCCGTCACTGTAGCGTCCAGCTGTGGCTTGGGAGGAATGCCTCATTGCCAAATTGCCGCTGATGTTCTATCAGTGTGTTGAAAGTAGCTTTGGACAATAAAAGTCTGTTAAATGGAACGATGCAGCTTTAGCTGTAAAGTTTCTTTGAACCACTCTCCCTCTACATACAAACCACCACTTTGTTCTCTGATTGATGCCAACATGAGCCACATGCTACATGAGCCTACGTTTAGTGCTTCCAAATGTTTTCCTTTAAACTTAATTTGCTGCTGTGCCAAGACAAAATAAACCATTATTTATGTTCTGCTCCACAGCAGTCCAAGCAAGCTGAAGCTGGCACAGCTTCAGGTTTTAAATAAATAAAGCCGTTCAGAGATCGTTGTGTTGGAGCCGTCCCTTTCTCGGTTTCCTCCTAAATCTTCTTCTTCCTGTAAACAAGTCGCTGTGAGTAGGAGCTCTTTGTTTAAAACTCCCGGTGGCTCTCCTAGTATTTGGATCCGCTGAGGTTGCGACCAGGCAGACCAACACACAGAGCCAGGGACGGAGCGAGGGAGGAGGCAGGCTGCAGGTTTTGCTAGAGATTGATGCAGCAGCAGAGGCTGGCATGCAGTGAAGAGCGGGCAGGTACCCAGCAGACATTTACCAGTTGAATAGGTGCTGATGTGACAGCCTGCGTCAGCGCTCAGCACTGGTGTAAATACAACAAAGGGGAGTGTAAGTTGAGACAACATCTGCAGTCGCTGTGAAATGGGGGCCTGAGTTTCCAGAAGACCTTCAGTTTTTTCTGTTTTGTCTGAGTTTTATTTAATTGTTTATGTTAAAAGAAATCCAAGTCTCACAGACTGTTCCCTGTGACCCAGCCTGATAAAGGTTATTCATGTTCATTCAGTTTTTTTCTTGCTGGTTTTGCTGAGCCAGTTCAGATGAAACCATACTCACTCTTTTACAGAATAGCTGAAGGCTTTACCCTGGATAATGAATCATCTGAATATTGAAGATCCACTGATTTTTTCCCTCTAGCTCCACTATAAGGTCTCTCAGCTACACGCTCAACATTAACATTACCATTGTAAGTTAGTATGCCAGGATTCGCATGTAACTCAAATTCCTTGAGGTCTGACTTAGGGAATCAGGCTTTCAACAATCAACAGGACAAACGTTGACCTGCTCTGTGTTGAGTGGAGCAATGGGACAGATGTAAAACTTTCTGTCTACTGGTCGGAGCAGCAGGCTGAACCTTATTAGTGTTTAGCTCAAGACAAAGAGAATAAAATGCATGTGGAGGCTCAGTGGCCGTTCGACTGAAGTCTGAAGTGATGGAAAGTCTAGACTCTAGACGGTCAGATTCATTATTCACCAGCTCCCCGGTCAGGACACATAAGTTGTTTCTGACCACAGATACAGGTCATACCTAAGTGCATTAACACACACACACACGCTGCAGTCAGGGAGCTGTTCAGTCTTATCACAGTTCAGTGCAGAGGAGCTGGTGTTAGAGGACGTTGACCAGAGACGTTGCACTGTAGTTAGACACCAAAACACACACACACACACACACGAAACAGCAGGAGACCATGTCCACTCACATTACACGATGTGTCTATTACGCCACCACCTCTTCACTGGCAGACACCACATTCAGTGGCAGTGAAACTGTCGTATAGATCCTGGACTTCCTCTGACAAAGCTGTTGTAATTTTATTAATAAAACACCAAGATGATTCACAGATTTACCCAAACACCACCTGTGGTTGGCCCCACGTGTCTCTGATTAGATGGTGCTGTTGTGGGTTTTTCTAGCTCTGTCTGTTTTAGGTGTAGTTTATGTACGTAATTGTATATTTTCTTGTTTCTTGCTCTACATCCCTCTCAGACAGATGGCTCTGATTTTTTAAAAGAGAAAAAGATGTTTATAAAACAGTATTACCTGAGCTGACTGTTGTCAGCCTCATTTTGGTTGAGTTGTTTTCTTGCATTCATTCCTGCCGTGTGTGTGTGTGTGTGTGTGTCGTCATGTGAACTCATCCTCTCAGCAGCTCATCCTCTTTCATGTCTCTGCCTCCTTTTAGGGCTGATGGACTCAGCCTGTAGATAATCCACAGCTTTTGTTCTTTGCCATTTATAGTTAAAAGGGAAGATGAGAACGTCTGATCGATGAGGAAAACATCCACCCAGAGGCCCGATGACTTTAGTTTTTTACAGAGTTGACGCTGCCAGCTACAGGTGTGGAGCAGACGGTTTCATTTGTGTAAAGCCTGCAGCGCTCTGACAAGGCGCTTTGATTTCCTGTTGGTGGTCTTATAGTGGACTTTTCAGTCTTTACGCAGGATCTGCTCTGTATAAATGTAGTAGGAGTGCTTTGATGAATCACTGTCTGCTGCCAGAGACTCACAAAGGTCAAACTCAAAGCTCAGCCCTTTGCTGCACTGGAATCTTAACAGGTTTTTTGCTGCACAAAACATTTTAGTTCCTTTAAGACACATTTGGGCCAAACTGTCCTCAGAGGCAGAGACGAGAAACAAAACAGGCTGAACTTTGTAACAAATGTAAAGTGTAAAATCTTCATTTGATGCCTTTTAGGACTGATCACCAGTAGAAATGTGAATCAGACACCAGCTCCACCACTGGCATTTTCGGCTCTTTTCTATTGAACGTTTGTAGCAGCAATGTGCGGAAACATCTTTATATGCAACATTGACTCAGAGTACAGGAATGTCACAGAGCATCATTTAGGTTACTGATAATACATGTGAATATATATCAGCACTGCACCAACAGGTTTAGCCAGTTTTTCTATGATTGTGTTCAGACTCGAAAATAAAACAGCGCTGAAGTTGTGGTGTGGTCCTACGACAAAAAGCAGAATCGATAGTGGCCTGCAGCCTCACAGAGTTGACGTGATGATGTTGAACACACACTGTCTGGAGGTTGGATGTCTTCACTCAGCCAAACGCTGTTGATATATCCTTCAACCTCAGCTGGCTTCCTTCGAGGTTTCTATCATTCTTTCTGTGTAGTGAGGAACGCTGACTGACATGATGTTTTATCTCTAAAAGTAATAAATACAACCCACAGTCCATCTTAGAGCTGACGTGTATCTTCTTTATGAGACTTTTCTCTTTGGCTGAAACCTACTTCTTGATCTGCATCAGTTCCATAGCTACTGGAGACTTTCCACAGAAAAAGCTTTGACAGCAGAGAATAACAGTACATGTGCAGTAGCTTCATGGTAGTGGACGTGTTATGACAGTAGTGGTTTTTCCTTCCTCAGCCAGCTGACAGCTCAGGCCTGCAGTTCAACCTCTGAAGTGTAAACCACTCCAGCTGCTCAACCACCTCTTAGGGCTCATGAGCTTCTGTGAAATATTTTTGCCCCCTGTAATAAATATAGACCTCGTTGACACAAGTTTGGGACAAGTCATCGGTTCCTCAGCTGCTTGGGTTGTGGACTGGTTTTGGTTAAAACTTCTTGTGTCATTATGTCAGATGACTGTCTGTCCCGTTGTTGTCAGTGTGATTTCTGGAGGCTCAAGCACAAACTCTCATGTGGATGCAAAGATGAAACCTCTATTTCAGACAGATAGCTCTGACATTTAGGATATGTAATAACTTTTCTGATCTTCTTACTTCCACATCTAGCACTATCATTAGGTTTCTAAAATTTTAGCTTTCTATGAATGCGTTAAGGCAAAACAAACACATTAGGAACCAGGAATAAGCTCATCTAAGCAGAATGCAGTGAAACAAAATGCCAATGCAGTCAGATGCCACTAAAACTTCCGCTCCTGCTGCACATTTGCCTAATCACACCATACGTATTAGCCTGTAGAGAAAAAGGTGACTGACATGTCATGGATTATCCATCTGCAAGACGGTTCAAGTCTCTGTGAGCTGATTTCCATAGAAATGAGAAATGAAACCACCAACTGCCTGAATGGAAGAAAGAAAATTAGCTCCCTGTATCTGCAAAATGTGTAGTTAAAGAGCTCAAACACACCAGGTTGGACTGCTGCGCTGCCACCACAGATAAAAGCCCAATCTGTCCACAGATTAACCTGCCCTACTCATCAGTCCTGCCCCCCTCAGACCCTGGTTCCTCTGGCATTTTGGTATAGGGGTTGGGGGGGATTGTCACACATTTCTGGCACGGGCACTAGTTCTCACCCCTACAGCCCTGTGGACCATCCCAGCTCTCCCAGGGCTCGGCTAATCCTCTTATTGAGCGTCCGGCTGAAGGCAGCGGGACTCCCACAGACCGGAGTGCAGAGCCGGCCACTCTCCGCTGAATAAACACACTGACACAGTTGTGGTCTTTTTCTCTCTGTACAGACGCTGAGCAAGAGTACTCCATAGAATCTATTCTACTCATTCACTCTTTTCCAGTAGAACATAAGCATGTAAACCCCCCTCCTTCCTCTGCCCTCAAGACCTGAATTACATCCCCCCTCCTCCTCCACAATCACCCTCCCATCTTTACTTCCTTCTCTTAAATCAGCTTTTCTCTTCTCGCCTCTTCTCGCTCCCAATTTCACTCTTTTAGCAAAAAACCTTTAGCCTGGAAACCAGATCAACCAATCAGTGAGCTGTGGTGGGGTCTGGCCTCCTTGTCTGTTCAGACGCATTTCCATCTGTTCTGAGACAGTTCAGGCCAATCACAAGCATTTATCTGAAATGGGACGTTTTTTGGTCTCCTGAGCATCCAGAGGCATTTTGAGCTGCAACTCTTGCTAACACACATTTGGAAATTAGAACTGAGTGGTTCATTGGGTCTAAAGGGCAATGAACGCCAGTTATAATGAGTAGTTATTTGATGTCCTCCATCTACCAGACAATTTAGGACATTTTGCAAAGATAATGAAAGACCTTTGATGGTTACTTATTGATGGTTATCTATTTGATGCCCTGTCACACATCCATCAACAATTTCTAGATTTGTAATCAAAAGTTGGTCAGTAACCAAGATATAGATTTTGAAATAGAAGTCTGAAGTTGCTTTCTCCGTCTCTGAGACAGAACAAGCAGGTGTGTCTTTTGTAGTCTCTGTCACAAAAGGTTTCCAGCCACGCTCATGTATCAGGTGTTGCGACGACGCCCGTGTGGTTTGTAACCGAAAGCTGCTGTGTTTGATGTTGTACATGTCAGATGAGTTGTGTTTGTCAGAAAAGTCAATAACTGAGCATCAGCAGCAGATGGACACCATGAACATTTAATATTTTTAATATTTAATTTGATAATTAATTTCACAGGAAAACGTCACACAAAAGCCAGTTTAACGTCATTGAGTGCTCAAAAACTCCAGTCATCAAGAGCATCTTTGAATTCTGTTGAGAAGACACGGTGCAATACATTTAAAACATTTTCAAAGGTCACATAAAACTCTTTATCTGCCCTTAATGTTTAAAGAATCATAATTTAACTTTCATTCCATCATGTTGAGGCATCTTTTATTTTCTTGGACCAACAACAACAAAAAAAAAAACAGCTCTGCTCAGACATTTTTGAGACTTCAGTTCTGAGGCTAACAACTCATCTGTAGGCTCGACGTGATCTGAAGCACCCGATCACTGCACATCGCTGACTCTTAATGAAGCGATGCTTGAGTTGGAGCATGGAGGAGAAAGATGAGCCCGGTGATAATCCTCATGAAACACTTATGGAGGAAAAGCAAGTAATGCGACACCTGACTGGACACGTACACATAAATAATTAGAACAACTCTGAGAACTTGAATGAATGAAGTAAAAAGTGACTCATCCTCACACTGGAAGAGTTATTATATTTTACACTTGTCAAACATAAAGAGGCTTGCTGCTGGTTCAGGGAGCAGGTGTTTCAAGTCAGAGCTGCTGTTTACACTGTCTGGTTTCCATTTACTCCTTAACAGAGATGAAGCTCACTATTTCCTGTCTGTCCTGAGCCACCTGACTGCCCCCAGGTCACAGAGAGAAACATTCACAAACTCTTAACCATGTCAGTGACGGGGCGCGTTGTTTAGGTCCAGACCAAACTATCCTGACACACATCCAACCGTTTGTCCTGCCAGTTTGTTTGTGGAATTTATGGTGATCTCCAGACTTTTTGTGCAGAATTTTTGTGAAATATCTAGAAAACTAATGGATGAATTAGAATTATTTTTTGTGCGGACCTTCATGGTCTGTTCAGGATGAAATATAAACCAATTTCTAACATCAGAACATTGCCTCATTTACCTTTTATACCTTCATTTACCCTTTATACTTTTCAGCAGATTCTTATATACAAAGTGACCGACAAAAACTCACAAAACAATAAAACAGTCATCAACTATCAGGTTAATATGATAATAAAAAAAAAAAAACCTTGATTCACAATGTGTCAAAGTGTCAGATGAATGACTTCAAACCCAAGGTGATAACGATGCACAAACGTTCTCGCCTCATTGACCAGAGGGCTTCTTGTTACTTGAACTTCTCCCCTCTGACCTTTAAACCAGAGGTCGAGGTTGAGTGTTTGAGGTCAGTGATCAAATAAAGCAGCCGAGTGAATAACGCCACCAGAGAGTGCTGACTGTGAAAACACATCAGGATAAGAAAAACAAACTGCCCAATTGTTTCCTTACTGCTGCCGTCTGAAGGAAACGAGCCGTGGCTGACCAGCAGGAGCTGTAACAGCTGGAATGCATTGCAGTGAATCACGTTCACTCTGCCCGTGATTCATGGGAAAATGACAGGGAAGTTCCTGCCTCATCAGGAGGCTTTTATCCCTCAGAAACAGAGCTGAGTCTTCTCTGCTGCGTTTCACTTTTGACGTTTCAGTCTTCTTTACATTAGAGGAATTAAACTCGTCGACTTTGACTTAAATAGAATAGATGACTGGGCCGTCCTGTGAAGTTCCACTGGACCAGAGGAGACACTGTTTCATGTATGAATGTAGCAGATTCCTTGAGCATCAGAAGTCAAAGGTTACAGAGGGTGAAACAGAGTCACTGTGCACTGTTACTTATTGTTGTTGCTTATCACTCCGTGTGCTTCCTCTGTACATTAAACCAGTGAATGATGTTTCTGAGTCCAATCAGATCCAAACTTTGCGATTGTGATTTCGTCTTTGCTGGCAAACACTTAATCTCTCTGCTCTTGAAGCAGTCATGTAACTGGCAGCCCACCTTGAAGACACCTGATGGACAAGGTGGACTTCATGTCCATGTCCTATGTCCATGGAGATAAACTGAAGTTCAGTGCAACTTCTTCTCCTCAGACAATGTTTAATCCTGGATTAGACCACTATCATCCAAAACTCACGGGGAATAAACTCCTCACAGCAGGACACCTCATCTCCTAATTTGCTGTGGACTAACACTGAACCAGAGCACAACTAGGTTGTCTCATGAAATTGCATCTGAAACAAGAGTAACATTTCTGACACTGTGATCTTTGTGGTTTAACATCTGTAACACTGAGCAGATTAAACTCTGAGTGGAGTCATGTGTTCTGTTAAATTTTGTTGCTTTTGTTGTCAGTTCAGTGGCTGGCTACTGTTTGTGTAATTGTTGTTTAATTGGTAAAAGAGTAATAGGACAATTAAGTGCAACTAAAACTCAGTGACGTTAGAAAGCAGCGAGTTTATCACGTCTCTGTCTCACGTCTCTACACACATAGATGTTTGGCTTGTGTCCTGCTGCTCGGCTGTGAAAATCGATGCCGTGATGCCACTGACCAACAGATCCTTTTGTAATCTATATCTGTGTGTAGCTTTTACTAGCTGCAGTGGATGTATTGATGACAGTCCATGTTGCATGATGCACATCAGTACGTTGACACAGATTACATGCTGCGTTTGGTTTACATGTGGTGCCACTTGGTGTCAGATCGTGTAGCGATCAATGCAACCAAAGTCACTTGATTTGTATGTGTGAATGAGCTTCCTGTTTCTGTTTGCATTTCTTTCTGTTGTGGCATTAAAGGTCAGAAATATGAAGTGTCCAGACCATTAACACTCAGCTGCTGGTCCAGAGTGAGGTTGTAAGAGCTTTTAAAGAAAGGTTTTTTAAGAAAGCTTTTAAAATTGCTCACTGTGTCTCTGAGAAATCAGAGCTTTTGTCCTGTTGTCGTTCTTTAGATAAAAATCTTTATGCAAGCATGAGGGCTAAGGGGTAAAAACCACTTCCATCACTGAATGTTCCTCTGTCTTGCGATCACTTGTAGACGAACACTGCCTCATGTAGCTTTGCGTCACATGACCTCTGCTCTTCTGTCACTCAGCCACGCCCCTGGCGCTCTATGATGCTAATGAGGTGTTGTTCTATTAACGACGCCACCTCATTAACGTGACAGATGCGCAGACAGCAGTTCGGGTTAATGATGTCACCTCCTGACAGTATCTCGTTATACACTTGAGTGAGAGGCATCGTCAGAGGAAGTTGGGCAGGGGGCGCCGTTGTTGATCGATCAACAGGAAACATGGTCGCCGCGTCAGTGAGTTTGAGCTAATTAATTTGGCACATGTTTGGTTATTTACTGAGGGATTTCTGGCACAATTTTAATCCAAGATGCAAAAGTCTCAAAAGGTCAAAACGTGGAACAATAAATGAACATGTTTCAGTTTGTGACCTTTATCATGGTTGTCATGAAAGAACACGATAAAAACACTTTACAACTATGTGCTGCAGACGCTGAGCCAGTTCACTGGACTGAATAAATCCATCATGATTACAGCAGGTTAGAAAATGATAACGTGACAACTAAGCTTTGTGGTTCACCACCTGTTGTGTGTTTGTGTTGCATTAAAATATGTATGACAGTGAAAAAAATCCAACGAGGTCCAGGTTTTTGTCTGCACCATCAATCCCATCTGTGACTGGTGCCAAGTCAAAAGATTTAGACTTGGCATTTCCTCATGCTGGTCCAATTTGCCCCCCACCCTCACCTCAAATATGGACCCAAAAATACCCAAAGAGGAACCAAAGTTCAGTCCAGCTCATCAAGAACCCCTTTCATCTCAATGTATATTGTTTTTCTAGCTGCTAAATAAAAACTCAACCTGACAGACAGGGTGACTTTTGCAGGTATAAGTGACTTGCTGACCCCTGGCAGCTTCGTGTTTAGTCGTCTGAGCTCACAGTTGTTTCCATCTGCAGGACTCAAACTGCATGTTGGTGCTTTTTGGCAGCTGTTCACTACAAACCTTAGCAGTGACTCTGTGTCAAAGCAGCAAGTCAAATAAAAAAATCAAAGCAGTAAGAGCAACAATGTGCCGGTGGGCAAACAATGAAATGTCCAATTCGCCAATGAACCTGTCAGCTCAGGAATTTAAAAGGACTTTTGTCTCACAACATTAAATCTATAAAAGGTTTAGCCCAGAGCTATTAATCTGTGAACAATGATGTTTATTTAATGAAATAAACAGATTGAGGGAGTCGTTGTTCCTGCTTTTACAGAAACAAGGAAACACCTGAGTATAGTACTTTAAATGACTTACTTTTATTTGCTCCTTTTATTTAAATCACGATTTATATTTTTACATGTTTCAAACTGAAATGCTTCTTTGATGGTCTCTGTCACCAGTTGTCCATTTGTTACCATTTGTTTGTTTGTTCAGATTTGTGACAAATGTTTACCTGGATGCAAAGATGAACTGAGTATTTTGTTGGCCGAAGGTGAAAAAAGTAAGGTCATTGTGGCCTCGTAAAACATATTTTAAGATCCATACATTAATTAACTCAAACTAGACTAGTTTGTTGGAGGCCAAATGTTAATTCTACTCTATCTGTGAAGTGAAGCTACAGATGATGGTTCACAGATTTGAAATGTAAAGATGACATTCAATCTAGCAGATAATCTGTTGATATTTCTCTGAATAAACATGTTTAACTAAGTGTCTCTCTCTCCCTCCTCCAGCTGACGGATATGCCTACAGGAATCAGCGCAAGTTCTCAGAGGACATCGACTGGTCGTACGCAGGTGAGAGAAATTTATCAGAAGCTCTATGGGGAGCTTGTTCCTTCCTCTGTGTGAAACTGGAACAATCAGTCAGTCAGCTGTTAGTCAGCAGTGTTTTGAAAGACTTGAAAGTACCTGAGGCTGCAGCAGTGTGAATGAAGGCGGTGAATCTGTCAGCCAAGACAGAGAGGACAAGAAGTCAGGTGTTAGTCTTTAACACATGTAAGCTATTAACCTGAATTACAGCAACATTTGAAATATGATACAGGTCATATAAACAGCACGTCCCTGCTGTGTAGCACAACTATAGGAAAACTGAACACAATTGTTAAAACTAACTGAAAATAAGATCATAAGACACAGTTTGCAATTGGTTCTCTATTAAAAAACAGGAATTCCTGATGGCTGTCGACTGTTCAGTCAGGATGTGATCATGAGACAATGAAGCAGCAGTGAGAGGAATATGAACAAATAGCTTTCAGTGTTGGTTATCAACTAGAGGTTGACAGTGAGAGACTTCACTAATAACACTGTTACATACTTGTTCAGGAGTAGTGCACAGTTTAGGCCACACTGACCGTCAAAGGATGACGAGATGCAGGAAACAGCAACAATCAACCTGGTTTTGGCAAAATTATTCCATGTTTCATGCAGAACAATAAAATGTTTTACACAGAGATTTCTGCAGACTGCAGATGAAAGTGTTTTTCATTGAGCTGGACTTTTAGACATTAAAACATTTGACTTTGATCAAAGTGTTTATGAGTTTTTGGACGTAGTGTTTCATTTTGCACTTTGACTGTGTGGAAGAACTATGCATTCTTTAACAGAACAGCATAATAACACAAACTGCATTTCTTTCACAAAATGGATATAATTAGATTTACAGGGGGTATTACTGGACCTACTACAGGACAATTTGTGAGTACAAATGTAAACTGTAGCCTGGTATTTACTGAGAATACAGATGTTAATGATCCCAGCCTGAGTTGATCTGGTTTGCATGAAGTCCCACAGGCCTGATGCCAGACACTTTTAAAACGTGTTACATACATCTGGAAAGTTGCCGAGAGTTTTTTGCTGCCGACCTTGGCATCTTAACGTCCTGCTGCAAAAATGTGTGTGTGTGTGTACATATTAGTTGAACATACTGATATTTTCAGATCAGATTGAACTGAGTTGAATTGATTGAATGATAAACTAGCACTGAGGGAGTCTCTGAACAAGATGCTTTAACTCCAAACTCCAAAGTTCATGTTCATTTATTCACACTGAGACTTTGCTGAAGACCTACATGTATTGTGTGTAGTGTGAAGTGACCATTGTATAGTATTTACTCAAGAGTGGTCAATATTAAACATCTAATAACAAAAGACCTAATAAAGACCTGTAACCTGGTTAAGGTTTAATCAAAGTCTATAGCTGAAAGTTTGCTAGTAGAAACACTTCAAAGATGAGAACATTTTTGAGGATGTAAACAATTCATCCTATTTAAATGTCAATGACAAAAAACCTCTATGAAAAGCTGAATATTTCAGAAAGAATATGAAAAAAACAAACTGAAAACATCCCATAATGTCCTGACTGAGCTGAACATGAGGTTTGAATCTGTGTTGCAGCTACACCTTGAACCACCTTTATACTTTCATTTTGTGTAAGTAAGACTGCAGAAGTAACATGAGTATAACTGTCATGTAAGTGCAGTGAACATCATGACAAGAATGATGTAGTGTAGATGTGAAATGTTTGTGTTATGTACTGACATAATGTGGAATCTAATTCTAACCTTTTAGCTGCTGAAGAGGAAAGTGTGGATAAATATTTAGAGTTGTAGAGAACACAAGGATGCTGATCCCTTTTAAAAGCGCAGTAAATAATTCAGCTCAGAGTGAGGCCTCGTTAAATTATGTTTTGGAAAAATTATTCCATATATTTCAATGAGAAACAGTTGAAATATAAAAACAAGTTACAAACATGTCTGAAGTGTGTGAACTGTGGTGGTGTGGATCTTCAAATCCTGCACAAAGCTTCAGTGGAACTCCAGAGGTCAAAGGTCAAGGACACTATGACTTCACATAGTATATATTATACATAGTATTTTACATAGTAGTAAACTTATAAAGTGATAATATTTCTGTCCACCAAAGGTCGCAGGTCATCTTCACAATGACATCATAACCATCATCATGACATCATGACCTTGACTGGTTGTTTTTTGGGTGATTCTAGTCTGGATAAGAAAAAAAATTACAAATATTTTTCATCATTCAGTCATTAAACAGACAGATTTTTTTTTTCAAGTCAGAAGAGAAAAGCTGCATATTCTCACCATTGATTTTGTTAATGTTTGGTCTTTTCATCAGCTAATCAACTAATATTTGTAGCTCTGGTAAGGCCTGTAAAACATGTCTGCTTCAATATTTTTATGAGACACACTCACACACACACACTTAAAAACTACCTTAAAACACTGTTTATTAAGGTCAAGCATGTTTACGGTGTGTGTGTGTGTGTGTGTGTGTGTGTGTGTGTGCGTGTGTGTATGTGTGTATGTGTGTTTGTGTGCATGTGTCCATTGACATGCTAATATCCGTCCTGACCCAGATGCCTGTCTGACCTGGTTGGGCTCATTGTTCCCCCTGGAGAATGAGGTCTCCAGCAGCCAATCAGAGCTGAAACAGTGACAGGAAGGGGGTTGGGGTGGTCATGTGACTGACATACCTGTTCACAAACACCAGCTGGTTGAAACAATACTTTACAACACATAATTAACACAAAGAGTGAGGTATCTGCAAACATCTGCAGGATGACTGAGACAGTTCATCAGAGTGAACACGTGGCTCATTTTAGAGATGGAATCTGGACCAACAGACTCTTAAACAGGTGAAAATCCTGTGTTTTAAAATATTAAGAGCTGTTGAATGTTGGTGATGGAAGTACGCTGGCAGTTCATTTTCTATAATTATGATTTATATGTTTCATAAATGCCTCACACACAGGCTGTCAATAGAAGCTGCAATTAACAAATGTTCTGAAACACCTTACATTGGTAGACACAAGTGACAGTAATGATACAGATAGGCATATAGATATCTTAACTTAACCTTTAGAGGACTTTATGTATAATACTGGTAGATACTAACTGGGTCCTCGTTTAGTTACAAGTGACTGTGACTTGGTTTAAGGGCTCCAGGTCAAATTTACCTGGAGCTTTATGA
The DNA here is from genome assembly GCA_016801845.1 of Polydactylus sextarius. Taxonomy (NCBI): domain Eukaryota; kingdom Metazoa; phylum Chordata; class Actinopteri; family Polynemidae; genus Polydactylus; species Polydactylus sextarius. The sequence continues at coordinate 13,640,811 of CM028921.1, read as the reverse complement.
CAGCACAGGGGTCAGTTCCATGTTGGACCTTGCAAAGCAGAACCAACCAATCATCAGCAGCAGCCATAACCCAAGTTTGTTGCTGACCAACAGAATTGAGAAGTGGAAGAATCTCTGAAGTCAATGCAGGAAATGTGTTGATTCTTGTCAGACTACTAAAGGAACCTATCAAATATTTTCTGTTCAAAAGGCTCCAGTCCAGGTGAGTACACAGGTGATTGGTTAAGTCAAGTTATTTTCTAAAGTTATTAAATGTATGATTGGAGTCCACACCTCTGTAAAACACAGGTATTAAAAGAGGCAGGATGATTGAAAAGAGTAAATGTGCTGCAGGCAAAGCTCTTATTATGGCAGAGATGATTCAAAATGTGTGCATGTCCATTTCAAGTAAAATTACATTCAATAATACCTTTTCTTTTCTCTTTGAGACATGAAAAGAACTTCCTAGTGAGCACTAACAAATAAATACCACATGTTATAGTTAAAATATCCTGGTATCCTTAGGGAAAGATGGCGGCCTCAGAGCTGACCTTACCTAAGTGTTTTAGTATCTAAAACCCAACAGCATGTGGGAACTGAACTCTGGTCCCTGGTGTCAGAGTCCAGAGCTTTATATTCAGAAAGTGGAATATAAACATAGTCTGTAGGAGACTAAGATGTTTGACTGTTTCAGCAGTTTCCAACCTGGGTTTTATCTCCTGGATATGACAGACAGTCTTAGAGACGTGTAGCAAAGAGAGAAACAGATGTAAGTGAATTTGTCCACACATCTGGAGGGAGATGTTTGGACTGTTTCTGATCATTCCTCACCATGCTGCTCAAATTATTTCTCAAATGAAAGGGAAACAAAAAACCAGGGGCAGTACATCAGTTTGACGTGAATGTGAGCCGCTGGATTTAATCTGTTTGGTTCAGCCGGAGGTGCAGCTGACACACTCATGAATGAGAAAGCAAATGAATGTTTTTGTCAGAGGATAATTTGTATTCCTGTAACACTTTCCATACTGTATTCATGCCATTTGTCATGTCAACCCGGCCTCTGTGTGTAAAAGCAAAGAGGAAACCTGATGCTGAACTTTTTCTCTGAGCTGCAGTTGTTAGTGAACTGCTGCAGGCTGCATTTCACAATAAGTCTCATTGAACATTGCAAAATCTTGCTCTTTGACCTGAGAAGAGAAAATGATATTAACATTAAAGCCACTGCAGAACAGGTGGAGGTTATTATCTTCTTAGCTCATGGCTAGCTGTCCCTGTAGGACAGCTGTGAGCCGTCGCTGCATCATTAGTTGGAGAAGTTTGCACTTTATCCATTTTGTTCAATGTGAAAGGTGGTTTTTGTTTCATTACTTTCCATTTGATCTTCATTTCTGATTTAATTGTTGTTCATGTTTGTTTATTGGGTCTAACCCTAATAAATTGAGCAGTGGGGGTATTAATGTTGGGGAGACAGGGACAATTCATTAAAAAAAAGTCCTGTTTTTGTTCCTTCTACTTTCCATTTGATCCATTCTTTTTGCTATCACTACATGTTTGACATACAACTGTTTACTATCGCTACATGTTTGACATACAACTGTTTACTGACCTGTCCAAAAGAAACACTGTGAGTTCTTACTTACCAGCATCTGTCTCCTATTTCTATCACTTCTTTCTTTTACTGGAGTTTGAATGCTAACAAGCTAGCCGCAGCTAGCATGTTAGTTCATCTCACTACTTTCTGATGGTGATAAGACATCTACATATTTTTAAAATCTCTTTCAGCATTACTCTCACATTGTGCAACTGAAAACCAATTTACCAGTATGTCTATTATTTTTGTCCTCTTCTTATTTATATCAATGAGTGTTGACCTTTTTTTTTTTTTTTTTGGATCTCAGGAACATTAAACCAAAACAACTGGGCCAAGAAGTTTCCATCTTGCAGCAATGCCAAGCAGTCTCCCATTAACATTGAGGAGAACCTGGCCCAGGTGAAGTTGCAGTACCAGAAGCTGAATTTTGATGGGTGGGAGAGTCTGACCACCGACCAGACGACCATCAAGAACAACGGCAAGACTGGTGAGCATGGTCGATTGTTGATACTGACAGTGGTCAACTGGTCCTCTCATGAGGATCTTTCAGCTCATAGTCTTTCTTTTGTTTCTGGGATATTTCTCTTCCTATTGTGTCTATAGACAGATACAACAATATACACAAAATGATTCTTGTTGCATTTCATTTTTTAAGCTTTTTTAAGCTTTTTGGACATATTTCCATGAATGCTCAGAGGACAAATCCATCATATTTGAAAACCACCTAATGTTTGGCATAGAACCAGAATGAGGTGTACGTTAAGTAAAATATCTGGATAACTACTGGACGGACTGGTATGAGCTATGTGTTCAGCCACCTAAAACTGCTCCTTTAGCACCTTCACTGAGTTAAAATTTCAGTTTTCAAAACTTTTAACTAATTCTTACTTTGCGAACATGTCACCATAGTTAACTAAAATGGTGAACTTCATACATGTACACAATAACTCAAACCACAGCTGCTACTGTGGCTATGGCTTCTTACACAGGTTTGTTTGGCAGTGCAGTATCCAGTCCAAATGTGGCTTTGTTTCTTATTTTTGTGTGGAAGATTTTCTCATGCTGGATATTTTGATGTAAAAGAAAATTTGCTACAGTGAAGGTCTTTGTCAGATGAGTGGTTCTGGTGTGGTGCAGTTGTACATCAGCAGGAGTTACAACAGCTAGATGTTAGGCAGAAGGCATCAAGAAACAATTAATAAAAACGCAATCAGAGGTTTGCAGTTGAAAAACTAGATGTAAAAAAGGCGAAGACCTACATCATAAGCAGGTGCAATTCCTCTAGCTGCTAAAAGGGGGAGATAAAAGCTCCATGTGGCAGATTCAATGTGGACTTTGAGGTTAAAAGATGAAATTTCACAATAACACTATGAATGCCATGCTTTGTGACAGCAAAATGAAAAAGACTTGATGTATGAATGAAAGTTGTTTACAGCCGTTTACAAGCTGTGTTTTTTTGTAGAGACACTAATGAGTTAACAGCTGCTAAGAGGGAAACATCAGTCCTGACCTCCATCAATCAAACTATAGTCATCTCTTCCGCCCCCTCACCCTTCTGTCCTAATGACATTTTCGCTCAGATAGATGCTGAGCGATATGGCCTTTTCTCATACAGTGGTGTCCTATTGTAAAGGATACAGTTACCAGTTTCTCATTTGACAGGATTGAGAGCCTTTTATATATTTCCTCTCCCTAAGTGGTGTGAAACACAATAACCTACAGTGCGCATTCAAGGTAATTGTTAAGTGAAATTGTAGACAAGAGGGATCCCGCCTCGCCTTTCAAAAAGCCCCAAACAGACGAGTCCAGTGCTTCTTAGCAACAGGACTCTCAGTGAAATAAGAAGCACTCTGTTGTGGTTGTTGTTCGTTCGCCAGCTGCACCAAAGGCTTTTATTAATGGAGATGTTTGGTGGACAATCTGAGCACGGTTCAGGCCGACAGTACTTAAACCTGTTTTTATGGGTGCACAAATAGGCCCGGTGTAGGTTCAAGGCGCAGACTGCCATCCATACACACTTTCCACAAAGCTTCCGGGCACTCAGGACCATGCTCGGCTACCAATGCACGATTGCAGTTTCAGCAAAAGAGGTGATGGACGTGGGGCATGGATCGTTTCACGCTTTTGATGCACAGCAAATAAACCTGTCAACAAAAGTGAATCAGCAACAAGTTGAGTCAATATTTGCCCTCTCTCTCAAGGGGAAATTAAATTTCAGACAGGGTCAAAAGAAAACGTAGTAGAATACAGACCCGCTGCCCATGGTTAACAAAGAGGACATGAACGAGGCCAACCACAGCAGTCAGATCAAAGTGTAATGAAAGAAGAAAAGTCACCAGAAGCAAACAGAGTGCTGTCTCTACAAAGACTGAATTTCATCAGTCCATTGACATGAAGAACATATATTATCTGGACAAAACAACAGTCATGTGTTTTCAAGGTGGATGTACAGTACAGCACAGAAGATGAAAGGACTGTATCAATGCACCTCAGTTAGTAGACCATCAAAGAAGGTTTCAGTCCTGGAGGCGACCTTTTGTCAGGTCAAACAAAGACATACCTGAAGAAGTTCCACTCCTTGACTGAATCATTGTGTGATGGACCAATAAAGGTGATGGTGGATGATTATGTGGTGAAGAGGTTGTGATCCTTTGATCTTCTGTACTTCAGTATAATCATCTCCACTGGTGGTTTGGTCATGTTGCGTTAAGTTTTTCACAGCTCTGGAGGCAATGGGCAGATTTGATACCAGTAAAATTTGTTTGCTCATGTTCGTGTCTAACACTGTTTTTAGTGTCTGTGGACGTGGATGGAGAGTTTTACATCAGCGGAGGAGGCCTCAGTTCAAAGTTCAAGGTTGGACGTATCAACTTTCATTGGGGGCGATGCAACGCCTCTTCAGACGGCTCCGAACACAGTTTGGATGGAGTCAAATATCCTCTAGAGGTGAGACATGTTAAAGGTGTCTGTGGTGGAGGAAGTGGAATGGAATTCCACTTGACTAGTACACTTTAAAAAACAACCTTTTTTATTTTTTTGTCCAAACCTAGGTCGGTTTCTAGTAGGTAGGTTTCTAGTTCAGTGCTGCAGGTTTAACAATTAATCATTGATTGTTCTCAACTTTGGCACATGAAGTTTAATGTTCGCATTTCAATTTCTGAGATTTGAGTTTAATCTTATTGAATGAACAAAACAAGGGAAGACATACCAAAGTCCCCAAACTACAAGCAAAGATAATCCTCCAAGGTCTTTAAAGAACTGCAACAAAATGAAAAGCTGACAAACCTGTAGCTCAGCATAAGTTCCTGGAGCTAATCATAATATCTGCTGGAAGACTTCAGCTGAAAACACAGTGTTTCTCCACTGCTACGTGACTGGACTTGTTATTGTGTGTCTAGATTAAAATGTGTTTTTCTTTTTCTTCCTGCCACAGATGCAGATCTACTGCTATGAGGCGCATCGCTTTGATTCTTTAGATGAAACCATCAAGGCCGGAGGCAGAATCACAGCACTCGCTGTGCTGTTTGAGGTGTGTGTGTGAGGCTGTGCTTTACAAGGCAGATGATCATGTTCCCTGATAACACTAAGATCTGTTTACAGGCTTGTCTGTCAGTTGTACCACAACAGTAAAGCAGGGATTTTATGCATTCATGCATGGTATTTTAGGGAAATGAAACAACCACAAACTAGTAGAGATTCACCAATACATGGGTCAAATATCAGTATCACCCTTTATTCCCCATGTTCCCCTTATTCCCATAAAATCACCCCATTGTTAAATTCTTCAACGTCAGTGTCTAATGATCTGGTTATTTAGTCAGAAATAGCAGCAGACAGTGGCAACATATAGAAGTGGCTGCGCATGACTATACTTTGACATAGGAAGGTGCCGTGTGTGTTTTCAGACACATCAACTGATTAAAACTTGATGTAATGATGGGATAAATTATTCTGAAATAATTCATTAATTCATTTGTTCTTCTTAGAGATTAAAAACAACAAAAAATTTTTTTTGAATTGGTATTTATTATATTTCATATTTGTTTACTTGGCCAAATTCTCATTTTAAAAATCGGTATCAGCCCAGAATTTCTCAATCGGTGCATCCCTACAAATCAGCGATCTGTCATTTCCCAGCTGAAAACATGACCCACCCACTCTGGATTCTTGCACCTTTTCTTTTTTATATAAACTATTTATTTAGTTTCTGTTAATCTGTTTTCATATTTTTATGCTGTCAAACAGATACATTTCCCCTTGGGGGACAAATAAAAACATATTCTATTCCATTCTCTCCAGTGGGGAATCATACAATGAGGGTTCTATTGTCACTGAGCCACCTGCACCACCACATTCCCTGTTTTTTTGATGCCATAATACCACAAGTACTTTCATCAGAAAATTGGGAGGATGGTGCCACTCCAGCTAAAATGGAGTCAGGTAATGATGTAGCAGCATCATCAGACTCTGCTTGCATGACTGACGACCAACTGAGGGCAAGTGAACATGAGGAGAATGTCAACAAGGAGCAGGAAGAAGCAGGAGATAGTGCAACATTTGTGCAACAAAGTCAATGATCTCCAGCTCAACTATGATGAGGTGAAAGGACTCCTCAAGGTTCAGCATGCAACAACAAATGTGAGGAGCTATGCCTGAAAGAAAATCAAAATAACATTGAAATACAGGCAGAGATGACCAGTGCAACCTCCAACCCACAGGAGAATATGGCTCGTCTGCAAAACCTGATGGAGAAGATAGGAGCAGAGGATAGGAGGAAGAGCAGAATGAGGAAGAGAAAGACTTGGAGGAACAGATTGTTGAGCTTTCACCGGAAAACAGAAGCTAAAGCTTAGATCTGTCAGTACACCCTGTTCCCTGTTTGTGACGTCAAATGTATTTCACTGGATGATGTTTAATCTCTTTTTGGGTTTTCTCTGGGTGCTCCGTTTTCTCCCACAGTACCAGATACCTGCAGATTAAGTAAACAAACTTAAACAAATGATATGTGGTGAATTAAAATAAAACACAACTAAATCCAGTACTGTTTCAGATGATTTATAATCTCCTTGGTCGTACCATTTGGGCTTTCTCCAGTTTCTCCCACAATGCCAGACATATACAGGTTAGGTTAATTAGTGAGGCTGTAAAATCTTTCGGCCAATGGCAGTTTTGTTCGAAAAGCATAGTTTAGTTTGACAATTTTAGTTTGAGATAGTTCTCATTTCACAACTCATCTAAAAGTTGTACTACTCACCAAAAAGTTGGCAGGATGTGACTATATTGATGATTTCTTGTTGAAGATGAACAAAGTCAGACTGCGTGAATGAATCTTGTAGTTTGCTCAGGGTAGCATCACCTTGGTGAGTTTGCGATGTTTGAGTGCTCTGATCCATGTTTCTGGCTCAGGATCACTGTCTGTGTTTCCATGTTCAGTGTTCAGGATCACACTGAGCTATGTGAATACTTCAGCTTTGTGGAGTCTCATTGCCTATGGCCATGTTGGCGTGTTCGGACCGAAAGAGGCCATGTTAAAACGAAGCTCACTGATGTGGAGCTGCAGGCTGTATGTGTGTGTTTCAGGCTGCAGGTTGGGTGGAGCGCAGGGTGGGAAAACTAACCACCAAAACATAAAAGCTGGAAAATTTTGTTTTTGTACTCTGCCAGCCACCTTGGCAGGAAACTTGGACATCGTTTGGACTTTTTTAAACTCTCCAGAATTCATGTTGAGCATTGTCTGGGGGCTTTGTTGATGAAGAGGAATGGTGACCTGAAAGGCCTGGGTTTGAATCTGGCCTGGGGCTCTTACTGAATGTCATTCCCACTCTCTCTTGTCTTTTAGAAATAAATATCACACGTACCTTTGTTTAGCTGAGCCTCCAGGTATTAGAGTCCTTAAACTTCACCTCTCTGTAATGTTGCTGTGAACAGAGGTGGTGGCACAGAGAGCTCTGGTGGAATGATCTGTTGTCAGACTGGTTTACTTGATAAACACCCACTTCAGTGTTTTGGATCTGGCACCCAAGTCTGTTATTGCTGCAGTGAAGCCTCATCATGCCTATCACGCCAACATTAAGGCCAGCAGCATATCTGCTGCAGCCTAAACACTAGTTTAGCAGTGAGCTTAAAAAACAACAGCAAAGCACAAAGGTGATGGGTCTCAGAAAGTCAAACATGCATTGAATTAAGTTTCTATACAAAAAGCCTTTGAATAGATGTTATGTTTTTGTAATCAACTCCACCAACACATTTACTGGTCAAACAATGTTTCAGTCAGTTGGTAGTTTATCATGGACAGAGACACTTTAAACCTCTGAGAAATAGAAGATTCATATTTTACACATTTAACATGTTAAAAGTCTTAAATGTAGCTGGATGAACCTTGTAGAAATAAGCGGCAGCTGTATGTTGAAAATATATTTCACCATAAGTAAAAGGATAAATGAAGTTCCATCTCCTGCAACACAAGGTGTAGTGGCACAATTTAATACTGTACTGTAATTTACTCTTAAATATTAAACCAATCTTAATAATAGACTTTAATGTTAATGACACAACTGTGTTGATTTTGTCTTCACAGACGTCCAGTGACATCAATGTAAACTACGCAGCCATTGTAGACAGCATCAACAGCGTGAGCCGATACGGTACGTCGCTTTCTTCTTCTACCATCGTTGTTCTTGTAACTCTTCTTCTCTTCCTCTCTGTCTTTGTCCTCCTCTGTTTTTATCTAACCTTGTATTGTCTGCGGTCCAGGAAAGACAGCCCAGGTTTTGCCCTTCAGCCTCCAAGGTCTCCTGCCCAACTCCACAGAGAAATATTTCATCTATAATGGTTCTCTGACCACACCACCCTGCAGCGAGATTGTTGAGTGGATCGTCTTCAAGAACACAGTGACCATTTCTGACGAACAGGTAAAATTATGTGACAATTAAAAGTTTGAAACAATCCAGAAGATGACTCCAAAAAGATGAAGCCTCAATGTATCATATCACTACATGAGGATTAACTAGCCCCTAAAATGTCTCTTGTGTGTTGCATGGACTGCAGCTGCTCAGGACAAAAAATAACTCATTACTTAGTACCAAAAAATTTTGACAAAGATGGATCTGAATCCAGAAGCTGTCTGTGAGAAGGAAGTCTGAAGTAATGAGTGACAGGAGCAGTATCTGTAAAACAATCTGCAGTAATGTGAAGTGAACGCAGTGTGTGTAACTACTGGTGTGGTCCTTAAAGAACCAGTGTTGGAGGTTTTTGTTTGAGATGAAAAGACGAGTGATACAGTCATAGTCATCGTCCTTTTAGAACCATGTTTAAGGAGCTGAAAGGAGGAATTATCATACCAGAGCTGAGGAAACACACTAGAGGAGGGCGAGGTTGAGGGACAGGATGTCAACAAGCCTGGAGAGAGTGTGTGCGTGTTCTTGGTATTCTGAGCATTGTGGGGACTTAAATCTGTTTACATATTCACGTTTTGAGGATTTGTCTTCCTTATGGGGACAAAGATTAAGTTCCTATAATATAAATCTTTAAATGTTTACATTCATTCTCTGTCTCCAGGGAATGAATGTAAGGCAAAGGGAGTGTGTGTGTGTGTGTGTGTGTGTGTGTGTGTGTGTGTGTGTGTGTGTGTGTGTGTGTGAGACTGCCCTCGGGCCAAACATGACTGACATCCGTACAGGGGCTGTCATTACATCAAACAAATATTCACTTACAAAAGATCTTTACGGTATTTAAGCTGAAACACACACACACACACACACACACACACACACACACACACACACACACACATACATACAGACAAAAGGTTTTGAAGCACAATCATCTAGTGTAACGCCTGCTGCTTCCCTGACATGATCTTTAACCAGACACATCAGAGTCTGAACACATAGCTGTCAGGAAGCAGGAGGCCACACACACACACACACACACACACACACACACACACACACAGTGAGAGAGAGAGAGAGAGAAAGAGAGACTGAGTTGTTGTTACTTAAAAAGCAACAGGAGTAAATAAAGAGGTGGAGTTTCACATGCTAAATCTTGAACACATCCTAATGTTTGTTATAACTCCAGAAACAGACTCTTTTCCAGATTTTCTTTATTCATTACTAGTTTTCATCTCATAAATCAATAATTCAATTAAAGAAAATGATTAAGTCTTCACAGCAGTGATAATGGAGGCAGGTGTGTTCAGGCAGCTCCAGGCCTTCCAGGGTTTCCATGTTTTCCAGGACACGTCTCAGCAGGTCTACATTCCAACTCTAGGGTCTGCCAGAGTCTTAATGGTTTAAAGTCACAACCATCATAATGAACTCAAGTGTGTTATGTAACAGGAATGACTCACCTGAGCAGGTCAAAGGTCTGTTCCTGAGTGATTCTTGGCTCCTCCACACCCATTCGCTTTCATGCTGCCACTTTTGTTTGTTAACATTTCCAGGGAGGAGACACTCAAATAGCAGTTTATTAGACCTACCTAATAACCTTAAACCACCTAATAAACACCTCCGTCATCAGTCTCCACTGATGACGGAGGTGTTTATGTCCTCAGGTCAAAATTAATTGACAGAAATTTGAATAACGACATCAGTGTTTCATCAATTCATGCAAGAACTCAAAAAAAAAAAAAAGACTGAAAGTTGGTCAGATAAAATAAGACATTTTGTGTCTGTGAAACTGTGAGATGTTTTATGACAGTGGAACATGAAACACTGACATTTGATGAAGCATTAACAATAAATAAACACATAAAATAACCCAGATCATTGAAACAAGTAAATTATCTAACCACTAGTTAGAATTATTCATCCTGTGTTGCGTCACGCAGCTGGAGGTGTTCTGCGACGTGATGACGATGCAACAGGCCGGGTACGTGATGCTGATGGACTACCTGCAGAACAACTACAGAGAGCAGCAGCAGCAGTTCATGGGACAGGTGTTCTCCTCCTACACTGGCACTGAAGAGGTGCTCACACCAGGTATGTATCCAAAATAAACCTAGATAGATCGTGGTGCTCTTTGTTTAAAGGGGAAATGAACTCAACAGAGAGAACATTTATGTTGGCACTTTTATTTTTATTATTACTTTTTTATTATTATTATTATTATATATGTCATGATGTTGCTGCAGCAGTGCATTGAAGGTCACTCTGATATTTATACATAAGAGTTTCTCATAACCTGAGAAAGATAATCTATTTTTATAGTGGAAAATGAAAAATGATGTTGGGTGCTGGGTGAACATGTCAACATGCATTGGTGGTCTCAGGCACTAAAAGAATGTATGGATTAAAAAACACTTGATAAAGAAGTGAACTTAAGCTGCACATTGTGAGAGCAGGAATGCAAAGTGTTATAAATACAACTGTTTAAAAAGATTGTACATAAATAAGAAATACGCTGTCACTTGCAGCTGTTCTCTCCTATTACATCTACATCATGTCACCTGGCTGACCTCAGTGTGACTCCAGGATGAAGAAAAAGTATAAATGGATCAGAGACAACTGATAGAGAGAGATAAGAATAGAACTCCAATGACCCAAATAAAATCTCCATGATGGAGAGAGAAAGGGGTCGACTTGGTCAGACATCGATCTTCATGCAGCGCGCTGATCGTTCAGGATAATTACTAATCAAGTGTATCGACCTGTGGTTTGTTCCAGTGTCAGAGAGCTGGAAGCTTCACTGCAGTTCTGAAACTGAAGAGTTTTAGCATCAGAAAAACTTCACCGGCACAGACTTTTACTATAAAAGGAATAAAAATCTGAAATTCTAATCTGAGTGAAGAGAGGTCTGATTTTCTGTTAAGTTGTGCATTAAGACTCTGTCATATGTTTGTTAAGTCCGTTTTTGACAATGACCTAAAACTGAACTGGAATAAGATATTTTAATTCCTCAGCAGTTTAATTGCTCTGAATTAAAGTATTTTGGTTTCCAGGCTCAGTCTGCCCTCTGGTGGTGGAGACTGAACCTCCACATATGTCACTGCTGTCTTCTAAAGCTGCTCACTGAGTCTTGGCTCTGACACATAGCGTGACAAATGATTTTCAGTGTGTGAGGACAAAGTGCAGAGGTCAGAGGGAGCCTCCTCCTGTCTGTTGTTAACACTCCTCTAGTCTTTTTATTTAAATCTCTGTTAATCCCAGTCCTCAGAGTGTCTGTCATGGGTGTAATCTCTCCTCCTTTAATCTCATCTTTGACCCAGAATCATCCTTCGACTGCAGGAATTGACTCCACATCATCCTCCAACCGCCTCTGACTCAAAGTATTTGTGCTATAATGTGAAAACCAACCCCCCTCCTCCAGGGTGCAGCCAACATCCTACCCAGGTTTTTCTTTGTTCGCATGTTTAATTTAACCTCATCCATGTGTTCTGTCAGTTTGCAGCTCAGAGCCAGAGGACATCCAGGTGGCACCGTACAACCTCAGCAGTCTCCTGGTGACATGGGAACGGCCGCGGGCCGTGTACGACACCAGCATCGAGAAATACTCCGTAAGCTACCGACTGTCCGCCGCAGAGGACTCCGCCCCGACTGAATACCTGACAGACGGAGACCAGGATGTGGTGAGAATGATATCCAACGTTAGCCGTCTTCACACGTCTTCCAAAAACCATCCGCCTCTTTGGCTTTGACTAAATCATCACATGAGAATATCAAATTTTAAACTCAGTGTTCAGGTTAGTGTTTTTATATCACAGGGCTTCACAAAAATTCTTCAAAAGGTATTTAACATCTTAGATTAAACAAAAACAAAAATCTGATACATTTTCTCATTTAATGTGACCAGTGGCATTAGAGTAAATGCTTTAAATACCAGAATGGCAAGTGGAAAATGTTTTCTATTTTAGTCTGTAAAAAGATAAGAGATAAGATTCCTCCTCCTGGTGTCCTCAGCATTGATTCGGTCATGTTTAAAGCATGGGGTATTTAACACAAGCGCTGGTGGTATTATTTAGTCTGGGGAGGAAGTGGTGCAGTTCACCCTCTTGTGGCCAAAATGAGTGCTACAAGAACAGGAGACATTTACAAGCTAAATTGAAAACTGACTAAACTAAATTAGTTAAAACTAAAACCAACTAAACACTGTGATCTGTGGTACATTCAGGGTTACTCTGACATTGTAATATCTTCTCAATCAAAGAAGCAAATGAGCTCATACTTTCCTTTTATGTCCCTTAACCACAAAGGAGTCTTGTTGACAGTTATAAACAGTTATACACTGTTATAAATTAATAATCTTGTTTTTTCCCCACCACCAGGGGGCGATACTCGACGATCTGTTAGCCAACACCAGCTACGTGGTCCAGGTGGTGGCGGTCTGCACCAACGGTCTGTACGGACGTGTGAGCGACCAGCTGACGTTTGTCATGCCCGTTGATGACCCCGGTAAGAGCGACCAAGGCCGAGCTTAGAGTTCAGCAGTTGAACAGATTTCTCTCTGTAGAAGTTTTTTTATTTTGTTTAAATGTATCAGGGTTGAAATATGGAAAAACCTTGATAGAAAACATCATGATCATGATTTTTAGTCATAAACATAAGCTAGTAGTCAAAGCAGTGAAACAATGAAAAGTTATTATTATTTACTTTTGTTGAAAATCTTTTTTTTCCCCTTTTTTAACTGAATCACATTTTAAATATAGTCGCATTTCTTTATTATTTATCTCATAACAGATATCAAGTTTATCCTATTGAAATTCTATATTTGACCAAAAAAATCTGACTTTATGCTAATAATATAGTTTACTCTGTCTCCATCCTGCCGTCCATTCTCCATCTGAGCCCTCAGCCATACAAACTGTGTTTTGTTGTTTCCTGTCTCTTTAACATCCCATCGCTTCACTTCTGTCTCCTGTTTTGTGAGAACTTAATCACACAAATGCAGGTTTTGTTTGACTCACTTTTACTGTGAACTCTTCAAATGTGCTGTTTCTCTCTACATATATTTCTATATTTCTAAGGCCACAAAACTTGTTTGGTTTGAGGTCATATTTCCTGTTTAACCTTCATGTCAAGGGGAACGACAAAGTCTCCATCTCTGTTTTGCTTTCACTTTGTGGCATCCATTCCTTCTGCATCTCACAGTAAGAGAAATGTTTGCATGTGTGCAGCAGCATTTTGTGTAACAGTCACATTAACACTGTATTTAAACTGAGCTTTATATTAAATAAACTAACACGTCTTATTAAAAAAAAGAAAGAAAGAAAGAAAAAAATCCCTTGCATCCTGTTTCACTGTCAGCTCACATGAATGAGTGATGCCCAGTTGTGGTCAGTAGGTTTACGTGACCAAACTGAATGCGACACCATTGTGTGGTTAAGCTAACTGCTAGCTGCTTGGCTAAAAGACACCTATTCTGATCATAAACACGTTCAAGGTTTGTCGTAGCTGTTACTAGAACACAGAGGACATGATGACAGCTAAAAGGCCTATATTCCAAAATAGCTGTAAAGTCATACCATTAACTTAAAGCTGTGACAACACTATTAGCTTAATGTTAAAGCTAACAAGGTTTACATTTGTAACTTAATAGCCAATTAAACTGTTGGTTAATGGACAGAATATAGAACATTTCCTTCACGTTTACTTGTTTTTGCCTCAGATCTGCATAAAATGGTGTGTTTGTCCTGTTTCATATCAACTTATTAACACCCAGAACATGTTTACGTGTTGATACAAAGTCAAAGCGTGATATTCACCCTTAACCAATACTTATGAGCCCTTTAAACAAGATCTTTAAACTTTATTCTCATTTTATAGTATATTTTCTACAGTATAGTTTCTTTTTTCTAAAAATATAACTGACCAAAATGACTAAAACTAAAAGGTAATCAGTTGAGTTCTGTAGATTGACTAATTACTTAATTGACCAGTAATTTCAACACATTTTGATTTTATTGATCATCACATGCAGTTCAGTAAGATACTTGTATTGATAAATGAAAGTTTGTTTCCCTTCCTCCCCCAAAAAACCCTCAGTCACATATCACACTCATAACAAGTTCATCAATTCATTAAACTTGTAAAACCTCACCTCATGCTTCACAAACCAGTTTGCTCTGGTTTCCATGATGTGTCACTTAGCCTCAGACAGGTAAGAGCCCCCAGTCCCCACCCCGACATGCCCACTGTGTGCTGTGCGTCTGAGCTCGGTCAGCGTCTGTGACATTTCCAAATTTCTGTTTGTGAGTTTGTTTTACCCCTCTTTGGCATCAGACGGATGGAGTTTGACAAAGTCTGGATAAATCAGAGAACAGTCTGTGAGAGATCAGCTTCTTTTCCTTCACTCGTCTGATTTTAAGGAGGATAAAACAGAAGCTGACCATTTGTTTAAGGTTTTCTGTTTTTGCTTGTGTCTCTGAGAGTAGCATGAAAGTAGAAATATACCTGATGTGTTGCATGCTAGTGTTGCTTATTTTTATTATTTTAAAGCCAGTGTACTGCTTCTCCTCTTTTCACCCCCACCCTCTGTCATTTGATATGTTTACACCCATCACGACCAACACATTCATGTTCAAATGTCAGTATCCAGTTTTTTTACGTGTAGCTAAATTAAGAGACGGATTTTTTCAGTTTTATGAAGCTTCCAGAAACATAAGATCCCAACTTATTTGCCTTTTCTTCTTCGTTATGTTCTGATTATTATTTTCAAATTGTTTGACCCTTTCATCACGTCTCATGGCTTTTTTTTGTGCATCGTTAACCCCTAGGAAATTAACACATAAATGCAACCCAGAGAATTGTAAAACTCACTTAGACAAGTATTTGGGTGCTTGGTTGACAATAGAATGCTGAGTAACAAACTAATGTGATCTGTGGCCTTTTTCCAGAAAATGTCCTGGATACAGATTCAGATGAATTTTACGATGAGGTAAGGAAACTTATTTTTTCCTCAAAACTCTTATTATTTATCTTATTGTTTAGTTACAACTACTGCATTGTTTTTATTAATGTATGTAAATAATCATGTTACCAACAGGACACCACTGAACCCAATGTGTTCTGGAATGACTCTGTCCAAACTGAGAATTATGGTCCAACTGGGATTCCTACAGATTCACCAAGAACCACAACCCCTGGATCGTCGCTTTTCCTTTTGCCTGGAACCAAAACCACGACAGCAGAGACGGGTCAGAGAAGAACCAGCACTGATCCGGTTCCCCCTGTCAGATCCACTCAGTCTGGTAAAATCCTAAGCCATTCAGATGAGACTGCATGCCCGCAGTACATCTACTGAGCCACCAGAGGTCACTGTGCTACCAGAAACCAGAGAAAATGCTGAGTTCAATGGCATCGCTCCTTTTTACACCACAGCAACAACACCAGCCAAAGAATTCCTCACCTCCACCACCACTTCTCCTTTACTCTCCAACACAAAGACAAATGCTGTTCACAGAGGCTTCGGTTCACAAGGTAGTGTCGGTACCATGGCTCCTACAACAACCAGTGCAGAGACAAAAGAAGGTATTTCTTCATACAGCAGCACCACAGAGATGAGGCCTCTCATTAGTGACACAAACATCACAACAGCGCCACCGTACTTCATCCAGGCTGAGACCCACTGGAGTCTGGGGAGTCCCACAGACGAGGAAACCACCCCTGAACGTGGCGACCTTCCTCAGATCCACACTTCGACACCGTCTTCAAGTGAAGCTGGTCCACGTAGTCCCACAAGCCCCAGCATGCCTCACTCTTCGTCCACCACCACCTCTGTCTGGTTGAGTGCTGTTCTCTTGCAGACCACAAAACCAGTGTCCAACGGTGAGCGTTCTCTCCTCCCCTTCTCTTCCTTCTCCTCCCCCCCGTGTGACACAGCGGACCCTGACACTGCCCCTTCCTCATGCCTGCATGACCCTGCTTCCTCGCCTTGGCCTATGTTGTCTGCCTCTGCATCGGACCCCCAGCATGCTGCTACTGCACTGCTAAGAGACCTGGCTTCTCCTTCAACCCCCACACCTCCTACTTCCACTCTGCCCTCCCTGCCTCACCCCGTGCACCCCCTGTCTGATTGGAAGACTGACCCTGTCTTCCCTGGTGTTGGGTTTGATGATACTGATAGTGAAGGTGATCTGTTGTCTGGGTCTTCGTTTTCATCGTTTTCTTCAGGTGACACCTTAGTGTTAAGTGGTACTCCTCCTCTCCAAACAATGCCGGATCTGTCTGGTACCACTGTTACTACCAGTCCGTCTGAATCCTCCTGGGATCAGTCACTTTCAGCAGTCTCTCTGTCTCTCAGCCCCACCCTCCAGCCTTCAGTTCTTCTTTCTAGTGACTTCACCCTTTCTGGCGAAACACCAGGTTTATCCCGCTCTATCTCAACTGGGTATGAGGACTCAAGATATGCCACAGGAAGCACAGTAGAGTCGTTTCTGCCGGAGATCAGTGGTGATGGGCTTTCATTAGCTAGCAATGTGGACACCATGTGCGGCTGTTCTCTTGAGCCATCGGTGTCAGTGTCCTCATCCTGGTTGCATGCTTCTCCTCATGTCACTGTGCCATCTTCAGTCTGGGACGCTAGCTTAGAGCTTTACTCTAGTGTTGGCTTCCCTTCAGTCTCTGGTGTAGTCAATCTTCTACACTCTCTGTCTGTGGCGGGTTCTGATGATCTGTCCTTAGATCAGCCTCTGCTCTCCCATAGTGCCATCTCTGCCTCATCGTCCTCTCTACACTCGCACCTTCTCCAAGCCACCCGTGGTGACCTGCCCGTTTCTGTTGCAGCCACAGCGTCTGGCACCAGGGATCCGTGGATCTCAGTGTCAGATGGGAACGCCGCCCTCGAAAACTCTGCCCTCTTTTCCTCACCCACAGCCTCCCCCTTCGCCCCCACCCCAGAGGGACAGCTGTTAGACACTAGCAGCAGTGCCTCTGGCTCCGCCTTGTTCTCTGACTTCCAGGAGGGTGTAGATCAGGAGTGGGACAGAGTACAAACCTCAGCCTCTGGGGAGAGTACACTCCCATATTCCACCAAAGTCAGTAGCACCGTTCCCCCCGCTACAACCTCAGAGTCTGGTCAGACCCCAGATGATCTGGATGAACACTCGTCAGCGTTCTATTTTGAAAGCGAGAGTGGCAGTGCCTTTGCCTCAGAGGTGGGAAGCACTGCAGCTCCCACTACTCCTGCAGTAACCTCGGCTGCCCCCTGGTCACTGGGTGGGGAGGAGGAGAGCGGCTCAGGGCAGGGTGACAGCCTGTACGACAACGAGACATCATCTGACTTCAGTATCTCCGAGCGCACAGAAAGAGAGTCAGAGGAAGAGGACCTAGTCGCAGGTAACACAGCCGTCCGTGTTGCATTAAACCAGCAAAATGCCGCTGGATCAGGAAGAGATCTGGACATCCAAAAGATGACTAATCCATCTGTCAGCTGCAAATCTACATTTCATTTCTACTCACATCTTTGTCTGTGAAAGTAAGAACATTCTCTACAGTAACCAACGTAACCAACAGGATCACGTAACTTCAGCAAATCACTGTCTTCATCATCATTTGAGGCCTAAACATCTTCCATTCATCTGTCTGTTCTGTAAACTGCTGATTAAGGCCTTAACCCAACACAGATCAGCGTTAACTAACATTGACGTCTTGATCACTGTTGAGTGATTTTATGACAATCGCCATTCATTTTTTCATTTTAATCATCTTTCTTATATTGATCAAGTAATGTAGTTCCTCTTTTTAATACCATTAGAGTGTTTGCCCGTTTCCTAAATTTGTTTTGAGATATAGGCTACCATAGAACTGAAATAGGCAAAGCACTTTATTTCCATCCCTGCATCAGTATCAGAAGTTCAGGACAAAGCTTCAACCTTCCTGGGGGTTAGTGAGACAGCTTCTCCTTTGAAATAAGTAAAATCTTTTTATTTCAAGTTCACTGAATGATTTCCAAAACGATCAGTATCAACTGTGTCACATATGGTGACATTCATTCCTGAATGTTACTTGTCATGACCAGCAGAGGGCAGCAGAGCTCCTTGAAGCTCCTCCTGGTTCAGGCACAACTTCACTCCACTGACTGACAACTGTAACTCAAATTAAAGCTGAATCAAGTCCTGCTGTTGAATCAGTAACCGCAGATCCTGATGTCAGATGAATCTGAATTATTCTGAGTCAGTTCGGTAGAACCACATTGAGTAAGATCGAGATCGGTCTGGTGCTTATAGGCTAACTTCCTGTCTCCACAAAGATTTTTTTCCAATGAAAATGAACTTGTGGAGATTTAAACCTTTTGCTTTTGTGTAGTGTCTTTAAAGTTATATGGTGTTTGTTGGTTTTAAAACCTCGAAACCAGATCATTTCTAGTGCATCTGTTATTCTGGAATCATATCACAGACTTGTTTAGTCTTGAGTCTTCTAAATGTGAATAGTGTTTCTTGGTTTTACACACTAAACTTAGCTTTAACAGAAATTGACATGACTGAGTGGTCCTCTACGACAGATCCTTTGTCTGTCTCAAGTCAATTCCTCATCTGAATCTGTTTGTTGAAGAAACAGTAAAACCCTTTGAGACAGGGTCCCTCTCTCAAAGGGTCCCTCACTAATGAAAGAAATTAAAGAAAAGAAGTTGCTCATATACTTTCAGGCAGAACAAGTGAAGTTTAGTAAAAATCCTGTACATGAATTAAATGAAACCTCAAAACCAGATCGTTTCTGGTACACTGTTATTCTTATCAGACAATAAGAGCTGCAAAATACAGCGACATAAACAGAAAAATTTGCAGTGTGTCCACGTCTGTGCTCCTGACATCGACGTACAGATGTGCAGCAACTCTTTCATTTAGATCAACTCATTTAATTTGAAATCTTTTCACAGGGTACTCAACTCTGAGTGGAAGTGTTTGTCATCTACTTTTGTCTTTTCAGTCTGTGACCAATAACCTTTTCCATCCTCTGTCCGGGCCTTTTCTTTTCTTCGACCATTATTATCGCCTGTGCGTGTCTGTGGTTTTTGAGAGGAAGATGAAGATGGGCGTTGGATGATTGAATGAATGAGTTTCACTCTTAGTAGAAAGCACACAATGAGCTCTGTGTGACCCAGCCTGCAGGGCAGACCCAGCCATTCATGGCTCAACTGAGTCAGTTTGTGCAGAGGAGGTAAGTTCTGACAAACATCCTCCCAGTCAAGGTTAATTCACTAGTGTTTTCCTTACTGGAAATCAGACAATAAAGGGAGGATTCAGCAGCAGCATCTCAGCGAGGTCAGGTTCAGCTGTCAGGTTTTTCATTCCCCATTATTCAAAGTTACAATTATGCTGCTTGACTGACTCCAGCTCAGCTTTGTTTGTGCACTGCTGCAGTTTGCAGTATGTTCTCTCTTGATCTGTGATAGACTTTTGATTATGCACCTTTGTGCATCTCTGTGTTTCATTCAAGTGGCTGAATGTGATGAGTTTTGTGTTTGTTACAGAAGGCAGCTGGATGTGAATGGTGATACATTGTGTTTCAGTGTCGGGCTGTTAATACGGTTCATGTTTCACTCTGAAGTGTGTTATCAGAGATCTGAGTGTTAGAGTTTTAGTTCTGCAAACAGTTCAAGGAGGCAGAGCTGCTGTGAGGCAAGAATCAACTCAGTGTTTGAGTTAAACCTGATTCATCGTAGCTCCTTCTTGTCCATTTTGGTTTCTGATTCCTGGGACTGATGCTAAATTCAGACAGAAGAACTCTCGTGAAAAATAATCTGGCCTTATTGTGTTCATGCTTCACTCTAGGACTGATCCCAGTCAGGAATCACAGATTTGTTTAGTCTTGAGTCCTCTAAATGTGTCTGACGTGCTTAATAAAGTAATTACTTGAAGATTTAGCGTCACGTGTACACACTAATAAAATGTGTACATGCACCCAATATTCCAGTTTTTGTCCCATTCTGAAAAGATTGTAAGTCCATTGTAAGTTCTACAAGCAGGTCAGTCAGAGAAAAGCACATTTTTAAAACTAGTCGGTTTTTAATTAATGATTGATGGCTGCAGGTTGTCAAATCTGAGGAAGATTGAGCAAAAAATGACCTTTGAAGTACTGACTATTAGTTATTTATATATGTAACAGCAATAAGTAGTGCAGAGTGCAGACATCTGCCAAGATCAAAGGTTGACAAAGTCTCACAATCTTATTGTTGTTGTGGGTTACTTCCTGGAACACAACCCAATCATCCTCCAAGTCTCATCCAAATCAACGTGGTAGTTTTTGAGTAAAAACATTTGTCAGAGATAATGAGTCTAAAACACTGGGAACACAATGTAAAGCTGTAAGTGAAGGATGAATATTTCAATTGTTGGTTGCTGATAAACATCCACTTTAGTATCAGTTCAGTCAAATACACATGGAAAACAGGCTGGTGTCATTGTCAGAGAGCTTCACCTTATCAGACATGGTTCTGTGTGTTTCGTGTGTGTGTGTGAGAGAGATCCTGTGACAGTAAACCTGCAGCGTGCAGCAGAAAAAGGTGATGCACTGATTCCTCCTCTATCTGCATTACCTTTACCTTCTATCCTCTTCTTTTCCCTTCAGATGTCAGTAACAGCAGCCATGAGTCGAGGGTCGGCTCCATCAGGGAGAGAGAGAAGAAGGCCGTGGTTCCTCTGGCCGTCATCTCCACCCTCACCATCGTCGGGCTCATCGTCCTCATCAGTATCCTGGTTTACTGGAGGTCAGTGGTGCTGAATTTAAAGCAACTGGTTAGTGGTTTTTGTCCAGTAGAGGGCAGGAGACGTCCACTACCTGCAGACAATAACACAGCTGTCGGATCATCCTGAATCATTACATTCTCACATCTCTTACAATTTCATACTTGATCTTTAGAGCCAGTTTACTCCACTACTGAGATCAGTGAGACTGACAGAATAGGCAGTCAGGATATATATATATATATATATATATATATATATTACTGAAACAACAGTGTGAAGGTGTAGCAGAAGGGTCTCGAGTGTGCATGTAGTTTAGAACTGAGTATTAATGAAATGTTTATATCCAGAGATCAGTGTTTGAAACGTATTTCTTGATTGGACTTGATCTACTAATTAAACTGCTGCACGACTAATTCCTGATTTCTATGTTCTCTCCTTCTGTGTGTTCGCCATGTCCTGCTTTATTCTTCTTATATACCAACAAGCTCATGACTGCTACCGTGCAGAATGTCTTACTTCTTTTCCTGTGGAGTTTTTAAACAAAAGCATCTCGTATTATTGTACATATTGTACAATTTTTTTTTTTAAATCATCACATGGAGCTGTTCTCGAGATGTGGCTTGGAGCAAACAAAGTTTTCAGCATCATATATTTATGTATTATTTATTTATTTTTTTTTTTTTTTTCTTTTAGAGGCAAACTGCTGTAAACACACGTGTCCGTGTGGCAGTGAGAACCCTGCTGCTCACTCAGACCGTGAAATAACCAACTTCAGAAATCCAATCAAGGACACGATGTCAAACGCAGCAGAAACACTTTCAGTCATGTTTTTCACAGACTGAACATTTCTCATCTGCCACAGGCTCAACATACTGTTCTTGTTTTGCGCCTTCTTGTTGTTGTATCTCCAAGATTGAGCAGTGCTAAACCCATAATAATCTGAGTAGAGGGGGGATTAATCCTGGGTGAAGGTTGTACCTCTGCTGCTGCGCTGTGAGCGTCCTCTCCCGGGACAGAAAAGGACATCGTCTCATCGTGTCTGACAGGACCAGTCGTGTCAGCGTCTTGTAGTGCAAGCAGCAGGAGGCCAAACCACACTAATCCTGCTGCTGTTGTGGCCTTTTTCTTCCCCTCGTGCTCATTTGACATCAAGCTTACAAGTTTACAACAGGCAGAGAGATAGAAATTAGCATGGAGCAGAACAGTTTTTAAAGGCATCTGTACAAATCCAACAACTATAACTTCTTGACCGCACCTACCACAGGCGCCCTGACCTCCAGTCTCATGAGTCTGAGTCTCTTTATGAAGTGACTGTGAATATATCTTGTTGTAAAGTCGTAGAGCTCAATGAAGAGACAGCAAAACCCGCAGTTTCCAAACTGTGGGACAAATAAATGAATATGAATTGAACTGAATATAAAAGGGATTTAACATGACCACATAACCATAAGGAGAGAAAATAGTGAAACACAAACAGCAGCAGCAGCTTCATTTGCAGGACTTCTGTCTCTTTCAGTCCTGCACATGAAGGAATGGAGCTTCTTTCTTAACAGTTTCTTGTCGCCTGCTTGAAAAGATCAATAGAGAAAAGCATCATGAATAACTGAGACATTATTATTTCTAGAAAAGACACTGCAGATTGATTTGAATTCTTTCCACCTGCAACTACATTTCATCACAAAATGGTCAGTGCCAAAATATTTGCCTAAAAATATCAGACTGTGTGTGAGTGTGTTCATTAATGAGCAGCAGCTGTTTTCTCTCTGAACTCCTTCTATTACACAGCGTCATCAGCAGATTAAATGGTTTCAATCTCAGCAGCAAACAAGTAAAACACACCAAGTTTGCCAGTCAACAGCAGTAGAGTCAAATCTTCTTCATTAATAAAGTTAAGATAAAGTGTCTCGTGTCGAATACCATCTGTCACAATCAATCACGTTTTAATGGCAAAACCAAACCTGCCCAGAAGAAGCTCTGAAACTAAAATTCATCTCAATTAATCTTCCAGTTTTTGGAACAATACTGTGAAAAGTAAAAAGAAAAACCTGTCACCAGGCTGAAATCAGAAAATGTTGTTTGAAAATGACTGAATTGTCTAAACTGGTTAATCAAAAACGGGCATTATCTGGTATTATTAAATTATTGCTAATGGAGGATGTTTGGGTTTTCAACTGTAGTTCATAGTAGTTTCTAGATGAAAAAACTAGGCTTCTTTGGTTACTGAGCCTCAGCTAGCAGTGCTAATAGACGCGCTATTTAAAGGCAGATAATGCTACCGCTATCATCATCCACAAAGAAGTTAATATGTGAATTAAAAGAAAAGAATAATGATTATTAGAAATGAATCTGTCGGTGAAATGTCAGTGCTCGGCTGGTGTTTGTCTTCCTGCCTCTCAGAGAAGACATCTTTAATCTCAGATCTCAGACCTGTTCTGTGTCGCTGATAATCCCTGATGTCTGAGACAACACAGGTTCGTCAGACGTGATCTCATTTAAAAACATGTTAAAGATTAACAGAACATCTTAACAGAACATCTTTTTTTTCGCTGTGTGTTTTAGGAGGATTAGTCCGTGTTCTCCACAGACACAAAAACAAAAGCATCTTCAGCTTTTCCTCTTTTGTTTTTCTGCCCAACAAATCTTCTTGTATTCAGTGTTTTCAACACAGTTACATTTCGCTGATGTGAGCTGTTCTGGTTTTCAGTGTGTGATGATACGAGTTAGTTTCTCTACATTTATGTTGCATGTTCTTTGTTTGTTATAACAGAATAATAAGGAGTGCTGCGTTTATATTTCCATACATCTCTGGTCTTTACTGACAAAAAAATGTTCTGACTTTTCTGCAGGACCTGTTTTCAGACAGCTCATTTCTACATTGATGACAGCTCATCACCCAGAGTCATCGCAGCGCCATCCACAGCTGCATTAGCATCTGGTAACACTCACATACATGTCTTTCTTTACCTGCTGACATTTGAAATCCCACAGAAAAAAAAGATTAATCCAAGTAAACCCTGAAACAGACCAATAAGGACCAGACAAAATGTCTTCTGGCTCCCTCAAAAAATTCATCCTAATTTTCTGTCTTGAACTTCTAAATGCTCTCACGTTCATTTTAATGTCTTTGTGTTCTTAAAAAGTCCCCATTACATGAAAATGTCCTCACATTTCAAAACGTCCTCATGATGCTGTCGTGCAGACAAAAGCTGTGGTCGTTCATCTGTTTCACTCTCCTGAAGGTGATATCTCAGTATCACCACCACAGAATCTCTTCACATTTTGGTAAAACCATTCACATGTACTCAAGCATTCAATGATTTTATTTTGGTAGTCAAAGGCCAAGGTCACTGCAGATTCATTGACTTAATGTACTAATTCGCTGCTTCTTCTTCTTCTGGACGAGGTGGTGGAGGTAAACAACCATGTATCAGTAACACTGGCCTCAGGTTTCCTAAATGAGACAAAATTTTAAGTCTAAGAGTGCTAATCTTTCTTCTTGCTTTTTTCTTCTATCCAGATGAGCAGACGGCTTTTCTTGCCAAGGACTTTGTCAAACACGTTGCTGAACTTCATGACAGCCAGGGTTTCCAGCGAGAGTTTGAGGTATGACAGATATATATATATATATAGGGGTGTCAGTGTTAACACGTTAATCTATGCAAATACATTTGTGTGTGTGTGTGCAAATACATTTGTAAATACATTAATTTGTCTAATATTTGTGCATATTCTGACTGCGTGTGTCTCTGTGATTGTCGTCATGTGGTCAGCATGCTGCCTGATGACCCGTGATGACAAAGATGATAATGAAAATTGAGTTGTGTTGCAGTTCTGGTTCGACCTCCATTCATTCACGTGAACACTTAGTTGTTCAAACTGTTGAAACTGTCACTAAAGAAAGAATCAACACTGACAGAAGGATTTATCTGATGTTTTAATTTGGACCACATCCCATCTGTTACCATGGAGGGGGCGGGGCTTATGACCTGTACTGCTGCCAGCCACCAGGGGGCGATGTTTTACCGATGTTTTTTAGCTTCCATTGGGAGCTGTTCTTTGTTCTTGTATTCAGTCACAATGATGATGTATTCACTCGTCAGTGAATTTCAGTCAACTGATCTAAAACAGTGACAATTAGACACAAAAAGTAAAATAGATAATTAAATAAATAAACAATAGATGGTGAAATTCCTCCAGTGTGGATGTGACATACAGCCGGTTGGCAGGAGGTTCATTTGTGTTGATTCTCTCTTTGTGTCGGCAGCAGCATGAGCTCAACTGTGAGATGAATCGTGTTGTCTTGTTGTCTTGTCTTTGCACCTCTATGGTTGACTGTGTTGTCACGGAAACGTCCTGGCTGCCTGCTGCTTCCTCACCCCTCGTCGTTAGATACTGAAGGAGAGCTATGAGGTAAGATGCTCTCCTGGACGCTGGACACATCACGTCACAGCTGTGGTTTTGTCTCGTCTTGTGCTGCACAGTGTTTCTGTTAAAGTGCATGGCTGCTGTTTGACACAGAGGAGTGTTACAACATCTTGACCTTCGTTTACAATTTTATGCCAGTAACAAGCCAAGTCTTGGCCACATGGCTGTAGATCGACTTTTTAAATGTAAAAAGAAACCGTTTTTATTTTAATAGCTTTAGAATGTAAATGCAGCGTGATTGTATGTATTGTATGTTTATGTGATTATGTGTCTGATATTGAAGAAATGTCCATATTATTAAAGAAATGTGTGTGTGTGTGTGTGTTTTTCCTACATTGTGGGGAACCCAAACATGTCTACACACTCACATTATGGGGTCCTGTCTCTCTTATGGGGACAAAAAACAGGTCCCCATAATGTAAAAAAACAAAAAGTTAAGGTGAGGACATGAGGTAAGGTTTGGTTAAGGTTAGGGTCAGGTTTAGATAAAGGTTAGACAAGTGCTACCAACAAGATCTCTAGGGTTTCCAGGAAAGTCTCCAGGAAATGAATGCAAGTCAATGAAATGTCCCTTGAAGTTATGGAAACCAGACTGTGTGTGTGTGTGTGTGTGTGTGTGTGTGTGTGTGTGTGTGTGTGTGTGTGTGTGTGTGTGTGTGTGTGTGTGTGTGTGTGTGTGTGTGTGTGTGTGTGTGTGTTCAGGAGGTGCAGGTCTGCACCGTGGACATGGGGATGACCACTGACAGCTCCAACCATCCTGACAACAGGAACAAGAACAGATATAGTAACATTCTGGCTTGTGAGTCACTCACTTCCTCACACACTGACACATCACATGAAGTTCACAGCGTAAATAACAGACAGGTTTTCATATTTTATTCTGAATCAGAAATATGCTGCAGACAGGATGGGATTAGATCGTTATGATCTACTCAAGTATAGATGGATGATGGATGATGATGTTTTTGTGTATAATCCTCAGATGACCACAGTCGGGTGCGGCTCATGTCGCAGGCTGATAAAGACGGAAGGTCGACAGATTACATCAACGCCAACTACGTGGACGTGAGGAACTTTTCTTTCACTTGTTTTTCAGCTTCATTTTTCAACTGCACACAGACCGAGACCTTCATCTTCTCAGAATTGTCTCATTATTTTTCATTTAATTTCTATTCTCAGAGCAACCACATGGTTTCCCTCTTGTCTTCCTAAACATAAGTCTGCCTATTTCTAAACCTATTCATGAGGTATGCTGTTGTTAGCGCGAACCTGCGCGGCTCTCCATTATACTCGTCACCGCACCCTTAAAATCTCATTTCCAGCGTCTTGTTGTTCTGTGAAAGGCAGTGACAACACAAAAACCCCCGCAGCAGTCACGGCCTCTCTGGAGAGCTGACGTACAGGTTATAAAAGTTGGTAAAAGCACGTCGAGGATCTCTCCAGCTCACACTTTTGTCTGTGTCTCATAGTGCAAGGCAACTTCAGGCTGTCAGTCATGTGAAGGTTATCAAACTATTAAAGCGAGTGATTGAGTGCCGGCCTCTGCTGACAACTCATGACACTTTCTTTTCTGCGCTGGCCTTAACTAAACCAACTTGTTGGATTTCAGCCTGCTCTTAACTTTTCTGTTAAAATTTTTACTATCCTTGATGAGCTGTATTTTTCATGTCAGTGTGTGAGCCTTTACAGGAGCAGCCTCGTGGTCTTTTCTGTCCCGTAACCTTCTGTTTTCCTCCCAAAATGATCATGAATAAGAGTCGTCAGATTGAGAATTTGACTGTAGTCAGAAATCTCTTCACTATTGTTGTGTGGATTTTTGAACGCTGATTTCAAACTTTAAGTCTCAAACTTAATGGATCCCTCTGACTCTGATCATCTACTGATTTTGCCTCTAGCGCCACCAGCAGATTCACACTTTGGATTTTGGTCAAATGTACCTGAAACTCCCTGATGAACTTCAGTGATATTCAGTGGAAACGTTCATGTTCTCATCAGGATGAAGTGTAACAACATTGGTTAACCTGCCACCATCAGGTTGAAGCAGTCATTTATCTCATCTGATGGCAGAAACTTGATGAATCCTCACAACTTTGGCTCCATCGTGTTTGCCATAAAGTGCAGCACAACCAATCATTTCCTTCTCAACATGAAGTCTAATCATTTCAGTGATTCCTGACTGACCTTTTAGCGCCACCATCAGGTCTGACAGTGTAATCCTGCACCCTTATAGAGCAACAGGCTGACGCAGCTGCCATGTGTTTCCTCAGGGTTTTAAAAAGACCAGGTCGTACATCGCAGCTCAAGGTCCTCTGAGGTCGAGCACCGATGACTTCTGGAGGATGATCTGGGAGCAAAACGTCAGCGTCATCGTCATGATCACAAACCTGGTAGAGAAAGGACGAGTGAGTGAGCAGGCCTCAAAATGAAATGATGCAGTATTTATTCTTTTTAATTGCTTAAGATAAGAGAAGATTCTTTTACTCACGGAGAAGAATTAATCATCACTGGGATTTGATTGTATGTCATTTTTATACAAATAGAAGTAAAAACAACATCAGTGTGTCGTTTGTCATTTTCTCAGACGTGTGTGTGTGTGTCTGTGTGACTGTCTCCTCAGAGGAAGTGTGATCAGTACTGGCCGTCGGAGGCGCAGGAGGAGTACGGCGGCTTCCTGGTGACGGTGAAAAGCAGCAGAGTTTTCGCCCACTACACCCAGAGGACGTTCAGCGTCAGGAACACCCACGCCAAAAAGGTTGGGATGAAAATGAACGATTACATCACAGAGCGTCTGCTGTGGCTCTTTTCACAGGAAAACTATATTTACTGTGAACCTGCTGATGTCACATGATGAATTTTTCAAATAAACAAGATCACTAAAGCTAAATGTAACTAAATTCAGCTTCAATTTAACTAAAGTTAAATTAGTTCTTTTGCTTTTCTAAAATTATTCAGACTTGAAAACTGTGAAAACAGTTTGCTTGGTAGAAAATGACTATTTATATCAAATAAACATAATGATAATCCTTTAATTTAAATAATTAATAAATGTTGATAAATTTAGTTCTAAGTTTACTGGTGATGGCTGATAAATGAACAGTTCAGTTCAATAATATTCTGTTATAAACCATTAAATGCTTAAACACTGCCTAAAAATGAATTTTTTATATATATATATATATAATGAAATTATAAAGATATAAAGATATAAAGGTGTAAAGATAAAATTTCACATTTAAATTTGGTTTAAGATTAATTTTGTTTACTCATATTTTCTCTCACAGTTCAGACCAAGTAAAGATGTAAAATGTGTAATATTTATATATATATATATATATATATATGAAAAAATATATAATGTATAATTGCTAAACAGAAATATCATGAAATATTAATGTCATAGTACCATGGAGCACTCAGGAAAGAATGAGCTTCATAAACAAAATGAAAGAAAAGCATAATTTGTTGTATTGACAGACTCTGTCACTGAGCTGTTCGTCTGACTCCACCCTCAGGGCTCTCAGAAGGGGCGTAGCAGCGAGCGGATCGTGATGCAGTACCACTACACCCAATGGCCCGACATGGGCGTCCCAGAATTCTCTCTGCCTCTGCTCAGCTTCGTCCGCAAGTCGTCTAGAGCGAGAGCAGACGACTCGGCGCCGATGGTGGTGCACTGCAGGTGAGAGCCGATAATAAGAAGACAAACAGCTTTTTCACACAAACTGATGCAAACGTTTAGTAAAATCTGACCCGTTTAGATTCTGGTGGTGTCGAGTCAAAGGTCAAAGGATCACAACCATAGTATATCAGGAACTACTGTGATGAAACCTCTTGTATTTCACATGGACGCAAACGTTAACACATTAAATGTTGGAGAAATAATGATGAAAATAATGTTTTACCCCCAACAACAACATGAATGAAGTGAATGAATTTTTTACCATATTTTCCTGCTCTGCAGCGCCGGTGTGGGCAGGACAGGGACCTACATCGTCCTGGACAGTATGTTGAAGCAGATAAGAGACGAAGGCACCGTCAACATCACAGGCTTCCTCAAACACATCCGCACACAGAGGAACTACCTGGTTCAGACAGAGGTCAGAGGTCAACTTCACATCTGCACACACACACACACACACATTCAGTTGTTCTGTCGTCAGATTTCAATTTGTGAGTTTGTCTTTTTATCATTTTACACTTTGTATCAATGTACACGTTGTTGACTCCAGGAGCAAATGTGAAACGTTCAGCTGTCAAACACACATCTTCTGTGGAGATGTTTCCCGTCAGCCGACAGTCTGTGTTCTCTCCACAGGAACAGTATGTTTTTATCCACGATGCCTTGGTGGAAGCCATCATGTCAGGGGAGACGGAGGTGGCGTCAGCTCAGCTGCACAGGTACGTGGACGAGCTGCTGACCCCGGGGCCTGCTGGGAGGACGTGCCTGGACAAACACTTTAAGGTGAGTTGACTGGTCTCCATGGCAACAAAATGTCCTCACTGTTACCTAAAAAAAAAAAACCTGACGTGAACAATTTTAAAATGTTCAAATGCAGATGTTTTTATTGTCCACGTGTTGTCAGCTGATCTAACAGATGTTCTCCACAGCTGCTGTGTCACTCTGGAGTGAAGCAGTGCGACTACTCTGCAGCTCTGAGGGACTGCAACCGCAGCAAGAACCGGAGCTGCGCCATGATTCCTCGTGAGTTCACGCCGCAGGTTTCTCACACTCAACTCTCACACTGAAACGGTCTCTGAGAAATAAACTCTTGTCTGTCTGTGCAGCTGAGAGGTCACGAGTGCGTTTGTCTACGTCAGCGGGGGAAACGTCGGACTACATTAACGCGTCGTACATCACAGTAAGAAGCGCTCCGAGTTCTGAAGACAAAACGTGATCAGTGGAAAGTAACTAAATCTATGGACTCAAAAACAAGAGCTGAGCTGTAGTTTTATTCTTGCAGGGTTACAGGCAAAACAGTGAGTTCATCATTACCCAGAATCCTCTGCCTACAACTGTAAAGGACTTCTGGAGGATGATATGGGACCACAACGCTCAGGTCATCGTGTCACTGCCGAAGACAGCAGCAAGTGGAGTGAGGAACTGTTCTTTATTTAAAGGATTTGATGTGATATATTTATATGTTCCAAAAAAAAAGTTCGGAAACTTTTAACTTTAAATGAAAAGTTGAGTGTCGTGCAGAACCTCATTGCCGAACCTCTTAGCAGTTTGATCAAACACATGACATCACATCCATTTTGTCGTCATCTCAGCGTGTGATGTGACCGCCTGTCGACTTCCTGTTTTGTTTAGATGGAGGAGGAGGAGCAGGTGGCGGAGCCGTTTGTCTTCTGGCCCCGCAGAGGGCAGCCGATCAGCTACGAGACGTTCACTGTCACTCAGAGGAGTGAGGAGCACATCTGTCTGTCCAACGAGGACATGTTGGTGGTTCAGGAGTACGTCGTGGAAGCGACGCAGGTCAGTGCAGCCTGGAAACTTCACCCATCAAACGTCACCTCATTCCAACAAAACTGAATTATGAAGCTGGTTTGATGTGAATGAAATACAACACTGTTAACATAGACACGTTTCTGTTTCCACCCTTTTTGTTTGTATATTCCAACAGGACGACTACGTTCTGGAGGTGAAGCACTACCGCGCCCCACGCTGGCCAAACCCAGACAGTCCCATTAGCAGCACCTTTGAACTGCTGCAGCTGGTGAAAGAGCAGAGCGGCGTGAAGGATGGCCCCACCGTGGTGCACGATGAGTACGACCTTCCCTCACCATCATAAACAAAAACATTTCAGGATTGTTCTCGTCTGGTTCTTCTTGTTTTACACGTGTTGTGTTTTTCAGTGTGGGCGGAGTCACAGCAGGAACGTTCTGCGCCTTGTTGTCTCTGACTCGTCAGCTGGAGGCTGAGAGATCAGTCGACGTCTTTCAAGTGGCCAAACTGACAAACCTCATGAGACCAGGAATCTTTAGTGATGTGGTGCGTTTTCTGTTTTTTGTAATTCATTTCACAATACATTGATGATACTGTGCTGTCTGTTGTACAACTCATGTTACTGACTCAGTTAAATTTCCTTTTCCTAATTATTAGAGATGCCCCAATTGCATTTTTCTGGACCGAATCTAATTGCAGATTTTGACCTGCCAATACCGATTTTGGCGACCAATCTAGATGCTGTAGTAGATACAACAGAGACCACTGACGTGAAGTGAATGTGGTGACACTACAGTGTACAACATTATTAAATATTTCTGTGGTATCTGTCTTTGGTATTGAACTTTGTAGACGGTCCCTGAGCACTGGTCTGTCAGCCGACTGCTAATGGACCAATGTACTGTACATGACAGAGGACAGTCTATTTGGATGAAAACAGTGTTGTAGTTCATGGTCTACCTTAGTGACGTTAGAAAGACGTGTTGTTTGTGTTTTTGTAACATTGTGAGTTATTGACCTGGGAGTTTAGAATCTTTCAAATTTACCAAACTCTAATCAGGTTAATCCACGTGAGTTCTACATGTGTGTTCATGTGAACCGCTGTGTGATATTGATCATGTGGTGTGAGAGAGCATTTGACTGACATAGCATCAATATTGTAGACTGAGTGACGGGTCACTAGTCATGGCTGATCACGTGAGAACCAGTTGATTCATCGGTGCAACTTATTAATACTAATTATTCGAATAAGTTTGAAGTTTGAAGTCAACAAATCACTTGAACAAACAAACAATGACAAGATAACAGATAGTTTCTCAGTACCAACATACATTGTTCTGTTTGGGAAACTACTAATCAAATATACGTTTAATTAAATATTTATTTATTTTTTCAAAAAGGCCAAAAATAATGAATAAAGAGTTATAACAGGAACTTTTACACAATTCAAACGATTAATTGATCCAGAGGTTACTCTGGATTATGAAAATAACCATCAGCTAACATGTGGTTGTCTGTTGTTTTGCAGGAGCAGTACCAGTTCCTGTACAGAGCCATGCTGAGTCTCATCGGGACGCAGGAAGACGAGAAAACGCTCCAGTCGTCGGACAACAACGGTACCATCGTGGTGGGAAGTGCCAGCGCTGCGGAGAGCCTCGAGTCTCTGGTGTAACTGCCCCCAAAACAACACAAAACAACGCAAAGAACATTTCAGTTTTACAAAATGAGCAGCGGCTTTTTGTTCCCTGACGCCAGATTCAGGCTGCAGGACAACGTGTGGTCACCTGAGGCTGGCGAGTCCCCAACCACTTGTCTTTCTTTGCTGGATCCAGATGGCCAGCGTTTTTTTTTTTTTTTTTTTTTTTTTTTTTTGCAACGTGTGCCTTTTTGTATTTTTCTTCCCGTACGTTTAACTTTGATACAAGCTGTAGACTAACTGTCCGTGTTTTAATGTTAACTAAACTTTTCCTAAACCTTTGTATTTATTGGCACTGAGCCAAATGGGAAAAAAGGGAAAAACTGCGTCTTTTTACATCAAATGAAATATTTTATTAGTTTGTCTTTTATAGAGCTCGTGCACTGAACTCCTCTGTAAATACCATCGCAGTAGCAGCCACATGCTATTGAATCAAATATTAAATAAGGGCCTGGAATAATAAAAAAAATAATAATCTAATGTAAATAATATTATGGTAATCACCTCGATGGACCAAATTTCTATTTATACTTTTAGATTTTTATATTTGACCATTTTTAGTGCTTTGAAAATGTTATGGTGTAATTCTAATTGCTTAGCTGAGAACATTAATGCTTTTATATTCTGGATTTTGTAACAGACTTAACGTGATGCATGGGGTACTGACATGTTTGTGTTTTTAGACATGAAGCTCTGCTGGATTATTAGCTAGGGGATTAAAGACGTGAAACACCAAAGATGCAGCCTGTCAGAGAGTTTTTGTTGCTCAAAAGTACAGATAAATCAAACACCAGATAAACTGACATCATTATAGATAACTGACCTGGGATCAGACCTGGGGGGAAGATTTAAAGAATAAAAGAACATGGTGCGGCAAGATGATGTCTTTACATAGAGACGCAGAAACTGTTTCTGTGAAACATCTGTGCAGAATTAACATGAACTGTCGCCTAGCAACAACAGCGCCTAAAAGTTTCTTGCTGTTACAAGAAAGAATTCAGCTGAATTTTATGTTACAGATCAAATCTAATTCAGTTCATTTATTAACACACTTCTCCTCACTGGT
The DNA here is from genome assembly GCA_016801845.1 of Polydactylus sextarius. Classification (NCBI taxonomy): domain Eukaryota; kingdom Metazoa; phylum Chordata; class Actinopteri; family Polynemidae; genus Polydactylus; species Polydactylus sextarius. The sequence goes on along the minus strand of CM028921.1, from coordinate 13,606,990 downwards.
CCTACCACTATGGTCATGTGACCTCTAGCTTTAACTGAACACCTACATCACAAACATCACCTGAGCTGCAATGAATCTTGGGACATACAGACAAACTTTATTGTGTCAGAAAAAAGTAAAGTGTTTATGATTCTCATCAAAATCAACTAATATTGTTTCTATAGGTTTTTGTTGTTATATTGAGCCCAGAGGGATTTTTGTTTTGAATCCAAAACGGCCGCTACGGTGGCCTGCTAGGTTTTATCATTTCAACTCAACAACTCCACAGACCTGACACAGAGTAAAACATGACAGATATAGCAGAGCAGTTTTCAGCCGCTGCTCTTCTCAGTTTCCTCTCAGGTGTTTTAATTCACACACAGCATGCTACCGCAGCATTTGAAGATGTAAAATGCTGTGAAGCTAAGTTTTGTCCTGATGGAGGCGCTGGAGGAGAGATCAGAAAACCGTGTTTATTCTCTGAAGACGATCACAGGTTAACGATCTTCTTTCTACTTTCCGTTGGATTAAAAATAATGAGAGTTGAAGACTCAAACACTTGCAGAGAAAGTTACTTTTACATTTTAGTCATTTAGCTGCTGTGTTTCGTGCGGAGTGAACCCGTCGTCGGCCTCCCAGACGACCGATGACAACGAGGTCGAAGGTCAGAGGTCGCAACATCCAGACAAAAGACGGAGTGAACCCCCCCCCCCCCCTCCACACAGTCTGACAGGAAAGAGTTGTTCACGAAACAAACAGAAACTGAGAAAACACAGACATGAGTGTGGGCTGACCTGTGGATTACGTACAGTATTTTCACGTTTTAATCCCCGAACCCGCTTTTTCCATCTCATTTCCCACGAGTTAATCCGGACTAAGACTCTGGAAGAAACGCGTCTTTTCAGGACTGAAAGTAGGTCAAGTGTCCAGACGTCATCTTGACCGGCCGCCGGATCCACACCTTCATTTGCATTTTTGACTTTTCATAATCACTTGCCCAATTATCCTGCTGCTTGGTGGCCTAGTTTGCATGACTGCCCCCAAATCGAGCGGAAACCAAAGAGACGACTGTCTTTTTTGATGAACTTGAGGAAGAACTGATGGAGAAAGATGTGAACCAGTGTGATCGACTCACGAGTTACACTTTGCGTTCAAGTATCATCATCAAAATGTACTTAAGTTTATGTAAATACTCACAACCGGGTCAAAAACCACTAAAGTTTTAAATATGTGAGAACCACAAGACTGTCCAGCACATTTTGTGTAAACTTTGACTTGTTTGACGTGTTTTTGCCCAGAATGAGAAGGCTCCATTATAATGGGTTTCAAAGACACAAGGAGGGATTCTCTGTGCACGAAGAGCAAAAAAGTCCCGTCACTTCAGACGTGAATTTCTCTACAGTTTGAGGTTGAAACTGTTCACGAGAAGTGAAAGACGCCGTAGCTACGAGAGGAACAGTGACGGCAACATTCAAAGGAGCAGCAGCTGAGGAGTTAGAGCGGGTGATGTCACAGGTCATGTGACACGCAGCAGTCTGAGATACACAACCATTATAAAAGTCAGAGACGCTGCAACGTCAGCAACCGTACAGACATGAGACGTTCATCATAAAAACGTTGACATTTCAACATTTTATAGAAAATCCTCTGCAGTCAAAAAGAAAGTGAAACTGGTGATTTTTTTAATTCATGTAACCACTTTTACATTTTCATCCAAACAGGCTTTTTACAAATAAATGAATGCGTCATGATCGCAAATGTCAAAACATTTAAGTCAAAACAAGAATAAAATAAAAAGCGTGTTCATGTCGGACGTAAACGGAAAAAGCTTTTGATTCGTTTCTTTCTTTGTTTTTCAGATTTAAACTAACGCAGACGTCACACGTCAGAGCACACCGATATATTATCTTAAAACATATATCTCAGCTACACATCCGGAGGTAACATGCCGTTTCCAAGGCGACCGCCCTACAAACAGAACACAATAAATATAGTTCAGTTTGAACTTTACAAATGCTGCTACATGATAATTTCTTCAGTAGTCTGACCGCTTTGTTTTTTTGTTTTTTTTTTTTGTTTTTGTTTTAATGCTTTTTGAAATATTTAGTGCCTTAAATGTTGTTTGCTTCGTCGACCTTTGACCCATCTTCACAGAAGACCTTCTCTCTGAAACAGTCGACCCCCGGTGAAAAAGCAAAACGGTGATTGTTAGGTTTTGGGACAGAGGAGCAACTTCACCAAACTCAGGACGTTAATGTTAAAGTGAGGACAAACAAGCAGCTGCTGTTTCAGCTTCTGGGCATAAAATCTAACAAACAAACTCATGAAGTCTCATTTCAACACAATAAAAATCACTTTAGGAGATAAAATGCTTTCCCTTTTGTTTTGTTGTTTTCTTGTGTTCAGACTGAATAAAAACATAACTAAGATTATCAGAGTGTTGAGTCTGAGTCTGTCTTTACATCACAGCTGTCGAACATCATGTGTGGAGCTGTTGGATTTACACGAGTCACAGATTCTCTGGAGCGTTACTCCTCCAGGGAGCTTTTGGACATGAAGTACAGTCCTTCCTCCTTCAGTCGGGCCAGCGCCGGCCCGTAGATGTCCTTCGTCATGGGAACCACCAGACCTTTGGTGCTGATTTCACCTGCATGCAGCAAACACACACACTCAGTCAGAAACTCAGAAATTGTCCAACACAAACTCACAAACTTAATAAACACACACAAGACAAGCTAATGTTAGCTTCACTAGCATTAGGTTCAAAGCCTGACTGGACAAATTTAACAAACTTAACATGATGAAAATAAATACGTGACCTAATGTTTTTTTTTTTTTTTTTTTTATTTCATTTCTTTGTATCAAACCAGCAGCTTTACTTTAACTTCACGTCACAGACAGAAACTGACCATCAAGGACCATGCGTGCAGCAATGGCTGCTGGGTATCCTACAGTCTTGGCCATGGCGGAGAATCCGTTGGGCTCTCCATACACCACCAGGCTGATGTGTTTGGTCTCCAGCTCGCCGGTCGGATGGCGAAGGCCCACGTCGTTCCTCATGATAATCATGTCTCGTTCGCCTTTATCTGAGCACCACAGACAAGACTTTAATCATTCAAACGTTTATACACAAAAGCAGACACTTTTTAAAAAGTAAAGTTGTTACAAATTTCTCTCACCGAATGAGAGTTTGGCTTCCAGGTGTTTGGCGAGAGCAGCGAGAACACTGTCGGCGTGAGGCACCGGCTCGTCGCTCAGCATCCCAAACCTGAACACAGAGGGAAAAAAAAAAAAAACAAGACTTTACCGAACAATAAAATAACCTTCACAAGCCATTTTTAAAAGCTTTAAAAAGAAAATGACTGAGCTGTAAAACTGCGGCGCCGGCACCCACACATCCTTGGCTAAATGTAAATAGATGAGCAGCTGCTTTTGTCGCTGTTTTGCTGGTGAATTGAATAAATGAACAACACGTCTTTCAGCGAGAGCGCTCGGCACGTCGGCTTTTTACCCTTTTAAAGGCAAAGATGGAATGTGTCCAACGGTTCACTTTAACCGACGCAGGAATTCACCCTTCAATGCGAGCGTGGTCGCCCTCCCCTTCAACGCCAGCTACGGCGGAGGAACAATGGTGGCACGGAGCCTTGGTCTGAAGACACCCTTGGAAAGAGGTTGATTTAAATTGAGGGGCTTGAACGCCACGCCACTCAAAGCGTCCTCGTTAAGGAAAGATGTGAAAAGTGGGAAACAGACATGTGACAGAACAGGAAGTGGTGCAGGAAAAGCTGATGGTTCTGACTTGTACACCAAGTTTGTGATCAGGGACAGAGAGAGAACCACTGATCAGAGATCAGAGCAGGACAGGAGGCAACGTCACGTCACACAACTAAACCAGGTTCAAATTAAACTGTAGATTCAGGTTGGACGTTTTCAGTAGAAATAACCAGATGTTTTGCGGACGTCCACACCAGCGGGTGGCGTCGTCTGTGTCTCACCATCTCAGTGTGTCCATCCTGAAGTCGTCCTTTCCGATGAGTTCGTACACGGCGTCTTCAAAGGCATCATGGGAAATGGAGGAGGACAAGCCCATCTGTTTACACAGCAGCTCTCTCTGCACAGAGAACACAGAGGACATGTCACAGTTTGTCTGTCCTCCCTACACACTGTCTCCGGTCTGTCCTTCACTCTGTAGTCTAGCTGGTGTCGATGTGCATCTGTTTGTGTTTTCTCTTTGTGTCTGGTTTAAAAAAAAAAAAAAAAGAGGATTTCATCAAGTGTTTTTTAAAGAGGTGAGGGTGGGATCTTTTGATTTGAGAGCGTGCAGTTTTGTGGGTCCGTCCTCTCAGACAGATCAAACTGTTGCGATAAAGCTGCAGCCTTGATGTTGACAAGCAGCTATTGACAAGAACAGACTCTTCAGCAGATATCTGAAGTAGTGGAGCCAGCTGAAAAAAAAAAAAAAAAAAAACAAGCCAACAGCTCGTTTTTTTTTTTTTTTTTTTTTTTTTTTTTTTTTTAAATGTGAGAATACGAGGAGGAAGAGGAGCACCTCAGCCTTTTCAACATGATCCCCACTCGCGGGTCTTACCCAGGAGATGGGAGCTGAGGTGGGCTGCAGGACGGGACTGGGCTCGCTGTTGATCAGACCCAGTTTCACAAAACCACTCATTGCCTTGGAGAAACCCTGAGGACACAAAGACAGATCAGTCTGAGATGGTAAAATATGTTGTGAAATATTTTACAGAAACGTTTGGTTCATTTAGAAGCAGATCTGTAAACCTCAGTCAGCAGTCATGTAAAAGGTAGAAAAATACTTCTTCTGAATCAGGTTTTCAAGTGCCTCTTTGTTGCCGTCTGACCGTGATGAGCAGCTTTTTTTTCTTTGACCACTTGTCTCTGCAGTGAAACTCTGTCCTTGCTGCATCAAGTCCGTGACAAAGTCTTTCACATCTTCTCAATGTGACGGCAAATTAAAATAAATAACCGCTCAGGAAAAAAGTCTTGATTTCCTTCAGAAATCAGAAGAAATTTGAGGTATTGTTTGAGGTCAGGGAAGAGAAGCAGACGTCGCCTTTTCAAACGCTGTTTCTACTCAAATAACCACTTTATGGAAATGAAAATCATTTCAAACTGAATATTATATATTTTTATGAAACTGTGGTGGACATTTCTCATGTCACATTTTACACGCAAAACAAAAAACCTGATTAATGAATGAAATATGAATAATCTATGATGTTTGAATATAAATTCCTCAGACGTGTCTGTGGTTCAGCGTAATGGTTAGAAATCAGATTTTTTAAAAAAATTATTCTGTGATTTAATTATTTTCAAAACTTGAACTTGATTTTTTTTTAAAAAAAAAAAAACAAAGGTGCATCCTTGTGTGAGGATGAGAGCGTTGATCGCTGCTGCCGCCGACGGTAAAAGCTGAGGTTTTTGCGCTGGTTGATTTGCGGCGTCGTACCTTGAAGCGCAGCGTCCCTCGGATCAGCGTGTGCGCCGTCTGGATGCCGTACGGCTCGGCGTACTTGGTGCTGTCGCGGTTCGGGAATCCTTCCAGGTTGAAACCGGGCAGGAAGTCCATGGGCACGGTGGAGTCCATCAGAGTGCCGCCGGCCAGGATGCTCACGACCTGCACGAGACAGAAAGAGATTGTCACTCTAGAGAATAAACACGATGAAAGGATGGAGGTGTGGAGCCTCCGTACCTGGTTGTCTCGCAGGAAGATGGCGGGACTGATGGTGTTGAGGAGGACGCCGTACGGACTCCAGCTGAACTTGTATCGGAGAGGATTGTCTGAACATTCAGGAGCAGGGAGACCACCACAGAATGAGCTGTAAGACTCCACCTGCAGGACATCACTGGTATTACTCATCATTGTTCCGACTGAATCATATCTTAACAATATTAACATCTTCATACTTTTTCTAACACTTTTAAACAGAGACCACAGTCTCTGCTTGGTGTTAAAGTAGCTGATTTATCTGCAATCTGCAACCTCACCACTAGATGTCACTAAATCCTGCCCACTGGTCCTTTAAATGCTGTAAATAAGAGAGTTTATATAAACTCAAAGCATGAACATTTGTTTAGAGAAACAAACAAAAGCTAAACAAAATGTTTAACTGGAATTCAAATTCCTTTATTCGTTCCACATTTGTAAAACTGCACAAAAGGTAATTTCCTGATCGTGAGTTAAAGCGCCGCATCCTGAACAACCAAACCACCAGGGAGACAAACGTGTCTCTTAAAGAACGTCAACCCAGATATGTGAGTGGGATACTGTAAAGTGTGAAAAAAAAAAAAAAAAAAAAAAAAAAAAAAAACTTCACACTCTCTGGTGGGAAAATGTCCAGTGATTCATTCAATTTCCTGAAGTCAAAAGAAAAACACTCACTCACAAACAAACACTCCGATAAAGATTAGAACTAAAGAGCTTCAAATCAAATCAACTAGATCAAATGATCTCACAGACGTCACTGAAACCACTGATCCAGGATCAGAATGTGAACCGAGTCCTGAGCTGTTCATATGAGCAGGCTGAAGTACTCAGGTCGTTCACTGCGTCGCCTCAAGTCCGACTGAGACGTCGTCTGTTTGTGTGTGAACCTCGACGGCGACATGTGACGTGTTTACACTGTGCAATGGATCAATATGACGGTCAGCAGGTGTCTGACTGTGTGTGTTCAAACAGCCATTATCACACACAGAGAGGGTGTGTGTGTGTGTGTGTGCTGACTCACGGTGCAGCCGTCAGCTTTGGCCTGGTCAATACACTCCATGGCGAGCATGTGGTCGATACCAGGGTCCAGTCCCATCTCATTGACGATAGTGATGCCCGCCTCCTCCGCACTGACACACACACGCGCACACATATAAAAAATTACATTTTTATTCATTTACAAGCTGGTAAAATTGTTCTTGTTGCTCTTCCTATTTTTATTTTATTTGTGCTGAATTTAAAGATTTTATCCTTTAGTTTTTTTGTTTTTACTTACTTTATGTCCGAAATCTTATAAATGATCATTTGTGCATTGGAGCTGAAGTAAATAAATGAATTGACTGTTTTATTCTGATAATAATGACACGGTTACTGTTTCTGATCCACCCTCTGTGACGGTAATAAACTCTGATGAAATATTAATAATCCAGTGACGTGTCTGTGGTCACCTGCTCTGCAGCTCCTTCATGGCCGGACTCAAGTAGCTCGCAGTCACCATGTTCACCTTCCTGTTGATGCAGTGTTTAGCGATGAGTGGATGGAACGAGTACGGCAGCATGCTGGGGAGCAGAGGGAGATCGGACAACGATGGCAAGTTTATATCAACAGGTTTGATAAAAGCTGAGCAGACATAAAGAACTCAGCGTTACCTGTCACAATGAAAACAAAAGCCTTTATCTTTACTATTATTACTAGTATCATTTAAGGGACTGGGTCCAGGTTTCAGCACTTTATTTTTACAGCTCCTGCACTTTCTAGCTAATTTCCTGGAAACTTTCCACTAGTTTAACTAGTATTTAGCTGTAAATGAGAGGGATATTTCCAGGAACAACCAACGCAGTTTGGCATAATATTATAGGGGAAAAGGAGGAAACGTGTTAGCTGCTACAGGTGCCTGCCTTTCTTGGAAATAGTGTAGAATTAACAGCTAAAACCAGCTCCCGCACCAGAAAATTAATTAAAAAGTATAATTTTTTTTATATATATATATATATATATATATATATATATATATATATATATATAAACTAAAATATAAAAGAACCTAAAAAGATTTGCTGGAAAATGTTGATCATGCAAAGACTTGCTTATTATTAGATTAAAGATTATTAGAGCAGATTTCACAAAGTGTGACAGGGACAAGGGCTAAAGTTTTCTACAGGCTCCGCCTCCTTTTGGGGGTGAAAAATTGCCCAAAAATACCTGTAATTGGCCAGATTGGAGCTAAATGCAAACAGTAACATGAAGCATACCAACGAAAACGAATCAAGACCAATATGTTGAACATTTCACTTGAGCCTGTTAGCAGTTGCCAAGTTATGAGTAATTATAATTTTGACTTAATGGTGGCTCCAGAGAAAGAAGAAACCGAAGCTCAATAGCACTGACAGCTTTCTACTGGCTACTCCAAAAGATGGCCAAAAATAATTGATTTATGTTTGGCCAGGCAGACGTGTGGTTTTTGGTTTTTGCACAGTGGGAGGGAGTAGAGGCATCAGCCATTTTTACATACAATCAGCCAACTTCATATACAGTCCCTGTGTTCAGTACCTGATGACCAGGTCATGATCTTTGATCAGAGAGTCGAGGTGTCCTTCCTGGCTGCTGGCGTCCAGTGTGATAGGGATGGTGTTGGGATATTTAGCTGCCAGCTCCTCGGCCTGCCTCAGCAGCACTGACGCTGGAACACAAACAAACTCCCAGTTTTTACATCAGCTGGAGGAGTAGGAGCTAGTGTGTTATCATTTTTCAATAAAAGAAATTAGACAGTAACAGTGTAAAAACTGCAGCCGTTTGCTGGATGTCATGTTGTTGTAACATGAAGTCAGAGCCTCATATTGAACCTGAAGGAGCTGCAGGTCAGTGACTCACCCACGGTGACCTGCGTCTTCTCATCACGAGTCAAATACTCGACCACTGGTCCCGACACGTATCCTGAACCCAGTAGAAGAACTCGCTTCATCCCTGTCTTCTTCAAGATCTGAGCCTTCTCCCTGAGCGACATCACACAGCACAGTCAGAAACACATGGTGATGACATCAGTAGTCATCATCAGTGGAGTTCAGGAGCTGAGTTTCTTTAATCACCGTGGAGAAAGTTGTGATATTAATAAAAGTGATTCATGTAAACGTAAATGAACTTTGTAATGTCTCATTACCGTGTTCACTATGGATAAAACATTTCTCTAGATTATACATTTTCTGCTTTATTTCTTTGTGACACTATTAATCCCACAACATCTTTTCTAAACAAAGTGAAGGGAACTCATTTGCATTTGTTCAAATTTCTCTGCAACACATGGGAGACGTTACAAAATCAGATGTAGTGTGAAAAAAAACAGAGTGATGACCACCTCCATTATTCAGCAAAAACAAAAACTATTAAAAACACCCAACTTTGACTTTTTGCACATTTTGTTGCAGATAAAGAGTCTGTAGATGCAGCAGCAGCTGTGTCGGGACGTTTCCACAGCAGTGCATCCAGCTACATGCTAACATTAGCGTGCTAAAATGCTCAAGCCAAAAACGCTAACATGCTGATGTGCAAATATGGAGACCACCACTTTTTTGTATATCTGGGTTTGGCATATTAGGATGGTAGCGATCTGAAGATTGATGAATATGTGGAGCACATTTGATGTCAACATGTCACAGGGTAAAGTGTAAACTTTAACCAACTGGTGGCGCTAGAGGAAAGTTCAGGCCAAGGTGGCTAAAAATAATTAAGTAGGTTAGAGAGACGAGGATCTGTTTTTTTTGTTTATAAGCACAATGTTTTTTTTTTGTTTTGTTTTTTTTTTAAACATCAAATGTTTCTCTTCCTTTCACTTTTCAGCATTAACGTCCTCATGAATTTAAAATTGGGATGTACTGTGAACTTATTTTGCTTTTAGTCGAACAGATATGGTTAAAATATTTTTCTTTCTTTGCCTGAAGATTCTGTGCAAAAATGAAGTGTGTGAAAAGTCAAAGAGGTGACAATACTGATCTGATAAATTAATCACAGGAGGAGAGGAGGGTGCGGCGGGATAGGGAGGGAGGACGACATGATTAAAAGATATATATATATATATATATATATAAATAGATGTATGGTAGTTACTGAAATAGACCACCCTATGAAACTGCTGTTTGTCTCCTAGGATACGTAGTTCAACTGTCAATCGCACGCGGGAGCCATCGTGATTTAGTGTTGTGATTTTCGAAGGTAAGCACTATCAATGGCCCCGCCCCCCGGATCATTTCCTATTTTTGCAACTTTGTCTCCGTGTAAATAGCGTCTAAAAGTTAGCTAGTCGTGTATTTGTGTCGCTTATTATTTATTATACCCTTTTGTGTTTATTGCCATTTTGAAAGTTTATATTAAGAGACTGAGTGTTGACTGATTTCTGAAGAGCTCAACGGCTGTTAGAACGTTGAATGTGAGCTAATTAAACAGTGCGGTTCTGAGCCATGATCCGAACGCCTGTATCCGACTCATCTCTCCACCATACACCCCAATCCAACACAACACAATATATACTATATATATATAAATTATATATAAATATATAAATTATATTTTATATATATAAAAAACTGATGATTAAATACATACGTACATTAAGAAGTTTAAGTGTTTGTGTTGCAGTGTCAGTGTCTCTGTTAAAGACGTTGTTTACATACATATGTCACCCACAGTGAGAGCAGGAGCCATGTAATTAAAGTCTGAGGTCGTCAGTTAAAAGTGTGACTCTCCATGCTGGATTATCTTTACATCAAAACAACAATAACACTATTAAAGAGGCATCACCCCCGAGTGACCTGTGGCACTAATATCCCACCACCGACACCCACACGCCTCAAATCCCCCACCATCCCCTGCACTTGTTAGCCGTGGCCCTAATTGGATGCAACATTGTGCACGTGTGGCAGCAGGACTGACCGGCAGTCTGCCTGCCGCTGCCGCGCCTCCGCTTCTTAATTAAAAAAGAAAAGAAAAGAGAGAGACGGTCCCTCAGGAGGATTTCTCCTCCAGTTTACATATCTTAAGGAGCCCAACTCATCCAGAAGGATTAAGATTTGGTGGCTTGTCTGGAAAAAAATGATCAATTAGGAGGAAAAGTCTTAAAAGCGGCCTAAATATGAGACTCATACAGAGCTGTTAATAATCTGCAGGAAAAAAAAAAAAAAAAACTGTGTTACTGTTAATGCTCTTTAAAAACTACTGAGAGATTATCGATCAAACAAATGAATCAAAGCAGAAAAAAAACTTGATGACAAATTGGACGCTGATGATGATTTCACAGATACATGATAAACATGCAGGTGAATGATTTTTTTTTTTTTAGGTCTTATTTTGAATCATTAGAAATCTCATTTCAGAAGATGATGAATTAATCTGAGTCCTGTTCTGACTGAGAGTCCAAGAGCAAGCGGACCCAGACTGGAAATGAAGAAGCTGCTAACATGAGACTATTAAAAAGCAGGAAAAGGCCTGTTCCTGAATATCTTGAACCATTAGCCTGAACATTAGCCTCAGTGTAGCTTTAATAGTTTTAATTCTACCACCAGATTCAAGCTGCGTGAACATAAACTGCTTGGTATCAGCTCTCGTTAGCGATAAACCTCATTGTGTCTCAGTGAAGGGAAGGTAGAAGATTAAAGGTTCTATACATATATTTTTTAATATTAGCATTAGCATTAACAGTCTGGAGGAAGCGCTGCATCCCACAACACCAACATTACTTTTTTGTTTGTTGTTAGCATGCTAACCAGCTAGCACGTCCCTACACTGTGATGTTCAGTCTGTCCTCATGAAGTACATCATTCACCCATAATCGGAACAAGTAGCTGCTGATGCTAACATAGCTATGTAGCGTTAGCGAGACTTCCAAGACTAGCAAGACTCAACTGTGGTTGAGTTTATTTATTCAATCACTATCTGCTGCGACAGAGAGGTGGCGCTGTTCTAAGCCGTTAGGTTATTCTGATGAACTTATCTGCTTTTGTTTTCTCAGTTATCTCAAAAGACAGAAAACAATCGCGTTATTAACAATGAAGGTTAAAATTAGCTTGTGAGCTAACATCATGTAAAATCACAAAAACTGCCAGAACGTAAAAGCTGTGGTGTCAGTGTCGAACCTCTGTGACCCGACGTCACAATTTATTTTTTTTTTTTGGCTAGCAGTTTCCCCGTTTCCAGGCTTCGTGCTAAGCTAGCTATGTTAAACCTGTCTTGGAGCTGGTTTCCGTACAGACAGAACTGAGACTCATATTCATCGTCTTCTCTGACTCGCATAATCACAAGTTTATGTCATATTGTTTCATTTGTAAATCACATGCCAGATTGAAGTGATGCGATAGACGTGATGAGGCGGTTTCTGTGTAAAGTGACAAAAAAAAAAAAAAAAAGACAGTTTCTACACCTCGATGTGTCAAGACAAACTGCAGCGTCTGAGGTCGGCTGGTGGCTGCAGCTTATTAGCGTGTTAGCCATGCAAGGTGTTAATGCACAGGGAGGTTTTGACAAACAGCGGACGCCAGGGGTCAGTACTGTGCAGGAACAACCACGCAGTGTCGGTTAGGTCCAGCTGCTCGCTAAAGCACCACAGAGTTTTAACAGCGCTACGGAGGGAAAACAGACAGACTACAGAGCACAGTTATTACTACACTTCTGATAAGCTGCTAAAACTCTAAATGAACAATGGAGTAAGAGAAGTTAAACGTTACCTGTCCTGTAATCTTTACATCCAACGATTAGCATTAACTCACAGATTGAACATTTACTGTATCTGAACAATAATCCACAGAAACATTTGCAGCAGACAGAGTCTCTCAGATCAGACTCACCTTCTCTCTCGAAGTTTTTCAATGTACTCAAACTTTGGAGTGAGAACGCCGTTGGACGTGATGACAGCCTTCGGAGACAGAGACGCACAGGAGGTGACCAGAGCAAACAGACACGGTTAAATAAACACAAACTGAGATATTTCATGACGTTACTTACGTCTCTGACTTGTGGGCTGAAGTCCTCCTCCTCCAGCGGTCTGGTGGCGTCTGAAGGCAGCTGCCGACGACAGAACGCTCAATTTACAAAACAAGAAAAATGGTAAAACCCCGAGTACCGTCACATCCAACAACAACACCAGCAGCAGCAACAGCAGCAGCAGCAGCAGCTCTCCCAGCAGCAAACTCAACCAGATGACAAGCTGACGAGCCGAGTAAGAGAAACCCTAACAACGCCCCTCACCTGACACCCAGACATCTTACCATCTCCCACATGTAGGGGAAGAGTCGGTCCCCGAAGTACTCAGTGGCCTCAATAGGCAGCTGGGCAGGCAGGTTGTCGATGGAGCACATGAGGATCCCGTTTCCCTCCACGCTGCCAAGACCACAAACAAACCAGTTACAAAAACAGCTGATAGAGGAGCGGAGTTCGTCCTGTGCCGTCCACAGACCGTACCTGTCGTGGATCGATGTGCTGGTCGGCGTCGTACATGCAGAACGGCTTGTCGATTGTGGTGCACTCGTTCATGAACTCGATGGAGCCTCCGGTGTCGGCGGAGATGTCGCAGATGGCGAGAAGCCTGCAGACGGGGAGAAGAGACGGAGCTGAACGTCACTAGAGATACTTTCATCGCGTTACGTCTGAGCGAACGCTCACTAATTTAACGTCCAGACCGGTCGAGCAGATCAGACAGAGTTTACTCTGACAGGAGACAGGACACGTGTGTCTGCATGGGACCGTTCTGTCCATGACACCCGTCTCTTACTTGTGCGGCAGCTGTGGCGACCCTTCAACAGCTTCAGACAGCGACTTGCTCGGCCTCATCAGCTTCTGGGCATCGAGGCGCCTGAGGAGTCGAGGAGTGTGGGGGTCCCAGTAAATCCCGTTGATCAGGCAGGTTGTGTATGGTGCCACCTAAGGTTTACATGACATAAGAGGTGACATTTTTATGTGTGGAGACATGATGATAAATGTTGCACTGATCTAGGACCAGGTCTCAAATCTGGTCCCTTTCAGATCAGCTGTTTTATGAAAATTTAAACATGTTTAAATATTAATATTGTCTGAGGGTTAACAGAAAGAACGTAATAATGGCCTAAATTTACAAGTTATGACCAGGAACATGTTGTCACCTTTGAACATTATAAAGTATATGTGTCAAATGTGAAAGGGCTCCCCTCTTCCCGAGGCGTTCACACCAGTTAGACGTCCATAACCCCTGAGAATGTAACAGATGTTCTACCTGCATGTGTTTACACCTGTAGGTGGCGCTGAAGGAGGCAAACTTAAACATCTGAACTAAAAATTGACAAATGATAAAAGCCATCTTTTTAACTTTTCTTCAAATCTACTTCTTTTTCCTTGTTCCTGGTCCTGACAGAGAATTTAATCTTAAACATGTGTTAATCAGTTTGATCAGCTGATGGACAAACCAAACTGTGGTTCTGCTGAGGAGACTTCAAGGTTTTAATGTTACTACTTCACCACTATATGTCACTAAATCCTTCACACTGAGCCTTTGCCTCAAGTAAAAAAGGTTAATGATTGTGTGTTTGTTTATCTGTTTTGCATCTCCGTGTCACGTCGTCACCTCTGGACAGTGAAAACTGTAATCTGCAGATCAATAAAGTAAAGATCTGTGTGTTCACTGTGTCACAAATTCCAGCGAGAGTCAGAACAAACACAAACCGGTTCCCTGCACGTGTTGTGAAACATGGTCACAGTGACTGACAGCAGCAGAGGTGGGGTGGGGGTGGGGGATAGTGCCACAGACTCACACTGGTCCTGAAATGTGACGTGTAGAGCTCCGGGTGGTTCTCGTACTCCATGGGGTCGTAGATGCCGTCGCTCTTCCTCATCAGGTGGTGGTGTCGACTCAGGACGGTGGCGTAGACTTTGGTCATATCTGACGGAGAGAAACAACGGAGTAGAAACAACTACGTGCGGAGAGATGGAAGCAGAGGACGGCGTCAGACACACGTACCTCCAGTTTTACAGACGTCCTTCAGCTCATGAGGCTCAACGTACTCAACAGGAAGCTCGTTGATGATGTCTTGCGCCCCCTGCAGGGAAGAAAAAAAACACCACGTTAGAAACTAAAAACTCCTCACTTCTTCACTGGAAACCTGTCTTTGCCATTTTGAGTTTGATCTTGTACCTTGGAGACGTTGCCAGTTCCAGTAAAACAAAACGTGACGGGCCCGATAGATTTGGGCATGAGTCCCATGGATATCTCATACCCACAATCCCTCACTGCCTGGATGGCCTGGCTGACGTTCCTGTAGTTGTGAGCCATGCCGATGTGCTGCCAACAGGAGACACAGAGTCAGGATTAAGATGAAAGTGTCAATGAGGTGAAACTGTTTGTTTTGGGTTTTTTTTTCCCTGCTGAATTTCTTTTGACGGACAGGAGGATGAATCTCACCATGAAGGGGGTGTGGTGTCCGAGAGCCAGGAAGCGAAGCCCCAGCCCGTGCAAAATGTTTATCATTCCTTCAAAAAAAAAAAAAAAAAAAAAAGAAGCAAAACCTGAAGAAACACGTGCCTCTTCCTTTATTAAACTGCCCGGTATCTTAACCACCGCTATATAAAACCAAGTCATTACAGTTTAATAATATCTTAACACATAGAGTTCTTAATATATATTTATTTATTATCTGAAAATTCTCAGAGAAATATAATGTCAGAAAAAATATTCACCAGAAAAAGAAAAAACTATCAGTACATTTATGAAAAGTCAAATATCTGACTAGTTGAGTAAGACACAAGCAGAACATTAATCACAGGAGGGAGTCTCTGTTTACACTGAGGTCACAGATCAGGTGGTTTTGACTCAGCTTGGGGTCAAACTGACTGAGCGGCTGATGACGACTCGTATCAAACAGATCCTGTGAGGATCTGATGTGAACCTCACTTCAGATCCTGTCGTAACATTTTCACGACCACAGACCAACGTACCTGCGACGCCGGCCCACTGACCAAACGCTACAATGCGGTAGCCGTTAGCATCCACCATCTTCTCATAGTCGATCAGACGAACCTCCTGAAAAATAAAATTAATAGAGGAACATTTGTGTCTTGTGTTTTTCTGCTGTTGTACCTATATATTCCCTGCAGAGGCACTTCAAATTAAAAACCTTATATGTGGCTCAAAGGGTGTAATCCCAGTTTGTGGAAGGCTTTTATTGTGACATTGATATTTCCTTTACCCTCGAAAGAACAACAAATTTGAATTGCAGTAAAATGTGAGACTGTCAGTCAGCCAGCTGCAGTAACAAACCCCACAAAAGGAACCAGTTTATTTATTTGGTATTTTCAGTAAACAGTGAGCATCTTGTCTTACAGGGTTTTTCTTTCAGGCTCGTTCTGAGCGCGCTCACCTTCTTCAGCAGGTCGTCCAACAGCCCCATGTTTGCCTCCTGAGCCTTGATGGTGTGTGAGAAGAAAGCGTACGTCTTCCTGCTGAGGACCTTCTCCTCCGGCGGCCTCTTCACGCCGATGATTAGCGACGCCTCTGAAATGTCCTCCTGGATGATGGCTCCGGCCTTCGCATAGTACTGAAACCACAACACACAGCGATAACGAACCCTGAAGGCGTAAACACTCATCACTGAGTCAGTCAGACGTCGCGCGGCGCCTCACCTTCTCATGGATCGCCCTGCGGTTCGACGGCTGGACCAGGACTTTGACGCCAGCGTTGGTGAGCTCTTTGACGTGGCGCGGGGCAAGCGGCGCCCTGCGCTCCCAGGGGTTGATGTCCTCGCGGCGGATGGCCACGACGGCCCGGTGGTGCTCATAGCGGCGCTGGGCTGCGAAGCAGCTCCGCGTCCTCTGGCCTCGGTGACTGAGGAGTCTGAACATGACTTGGCCGCCTGCTCGAGAAGACGAACCATAAACTACAAACACCGAGTCATGACCTTCAGTCAGGACTCCACGAACTGTTCTCACAACATCACGGTTCATTAACCAGAAAATGAGGTTGTTTCCTCACACCAGATGTTTCTGTAGCTTCAACTATAAAGACACAACAACCTGAGAAACTGCTGCAGAGTTTTGTCTAATATTTATTCTCAGGTTGTTGATCCATCTGTGGTAAAGAGAACTGCTACTAGTGGTGCCAAGATAATAAACCTTCAAGTAACACATAATACTTGTAAGACACAAATAATTGTGTTTTCTGGTTATATTACAGCATCTAGTAACATTAGTGTCTGTAACGTTAACATTGCTGCCTACCTCACAAATTAAGTGTTTTCATTTTCTATTAGCCATAGCTGCTAACCAGTACCTGATGACAGTAGATGATGATAGTTATCTTGGCTAGGCTAATCGACGCAATGCTAATTCGCTCATTTTCAGTAACAATCTTCATAGATTTTAGTATCTGAAAACTGATCTTTCTTGACAACACTAGTGGCTACATGTTACATATAGAGTATAAATAACATAAATACATATGTGCACATTTTATCTGATAATATACATATGATTTGGCCTGTAAAAAAATATAATTATTTGATTATCAAAACCATGGATGATAACATTCTCTGTCAATCTGCTGATTGCTATTCACAGAGGTCAGAGGTCAAGTGTGCTGCTGGGAGAGAGAGCTGCTGACAAGCAGCTGCACAATGACACATTCAAGCAACAAAAGAATATAAACCACAGAGCAACTCATGACTCCACAACACAGATCATCAGTGACTGAACTGTTCAACGTGAGTTTGACTGATCGGACCGATGTCATGTTGATGCTCAGCACAACACCTGCTTTAAACTCATTATATCCTGCAGGTGCAGGTTCAAACATCATCCCACACAACAGTTTGCTTGAGGGAAAGACTAATTTAAAAAGTATAGATTTTCTAAACAATTACACTGCAAGCAGAATGACATTAGTGCTTATTCATGTGTGCCTCCGTTTAAAGGGCTAGTGTGTTGTCTCGGAGAGCTCTACTGGGATATTATCCTCATATAATACATATTAATGTTAACATTATAATTAAACATGAATGAATCTCCACACACAACAATTGACTACATATCACAAAACCACAAAGATGAAGATATGAAAATGTTTAGTAAGCTAAATGTTCTCCCTAAAGCTATTTGTTTATCCTGCGTATATATAATATGTAAACTTGTAGGTGGATAGCTACAAGTTTCCTGACTCAAAACACAAATGTGTGTTTACTTTTCTCCAACTGTCAGACAAACTGCTTTAAGCCTCTGGGCCCTTCATGTTCATGATGTGACCCTTCAAGGGTCCTCCACCCGCAGGTTGGACACCAGAGGTGGAAAGTTACAGGAGACATGCATCAGCCTGTGAAGTCTGCACTGAACCAAACTGAAGGAAAAGCACGTTTCAGACAGAAAGGAGTGTGAAGTTAGTTTGGAGCAGTTTCCATACTCAGCCCGGACACTCGTGTGTGACAACGTTGTTAAAACTGAGAAACACAGAAACACTTGAACACACCACGGACACAAGCACGAGTCGATTAACTCTAAACTTTAACGGCCGCGGACAGAAAAACTACAATGGATAAAACGTTAACGGAGCTGTGTGTGCACCGAGGGTCCAGCTGAGTGTTTGTGTGCAGCAAACACTGGTCAGTTCCGGGACAGTGGTCAACAACACTGACACTCTCACGTGTCAATAACTGATAAGCGGATCGATAAGCGCCAGCCGGGTCGAACCCACCTTTCTGACTGGATCCTTTCTGCTCACCACGCCGGGTCCTGCACAGGAAACGTGGCCGCGGTTCCCGACAAACGGCGGAGTGTCGGACAGAGGTGAGGGGGCTTACACCTTCTCACGGTAAACTTATCCGCTTCCGTTTAAAATTTCAAAATAAGACACCCAGACGCTCTAACTTCATAGTTTGGGCTTAAAGAAGTTTTCTATTTGTCTTTTATTTTGAAGTATCCGGTCTCGTGGGCAGGTTTTTTTCCGTGGATGTTGTGGAATGGCTGGAATGTTCCCTTTACTGTTTGTTTCAATTTACTGCGCACTCCGGGTGGGCGGAAACAGTAGTTTAGGAAGGTGGAGATACAAAAGGGATTTTAAATAAACACACACGTCGCTGTTTGTGTGAAAAAATACTTAGGAGCGTTTTAAGATGTTGATAAATGACTGAAGTGTCCGTGGCTATGTGTCTCCGCCCGCTGGAGCCACTCAAAAAATACAAACGAGCGCACATCTGTTGCAATCCTTCAGGGAGGACGACCAAGGACCCCCCGGGCTAAATGGAGGCGCGGATCGTATCTCCACCAATCAGCGCCCAGAGCCGAGGAGCGGCCTCCTGCCCCGCCTGTCGCACAGTGATGACCGAAGCGCGCCTAAAATGAAATGGTTTTTCTATTTCCCTTCATGAGCTTTTACATTTTAATAATTTTTTAATATTTTTTTTAAATAGTTTTTGAAACTGCGTTAGATGAATCAACCATTTATTACATAACTTCATTTAATTTTTATACAATGTTTTTTTTTTTTATATATACAACATCAATGTCTATTTTGTTCTTTTGTTTCTTAATAATTACCATAATTTCCAAAGTGTTAAACGCATGGAGTTATTCATTTTATAATGTAATATCTTTATTTTATTTTTATTTATTTCTTATGTGGTTTTATATTTATATCTACTTGTAAGCTCTACAGACGCTCATTTATGTTAAAACAGATTAACTTTTAGAACAATAAAAAAAAAAATGTTTTTAGTTGTTTGAGTCAAAAAATACTAGATGATGATTTTTTCAATTGAAATCAAACATTTCAAATGCAGATTTCACAGGAAATGAATTATTGGTATTTTTGTTTTCATTATTGATATTTTAAGTTTTCTTTAACTAAGGTGATATCAGAGTTGTTTAATATTTCTAGCAGAGCACTAAAAATCATTTGAAGACGTGGTCACACACAGTTGATTTTATTTATTATTATTTTCCCTTGTTAAGCCCCCCACCCCCACCCCCAAAACAAAAGAAACTAACTTTTCACCGCAACAAGAACCTTTTTGTTTTCATATACCTTCACTCAGCTCTTCTCTTTAAGTTATAACAGTGGTACAATTTAAAATAAATATAATAAAACACTTCTTTTTACAATAATCCTGAGATTGAAATAAAAAATAACAAAGCGGCTGACTGAGGGACGAAGACAAGCTGGAGCTTCGTCACCTCCACCCCCTCCCTCCCCCGTCAGTCAGGACCAGAGATGTAGAGGTGAAGCTGTGAGTCCACAAACATTTTTCATGAGACTGGGATTAAACCAGATTATTATTAGGATTATTATGTTTTATTACAACTTGGGTAGCTTTGTCCATTTGTGTGTGAAAAGAAACAGTTTAGGTGATAATTTAAAAACAGTTTCAAGATATGGTTTTAATGATGTTGAAAATACACTTGTCAAAATAAAAGGCTTGCATTTATAACGTAGAAATAAAAGTATTTAAATATAAAGCGAGTGTTATTTTTTATTCATGATATTACTGATATGTATGTAAAGTAAAGTGCTTCATGTAGTATATATTGTAAGTTTTGTGTCTTAATTTGTGAAGTAACTAGCCACTATAGCAGCCTAAAATACTCACGTACATAAATTTTTTCAATTCAAACCGGGTTTCACTTTTGTTCACTTTTCAGGTTATGTTTGGGACTACTTTCAGCAGCGGATGAATCTACATTTATGACAGTTTCCTGTTTGATAAGACCAAAATCTGACGGGACTCGACATGTGTGTGGTTTCACCTCTGACACATCTCTGGTCTCAGAGTTCATCAATCTCTCATCCTGAGATGAAACCGAACAAACGATCAAACCGTCGAGCACGACGACGGACGAGAGAAGAATTTGTCGCTGTTTTCATTAAAAATAACTGACTATGAATCAGGGGACAAGTGTTCAGTTTGTCCTCTGTCCAGTGTCCTCAGGAGTGTTTTCTCCAGTGTCCATCCAGGCCGACGTCAGGGCCAGAGGTCAGAGGTCAGGGGTTAGGAAATGTCTCCTGATGGCTTTTTTTCAGGGTCAAGTTCAAGAGGAAAGAGTTTTCTCCTCGTCCGTTTCTTCTAGGTCACATTTGGGGTAAATCATCATGGGAAATTTGGACTCAATGACATTTAAGTGAAAGAGAAAAAAACCTAAACATTCACTAATTTAATCAAAAGACTTTTGAAAATAGAAAGGATGAAAATACTGTCAGATTCCGCAGGTTTAATATAAAAACGTTTCCTTTACAAGAAAAACTTTAGAAATACTCAGTTTGTAACGAGAACAGGTCGACGTCTACACATGAACGTCAGTGTTTTAGCTCAGTCCTCCATCGCCTCTCATCACTAGCTGTTTATTCTGCAGCAGCATCTTGTTCCCTCGGATTATTTCATCCTAAACGGCATTTTAAGTTAAAAAAAAAAAAAAAAACGGATCAAACACATTTATAAATTAGCTGAACTTAGTGATCCACAAGATCTGTTTGTATCAGAACCAGCTTTTTAAAAATCACTGTGAATTATTTTTCAGACATGACCTCCGATCATCTGCTTTGAGATTTTGATTTTGAAGTTACCGATTCAAAGAAACACGTCAACCAAATGCACCATGTAAAGTGTATGAACTGGTGTAATGAACTGGTTTTAAAGGGTCATGCTCAGCTCCAGTTCATGAACCAGAGACAAGTACGTCAATTTAGCAATTACAGGAACCTAATAGGGTAATTTAAGACAACAAAGGTGTCGTGTCGAGCTCGGATTATTCCTGTTTTGAGGAAATCATTTGTAATTTGTCTCATTGTCTGTAATGAAATTAAGAGAATCAGCCTCAAAAGCTCTAAAAGCTTCAAGGATCAGTTAAGAGGATGATGAAGATGAGGAGAAGCGACGCTGAGGCTCGTAGGACTTTGGACTTAATGAGTCTCAGCAGAGACGTGAGCTGAGATCAGAGTTTAGAGGTTTTAGATAAAAAAAGATACGTTTCTGAGTTTTGGGAACAAAACACATCAAGTGAAACAAGGTCACGAGTCTGATGAGGACTGAAGTTAAGTTCCTGACCTGATGGGGCGTTCAGGGTCTCAGTGTGTTTTCTTCGTTGTTGTTTTTTTTTTTTTTGTTTTTTGTTTTTTTTGTTTTTTGTCTGTTTGTTTTGTTCTTGTCTTTTTGTTTTTGGTGTGTTGGGGTCGGAGGTGGTCCTCGGCGTGCCTCAGGCCTGGGGGGGTGACTGGGGGCTGGCGGGGTCGTGCAGCTTGCGGACATGTTTCTTCAGGTCAAAGTTCCTGCAGAAACCTTTCCCACAGGTGGGGCAGGTGAAGGGCTTCTTGTCGTTGTGCGTGTGCATGTGGAAGGTCAGGTTGTACACCTGGTGGAACGCCTTGCTGCAGATCGAACACTTGAACTGCTTCTCGCCGCTGTGCGTCAGACGGTGGTTCTTGTAGTTTCCTGCACAGGAAGAAACACTTTGTTCAGTCAGAGGCTCCAAAATGTTCACGTCAGGCTCCAGCAGCCCGGACAAGAAAAACTATATGACCTTTCGCCATAAAATAATAGATAAATCAAAGAAAACCTTTAAAACTGAGCGGGATTTTAGCAGCACAAACGTCTTGATTGTCACTCCACACACACACACACACACACACACACACAGATCTGTTTTGTTTGAACCAGAATCAGCTGGTGTATCTGTGTTCACAGAAACAAACTCCAAAGACAAAAACAGTGATGTGACGTGATGGGGTCCAGGGGGCGCTGCAGGTCACTGCTCAATCCATCTGGACTCTGATTGAAACGTTAACACACTGATGGAGACTGTCGTGAGTCCGAGTCGTTTATGAAGTTGAAAGTGAGAGAAGTGAACAGCCCAGGAATTAGGCCGAGCCCTAGAGCCTCAATAACAGACTAAACTCTATAGACTGTTACTAGGGGTTAAGATTGTTGCGTGACATACGTGTATGTCTGTTTCATGAAATAAATAATAATGATAATGATAAAAAATAAAATATAATATTTACATGGTAAAAATAAAGTCACAAAGATAAATTCAACCTGAGCAGATGAATGTGTAATTTGAGGAGAAAATGAAAAATAAAAAAATAGATATTGTCCCAGAAGGAAACATAGCGAAAATAAAATCAGATAAAAGAAAACACTGAGAAACACCGTGAAAACGTGAACATGGTGTGTGAGGTGAGCTGGCGTCACGTGGTCTATTATTATAAGTCTGAGGAGCGGAACGATTAATATATATATATATATATATATATATATATATATATATATATATATATATATATATATAATGATGTTATTATTTTTGACGGTTTGTGATTTTTTTTATATTTCATTTCAACTGTAAAAAAAAAAAAAAAAAGATAAAAGCTCAAATGAGGAGAATCCCTCTAGTTTTTTTTTAGATGAATATTACTCTTCAGTCTGTTGTCACCACGGCGACATGTTGGCGACGATTCAGGACGTTTCACTGTTTTCCCCACATTTATTTTTATTTATTTATTTATTCATTTATTTATTTCCCAACTTCTAGCTATTTTGTGTGTCACATCTTTGTTTGACTGACTCTGTTACTATGAGAGAAACCTCCTAAACATCTCTGACTGGAGCCACTGACAATGAGTCGATCATCGATACATTTCTATAATGCGGAGGCTACGCGCTGTGGATCATCACACCGATTTCTACTGCGTTTTTAATCAGATGATAAAGTGACGAGTGTTGTATCGGTTCCGTTGGTTATGAAGGTGTCGTTGTTTATCGCTGTTGTTGTTGTTGTTGTTGTTGTGTACAGTCAGACTGTGGTTTCCTCTTCTCACCTTTTTGATGAAATCCTTTCCCACAGAATTCACACACGAACGGTTTGTACCCGGCGTGGATGCGCGCGTGCGTGTTGAGGGTGGAGCTGCGGTTGAACGCTTTACCACACTGGTTACACTTGTGCGGTTTTTCCTGCAGAAACAAACAAACAAACGTTAAATAAAAAAAAAAAAAAAAAAAAAAAAAAAAAATTAGAAACAGAAATATTATTTATATTATTTATATTTATATATTTCTATTAACAGAAATATTATTTTATTTTTACCGGGAAAAAAATATTACAGTAACAATATCGAATAAGATCGATTTTTAATTTTATTTATTTATTCATTTATTTATTTCCATCAACAACAGACAGAAACACTTTCAATATTACATTAAAAATGAACAGTAACTATTATTATTATTATTATTATTATTATCATTAAATAAATCTTCCTGATTTAATTTGCACATGATTTAACTTATTTTATAATAATAATAATATATATCGTTTTTATATTATAAATGTCTGTATATCTTTTTTTTAAAAGACTTTACAGCAGTTTTTTTTAATAATTAAAATAACGTCTCTATCTGTGTTCTATTTTTTCCTCTGAACAGATTCGTCATTTTATTAATAATAATAATAATAATAATAATAATAATAATAATAATCAACTCATTTTCATCTTTACATGATGTGAAGGCTTCGCGGATCTTTGTTGTTGTTTGAGGGAAACTTGTTTTCTAAAAATGATCATTTTAAATCATTTCGAGTGATTATTTAAAATTTCGCTATTTTAAATCAACAGAGATCAAATGTTAATCATTAAGGACACGCCCACCGACGCGTTTCGCTCAGGCTACGTGATTGGAGAGCGATGATTGATGATTGACAGGTTGTCAACAACTGAAGTTTCATCTAGAATCAATATCCAACTGATCAATATCATCCATGATAAACATAACATAATAAATAAAAAAACAACACGCCATCCGGATGAAATAAAACTAGATTTCACTCTGCGATTTTATGACATGAATGAGTTTTCTGATTTTTAATTCAACGGCAACAAATAAGAAACAACACCAGTAACACTGAGCCTTTTAAACGCATCCAGTGATTTTATGTTGAAACAACGAGGAAATAAATAAAACATCACTGATTTAAACTTTATTTATTCTTTGTATTATTATTTTTTTGTTTGTTTGTTTTTGTTGTTTTAATGATGGCGACACTTTAAAAACAAACAAACAAACAAAAATGATGAACCAACCTGAGTGTGGATGATTTTGTGTCGGCACAGTGTGCTCGCCTGTCTGAAGCCTTTGCCGCAAACTTTGCACACGAACGGCCGCGCGCCGGTGTGCACGGGCATGTGGCGGGTCAGGTTGTAGTGCGCGTTAAACACCTGGAACACAAGAAACGACAGCGACACGTTCGGGATTATTACGTTACTTTACGTTACTCATTATGAGCTAATTACATAGTTTTAATTATCTAAGACACAAACCTGAAGTAAAGTCGTTAAAAAAAAAAAACAAACAAAAAAAAAACATGCAAATATTTATGAACAATTTAAAAGAAGCGTAGCTTTTATAAATAATAATAATAAATATCATAAATCACATTACTTACATTTAAAAGAATGAATGAAATGACTAACACATCTTCACTTAACATTATTCATCGTGAAAATAAATAATAAATAAATAAAAACAAGACAACAACAACAACAACAACAACAATAATAATAATAATAATAATAATAATAATAATAATAATAATAATGATAAATCAAAGCAGCTTTATATTTTATATTATATATGAAATCAGTTGTGAAAAGAGAAAAGCGCCTCACTGTAATGATATGTGAAGGCTATAATGATAATAATAATAATAATAATAATAATAATAATAATAATAATAATAATTAACAGCGTGTTTTCCGGGACATTTCCGGTAATTTACGACTTTAAAAAACAACCTCTCCATAAAGAAAATCTCACATAACGGGTTTTAAAAGAACTGAAGAACTAAAAACCTTGAAAAGAGGCCTTGAAAATAAAACATCTTATACTATGTTTGTTATATTGACACAGTCACGTCGGATAATTTAACAGAACATTTTATTCTGAAAGGTTCATTCACTGAATTATTCGATTTTAAATCAAAAACTTCTGATCCGATTCATCATTCAAACCCTCCGTTAAAACTTTATTTTTATTTACTTGAAACTATTTAAATAATAAAAAATAATAAAATATAATAATGATAATAACATAAATAACAATAATAATAACATTCAGAGTTAACGTAGATTATTTGTAATCGAGTTATTTTTGTTTTGTTTCACAATAATAACTATTATTATTTAAGTATAAATTACAAAATCTGAGAATAAAGTTTCTGATGAATGAGTGTCGGTCTGTGCCGGTCTGGCTTCCCGGGTCCAGGTTCCGGACTCACCTTGCCGCAGACTTCGCAGGTGAAGACTTTGGGTTTGTTTCCGGGACAGGAGCCGCTGATCCGGGCCGCCGCCGCCGCAGCTGCCGCCGCGGCCGCGGAGCCCTTAAAAATCTTGTCGGTGAGGATCTGGTCCCGGTCCTTCATGTAGTGCTGGATCTGGCTCTGGGACACCGGGTATCGGTCCCCGGGCTGCTGCAAGCCCGGTTTACTTTTCTCTGCCATGAAGGCTTTGTGCCGCGCGCTCAGCAGGTACGAGGCCATCGGGTGCAGGTTGACGAGGCCGGCCGGGGGGGCGCACGCGCCGCCGTCCCCGCCGCAGTTCAGGTAGCACACGGTGCCCACGGCGGCGGGAAAGGCGGACTGGTTCACCACTCGCGGCCTGAACAGTTTGTAGTGTCCCGGCTGCGGCGCGGGGGGGTCGTCCTGCGGGCTCTTGTAACTCAGACCCAGACTCAGAAAGTCCGCGGGAGTCGCGCACGACGTGTCCAGGTGTCCCGGATCCAGACCCGTGATGCTGAGCCGGGGGCCCGGCTCGTACCCGAGCGGCACCAACGGGATCATGCAGTGCAGCGAGGACTGGTCCGGTTTCCCCCCGGGAGCGGGCTGGAACCAGCTGGGCAGAGGTATCGACCTGGGCTCGGGCGTCCGGGCCATAATCCGGTCGATGGAGAAAGCGAGGGGCTTGCTGCTGCCGCCGCCGGAGGTGAGCGTATCGGAGCCCGCGGACTGGCTCCCAGAAGCCGGAGGGGAGCCGAGGATCCCCGCTGGGCGGCGGAGAGGACCGTCCATCACCTCCGCATCCACAACAACAACAACAACAACAACCAGGAGCCGCTGAGGAGCCGGGGGTTGGGCTGCGTTACCGGCCCGCTGCAAAGGGCATCATCTACCGGGGAACCCCCCCGCTCCAAACTCACCGGCCCCGTTTCCACCGATTATTGATGAGAAGCAGTGCGGCCGCGGCGCGCTCGATAACGGCGTGCGGAGAGCCGAGACCCCGGCGATCGTTACGTCCGGAAAGGAGTGAGAGAGGGAGAGTGGATAATTTACTCAATTCTCCTCCGTGGATTCTCTGCACTGCTGGAGGAGGGAGGAGGAGGAGGAAGAGGAGGTTGTCCTTTACTTGGCAGGACTCCTGCTCGACTGAAGGTGTTTGGTGAATCCTGCTCCTTGTGGCTCCGCGTCACAGCGGGGCTTTTTTTTTCTTTTTTTCTTTTTTTTTTTTTTTTGATGCGCAAAAACTCAGCGGCCGCGAGGTCACGAGCCTCAGAGACCAGAGACACCGAGACCGAGCAGAACCGAAATCACGGAGCTGGTCTGTGAGGCCTCCAGCTGGTTACACACCAGAATTGTTTGTTGTGTGTGTGTGTGTGTGTGTGTAAGTCTGTGACAGACTCAGGATCTGCTGAAGAATCATCATCATCATCATCATCTCATTTCACGCGCGGTGAAACTGCGTGAAATGAGAATCAGAAAAAAAAAAAAAAAAAAAGCTCTGAGAATGAACGAAACATGACAGAAAAACACAGCAAACACATCCAATAAAGAAACATTATAGATAAAGATTATTGTTATTATTATTATTATTATTATTATTATTCAGTCTGAGGACCATGTGGCATCATCATAGTGAAGGTTTTTAAAAATCGGACAGATTGAACGTAAAAATTTAAATTTCGAAACGAATATTCAAGTTCTTCATATTAAAAAAAAAATGTGAATTGATGTAAACAGAAAACCTTACAGCCTTTACGTTATCATAGAAGTTTTTATTACATTTCTATAAAATGATAATAATAATAACGTGTAAATCCCACAGACTTTCCGTTATTGACTCATCCTGTTACTGTTTGTTCTTTTATTCTTTTCTATTATTTACATTCGTTGCTTTCAGTTTATTTAACCTTTGTTTGTAACTTTAATTGTCGTTAATCTGCTTTTTTTTTTTATTTATAATAATGAACATAAATAACAACAACAACAACATTTACACTCGCAGGGACTGTACAGATATTTACTAACATGTTTGTCCTGCCGGGCTCCCGTAATTACACCGAGCTGCACAAACACATGATGACGACACAGACATGACAGGGACAGGACACGTCTCTGTTACACTTCTACACTTTTATAAGACGATGGTGATTATTTACAGTGGGTGTGAACATATAAACAGTTGATGGATGTGTAATGTGTTGAATATGATCCATTAACAACAGGCCTGAACAGGCGTGTGTAAAGTTATAATAATAATAATAATAATAATAATCATTATTATTATTATCATTGTTGTTGTTACTATGTTGTTGTTATTATTATTATCATTATTACATTGTATTATTATTGTTGTTGTTGTTATTATCATTATTATTACATTATATTATTATTGTTATTATTATTACATTGTATCATTGTTGTCATTATTATTATTATTATATCATCATTATTATTGTTGTTGTTATTGTTGTTGTTTTTGTGTTCTGTATATATTTGAACAGTTTCTGTTATTTCTTTCAGTGATTATGTTTTTTTTTTTCTGCTTTGTTGAAGTTTTATTATCAAACCATTTTCATGGTTTTAAATAAATGAAATGTCTTAATATTTAGTTATCTCAACATGTGGAATAAAACCTCTAATCTGAACTTCTTTATGTTTATGAAGATCTTTTATTCTATTTTATTGCACTTGATTTATTGTATTATTGTTATTATTATTATTATATTTATCACTGCTGGGGGACAGTTTTAATGATGCAGAACCTTGAATACTACTACTAATAATAATGAAATAATAATAATGAGAATAGAAATAGCAGCTGATGAATGATAGTGATCGGGGACGTGTCTGTGCATCAATTAACAGACAATAAATATTTTTAAATCAGCTGAAATGTCTCTTAATTCCACATGAAGTGTTAACTGTGGTTGAGAACATAAAGAATGATTTTGTTCATTTAAAGCAGCTTTAAGGGAGAGTTTCCCTCCGTCTACACTGAACCCTGACGTTCATCTCTGTCTAAAATGTCAGATTTTCAGTCTTTGTGATTATTGTTCTTTTTCTCACCAACAGGGAATCGATGAGAAATGAAACCTGACATGCAGAAATTGCAGCACTGAACCTTAGTCCTCTGTCTCTGCAGGGTTTTTCTGGTCTCTAGAATATTCCTGTAAATCAAAGTCTAATTTTAACTGTCACCCTCTTCAACCCTTTGGTTTTTCCTCCAGGAGCTGAGTCATTCAACATGTTTCAATCAAACTCAGCGTGTGACACATTAGTAAAGATTAGAAACAGCAAAGTTCTGTGAGTTTTGATCATTTATAGACTAAACATGAACTTGATGTTTGTCACTGCTCTGACAGCCTCCGTGTTTCACTGGATTCAATTTTTCCACTCAGATGTTGAAGCTGCTGCAGGAATCTGATCCTAGTTAAGACCTGTGATAAGACCATGACCTGGATGCTCAGTTTTTGTTTTTATTCTGAAATGCATATTGACACTAAAGATGTTTCCACGACTGATGAAAATCAATGACCATCCTTGTGATCAATATGAAACATGTTGATGATGAACAGAGGAACCTCCTGCTTCATCAGCCTGAGCTTCTATAAAAGGATCACTTTAAGTGATTAACTCTACAGCTGAACACATGAACCATAGACTGTATATATAAATGTGGACATGTGACAGTGAACACATCTGGAAAGCCCCCTTGTGGCTGAATGATGTCATGACTGACAGGTGAGGCTGATGTTGTTACCATGGCTCCACCTCCTGATCACTAACACTTTATGTATTTAAGTGAAGGATCCAACCATTGTAGTCTTCACAGGTCAGGTAAATAAGTTGGATTTGACGTCTGCATTTGAAGCAGACATAGAAATGAGAGTGTTTAGTCTACACCTGTGACGTATACGACAGACGTAGGCGGCGAGGACACAGAAACGCAATCAAGTAAAGACTCCACCTGCAGAGAATGTAAATGTTCTGACAGACAAAAACACTGATCAAAGACTGTGGAGTTAGTGAAGTGTCCACAGACTTTTAGCCAGATAGAAAGAGGTTTTAATGAGAAAAAAAAAAAAAACACCAACAAAAAAAGGCTAAAGAACACAGGAAGCATTTGTGTATAAAACTAGAAAATAAAAGTTCAGGCTGAATCCAAGTCAGTCTGACTTGGATTAAAACAGAACGACAATAAAAGCCACAAAGTCAAATCACATCAGCTTTAAAAACACTTTTAATTGTGACACTAAGATAAGACACCTGAACAACAGGTGCACAATAAGACAATAGAAATATCTTCCTTCAAATAGATGTTTGTCCTTGTAGTTTTAGGCCTTTTTGAACTGCACTGACACAAACTGGATCCACACCGAATTTTACAGATAAAACTTTTTTTTTTTTTTTTTTTAATTTTCTTGACACTCGACACTCAAACAGACGGCAGCGAGTGAACGAACGGCGGCAGCGAGCTGCTTCGTCCAATCGCAGCGTTCTGCAGGATGTTCCTGTAAAAAAAAAAAAAAAAAAAAAAAAGTCCAGACCTTTTCAGTTCGTTGGCACATTTCTAAGACTTTGATCGACGTTGGATATGATGCACATCAGGCAGTACAACCATACCACTATACAGCTCAATAGAAGTCTTCACAACAGTAAATATCACAATGAACAGAGATGACAGCAGATCTACGACCACGTCCACAGGTCAATGTGTTTCTCAACATTATCAACCTACCATCACTTTCAGTTCTTTTACAGTTCTTACACCTTTCAGGACCTTTGTGTGGTAAAACTGGCTCATTGTGCAGAAATATCTTTTTTTTTTTTTTTTTTGCATTTTTTTCCACTTGAGGCCACCGGTCCTTCTTCAGCAGCGAGGACAGTCTGAGCTCCAGCAGGTTCAGATTTAGGAACCACAGCGATGCAGCAGCTTGGAGTTGTAAGAATTGTGAGCAGATCTGAGACACTGAGCATCAAACTGAAAGCTCTACTCTATTCTTAGACAAAAAAAACAGTATTGCCCGACTCTGAAAGAGATAGAGATAGTGTTTGGACATTAATTACATGAGCCTGGATCAGAGATTTGACGTTTTTTGATGGCAAATTCTGACGTTTTTCTATTTTGATCTGTGATTTTGATCTCAAAACTTGGCAATGATGTCATGGTTCAGGTTTATGAGAGAATGTGCCAAATGCACAATGGTTAAAGTGAAACTAAAGGATAATTTGAGTCAAATTGTGTCCCAATCTTGTAGGTTTGAGTGTCTTTTCTTCAGCTTCCTGTCAAACTGGAAAAAAATAGTCAGTCAAATTGAGACATTTTGAAAACAAACATCCAACTATCCACTGTAAACATCTAACATAGCTCATTGGTCTATTCTACTCAGTTTTCCTGTCCAGCTTCGTTCATCGCCAAAATTCAAGGTGAGTTCACTTTCAGAGTTTCCAGTCTGTCACATTGTTGTGTCATTGAGTTCTAAACTTGTGAATATAAATTACTTGTTCAGTGACAGAGAAAGATCAAGATCATCATCCAATGAAAGCAAACATCAGCCTGTTGGACAACGTCTGTTCCAAACAGTCAAAGATGATAACAGCGGTCTGATGCTTTGTCGACCCAACAATCCACCTGGAACCTGAGCTACCTGAGCTACGCAATGTGACACGACTTCTGCTTTAACTGCACAGTCACAGGGGGAGTGCTTGTCAGGAAACTGTAACGACTGCTGTCGTTTTACTGGTGAGAAAAGTGGATTGAGCTTTGACAGAACCAGTTGGACAGAATCTTACAACTCCAAGCTTCATGTCCGACAAAGGAATCTTTTCTGTGGACTTTTCTGCCGTTGGGACAGAAAAGGCAGCGAGATTTCTTGGACTCTGTCTGTTCGAAGCTGCTGCAGCTGTTTGAGATTCGAACTACAAGCTACTGTGGATGAAAAACAAAACAGGAAGTGAGCTGCACAGGTGACAACCGCTGAGCTCTGCTGTACAAAGTGACATCAATCAGAGTATGGCTGCACATGGAGGAGGGCGGGGCTTCCTGTCCTGCAGGTGAGCGTCTCTCAGACTCCTCGCCTCACCTCGACTTCTTTCTTGTCGTACATTCTGACGTTTCAATACGTAGCATCGTGGCGTGAGTGTGACGGGCTGGGGGAGGGGGAAGGGAGGGACGGGGGTCACTACCTGAGTGTTACTCCTCACCTGATCAGGTCTTCAGTTGTGATGAGTGACAGTTCACCTCTACTGCGCATGTGCAACTTTTTTTCATTTTCAGTTTATGAAGAAAATGAAGTCTGTGATGTAAAAAGGTTTTAAATGTTCGCCTGCAACATAAATCACCGACTAAAATATTATTGACCTTGTCTTTTCATGGGGAAAAATATAGAATAATAACAACTTTATTCTTCAGGATATTCTTTGTTAAGATTATCTCATAAATAATAAAATATATGAATCTTAAATGTTTCTCAGTGGAGTTCATGTTTGGTCAAAATGCTACATAGCTGCTGCTACATGATGAGGATCTTAGTGAGGTTTTGACTTAAAAATATATTTCTAGATAAATAGTATGTTTAAGATGTTAAGCTAACGTTAGATGAAGTTAGCTGTTAAACTAACATAACACTAAATTCATATTTGGAGTCAATTAATGACATTAACTCAGTTTAATTCGTGGCATATTACAACGTATTTGTCTAAAGTTAGAAAGGTTTCGATCTTGAATACTGATTTAAATTAGTTTGACTAGAAAACGAATTAATCACTTGGTAACTAATGTTAGCATAGTATATGTTGCTAATGCGAGTGGAGTCAGCTTTCTGTCTCTCTTCTCCCTGTTCTCTATTTTCTTTAATTTCATCATAAAATGACAATAACTGAGCATCTTTGTTTTTAAGTGAACTCCTGTTTGCTTACAAGCTAATGTTAGCGTTACCAGCCCCATTGCTGTTCTGTAAATTTTTTCAGATGTTATACCACCTGGACTGTAGCTGTAAGTTTTTGCAGTTTGTGTTTTGTTTTAGTTAGAGATACACGCTTTTGGTTTGTTACCAAAAGTTAGCCTGAGTGCTCCCTGCATTTAGCATAAACTGCGCTGACACAGCTATTTTGTGCAGTAGCAAAATGTAATTCATACTTATATCGTTATTGTTTTTATCATTATGTGATTATGTGTGTTGAGCGTTTGAGCTTCAGTTTTAACTGTGATGAAGGTCCTGATTTGTGAGGACAACAGTCAGGTAGTAACAGGGTGTGTGTGTGTGTGTGTGTGTGTGTGTGTGTTAGTCGTCCTCCTCGTCACTGTCTCTCATGCTGATGCCCTGCAGGCCGTCTCCCGCCTTCACGGCGACCGTGGCCTCCTCCACCGTCAGCCGGTTGTAGACGGTCTCGTAGCTCTTGTTGTTCAGCGTGCCGTCCAGGACGCCCTGCAGCCTGAAGTCACGGTATGTCTTCTGTTGAGGGGAGGGGGTTGGAGGATAAATAAGAGAAGGGAGGCAAAACAGAGAGCATCTTAGGAATGCAGAAAGCTGGAGGAGGCGGCGGCAGTTTGCGAAGGACAAAAGCAGGAAGATTGAAGCCGAAGGACGAGCACAGTCCTTTATGAAGGCATCTGAAGCTATTATCGTTCCATGTCACCTTGCTTTCAAGTTAAACTCGCACGGATCCGTATATTAGCAAACTATGAAAAGACAAAAGCAGCAGCAGCAGCAGCACAGTTTGAGCAGTTTTCTCTTTTCGTGTCTTGACGTCTATTCACACCAATGCCGCTGCTGCTGCTTTCAAGGACGCTCCAGTTTGATTTGTCTTTATTTTCTCCTTCGTTTCCTTCAGTGTCAGTTTGACTGTTTTCACACAAATACAACATTACCTCAGATGAGTTTTTGTTTTTTGTTTTTTCAAACCACAGGGAGTGGGAGACACAGGTAAATGTAACCTGGTTCCATGATGACGTTTCTTTTTTTAACGTGTATGTTTTTTTTTACCTTCACGATCTTGATGAGAGTTTTGAGCTGGTACATGTGCAGCTGCAGGTCCAGTCTGTCCGTCAGCCACACACACACTGCCTTCATGGACCGGCTGTACCATTGCTGTGAGACACAAGAACAGAATCAAGAAATAACATTAACATTATCACACAAACATGTCACATGACTTTCAAAGTCATGTGACCTTTCGTTTTAACTGTACGTCCACACCACAAACATCACCTGAGCTGCAATGAATCTTGGGATATGTTGGACTACGAAGGATCCAAAAGTTGAGGACAAGAAGCTGATTTGTCATCTGCATTTGAAGGAGCTTTTGAAATTGACAGTCTAGTCTCGTATACGACAGACGAGTCCTGACCTGGAATGACCAGTTGAAGACTGAGACACCTAGTGGACATTAGTGGAACTACAGACTACGTTCTTGATGACGATGTATACAGACGGCAAAGTTTTTTTTTTTTTGTACAAGATCTATCCATGAATAAAAACATGTTCACGCTGTTACAGTGTGTGTTTATGATTCCTTCATTTCTGATGTCGATGGAGCTGCAACATGAGGTCCAGAGAAGAGCGCCATCAAAACAGCAAAATTACACAAAGGAGGTTAAAACATTTACGTCTTCCAGGATAGTGGAAAACATCCAAGTC
Source organism: Polydactylus sextarius (assembly GCA_016801845.1). Classification (NCBI taxonomy): domain Eukaryota; kingdom Metazoa; phylum Chordata; class Actinopteri; family Polynemidae; genus Polydactylus; species Polydactylus sextarius. The sequence continues at coordinate 13,572,397 of CM028921.1, read as the reverse complement.
CACGTCTCAGGTCTGAACTTCAAAAAGGAGAGAAAAAAACTCCCTTCTCACCTTCCGCTACCAGGACACAGCTGCAGGCGAATCAAACACACCTCTTCTCACCTGAGGAGTGAACCTCGCTGACGGTGCCATTCAACTCGCCGCTGGTGAAATGTGCACATCGGGTGGCTTCATTCAGTCGCCAGTCAGACAAGAATGCTGCGAGACGCTGCTCTGACACAGTAATGACCCGTAATATTCAGATCTGCTTTAAGAGCCGCTGACAGACTTAATTTCACTCTGATGAGGACTGTAATTATCTCCTGCTTTAACAGAGAAAAACAGTCCAAAGGTTATTTCATGCACTTGACAAAAGCCAAAACACGTCCGTGATCATCCAGGGGTCACGCTCATGTTTGATTCCATCTGATGAGAGCGATCCTCCGACCTCCACACGCCTCCGACAACGTGACGGAGAAGTTTCTCAGTCAGAGTCGTTAAGTGTCAAATAAGACAAAAAAACAGCGCGTGTTAACCTACAAATGAAGGTTCCAATTGTCATCACGTGTCCTGATTTTATTTATTTTTTCTGTCCACAGTGAACAAACTCAGACTGTTTCTTCTCTCAAGATGAATTAACCTCAACATCAAAGAAAAACCACCAGTTTTTTTTTTTTTTTTTGTCATAAGTGTGTTTGTTTCCTCAGAAACCAAGTGAGCAGGCCTGTGCTTCATCTTCATTATCTCTTGACGTGAACATCTTTTAATTTCCAGGTTTCTTTATTGAATTAAATGTGTCATCACAAATGAAACGCTGCTGTAATACATCCTAACATGTGACCGTCACTGTGACTGTCACCGCCCCAAAATATCTCCCGCCCGTACCTTCTGGTACGTGCCACTAATTCATGTCATTTAGATCATAAGGTGGCGACTGCTTTCAGTGTCACGTACGTAATATCCAACTTTATCATCCAACTCTATTATGTTTCTATGCAACTAATCAACAACGAGCAACAGTTTTGTAGGAAACACGATGTTCTGGGTTAAAGCTGCCGAGCAGCAGGTGAAGGTGACAGTCGCTCGCCAAGAACCTCAGCCATCGATGCATTTACCAGACCAGAGCTTACAATATGTTATAATGTCGTTTGAGAAGCTACAAGCTTACCTGGTTAGCATGCTAACTGGATTGGTTAGTTGAGCCCAGAGCCAATCAGGGAAGACAAGGAAGGAAAGAAAAAACTTTGTTGAAATGTTGTTGCAACATTAAGAAGTTTGAAATTGGACATATTAGAGGCATTGAATGAAATTGTCATTTGCACAGAATGTGTTGTGTGTTGGTGTCATTTGTGGAGATGATGCAATTACTGTTTTTTGATGCGTTTGTTTAACTAGTAGTTAATAACACTGGCTCAGAACCTGGTTCAGGGTTTTAAATGATCCTGATCTGGTCTTCAGTGAAACCTGAACCTCAGAATTCCAGTGTGAACCTGGTCTGTAGTGAGATGGTGAGTAAAAAAAAACGCACACAGACTCGTTTCCCTTCTCCGCACAAAATATTTCACTGCTGGGATTCGGACTGTGTGTTAATCAGCTTGCCTCTCCATCTCCTCACGCTCCCAGTTAACAGATGCTCGCCGATGTTGAAATTACTGGATGATATTTTCTGCTACTGTGATGATTTCTCCTGATTTTTCTCCCTCATTCAACCCCCCCCCCCCCCAACCAGTTTCCTTCAAGCGACTAATCAGCTGCCTGACGGTTAGAGAGCGAGCTGCGTTAACTGACGTGGAAATTGAGAACGACGGCGCTCCTTAATTGAGCCGATTAGGAGACGAGAGTGAAAACAGATGGAGGGAATATGTCGGGGGGGAGGAGGAGGAGGACGGGTCGGGTCTGCAGAGCAAATATGTACATGACGAAGAGGGTGGGTGGTTCCCTGACGGAGCCACAGTAATTCTGTCATTTAAACGTTTGACAAACGTTCAGGAAATATCAATTCTGTCAATATTAAAAGTGACTGTCACGTTGGAGGATTGAGAGGAAAATATTTTTATAAATTTGTGTCGAGAATAAAGTCAATATAATAGAAATCTGCATCCTCTCGTCCTTTTTTTTTTTTTTTTTAAATTTTTGTTCATGTATGACCCTGATGCTTTATCACTTAAAATGTCTTGAAATGTGAGTTTATTTGTGTTTGTACTTTGATGATCTGCCAGTTTTCTTCACTCAGTCCTGAGGTTTTTTTTTTTTTTTAAGCTGCTACAGCTACGCCCTAAAATCTTATTAAAAAAAAAAAAAAAAAAAAAAAACCTGAAGGTTGGGGTTAAACAGCTTCTTGTCAGCAGACGTCTGAGGGATTCATCCACGTTTGCTGCTTCATCAGGGCGATTTAGCTGCTAATGTGAAGAGGATGGAGCTGTGTGTGTGTCTGTGTGTGTGTTGTGTGTCGACGTCCGTGTCGTTTTCACTCCAACAGCCTCTTTCTTCTTCCTCTTTATGTCTGCCGCCGCCGCCGCCACCATAAATGAATTGGACTTGCTCAGACACACTCAAACAACAGCTGCGTACCCATAATGCACCTGGCAGGAGCCCGCCGTCCCCTGCAGCCACAGATTTACTTTTTCTTTGTGTATGTGTGTGTGTGTGTGTGTCCAGGTGTGTGTGCGATTCGTGTTGAGCGGAGACACTTCGAGGCCTCGCTGTCACCTCCCCCTCAGCGCATGACTGGGCGCTTCTGAGCTCCATTAGACTCATTCTCCTCCACCACCACCCCCCACCACCCCCCACACACACACACACACACACACACACACACACACACACACAGAGGAATCAGTGCTGCGCAGCTCGACACCCCAGCCCTCAGAGGAGGCGGCGGGCGGCAGAAATCCATCGCTCTGCTTCGTGCTGCTAATGTGTGCGAGGGTCTGAGCTGCCATGTCCGCCGCATCGACTCTCGCCGGTGAGCCGTGGGCGTGTTTGACAACTCATCGCTGAAATATTCTTTTAAATCTGAATCCTGGAGGGGGGGCGGTCGACAGAGAAAACGGACAGCGTGGGATGGAGGGATGGATAGATGGATGTAAAAGGTGTGTTTTGGGCTCCTGCAGAGCGACACCGTGTTTCCTAAGTGATAAACAGGTCAACAGAAACAGCTGGTGTTTTCAGCCTCAAAGTGACTGGAGAAACTGACTTCACACCAACACTACGAGGACCTGACGGAGAGCGCCGCCTGTCATGACCTTTATCAGCGTCCTCACACAAGGATTCACTTTATCTCTCAAGAAAAGATCAGTTACAATAAAATCATAAAGCTGCACATTCACTCATTTCTACTGAAAAACTAAATAGTACTTTTTTTCACCACTAGGGGTGATACATCATGGTTCAATGTTCATTTTTGCTGCTGGTTTCATGAGCACTTTTATATGTCGGAGATGTGACTGACACCATGAAACAAACTGGGGTTAAAAACCACAGTGAGCAGCCTCTGGGGGGCGCTGTTCTGATCCTCTGTTCTCATCTTTAACGAGCCAAGAGGGGATTTCATCTCAACACTGAAGGAGAAGAACTTCAGAGCAGTAAATACAGTGACGTTTCTACTGCTTCACTCATGTCCATCATGAAGAAAAACGAACAGGTAGACGGAGGTGAAGCTGCTGCCGCAGTTGAATTTCTGCTGCTCAAAGTCTCACAGTGACCAGCTCAGTTCTTTTTCTGATCGGTTGCATCTGTTTCAGTTGATGTTCAGAAGACGTTGGCCACAGTTTTATTAGTTTCGGAGTTGAAATCTCTTACTGGTCACTTGTTTTGCTGCTGTTTATGTTGCTACAGAAAAGCTTCTGTGAATTGTTTCCTGTTGCTTCTCACATTTGGAATTTTGTATAATTTCAGCATTTTAAACAAACATGAATATGTCTATAAATCATAATCATATTGTAATCACTCTCTCTCGTTGCACATCATTGCTTACAACTGTATGTGTTCACCTGAGCACATCCATCAGACAAATGCTTCCCCCCTGACTGACATGATCACCCACCAGGGTTCCAGTCATAAACATTTTGAGTTGAACCAGTTGGACAAACCTGGAGGAACCATAAATAGAACATGAACCCAGTGGGGAACAGAAGCAAAGTAACAGAGAACCAATGATATAAAGAGAGGGGACGATATGCTTCACTCTGTCCATCATAAACCTGTTAACATTTAAATAAACAAGCAGAGGCGGAGAGAGGACTCAGCACAAACATGTTTCCCGCTGAAACATTTTTATTTCTGTGTTGAAAGATGAAACTTTACCACAGCCTCACCCTGAGCTTCTTTATGGATCTCCAGCAAAGCAAAAAAAACCTTGATGAGTAGGAAATCGAGATCAGACATGGACGACAACAACAACCGCTGGGAGCCACAGTGAAGGCAGGAAATAACAGAAGTAACACACGACGTGAGGACACAGCGGGCACAGCGAAAAATGACAAGAATGAATTGACTGGCTTTCTTGTGAGAGGAGCTTGTCCATTTTAAACAAGCAAACATGAGTTTAATGGGTTAGAGACTTTACAATCAGTGGAGACGTTTTTGTGCTTGACCACGATTGAAGATTTGATTTCGAAACATCAACAGCAAATCAACATGTCATTGTTGAGACATGTCCAGAAACAAGTGTTTATCTGAGTGAGAGGAAATGTTCCTCCTCGGTGTGGTCTGATATCCCACAGGTGAATAAACCTGGAGAATCAGTCGTCCGATATTATTATAGTTTTATGATTTTATGTTTTCGAGCTCCCTCAGCTTAGGGAGCAGCTGACGAGTGACTCATGGGAGGAACATAACAACATTTAGAGTTGTATCAAACTGAATTTGTCTTTTAAATAAAAAAGCAAGCACTCACGTCAAACACCTCCTCAATGTAGAGCTCATCGTTGACCCGGTCTCGGAGGATGTCCTGGTTCTGTCGCACAAAGGTGATGTAGGTGTCAGCGAGATCCATCCCTGGTTTCTGAAGGAGAGAGGACACAGATAGGCCTGAGGATGGATGGAAGATGAGAACAGCACATTTACATGCACAATAATAATCCATGATTACTATAAGTATTTTGACAGGGGATATCCTAGATTCACTATTTTCCGATTAGGACACAATATGGACAGATTTTGGATCTAGTCCGCTAAACTGCAACTAGAGACTGGAGTCCTGGTTTTGCTCTGCATCCTTAGCCACCTAAGAAGAACCAGAACCACCATCAGCTAAAGATGGAGGTGCAGTCAAGAAAGAAAGACTAGCCAGTGCTAGCTGGTTAGCAGCAGCTGCACCAAAGGGGCTGAGAGATTTAAACAACTTCTAGTCAGTGCTTTCAGAATAAAATTAGAGTGTGTTTGGCCGTTTGCATGTTTAGAGCCATGATTCAAATCATCGGTCATGAGTCTAACCCTCTAAAAAAAAGAGACTGTTTTGGCCAGAACTGACTGGTGACCAGCTATAGTCAGTTTAGATTTTAAAATGTTCTGAATGTACAGTGTCTTAAACCATTATTATGTCAGTTATATGAATGTATAGTTCCATATAAAATCAGAATAGGGACATTTAAAGGTCTGGCAACTGACCTTTAAAATTAACATCCTTCCATAAATATAAAGCAGCTGATTAAATAATAGCTCTGTCCAAATGTTTAGACTCTGCATCAGTTAAGCAACAATCTGGTTGTGATAGACGACAAGACAGTGGCGAAGGGACTAACAACTAGAGATGCTTCAAAATGGTGGAAAGATTCATTCATGATTTGTCAGATCGCCCCCCCACTGGAACATCTGCCCCAAGAAAAAGGCATTGTGTAGTCTGAACCACATCAATGACGGACTAGATCATACACAGTCAGTAGGATACAGATACTTTTTCTTCATAACAATCAGGACAAAAAATGGTATGAGATCATCTGCAGATCTGATTATTATTTTGTGCATGTAAACACGGTGACTGTCAGACACTGTTAACGATGTCAACATGGCTGACGCTCACGGTGCACATCTCACGGCAGCCATGTTGTTCAGGAGATCAGAGCACGCTACAGCTGAAGCCGGTCATCAGACAACCTGCAGGCTGCATGATGACCTCTGCACATGTTCACAACAAGTGTCATCACAGTGAGATGGAACAGACTCCTCAATGGTATAACACTGAAAATGTCACAAACAATCGACCAATCAGAGCTTCAAAACAGAGGAGGACTGTTTTGGACAAGAAATTTTAGTAAATGAAACAAACCATGCTGACTCTGAGAGGTGTGCCAAAAATGTCAAGACCCAACCCACAATGTTCACATTGCATTAATCTCCTGCTGTCGCTACATGTTTCACTGTGGGCAAGTTCCCAGCTGCATCCTTCAAAGGACCTGGTCTACGATACAGTCTTCGATGAAGACTGATCTGCAGAGAATTTTCTATTTCATACATTACATGCTAAATCAGAAGCAACAGAACCTAAATGTTTGCTGCCGTTACAAGAAAGAATTTACTGTACAACTGGCGTGTTGAAAACAAAATTGGTCAAAATTCGGTCAAAACATACTCCTCCTCACCGCTCCTACTAATCTGGTCATGTGACCTTCAGCTTTAACTGAACGTCCACATCACGGACATCATCTGAGCTGCAATGAATCTCGGGATATGTTAGACTGTGAAGATCCAACAGTTGTAGTCTTTACAGTTCAGGTAAAGAAGCTGGATTTGTTGAAGGAGACGGTCTAGTTTCCACCTGTGACATTTATGACTGACGAGTCCAGACCTGGAAGGACGAGCTAAAGACTGGGGCGCAGATAATGAATCAGTTGATAATGACAATTCAACCCCAGTTTCCTTTCATTTGTTGTTTGTGGAACTGTCAAATATATAATAGGTTTTTTTCTGACGGTCTGATTTGCGTACAAAACTGAGTGAAGAACTAATGTTCAGTGTTCCACAATCCTCATCAAATTATGAAGTACAGAGAAGATGAAGCGAAGTAATTACAGAAAGTTGCACAGTCAATGTGATGGAGATGTGTAGGTTCTGATTTCCAATTTCCACATTGCTTTAGACTCAGTGACTAATAACTCATTGTCATTGTACAGATGTGAATTTGAGGACTGGCGCTGAAATTGAAGAAAAGCATAAATCTGAAGTCACACATTTATTTTCTTGCCTTCTTGGCTCCAGAACACTTCAGCTGCACATCACCGTGCCACTTGATGCCTGGATGCCCGATCTGGAGGACAAATAAAACGACTTTACTGCTTTTCTGAAGAAAGGATGTAAAGGTTAACGACAGGACGGTGAAGTATCGTTCCACTGAACAGATCGACAGATTCTTTGAATGAAAAGAAAAACCTTCAGTCCAAAAGTTTGCCACTCTGAGACACAACATCCAAGTTTTTTTGAAGTTTTACTTGTATTTGTGCTGTCATAAATATTTCGAGGTCAATCAAACAAATGCTCAATGAACGTTGTGATTTTGTAAAGTCTGAACGCGTAGTTAACTGAGTTCTGCTCCACAGTATTGATTAAACTCTGAAGAGAACAAAGCCTGACTTCAGGGTCTCGCTGTGGCTCCACTGACCCACAACAAGTTTTAATCTTTATTAAGCCTTTTTTTACGTGTTCACACAATTTACTAAATTGTTGCCTTGAATTCAATTCAATTTTATTTCATTTATGTAGCTCCAAAATGAGAGCAAACATAATCTCAACACACAGAGTAAGGCAGAGACCTTGCAGAGATATAGAGAGAAACCCAACAGTCGTCACAATGACAGCATGACAGCAGGAAAAACTTTCTTTTCACAGAAAGAACTGCGACAAAAACAGACTCAAGACTGATCATTTAAAGTTCTGAGCTATAACTGTGGCATTTACTCTATAATTACAGGACAAAACTATTTGCAGGTCAACAGCGAACAATCATTATCTTTAATAATTAACTGTTTATTTTGTTAAATCCCAATGTGACAATTTTAAATTGATTCAAAATCACAAAGAATTCAGAATCAGGCTCATATAAAAACAGAGAGAAGAGGCAAATCCTCAGATCTGAGAAGCTCAAACCAGAGAACGCCGGTGCACAAACCATTTAGCTGCAAATGAATCTTTTGTCAAAAGCTCAAAGTCGTGCAGACACTGGGCACATTAGATGATCCATGACCAATTCAGTCACGCCGTTCGTTTTGACAGGACATTTTTGACATTCCCCATGTTTGGCTGAACATCCAAAGGCCTGCAGAGAGGCAGAGCACACTGCTGCTTCCTCCAGGACGTCCTGAACAAAACGTAATGAACTGGAAGTGGGAATTTATGTTTGAACTTGAATCTGGTCCAGAACATGTGAGTGGGCAGAAACAACATCTGCGGGACAACTCCGGTAAATATTAGACTTATTACACTTGTGCTTTAATAGAAATGAGGTCACATGCAGAGTGAAGTGAAAAACATCTTCTGCTCTGCTGCTGGAAACAAAAGCTAATGTTGCAGATACGATTCTGCAATCACTGAGTAGTAAAACCTGCACCGTTGCTCACTTTACATGTTTCTTCTTAACATGAACAAATGAGAGCTAGATTTACCTCTAGTTGTCTTAAATGTGTTTGTCTTCAGGGTAAAAATCAGAGTAAATGGTTTTCTGTATGTACATTGTGAGATTTTATTTATCACAGAATCAGTGATGTGAGCTCAAGTTTTAGTAAAAACATCTACCAGGTTCTGCACATGGTTTGGTTTCTACATGTCTGGTTTATACAGTGAACAAACCTACAACATCACCTGCTGCTTCTTCTTCTTCTTCTAAAAAAAAAAAACACTTTCTGTGTGTTGGAAGAAGAAGCTGTTTCACCAGAGGAAACATTAAACGGCTGTGGAAGCTGTGGTTTGTTCAGCGGGGAGAGGCTGGAGGGTAAAGCCCTGTTCATTCACACTCCCTGTTGTCAGGGGAGATTACAACTGTAATGCTTATTGTAATTGCTTTGACATCTTTCACACCCGCTCTCTCTGAGTCGGCATGTGCTGGCCCTGAGGGTGGGGGGGGGTGTTGCTGAGCCTGGCACGTCAGGTCCCCCGTGGAAAAACAAAGATATGGAGCCTCAAGAAACTGAGACACCTTTGGCTTCACTTAAAGGCAAAATGCAGGTTGGAGACCGACTGGGATTGTAACCGTTAGTTGATCAGTGGCAACACAACAGAAACAAAGTGTCATAAAAAAGCTCCATTACTTCACGTGAAAGGTCTGAGATGAGTTCACAGACATTTTCTGTCAAAGTCGACATCTTGTGATATGAGACGCCCAATGCAGTGACGGTTTTGCGATTCTTTAAATCACGCGGTGCGAATGAATAAAGCGATCTGTTCCTGTAAACACAACCAGCCACAGTGAAGTGAGGGTCTGTCAGGTTTGGTTTGGTTTTCAAATTAACATGTTGATTCGTCCATTAGCTGACTGAAAATGAATTGGCAGCTATTCTGACTGATTTTTCCCAGTGTGAGGAACTGCAGGTTCCACATTCCTAGAAACGCTCTGAGAGCAGCTGGTTCAGACTCCTCTAACAGCGAGTGACAGACCAGCATCAGTCAGAGTCGTTCAGCTGTAATTCAGATGGACTGCTGGACAAGAAAACCTCAGGATACTGGGGGTTAAAGTGGGGTCACATGGCTGCGGGGGTATCTGGTCTGTGGAGGGGGGGTGGGTCAGGCTCAGTGACTGACAGGCCTGTCAGAATCCCCATAATCCTCTGGTGTAAGTGGAGTCTGGCACATCAAGGATCATTGTTTGGGTTTGGGTTTCAATCCTCGTCACGTTCTCTCTGATTTGTTGTACCAGACACTTTGAGGTCACACCTATGTTAACGCAGATACATCTCAGAGCAGAGTTTGTATATTAGAAGATTTCTGCTCATGCCAGGGCCAAAGACTCAACCCCTCAGTTGACTGAGATTCTTCAAGTGAGCACTCCTCACTTTTCACGCTAACGAGGACAGGTAGCCGCAGTCCTGGAGCCACCAGGGTGAACCCTATTCAGAAATCTGACATTTCAACATAAAGTGTTGCTTGATAGTCTCTGTGTGAAAATGTTATTCAACTGCTCTGTCAACCTCCATTCACCTCATGCTGGTTCATCAAGACATCCTCCTTAGATACTCCTACAATAATGTGACGATTGCCCCAACTAACCTACACTGTGGTGACCTGTGGAGAAGGACACCAGCAGACTCAACAAGCTCATCAGGAAAGGAGTCGGAGAGAAGGAAGCTGAGGAAACGTCTCAACATTATGAACGACACCTCTCGCTGCCTACAGGCCACACTGAGTCATATCAGAGCAGCTTCAGCTTTGAGACTGAGGCCACAAGGAGCAGGACATCAGAAAGTCTGTCCTCCCTGTTACAATTACATCAAACTGTACAAGTCCTCCTATTTCTAACTGATGGAAACTTTCATGTGCAACTCTGGACTGTAGTTATAACTGATTTGACTTTATTGTTCTTATGGTGTATTTATTCAGTCACTGTTACCGTGTCTCTTACTTATTATGTTTTTTAATACTGTTGGAGCATATAGGATCAATAAAGTTCTTATCTTATGAACAGTCCAAGGCTTGCTTAGAGGCCAGATCAGGCAGATTCAAGAAACTACAAGCAGACCTGCTGTTTGTTGTACCCGCCTGGTTCTTGATCATCCTGTCAAATCCTCCAATAAGTTTGCTTCTGAAACTGGAGCTAAGTTACAATGTTTTTCACAAGAAGAAATTCCAACAAAACTGAAAAGCCCTTTTTTGAAAAGCTCGACAAGGTAATGGAGAGCAGCTAACCCCAAATTTATAAAATCCATCCAACAGCTTTGGGATAAACTGACACCGACTGTGAGCCGGACCTCAGACATCAGAGTTCAATCTCACTAATGGTCCAATATCAACATGTGGTGGATTCTGAACCAGCAGCATGTTTTACTGCGGTGAACAGTGGAGAAGTAAAGTGAGGCTGCGGGGGCCAAAACACCGTGATTCAGATCAACTACTCAAAAAAATGTATCTGTGCGAGCGTGGACGAGGTCAAAGCGAGAAAAAATTCAGAAGTACAACATTTATGCGAGTGTGTGAGTCAGTGGCAGCATATCACTGCCCCTGCTGTCAGCGGAGACATCAGTCCTCTCTTCCGTCCCCTTCAGGCTTAGTCTCAGTCTTTTACCTCTCATTCTCTCGTTCTGACGAGGTGACAAAGCAGCGTGACAGATCGGAGATGCCGGCACAGTTCCAGCCACCGAGATTAAGACTTTAACACGAGAGGAAAGAAAAGAAAAGGAAAAAAAAAAAAAAAAACATAGAAGCAGCTCTTGTCACGCTCTGCACTGTTTCTTCACTTGTAGCCAAACACCAGTAATCCTCTGCCCGCCCGGATAATGGCCGCATGGTTGCTCGTCAACATTTGACAACAACAAAAAAAAAAAAAACTGAGAGTGTAAAATTAAGAGGTGTTCGGATACAGACAGGGAGGGGTGGAGGGTTGAAGGGGGGTGTTGATAATGAGCAGTTAGCAAAGGAGGAGGAGGAGGAGGAGGGCAGTGAAATGCCAGGTAATTACGCTCTACTAACCTCCACACACACACACGGATTCATTTGATTTCTGCAGGTGCAGGTTGTGTGTGTACAAATGCGTGTCTGCACGTCAAAGCATCTCGATCTAAAATAACCGTTTATTGCACTGAAACTGAAAATATCACTTCTGCGTCTGTTCACTGATGATGCACCGACACGGACGATGAATTTCATCTCCTGATGAAATCTCACATTCAATTTAAAAAAAAAAAAGAAGCAAAGCCTGAAACTGACGAAAAAGAAACGATTTATCAAACTATCAATCTTCTTCACTTCAATTCCTGTTGAATTAATGCGCTCAAATGTCCTGTTTTTTTTTTTTTTTTTTTTTCATCTCTGTGTTTTTGGTGAATATTCCTTGTGTGAATTTCATCACTCTTCTGTCTGACAACCTGTGTGTGCTGTCTGATGTCTTCGTTTTCATATCTGACCTGCTGTTTTCTCCCACAATGCACCTGCAACCTGAAACAACACGCAGACCAATCTTGAAATGACTAATTTCATGTTATTTCACTTCCAGCTGTTCTTGTATTATTTGCTTTACATTTTATCTACTTTATTTACTATTGCCTATTTTTATGATTGTTTTTTTTTTTTTTTTTACATTATGGCTCCATTTTCTTTCCTGTGTTTCTTGGTGCTGCAGATCTATGTTTTTGTGTGTGTGTGTGTTTCAACATGAGGTCTCTACCTACATACTTATACTTCAGGTCAATTCATTTCACGCAAAATGTCTGAAAGTCGTTATTCTCCGCGCACACACAAAAGGTGCCACACGCGCTGCAGAGGTCACAGACACGATGATGGAAATAGGTGAACGTGTGCAACAGCGAGAGAAGAAACGTTAACTGGTTTCACTTTAGAAAAAGTCCTTGGTCAGACTCCGCATACAAAACATTAAAATTCAGTTCAGCCGATGTGATGTTTCTTCTGTTAGTTAATAACAGTTTTGCAGACTGACTGCGCGGCCAATATGGCGTCCGCTGAAGGTGTGAAACGTCCAGCGACACCAGAGTGTTGCTGTCGCACCCGACAGACCGACTGGACACTGTGTGATCAGATCATGTGACTTCTTTCCCAACTCTGTTCTAGTTCGTGTTTGATGCTGACGGAGGGAAAGAGAAAGTTTGGATGAAAAGATTTTTATGCGTGAAGCAGAGCGCGGTGATGAATGCGTCACATTTATACTAAAATCACAGCTTCAGGCCACGTTTTTCACTTATTGTGAATATTCATATTGACCGTTTTACATTTTATAAGGACGGGTCATTTCATGTTTAAAGGGTCGGTGTTGAAGTGACGCGCTGTGTCCAACAACATGCAATACACTAAAGACAGAGAGAAGTTTGAGTAAAAGTTGAGATAACTTTCACGGTCAGGTCAGGGATTGTGACGCTTCAAAGTTTATTTAAGTTGGAGAAGAAATCGGATGCTGCTTCTGGTCGGTTCATTAAAGTCACGGCACTGGTGGTGGAAGGATTCACAGTCATCAGATACATATAGAGAACATACTAACAAAAACACAAACAAAAGCCTCATGTGTTCGTGACAAGGTGCTGAGGGTGGGGCCGTCTGGTGAAGCAGCTCAGTGGCCCCGCCCCCTCCCCCACTTTTCATCCCACCTGGAAAAGAGGCTTAGCTGCGTCAGGTTCCTTCCAGACAAAAGAGCCAAAAGGCCGAGGTAGCGGTTACATTATAATTTCAGCTGAGGAGGAGGAAGTCTGGTCGGGAACCGGAGGGCATGATGGGATAGGTGGGACGAGCCGCGTCCCGGCAGGCGGGGGGGGGGATTAAGGAGGTTAAATGAGGTTGAGCTGCTCTTTATCTCAGCTGCTCAGTGAGTAAGAGCAGGATGTTCTCACATCTGGAGTTTCATGCAGATTTATTCTGTATTTGTAGACAAAGACCTGTTTATCTGAAACTCTTCATTTACTTTTATACGATTCTCCAACAAATGCAACAAAACCACAAAATTCTTTACATGTTTCGACTGAGATTAACTCATAAGTGACTTCCAATCTGTCTCAACTGTGACACATTAATCACAGTTCAATCATCAGATTAACGATGACCGAATTAAACCTTAAAACTGTATATTTATATTAAAACCTCAATGTTCATTAAAAAGTTCTGGGGATTAAAATGTTGTCTGTTTTTTGCTCTTGGTCATCACTGAGACACTGAGAAACGCTCAGCAAACGTTTCTTTATTAAAAGTTCTTCACTGGTTTTATCTAAAATCTGTTTGTTCTCGTCTGTGATTGGTTTAAATGTAGTATAGTCATATACTTCTATTTTGTCTGTAACAGAACAGTAGACGACAGGTGGAAACCGTGGACGTCTCTTACACTGACACTGTTTATGTTGATGTGTTCGTATTCATTTAGTTTGGGTTTAATGTGCTTTAACTTCAGTTCAAACAATCAGACAGATATATATGTGATAACGTTAGAAACTACATTTCCACTCTTGCTTGTTTTTTTTTAAATATCTTATATTTATTGCTGCCACTTTTCATTCATGTGCTACGTCTGACCTGTGGACCGGCTGCCTGGGTTTATATTTTAGTAGACTTGTGTCACTGGAAGCAGCCAGACGATGACAAACAAGGTACTGAACCGACGACCAGAGTTTATAATCCGCCCTCTACAGGACAGACCGGGCACTGCAGAGACCAGACAGAACCGCGGCTAGCAGGTTAGCAAGCTGACTTCACAAAAAGCCAAACGAAGTTAACGCGAGTGTTGTTTCCCCCCACCCGGAGACCCTTGCTGGTCAAGCTAAACAGCTGCTAATTCTAACGTTGGTGTACGTACACGGATACACAGGTAGAACAGGAAGCCTAGCTCTAAGCAATCAACTTCGTTAGCACAATGAAATAATAACTTCAGAGTCCAGGGCTTTAAAGATCAGAGAAAAAAAAAAAAAAAAAAAAGAAACACCTCTACTTTTTATTCTGGTTCTTGTACAAATACTTGAGCTGAGCTGCAGCATGAAGTCAGGAGGTTTTAGCTCCACACAGAGCGAAGCTAGCCGTCTACCTGTTTATAGTCTGTTAGCGAGTTAATGTTGACCACGACTTTAAATCAACTTCAGTTTAAACGGTGCAGGTGAAAGTGAGAATTAAAAAAAAAGAATGATTTAAATTGTATAAAAATAAAAGAGAAGATATGAAGTAATCTCCTCAGCAGCAATATCCAACGTTTCCTTGTTTCATTTTTTTTTTTTTTCTCCAACTCATGAGTTTGGATTTAAGCCTGAGACACAGATTTTAAAATATCTTTAATCCCAGCGGACACTTTTAAAATAAACTTGCCAGAATTCGGATTAAAGAGAAAGAGAGAATACAGAACGTGTAAAACAGTGAAGCCGCAGAGGAATAGTACTTTGTTAATTTTGAGCTGTTAATCACTTTAGCAAACGCAGGGTCAGCGGATCTGTGTGATCTAATTCTGGAGACGAACCTCGTGCACAACAACGTTAACGCCTCGTCACCTCCACGCCTTCGTCCTCCTCCTCCTCCATCTCCACCACCGCTCTGCAGCCCCTGACCTTTGCCACGCCGCCGTCATTCATTAACCGCTCGACCCCGCCGCCGCCCACAAGAACCACACCTCGACAAAAACACTTCTCCTCAGGAGAGAGAGCAATTAATTAGGCTTGTTGTGTGATCTTTGGCTCCTGAGCTGCAGATGGAATAAAAAAAAAAAAAACCCTCTTTTATCTTTCACACGTTTAACACCGCGATGACAAACTTAGGGAAATAAAAAAAAAGAAAGAAAAAAAACAAAAAAAAAAAAAACAGCAGACGAGCGAGCAGCCGCGTCGCTTCATTTTTCCAGCGACTGAAACGATGTGGATGGAAACAGAGATGGAAACGACACGGTGAAGGAAAAAAACACACACACACGGCGGCACATCGACACACTCACGGGGACCTCCACATATTTGGCAGCTGCTTTCACCTTTCAGGGTGAGGGGGGTGGTGGTGGTGGTGGTGGTGATTGGGAGGGCGTGGGGGAGGAGAAGAATGACACTGAAGTTCAGCTGCGAAGGTTTGGTTTCCAGAAAAATAACAGGTTTCCTCCGAGAACGGAGACAGAAGAAAAACACGGCAACTCACGGTGAAGGAGAGGATGGAGGAGAAGAACGTCCCTTCATCGTATCTGGACAGTTTGGACAGGACGGCGTCTAAAACGCTGGAAAACTGCGGAGGACACACGCAAATATTCAACACACTGATATTACACATTCCAGGAATGCAAAATAAGAATCTGTAGGAAGAGGCAGATACAAAGTGTAATTGTGTAAATGATCGAGGCCACGTGAATTCACATGTAATGTTTTAAAACGGCAACAAACTTTAGCTTTTTTTAAAAAAAAAAAAATTCTGATGCTACACATCATTAATTATTCTGTTTGGAGGTAAAAAAAAAAAAAAAAAAAAAAGAAAAAAGAAAGAAAGAAAATAAAAACAGCTGTTTTTTTTATTTTCAGATTAAAACGGAAGTTGTCTGCTCATTTTGAAATGCATCCTGGGAAATAAAAGATTCATGAAAAATTCATGTTGAATTACAAGCAAATAATAACAATAATAGTAATAATAACAATAATAATAATAATAATAATAATAACAATAAGAAGAACAACAAAATGTAAAAAAATAAACTGATGAAAAAAAAATTCTAACTGGATACAAATAAATGGGATTGAAATAATAATAAACATAAAAATAAGACACAATAAAATGTGAATAAATCCTTCTGAATTAAACAGACATCTTTAAAATAAAAGACCAATCACAACAAAAATGAGAAGAATAAAAAAAAAAATGAAAACTGTGAAATCCAAATTAAAAAAACAAAAAAAAAAAACTACACACACAAATAAACAATTTTATGATGAATAAAATATTAAAGTAAAAGGTAAAAATCACAAGAGTAAACTGGAAGATAAAAATCTAAAACGACACGTTATTTACAATAATATTTTATATGATAATTTTACCTTTGAGACGAGGGAGGAAATCATTTCTTTGAACGCCTCGTCAATCAGGACATCGATTTTAGAGTGGTACTGTTGCTGTGGGGGGGAGGAGGGGGCGGGGGTGGGGGCAGAGAGGATAAATATTTCATTATTTTCACAAACTGACGGGACAGAGGCTAAAAACTGACTCGTCGCCTCGTCTGAGAGCGAACAACAGCTTCATCTGTGTGAAAGAAAAAAAAAAAAAACACACACACACACACACACACACGCACCTCCCAGCTCAGCGAGGTGTGAAACCTTCCCATGGTGCCGAGCGGCGGAGTTAAGCAGCTAATGGCAGCATTATGCTGCAGCAGCGCAGGAATCTGAAGGATTTCAGTCTTTGTCAGCGTCTCCTTGTAAAGCACCGGTCCAGCTGCCAGGACCACAGCTCACACAAGATTCAATTAATCCGCCATTTCATGCCCCCCCCTCCCTCCTCCACAAAAAAACATATTCATGGCACCTTTTCCCTTGAAGGAAGTGTGTGGGGGGGCCTCGCGGCTGAATGGCAGCAGCAGCAGGGGAGTTCATCTCTCGCTGACAAAGGCCTTTCACTGGCCGTCTAAAGAACACCCAAATTAAAAATTTCAATCAACAAAGCGCACAGATCGCTGACAAGCCGCTGGTCCTGGGGGGGTCACCGCCGCCAGCCCTGATTTCTTCTTCTCCCTCCACAACTCCTGCAAAATGGCAGCTCTCTTTGAGCGCAGAGTCCGTCTGCACATCTTCAGAGCTTTTCTTCTTTTGCCTCCTCTTCTTACCTCAATTAACATCACTGCTTCTGCTGCTTTTTTTTTTTTTTTCTACAAAGACCTCAAAAAAAAAAAAAAAAAAAAAGAGAGAGAAAAGAAAGAAAAGCAGACAGGAGGAGGAGAAAATGTTTGGTCTTTGCCATGTGCTCAGCAGAACCTTAAAAGAACAATTCTTGCTTTGAAAAACATTTGTCCGCTCGTTGAGCTGCAGCCGCCGCCGATACTTCAGCTCTGTGAGGCGTTTGAGATTCTGAGCCAGGTCACATTTTCAACACGACCCCCTCCTGCCCACCCCCCCCCCCCGACACTTTTTAAACAACCTCGACAACTAAACAACCTATTAGCATTTTCATTGATTTCAGTTTGTTGCTGCTTTTACCACAACTGATGAATCCAGACGCAGGAGTTTGTCGTCTGGATTAAACTGTCAAGTGCTGATTCTCTGCAGGACACCCCTCTCTCCACACACACACACACACACACACACACACACTCCGAACCAGAAAAACAAGAAAAACTAGAGGGATAATGTTGGCGAGGCGGCAGCAGAATGGGCACTGACTACTGCTGCTGAAGGTCTGGATCAAGTTCAGGTTTAACCCTGGACCTTCAGACTGCAGGTCAGAGGTCAGAGGTCAGTCATGACAACATCAGTGTGACGTGCTAAATCTGTTGGGTGAAGGTTTTCTCTGCTGCCAGTAATGTGGTCAAGATACTAACAGGTAATTAGATTACGAGTTACTGTTCTTTTTGAGTAATAAGTTAATACAATATCAGTCTCTAACCTGTATTGTATTAATGTAGCTCATATATTAGCATTATCGTTTTCTATTAGCTGTAGCTGCTAGCCAGTGCCTGAATGATTGTTGTGTTGGCTAGCCAAAGTGATGCTAACTCGGAATAGATCTCACAAAAGTTCTCATGAGGTGTTTTGAGAGTTAGCATGGCGTTTGGTAGCGCAGATAAAGAAATATCACTTTACAGGATTCTAGTGGCTCCACGTTCACGTGCTGAGCAGCAGTGCTGTGTGAAGTCGTGTCTGTCAACTGTCACTTTTACCACTGATATTTGCAAATAAATATCTAATTCAATACTCATTTTTAGTATCGATTAGTATCTGAAAATGAGTTAGCATGCTAATGACGGTAGAGTTAATACTGGTTAGTTTCCACTTTTGGACACAGATGTTGATTTCCTCACCGACCCTCTCAAATTAAAAAAATAAAAATAAAAACAAAAAATAAAATTAAAAAAAAGCCTCAGCTGCAAGTGTTGGCTTCACAGTGTTGAGTTCACACAGTGAAGAAAACCATTTAAAACGAATATCAGAGTTTAAGATGGAGGGACGAGTGTGACTCTGTGACTCACTGACCATTCGGACGTTTCACTGACAGGACGAGGTTTAAAACAGCGTGGTGTCTGTGGTGAAGCTCATGTGAGAGGAAAAGAAAAGGCGATGAGGCGATGGAGCGACTTACCCATTGTTTGTCAATCTGGGATTCAAACAATGACGTGCAGGACACGACATGGACATGGAGGGGTGGCGGGTGGACACGAGACAAAGAAAAGAAAACATAGTCAGCTACTAAATTTATCAAAAGAAATTAGTAACATTAAAATCAAAATGCATTTTTCATTTTAAGGGTTAAACACTTTTACAACACGAAACGTGTTTTATTGTGACATTGAGCAAATAAATCCAACATCATGACGCTGCATCCTCGTGCAGCGTCTTCACAGTTGAGCGACTATGTCCAATCACAGTCCAGACGGTCTGTAACTTCTGAACATCTGGATCTATTCCTGGATTCCAGCTGGATGTCAGGACAGAAGACTCCCATTGGCTGAATATTTGTTAGATACTCCAGAACTGATCTAGAGGCCGAACTCACATGAGCATCAGGAGTCTGAAGCTTTGAGGCTCTGATGTGTTGATGAGTCCAAACCTACAAACATCTGACCAACGGTTCTGAAATCAAATGGTTCAACACATAGAGAATTTCCTATTTATGTTCCTCATGTATTCACATCTCTTGTTTATTTATGTTACATCTTACCCGTCACCTAGCAACAAAAACAGCGACCAAAAGTTTGCCGCTGTTACGAGAAAGAATTTTAAAAATTCAGTCCATTTAAAACCGTACTCCTGCACTCCTCGCTGCTCCTGCCCCTCCGGTCATGCGACCTTTAACGTTAACTGAACGTCCATATCACAAACGTCGCCTGAGCTGCAATGAATCTTGGGATATGTTGGACTGGGGACCTGTCAACTGTTGTAGTCTTCACAGTTCAGGAAAAGAGGCTGGATTTGTTCTGAAGTGAGACAGTCTAGTCTCCACCTGTGACGTATACGACACAGACTGAATCGAATCCATCTGTTTCTATTCACAGGTTCAATGCTTCTTGATCAGAGTTTCTCCATCATGTAGGAGCTGCTCAGATTTAATAACGATTACGTTAGTGGCTCTTTCCTGGAAATATAAGATAAGGTGTCATTATTATTATTATTATTACTATTATTATTTCTCTATGAATGCTGAAGTGGGTGATTTTATTTCACAACACTACCTGCTTCTTCTTTTATTTTTGATAAAATGTTCGGTGTTAAAATACGATCATTTATTTTTATTCCAGTGTTTATTAAAGCGTGGAGATGACGCTCCACCTCCACCAGCTCACACTGAAAAATGCTACTTACATGTCTCAATCCTTTAACATATAATGAACTTCATAAAACATTATGTTTCATTAGTTTGATATTAAATCTGGTGTTAAAGGTTTTTGTCTCGTCTGACTTTGAAAAATGTTAACGTGCAGCAGCAGAGCGTGTCTTTGTGTGGAGGCTGTGAGCGTGTGTGTGGGGCTGGTTGCTATCACAGTGTGTCTCTCTGCAGGCTTTTATTCAGCATGAATAAATGGACAGATGGTGCTTTGGAGCGGCGGTGGCGGCCCGCCGAAGCTGGAGACGAGAGGAAGCTGAAGGTTAAGAGAACAGCGAGCTTAGCTCTCTGTCAAGACTGCCAGCGGCCAAGGGTTTCGCTCTCAGCAACGCCAAGGCCGCCGCCTCGCACAGGCTTCACGGTCATCCTTTTAACAAGCTCGAGTCGAGCGTTTGGTCGTTTCAAGTGCACACAAATACACCTGAACTCTGCGTGAGCTGGATGTTCGGCAGGGAAACAGCCAGATTTCGGTGTGTGATCTGACAGCGTGACTCGACCTGCTCGGGGTGAAGGCTGCACAGAAAAGACGCCTCGCACACTTTCACTCCGGCAGCAGAGAGTGAGATGTAAACTGAAAAACACGAGGACATCCGTCCATCTTAAGTGATTTCATCTGATACTCAGCCAAGAAACACCAAAAATATTCTGCCAACGTGGAGACGATGATTCCTCGTCTTCCAACTTCAGTTTCTTGTCTTTGATTTTTTTTTTTTTTTTTTTTCTGGGAGTCTGTAGGAGCTGGAGAACATGGAGATCAGGACCTGGTCAGATTCATCAACAGCTAAATCACTTGCTGCACACTGCTGCAATAAGAAGTTTCTACCCAGAGTGAGTAAATCTGAGTGTAAACAAGGTCTGCCATGTTAGACAGCTCAGATTTTACTGTTCAGTTACTTAGTAATTTTTATTTCAAAAGTTCTTCCTGTGTTTTTCTGTGTAAAAACCTCCACTGATGTTGTACTAACTAACATGCTGCTAGCCACCAGATGAACACTCACGCTGGCTGTGAAGAAAAACATCAACTCAGGAAGTTTGTTACAAGTGACCCAGGATCAGTCACCCGATCAGTCATGTGACCGTTAGCGTACCTCCTGCCCGGTGTCCAGCACACAGAGCTTGGCGCACTGCTTCTTGGCGTCCATCAAAACGTTGAACATGGTGCAGACCGACAGCGGCACACGGAAGTCTGTCGACTTACTCGCTTTCTGCATTTTGGCATCAAATGCAGATTTTGTTCTGTGGGATGAAGCACAGAAAGATTTTTTTTTTTTTTTTTTTTTTTACAATTGATGTTGCACCAGGAGATGAACAGGAAGTTACTCAGGTTTTGTTTTAATAACTCAAAGACAGTCTGAGTTTGAGTGTTGCATAACAGCTCAGAAACTTGTCGGGCGCGTCATTTCCTGCTTTCTGTTTTCATACACTTCAAAACAATAATCCACAAATTTTCAGGTTGGAGGTGCAAACACATGAGCCCGACCTCTTGACGCAGGCCTCCATCATGTCGCTGGCCATCAGTTTGAGTCTCTGCTCCAGATGTTTGGCGAACTCGGGCTCCGGCCAGTGAAGGTCCATCACAAACATCTGCAGAGCGTCCAGCTTCCAGAACAAATCCTCTGAGGTGGCGGAGCCGTTACTGCAGAGAGGAGCGACAGACACGATGAGTGAGTGAACACAACATGAACCTGTCGAGTTTTTCACAACATCCCCGCTGACGCTCTGAAGTTTTACTGTTTAATCTAAAGAAGTGTGTTAACTATGAGTCACATCTCCTGCTGATTAATTTACAAAACAATCCGACTTTCCTTGTGTACAGGTGCAGCAGAGCGACAAGTGTAGAGATTTTATAAAGAGCAGAGAAAGTGTTGAACTTGTGTGAACTTGATTTCTTCTCTTGGTTCTAGGACATTCTCTCTTTGAAAT
Organism: Polydactylus sextarius; assembly: GCA_016801845.1. Lineage (NCBI taxonomy): Eukaryota > Metazoa > Chordata > Actinopteri > Polynemidae > Polydactylus > Polydactylus sextarius. The sequence continues at coordinate 13,550,380 of CM028921.1, read as the reverse complement.
TGACAAGAAAATAATTAAGATATCCTCTGAGACTAGTTTAAACTAAAAATGTTAAAGGTATCTGTATTTGACTGTGGTGTATGTTTGATTTCCCCTTCGTCTGTGATGATTGATCACTTCTCTGACAGACAGTAAAGATAATCATGTGATCATTGGACGGAGATAAAGCTGCTTCCTGCTGCTCATTCTTTACCGTCATTTCCCAACTTGAGCTCATGATACTCAATATTCCCTGTGCTGTTAAAAATTGCATTTTTTTTTTTTTTTAATTTTCTGATTTTAATCTTTACATATCTACATCTACTTTTAGCCTGTTCATGATGCATGGTTACATCCCTGCTGTTCACTGTCACTGGACATGAAGGGTCGCTGAATTAATTAAAAGTTTAACCTTTTAATTCACAATGTTCTCAATGTTTCTCAGCGGCTGAATGTCAAACACGTTGAATGCACACACACGCACTCGTCCACGGACAGGTGGTAGAGCAGGAACATGTTCTACTGTGGTTCTGCAGCAGGTTCTGATCTTTGGTTCTCTGAGCTGAGTGGGTTGAGTTAGTGAACGCAGCACCAGGCTGAGACGGAGACAGATGGACTGTCCCCGCCTTCTCCCCTGCGCACAGGTTACACAGCAACACATGGCAACGCTCGCCGCCACGACATCCAAGTGTACAGCGCCCGGCTAGAATGACAGCCACAGGGAGGATGGAGGAGGACGGGGTTGAGGGGGTTAAAACAAGCGCCACTCACTCCCTCACTTTTCTCACTTTGCCTTTAAAAGACTGTTACCTTAACAAGTGGCGCGCAGGAGTAAACGCTTTGGGCTGAGTCCGCAGTGCAATTAAACGCTCGGTGGCAAATCCCCCTCATGTCTAATTAGTGGTGCTCTTCTCTGAGCACGCTCCACCCCCCACCCCCCCAGCTCCCACCCTCTCCCCCGGGGAACGGGACGATCCCACTCACCCGTCTGTGCTCGCTAATGAAGTGCCAGCTTTTCTCTCTCTCTCTTTTCATTTTCACTGGATCGAGGAACAGTGTGGTCCGTGTTGTGGGAAAGAGGCTGGGGGAGTCGGAACGAGAAGCCTTTTTAAGAAACACACTCTCCATCGGTCTCCTGAGACCTCCAGTCCCCCTCCGCAACTCCCCCGCCTCCCTGCCTCAACCCCCCCCCAACATGGCCACCAACGCTGACAGTTGGTTTTGAGACAGACTGACAGGGTCTTTGTGGAAAAGTGGACCGAGCAGGTGAATCCAGGTCAAACCCGATGGCTCTGATCCACTGCCAAAATAAAAATCACAACACCCAGATCCACAGTGTGTCTGAGTTTAGACTTGACAACAGACTGGAAGTGTCTCGAGTTTAGTTCAATAATCTGCTAACGTCATCTTTCCAACAGACCTGCACAGATCACAGCGGTTAAATCCACAGACATCGTTTTATCAATGTTGACCTATAGAGGGAACAGACTGACTGAATGAGATCCTCAGGTTTTTGTTGTCTTTGAAGGTAAAGATCACATGAACAAGATGTTCAGACTAAAACTCAGTTTAGGTGTCGTGTGAGACAGAAGGAGGTGGTGTTGGTCACAAACTGTGAAGATGAATCTATTTCTTGGTTTGAGGTTTGCAGATGTTAGTAATGGTTGAGCAGCAGTTCTTTAGTGTAAATGCTGAACATATCACGATACAAAACAAACATTTACAGCATTTTGCCCTGAGGAATGTTTTCAATCTACAAACCCTCAATGAAAATGCAACTTGTTGACTTTCTGTGCTTTTTACATTTGTGGAGGTGAAGAGGATAAACTCTAAACTTACAAGATGTCAGGCAGGTTTATTCCTTGCAGGCTGTAACACAGATTGAGGTGACGTGTTATTATGACACTGATGCTGACACACTGACATGCACACGGACACAGCACGGGAACACGTGACACAACATCTTCACCAACGAGCCGCCGGGCAACGACGACACACAGAGGAGCACAAACCTCCATCACATGCTGAGGCTGGTCAGGACTGAGCAGCACCACCAATACACTAAATTATTTTACAACACAGCTGTGAAACTCCAGCTGAGCTTCATGCAGGAGAAACACAAAGACTCAGGTGTGAAATATCTACTCATAAAACTCAAATCCTTTCTACAAACATGCAGACAGATCAACGCAGTGTTCAACACAGACAGTCCACGTCAGAGGTCTTCACTCAAACATCAGCCCTGAAAACCAAAACACCACATCTGGACTGACCCAGATCTCGTGATAACATTAATGTTGCCGTGTTGGGATTTTGCTATCATGCTAATGCGCTGAATGTTGGCAGGAGATGAGATCAAACGGTGATCTTATGTTTACAGGATCACAGGTCTTTTCTTTCCTGATACTGAGTCCAGTGTAATTTATCAGTGTGGTCTCATGTGGTTTTCAGTTTGATTTGATTCTGCAAGTCCTGACAGGAAGATCAGATTGTGCCTTAGTTCATGTGGAAAGCTGTATAGACAAATTCGATTCAGAATCGAGTTGGTTCAGAGCAGCACCAGTGCAGTGGAGCACATCAATAAATACAGGTCCTGTAGGTTCTAGGTCTGAGTCTGAGTAAAACAGCTCTGGGTTCCTCAGACTGTGTGAAGACTTCTAGTCGAAACCGCGATGAAACCTCAGGGATACATACGTGTTCTCACACAGCGGCCCCATCCAAGCAGGAGCTGAAAAACTGGGCATCTGTGGCAGCGTTAGAGGAAGACTGGGGACTTTGGGAAGAGGAACGCTGGCTAGATTGTTAGTCAGTGACCTGAAGTCAGTCGACGGCACAGAGGAGGAAAATGTTGGAAGAATAAAAAGACAAAGAGAAAGAGAAGAAATAGTGACAGTGACACACACACACGCGCACATACACACACACACAGATAATAGGCAGCCACTTATCTTGTAATTCATGAATAGCAAACACAGAAACAGACAGAAAAGTCAATGCTCACGTCTATTTATTATATTTTGCGTCAGGTCGGGTGTGTTTTGTTAAACGCTGCAGTGTGTCCTTGCTGTGTGTTGTATATTCACTTCTTTTGTCACTGAGCTGTGTGTCCTGTGCTGCATTCACTTTCCTCCTGTTTCATTATTTCCGTTAACGTGAGTGTCACACCTCCACAAATCATTGCTGCCGCTGAACAGGAGGTAAAAAAAAACACAATATGAGGCAGTTTCTGTGCAGGATCATTGAAACACACTGAAGGTTGGCGTACAGACAAGATTTATATCATTACTCATTGTGCATAAGGATATTTGTTAAGACTTCACCACTTTATGTAAAAACTGTTGCTTAAACATCCATAAAGATCACATCTGATTATTTGCTCACACAGCTGCTGATGTGCTCGTGTCCCTTTAAATTCTGTATGTTGAACAAAATCGATTAAATTTATTTTCTACTTCATTTTTTTACTGTGAGACACAAACATTTCAAGGTTTTCAGATGCACATGACAAATGCTGAACTGTACATAACTAGTTCATCTCACATAAATCAGAGGTTAATTCAATCTGTCTATGGAAACATTAAACCTGATGACAGCTTATTCAGTTTATTATCATTATTTTACACAAAACTGTTTGTGTCGCTGCTGATTAAGGATTTTATATCTTTATGTAACTGTCCATTTTTGACTTTGATTTTAATTTCATCAAGTAACTTCTGTGTTGATGAGTGAACATGCGCATACTATCTCTACAAACAAAACATAGCTAACAACCATTTATATGATCATCTCTGTGACGTGTCAGGATGCTGCAGCGAGGCGCTAGAGAGTTAGAGATGAGGACAGAGAGTTATTATGAGGACAGGGCTAGCTGGTTAGCATGCTAACTTTGAGAATTGCTTTTTGTTCTTGCTGTGTCTTGAGCTGAAGCCACAGCATCAGGAAAAAAACAAATATTTTCATCAATTTCAACCACATGAACTACATCCGATGCGTTAAAACCCTGCAGATCAGAGTGGAAACTGTGGGGCTCTGCAGTCTTTACTGTACATGTGGACAACTTTTCATTTTACAGTTTGCACAGTTTACAGCGTCGACGGTTGGGTAGGGAGGCGGGTTCTCTTACTTGACAGACTGCCAGGTTTCCTGCTCGAAGCCGCGGTGGATGGACTGCGCGATGGACGACTCCATCAGGTCGATGTAGCGCACCACCAGAGGGACGAACAGGTCCTGTAGATGTTTATGGAACGTCCCGTTACACAGGTGAGCTGCAGAGAGGAGGGGACGGGGCCACATGAACAACAGGTGAGAACATGTCATCAGTTTTCAGACCATTTCCATAAAAACTAAAATAACAGGTAGCTGTGGATCAGTAGTAGAGCAGGACGTCCATTAACGTCACTGTGATTTGGGCTGGACGTCTCATGTCAGGACTACTGGTTTGACCGTGGTCTAGATCCTCCTTGAAAGGACGTAGCCCTCAGAGTGTTGTCACCAAATGAAACGAACTAGTTTTAACATGTAGATGTAATAGTTTTAGAGGGAGGATGAGCTGCTCTGGTTACATACAGACAAAAGTGTCATTGATCTTTCTGTCGAGAAAAGTGAGCGAGTGAATTTCTTAAATGTTGAACGCCTACGTCTTCAGTTCTACAGGAAAGTTTGACATTAAACGACTCATGAGGGCAGAGTGTGTGATGGACACAGGTGTTGGTGATATCATGTGCCACACCCCCTCGATGCCCCCCTCCCACCTGAACCCTCCGTCCTTGTGGATTTGAGAGCGACAGTCATATGAGTCCTGGGCGACAGTAACAAACAGAGAGAAGTGAGCGGCCCGGTCTCTCAGGGCTTCATTAGTTTTAATTCCTCCCGCTCTGCTCCGTCATGATTAACACTAGCCTTTTCAGCCCCTCTGGAGGGTAAAAAAAACCCTTGTACCCTCCCCCTCGTAAAGCGCTCGCCTGCTACAATGCTGACAATCAAGTGAGCATTTAAACAATCTACAGAAGGACTGAGAGATGATCCACTTGTTGAAGAAGATCCTGAACAAGCGTGTGAGCGTGTTCATGTTACATCTGAAACTCCTCCAAACCTCCAACGCTTTTTTTTAAACTTTTGTCCCCAAAGCATCAGATTGGGTTTAAATCTATTTCCTCTCACTTTAGACGTAATTATCGAGGAGGGAAGACCTCATTTGTGCAAACAGTCAAAACTATGATTTCGCTCGTTCTGGGTTTCGGCTCTTTCTACTGCCTCATTACGCTCCAATTCAAGTCGGCTAATGTTGTGACACTTGGAATAATTACGGCATTTAACAGAGGACGGTAATTAGAAAAAATATAAAAGATATGAGCCACACACACACACACACACACACACACACACACATGCGAAAGAAGAGATTTGTGGCTTCTTCTCATAATGAAACGAGTTTTTTTTTGTTCCCAACTGTGCCCTTGGGCTGTCTGTCTATCTGCCTGCCTGTCTGTTACTGTATCTGAGGTACTTTGGCATCAGCCACGTTAAATAACGCCTCGCGTCTCGCCAAATCTCTGCTGGCTCTGAGACAAAGCCCGGGAGCCGGCGGCGGCGGGAGGGGAGGAGGGAGGGAGAGAGAGAGAAGGGACACAATGAGGCGAGATTCTTCGTCGTCGAATGAAATGTGATCGAGTGAAACGCAGAGAACACGACGAAGATCTGAAACGCAGCAGCACCACGTCCATGTTTGTCACGGCTTTAAGTTTCACGCCGTCCTAGAAACATGTCGTCTAAATGATTTTAATACAAGAAAAGTTTGTCAAACTTTAATAAAACATCAGCTCCTGATCAATGTAATTTCCAGACACATGATCGATGATCAATCAAGACGCTGGTGTGGTCAGGTCTGAATCTTTAGACAAACGTCCTCTCTCGTCCGGCCTCCAGTTTTCTCCTCATGTTAATTATCCTCTCTCCGGCGGAGCCTGTGAGGTGCCGTCACCCCCCCCCCCCCCCCCACCTCCTCCTCCTCCGCCTCCCCATCCCTCTCTTAATCTTAACAAGCCTTGTTTTCTCTGGCGTCACCGAGTGTTAATTAGCGCTCTTAACGGTGAGACCATGTGCCGTGCCGTATGGAGCATTTCCTCCTCCCCAATAAAAACAACAAAAAAAGATGCAGTTTCAGACACATGAAACTGAGAGGACAGGATGAAGAGGGATAACACTGAGCAAAACAGGGTTTAAACACAAAGACTTGATCCTCAGTTGAACTTTCTTTGTGTTTGTGTTTAGAAATGTAAATTAACTACCTCGTGGTTGGATTGTGTTGTATGTTCATTAGAGCTAAAAATTCTTCTAAGTTATGGACAAAAATATGTTCTTTTGACCTTTGAGCACCAAAATCTCATCAGTTTAAACTTAAGTCCAGATGAACGTTTGAGTGTTGTTGAGGCCTGTAAGGAGCCATCAGAGTGATCTGATGACTGATAAACATTCAATGAAAAACTGTAGAAGTGTCAGAGGTTGAGCTCAGATGTCTGCTGGTTCAGAACGAGCTTTAACTACGATCTGGAACTGATTCTCAACCATAACCAGATCCAGATTCTTTTGGTTCAATCTTTGAATCAAAAGTCTCTGAACTCACCCAATGACGTCAAACAATTTTTCTACACAGTGTGGCTGTTACTTCCAGGAACGTCATATATGTGAGGTCCTGTGATGACAGTGGCGTGATCGAAGTCAGACTTACGGTCGGTGCGCAGGAAGTTGTTGAGGAGCTGGAACAGTGGGAAGCTGTCCCAGGAGTCCACGGGTTGGACCTGCAGGGCGGCGTCCATGTCGGTTCGGTACAGAGACAGGAAGGTCTCAGCGTGTTCGGCCATCAGCTCCGGCCACCACGAGAACGCCTGAGAGACAGGGAGGGAGGGATTACAACACACCCCGAACTGTAACCATGACGACAACGGTCACCAGTACCTGTAACCTGAAATGTTGTCTCTCACTGAGTTTTAACCTTGAAATTGACCCAACCTGGTCTGATCCTACAAATGGGTTTAAATTTTATATCTGTCAATGACACGAACCATTCTGTCAAATGTCTGTTTTTTATGACACAGTATCAGGGCCAAACACAAAAACAAAATGGTAAGAAGAAGATCTTTTTTATTTTATTTTGTCTGTCCAAAAGCTGACATGTTGAAAAGGTAAAATACTCCAAAATAATCTTTCTCCTCTCATTATTTTCTTGTGTGACCCTAAAGCTCTGCCATAGTTTTCTGTTGATCAGTGTCGGAATAAAACCTCTGGTGTCTGTCCTGTTGTTCTGTGTCTAACATGTTGTGAAGGTGAAGCGACGTGACGTGACCGCGGTGGCTGAAAGTTGAAGAAATCTGAATAAAATGAAGGCAGATGCGAAGCCTGTTCAGAGGCTTTTAAGGTGAATAAGAAGAAAAAAGCGTCAAGTTGCCGCCGTTGTGAAAGCACCTGCTGGTTCTCTAACGCAGATAACTTCAATCTAAAGAGCATTCAGGCTTTGTGGCTGCGCAGGGGTCAGAGGTTGGCCTGCTCAGGTGACTGCTGCTATTCGCAGATAAATGACCTCTGAGAGAAAAAGTGCAACTGGCCTTGAATAGCTCGCCGTCTCTCTGAGGTCGGCGTTTGTGTGCGACAAGGTGGAGATGGAGGACGGGGAAAAGCGAAATTAGCACATGTGGCCTCAGGACGACTCGACGGGATTTTACTACACGCCTTTTTCCGTTTCATCGCCTACAACAAACAAACAGCTCTGACGAGCTTTCAACGCTTAGAGACGCCTCTCCTCCAGACGCCATTTCAATTGAAGACAGAAGGAGCGACATTGACGCCGAGGAGGAAAAACACTGAGACAAAACACCAGCAGAGTGAAGGACGAGAGACAAGATGCGAGGACAGAAAGGACAAATGAAGCAAGTAAAAGAAGAGAGGGGATGAATAGAAGAAAGATGAAGTGAAGGAATAAGAACGAATAAGAATTGAGGAATGAGAAAAGAAAGAATGGAAAAAAACAAGACAGGAAAATAAGTAGTACAGAAGTAAAAAAGGAACAATAAAAGGTAGAGGTGGACTGGAAGGAGAAATAAAGTGAATGAGGAAAAAAGACAAGAAGAAGAAATAGAAAAAAGGAAGGATCGATGAAAAAAGCAGGGAAGAAATGGGTAAATAATGGAAATAAAGATGGGAAAAAGAAACATTACATGACGGAAGAGAATAATAATGTGAGAAAAGGTGGAATAATATGAGCAGAAGAGAAAGAGCAGAACAGATGATAAATGACAGGACGTAAAGGATGACAAGTGATTTGTGAACAAAAAGGTTTTATCAGACATTTAAAGGACAAAACCAAGGAAAACGGAAGAAAAACAGAACAGGTAAACGACTGAGACCAGGTAGACAGTGATGAGTAAACGCAGCTGTGACAGTAAAAAGATCTGCTCCAGATCCAGGTCCAGGTCTGTGAAGACCAAACAACTCTGATTGAAACTAATTTTATAAAAACTCTCAAAACATCTGGATCGCCCCCTGGTGGCTGAATATAGGTCATAAGCCCCGCCCCCTACACGTCAGCAGTTGGGACGTGAAACTGAAACATGATGGCTGTCATTTTACATAGTTCTGATCACACTGATGTTTGTTCGAGTCTTAATGTTCCTTATCAGTTTGGATTCAACTAGTTATTTGACGTTAGATAAACAGACCGAGATGTGATGAGCGACGGCTGACACTGACTTCTGATTGGTCGGAGCAGGTGTGTGGGCAGGACCTTGATAATCTGCTCTGTCTTTGTTTAAATATTAATGGACTGCTTTTTTTTTTTTTTACATTCTTATCATGTGAACGATGGCCGGACTCTAAACCTTCGCTTCATTAAAAATAAATCATCACCTAAACGATCCAGGCAGGAAACTGTGAAAACAGCTGACTTTAATGTATCAGCTTCATTTTTAGCAGCTGCAGAAACATTCTCCTACATCTAAGCTGAAGGACCTGGACCTGAGGCCTCTCTCCTGTTTACATTATTAACCTGTGTGGCTGATAAATCCTGTTTATGTTGCTGCAGTGACCTCTTGCTCTCTCAGCCAGCAGCAGGATAATTACACATCGAACTACATAAAAAAAAAAAAGCTGGAGGTTATTTACAGCCTCTGGATTTAAAGACTGTGGATCTGTACAATTTTATCACAGCTGCTCTGAAGCTGCAGACAGAAAATACAAATAGATATGCTACACGTTGTTCTGCACGTTCATACTGTAACACAAAGATATTTACATCCCTCACTTATAAACATATAAATAGTGTTTCAGCTAAAAAAAAACAACTGGTTAAGCTACTTAGCTGCAGGTTTAAAAAAAAAAAAAATACAGTAAAGCTGCAAATAACAGCCCAGGCGTTTATTTTCCCAAGTGACCCAACGGACCCTGACAGTCGTCTATATGAGACAGGCGTTTAATTTTTTAAGGCAAAGTACCGAAGTACTGCGGCCAAGGGCAGACTGGCCGTAGGGAGGTTAGGGAGATTTCCCGAACGGCCGGTGGTCGGAACAGATGCCAGTCTGTCCAGATTCCCAGTCCGTCCAGATTCCCAGTCCGTCACTGACCGCAGCGCTCCAGTATTGTTACGTTTTTAACTCTTTCATCGTCATTTACCAATGGAAACTTGTAGTCTAACCGTACATTCTACCGTTAGACGCAGACGTTTTCCGTGCATGAAAAGAAGCATCAAACATAGGTTTTAGGTTACGGTCTGGGTGCGGGGGAGTTAGAATGAGCTAAGTTCAAAGACAAAGAGAAAATCAGACCCGGTCTTTATTTGAGACCAGAGTTTATGGCCCAAATGTGCTGCTGCCCCCGGATAATAAAAGAGACGGGCGTCTATTCGCCTGTCTTGCTTTATGGTATTTTTATTATTATTATTATTTTTACTAGTTTAACATCTGTAAATTGATCTGTTTAAATCCCCTGTCTATTCTGGTAGACATGATTTGATAACATATTTACATCTATGATTTCTGTCACCGACTCCTCCCACACATAAACTGCATATAATGAATAAATATAATAAATTGAACTGGACATCGCTAAGCCAATCACAGTTCTCCAAGTCATGTAAAGGGAAGAGCAGAGCCACGCCCTCTTTTTCCACCAACATGTCCAACAGCGTAAGAATATTAAAGGACGTCATTTCTTATTCAACATGCGTTGAAATAAACACGAGACACGAGACGTTATTTTACTCAAACATGTCACAACATCAGAAGAAAGATTCACAGCTTTTACTGATTAAAACTGTCCAGAGAGTGGTTGGAGGATCTGAATGTGATTGATTCTGATATAAAACAAGCAAACACGCAAATTGATTTGTGGCATTAATTGTAAAAGATTTCTGAGATTTTTTTTTTTTTATCAGCATCAAGCAGTTCAACATTTCAAAAACAAACTTTATTTTTTAAAATTCAACCACCTTTTTTTTTACCATCAAGCACACATTAATTCACAAATGTCTGCGCCACAGAAACATGGCCGCCAGCGACGCGGGGTTGACTGACAGAAACACAAATGTGTTCGGGCAGAAACTCACCTCCCGTCCCTTCCCACGGTGCAACACAGAGAGAAGACAACAAGAAAAGTGTCAGATCAGTAAAAAGACATTTGCAGTGCTTCGCTCCACAAACGCTGAAGCTCAAGTTTCAAATATTCAACAACAGATTTCATCACATGCATCTGTTTGCAGAAATTCACAGACCAGAAAAAAAGCTCATGAACTTCCTGGAATACCGACTCGTCACTTTGACATTTTCTTAATGAAACTCTGACAAAAAAATAAACAACAACAAAAAGCAGAGCCGTTGCGAGCACGTCGCCGCCGCCGACAAACGGTTATAATTCAACTCTAAAATTAAAGCTGTGACAGCTTGTGGCGGCCGCTCTGACAAAAAGCCTCTAATTTGTAGTTAACATCACATCTGAAGCTTGGGCCAGAGATCCACCAGTCGCCATGGCAGCGGCAGAGCGCGGCATGGTATTAATAGCTCAGAAACAGATGCCTGGGCGCCGCGCTGCCACTTAGGTGCCGATCAAACCGCCACGTCTCAACACCTATGATTGATCAGTTTTACTCGGTGGCGTGCAAGCGCCGTGTGCATATGGAGCCGTGGGCGTTGTTTTCATTGAGCCTCCGACGCGAACGCTAATGCAGCGCCGCCACTTGTCGTGTCATCTGCCATTTTAGTGTGAGCGTTTGCCAAAAGAAGGAAATGGACAGTGCTGTGAAAAGTGATCAAGAATGTTAATGAAATGATCAGGCGACTCGTGGCTTCTCTGCTGCCGACGCAGGAAAAAAAAAAAAATGAAGACAACATTCAGACGAAGGAAAGAGTTTCAGAGTCAAAGTGTTTTTCAGGATGGATCCAAGACAAACAAGTTGGAGACGACGTCATCGACTCACAGCTCTGAGGTCATGTCACAGATGTTACACTGGCGACGAAAAGATCAACTTCCACAACACCAGTTTTAGACATGTTTCCTCTCTTTCACCAAATGTTTAAAACACACATATATTTCAGCACAGATCCTCACTTTACAAACGCAGTATGTATACAAACCACACATCCAATCACATGATGGTTCAGACCAAATTTCTCACTTCACATTACTTGCATGAATTCAGCTTCTGGACTCATATTCGTCTATAACAGCCGCTGAGAGTCTTCCTTCCTGACGGCCAGCTGTGCCACCACAACTGCAACAACAGCTGGAATCTGGTAACCAGATGATCCAGATCAGAACTTACCTGGTAGCCCTGGTTGAAACAAGCCACTAATGAGGGCTAATTGAAGTAACGATGGGTCTCATTCACAGTGAGGGGAGGATACAAGCATCGGAACTGAACTTCCTCTTCAGGTATATGGTCTCAGTCTTAGAGACAGGGTGAGGAGCTCAGAGTAGAGCTGGACTACCTGGACTACCTTGTTGACCTGCTGAGACCTGATCCTGGATCAGAGACTGTTCATGGAAGAATGTTCCTGCAGCAGTTAGTTACTTATGAAATGTTGCTGGTAACCAGAATTAGAAAATGAGGTTGTGATGATGTGATTCCTCCATTTTAACATCTTTACAATGGTCAGACCAAAGCTTTCCAACTTGCTGATTTCCTGTGAGCTGGATTCAGTCTGAGGTCCTCTGGTTTTTGGCATTGGGACTTTGACGACCAACATCACATAAACAAGAACTTCTGACTAAAACTCAGTGCAGGTGTCATATGAGACAGACAGAGGTGGTAGAACAGTTCTTGTGTTTCGCGTGTGAGCTAAAACACAACGATCCTCTAGGAGGAGCTGGACAGAGTCTCTAGAGGGACACCTGGACTACCCTGATGACCTGCTGGATCAAAGACCTAACCCTAGATCAGAGGCTGAACATGGATGGTGGGACTCCTTTTTGTTCAGGACTACTGGATACATTAACTTTCATTTTTATGTGTAAAATGCCACTCCTGATCTTGTGATTGGTCAGAGGGCAGGTATATGGGTGGAGCTTTAATTCTACTATTGCACAGACTCCAGTGATGTAATTGGAAGAAAATGGTGGTGAGTAGGTGGAGGCATCGACCATCTTTATATACAGTCAGTAACATTTTAAATGCATATGTTATGAACATACGTGACAAGCATGTAAGAACATATGGTGTAGTGATGCAAGTGAGTGTGTACGTGTTTGGATGCAGTTTATACTGTATGTACATGTGCCAACATGCCTGAAAATGGTCTGATCTGGAGCTGATGATGGACAGATGCACATTATTTCTGACATTTTACATTTTTCAGTGATTAATGAATTAATCAAAACCAAAAAAAAGTTGTTGAAAATGATTGTGTGACACATATAAGAACTTACAGCTTATTGCAGAAGCTAGTTTCTGTGATTGGACCATCGGTATTCTTCTTAGTGTCAAGAAGACCAGTCAGATCATTGCCAAAAACCAAACTGGACAGATGAAAATTTAACACAACAATAAAATCAAATAAAAGTCAGATACCTCGGAGTGATGCTCGTCGTTCTGCTGCAGGACCTCGATGCACAGCTCTCCCAGTCTCATCATGTCCTCCAGTCTTTTCTCTGGAGCTGCCTGAGCATCCACTGAAGGTTCAAATAGCAGAGAACACATTACACTTACTGCATACACTGACCTCTACTCTAGCGCCACCATCAGGACAAACTTCACATACATTTACTCCAATCTTGGTGAAACTGAGACCTCTATAAACGCTGTTTTTTCCTTTATAGTTTTGTTGGATCAACACTGGATTTTGAAGCCTGAATTGGTCGTGAACTGGTGTTTCTCGCATATAAAGCTGTGAACTCTGACCTTTGACCTGAGCGTACTCCATGAGCTGACCGTAGTTGATCTCAGCTGCTTTTTCCAGACACCTCTGCACAAGTTTCTTCATGTCCTCTGCAGGGACGGGTGTGGTGATGTCCTTCATCAAAACCTGAGACGATACAACACACACCACGTCTTGCTCAAATAACAGCTGCATCTTTAATAAATCTCTCTCTGTCGTTCATGATGGTCAGACGTACACTGAGAAAATCAGACAGGAAGAACAAACAGTACAAACTGCATAAGTATTTAAACATGTTGCTGTACCCGTTCCTGCAAGGAGAGCGTCGCCTTCAGGGCCCCATCTGGTCGTCCAAAGGGAAAACAGTACCTGCAGATGCAGAACGGGCGGGCGTCACATTTAGAAACAATCTCAAGGACAGAGGAAAAAAAAAACAGAAGAAGAAGAAGAATAGAAAAGATGGAGGAGGCAGCAGAAAGACGTTGGTTAGCGTCAACAGATGGCTGCCTCCTTTCATCTAATTACACTGGCGGAGGAAGCTTTTCTCACCTCGGCTCCATCTGAGCACAGACGAGGAGCAGCGCACAGGTTTCACGTTGCTAATTGACAAGTGAACAGTACTTAATAAACAAAGGCATGTGGTCGCACAGGTCAGCCATTTACTGGACAAAAAAAACTACAGGCAGGTGTTCAGGGCCTTTAGAGTTACATGACGCTGAAACACCATAAAACACAACGAGTTTTAAAGTGTGACTAGAGGATTCAATTTATAAATAGTCGCAAGTTCAGAGAAAATCTAAATCTATTTATGTTGAAAAGGCCCGAACTCTCAGTGATTTGACTTCTGTCAGAGAGTAAAACACAGGTGATATTTGAATTGATATGTGATACAACATGTGACATTTCTCAAGAGCGAGAAAAAATAAATTCTGAAATTAAAAATGTGGAAAAAATAAAACTAAAAATGAATTGATTAATTACAAACACAAAATGACATTATTCTTATCATTATTACTATTATTATTATCATTATTGTTTAACGCATGAAAATAAAACTTAGTAAAACGTCATTAGTCAGAAGCAGCTTCTGCTTTGTGTGTGTGACACTGTTTGCTCATTCCTCTTTTTATTCTGGCTCTAATAATTAATACAATGACCATAAAGTAATCTTAAATTATTAAAAGGATTAAAAGAAGTTGGGGAGATTTCTGTTAAAAAAATAAAACACAACTGCCTTACTTATTTTTTGTATAAATTTACTTTTAAAGTCATTAAATCTTATGAATGTATTCAACTATCAAGTATTTTGTCGTTTTAATTCAAAGTGGTAACAAATCAAGTGATAGCGGTTAAGGTGGGTGAAGGTTCACAACAAACATGAAGCAAAGTTTTCATCCGTCACCAGCTGCTGAGTTACATCTACATTTCAATCATGTGACGTTGTGTCCAGCTGTTGGTTGTGAAAGTCACAAGAGCTGCGACCTCAGCTTCTTCCAACGCAACTGTGGGATGAACACCGACCGAGAGTCAGACTTCATCATCTGATTCAGTGCTGGACTGTGTGCAGCCTGGATTCTGCACACAGCTCGTCTGCATACTTTTGTATAAACAAACAAAGCGACTCGTCTTCTCCGTGAAGGACGAGCTCTGCTGTGAAACACCACACAGGAATATTTCCTGACCAAAGAGAGAGAGATTAGGTAATCTGTAGATAATCCCCCTCCTGTGTGGTGAGAATAATAATCTTTAGTGGTTGTAGTTAAAGGTTTTTGGGTCTAAATGAATCTTCAGCTCAGCTTTAATCTAAAGCAAACTGTGGAAATCCTGCTCTTGTCTGAGGGACATTAACATAATCCCAGCATTGTCCCGGCCATTGTTTACTAGCATTAGCCTCTTGTTGAGGTGAGTTAATAATGACCCCCACTGATCGGCCCCCTCCCTCCTCTCGGACCCCCACCCATCTCTGTGCCAGATGGAGGCCCCTCTCTCTGAGGAGAAGGGGTTTGAAGAGCCGTGCTTCAGGACAGTTAATGGCCCGGGTCCATTCAGACGAGCGCTGCTCAAGGTCTCAGGGCTGCTGAATTCACACCGCGCTCACAATGCGTTCACACGGCGGCGGCACGCAGATGCAGGGGAGGTCGATGCACATCCCGCGTCTATTATGTCTCGCTAAGAAACACCCAGAATGCTGACGAGTTTCAGACAAACATCAAAGATGAGCCAAACGCGTCACTGTCATAGTTTGTTGTCTGACTGGTGCATCTGATGTTATTTCCCATCCTGCACCTCTGCTGCTTCTGCATCCACTGAGTTATAACAGTGAAGGCTGTTTGACTGTGGCTGTAGGAGCATTTAGAGTAGCTGGAGCTGAGACGAAGACGCCGCAGCTGAGTTTTTCACTCCACTCTTCAACAGAAAGGTTAGACTCACTACTGTTCTGTTATGGAATTGCAGCTCTGAACCTGAACCAACATGAAAGAAATATGAGCAAATGTTCCTGTGGTTTAATGAACACATTTTCACCTGAAATGTGTGATCTGGTTCTCCAGCAGAGACATCAGACGACTCCTTGTCGCCTCAAACTGCTCCTTCTCCTCCACGGTCACCGTCCCCATCCCGTCGGGCCTGAGGAGACAGAGACATAGCGACAGCTTTTATGAATCACCACAGATCAGAACCTGGAGCAGGTGGAACAGTCGCGAAAACAGAAGAAACGAAGTATTGACACCACTTCCTGCTGCTTCATAACCATGACATCGTCTGATGATATGAGCAGTCACATGGCAGCTGATTTCAGAAAGTCAGAGGCTCATTCAGATCAGCTGGTGTCTGGTTAACTCATGGCTGAGAACATCGTTATCAAGCGTACGACAGGCGGCGGCCAAGTCATAAATCTGAATAAAAAAAATGTACTCTGTTACCAACACTGCCCCCTGATGAGGTCATAGAACGTGTTCACACCAAATCACGTTCAAAGATCCAAACAGCCAATGAGGAAACTCCAACAGTCAGTCAGTCATGGCTGACTTCTGCAACTCAGAACAAATGTGAACAATTTTTCTGGTGATTTTTCACAGTGAAGTCGAGCTAAGTTGGACTGACATCAACCAAAGACGGCTCAACGCTCGTTGCTTCACTGGGAAGTCACTGACAAAAAGCCAGACACTTCCGGCACATGTTTCAATCAAAAGCCTTCGAAGAGAGATAAATCTTGTGTCCTCAGAACTGCAGTAAGACTTTTAATGTGAAACAGAGGCAGGAAGTGTCGAGTTAATTGATGTTACTGTACCTGCAACTGAAATGTATAAACTCTATTTATGGTGTAAACAGTATACGATGGAACAGACCTTCAGTGTGCGATAAAGGCCTGGTTCTCTCTGCAGTTCAGTAAATAAAAGCCGTTTCCATTTTCTGAGAATCTGAAATATGAAACATGAACTTTGGAGGCTGCATCTTTGTTACGCTGTTCACATTTCAGCACAAAACCCATCTTTATCCAAAATTCATGGCTGCAAATACCAAGACATTTCTGCTTCTTTCATGAAAAACGTGTCAAGGAAAAGAAGTAAAACAAAATGCGAAGCCTTAGAAAACAGCTCGGCTGCTTTTCTCTTTAATTTCTCTCTCACTCGGAGTCTGACTGACTTGTTTTCACCAAACTTCACTGTTCACACAGCCAAACTCTCCACGCTGACCTCAGAGTCAACCAATCAAACAGAGAGCTGCGCAGACTCCTCTTCCTCCTCCACACAGCTCATCATCATCCGGCCGGCCGACAAGTCCACAAAGAAAAAACTGTTAGCTGAGGACTTCATTAATGTTTGTAAAGCTTTCATTCCCTTCTTGCCTTCGCCTGAATAGGCACTCTGGCAAAAAAAGGGGAAAAAATGCAATCAGGACCCAGAGCGACCAGCCTTGACTTTCTGGGCTTTCTGAGCGCGGCTGAAAGAGAAAAGCACCCTCTCCAAACGGCACTCGCAGGCGCTGGAGGGAAGCAGCGCGGAGGTTGTCTGTTAATGAGTTGTTCTTATAAAAGCCTTTCGCTGGTTCGGCCCCTGACCGCCGCCTCCTGAGCTGCTCGCACATTCCCTTCTCTGCACGAGTTAGAAAATAAAAATAAAAATAAAAATCTGAGATAAAATGTGATGATGAGAGAGGACGAACAGCAGGTGAGCCGAGGATACTGAAGCATCAGCTCCAACAATAACTATTTAACCAGACGACAGAGATGCACAATATGATGTTTTTACAGGAAAGAACAAGAGCAACGTAAAGAATAGGAAACATGATAACAACAATAATAATAAAAATGAACAAAAATGATCATAAACGTGTATGTGGTGTTATCTACGCTATTTAAGACTAATAATAATTATGGAATCACACATCGACATGTGACAAAATCTGATCAAATGAAATTACAAAACAAAATACAGAGATTTTACGTAAACAAAATATAGTACGGATAGTTAGAATATAATTACTGATCAAAAATCGAATTTAATTAGAACAAAAATATGATAGAACACAAAATGACCTAAAAGAAATAACATAAGATAATAAATAATGAATAAAGATCTAATAAAATTAAATGTCAAAATACATTTTGATAATTTAATTCATATAATTTATATAAAATCAAAGCATGAGGTTAAATTACAGAATGAAATAAAATATGAATTTTAATTCTGTAAAATATGAAACTTAAATAAAATGTGTGTGTGTGTGTGTGATGTAGTGGTGTTCGTCGCAGGACAGGAAGTGGAGATAGGCTGTGCAAGAACGTCGGCACCTCTTCTTCGACTCCACTCGTTCACACAACTTCTAAACCCCGTTGTTCCACAAATCTGTCAATTCATTACCCCGCACCCTCCACCCCCCACCTCCTCAGCCACACCCCCTCCCACAACTCCCATTTAACAAGCACCAGTTAATCCTGACGAACATAAAGCAGGGTCGTTAGGGTGGAGGAGGGGGGTGTTCACTCATTTAAAGGCATTTTAAAGAGTCTTCATGTTGGAGGGGCCTTGGCCCAGACCCCCCAGCACCAACCAATAAGGATGAGAGGATCAAGGTCAGAGTGCAAACTCAGACTGGATAATGGATGAATGATGGATAAATGATTGACAGGTAATGGAAGGATGATGGAGAGTCTGAGGTTCCAGATTTTCTGTCTGTACAGATTTTACAGATCTTACAGATTTACATCTTGAAAACAAAGATTGACATTAACACCAATACTAACGCTATGATCTGAGACATCAGGTCCTTTTACTTACTTTGAATAAATTCCCGTTTCAGGAAAATCCTGATAATTTAACCTGTACAGTTTGAGAAACTGTCAGCATGTTTTAAATCTCCAACTACGGTTTTATCATAATAAAATACAAATTAATGGACAACGCGTTGACAGAGTTGTCATGTTTCCGATCAATGAGGTTCTACATAAAAGCACCATTTTGTTTTAGTCTGCACTTCAGGCTATACGACAAATTTACCAAAAATAAAAGATGTTCTTCCTTGTGGCAAAATGCTACCCCCGGAAGAAGATGCTACATCAGGTTTGGAAGTGAGACCCACCTTCGCCTGTAGCCTAGTCAACATTTTAACAGGTAAGTTGATTCAAAAGTTGATTCAAAAACAGACGTGTTGGAAATTCAGACATATGATAGTTTATATGATATTTTAGCAACTGATTAACTAATTCAGGAGTTAGAGCAAAATGCCTAACCTTAGTAACATTAGTAGAGTGGTAGTAGTCTACTACCATAGCCATTGAATAGGCTAGTTATTTTTAGTGACTGTTGCTGTCTGAATTACAGTCTGCTAGGTTATGGTAGATGGTCTATTTCTCTGTCTATCTAACTTAAAAGGCTATGATCATTTTCTGTTGCTCAGCTCAGATGGCACAGAAATGGTTAGCGCGCCATAGCTACTCACGTAACGTTAAACTCACGATGATCATAAAATCAATATGGCACACATATTGGTCATCCATTAGCAGAAGTCTACAACTACTATTTCTTCCACTGAGAACTGATCAGCAGCCTACATGACATGGTTCTGACCAATAATAATTTTACTTCAGGCAGTGACTGGCAGGTCTGATCTTCAAGACAACTGTTTACTAATAAGTTTGAATTTCCCCTGCTGAAGGTAATTATGCTCTGTTATGATTTTGTAGATGGACAGTTTTGAGAATACACGAAGAGTTGATGAGCAAGCAGGGTTGGCAGCACTAAGGTAGATATTGGATGAATCGTATCATTTAGGGCATCATTAACATTTCCTCTTCGCCGTTTTAATATTGGTTGTTTGTACGTTCTTCCAATCACTCTGTGATTTAACAGAAACACTTTTTTGACAGTGAACACTAGGGACCTGAGAAATAAGTAGAGAGTAGAGAAGTGACTACAAGATGAGGGAGCCCAAAGACAGGCAGGGGCATCCAGTCCAGACAGAAAAAGAGAAGGCACACAGGAGACAGACTGAGGGAGAGAGAGAACATTTTCACATGAAATATGTCTAATCCTTCTGCACGTTCTTCAGTTGGACAAATCTGATTCCAATAGGTACATTAGTAAACTGAAGTTCTCGTTTGAAGATCAGATTCTGTCTTTGCCAGATCCAAACAATATAGATGTCCAAAACATCAAGCAACATGATGTATCAGAAACAAGTCCCGTTGCTCCAGGACAGCGTATAAGTGAGTAAAAATACAAACCCTGGGTTTGTGTTGGTAGAAATAGCTGTATTGTTGTAACCCACTGCACTTGTGCAGCAGGTTTAGGAGAGGCCTGCAGTAACATTGCTGCTCTACTATTCGCCATTGAAAGCATTACAATCAGAGACAGAAATGAGGCATAATGTACTGATTTCCCATGTCAAT
This sequence comes from Polydactylus sextarius, assembly GCA_016801845.1. Lineage (NCBI taxonomy): Eukaryota > Metazoa > Chordata > Actinopteri > Polynemidae > Polydactylus > Polydactylus sextarius. The sequence goes on along the minus strand of CM028921.1, from coordinate 13,530,157 downwards.
GGAAGAAATGTGAAAAGCAAAACATAACTAGCTGTACAGTTGAAAATCTTGACATGTCACACCCAAAGCATGGTAAGGTATTAAATGGCAGAAAAAGGGAAAAAAAAGGAAGGAAGTACCAGGAGCAACAGCAAGCCTTTGCAGAGCTGAGAGAGATCCTGCCCACTGCAGCAGTTTTAGTTAGGGTCAGCAGTGACACAGAGGATGCTGCAAACTTCCCACAACTCCCATACAGACTAGCAAGACTAACTAATGCTTAAAATTGCTCTCCACTGACTATCATTGATGATGCCATTCCCACCAAGGCACAGGTTGCCAATCTGTTTCAAGCAACTGTTGCTCAGTCACACCTTTGGAGTGTTCAGAGAAGAGGAACAGTGACTGCCAGCAACATCTACAGGATCATCTATCGCAAAGCAGATGGGGCTTCAGCTGTAAGGACCATCATGCACGTATGATCCACATCCCTGCCGTAAAATTGGGTACCGAGCACGAAGACAGTGCAAGAGATGAGTTTTATCTGCACATGACAACAGTACACACAAACTTTGTTTTGAAACGCACAGGCCTTGTCATCTACCAGCCTTACCCATTCCTTACAGCATCACCTGATGGGATCTCAACATGTGACTGTCATGGAGATGCAGTTCTAGAAATTAAAAACCCTTTCAAATACAAAGACTTGTGCTCTACTGAGATCCTACAAATCCAAGATCCAACTTTTTGCCTAGATAACAATGGTAATCTGAAGAAGACACACACAGTATTATGAACAGGTACAAATACAAATGCTAGTGACCAACTTGTACCCAGTGCAACTTTGGCCTTGTCATTGTCAATGTATCACGAGATGAAGATCATATGTCTAATCTGTTACACCACACTAAAGTCTTTGTTGAAACACACCTTATTTGTACCTGCAGCAGACCAAAGTTTGGAAGGACCATAATCTGCTGTAATGAAAACTACAACATGAAAATGTACCACTACTGTTGTGTAGGTATCAAAAGAAAGACATCAGTGGCTGTGGCAGATGTAGATAATGTAGACATGTACAGCACTAACACTTTTTCAATGTAAATTATACTTAGTATATTTCATCTATTCTTGCCTCTTTCATATCTTGTAAATATTGTAATTATTATTATTATTTTAAATTGTGCTAGCGCTAAATGTTTAAATAGAAATTATTGGCTCAATTTGTGCAGAAAAGAAAGAGATAAAATTGTATACAAAGATGACAGACATTTATTAAAGATGTTCATACATATTTCTCTAAAGAAAGAATAACAATAAGAAGAATACAATAATAAACAATAATCCAAAATTCAAGAGTGAAGTGTACAACAAAGTTAACAAGAGTAATCACAACACATGCAAGTGTATCAATGTGTCAAAGAATGAGTATTTGCTTAAACAATCTTTCACAAGCGTAATCGGAGAAGATTCTCGATCATCAGTTAGAGTGAGGGGTAATCTAATCTGACTTTGGTAGCAGTATTATTTGGTAACACTTTATTTGAAGGGGTCTACATAAGGGTGACAGGAGCGTGTTATGAAAATGACATGACACATGAAGATTAATGACACTTCATGTTTATGACTGAGGTCATTAAATGCCATTCGGTTTTTGAAAAGCAGACGATGGGATGATAACATTACAAATAACTAATGACATCTACTGACAACCGTCATAAACATGAATGATGTGCCATTAATGTTTATGATACACGTCATGTTTATAACAGTGTCGTGTCACCCTTATGTAGACCACTTCAAATGAAGTGTTACCTATTATTTAATAAGTTTAGGTCTAAGATTACTTAGAGCACAACAGACAGTCACTGGCAAGAAGAACAAGGGTCAGAGGAAGCGTGTTTTTCAGAATTCTAAAGATCTTCATTATTATTATTGTTCAATAGCTCGCTCCACATGAATATGCAATGCTGAAAGTTGACAGGCCCTCTCAACATCACGCCCAGGTAGCTGCTTTCTCCCCTTCAGGAATGGATGCATGACTAGTGTGGCCCCAAGCCTAGCCAGGTCGTCACCTATCAGAAAACCTCTGTCTGCCATCACCTGATTGCCTGGATTAATGTAGCTGTAAAAGCCATATTTACCACTGAATTCTTTGTCTAATATTCTCCCTCCGCACATTTTGGAAACAAATGATATTGAGCCATAAGAGTGTTGTGGTGTTTGTAATTCGATCAGGTCTGGGCTCTAGCACAGAGATTTAATGTCAATTAAAAACTCTGTGCAGTCAATGATGACTACACATTTCTTAAACCTCTTCTTGAAACTTCTGTGGCATGTTTTTTTCTGAAGAACCTCTGCAGATAGCCAGGAGATTAAAAACTGGAGACGGTTTGGAAGGACAGGTATGAGTTCGCCGATAACATTGGAAACACATGCAGAAGACACGCCAAACCGGTAACCGAGGTCTAAATGGGCAAGTCTGTGTCTAAGCTTCATCAAAGTTAAAAGAAGCTGATTCTCCTTGGAGAAAACCATTTTTTTTTTCTGAAATAAACGGTGCAATTAAGTTTAAAATCCAAAGAAACACAGAAAAGATGGCAGTCCAAAATAAAACGAAAAGAATTTTTGAGAAGGACAGTTTTGACAGCTTGTCTTTGTAAGAGTCTCTCTCTTCATGCAACCTATACACCTCTTGTTGTAGCATTTTACACAGATGACGTTGTCCCCCATTGTTTTGGTTGTTCCCCTTTTCTTCCTGGTTCTAGGTCAGGAACAATCTCTGGTTCTGGATCTGGTCCTGGTGCAGCTGCAGAATGAAGCAGTCTTCTTCTCACTGCTTGATGGTACCGGTCCTGTTTATCTTCTGCTCTCTTAGCAGATGCGGTTGGATTGGCTATCTCTGGTCCCAGGTGTTGTGAAAGAGTTAGGCCTAACAAAGCAAGCTTTACAATGAACACAGCTGTTAGCCTGGTCCTAGATCCTAAATGAAGAAAACATCCCCTCTATAAATTATGTATGATACAACATACATTTAATGCAATTAATTTTAATGGAGTTCATGTTTCATCCTTTAACAAACAAATTTACAAACATATTATGCGTTTTCTGCTGTCATCTGCTGTGTAGCGTAGCTGTGGGTGTTTCCAGCTGGCAAACCTAGCTAGCATTGGCACTGTCAAAAGTAGATCTGACATTAGCTACGTTTTGCAAAGACAACTCAAAGACAACCAACCACACATTTTCTACATTACCTGTGAGAAAATGTCTTCCACAAACACAATGATGGAGGTTTGGTTCCCAATCTCCGCCACCAGGAAGTCTTGCTATCTTGCTACCTTCGACGACGTCCACTCGCCTTATCCTCCTCACCCACAGGTACTGCTGGATAAATTCCTTTTTTTAGAAGGAAATCGATAAAAACCAACATCTTTCGCTTCAAATCTGGCGGTGCAACCCCAAACACAACACGTTTTCGTCATTGTAGCCGCCTGGATCTATTCAGATCAGTGGGAAGCTGATCGCGTTCTGCCACCCGGAAGTATCTTGGCGCCTGTTGTTTACAAACATTCTGAAATGCTGTATAAAATAGATTATTTTTCCCTGATCATATAGAGCACTGTAATGTTCTTCCTCCACTTCCTCTGAATCAACATGACAGGAAATGATGAGGAAGGAGTTGGCAGGAAAAATCCAGCAAGCTCAGCGTGACAAACTTGGTGTTTGGTGTTAGATGTCTGGTGTTGGACGACTGGTGTTTGGTGCTGGATGTTGGATGTTTTTCTGGTAATTGGTGTTGGATGTTGGTTGTCTGGTGTTTGATGTTGGGTGTCTGGCCTTGGGTTCTGGATGTCTGATGCAGCTCCTTCTCACTGTGCCATTAAATCCAGTGTGATGTGTGTGTTCATGCTTGGGCTCACAGGCGGAGGGGGGAGTGATGCGACAGCTTGTCGGGGTTCAGACACATTGTTGCTGCTAAATGAAGCGAGCATGTTAAAGACGAGGCTGCTGTCAGTGCTGCTCTGCGGGCCCGGAGAGGGGGGTAGGTGGAGGCTGTGAGGGGGGTCTGTAGACTCAGGTTAGTGTGTTTACACTCGATGAGGCTCAAGTGTAAATGATAAGCAGCGTATCCACCCGCGGGATCTACCAGACCCTCCGGCTGTTGTCGTGAGGAGCGGCGTTCACTGAGCAGCGTGGCAGGAGACCGCGCCTGGACACCACTTCACCTTAAGAGGTGTGGAAAAGAAGATGAGACTGAGTGGCAGGTGATCATGTGTCTCACCTTCCTCCTCCCCCCTCACCTCTCTGTTGGAGATGGGAGGAGGGTTGTGTGAACAGTTGGGGGTGGTAAAAACTCCTGTCACATCCCGGTGTTGTTGTGGTGCCGATGGCTCGAAGAGGACATGAATGTGATGTGACAGGTGAGAGGCAGGCGAACGGCCACCTCCCCCCGGCTCTGGTAATGCTCCTTTAACCCCGATCTCAGTTCAAATGTATCTGTCACACCCCCCCAGACCAGAGTGAGTCAGATGGTCGAAGCTTCATCACCTGCACAGGTCTGTTTGTTCAGATAACAAAGCAGTGATGGTCACAGTGGGTCTGAGCTGCATCTTCTCAGGGTGAGCAAGTGGCGCAAAACATCTTGGATGCTTGTAGTAGCAATGTTGCAGGTTCAGCATCAAACTTCATTCCTTTACTCACCAGCTGGACAGCAACACCGGCAGTAACTTGTTCTATCACCTCTGTTCTTCTACTAAAACTTAGCATATTAACCCGCCAGTTAATATGCTAGCTCTGAAAATGACCATCACCACCAACTATCCCCTGTAGCAACCACAGCTGTATGTGAGCAGAGAAACATCTGTCATCTATCCACAAAACAGAGTTTGAAGTTCCAGTTTGAGGTTTTGTAGAAATGAAGCAAAAAGTGCAGAGTAAAACAAAAACAGTCTTTTTATGTGCGACATAATTAAGTGGAAACGTGATATCTCTGTACATAATATTGTAAAGTGCCTTAAAAAAAATAGTTTTATGATTTGGAGCTATATAAATAAACTTGACTTGTACACGTTCACGGAGGCGTTGTAAATGAGTCTGTATTTTATTTTGATAAAACCTAAGTTGGAGACGTGCTGACAGTTTCTCAAACTGTGTGGGTTAAATTGTCTGTGGATTTTTGAGACAAGGAAAACTGATGTAGCAGCTTTCAAGTCGTGCTTCATACAGAAGATGATGACAAACCCACACTGCCAATCAGATCCTGATCTGTTAAGTGCTTAACAAAAGCAAGTGGACATGAAATCCTTCATTTCAAGGATTACCGTGCCTGAGAGATCAACGTCCAGCTCTGTACCTGGTGTTGGAGATGATCCCCTGCCGGGGTCTTGGTGGTGAAAAGGAAAGTCATTCTGTCACACTGATCAGAAATGTGTTAAGACAGCTCAGATGTGTCAGAACGGAGGAGATGACTCCAAAACAAACATGATGCTGCTGCAGCCGGTGGACGTCAGTAACATTTTTTCTTTAAAAGCTGCTTTTAGAATAAAGATGACAGAATAGAAAAAAATCTTTTCTCAGAACAGATCTTTCATGACTACCTGATATAAAATCACGTTTTTAACCTGACGCAAACGAGGGGTAAAAGGTTTGAGATGTTAATTAAAGCGTGAGAATCAGAGAAATATTTACATGTTCAGTAAAGATCCAGCATGTCTGCCTTCAAAAAAGCACAGTCTGATACTCGCAGAGTATTTCGCCTTCAAGTATTAGTCAAGCACTCTTCTGTTGATCGGTCCGTGGCGTCTCTCTTTGTCCCCCCCCCCCCGCCTCCTGCTGCAGCTTCATCTTGCCGAGCAGCCCTCCAGGGAAAACTCGAGTTCTGTAATTAAGTTTGTTTTTTTTTCCCACCTCCGAGTCTGCCAGCCATCCAAATCCTCTTTTTCCCATCCACACCCACTCAGGCAGCTCCAGGAGCCCCTGAATGGGCATCAATTATTCAAATTAGAGCTCCAACTGACAAAAAGCCAATTCCAGTAACCCCCCCCCCACACCCCCCACCTCCCAATTTATATCTGGCGATTAGCTGGAGAAGCTAATCATTATGCTTTCTAATTGACTAAATGAGTCGACAAAGAGAGAAAGCACAGATATCAGTAATTACCAGCCGGGGAGTCAAGCAGGGGCTGCTGGGAGTGAAGTGGAGAAGTGAACTGCTGCAGCCACGCTGATGCCAACAAGTGGCTAAAAGACACCACTGCTGCTCATATCTGGGGAGTTTAGTGGCAACAAGCCTGAGCTGCCCTGATACCGTCCGCCCGTAAAAAGCAGAGCGCTCGCTTCAGCAAGTGACAAACAAACATTTTTTAATCTTTTAAAGTGACAGCTGCAGGACATATGAGGTCAGGGAGGATAGATGACTAGAAATCATCACACAGTAAGTGTCCAACTCCTCCCCTCATCATCACACCCTGACTTCAGCCTTATGTGTGTTTCATAGCTTTTATGATTATACATATAAAAGTGCTTAATTAGCTGTGATCAGCTCGTGTCTGCAGAAGAGCCACTGATGTATAAAGACTGAGGGAAACTTCTGTGCAGATTTACACTCAGCACTTTGGTCAACGGCTGTCGTTTTAAATGTGCTACAAGAGTCAATTAAACTGAAAATTGAAATGTACAAATGGATGCAGGAAGTGGCCTGGATCTTTTTGAGGAACTTGTGTGAAGGTTATGATGGATTATTTCTATATTGGTAGTTTTCCTTCAGTAAAGATATATATATATACACAGTATGTGTGTGTGTGATGCATTAAGGATGTGAATCTAAACTGACATTTTGAAGTTTAGAGATCTTCTAAAGTGGTGATTCAGGTCCTGCTGTGAACCATCATGCTGCTTCTGCTCGCTCCAGATCATTTGGACACAGTGTGTGTATGTGTGTGTGTGTTGCTGAAAAAGATCATCTGTGCTGAGTGAAGATCTGCAGAAGAAATGAAGAGATTACAGCTCAGCGCTGACACTGGGAGATGTCAGAGCTGAATGTGAATCTCTACATCGTATGTTTTGTTCTACAGATATAAAGACAGTTGATCAGATGTCGTTGTAGTTCAGACCATAAATGATCCCAACTAGCGAAACAGTATTATTCCCCCACTCTGCTGGCCAGTGTCCAGGAACCCAGTGTTTGGGTTTTATGGGGAGTGTGGATGCAAAGCATGTAAAACATGATGTGACAGAAGGTCACCACCAGGGGGCGTGTCACACAGGACTGACAGTACTATGTGTCTGTTCTAGTTCAGTAGGAGGTGATGGATGCTCTGTGTTGGCGGAGGTAATGGACAAGACCCCCAATGGGAACTGGATCTGCTACACAGTAGATTCTTTAGTTTTCAATCTGAATTAAATTTTTTGCCTCTTTTATTGACTGCCACACAACATGAATCTGTGTCGGTGGACTGGAGTCCGTGTCGGCTGCCATACCTGTTTCCATGGACGTGGGAAACGCAGAAGGCGTAGCTGTAGTGCAGCAGCGTGGGGTCGACCAGCACGTTGTTCTCTGAATAATCCATCAGACCCTTCAGGTAGCTCAGGTGGCGGTGGCAGCCGCGGACGCCGTACCGAGCGCAGTACTCGTCCAGGACGAACACCTGACCGGGACTGAACCAGCCCTGCAGACACAAACACAGTATTACACAACCTGGGAACATTTGTATAAACCAGGCTGCCGTTTAACATGCGCGTATCAGTTAGATGTGAAAAGCAGTTTGTTCTGAACTCAACCCGTCCAGAAAGAAAACCCAGATGAAGACTTCACAGCTTCCTGTTGCCACGGGAGACGTAAACAACAGCCTCCAACCTTTTGGCCCTGCAAACTCAATAAAATTCCTCTAATACTTTACCACAATTAAAACAGAGAAGTGTAAAGGTGAACCCTTCAACTATTAATTCTTCTGCGGAGTTAAAAGAAAATCGTAGGTGCAGCAGAAAGGTGTGGAACGACTGGAACACCCCGACGTGTTCATTAGCTCATTCATCCTGCACGTAATCACTAAATTAGGCATGAAACTTACAACGCTAATTAAGATTCCTCACGGAAGGAACATTAACAAATTAGCACCTCCACCGTGCTGCGCACGCACACACACACACACACACACACGTCCTCCTGCCTGACAGACGTGGCTCTCCGCCCAGCAACAGACGACCCATGAGAGAAGACGAGCTGCACAGAAACAGTTTCTGCACAATCCATGCAGATCTTTGTCTCAACTACGAGACACTGGAAGTGAAGAGTCTTATTTATTCTTAGGTGACCTCTATGGTCTGTAGGAATTATAACAAAGAAAGGTATCAGACACTGTAATGAAAGAGCGGAGGAGGTCTGGGTGAAACGTTCATTCAGAGTTGTTTTCATTTCTTTTATCCATGAACTCGCCACCGTGTTAAACATTTAATTTTTGTGCCTCAACCCGACCACACCTCGGTGTGTTTATCACTGTGTAAATAAGTCATTTTATTTGTCAAAGTGTCACACAACTGAGGGAGCCCAGCCTGAATGGACTCACAGGACACTTCAGACACAACACACAGGAGCAGTAATTCAATACCTCGAATAGATGAAGTGTACCGTCATATATGTCAGTGTTATCAAACATGAAGCGGCCACCTACGATGGAAACACTTACAGTACCTGTCGATCCTCATCAGGCATCAAAAACAAATCAGGACAATCTACACTTTCTTTCAACCACACACTGAAAGAAAGACATTCAGGGGGGTGGTGGTGGTGGCTCCGTTAAAGATGCTACATGTCTGTTCACTCTGCAGGGTGGAGGCAACGGTTGCTCACTGTCACCACGGTTCTAATCCGTCCTCCAAGTGGTTGCTTCATCACCACAGACTGGACGCTGAGGCTAGTTTGTAGAAACCCCTTTGATGCTGAACTCATGTCAGCCATGTGGTATCACAGTAACAGTATCTTCACTCACTCTGATAACTGATAGTAAATAATTATGTTTCATATCCAAATGAATGAGTTAATCAGTGAAGGCTGAACCTGATTACCTGATGATTCAACACAGTCTGAGATCATTGAAGGACTTGAGGACATCCCTACTTCCTGGACTCATATGGACTGTATGTGACTCGCTGGGGGGGTTTGACTGGACCTGGCAGAGTCTTCCTCTGCAGGCCTTTTACTGCCCCCCTCCCCCTCTGCTCTCCTTCTTCCAGTCTTCAGTTTGTTTGTCGTTTTCCTCCACTTCCTTCCTTCATCTTTCTCTCCGTCTGTGAGCTCAAGCTATTAATATCACACCAGAGAGAGAGAGAGAGAGGCCCGCCGCCGGGCGAGAAAGGCGACAAGATGTTCCTCTGTGACAAACAGATGGCGAACTCAAGTCTTGGCGCTGACCGCTCAATTAGCGGCTAACGAGCCGACTGCCTCGTTAGCTCCGTCAGCCACGGCAGCACGTCTCCGTGTCAGGAGCTCCGGCGTCCGCCGCCTCCCTCCGATGAGTGACGCGACCCGGTGAGAGTGAAAGCAGCGTGCGGTCTGTGGAAGCAGGAAGCACCTCAGCTCGTCACCTGACCACAGACACTCGCTCGCCATGTTTCTTCTCCGTATCTCTCAGACTGCATTTGGCGCCACTTATTGGTCCAAAGACCTCGGCTCATTTATCAGACGTATGTGGAAAAACATCAAATATTAGTTTGTATCTTAGAAACTCAAGAATCAGTCGCGCGCGAAGGATGAGGGAGGATGTGGAGGCTCTTCCTCTTTATTCTTTAGAGTCATTTGATCTTTTCCTAAAATTGAAAATAAACGTGTTCAAGAAGAATCACAAAGCATCATCTGGTTCTGGTCTTGTCACTCTTGTCATTTTTATGTTTTTCAGTCAAACAAGACACCTGGAGACGTCAGATAAGAAGAAAAATGAGCCGATTCAAGTTTTCTGGCAAAAGTTTGACTTCAGCAGGGAGAAAAACTCCTTGTCGTCACACAGTCGGGTTCATCTCATCATCAAGTAGCTGCTAATTGAGCTGTGTGAAGCATCAGTCCCGTTACCATGGTTACTCACAGGTTGAAACACCTGAAGCTGTGATTTTAAATCTGTTGAATTTGACCTCTGAGTTTGCTGAAGGCGTCTGTTCTGTGGTGGTCTGGGTCAGTGACAGTTACAGCATAAACTGCTTGTTTTCATTGTTTATTCGCCTCAGGTGACACGAGGAAACAAACAGTTTGTTCCTGTTTCACCCGCTGCCTGTTTCACCAGCTTTTCCATCCGATGTGTAAAGTTTGTCACACTCTACAATCCATTTAGCTCCGAAGAGTTTATTTAATTGCTGGGTTTTGTTTGTTCAGACAAATTTGGTTCAAAAAATGTAAAGCAATGAGCCAAGACAGCAATTGATTAGCTAGTTTAAAATAGTTCTTCGTGCTTGTTTCTTCTTTCATTCATGTGAAAATTGAACGAATGATAAAGAGACAGTAAATATTTGTAAATATCTCTGTTGTTTGTGACGATGAGACATGAGACACAGTCGCAGAGAAAACAACCCCGTTGTTACAGTCTGACCACTAGAGGGCACTGACAGGTGTGTAAATTCACTAGGGGAAAGATGGATGGTGCTAAATGTTCTGTTAACAGCGCTCAGACATGATGCTCATGAATTTATTGAGTGAAATAACTAGGGTTGCAAATCAAAAGTTTCACATGATACCATATTATATCGATTCTTTGGACAACGGTGCGATATTTGCCAAAATTACAAAGTCTGTCACGATATGATTTCAGTTTAATTTGATGCAGAGGCCTGAGATCAGTGAGAAGATATCATGTATCTATTGAACACAATCGACTTATATCAAGTCACAGAAAAACAACTAAAACATGATTTGACAATTTTATTTCCAAGCTCTTCCAGATATCTATGCAGAGAACAATCTATGTCTCTTTTACAAAGAATCAGACTAAACGTTGTGTTGTTGATCAGCTGTGACACTCTTTTTGGAGTTGTATCTCAGTTTTAGTGGAAATCAACTAGTAAAAGCTGGTGAGCAGGTATCTGACTCATTAACACGTGGTTAGGGTATAGACGTTAAGTCTGTTTACTCGTCATGTTTTTCTTGGCTACTTGCCTTGACCTGCCTGGCGCTTGCTAATGCTAATGCTAATAGCATTGTTTGAATGTTTAGGAAGAAGCAGTAGGATAGAAATAATAACACAGATGTGTCACGGGAATTTCAAAACTATGATGTGTTTCAAATATCAGATATGGATTCATGTTTTTTTTATTTTGCATCAATAATGGTGAATCATTGATCATTGAATCAATTTTGATCCATGGATTGTTACATCCCTAGAAATAACGACTTTTAGTTCAGATTCTGTTGGTGGTGGTTATAACAGTTACCTCTGCTTCTATTACAGCTTAAGACTTAGCTTATTTAATATTAGCGTAACTTAAAGAAAATATTTGTTGTAATCGTTGCTGAACCAGTCATCCCAGTGACCCGACATAAAATACCAAATACGAAGGGCTAATGTTAGCCTTGTGAAAATAATGTTAAATCCAAACTGTGACGCTAGCAACTGATGACGGTTATATGGTCTAACAGCTCTGAACTCTTAGCGACGCCCATCTTCAGGCAAAATAGTCTCAGTCACCACAAATCTCACAGGATTAAAAATAAGTTTTAAAATATCTTGAAATCTGCATCATCCTTGCATCAGTCGACTCTTCAGCTCCACCCACTGGTGACTGCTAAATAAAGTTCATCCTGTGCAGCAGCTGAGTCAAGAGCTTTTTTTTTTCTCTGTATTAATCTGAACTAAATTCAAAACACAAATATTGGTAAATGTCTCTGAACATGTTGCTGTTTGGCTTTTCTCTCCCGTCGAGGTCGGCGGTTCATCTCCATGTGAACACTGCACAGCGACCTGGAGCTCGTCTCCTCTTCTTCTGCACATTCCTCTAATTAGCACCAAACACCAGTCAATCAGAGAGAAGCTGCAGATTTAAAAGGAGGCGGGAGCCCGAACCGTGCGCATGCATACATTTGACTAATTATATCCAAGTGTGTAACAGCAGAAGCTCGGTGGGAAGCTAATTTGACATCAGGACACTCAGACAGGACTGACAGAAGCAGAGGACACCTGCGCCCTCCTTCTCCAAAAAAGTAACAAAAAAAAAGTGGAGACAAAGACGGATGGTCTTGAGGCGTGACGACCGGCAAGAAACCAAAGTGGGTCAGAGTTACGTCACAGGAGATTAAAGAAGCGTGGAAGTAAATGTTGGTCCTCAGGATGTTTGTCCAGTTCAGCGCTCATTGTCCATGATCCCATGACCCTGTTCCTTCTGCTTCAGCAGCCAGAGGTTTGGGAAAGGTGGTGGGGGAGTCCTGGGACAATGACATGCTGCTGAGGATCAAACTTTTTACACCTACTGGTATCGGACTGTTTGTGTTTGTACTCTGAACCTAGTTAAAAGGTCCCACGTTATGAAAAAAATCACTTTTGATGGCTTATTAAAGTCTTTTTGGGTCTATACTGCCTCTACACACACTGTGAGTTTGATAAAAAGCCTCAATTGTTTAAATAGTAAATTTACCAGTGTTAGAAACTGTGTGCTTAAACCACGCATTTAGATTTCTCCTTGTTATGTCACAGACAAGGATATTTGAATGACACCACCCTCCACCATAATGAATATCTCCGCCTTCTTTACGTCGGTATGGTTGTTAATAACACATCCACTAGAGGGCAGAGACGAGTGCAGAGTTCCGAACTCCGACGTAAGTTTCAAACAATAACAAACATGGCGACGATCACAGCATTCATTCTAAGAAAGAGATAAAAAAAAGGCAGCACAGTAGACGTTGGAGGTCTGAGCGGCCGCTAAATAAATCGCGGCATGTGGATGGAGATTTCCTCTTCTTCTTCTGCGTTCCTCTCGCTCGTTGCACATGGTGGTAGTACGTACTGCTACGGATCATTAAGCTCTTGAAAACAACCAAAAAAACGCACGTAATGACGGATGAAAGGCTGTCTCCGTATGAATATCCTGTGTAGAACATAAATGGGCTTTAACAGGTAGAATTGAGCAGAGAGGGTCAGTTTTCAATGATCTTTGGTGCTGGTGCCCCCAGATCTGGAATGGGGCGTGGCCAGTAGCAGCTCATTTGCATGTAGGAATTCTAATGAGAATCAGCCTGTTCTTAACAGAGGGTAGAGAGATCTGAGAGGAGACATGTTCAGTGGAGCTCATAGAGCTATTTTAAATTGTTGTAAAAATATATGGGACCTTTATATGGGACCTTTAAACTCAGCTGTCAGACATGAAGCTGTCATTTTTCCCCTTTATTACTTTATTTGACAATAACTATAAAGTTGTTGCGCAGCTGGAAACCTCCACATACGCTCACTTTATTTCATCGGTTAAAGCTGCAGTGAGTGAATGTGAGTGACTGTGTTATTCAAACCTCAGCAGCAGCTTCACTGAGCACGTCTGACCCTCCAGTCTTGAGTGATCCAGTTCACAGGACTCTGGGCCCCAGCTTCAAACCAAATTTCTGCCTAATTACTGTTGTTGTTGTTGGGTTCAACGCTTTGTGAATTAAATATGACCCCGGCTATGACATGAATCCAAGCCACTTCTCAACAGATGTCCCCCACGCCGAGCCATTGGCCTTTTTCTCAGGGCGTTTGGTGAAAAGGGGGCTCAGGTTGGAACACAAAGCCCTCGAGTTTTCACAAAAGGCTGAGGGAGAAGAACTGGAGGGGCAGGGTGAATGGATCTGTCTAATTGCAGGGCTGGAGGGAGCCCTGGTGAGGTGGGCAGGTAGCGAAATGAAAGAAGCACAGATGTCACTCAGATGGTGAGCATCCTCCTTGCTGCTTTTAAAAAGATAAGAACACAACGAGACACGTCATGACGAGCTGACTCCTCAGGACCTGCCTTAAGATGCTCCCTGTTCTAAAGACGCACTTTGTTCTAAGAGACTGAACAAGAAGTACTTGTTTATAGTTTCTATGGATTATTTATTAAAATGGGCAGAAAACTCATCATTAATTAATTCATCAATAACTTGAATATTAGGTGGAATATGGGTAAATTACGTGCTCTAGCTGTTTTAGCCCATTTAGCATGAACAAAGAGCACAAACGCTCAAACAAATCAATTAGGACCAGACACAGTCCAGACTGCAGGTACATTTTCACTGGACAGTGAAAAGTTAGAATGCTAAAACCAGCTAGTACCGCACTTGTCGGCAAGAAACTGACCAGAGGCACGGCTCCTTCCACGCTGCCTTGAAGCACTTGATGTTACTAAATAGGCATCATTCGACAATACAGCAAAACAAGTAAAACAGATACAATGTGGCAAAAAAATATTATTCTGAACAACCTACAGGACCCTGAAATCCCACAGCGGCCCACTACAAACCTCCTGACGTCTAACTGGGATGTTGTTGAATCTCCATAACGACTATTTTAACATTCTCAGTGATCAAAGGACAATCTAATCTGGAGAAAGTCCTCACTGACCACCAGACCCTAAAGAACCATAAGGAACATCCCGCTGGACTAGGACCTTCCAGAAGAATTTCTCAATAACTTCCAAAAAAAACTTTCTCTTAGATTTAAGTCACCTCTACAACTACTGAAACTAGATGTAGAACCTCCTCAGTGAGCTCAGAGACTTTAGAGACCTCTAACAAATCACTCAGTCACACAAAAGCCTATAGCAGAACCTCTTTAATCACCACTTAAGCCTTGTAAACATCCTGAAGGACCTGCAGAAACTTGACCACTATAACATCCTGAAAACCTCTACAACCATTAGAACCTTGTGAAGGACCCTAGATCCTTTTAAGAGTCTGTAAATAAAGCACTGATGTGGTGAAGTCAATGTGAAAACCATAACACAGAAAATGTGTCAGGTTGTTCCTTTAGTGTGTCAGTCTTTAGGTTCCAGATTTCTTTTAGACTAAAAGCATCACCGGTAGCTTGGTGGTGGACAAGACTGTAAAAAGCTTCTGCTTCAAAAGGAAAAAGACACGGGTAAATGTGAATCACATCTGCGCAGTTCCTACACACTTCCAGCATCATGGTTCTTGCTAAGTTGCACAAACACAGAAAACACCCCGCCTCACTTATGTAGGTCCCCCCGTCTTCCTCCTCCATTCAGTGAGCACAGCAGTTGTCCATGAGGGTCATGTTCCTATTTGGAAAGTATTGATTAGAGCGTTTATTCTCTTAATCATTGAGAGCCCCTCAGGCTCAAACAAAGAGGGAGGGGGGTCTGTTCTCTCACAGACTCAAACTAAGAAAGTTTTAGGTTCTTCAGAAACATCTTTCTCATTGTTCATTTCCCGCTTCGATCTATTTCAGTCTGCTTTATGTGTAAAACACGAGAAAACAAAATTAAATATTTATTCTTATAATTCTAAGCAGCTAAAAAAAAATATCACAATTGCTGCTGAAATATTTAAAAAAAAAACAAATTAATGAATCATCTTAAGTTGTAGAAAAGTGATAAAACACTCAACATTTCGCCCAGATAGCTGATCTCCAGTTACCAGTCAATAAAAATTATATCTTTAAAAAAAAAAAAAAAAAAAACACTCAACATTTTTTGGAAACCTGTGGTTTTATCTAAATGAGTCAGTTTGTTTATGTCAGAGTGTGTTTCTTTCTTTCTTTAAATAAAATCTCTGAGCACAACATTATTTTAATGAGAGTACGACTGGAAACAAGAAATATCCATCAGCACGTTCAGTTCAGTTTTTCTTTGTTTGATATTTTATAATAAAAAGTTTAATTTTGCTTCATGTTTATGTCAGAGGCTCAGAAATGAAGCTTTTACACCGAGTTTTTCAGATTTCTTAAATAGTTTCATCTGTGTCTCTCTGACTGAAGAAAACTTCTCTAATTCCTCTGTTCTGGCGCAGATCACGTTTCATACGAGAAACTGAGAAGTTTGCATCAGCGATGACAGCGCCACCTAGAGTAACCAACCGCCTGAACAGTGCCAGTGACACGCAGCTGATTTCTGAGCAGTGAGGGGAGTGTGTCAACGTACCAAGCAGGAGAAGGAGTCGTTCATGCGGTGCTGCAGAGTGTGTTTCTGTAAGATGGTAAACAGGGCGGCGTGGTCAAAGCGACACGGCGCCGCAGAGATCAGCTCCTCCACCCCCTGTCGCTGAGACGGATCCAGACCTGGACAGGAAACAGACACACACAAGTTCGAACAAGTCTTCAAACCAACCATGTCAAACATCAGTCTGATTCAAATCTGTTTTCTTCACTGTACAGACACATGGTGGCGTTAAGCTTTTTCACTGAACCTAAATAAAAAAAAAAAAAAAAAAAACTCAGGATGTCTGACTGTCGCTGAAAGAACTTTTCCAAAGAGAGCATCTGTGGAGCTTCCTGCTTCCTCTCTGCTGTAAACCACACATTTCAGCTCCGCCTGCTAAAGAGGTGAAATATAAATGTGTTCTGATTCACCATCATTCACGCCTCTGTGTGAGCGCAGCAGTGAACTGAAGTGTAAACACACACACACACTCTCTCACACACACACACACACACACACACACACAGGACTCTGGCAGTGTGCGCTCTCAGCGCTGTGGTTAATGGTTCCCACCTCGGTTGGCTACAGATCCTCTGTGAAGCTGTCAGGACACAAACACTCAACAAGTGACTCACAGAGTCGATGAAACCAGCCGGGAAGACGAACAACAAACAACAAACAACAAACAACAACACATCACTGATCAGTCTCAGTGAGTCCGATCTGATCCTACGTTATAATGAAAAGACTTTACAGTGAATCTCTGTAAAATGACATCATGATGCCACATCATCATTATATATGATGATATATAACATGGAGGTCCATTCTAGACTTTTTAGGAAAGTTTGTGTCACACTGACCCTAACCCTGTTGCTCAGGCGTCGTCATGTGAACACATCACACATTACGCGAAGGCAAGTTCGTGTTAAAGGATGTAATGACATGAACGGACGTCTCTGCTCAGGGCTCATGGTTTACACATCAGACTTCGATGTGTACTAGACCCTCAGCGACTGTGTTTTAAAGTTTTCACACTCTTCGCACCATTTTTAGCACCGTCACACGAACGGCATGATTACGAAGTATGTTAAATTAGTGGTTCAACTATTTTATATGCTGATCACCATAAAACAAGTAGAAGTAGAAGGAGAAGAGAACAACGACAAGCCTTGTCCAGCTCACGTGACCAATCTCGAAAAATGGCGGCGGCGGAGACAGCCGAGGATAAGGTTGCTACAGCGCAGGAGGCTAGCGATAGCGCTAATGGAGAAAAGTACACAACCCAAGTCGTCAAAGACTGAGAGCACTTTATATTAAATCCTTCAAAGAACAGAAGGTATTTTTGTACACTACTTTAGTTTTTAAATTGGCCTGAAATTGTTCATTTGTGTGTCAAAACGAACACAAATCTGGTTGAAATAGTCGTAGATATATTTGAGGATAATTAGCTGAAATGAGTTGAGACCCTGGTGTACAATGTAATTTTGTTTTGTTTTTTTCTCTTTATTCAATTCACGATCGATTCATCAATCAAATAATCAACAGATTGATCAGTTATCAGAATAATTGTTAGTTGCAGCTCTAGGTTCAACAGGTCAACAGGAGCCTTGTATCCCCAGATGTCAACTTGACGTCAGCCTGTCGGCGACTGGGCACTCTGATGTTGAGCTGCACGAATCAGTTCAAACCCTGTTCAAACATGACTCCGATGTCATGTTACGGTCTTTATTTTTTGATTTTCCTTGTCTTTTTGGCTCCTAATTAACAGTTAAATCCTCAAAAATCAGTTCCTAAAGTTTCATCTGTTGGGACTACTTTCAGCAATGGATTAGTCTATGTTTGATCCAGCAGTTAAAGACATAGCTGCGTAGTTGAAGAGTTTGTGTGCAGTGTGTCGTCCATCCACAGACTGTTCGTGCGGCGCCTGGAGCGACAGACGATAACGAGGCTTCGGGGTCAGTGATCGGAGAATGGACAGAAAACAGAATAAAAGCGTCAGAAGAGGCGCGGGGCGATGCAGCCTGAGCAAACCTGGGTTCATTTCCAGTCCTTTCAGGACTTCCTGTTAATGGCCCCGCCAAATGAAAAGCCTAACACTCTCCCACTCTGCCTTTATTGTGGCGAGTACATTTCGGGATGGGAAGTTTCTGAGCGTGACACATGGCCTCAACAAAAGAGCGCAGCTCCCGCGAAGAATGCCGGCGCCGCTCTCCACGCCTGCGGCCTCGTCGCTCTAGACGAGCATTAGTGATCGCTTTTTATCAACGCTGCCATTTTATTTTTTTTTTTTTTGTATGGATGCGGAGAAGCCCGCGAGGACTCTCAGACGTTTGTGTTTCGCCCCCCCTGCCCTCCTCCTCCTCACTCCTTTCTTTGTCGCCTTTGTCCAAATGAGAAAAAAAGGCAGCAAAAGTGAAATCTCCACAATCAACTTCCAGTTGACGCTGCTCTCCTTTTCTTCTGACGCTTCTGTCGCTCGGCCTCCTGCTGCCCTTTGGCTCCTGTGGCCTGCTTTCCCTCTGTCCAATTCCGATGTAGGTCATTTTACATTCGTTATGTCCCAAA
Organism: Polydactylus sextarius; assembly: GCA_016801845.1. Classification (NCBI taxonomy): domain Eukaryota; kingdom Metazoa; phylum Chordata; class Actinopteri; family Polynemidae; genus Polydactylus; species Polydactylus sextarius. The sequence goes on along the minus strand of CM028921.1, from coordinate 13,511,533 downwards.
CATGGGATTGTCCTTAATGTAATTTGGAGAAAAGACAGACAAGTGAAGGAGGCGACTCCAAAGAAAACGAGACAAAGAAATATAGATTGGTGCTGATAATAAGAGAGGGAGGAGGGGGGAATATTGATTGGGGGACAGACGGCCGAGGAGTGATGTTGATCCGTGTCAAGTCCAACTTTCAGCTATTATCTGCTGTGTGTGTGTGTTACAGAAGGTGGGGAGGGGTAGGGGTGTATGTATGTGTATGTGTGTGTGTGAGACACAGAAAATATGGTCTCTGCTCTGGTCACAGATGGTGAGACCGACTGCAGGTTTGAACTGTTTCTCATCGGAGCAGTTTACATCCACACACATTTATGGGGTTTTTAACACAGATCATTCCAGACTATTATCCCAGAAGTTAGAATCCTTCAGATTTCAGCTTTGGTTGATTTGGTGACAGTCATGGTCACTGGTGAACTCTCATTATCCAGCCAGGGTCAAGTATCCTCCAGGTATCCCTCTGTCCAGAGACACTGTCCAGCACCTCCTGGAGTTGTTTCCCGACTAGATAAGATATTTCATCTCTAGATGTGTTCTGGGTTGACGCTGAGGTCTCCTTCCAGTTGGACGTGTCCAGGAAAAGTCTCCATCAGGAGCTCAGGAGACATCCTGATCAGATGAACCAGATGAACCTCAACTGGCTCCTTTAGATGTGAAGGAGCAGCAGCTCTACTCTGAGCTCCTCATCCTGTCTCTAAGACTGAGACCAGACACCTGAAGAGGGTGGACCACAGCTGAGGGTCAACACCTGAGAACAACAACTTGGGACCACAGCTCATCTCCATCCTGAGGGAAGCGATCATTTATTTTCACAGCCTTCGATTAGGTGTGGTTGACTCACACACTCGCAAAACTGATTCAGACTGATTTCAGATTTCAGTGCTCATTGTCTCGGACTGAAGAAGCCAACATAACCATATCATCAGCAAATGAACTGAGCCAATGGTGATCCCCCAGAAGAAACTGAATAAACCAGTTAAATTCTTAGCTACAAATATCAAACTTTCACTCATGGCCGAGGACTGGGACAGGGTCTCACCTGTGTTTTTACTGTAGCTGCCTCAGAGCTTAAGGATGTTTTGTACCGCCATTGACACTTTTTAAAGTGAAACTGAGGACACACATGTTCTCTCAGGGTGTTTCCTTTGTAGTTTTATATATATTTCACTGTTCGTCTCGCATCCAGCTTCGGGACACTTTTGTTAAATCTCCACTAAGACGACAGATTCAGAGCGGCAGCTTCCATCACTACATTCAAACTGCACATGTCTGTATCCTGGCATCATACTTTCAACATGTGTGAGGACGTTGGGGCGTGTGTGTATACTGAAGCGGGGGGGTGAGGGTAGTTTACTGCGCTCGATCTCTCCATATCCATCTTGTCTGGTATCCACTGGTATCGTCACAGCAACAGTCACATCTATGTGACATGCTGCTCTGAGAGGTGGCGGCGGCACTGATGGCAGGTTATTGATGCAGACGAAGAGCAGGAGGAGGAGGAGGAGGAGGAGGAGGGGCGGGAGTGTTTCAGTTTCAGGTGCACTGAGGTGGGCTGAGAGCTGTGACTTGATGGGCCTGTCAGAGCGTGGCGGTGGCGACGTCGGGCCGAGTGGAGACGAAGATGCGGATGGACAGGTCCATCAGCGTCCGTGTGGCTGCGCGAGGCGTCGCACGGCGCACGGCTCAAACAGACAAACTCAACTCCGGGAAAGTTTGAGAGAAGCGCACAAACGCATCCTCAGCTGTTCTGCTGTGAGCGAGGGCGCCACCGAGCCCCTGCCAGGTTAAGACGAAAGGACAGCAGGGACGTCTCGGCTCAGGATCGTCCTCGCTGTCAAACTGACCACCTGCTTCTTCAAAAACACAACTGACAGGTGTAAACATCCGACAGGCTCAGCTGATCATTCTGAGACCGGGTCAGGTTGATGAATGTGGATCACAGGTCAAAGGTCACAACTGAAAGTTACCGTGGCCTCTGATGACGTCCACTCTGCGGGACGTGGTCGTTGGAACGCCGCTTGATTCTTGTTCATGTGAAGTGCTGCTGCGACCTGCGGCCTCTGCACTGACAGGAAGTGATGTTGCTGGAGCGTCTTTGCCTGTTTGTCCTTTTCGGCAGTTTTAACTGACACGACAGCACATCAGCACGAGGTTTTGCTCGTTATTCTCATTAATGACCAGCTTGTTTATCTTCTCTTTTTCTTCAGTCACTAAAGTGGATCTCATGTCACAGCAGCAACTGTCACACTGTTTTCCTGTCATTTAAACGCTTCCATATCGTTCAGGATATCATTTTGTTCCTCCCTCCATTCTTCCTTCTCATCCTTTTGTCCCCTCATTCTGTCAGTCTTTGCTGTTTTCTTCAGACTGAAACTCAGATGAACGTTCGGATCCAGTGAACGTGTTCAATCTTCTTTCTTCCTCATATTTTTCTAATTAACATAATTTCATTTACTATTTTAAACTCTACGTTGTTTACGTCCACGTTTACTCACTCTTGTCTTCTTCACTGCTGTTGTTATAGATGTGACTTGACTTTGAATCAATGCAGAATTTTGCCATTGCTGGTGTGAAATAGCAGAAATGTTTGGAACACGATGGGGGATGAAGATGTTGAAGCAGGAAACATCAGCGCTGGTTGGTTTTTCCTTTAATGTGATTCTCAGGTTTTATTTTCTGAGCAGTTTGATGATCAGACTCAGTAAAGGTGGTGCAGCTGTGCAGCTCTGGTTTCATGTCACCATGTAAAATGAGTGCGAGTTCACTGCGTCACATCACGCGACGGAGCTGCAGGGTGAAGCCTGACGATCACTTTTCTTCTCCTTTCTTCAACTTTCATTGCGTCGTCTCGCTTCCACACATGAACACCTTGTTTCTTTCTCCTCCGTCGACAAATCACTTCATTTATCATCAGTGTGAGGTGTTGGTGTGTGTGCGTGCTCCTCCCAGCCCGAGCATTGTGACATGAAGAGCTTCACGCTGAGAGCTGATTACGGCAGTGTTTGTGTGATGTGGCAGTGTGGCGGCGGCGCCCTGTTCTCAACCGCCGCTCGTTAGTGTTTAATGGGAGGGATTAAAGAGTTAATGGCGAGAGGTGCTGACACGCTGTTTGCAGGTGGAAATAGAAGGTGTCCCTGAAATAGCTCTTAACTGGATGCTAAGTGCTGCTTCGTGTGTGTGTGTGTGTGTGTGTGTGTGTGTGTGTCTAGCAGAAAGTTGTTCTCACTTTAATAACGATCAGACGATGAACCTAAATCTTCGTCTCAGTTTATAAAGATAAAAATTGGAGGTTAAATAACAGTAATGATTGCATTTGCGCACACACATGCACACACACACACACACACACCTCAGTTTGGCTTCATATAAATCTGTGTCTTCTCTATCTGAATGTGAGACAATAAGAGCAGAGACAACATGTCTCCTTTGTTTGTCTCCTCTCTGTTTCCAGCTTTGTGTCTTTGGAGCCGTCTCAGCACAAAGAGCGAGCAGGCGGCAACAGATTTTATTGACCGACATGTGACAGCGAGTAATGAAGTTGTTTACACGTGGACGTCATGTTAGACACACACACACACACACACACACACACACACACACACACACACAGAGCAGCTGATGGTTGTTTTTCTGTAAATACTCAGCTTCTCGTCTTGTTTCTCCAGCAGCCGATCATCAGGCTGCATCCTGCATCTCTATCACATAAACAGCAGAGTGAAATGATGTGACGCAGTGAACTCACACTCATTTTGCATCGTGACATGAAACCAGAGCTGCACAGCTGCACCACTTTTACTGAGTCTGATCATCAAACTGCTTAGAAAATAAAAGCGTAGAGTAAATTTATATCACAAGATTCTGTGGCCTACGGGTTTTTTTAATTTATTATTTTAATTATTTTTGCAGTAAAATAAGCAATTTCTAGCCTAAAAATAAATAACAAATATGGGAAAGGTAAAAAAAAAGAGTAATAAACATAAAATTTATAAATAAATTCACCTCTCTGGGGACCACTGTAAAGACTGATTTGATTAAAAAACACAACATGAGAAACTTCTCCAACACAACAGACAATTGAAAAGAAGAAATGTGGAGACAAGAAGGAAAGTTTCAGATATTTTGGACACAGAAATGTTTAAAAAAAAAAACAAAAAAAAGCAGTGAAGAAGACAATAAGCATGGTATAGTATATAGTATATCAAATTATATTAATTAGAAAAATATGAGAAGGGACGAAGATTTAACATGTTCACTGGACCTGACGGTTCATCTGAGGAAAACAGCAAAGACTGACAGAATGAGGGAACAACAGGATGAGAGGGAAGAATGGAGGAAAGGAAGCAAAGCTAAAGTAAAGATAATGGGAAATAGAAACGAAGACGAAAATAAAGGTGGAAAACAGGAGGGAGGTGTTGTCTCCTCTTCATCCCTTTGTTTCATTTGTACCACACGTTCCTCCTGTGTGTGTTTTCTGTCTCACAGCAGTGAAACCTGTTCCCATCAGCCTCCTACTGCTTGCGTGCGTGTGTGTGTGTATAAAGGACAGTTTCAGTGTTTTTCAGCTGAGGATTGTACTGACACATTTCTTTTACTAGGAAACAAGAAATGAAAGCGTATGAAGGAATGAAGGATTACATTAGAGTTGGACGCAAAAATGAAGAAACGAAGAGAGAGAAGAAACGAATAACGAAAACAGATATAAACAATCAGTTAAAAGCGCACCTCTGTCTACAGACTAGACAGTGTCTGTGGTTGAATCAGCTGATGTTCATCACTGCAGCTGTGTTTAAGACTGAATGTGAAGTCATTTAAAATCGGCCTGTGACGGACACATCTCTGTCATCCGTGTGTACGTTGACGAGTCTGAACTTACTGATGGGCGACGCTGGTTTCTGGACTCCTCCTCTGCAGTTGGTGGTTTTGTTCTGCAGGGGGGGCACTGGCTTGTAGGACTGTCCCGTGGCCCTGTACATGGCCTGGACCCACAGCACCCGGTCCTGCTCGTCGTCACAGGCGAACATCACCAAGTCGCCCTCCTTCACGGCGTTAAAAAAGACCCGCCCCCCCTGCAGGCCTGAGGAGGAGAAGAGGAAAGGAAGGTGACACAGACAGACAGATAATCCGAGTAATGAACAAACATCATTATTAAATTGATGAATCACTGCCTGTACGACCCTCACACTGTGTGTGTGTGTGTGTCAGTGTGAATCTGTGTGACGTGTCAAGGTGTCACCACCTGGCTGTGGGTCGCAGTAGTCCACAGTGTAGCCCTCCAGTTGCATCAGCTCCTGAGGCTCAGCCTTCTTCTCTCTGTAGCTGCACATGGCGAAGGTGTACTGACTCACCTGCAGCACAAACACACAGAGATCAACATGCACGCACATGCACAGAGCTGAGACTCTGAAGGACTCAGCGCGAGTGACGCGAGTCCTGCTTGTGTTCAGTCTCTGTTCAACCCAGTGTTTGGGCACCACCTCCTCCTGATCGAAACATCCGTGTCTGATTGTTTCTTATATCTCCCATATGGTCTAGCGGTTAGGATTCCTGGTTTTCACCCAGGCGGCCCGGGTTCAACTCCCGGTGTGGGAACATTAATTAAATATGTTTCTTTGATTACTATGTACTATACTTTACGCTGCGGTTAGTTTGTGAAACCACAAACCACCGTGTTTAAAGATGGATATTATAAGCTAATTTAAGATATAGATATAACAATATCTCTACTAGTCATAAGCCCCGCCCTCCCCCATGTTAACAGATGGAACATGGACTGAACTACAACATCAGTCCACGTCAGATAAATGTCAGTTCAGGTCCTTTTGATCACACAGATGTTTGTTCAGTCTTGGTCACTTTGGTTTCAGTTAGTTATTGACGGTAAAAAAAAAAAAAAAAAAACTGCTGAGACGTGACTGACTCCTCATTGGCCGATAAGAGGACCACTTTGCTGACCAATTAGGTTTCATTGCTTTTGAGTGAGAGGAAGCGGAGATGTGTCATCCAACTTCAGATATAGTCGATGGAGAAGGTTAAAAACGTTCTTTAATGAAAACTGAGAGAAAAAGGGAAAATGTTGTCAAACACTCGTCCTCCACAACAATTACCAGAATATAAATGACACTCAGACATTTTCATGTCTTTAAAGAACTTCTGATGTGGAGCCGAGAGGGAACTGGAGTGTGTTTCATAGAGACGGCATTTTCTTTTAAATATCTCCCATCGCTTTTAAAGACGGTGAGCGAATAATCAAGTGCTCAAACAGTAACTAACATCTGAATTCAAAAAGTCTGAAGGAGAATTTCAGAAAATGTAATTAATTAATTAATTAATTAATTAATTTTGCTTCAACAGTACGAGATGTAAAACCCTTTCATGCAGAGTGGATGATTTTCTCCAACAACCTTTTTTGTTCTTCCTGTCGACTTTTTCTCTGCTGCAAAATCAATAAAGAGAAATGAGTTCTTTTAAAGAGACGCTTTAGTGTCGTTTAGAGGAGACCGAGAAGTTTGAATTCACACAAACGTCTCTTTAATGAGGCAATTTATTTTTCCACTGACGCTAAATGTTGCAGTCTGGTCTTTTCTTCTGTGGCTTCAGTTCAATCGTCACGGCTTCACGTCACCTGATCTCAGTTTCTCACCTGAACCAGAACAAAATATCTTCTTTTCCAGCGTTTCCAGACTCTCTGTCCCACAGCAAACAGGTACCTGAAACACAACAAACAACTTCAGATCATTACTGTGACGTGGCACTCAGACGTGATGATGACCAGCTTCAGATCAGCTTCCTCTGAACGGAAATACATGTGTGATTGTTTTGATGCGGATTCAGTTCAGCTCGGGAGTTTTCTTGTCTCAGTAATTCATTTTTATTTCTTTTAATTAAGCTGATATTTTCTTCAAACTCCTTCATTTATTTCCTCAGATGAATAATTTGTGAAACTGATGATGAAGTTATCTTTGTCTGAGCTTTGACAGTCAGTCATTTCATCTGCAGCTTTCTCCAGCTGCTCCACGTCATCGAGCCAAACGCTTTTTGAATTTGTTGCTCCAGCGTTTCACAACATATCGGTTCTAGTTAATTTCCTAGTTACTGGCTCGTGACAGCCTCTGTAGAGTCTCTTAAAAGACTCCAGACTTCTGACATACACTTTTATTAATTTAAGACGCGTGAATAAAAACAGCCGAGGACCTTCACAGCTCAGAGTCTTCCATTATCAACACATTCATTTCTATCTATAATGAGGAAACTGAGCAGAGAGAAGCTGACACAGGCAGCGGCTCATTGAGGACGAGTAGAAGAAAATGGAAGAGTGACCAGCGTGGCCTCGCAATCAATGTCTGCTCCCGAAGCCTCATGATGCTTTATGAAGCATGGGATTCAGGCAAGTGCAAGTGAGGAAAATCAATCGATGGGCAGACTCCTTTCTTCTGCCCTGCCTTAAAGAAAAGGCCTCCAGTCAAGGCTGCGCCCCGTCTGGACAGAGAATCTGGGCCATTCTACGCGACTCCGGGTTAAACGCGTGGCACCGTTCGCCGGCCACTTGTGAAAAAAAGGGTTTGGCCGCGTGTCCTTCATCCTGCAGGGAGTAAAACATCCATTCAGACACGGGACAGCGTGGAGGACGGACTGCTCGCTTCGGCTTTCAGTGACTATTTTTCACCAATCATTGAGCTGCAGGTTCAGACTTTAAGGGTTTAAAAAAAAACACTATCTAGAAAAAAGACATAAAATATATATTAAAACATAAAACTTGATATCACACAGGCTAATTAAAGAATGCAGGGCCATTTTCATAAGAGGAAAAAAAACATTTCAAAGTAAATAACAAAGTAAATGACCGAGAAATTATTTTTTACACTAGTGGATGCAGGAGATTTTAATTCTTCTTCATCAAAAGTGTTTAAGACAATAAGACAATATTAACAATTCACTTGGAAAACAGGAGAATTGTTTTATGTGCCCGGCTGAAAACACGAAAATAGAATTTTTGCATCAGCGGATCATTTAACATCATCGGAAGTGAAATAATCTTACAGATTACAAATCAAACAGCACACTGAAAATAAATATAAAATATATGTAACCTTCTTATTTAACTCTGGAAAATAAAATAAAATAATAAAATCTGAGCACATTTTGGACACAGGTGACATCTGTTCCACGTGTTCAGACGACATCCGGTGGATTTGATCTGAGGTTCGTTCAACTTATGTCACTGAGTTCATCTGATATAAATACATGTGGCTCATGTTTCCAGCATCGAATCACAGTTAGACTGAAAGGTTTCTGAGGGACAGCGCAAGGACACACTCTGAAGAAACTGGATCAGTCGCATCTGAAGCACGATCAGGCAGAACGACGGTGACCACACCATCAGAAGATCGATACATCAGGCTCAGTTCTTAGCATGTTAAACAAAGGACGTAACATTTCAGTCAGCAAACGTCCTCTCAGAAAATAGTGGTCTCTTAAGGTCTCCAAGGGTGAATCGTAGTGTCTGGACCACTTCTGAGGAGGAGAAACGTGGCCCGATGAATCACTTCGGTCCAACAACTGGAAAACGTCCTGATAACTGAAGGATCCATGATTGAGCAGGTCACACCACAGTCCATCAAACCCCCTGTACACACATTCAGGTCTAATTTGGGACTTGAGACACTTGAGGCTACGAACTGACTAAACCCTGAACAAGAAGAACCACTTTGTTCTTCAAAAACTTTGTGGAGAAGGATTCAAACTGTGGCAGAAAAAGACCCAAACACCTCAACACTCCAAAGAGTTCTGACAGTCATCGAGTTTCCTCCAGTGACCTGAACTCAACCTAGTAGCAACATTTATGGAGGCAGTGGAAGACTCAGACAGATGAGTATTCAGTGATGTGGCGTGGAAACATGAATCATCAGGTCTTGGAGTCCTTGAGTTAAACTCGTGGATTTTATCTCAAGAACCATGAAGCATCATAAGAGTCGTCAGCAGGTTGGACCTTCAATATGAGCTTCAAGTAAAACAGATCATCAGACTTCCAGATCAGAAACAGGATGAACAGTAAATATCTTCTCCAATGAACAGTCGACACTTTAATGGTCACAACAGGGACAGAAAGTGAACTGAGCTGCTGTCAGTTTGAAACAGATCCAGTTCCCTTTATGTGAATAAAAACCTGCTGCTGCTCTGAACAGTGTCACTTGGAAGAAATGTTTCTTCACTGTCAAGTTAATGCATCAAATAAATGAATAAATAAAAAAGCATCACATCATGTGTTTCGTCTGTGAACCACACATTCTTCCAGTTTGTGCACTTTTTCTTTTTCTGCCGTTTCTATCGGAGGTAAAACGCAATCTGGCATCTGTCGGCCTCTTAATGGATTCACGTCTTTAACCTTTTCAGGTTTTCTTTTCATGTGTTTCTTTTTGCAGCCTGAACCCAGGAAATAAAATAAATAAATAATACAAACACGGAAAAAAAAACATTTTCCGTTTGTGCTTTTTCCTTTTTGCAAGGAGCCGCAGCAGCAGTTGGCCTCTTCTTGGACTGTATTTATGTGACTGTATTGACCCACATGGCCTTTTATACTTAGTCTCACAGATTGTGTCTTTAACAAATCAGAAATGACAGAAAGCCACATTAAACACATGAGGAGGAGCTGGATGTCAACCAGAGACTGGTTCTGGACTCACACGGAGACTGACACTGACCCCTGGTGGACAGTTTACAGAACTGCGTCTGTCAGTGAGCGACAGAGCTCGACTCATTTCTGAATTTCTGGAGGTTTCATCACAGCAACTAGAAGCAAAACAGAGAGCGTAACAACTTCTGAACTGATAAATGTTTTCTACAGAAAGAGTCAAGAGACCAAAGTCACACGGGTAATGTGAGGTAACGAGCAGTAGCAGATGGTCTGAAGTCATCATAACTAACAACTTCAGAAAACAGAAGGTTTTCGGATGAGCAAACATCCCAACGCTGAGATTTTCACTGAGATGCTTGAAAAAAATGAAAGATGGTGTTTTACATGAATTGGAGTGTAAACAGCTGAACATGAAGAGGATGATTAGTGGGACAGAAACAGCTGAGTGGCAACATCAGCTTTTTTTGTAAGAGATTTGTTTTGCTTGTTGTTATGTTTGATTATCTGCTGTTCGCTAACAACAACAGTAGAAAATGTTGTTGTAGCTTCACACAGGAAGCGTTTCATATGTTACGTTCAGTTAAACTGACATTACTTCAGTTCAAACATCATCCAGGTCACAGGTTTAAATGTCAGAGTAGATGTGATGTGAATGAAGACCTACAGGATACAATCATAATTACATTTTCTGTTTTGTTTGTAGGCTTTCAGTGTCATGAGAGAGGAGAGTTTCTTTAACTGACATATGCTCTTTTCACTTCATGCTTTGTGATAATAGTATCAAGACATCGGGTGTTTGGACGTTCTCTGTTCTTCCACAGTTCAAACACACGTAAATACATTTACTCAGTGACAACTCAGAAACAGTCACCTTCAATGTGCTGTGATGTTTGAAAATGAGACTGTGCTGCCGTCATCTGGCAGAAAAGAAGAACTGCACCCTCTGCCTCACATTTAAATCTGAACGCAGTTAAGAAGAATTTTTAACTTTCTTGTAGATTCACCAGTGTGTGAATTATTTACATGCTGTAATGTAGAAAAACTAAGTTTAATTTCAAACTGACTCAAACATTACTGATGTCCTGGAGGCACTGACAGTATTCAACTACTAGGATCTACTCTACCCTGCTGAGCTTCTTCTGGATCATTTAACACAACCAGTTTGCTGTTGTTGTTATTTGCAAAATAAAAGGTCAGACATTTAACTGTTGAACAGCAGCTGCAAAAACTCTTTACCTAAAGAAGTAGAGAGAGGAGAGAGCAAACGGAGTTCATCTCAGTTTCATACTACAACACATTTACTTTAACAATCCTGAATCATTCTGTCTCAGGTGAAAGATGAACTGACTCAGCTGCTGCTCTTTTCCTCTTATTCTAGGTGCTAAACATATATTATGAGTTTCTACAGGTCCACACACACACACACACGTTTGCTCACTTTCATGATGAGACTGTACCTGCTGTTTTCAGTAGAAAAGTTAACTTTAATAAAAGCATGAATAAAGAATTCACAGTGAGTGATGTTTTGCTGACAAAAACATTTTGAAAATCACAAAAACGTTTGTTTCACTAAGAAGTCAGAACTCTAACAGCATGACAGAACAAATTGATGAATGGATAAATGTAAATCAAATCCAGTTTCTATCAGCTTTTCTTCATATATTATGGATTTCAAAATGCTTTTGTGCGCTCTGAAACTACTTTGAGCTAAACTTATTCTAGACGTTCATGCAAAATTCCAGACTTTTCCAGGTTTTTTTTTCTGATCAGTTGACAAATCATCATAAGTCAGTTTATAAATTTCATATTATATATATGCATTGTCATATATATTTATAATAATATATTCATTTCAACTCGCAGGTCAATCTTCGATGATGATGATGATCTTGGCCTGTTTCTACCAGCAGGTGGAGCCATAAGACTGTGCTTCAAACCAGTTATGCAGGTGCCCGCACGCACGTGCACACACACAGTATCAACCCCCATCCCTGTGTTTTACAGTTTAACTGTAACATCAGAGACAAGGCAGCTGTTTTTGAGACTCACCCGCTGTGCTTCATGTTGGGGGGTTTGTCCATGCGGACCGCTAGCTTGATCTTCAGGTCACTGTCCTGGCTGTTCTTGGGGATGACCATCCGGTGGAACTCAGCCTGCTTCGGTCCGTTGGTGGTTGGGTTCAGGACCACCTGAAGAAGAAAAGATGAAGGGTGAGATGAAGGTACGGCTTCGTTTCCTGTGTGACACTGAGCTGTGGTCACTGAAAATTCATCATCACCAAACATCAGACAGTTAAAACAGCGGTGGTCCAGGTGAACTCACCCGGCCCAGCTCCTTGTCCTCCAGCGCCAGGACCCCGGTGCTCTCAGTGAACAGCTTCACTTTGACCGAGGGTAGAGGGTGAGTGGTGGTGAAGTCGCCCTGTGTCCCCCACCTGAAAACACAAACTTGACTTCAACATACACATATGTTGACGAACTGCACATCTAATCATTTTTACTTCCTCAGACTGTTAAATTAGACCAGGTTCGATCAGTGTGTGGACGTCTGAGACTCCAGAGCTTCCTGTTACACACTGCACAGAACAACTATATTTCATTATATTTATCTATTTATTTATCTAATTCATTTATTTATCAACAACTATACAGGAAAGCATAGTGTGGTATCAAATACTATATATATCAATAGTATGGTATTGAAGTAGCTGCTGCTGGGTAGCGGACTAGTTCTTCTGCTGAGAAAACAGCCAGTCCAGATAGAAAGAGCAGACAAGTCCAAGTCTCTGTTCCCTCACTGCAACATGCCCCCCCAAATTTGACCACATTTTTACCAAATTTGAAGAAATGCCCTCATGGCGTTGCTGAGATATCATGTTGATGAGACTGAAGGGACGGACAGACGAGCAGATGGACCATGAGGACATAAAGCTTCGTGGTCGCTGCTGTCACAGGTTTAAAAACAGCCACAGAGAACTGCAGGCGACAGGTTCTGACCAGGACCGGTCTGGACCAGCACACCCCCGACATGGCTGTACTTGTCCTCTGGATAAACATGGTGGGTTGTGGTGTTTCTGTTCATACACAAATGACTGCATGAGTCAGAGGCAGTGAACAGGCCCTTCACCGTCAGCAGCTTATTGCTCGTCTCACAGAAAGTCTAATGGAGCAGAGCGACGCCTTGCACTCACCACCGCGACCACTCGGCTATTACACACCGGGGGGCCACGCTCCCGCCGTTACACACCTTCATGTCAAAACTCTCTCTCTCTGTGTGTGTGTGTGTGTGTGTGTGTGTGTGTACGCAGATGACAAGTGACCTCTTCACTTGTTGAGGGCGAGAGGAGACGTCAGACTCCATATACAGTTTCCAAGGCAACATTGTGCAGAAAGGTGTGTGAGTGACCCACACAGAGTGGTGTAACATTATGCCTGTGAGGACATAACACACTGGTTAACCTGATCTGAACCTGAACCAGAAACTGAACCTGGATCAGAATCTGAAACTGAGCCTGGATCTGAGTTTGATCTGAATCTGAAATTGAACCTGGATCTGATTCTGATCTGAACCTGATCCAAACCTAAGACTGATCTGAATCTGAGTCTAGTTTGTTAGTTTAGTTTACAGTTTGTGTCTTTAACTGGTGAAACAGACGTCAGACGATCAACAAACAGTAACAGACTTGATGGATGATTTTGGGCATCTGCTTGTGTGCAAGTTCATTTTCATACATACAGAAACATCGCCTGCAAATCTGGGAGGCAGCAGTAGAAACATGCAGATGCAGAGGTATGGTTCTTAAAGTGAATCAGTTACTGATATTCCGCAATAATTATGGGTATCACACATGAAAAGGTCCGTGGTGGTTAAAAGGCTGTTATGCTACAACAGCGTGAGTCATCAGAGCAAATGGACGACAGCGCAATCACAGCTAATCACGTTGCCGTGTAATTATAGTTAACTGTGTTGTCATTAAGTGTTTGTGTGTGTGTTCCTATAGATGAGAAACGTGTAAACCTGCAGGGTAATTACAGTGAATTACAGTTACGGCGTCGTATTGCTGCTGACCGCCGAAGGTCGTCGGGAGACGGCGGGCTCTTCTAATTGGCTTGGATTGGTGTTTCAGAAAAAATGAATAGAAACGTCTCCACCAGGAGGCAGAGCGTGAGAAAAGGGCAGCCTCATTACCACGCAGACCCCCGCTGTCACGGCCGACCACGACCACCGACCCACCGCTGTCAGAGCCACGAGGCTGCGACTCCACGGAGAACAGGAAGATTGGTGGAAATAAAGCCCCTGCTAATCAGGAGCCAAGTGGAGCGGAACTAATCATCCGAATTAGTTTGATTTTTACATTCTGTGGCGATTCTAGACTTTCTTTCGCTGCTAAATGAGTCTGAATGACATTGTCCTTTGATTGCAATCACAAAACTATTTTACTCCCTCTGTGTGACGTCAGAGTCACACAACAGAGAATATTCACACTTCAATATTTATATTAATATTATAATATTTCTATTATTTATATATATTTATGTTATAATATTAACACTTCATATTTAAACCCTGGGTCTGGGTCTGACTGAAGACAATTATAATTAACAACAATATTTATGTTGACATGACTGCACCGTCATTGGGCCTAAATGTTAGACCAGTTGTTTCCAACCTTTTTTTCCTCGAAGCGCCCCTTGTCCAAGACAAGCCAGGCCCCACAACCCCAACAGCTGACCTGAAGGTTCAGAGGTCAGCTAAACATCTTAATAAATTTAAATGTGGACCAAAAATTATTTTGTTTTATTTGGATTATAGAGAGTTTTGATTATCCTATTGGGTGTGTTATTGGGATTTTATAAGTTTAATGTGCACAAATATAATTTTGGTAACCTCACAACCTCAGCAAAGACACAATTGTGCACGACCCTTGCGATCTCTGGCGCCCCCCACTGGATGGGTCAGGCCCCAGGTTGGGAACCATTGGGTTAAAGGATGTGACGTGACACAGAGGTCAGTCTGAACACAGGTCAGTCACACTGATCATCATCCACATGAGACCGTTTGCAGACAAAATGTGATACAGAATATATAAATAGAGAAAAATGTGTACGATAAATATCCTTGTTATGTTCATACAGATGTCTCAGATTGCCCCCTTCTGCACAGCACACAAATAGCACCATGTGTATAAGCCACATTAAGATACTCAGCATGTGACAGATACAGGGGATACATGGGATAGAGGTACAATGTGACGACACGGAGAATGACCCTATAGAAAGAACTCACTGTGGTCTGGCAGCTTCAGCTTGGTCCGTCTGTAGCTTCTCTCCTCCCTCCACCTCCATGGTGCAGTAAACGATCCGGTTCGGAGCGACGGACTTCAGACCCTGAACCTCCATGATGACGATCTGAAAACAGCAGCGGAGGCGACGTTGAGCTGATTCCTGCTCCCGTTACAGTTCAAGACGGTTTGCTCATTCAACCTCATCACATTAAATACATTTAAACTGCAAGGTTTAATAGTCACTAATCTCAATTATTGCCTCCACCAGGGGGTTAGGATTTCATCTGAGTCTATTAGTCGCTTTGTTTATTTGTCGGTAGGAGCATACACCAACATGAAGGTGTGGAGAGAATCACTTAGTTTTGTTTCAGATCAGTTACAGAGACAATCAGTGCCAGAGAAAGTATATTTTAACATTTCAATATTTTAGCAATTTCTCAGCAAATAACTTTTGAATCATGATGTTAAAAAAAGAAAAATCAGACATTCATGCTGTTGAGAACCAGGAATTAATAAATTAACAGAGCCAGGTAATAATCCACTGGATGAGTCACTGTCTGTCTCTGAATGAGGAAACACAGCAGATATTTAGATATTTGCAGTTTGATAAACCAAGTGTCTGTGGAGACAAACTTTTCTGCACATTAATCACGCAACTGTTCATGTGGCACAGGAGGTACAGTTTGTCATGAAGAATTTTCATATCACACATTTACTGTGTTCAGCATTAAAACTCAGCATGATGAAAAAGTCAGTTACTGACCGACTGCCCAGCCAGGGCTGAAACCACGACTGCTCAATTATCTGTTGCTTTTACAAAAACTGCACTAAATTTTAGAATGACTTACAGGTCTAACCATCCAACCACGGCACTAAAAAAGAGTCTTGACCCTCCACCAGCCTTTGTGTCAGACAATAAAGACTGGACAAAATGAAACTCACATCGGTCCTCACAAAGACAGTTATTTGTGGTTCCTAGAGTCTCTAAAACCAGAATGGGAGGTAGAGTCTTCAGATATCAGGCTCCTCTCTTATGGAACCAGCTCCCAGTTTGGGCCCAGGAGGCAGACACCCTTTCTACATTTAAGGTTAGACTAAAAACTTTCCTTTATGATATAGATGATAGTTAAGGACCTAAAATGTTGGGTTCTTCTATGTAAAGTGCCTTGAGATCAATGTTTTTATGATCTGGCGCTATATAAATAAAACTGAATTGAATTGAAGTGAATTATACATGAACACACAAACACACACACAGACCTCCAGAGTGAAGGACAACACCACGTCAGACTTGGACAGGATGTCCCCCTCGTCCCCCATGTCCAGGAAGGAGCTGTTCATGGAGGAGCGTTTGAGCTTCTGTTTGAAGTCCGGACCTCCTTTGGACACCGGCAGACTCTCCAGGTTCGCCATCAGCAGGTTGACTGACGAACGCAGCTCCTCCACATACAGAGCCTCCATGTCGCCCGACACAAACTTTGGGTATCTCCTCTCCTACAGGACACAGATTAACGTACTACCATGAAACTGTCCAACGCTAAAGACATATATGTCATATCACCAAGTTTGCACACATTAACACATTAAAAGAAGGTTGTACCAGACTTCTAGATGGTTTTAAAAGTCATTAAGAAGTTCTTTTGGTCCTTTAGAGGTTACAGATGTTCTTGGTTGTAGTGATGAGTGAGGAGGTTTAGGATTTCCTCCAAAAGATTCTGGGGTATTTTGGATTTAGGACTTAAAGGGTTAAGAAGCTGCAGTGATCATTGATGAGTTTCTACATTTCCTCTAGAAGTTTTTAGGGATCTTTTGGAGAATGTAGGCCTTTAGAAGACACCGCTGGTTTCTAGTAAGGTTTCAGGGGATTTTACTAAATAAATAAAATAAATAAAACAAATGATTCTAAAAATAAAAATGCATGTTCTGTGTATATCTCTCACCCTGGCAATCTTCTCGGCCAGCTGTAACCTGCCGTCCAGCTCTCTGCGGATCTGAGCTGCCTGCTCGTCCACGTTGTCCAGCTGAAAGGAATAAAATAAAAAATAATTAAAAAAAAGATTTCATCAGTCAACCAATTAGAGAGCTGCAGATCAATACAGCAGTTAAAAAGGTGAAGGAGAGACACAGCGGGAGAAAGGCCCACTTCAAAGGAACAGGCTGTTTATTGATTGAACAATCAGCAGCCGAGGTGGTGAGAGATGAAAGTTAATTAGCCAATCAGGATCTGACAAGCTAAGGTGGGTGAAACCCTTCACCAGGGTGAGGACAGGAAGAGTCTCTTCACTAGAACAGATGTTCTAGATGTTCTGTCACGTGTTTAGCTGCAGTTCCTCTTATGTCTTTATGTGCAGATACTCGATCACAACCTTGGAAAAGATGATGTTTGGAGCAAAAAGCTCACCGTCTTGGTCAAACTGCAACATTTAAAACCGCTGGTTTCTTTGTGTTATTACACAGACCTTTAGCTCCATCTTATCGCAGTTCATAAATCAAGCAATTTCACAGAGACTTCAGAGTTCACTGGCTGTTGAAACATTACCTAAGGTGCATAAGTGTCTGGCTGGTGTGTCCTTGCCTTTTGTTTCTTCTAAGCTTTTAACAGATTCTTGTTTTCTCAGCCAGTAAAAGATCATTATCAACAAACACAGTAATTATTGGGTAATTGGTATAAAGTGAAACGGCCTTGAGTCTTATAAAAGGCTGCTGACTGTCCCCGCTGCTGTTTCACCCTCACCAAAGAGAGCCGAGGCCATCACAGCTTCCTGCTGGGCAGGAGACCGTTCGTCAGCGAGACGCAAAGAGGAGATAAAAGCTGAGCGCGGTTCGCTTACTAGGCAGAAAAACAGCAACTCGTTTCACAAATCTGTGATGAGCGAGAGGCGTCTAGAATGACAATCAGAGATTAAACGGCTCCGATGGAAAATGGCCTCAAGTCACAAAGACGAGTGGAAAATTCAGAGTTGATAAGAGAGAGGAAAGATAAGCTGTTTAATTGGAGCCTGTTTGAAAATGGATCCCAGAGAATCAGTTAAAAATCAGCTGTCAGTGTCTCAGTTACACCGATCCAAACTTCCTAAAGTCACAGTGTCTGTAATCTACTCTAGTGTCTGTGCTTCGACTCTAGTGTGACTTTCAGCTACTTTCTACAAAACTGCAGAAACTACTACAGATTTACTGAATTATAGCAGATGTATGTCAGTTTTGCTACTTAGTCTTTAAGACTTTAAAGTCTAAAAGCAGAGAAGCTCTAATTAAAGTGACCGTCTGGGACTGAAGACTAATTCCACCAGATCTTAATTCTGATGAGATTTTTCTTTGTCACCAGTTTTGACGTACGTCTGCTGTGTTGACTATATTTCGGTGCGATGCAGGTCGTATTGACATGTTCAGATATATTCAAACATATTCAGCCATGTTTGTCCTTTCTGTTCTGACTCTACAGCTGACTCACTATTACTTAAAAACATCACTAATCAGCTCTGAGCTTTGAAGATGAAGTATTCTGCAGATTATTTCAGGATCGTCCCTGAAAGCCTCTTCAGACTTGTCAGATACCCGACCCGGACTGATCTGATGTGTGATGAGATCACAGCACAGCCTTTTGTTGGCAGACAACCTCTTTCCTACCAACACGCCGTCGACTGTATTTGCTGCTGAAGGGGAAGGTCACCTCATCCGGTTGGGGGACTGACTCATCCTGGCACTTATCGACTGCAGCTCCTTTATGTTCCTGTTTGTGGTTTCTGTTGCTAGCCCGTGAAAAGTTTGGCCTTCAGAGGAGGGAACAGAAGAGTTTCTCCTACGTCTTCTCTGGTTTTAGGACTTCTCCAATAAAGTTAAGATAAATCACATGAAACAAGACTTAACGAAGCAGAAGAGCTACAACTGAACACCGACGTTCCAGTGCAGTCGGAGGCCTGAAGGAAGTAAACTAACGTTGATTAATGACAAGACAAATTGGAGGAGAGGAGGTGATGAGGTGCTCTGGTGCAGACTAGGTGCTGGTTAAGGATGTTAGAGGAGTTAAGAGAGAAAAGAAGACATTCTCAGAAGACAATGCAGAGTTAAACAGCTGCTTCACACTCCACCATCGTGATGCAACAGAGCAAACAGTACCGCGTTATCTGCAGATAAGAGAGGCCACCGAGCTGTGAGTGAGTGAAAAAACTACATTACAAATCTAAATTTGAGACAGAAAAAGGTGAGAACATGTTTCTCTGATAAGTTTAAACTAGAAAATAAATAAAAACCACAGAAATTTGAATCCACATTTTCCAAGGAAGTGTTTCATTCACCACACACACACACACACACACAGATCAGAGCACATGCTGCCTTTGTTACTATGACTTCTATTATGTGTCTTTGTCTGCAGTGTTTCTAATTCTGCCACAGAGCAACAGATTTCTATGACAACCAGCCTTCGTATGAAGCTGTTATTTAAAGTCACCATGTCACCAGCTGAATCACACACACACACACACACACACACACACACACACACACACACAGGGGCATGTCCAGTGTGACACTCTGATCACAGTGACTGAACCCTCAGACCTTCAGTTGTTTTCATTCAGTTGGCGTTTCAGGTAAAAAAAATAAACCAAAAAAATAACATGTCACAGACACATTGTAGGACAGAAATTCGTCTAATCTGAGCTGAAAATTTCTGACATAAAGATTGATGCTTCATGTTCGGAGGTCACCTGTTGTCCTACTGCTCTGACTTTTCTATTCTGTCTCTGTAAAGATCAGAGGTTGTATTTTACGACTGCAGGGAGACTTTTATTTTACCAGTTCAGTAACTAGTAAGTAGCAGAATGATAGTAGTAGTAGTAATAGTAGTAACAAGTAGAAATGAATGGCAGAAGAGGAATTGAAGTTAAACATGTTTATGTGCCATGTCACTGTTGTCTGTCAGAAGTCATCAGTTTGTTTATTTGGTTCATTTAGTGTGTGTGATGATTTATTACTATGAACTAGTGATCAGCAGCCATCAACAGTTACAGTCAGAGAAAAAAAAAACATTGTAAACTGAGATCCACCCACTGAACTAGTGAGCACAAAGTATCTAAAGAATCAAAACACGACAGAGCAGACAAGAACTAAACTAGAACCAAATATTTAGCGGACGCATTTGCTGGCGAGATCACTCCTTTAAGCAGCAGCTGACTGATTGTGAAACAGTTTACGATGAGAGGAGCGAAAGAAGAAAGAAACTTTGTAGAAGTTGCTCACAACAGTTTGTTCCTCTAAACAGACGCTGAAACAGTTGACGATGAGCTGCGACGTTCAATCGGTGATGAACTACAATTCAAAGTGAATTCATTCACTTTATAAACATACTTTTTTCACAGTTACAAGACACAAAAAACTGCAAACGATAAATAAACATCCGCGAGCCGACTCAGCAGGAGCCTGCTGCTCATTCTGTGGAAAATATTTGGAAATAGAGAGCTGAACTATGAATGAAAAACTATGAAAAATGAAGAATTTATCTGGTGAGTGTCACAAAGGCCTCATCTCTGTGTGACACTGACCTCACATCGCTCTGCTTTATTATGTGTCAGCTACGTTTAAAGCACTTTTTTAAAAAAAATAAAATGGAAGTAAAACTCACATTTAACTGTGATTCTTCAACTGTGTAGCGCTGTTAGTGGCCATAATTCAGAACAAACCTGAAAAGAAAACAACAAACAATCCTTGAAGAAAAAGAAAGTTAAAACACAGCCAGTCACCGTGGCTATAGGGATCATCATCATCATCTTCGTCTCCACGATGAAACGGCTGCTCAGTCATGTGACTCATCTGTTGTTAAACTCGTTAGAGAAGCCCGATGATGATTGTAACACTTTTTTGTCTCGGCTCCTGTAACTTTTTCAAACTTTGTTCCATCTGTTCTCAATAGCAATGCCTTCATCTTCTCGACCTATGTCACAGAATCCATGTTTTGATGTCAAAGTCAAGGATTGTCATTGTAACAACCTACTTTACTTTACATTAACAGGGTAGGTTGCAACAGTAAGATTGAAAAATTAAAAAATGAGACCACACCACTATATATGCATCTATATATTTATCTATGGTAATATGGCCTAATATGGCCTCCCATGCAATAGCTCTGCAGGAAGTAGTGTGCCATGTCCCTATGATTGAACTGCATTTACATCGAATCTGATTGTTTTATCCAAGATTATGCAAAAATATTTTTCCTGCCAACTACATTTAGGTTCCTAACCTTCAACTTTGATAATTCCTAGTTTATTCCCGTTAATTCCCATGGAACGTTTCCAGCCCTAGTGACAACCATGGACGGTCTCCACTGACTCTTTCAAAAAAGGCAAAAAAAAAAATCAAATGTAAAAACTCTAAAAACAAGCTGATGAGAACACACTAGACAAAACCCTGACATCAAACTTCCAGCCAGAAGTATGAAGGTTTTTCCTTTAATTAATTCTCATTGTGAACAGTTGAACTTCACATTCAAAGCCTCTCTTATTTAACAGCCGACTTCTTACAAAGTGAACGACCACTGCGCGCAAACAGACAATCAGGACTCATCATCCGACACAGAGATGAAAGACTGACACAGAAAAGACACGATTACACCCTGCCATCCTTGCAGCAGGAATCAAACTACGGATGGATGGAAAAGTACTGATTAAGACGACAGCGGTTTGGTTCAAAAGGCAGAGATGGAGGAAAACAAAACAGCAGACAAGAAGGAGAAAGCAGCTCGAGGCCAGACAGAAGACTTTCAGACAGAGTGAGGTGCTGGCTGTCAGAGCTGATGGTGGAGCGGCCGCCTGCAGCTGCTGCTAATTTATTACAGCTTCATCGAGCTGCCCGAGGGCGCTAACGAGAGCCGACACACAGACGCTGCCAAAACACAAATCAATGGCTCCTGTACAGCTGAGAGGCCTCTGCTTTTTAAAACACCACAGAGATCAACCGGACTGAACTAAAACAGGCTGCGATCACAGCTCAACGCAGGGGGCGCTCATCTGAAGATGATGTCATGATGACTGGCAGCGTCTGGGTCCTAACAACAGTTCAAACAACCGACAATGTAAAGAAAACATTGAAAAACCAATGAATGTATATTTTCACTGACACTGAACCTGAAAACTGCTCTGATTAAACATTTATACTGTGCTCCACCGTCAGACTATAAACACACTGCAGAGCACAAACCACTTGAGTCTCTGGTGGTTTGGTTTAAAACTTTAGTTTAAAATCTATGTCTCAGTCTTCAGCTTGTTCTTCAAGGTCTGGACTCGTTCGACGTATATGTCCCAGTCGGAAACTAGACTGTCTCATTCCAAAGTCTCCTTCAACAAATCCAGCTTCTTTACCCGAACTGTGAATACAACAACAGTTGGATCCTTCACAGTCCAACATATCCCAAAATTCATTGCAGCTCAAGTGATGTTTATAATGTGGATGTTCAGTTAAAGTTAGGTTAGCGTAACTGCACCATTGGTATTTATACATTTGAACTGTAATATAAATGTAATGTAAAATTTCTCATTAGTGGCTGCAAACAGGCGTTATTGTTGCTAGGTGACAAGAGTAGCATGTAATGGAAATGTGGTCACGGCGTAAACAGGAGATGCTTCGTAGCCGTGACCTTCTCTCTCACCGTATGAAGCATCAGTGAAGACTGGAAGTTCTTCATAAAAGTATGCAAGTGGAAACACTGTCACTGAAAATATCTCAGTTCAGTATGATGATCCAGTAATAATCCCTGACGGCGAGTTCATCTCAGTTCCTGACGCGTTTACTTTAATAATCTTGAATCATTTTCAGGTGAAAGGTGAACTGACTCAGCTGCTCATTTCCCTTACTGCTAGGTCCTCAACCTAATTACCATGGTAACCATGAAGTTACTATAGGCCTCCATCAAGACGTACACACACGTTTGTTTTCATGCCTTGTGTGGACATTGACTTCCATTCATTTCCTAGAGACTTTCCTGGAAACCCTTGAGATGTCTTAAGTTATGTCTTTGCCTTATTTTTTTGTTTTTTACATCACGGGGACCAGGTTTTTGTCCCCACAAGGGAGACAGGTGTAAACAGGTTTAAGTCCCCACAATGTAGGAACACACACACACACAGTGTCAGTGCTGTTTATTCTCACTGACCAGTTGATGTGAACACCTGGACGCTGCAGGTCCAGTTTGTATTTTTATCCTCGTCGTCTCCTCTCAGCTGACAGATCACCTCTTCTTCTTCCACACTGATCAACATTTCAGCTGTAATTGACTTTACAGAAAACACTTCATTTTCCTCTTCAGTCCAAGATAATAGATTATTATGACTAAATTAGCAGCCGGGGATATTTTATTACCCAATTTAACCTGAGGCACTGGAGCTTTTAGAGAATTAGCTGTTGGTCGTGAGTCATTCTCGTCACATTGCAGGAAAATATTCAACATTGTTTGGTTGTGAACATCCACAACAGACGAGTCTGTGTTGAGAATTCAGACTGTGAGTCGATCAGGAATTTATTCAGACAATAATAAGACAAAGCAGCTCTTTAAACAAGAGCAGCTTTGTGTCTTCAGATGAGAGGACTGTAAGGAAAAAGTAAAAATGTCTGATCTGAGATATTATGAATATCTGAGATATTACTGTGATTTCTCCTATTCCTCCAACTGAAACCTGCTGCAGCCACAGCTCCACCAAACCAACAGAGGAAACACATCTACTCCACACAACGACCGAAGTGCTGGAGGTGAGAGAGGAGACGATTGTAAAACCAGTGATTTAACCCTCAGTGTTTTCATCCTGCCCTCGGCTCAGATGGTTTAACATGTGACAACTCAGTTGCTAAGCAACACAACTGGACTTTGTCTTGATTCTTTACGTGATTTCTGCGTCATGACAGGTTTTATTCCTTCATGACCTTGACCCGTGTGTGAGGAACAAGTGAAATGTCCAGAGGATGAGACGAACCCACGAGGACCAGTCTGTGCCTGTAGTCAGACTGTTTTAACTGGTAACCTGAATCATATTTTGCTTCTTCTGTGGTTCATCGCTCATCTGTGTGGTTGTTGTTGTATGTGCGTCTTTCCTCTTTTCTGTCCAACTCTGAGTGATGAACAAGCAACAATAACCACAGAGAGAAACAGCGAGTTTTCCCACTTAAGTCACCAAGCTTGTTGAAAGATGCTGCCTTGTGGTGACTTAAATCCGACGTACAGTGACATTCCTACGCTGTTACTTGTTAGAACCACAGAGACTACTCACGTTTGATTCGACTTAGACTTAGGATAATAAAAACAACTTGGAGCAATGCAGCTGTGATCAGTGCAAATAAGGAAAGAGGAGGATAGACGTTAGAAAATCAACATGAGGTGAACAAGTTGAGAGGACAGAGCCGAGGGTTTAATGAAA
The DNA here is from genome assembly GCA_016801845.1 of Polydactylus sextarius. NCBI lineage: Eukaryota > Metazoa > Chordata > Actinopteri > Polynemidae > Polydactylus > Polydactylus sextarius. The sequence goes on along the minus strand of CM028921.1, from coordinate 13,487,172 downwards.
CCCTGGAAACATAGGTAAGCTTAAAAAATGGATGAAGCTCCTGGTTTCTTTTCTGGTCTCCTCCCTTCCTCCCCCCTCCTCTTCCCTCCTCTTGTTTCTATTCTGGTCTGTAATGAAGCAGGACAATAATAGAATCTGTGCTGGCAACAGACAGACTGTTTTCATTGGTGAAGATGAGGAGGATGATGTGAAGTCATCTGTAAATGACACTATTTGTATTCAGAGTCACAAAATAATTACTGAGGATTATTGTTACAGAGCAGGATGAGGTCCACAGACTGTGGACAGGTCTGTGATGATGATGATGAATTGATTTCCACCAGTTTATGGAACAGGTGTGTCCCTGTCCACCCGCTGCGTCCTCTGAGCTTCAGTCAAACCCGACCCTGTCGTCAAGAACAGCTGGGAAACAGCTAGGGAAATGTTCTGTGTGGTGAACGCAGCTTGGATCCACGTTACCAGGATTAACCCGGATTGAACCATCGCTTGAGGACACTGAGTAGTGACTGTGAACTTTTCAAGATCCATTAACAACAGAAAGTTGTCACATCACCACAACATAATGAAAATCAGGGATGGATGATCTGACTTACAGATCTGTACCTCCAGTTTATCCACAATCAGTTTTCGTGGATGTTCAAAGGTGACAGGGAATCAAAAAGCATTTTTACCTGGTCTTTGTTGAAGAACAGTTCCACCCACATTCATGAACATGTGAAAAGTGCTAGAAATTCTGAACATCTCCTTTTCATAGAAAGTCCTCTTTTAGAAATGTCGCTAGAAAATATGGGTCAATTTCCAAAACGGTTGTTTATGACGTCAAATGTATCTCACTTCCTAAAAAGAGGTTTTTAGGAAACTTCTGAGAAGTTACACATCCAACATCACAGAACAAAGAGCAAAACCCCGTTCAACCATTCTCTGTTACATTTTAAGTAAAGACACAGCACTTTTAATATGGATGTTTTTAGCAGAACGCTCACAGACCAATAAGTCTGTGAACTTTAAAGTTTCTATGCAGGTTGGGTGGTGGAGTCTGATGTAGTAGATCTGAACCAGTCACATGTAAAGACCTGTGACCTGAGGTCAGACATCAACAGGTCTGCAGCAGCACTTCATGAAGACACATTCACAGAAAAATTAAACCTCGCTGTCACAGTCAACAGCATTTTATTTTAATGTAACGATCCTTCACTCGTGTTTCAGTTGGTGGTTTTTTTTTGGCTAAATAATGAACAAAAATTCACTCAAAATTTGATACTTCCAACCAGATCACTGTTCCTTTACTAGACGACAGCTTCACGTCATCTTGATTGTTTTATTTAAAAAGATTTTTCATTTATTGTCGGTCGCTGCAGCTGAGGTTTGAACCTGTAGCTGGTAGCCTGGCAACAAGACGCAATTAAACTGCGCACATGCAGAGAGAGAGAGAGAGAGGAGAGGTTAACAGCAGCAATACACTAATATAAGATAATTGTTATTCATTATGTTCAAGTGTTTCATTAATTGAATTAGTTCCGACCGACTGTCTTTATTCAATCAGTGTGAAGTTTACATGTGTCCGAGTTAAACTGAATCATCTGCAGGTTTTTACGTCCGAATCTCAGCAGACAAAGAAAACAAATAAATTCTGGTCTGGATGTTCACGGCTGCTGCACTTTGTCTTGTGTCAAAAGCTGAAACAACAAAAAGCTCAGAGGAAAAGCACTGACTTCATAAATAAACCACTGCACTGTGTGTGTGTGTGTGTGTGTGTGTGTGTGTGTGTGTGTGTGTGTGTATATAAGAGAGAGATTTACCTCAGCCACTGCTGCTTGCTCTCCATATTATAGAGGAAACAAGCAGCAGGAGATTATGGGTGTTTTCACACTCAGTCTCCTAAAAGTGGACCAAAAAGTGGACCAAGAGAAAACAGACTCACTTCTGTTTGTGTTCATATTGTGAAAGAGGACTGGGTTCTTTTTCTGGTCCACTTAAGAATTAACATAGTGTAAATAGCTCTAAGACATTAGATGACTAACTTGTCACATGACAGTGCATAAGATGCAAGGATGAGTTTGTAGTTGTTTCTAGTTGTTGCCATGGTGCCATGTGAGTGGCAGCCAGTTTGACAGCATTTTTATTTTCTTATTTTTGCCTCTTTTTACCTAAACTTTTCAACATTTTAACTAAAACCGTTCTTCCTTTTTATCTGGCTTTTTTCTCTGGCTTTTTCTTTTTTTTTTTTTTCGCCTGCTTTTTTTTTTTTTTTTACTGACAACCAGAGAGCTCTGGAGCAGTTGCCCTATTGTTTCTCCAGTGTTCAGCCGATGACACTGTGCTGCTCAAAGATATGACCCAACAAGAGACCCCAGATCCTGGGGGAGATGAGGTGGAGGAGAAGGTGGATGCAGAACAGGAGTAAAGAGTGGTGAGATAAAAAGACAAACCATCAATATCGCCAGTAACTATGGGGAATGTACGATCTCTAACCGTAAGATGAAGAACTGACGGCGCTGAGCAGCCGACAGAGCAGCATCATGTGTCTCACTGGGACCTGTCAGAGGACAGGAACGAGTCCAGCAAGAGGAAGGATGTGGAGATAGTGATGTTTATTAAGGAGAGATGGAGTAAGCACATCAGATGCAGAGCATGTCAGTGTTACTGAGCAGCGCATATCATAGGACATTGAGCTGTTCGCTGTTGATATTTGGTCGTACTACATCCAGAGGAGTTCTCACAAGTCATTGTGATAACTCGTTGTCGGGCCGACGCTACAACTACCTGTGAACTCTGTCGTGTCCCAGCTGAAAACATCAACCCACAAGTCTTCCTCCTCATCTCTGGAGACTTACACTTTTTCCTTTTCATATAAACTATTTATTTATTTTTCTGTTAACTATTTTATTTTCTGTTAATCTGTTTTCATATTTTTTTTACGCTGTTAAACAGATAAATTTCCCCTTGAAGGACAAATAAAAATATTCTATTCTAGTAAACATGTTGACAGGGAATAGTTGGACAGTGAAAAATATAATTAAATTATACAGGACAGCTAACAAACAAGCCTTTTTGGTACATAGTCCAGGTGAGTGGAAAATGTTTACTGAATAAATGTAATACAGAAAAATTTTTTTTTACAGGTTTAAATGAGATGGTCTCGTCTATGCAGGAGCTCTTCTTTATGTCCTTGACAAATTTTAGGTCTATATAATATTATACACGTTTACGTTTCATGATGCTACTGACCCTTGCAATAAGAAAGGTATTTTCAGAAAAATTCAGCTATATTTTATACGCTGCAGATAAATCTACTTCAGTCCATTTAAAAACATTTTTAAAAAAGTCCTCACTGCTCCTACTACTCTGGTCATGTGACCCTAATCTTTAACTGTACGTCCACATCACAAACATCGCTTGTGATGCAATGAATCTTGAGATATGTTGGACTGAGGGATCCAACTGTTGTAGTCTTCACACTTCAGGTAAAGTAGTTCACAAAGGGCCTCGTGGTTGCAGGTTTTTGTTCCAATCAGTCAAGAACACACAGTTTAACCACTCAGCTGTCTAAAGACTGAGTTCAGAAACCTGCAGCCACAGGGATCTTTGTGGAATAGTTTGCCAACCCCTGATCTAGTCTCCACCATGAGGTATACGACCAACGAGTCCAGACCTGTAAGGACAAGCTGAAGACCGACACACAGCTCTGGTAACTCTACTAGTTATTGTCATGTTTTCCAGATTAAACCACTACAACTCACTGTAGTCCATGAAAGCCCCATGTTCGTGTCTGTTTGCTGAAACGTTGTGCCCGTCAGTGCAGCCTGGACAGTGTCACAGTGTGGGCTCTGTCTAATTACTGAGTCGGAGGGCGGTGAAGCTCTGAGGCCGTGATGATGCTCTACAGTGTGTCAGCTGCTAATGAGGCTGTTTGACCTGAGAGAAACGCTGTAATATTCACCTCGGTCGGGTTCTAAGTTGATTTTATGTTTAATCAGAGGTCATGGCTGCAAGAACTGTCAGGTCCAATACAGAGACAGGTCAGAGAGATGACATCAAGAGAGAACAGAAGCTCCTGGTCTGAGAAAAACAGGCAGTGGAAAAACAAAAACCTGCTAAACCCTCAGAGTTAGCACAAATAATACTACAAAGTTAGCACAATTAACTCTAGTTAAAGCTGTAAACAGCACTTCTTTACATGATAAGTATGATCACATCTTTACATGATCAGAATGATCTGATGTGGATCCTGGTCCCGGTCCTGGTCCTGGATCAGGTCTCAGTGAGTCTGATGTGATCCCACGTTATTTATTAATAATCTTTATAGTTTGACAGCAAGTTAAAACATTCAGTCTCTGCTAGCCAGCCTGTTGTTAGCTGTCAAACAGGAGACAGGAGTCCTGGTCCTGAACCATCGCCACCTGCAGGCTGAGGCATGGAACTGCAGTTCAGACAGGAAGGGCTGCAGCTAGCTGGTTAGCAGCTGCTGACATTTCAAATTAAAATCCTTTCGGATAGCAACTGATAAATCAATATCAGCCCAATATCAGTCTAAACATTCACAATCTGATTGAGACATAAGACACAAATCACAACTTCCTGTCAGGACTTTCAGAATAAAATCAGTGTGGAAAGGAAGTGTTTGACCTGTAGCCGCAAGTTGAAGTGACAGAATTTGTGTCCATGGCAACCAAATATACAGCTGAAAACAAAAACAAACAAAAACATTGTGACATCATCTGGTAGCATCTGCTGGAGAGTCTCAGCAGGGAAAATGCAGCAAGGTCAATCTGTAGTCACGATGACAGACATCAGATCATACACAGTCAGTAGGAAATCTTCTTTAAAGTTATAATATTCTTTTTCAGGCAACAGATGTTCTGACTGAAGTGTGTGATCATTTTGTTGATGTGGTTGTGAAGGCATTATTGTACCGAGAATGACAGTAATCCAATCACAGAGGCACAGGAGCATGGATTCATTTCTCTTTTCTTACAAATATCTCTTCATTATTGTTGTTCCATGAAACACAGCACGACGAATGCGAACAAATCAAGTCTGACACCTACACTCTGAGTGTCGAGTCCCAGAGTCACAGCACAAACAGTCCAGAGGCGGAGCAGTCGCTTTCATTAACAGCTGACCTCACACTTCTCTTTGCTTTGACTGTGACAAGAGGCAGCGACAACAACACCATGCAGCTGCCTAAGCTGCGAAAGCTGAGCTGAGAGAAGAAATTCTGCTGTTTGACTAAGTTTGTCACCAGTCTGATCTGAACAAAAAGAGACAAAGAATCAAAACAATAAAAGACCGGTCAGTTATGTCAGTGGGGTGTTAGCTAGATGTAGCAGAAATGAAACACAGCCCACCGGGGGCACCAAATGGGTTTTTTTATTTTTTTCATTTCCAGACTTATCCCAGACTTACAGACATCTCACACTGACATCTCTCAGGTCAGTTTACCAGATTCCTGGCAGCTTCGTCTGGTTTTACTTAACTTGATTCGCATAAACAGAGTTGCTACATTATGGACGTCTGCAGGTCGTCTGAATCACTTTCACCTGAAGGACGTCAGTGTTCAGTTCACACATGAACGTTCTGTAAAATCAGAATCTTCAGGTTGAACTGAGCCACTGATCAGTAAGTTCTTGTTGCAGTGCAGCTGTTCACCACAGAGCAGATGTCAGATATCAGCTCTGGTTTTTACTACTTCAACCTTTTAAAGTGTTTGTGCTGTTTCTCCACAAATTTCAATGTGCTGAACGTCAGCTTGTGTTGAGAGTTCTCACTAAAGCTGAAGCCAAAGTGACTTAGAGTCCATTAAACAAAGAAAGAAGCTGCTTCTTACGACAGATACATCAGAGTGATTGTGATCAGATGAGACAGGAAGTGCTGCAGAGTTTACACCCTAATCAACACATTAATGGAACAAACTGCACAGTCAACATTAAGAAACAATTAAGATGTGAAACCACCACCTGAAAACAAAACAGAATAAGGAAAACATGACGCAAAGAAGTCCAACTCTTTCCACAGCAGTTTCTAGTGGACATACAGCTGAAGACGACGCAACAGTTCTTCCATGACTCAGGAAAACTCGCTCTCACCACCGATTATCTCATGACAAACATTTTTGTGAGTGTGTGTTACCTGTCGACCTCTAGCGCCTCACCTGGCATGCGTTGTACAGCAGCTGGTGTTCAAACTTGCGGATGCCGAGGATCTGCTGGAACATCTCATACAGCTGCTCCTTGCTGAGGATGAGCTCCGACACGGCGCTCAGGTGCGCCCGCTGAGGCTGACGCCGCATGTCCTCGTCCCCCCGGTAGATGGCGTCATATTTGGCGATCCAGGAGCTCAGCACGGTCTCTTTACTCAGGCCGTCGATCTCCGGGAGGCTGCGGATGCGCCGCTCGATGTTCTTCTTGAAGACCTCACGGAAGTCGTTGGCCGAGCAGCCGCCGCTCTGAACCATCCGGGAAACACGCTCACTCTTCAGGAAACCCTGCGGAGGACAGCGACAGTGATGACTGATCGGTTACTTAACTGTGTTGGCAGACACAGGGTCTGCTGGGAACGAAACGGAACTGAAATGCAGCGCACCGTGTGTTAATGAAGGAAACCACAGACGTTACTAATGAATGAAACTAACTGTCTTTGTTGTAAAACGGTGATGGAGTGAAACAGCACAACAAACGAATGAGGCCTGGTTCTTTCAACATACACTTAACATCTGTCTCACAGCTTTGACCTTGTTGTTACAGAATATAGATGAAGAGCTTCATTGTTAAGCAGCATGTAAGAAAACTAACAGATGTAGTGAACTCTATTCAGACATCTGGGCTGAGTGTAAATGGGACCTGTATTCCAACAGTCACATTTCTGGCTTTAGGCAGCAGCTGTTTGTCCACAGTGACTGTCACTGAGCTGCAGCATCAAACAACCTCTCAACCGCTGCTTCACCTCGTCCTGTTTGTCGCTGTGAAACTGATTCAGGACACAGAAAATTATCCTGTAGTTTTCTTTTGTGCACATTCAGTTTCTCTAACCAGCTTCACGCCAGAGATCAAAGATCAGATGCTTTTTTTTTTTTCTTTCTGCTATTTAATGTGAACACTAACTGTGTCTGGAGGATTTTATGTCACACTGTCACCACATTGACCAAGTTACCATGTTCATGTTTCACATTCAGAAAGAAATCAATGCGATCCATCGACTCTGAATATGTTTCCATGACAGCTGAAATAAGATAAGATGTATGTGTTTATATGTATAAGTTAAATGTAGAGTTTCTAACACTTTCAGACATCTGCACCACCTCTTCAGTCTAATTATGTTCTCAGTCTGAACAGATTACTGTAAATATGAAAACATTTTATTCACATCCTGATGTAGTTTGCAGTAGGAAACAAGGAAACAAAGCTACTAATGAGCTGATAAGAATAAACAGGTAGATATAAAGATCTGTAAAGAAACACTGAACTGTAAACAGTCCTCAGGTTTTTGTCTCTGAAGCTCCATCTGTCCAAATTCAGCCGATATCTCCCGGAAAGCTGCTGCCGGAAAAAAAGCTGGTTTATTCTCTGTAAAAAAAAAAAAAAAAAAATCTGAATAATTCTGATAATAAAACACCTCAAAAGTCAGAGGAAAAGGGTAATTAACAGAACAAAAGTAAAGGTGCATTGAAGTTATAAAGCTTTAGATTTCATGCAGCGATGAAAAGCTCCCGGGAGCCGAGCAGGTACGAGTCATGTAAGTGGGAAACAACCTGACCAGACGTTCATGCAATAATAAGATTTATGAGGCCCAGTGGGATAAAAACACAGTGGTGAGTGTGTTTCCGCCTGCACACATTCTGTGTGATTATACATAATGGAAAACTTCTCCAGGGGCAGAAACTATGGCAGAGTCTGCAGATTTAAAAGTGAACAAAGATCCAAGATTTCCTCCATCAGGAGACTCTATTCAGCCTGTTTGATTAAATGGTCTTTGTTAGAAAGAGAATTATACACAGACACAATCTTTTTGTTAAGATAATCACTGTGATGATTATCACTGTTGTTTTATGTATTTATGTTACAAAACCAGCGCGTAGGGGTAAGGGAAGTAACATAAAAACCAGGTGGAAAATGGTGGATTGACAATCAAATTTAATAAGGCGGTAAATCAGGGGGGGAACAGAAGGAGGAGCCTTTTGTTGTTTTATTGTTAATCAAAATCCAAACAAAACACAAAGGAAAACAGAGGCCTGTACTACGAAGCAGGATTTGTTCTTATCGCGGTAACTTCAGGATTAACTTGGTGTTTTCCGTCCTGCAAAGGTGGTTCACATCTTACCGAGGTAAGTCTCCATGGTAACTGATGCTGAACGGCTAGCAGGTTATGTTCCAGATCAGAGATCGGCGCCTATAAAAGCCCCGCCCTCCAACCAATCAGTTCTCTTAAAAATGGCTCGTCCATTTCCCATGGAGCTCGGTGCGCGGATTGAGAGAAGGTCTCTGAGGAGGACCAGGGTTTTTAGAGACCAGCAAGATTATTTATTGGAGCATATCACTTATATATCTGTGAGCGTCAAGTGTTGCCAGTGTCAGTGTTTGTGAATTTTAAAGATAATGTTTGACACGGAGAGAACTGTTTAGTGACAGGCATCAAACGTTACTTTAGGTTTAGTGTGAGACCACGTAGCGGACTACAACGCTCGCTAAATTTGCGTCACCGTCAAACTCTGACAGCCAACGTTAGCTTAACAGCTAGCTGGTGAGTTTTTATCACCTACTTCTCGTTCTCTCTTTAACCGGGAAGAGGGGGGAAAGAAATTCAGTGAATAGTTTGTGACGTGACGTCACCTACGAGATTATTTGGTTTGCAGTCGAACAAGTTGCGTGTTTTCAGAAGAATATAAATCAACACTCTCACTCACACTAATAGTTATTATTTAAATTAATATACAGCATATGTGTGATTCAAGTCAAAGCGAATCATAGAATCATTCATTTCTATCTCTCCACTGACTACGATTCTTCTTTTTTTGTCAATCTAAGGACCCAGTAGGTCAACCAGAAGGGGCGTGATCTATGAAGAAGTCAACAGCACTAGACTAAAAAGAAACATATTGCCCCCTATTGTTATGGCGGTGAATTGCAAACACAAGTTATTCAAACGCGTGTTTGAAGCGCTATGTGAGGAATCTGATTAATTGCTCTGGGCCACGTTAACACGGACGGAATGTGGTTTTAATGTCGCTTTAATTGTTGCCATGTAAACGGCTCTTCGACCCAATTGATTTCAATCTGACTGAGAAAAAAAAAATGTTCCTGTAAACACACTCACCGATTTACCACCACGATGAAGTATCTAGTCAAAGATTGAGAAGAGGTCCAGGCTAGATGAGACAAAGTATCAAAGTCTAGTGAAAAGATTCAGATAATCTTGTACAAAATCACTTTCACAGCCAGTGGAGGCTGCAGTCAGCAGGTCTGCTGCTTTAGAAATATTAGAACAAGAAAAGGCTGACAGACTTATGTCTCAGCAGGACCTAAACGTTTGCTGCTGTTAAGAAAAAAGAATTGAGCATACATTTTATGTTTTACTGTGAAGAATCCAAACCACTGTACATTTCACAGCTCAGGAAAAGAAACCGGATTTGTCGGCTGCATAATCATTTTAATGATCAGAGAATTCGAGTGATTTAAGGGAGTGATTAAGTTGAGTGATTTATTCAATTCAACTGTACTTCAGTTCCATTTTATTTGTGTAGGGTCAAATCATAAAAACATTTATCTCAAGGCATTTTACAAAATAATAGAACAGGAAAAAGCAACAGTTCCCGCAGTGATCGGCACTTGGCGACAATGGAGAGGTAAATGGACAGTGGAGATTGACGGTTGGGCTCCTGGCTGCGTGCTGGTACATGACGTGAGCTATAACAGCTAATACCATGGAAACAAGAGGCACGGCACTAACATTAAGTAGCTGCTGCTAGAAGCTGTAATCTCACTGTGGCGAAGAAGTGCTACTGTTTGAGTGTATACATGTTATGAATATGTGTTAACACGGACTCAGGAGTCTGACTCATGCTGGGTTTCGAGAAGCCAAAAATTTAAATATTGTCACATTGGTCAACGAGTTCAACCATCTGTTGGTCCTCCTGCTGTAGAGAAGTCTTTTTATTGCTCTGTGTTTTATTGTTTCCATAACTGCCTTGGGACTACATGTTATATATATTATTAATGGAAGGACTTTACACCCCCTCATTTATTTATTTTTTTCTTTTTTGAGAAATTATTTTCATGTCAACGTATATGCTGATAATACAGGTATATCTGTTATAGACTCATCAGGTGATAAAATCAGCAAACCAATAATTTGTAAATATGCACGATCTACACTTCAATTCAATTTTTTTCAATTCAGTTTTTCTGTATTTTTAACCCCGTTACTCACAAAACTCATTCCGTGGAGACAAACCGTTACGTCTGAAAACATTTTTGGAGGAAATCTTAAAACAAAAATGAAGATTTCAAATCAAGACAGCGGCGCTCAAATATGCGACACACACTGACGCTCTACCACAAAGTGGTCACACACACAAACGACACATCCTGACCGAAGCACGTGATCGGCCTCAGACTGTTGTGAGGAAACGCCGCCTCCTGAGAGCGTTAGACCTGCGGAGCGTGAACCAACAGCAGATGGAGAGGAACCTCCACAAGCTGTGAGAGTAACGACTCGGAACCAAACCCACTCGAATCTGAAGAGTCTTGACGAGGAGAGAAAAGAGAAAACAAATGTGGCGGTGTCGAACAAATCAGCGGTGAGAATTTCAAATCGGTGGGGGTGGGGGGCACAGAGAGACGTCCTCTTTATTGCGATGAATAGAAATGGCCGCCACTGAGTGGTTGAAGTGGGAGTTGACAGATGCAGCTGCCTCCAGAGGAGTCTGCTAACAACCGCTAATCTCCTCTGCATTCAACACAAACTGTTGAGAACAGAGAACACAGACATTTCATGGCTCCTGCTGCACTTTTTTTTGTCGTTTGTTCAGATGAAAACCAAGTAAAGCCAAGAAACACTGCTCCGACTCCGCGAAAAATCATCACTATTATCAATCGTAGCTTCTGTTTAAACATGTGTTCACTCTGGTGTGTGACAAACAGGATTGAAACTGATGAATCTGTGTCCCCAGTTTTAACAAGCTCCTGCAGATTTTTCCGCCGACGTGAGTCACAGTTTAAAACCAGTTTCACAGACTCTCAGCGAGGAGAGCAGCGCAGTGAGAGGCTGATCTATAGTGATGAAGACATATTAGAAACCTGGAGAGTTTAATAAGAAGTGACTCCTAAACAAATTAAATGTGGTGTTGAGATATTCTCACTGTCAGTAACTACCACAGCTTTGTCACGGTACACACCAGAGTCTGTTGGCTCACTGATGCGTAAACTTGCTTCATTCTCTAGAAAAAAAACCTCACAACCTTTTTTTCAGCAGGATGACACAAAAGGTGTAAAAAAATTGGAGGGCTAGAAACCAAACTGCTAAATTTAGATGCTCAATCCAGTTAAATTACTAGATTGACCATTTTTCAACATTTGGAAATGTTGGGAAATTATGTTATGTATTGTTAATTCAAAGACATGTTTATACATCAACTTGTAATTATTGCTCTGTTTTATATTTTATTTTTTATCATCGCCTTTATTAAGTCACTGTCTTGGTGATTGTATTTTATAATAATATCTTAAGCTTTGTGTAAGATACTGGATGCCTTAATTTCCCTTTGGGATTAATAAAGTATTCATGCATCCATCTATCCATCTATCTACCTATCTATCTATCCATCTATCTATCTATGCAGTTTGGGACAAGAGCCATTTTTAATTCAGGTCTAACAGGAGTAGGATTATTTGGCTTTGAGTTTGACTTCACTCTGAAATGGAAAAACTCAACAGCACGTTTTTGCGCAACAACGAGCGATTTTGTCATGTCTTGACATTTAGCTGGACACGTTTTTATTCTGAAGCCATTTACAGATGAAAGTCACACACTGATCAAACAGTTAACAAGGCCAGTTTGTGGTTCAGTAGTTAGATTCAATGAGATGGGAAAGAGCATCCAAACACAAGAACTGTACCTTTTCAAAGTTTAACACTTACATCATCTCTAAATAAAAAAACGATGACTTAAGTTGTCCCAGAGTAACACCCTGTGGAACACCTTTGTTAACGCTCATAACAGCTTTCATCTTTCCACTGAGATCATCTGTAAACCACTTGCATGATTTTTAACTAAACCCAGTGGATTTTGGACATTTCAAAATAACCTGATGATTGATATTATTATCTTTACTACCATGAATGTTATTATTGCTGTTGAGTCAGAGATAAACCAGTGAAAGATGTTGAAGTTGCCATCACCTTACCCCAATCTAAATCATGATGGATAAGAGTTCTACTGACTAAGGTAACCAGATGTATAAATGTAGGGAAATATACATTCACATTTTGCCATTAAATATATTAAACAAATCATCAGAGACTGTTAACCCTTAAAAACATTAATGCATCTCTGTCAAAACATTCCAACAAAGTCAGATTGCTGCTTGTAAATCATTTTCCAACTTGGACCAGTCTCTTTGACCTGTGATCCCTCCATAGCGTTGTTCCATCTATAGATTTATGATTGGATTTTGTGTGTGGATCATCTTTTTCCCATTAATTTGTACAAAAATAAAACACAGAATGATGTTGTGTGTTACTACATACTACAGCTCATTTCCTAAAAATTAAAGCTTCAAATTAAAACACTCGATACAAAGAGACATATGTCTGAGTTTCTAAGAGGATTAAGTGACGGGCTGTTCAGGTTTATTTAGCCGTCCAGGTGAAACAGGAGGAAGATTTGTTCCACAAACATCAGAGTCATGTTTCATTTTCTGTTGAGCTCCTAATCCTATTAAGAGCAACTGAAAGAATAACCAGGGAGGCAGGAAACGCTGCGACACAGCATCAGTCATGAACACCGGGTTAGAAACACCGATATTAATCAAACTTGTTCCTTCAGGCTGAATCACAATAAGCTGTTTTTTTTTTTTTTTTACATTATTGCAATCAGCTTACCAAGTGTTGACCATTACAAGCTCACTGTTACCGAGTCTTTTTTTAATGTCTTAACCAACACACACACATCAGTTGTACCAACCAGTGCCCAAGAACATGAAAAGGAAGACCAACCCCTGAAGGAGGCACTCACCACTTGTGGATACCCTGACTGGACCTGAAAACTGCCACAAGATCCAAGAAGGAGGACACCAACCCAAAGGAGGGGAAAGAACAGAAAGATTTGCGCAATAATATAGTAATCCCATATGTGGCAGGAGTGTCCAAGAAACTCAGGCGGATCACCAGCAAAAACCAGATCCCTGTGTTCTTCAAACCTGGTAACACACTCAGACAGAGACTGGTCCAATGTAAGGATGACTGCAAGGACCTTTACATCTGGGAAACAAAACAAACCCTGGACAAACGCATGGCTCAACATAGAAGAGCCAACTCCTCAGGACAGGACTCAGCAGTCCACCTACATCTGAAGGACAAGACGCAGATTTATACATCTTGGACAGGGAAAAAAGATGGTTTGAAAGAGAAGTGAAAAAGTGATCTACGTTAAAATAGAGGAGGTCTGCAACACCATCTGCCTCAGGTGGGAAAACTGTGGACACCCCACCCCAGATGAGTTGGTCCAGTTGACTCTGACTCAACTATTGGGGCAAAAACGTCAAGTGTTCACGGCCCGGCAACCAACACGGTGAATCATCTTCAGGCTTCGACTGTTAACAAATCACAAGCAACATATTTCAAAATGTTTGGTTAGAAAGTTTTAATACAAATAAAAACACTAGTTTATGTTTATTTATAATTCACGTATGCTACTAAAATAACAGGTACAGCTCACTCACTAGAGACGAGTAAAACGTTTTTTTTTTTTGTTTTTTTTTTTTATGGCTGCAACCAAATAACAGTCAAGTTGGTCAATAGTTATAATCAATTAATAGTCAAGTTAATTTTCCTTGGTCGTCTGAAGCCAAATTGTAACACGACTGCATCACATGTCCAAGCAATCACTTCATGTTTACAGGAATGGAACTAAAACAGTGACGTGCTTCTACAAAACAAACACAACTTTAATACGGCTTGATCACTAAAACTGCAATTTGTGTAAATAACAAAACTGTGAGATAAAGGATTGTTTATTTCTTTTCGATAATATTAGTGTTGTTATTCAAAGCTTAAATCCTCATGCTGCTGCTTTTCACTGTAGTCTATTCATTAAACACATTTTCTGCCCGTCTCACTGCCTGAAGTTAATGGTCATATAGCATAAAAATAACACTTAGTCGGTTCTTCATCAGCCTGTCACCATGTGAAGATCGCTGCGTTTCGCAGCCTTTCACAGCCGCCACCGTCAGCAGATGGTAAAATGGTCATTATTTAATAATAGTGACGGGCATGAAGACGGACTAATGGAGGGGCCAGTGGCTCGTTAACGGGCACAGATTATTCTTCCATGGCAGCATAATTACTGTTTTCACTCAGGCTGATTGTCTTCTGTCGGAGCCGAGATGGACTGCAGACCAACACAACACTGAGCATTGGTACAGGATGAAACCGTCTCGCTGCATCTGAGCCATGAACTCTGAAATAATCATCCACATGACCATATGTTCCCTCCAATTATCAACATCAACACAAAGAGGAAAGTGGTGCAAGAGGAAAAGTGGTGTTGTTGGGATGCTGCTGATTTTCTGTGACTGATTAATCTCACAGGACTTGGACTTGTCAACAGGTCTGTACATGGACCTGCTGACTAGACTAAATATATAAAATGCCAGGGACTGATGGGTCTGCTGTGTGTGTGTGTGTGTGTGTGTATAAAGGTCACTCTATCCTTGGCAGCTTCGTGCCTCCTCCTGAGCCTGGGAGGGTGTCAGACCCCCCCACCCGGACGCCCTCTGAGCCTAGATCAACACCCCCCACCCTTAGATACTGTAACCGTAACCTAGGCAAATATTATCAACTACTATGTCTTTCGTTTCATTTCCATAAACATTTTTGCACTGAGGGTTAATCTTGGGGTCTTTGATGGTGATTGTCTACAGTCACGTGTCTTCAGCTCACGCTGCTCTAAGATCAATTATCATATTCTACAAGTTATACAGATGCAGATGTGTGTCAAAACCAATGGCTGTATAAAAAGATGGACAACATGACAGCTCAGTAAACTTAAAACCATCTGCATCACCCACTGGTGGCTGGTTGTGCTTGTTCATCATCAAAGTCCACGTCAGACAAACGCTTCTGTCAGTTTAGGTCGTTCTGATCGCACTGATGTTTGTTCAAGTCTTCATGTTTCTCATCACTTTGGTTTCAACTACTTATGTAATGTTATAAACACAGATGGAGACATCATGATTGACAGCTGACACCGACTCCTGATTGGTCGGGATCAGGGCTTTGTTACCACAGTTCCACTTCCTGATCACTGCTGCACACACGTTTGATGTCGAAGCATTAAGATGGCAGTGCCTGTGTGTGGGATGTTTAGGCGGAGGGAAGTGGAAGTTTTCAACCATATTCATTTACAGTAGCCATCTTTATGCACAGTTGGCGTCTTTATATTCAGTCAGTGGTGGAAACTGTAAGAAAAAAAAATCATATAATATCTTTTATTAGACTTTCCAAGACACAGACATAGTCCGCTGTCATAAAAACAGTAAAGAATAATATTATAATATATTACACTAATGCTTGACGACATGAAGGTCAGGTTCAGATTAAACATCAGACCTATGCAGACCTGGTCATCAGTCAGACCCCCTGTCTCTGCTGCTCTCTGGTTTCTATAGAACCCTCCATTTTGTCTGCAGATACAAATGTCACCCGTTATTATTAATGAATCGATCAGCAGGAGACTTCCTGCCTCCCTGCTGTTCAAATTAATTGGGGCTTTAAAATTTCACTAAATTATTTACATGCCAGCGGAGCGTCGCACTGCAAAGCCGGGAGATTAAAAAGGCCTCTGAGTGTCACAGCGGCGGTGATCAGTTAATTCTTCATCAGCACAAAGGAGCCTGAACTCGGTCCAGCTCTCGGCTGACGCATTGCATTGTCTAATCCAAAACATGAAGCCTAAACATCCCACACACAGGAACTGCCATCTTAATGCTTTGACATCAAACGTGTGCGCAGCAGTGATCAGGAAGTGGAACTGTGGTAACAAAGCCCTGCTCTCTGACCAATCA
This sequence comes from Polydactylus sextarius, assembly GCA_016801845.1. Lineage (NCBI taxonomy): Eukaryota > Metazoa > Chordata > Actinopteri > Polynemidae > Polydactylus > Polydactylus sextarius. Next base: position 13,470,896 of record CM028921.1, on the reverse strand, counting down.
GGAGATCAGCTGTCAGCTGTCAATCATGACGTCTCCATCTGTGTCTATCACATAAGTAGATGAAACCAAAGCGATGAGAAACATCAGTTTGATCAGAGCGACCTAAACTGACAGAAGCGTTTGTCTGACGTGGACTTTGATGATGAACAAGCACAACCAGCCACCAGTGGGTGATGCAGATGGTTTTAGGTTCACGTAGCTGTCATGTTGTCCATCTTTATATACAGTCATTGGTTTTGACACAAATCTGCATCTGTATAACATGTAAAATATGATAATTGATCTTAGAGCAGCGTGAGCTTAAGACACGTGATGAGGGAACCATTCTGTTACACTTCCTCTTCACCGCCCCACCATCAGCTGTGGATCATCTCCTCTCATACGTCCCTTCATGCATAAAACATGTTTCGGCTCGATATTAAAATGTCTCCTTCTCCTCCGTCAAGTCGCAGCGGAACGCTTCATAGATCACCATAAAAAAAATTTTGATTTCTTTGATCGCAGACAAAGAAAAAGTCATTAGCACACGAACCATCTCTGCTCCGAGCTCAACAGATCAATAATATCTGCGTTTGTGAGAGAGATAAAATGTCTGTTTTCACTGAAGTAAATATAGCTCACACATGGAAAGGAAATAGAAAAAGGCGTTAAAATAATAACACAGTAACAGAAAGAAACTGAGGTCCTCAATTACTCTACAAAACTAAATCAAGTCACCTCATTTTTCCTCAGTGAGCAGGACTGGTTCAAATCATTGACACAACGTTAATGTGTGTGTCTGGATATTAGCAGATGGATCATGTGACCTACATCTGAGTCTGTCATTACAGACGTAGTAATGAATGTGGATGAGTTCAGCAAAAAGAATAAGCCTTTAGAATAAAGTAAAGTCCTGCTTTGTATGAAGGATAATTTTTAGAGAAACGTGACTGTGATGTGATTTCGGTGAAATTCAATATAGTTTGTTGTTTCGCGGTGAAAGCTTCTCACTGCCCTCGACGACACAAACACACTAATGTCTCCTGAATTTAGAGAAACATCAGTGACACCGAGATAAAGACTCATTCACATCAGTCACAGAATCATTACAACAACTTGACTTAAGATGGAAAGCACAGAAAAACAGAAAAACATACAACCGAATGTTTTATTTTCTCCCTCGTCACACTGTGGATAGATTTTAATACCCAGCGGGATGCAGGTTCAGAGTGACCATGTGTGGTAGATCATCTTCACTGAACTGATCTGACATTTTGTCCTAAAACCCAGTGACTTCATGTTGAACAGAAGCTTGATGATGAGCAGATTGAAGAGACAAGTGTGAGCTTCTTCATCTCCCTCAAGTGAAGCTGCACTGTCTGGTCACTTTTTCCTCTCTGAAGCTCCTCCTACAGTATCGGAGTAAGGCCGAGTTCAACATGCACATAACGTAAAACATTTAATTAAACAGAAACAGACGTGCTAAACTTCCTTTTACATGACGTCAGCCTTACAACCACTTATGGTGGCTTTTTAAATGGGCGGGGTTTATATAAACGTTGTTGATGATTGGGTAACACACCTGGAAGACTTGTTGGAAATTGTTTCACAACTGTCACAGTTTGTGAATCCAACATCGCCGGGTCTTAGACTCTGATTTTAGAAGTATGTATGTAAAATCCTGAAGGATGCTGACAATCTGTGTGATGTATAATCTAATCTCTATGACTATATATGTCGATGGATTCAAATGAAGTAACGTGAAAAGTGTTTTCCGCTTGATGAAACACCAGCTGATCTCCAACAGACCACGACTAGCATGAAGATTTTTCAGACGCATCTCTTCTATTAAACATGAGACAAACAAATGAGTCGACGGCAGAAGCAATAAAAAAAAAAAAAAAACTCAGCACAGTTAAATGAAATGCCACAAATGATTTGCAGCTTCTGTCTGGGCCAGACTCTCATTTGTGCTTTTTTTAATCTTTGGTTTCTGCTGGACAAAAAAAAAAAAGAAAGAAAGAAACAAAAACTGAGGAAAGAGATGAAACTTTGGTTTGTGGAGGAGTCGAGTTTTAAAACAGGATCCTGAGAGAAGATGGGAGGACGTTACTGACGCTCACCTTCCTCATTCCTGCTCTGATCTGAGCATCTTCACTGATCAGCAGCTTCATTTACAAAAGTCTCGGTTTTAATTGGGGGTGGTGGGTGTTCCCGGTGACAAGGACATGTGGTTAAAGGACAGCAGGAAATGTCACAGTCCTTCACAGCGACAGACGAACAGGACGCTCTACTTCACGGCAGCAACAGCGTTGAGTCATCGTCACCTCCCACTGACGGCGACACAGCCAGCGGTCGCAGCCCGAAGCCACCGCTCTGTCATCACTGTCACTCTCCGTCTCATCACCGTAAACATCATGGAGGAATCATGTTCAACACCTCTCAGCTAAAATCAACAGGCCCACAGAGCTGATTTAACTCCGACTTTAACTCTGACCTGAGGGCACAAACTCAGTTCAGGTTAAACGATGTTGTTATAATTCAATACTCAGACTGTTAAACAACAAACAAAAAAAAAAAAAAAAAATCGCGCAGATTCCTGATTTGATTCTCAAAGATGAAGCTAATTAAAACTTTTTATTCCATTTCACCTCAGCAAAAAAAATGATGAAGGTTTGATCTGACACTTTCGGTGCGTCTCCTGCTGAGGAGACAGAGCTGAGGTGAAAATCAAACAGCACAAACACAGAGCTGAAGGAGGAAATGTTTAAAGAGTCGTAGCTTCATTATGTTCAAAAACGATACAAACTGCCTGTTTACTTCAAACACTCCACCCACAGCTCCCTGCAAATCCACTTTGCTGCTGCATCAGCAGGCAAAGAAACAAACAGAGGAACAGAGGCCTCCCACTCACTGAGGAACACAGGCACTACATATACATACATACAAATACATATACACGTGTATGTTCCAAGATTTGTAAGAACACCTATCGTCATATTTAAAATGCATCATTATTTTGAAATTCCTGTGACATATCTGTGTTACTGCTTCCATCCAAGCTCCTCCTCCTACTGCCCCTTCCTAAACATTCAAACAATGCTAGTAGCCTAGTGCCAGGCAGGTCACGGCAAGTAGCCAAGAAAAACAGGATGAGGACGTTTAGTCGCCTCTCAGGAATAAATCAGCGGTGTGGAAGGATTCTGGATTTCAGAAAAGATTCAACAGACAAAATACCGTACTGTCAACCTGTGTGCACAGAAGAAGAAGAAGCAGGACACTGACCCCCGTGTTAGACACCTGCTCATTAGCTTTGACCAGTTGATTTCCACTAAAACTGAGCTACAACTCTAAAAGACTCTGAGTGTGACAGCTGATCAACAACACAACGTCTAGTTTGATTCTAAAATTGTCAAATTATATTTTACTTGTTTTTTGTGAGTTGATATGAACTGATTGTGTTAAATGGATATATGATATCGTCTCATATTGTCCCATTTCTAATGACCGTTCAGGGTGTTTATCCTGCACTAATGAGCAGCGGGGCATACCAGACCTTAGTTGTCATGGTAACGGTAATTGAGAAGAGGTCATGGTTAGGGAACAAAGACAGCTTGAAGAACAAGAATGAAATGGTCGGTTTATGAAGACAGGATGATTAAAAAAAAGTGTGTAAACGTAACATTGTGAGGACCAACTGTTCTTCCCAACACACTGAGGACACGTTTGACCAGAGGACACAAGGTTGACCAGAGAGGACAAGTTTGACTAGAAGACCGCTTTGATCAAAGGACACGGTTGACCAGTGGACATACGTTTGACCAGAAAACACGTTTGACCAAAGGACATGTATGACCAGAGGACAGCTTTGACCAGAAGACACAGTTGAAAGACGACATATGGTTGACGAGAGAACATACACTTGACCAAAGGACACGTTTTACCAGAGGACATACGTTTGACCAGAGAGGACATCCTGGTCTTTTACATGATGCCTTAAAGCTTAAACCAGTGCAAGCAGCAGATCTAAAGTCTGAAGCAGATCGGCTTATACCCGAGTAAATAAAACCCAGCTGGAGGCGGTTGGGAGTTGCAGCAGTTTCATGCAGAGCTGCACAAATGTCACCTGCAGCACCGGACTGCAGCTGCTTTAACACACTGAATTACAGGTCACACGCCTACAGTAGCATCGTCACCTGCTACTTGGTGGAGACTGTTCTCTACAGGCTGGGGTGAGTCTGCTCTGAGTGAACAAGACTGAGTATCTGGATCAAGTCTCACCTTCACATTCATGACAGAAAAAAGACGACGAAGAGAACACACCGACAGGAAGTTAAATCCACGAAGACGCAGGTGGAAACGATCACAGAGGGGCAGATCATCACACAGGAAGTAGAACACAAGACGGTACGCAACGAAAGAAACTTCAAAGGGTCAAAAGTAAAAGCAAACCTAAGGCCATGACACTCTGGACCTTACCATACCTTACTGACCTGCTACCACTAAGACCTGATCCTGGATCAGAGGCTAAGATGTCATAACTGACAGATTAGACTGACTCCTGATTGGTTGAGGCAGATGTAGAGGCAGGACTCACTGCTGCACAGATCTACACACATCTAAAACGCTTGGCTTCAAGTTTCAAAACACCTTTTTCATTCACACATTAAAACCTAACACGCGTTGCTTGAGTGACCGAAGGACGAGAATAAAAACACATCAGTCACATTATTCACAAATCTTTGTGAACATTGTACTTCCCGTGTTGTTAACATGGACATATGAAGCTTGTAGGTGTCACAGCTGCTGAAAAATCTTTTTTTTTTTTTAAAACCACAGAGCAACATTCAATCAGACCGGTTCGTTTGTGTCTGAGATCGTCTCATTATTACGACCTCACCACTGAACAGGAGCCACACTGAGGTAATTAAGGCCACTTTGCCTCGCAGGGGACGACTGATGGGCGAGGATTTCATTTCCCATTTCTCCCCAGAGCCTACACACACACAGTCGCGTTTTCATGCCTTCAGGGGACATTTCATTGACTTGCATTCATTTCCACCTGCAGACTTTCCTGGAAACCCTAGAGATTTCAACTATTGGTACCACTTGTCTAACCTTTAGCTAAACCTGATCCTAACCTTAACCAAACCTTACGTCATGTCTTCACCTTAACTTCTTGTTTTTTACATTATGGGGACCTGCTTTTTGTCCCCATAAGGGCAACAGGTCCGCATAATGTGGGAAAAACACATGCACACACACACACACACAGACACACCTGTGTGCAGCGAAGGAATCTACAGATATAGATAAAGATATCCCTTGGTGCTTTGAGCAGGTCGATAATGAAAACATCTGCAGAGAACGTCCAATACACCATCGTTTCATCATGGACTGTCACTCAGCTGAGCAGAGATTATCTCCGACTGAGCCGAGTTAAATCATGTGGAAAGACAGAAATCAGCTGCCGCGTGAAGCTGCTGGGAACAAAAAGAGACGACGTCCTGCCTCGGTGTCTCCGTCACATCTGTCACATATCTGTCATCATTATAGCTGATTCCAGGACCAGAACATTAAGCATTTCTAAATCGGGGATCTAAACAGGGATCGAAATCCCTGTTTCAGCTGTGAGCTTTATGTAAACATCATGTAAAAACACAGCCGCTTCATATCACCTGTACAGACAATGTCAGGTCACACGACAGCGCTTGGGTCTTAGTGGCAGCAGGTTACACAGGGTCCTGAGGTGCTCCAGCCCCAAATCCACCAACAGGAGGCATCAGATAGCAGGTGCATGGACGAGAGGTGGAGGATGAAACCACTTTAATCTCAATGTTACACCAACCAAGTTGGGAGCAGGGTGAAGGCAGCTGATACGAACTGACTCAACAAGCTCATCAGGAAACCGCTTCTGACTTCAGGAAGAACTGGAGTCGTTGTTGACGTCAGAGAGAAGGAAGCTGAGGAAACTTCTCAACGTTATGAACAAGCCTCTCGCCCCCTGCAGGCCACACTGAGTCATATCAGAGCAGCTTCAGACAGCTGTCTACAACTATCGTCACCGTGGTTTTTTGTCCAGCGGAGTCTGTGTAAGAGATTCGTGACAAAAACACAATCTCGCTTTGTGACGGTGTTAAAAATGAGATTTCAGGAAACGTGCATCTATTATGATTCTCAACGGAACAGCATCAACTGAAGAGAATGCGGACAGAAGCAACTAATTAGATTTTTGATCAACACAAAGCAAGAAACACATTTCATAGAAGTGGCTTCCAAGAACCGACACAGATTCTGAAAAACATAAAAAAAACAGGAAAAAGATATTTGTGCTCAGAGATGCACGAAACACGGGAAGATATGTTTGATATAAAAATACCCTCCCAGCTTAACACCTTTATTTTCGGAAAAGCTGATTTTCATTCAATAAACTTTCATTTGGCGTCCTGATATGCGCTGGTAAAAAACATCAGCTGCTTCCTGACTCCCCCACAACACATGAAGTAAAGGGATGGAATATATTAGTTTTTCATTTTATCTACAGATGACTAAAAGTGGGTTTAGATTTTATTCTATCAGATTTTTTTCCTCAGACTAACTAATAAAAAGATCACAGCTATTCCAATTTCCGTTGAATTCTTCAGCACTTACAGAGCTAGTTTGTTAGCATGCTAACATCAGAAGAGTTAACAGCATCGTAGCTTTAAACATTGACTCATTAAAGTCGAGGTCTGTGTGAACTAAAGGAAACTTTAGCCAAATAAGTCATAAACTCCAACATCCTGGACATGAACATTTGTCATTTCAGCTTGGTTTGAACATTTCATGGCTCATCATTATCTCTATCTCCCGTCCTCTGCAAACTGACATCTTTTAATAAAAATTCATCCATTCATCATGTTCATAAAAGCCTCAGTCATGAGTCACTTCCATCTAAAGAAGCTATTCTGGGGGAAAAAAAAAAAAAAAAAAGAAAGCTGGGCAATTAGCTCAGCATCAGAGACACTGGTCAGACTGCTGCTGACACACGGCTAAATAATCAGAAATTCAGATGAGTCTGACGGTGCCAAAGAGTCGAAGAGCTGTGGAGTGTGGACGAGATGCTAATTAGAAACATGGCACAAGAGCAGCAGCTTATCAGTGATAATTAGTGAGGAGGACGTGCTCTGTGGGACGAGACGACAGCGGCAGCCAGTTGAACCACGGGATGTCCATGGAGTCACTGTCCTGCAACGAACCTTCTGCACACGCTCAGTACAACATGTTCACCACGTCATCATGTCCACCGAAGTCAAAGATCAACAATGGCGCTCGGCAAGAAGTGGTCCACCGGAGAGACATCTTCTTTTAGATGTTCTCAGAGGATGGAGGATCGTTCAACCGTTGGATGGTCACAGAGTTCAACAACCAACTACTTAGACAAGTTCTAGCTCTAAGTTCAGCAGCTGGGCTATTGTGTTCATGTCAGAAAGTCTATTCCGACTGGACATTTAAGACACGTCTCACATCTCATGTCTTAGCACTGCCGTCATAGAAACATTACGTTCAGAATCAACGATCAGGTCGGTTTCACTCAGAACGTAGAACATGTGAACATGGAAACGTGGCTGCTGAGTAGACGTCTCAGTCTGGACTTAACGGAGACACAGGACACGTGTCATTTATATCAACAGCAGGACAGAAGACTTCATGACTCCTGCAGCTCTCTGCTCATCCAGCGTCCTCTACATGTTTCCATAACAACATCATCTGTACAGTCACAGAAAATCCTGGTTTCTCCCTCATCACTCACTTGTGACACGAGTAAAGTTTTTACTATGATGCTCTGATGAGTCAGGTTAACGAGGAGCTGAACTCTGAACCGCATCAAACCCCTGCAGCTTCACAGCCTCATCGTACCTTTCAACTGTAACGCTGCTGTTATTTCACATTTGTCTCATTAATGAAGCCTGTTGAATTACCATATTGGTCTGCCTGTCAGAACTTTATGACCCAGCTACTCCATCTGTGCCACTTGGACTCAAAGTCTATTTGTTGCTAATGAATATGCATATCTGATCAAATCTGTTTTTTTTTTTTTTGTTTTTGTTTTTTTGGTTTGTTTCTGTTGTCAGATGAAAGAATAAACTGGTATAAAAACAGAGGCTGAAATGTGGCTCATCAGGACAACACGTTCAGGTCCAGGTCGGTCAGCTCAGAGGAGGACAGCTCAGAATAAGTAGCTACAGTTATCCCTGTCTCTGAGGCTGATGCACCACCTGGGGCGGTCGGTTCATAAGGGCAGTGTACTGTTTTTAAACTACTTTTTATTTAGAATAAAATTTTACAATGGTTTTAATGATTCACAGTCAGTTTATTGCTGAATGTCAGTTATGGGTCAGGACGGGTCAACAAACACATTTATCAGTAGATTTATCATAGCTCTAGGGGTGGGAATTGATAAGATTTTATTGATGTCGATGCCATTGTTGATTCTGCCTATCGATTCCGATTCCTTAACGATTCTCTTATCGATTCCTGAGTAGTTTATTCAGTGGCAAAAAGGTAGTTCTACTCAGTCTTCTGCACCAAAAGTAACTCTTTATTTTTTCCAAAATGATGTCTGATGAATGATATTCAACTCAAACACAAAACTGTAAACCTAAACATATTCAACTTAAATAAAAAGTAATAAAATAAAAAATAGATTGTAAGAAACTTGTAAGAAGACAGTAAATGGATATTCAACAATTCTTATGCAGAAAAACCAGCATATCTATTTTTTTCAGGGAGGATTCGTGACCTGTCTACACTGATGGTATCTCCTGCTGTGGAGAAAACCTGTTCTGACGGAGTAACTTGAACTAAAGACGGTACCGTCAACAAAGAAGCATCATTTTTAAAGCCCAGCAGCAGAAGCGTATCAATAAATAGTTTCAATAAATAGAATCAAAGAAGCGAACGAAGCTGCACAGTTGAAACCGTCACAAAGCGATCGCAGGGTTTCACATATAATGATCAATATGTGACGACCGCCACAGAATCAACACTCCTCTACAAATTCATTTATTTTTTCCAACACGAAACACAACGTTAAAAACAAATGGGCGGTTCTGATCTCGCACACAAACACACCACACAGACTGCAGTGTGTAGTTATAATAATAATAACACCAGGAAGCGATCACAGAGAGGACTATCGACAAAGTCCCGTCGCAGAGAGTGTACGTTAATGAACTGCGACTCAAAACTTGAGGAAAATGGGAAAACGTGCAGAGAAATGAAATGATCGTTAAGATCAATCAATAACGTTTGAGGGGTCATTTGAACCTAACGTTGGAGGAACCGGTTCTAAGTCGAAGCCAGTTCTTGATTCCCACCCCTACATAGCATCCTGTCGTCAATGATCAGAACTGTAAGCAGCCCTAACAGAGTTGAGTCAGAAATAAGTCTGTATGTCCACGTTCTGGTGCTAGCTCACTGATTAGTCCGTGAGACCTAACATGATCTTATCAAATGCTGCAATGACTTGGCAAGACAGGTTTTCTTTCATATGTCAATTATTAATAGTGCTACATAGACTAAATGTATCTAAATAAATCCCTGAAACATAGACTATGCTTTATGCTGCTGTTTGCAGACATGTTAATGCCTACTTAGTCTAATTAATATATTAATGAGGCCTCTGAATGTAGCTAAGTCTACAAAATGATATCAAATATGGGTGTGGTTAGATATTCAGGCAGCGGTGTCAATGTCTGCTCAACTAATATGTTTGCTCACGAACCACTACTGGTACCACCATGTCCTGTCAGTGTCTACACAAAGCTCAGGACCACAGATGAGTCATGACGGAGTGAGATGTTCTGATACAAGTGACGCTGCACTGATCCACCTGTCGACCTCCTGCAGCACCTCAGGAGCCATCCATCTCTTTCCACCAAAGAAGCATCATGGCCTCTGACTTGGAGCAGCTGACTCTGATCCCAGCTGGGATACAAAAAAATAATAATTTCCAAAAAAAAAAAAAAAAAAGACACAGAATACTGTGGTTTCCATCGAGCAGGAATCACTCCAGTGGAAAGATGAATATCTCTGAGGGTGAGCAGGAAGCTGAAAACACAGTCGATGAGCTTCTGTTCCTCTGCAGTGACGACTCATGTTTCCTCATGTGGAACATGTGCCACAACTTGATAAACGACAAACAGCGCAGATCCCTGCTGTCGTCTGTATGTGTGTGTGTGTGTGGGCCGGCGACTCTGTCACGACTCAGGGACATCAATGGCATCGGTGTCTCCGAAGGATGTTTGTAATATGACGAGTGTTTAGTGTTCGGTCTCCTGAGGTCGATGACGTCCACCGAGGAGGACGATCCATCTCCGTGTGCTGATTGGCCCGTCAGCTCCAGCTGCAGCTGCATCCTCTGGTCTCATGCTCACTGGCAATTAAAACAACAAGTTGTCCAATAAGATCTTCATCTCGTGCACTGAGGAGGACGGAGGAGAAGACGACGAGGGGAGATGGAGGTAGAGGACAGAAAACTCTGATATGGAATAAAAAAAAGTGTGAGGAAATTCACCGCAATCTCTGATCACAGCTGTCGTCCTCCTCCTCCGACAAGCCGCGGGGTTCATCGCAGCGTCTGTGGATGAGTTAGACGACAGATTTCCATCCAACACTGAGGAAATGTGAGGAAATCTAAAATCCATGTAAAATTATTTTCACGCTGAGACGACAGGATCCACAGAGCTGCAGTAACACGAGTGGGAGGATGATCTCTGAGAGAGAGGAAACATGTTTGCAGTGGGAACTGTGTGGTGACATGATGGGGGTAGGGGGGGTCAGATGGAGAAAAGGCCAAGAAAATTAAAAAGCATCAGTTTGAGTGAAGGACGATTGGAGGCAAAAAAAAAAAAAACGCCCTCGCAAACAGAAAACTGCTCCAAAATCGATTTTCTAATCGGAGTCGCTCCGACTCTGGTGATGAATTTAATTACATCTGTGCCATAAGAGCTCAAACACCACTCTGTCATCACAGCAGCGGAGGAGGACGGAGGTGGGCTCGACCCCACCTCCCTCTGAGACGAGAGTCAACGCAGGACCAGAGGGAAACCACAGGAAGTCCCAACGTCATGTCAGCACGTTTGTCTGATGAGATTAAATGGTAAATGGACTGAACTTCTATAGCTTTTCTCGTCATCTGTTGCTATTCACCCACTGGCGCAGTACACCTACCTTTTGTACTATTGTGTACTTATAGTTAATTAAATCGACACACATTCACACGACCTGCTCTACTTCCACAGCCACGGCCATGATCCCTCCTCTCCAGATGAAGTAGTTTACACCAGAACATGTGCACAAAAGCTAGTGAGCATGAGTGCTGTATCCACAGCAACCACAGATGGGAACAGTAACGCACTCGAAGTAAAAACATGGAAGTAAAAACTAGCCTTTTCAAACGTTGGATCCTGACCTTATACTGTTGATCAAATTAGATGGTTCTGTTTATTTTATTTTGGTCCATTTTGGCATGAAAACTAAGTTTAAGCAATGTTTCCCACAGCGTAGGAGAAGTTAGTCATCTGCAACAGTTAGTGTTAACAGCGGTGTGCAGTTTACATTTGTCACTTGGCAACATGCAGCTGTTATTTTTATACCTGTGTGTAAAGTTTAATTGCTGTGAAAATAAAATCTTTTTCCATTCCCGTAGTTCCCTCCACCTCGGAAAAGCCCCTCGAATGTATCTCTGTAACTTTGGCTTGGTTCGGGTTTTAAAGGAAAGTGCCGGAAAACTTTAGTCCAGAGGTTTATAGGAGATCTGTTTTTACTATACAAACCACGTATTTCTGGTCCATCACACCTGTATGTGTACCGGCTGCATATAGATTGTGTAAAATACCCTTTTTATTGAGTTGGAGCATCGTCACAGTGGACACACTGCTGCTTTCACTAGTACCGCTCTCTACCTGGATGGCCCCCCTTGTGGCGGGCTACAGTATTGTCATAAGCCCCATCCCCATTTTGGTTTGATGTTATCAAAACAGGCTGATGTCGGGGCAGATGTACAGGACATTTTCACATTTTTCTATACAAGCCACACTCCCTGCTCAGCTAGCTGTAGCTACTGTCATCATGACCGGCGGGCTATACTAACAATAACAAATGTTTGCACTCAGCTCAAGCAGCGTCGGTGTTCAGAGATGTTCATGGCTCCATCACTATTATCAGCACTCTGCCTCTTCAGTCGTTAGTCACCACAGGAAACCAGAAGAACAAAACACCCGCAACTTTTACCAAACAATCCGCTGCTGTTCATCGAACAATTCACACCATCGTGTTTCCAACCACAGCATTGTGGTCGTCAGACTTATAAATAATAAAATGTGTATTTCAGTTTTTACAAAAGGAGAATTCAGTTAAAGATGAAGTGGCCTTGCCTCATAGTAGCTCCTCACAGCGTTGCAGAAAGCTTCATCCGCCACAATCTGAGTTTCCCCGTTGAGGAAGGCCAGAAATCGTTCCTTCACCGCCTGCAGCTGCTGCTTGTTCACCTGAGAGAGGAAACAGGAAATGATGGAGGAAAGAAGTAAAGAGACAGACAGTACGGTGATCAGGCAGAGACAGATGAAGAGGAAGAGCAGAGGATGAGAGGAAGGCAGGATGGATGAGAGGCAGAACAAGAGCACAAGATTAGGCTCATTGTTAAAGTGTGACAGCGTCTCATTATAGAACAAACGTCTTTCATTAGGACAAACATCAGAGGACAGATCGGTCTCAGACGTGTTCAGAGGCAGAACCACATTTTAGCTCATTAACCACAAACTGAATTTATTTTACTTTTGGTGTGCGTTGGCACCAGACTCTGATTAAACCACAGAAACGAAACCTGACAAAACAAAATGCTGGAGCTTGTTGCTGCTGTGTTTAAATGTGAAAGGAACTTTAACGGTGCGTGTGTTGTTGACTTCCTGATTGGAAAACTTCATGTGAATCTTCCTCTGGTTGAAACAAGAAATAGAAACGTGGGGGACGAAGGTCAAAGTTTGTTCGACGGTGACAAACATTTGATTAATGATGCAAAATCACATAGTTCACCTCAGTTTGTTTGCTAAAATATTTTTTTATAACACAGTATCAGACTGTAAAGGTCATCCCCGACTAGTTATAGGAGTTATTCAACAGTAACCACGGCAACATGACAGTTAAAGCAATAAGTTTAAATTACAGCAATAAAGTACAACATGTCTCTGTAGCGGCCACTTTCTGACTAAACACAACCATGGAAAAGTTACTTCTGCTCAGGAAACGGACTGAACATGAACGTGACCTGTTCAATAAAGTTCAAACTCACACAAGAACAGTGAGAATCTGTTTCATACACAGACACAAGGTCGACACGAAATCATCGATGAATGAAATATATTCAAATAAATGTCTGACTTTTTGACTTTTTTCTGAACAGAGACGGTGTGATTCACAAAATGAGTCCGTGCTAGATTAAAAAAAACTTGTTTAACTTTGCATAACAAAAGATGGACGCTAAACAGAACATCCTTCCACTGTGAACCAACTCCAAGTCTCTGGTTTAGTGAAATAAATATTCTCCGTTTTTCAGAGCGGCAGCTGGACAGACAGTGATTCACAGCTGACATATTGAACCGTGTTTTCATGACATAAATCACCAAAGAACCACTGTTCATATGCTGCATATGTATGAAGCATCAGGCAGTGGGGGAGGGGGAGGTGAAACTAAACCATTATTCTTCTGCTTGTTGCGACGCTGCTGGCAACAAGTACATTGCGGAAAGTCAAAGTGGCAGTTCCAGCGACCCAGAGCGAGCAGCCACTTATCTCGCACTGACAGCTTTTTGTGTGGGATCCTTCACGTTCCTGTGTCGAACCACGGGAGGAGGAAGACGAGGAGAAAGAGGCTGAATTCATGAGAGGCAGCGGGTCGCGGCCGCTCACATTCAAAACAACTCAACCTCCATCTGACGACTGGAAGTCGCTTCATTAGAGATAAAGAAACTCCTGCTGAGTGAGTCAGTGATGGAGGGAACAGAGGGACAGGTAGGACGCCAGCGGCTGCTGGAGGACGCAGCGGGAAGGAAAACACTCATCACTCGTCTGAGGACAGAAGCCAGACCAGATCGCATCTAATTCTGATCCTGAATCTGATTCAACTGTTTCCCCACAAATGTTTAAACATAAGAGAAGCTTGATGAAACGTAAACATGAGGCATGCAGCTTTTGTTTCTGCTCAGACAGAGGTAGAGGCGACATCTCTGTAGACAGTCTGTTAGATGTTGTGACCTTCAGGTTTCATCCTCAGTGTTGTAGAAATATCCATCAGTAAATCCTATGCTGTGACTTTTCCAATTGTGATTTAATCTAGTCTTTTCAGCAGCGGTGGTCTGGGGGCTAAGGAAGGAGACTTGTGTCCGGAACGTACCCTTGAGCAAGGCACAGTGCTCCCCGGGCATCAATGACAAATTTCACTTTGACAAATTTCACTTTCACTTTCAAGTCAGACGTATCAGTGTTTTTCCTCTCAAAAGAAAATCTCTGCAACCATGACATCATTTCCTGTTGGAGTCTGGACAGCAACTGTCACATCCTGAATAATTGGTGATAAGCAGCTACTAAATGTAAACCAGTGCCAGGTGTCAAGTAAATTTCTCTCTGTGCTCCCTCCCTACCTGGTTTTTGTCCAGGAAATAGATTTATCTTAGATTTAACCTACTAAGACCGATCAGACCATACAGACTCAAAGCTCGGCCAAAATTAGACGCTGTGTGAAACAATAACGAGGGTAAAGGAGTCACGCCGACTCGTCTTCAACCGATGAGACCAGACAGATGACTGTCAACCCGTCAATCATCACAGAACCATCCAGAGCTTTTCAAACCGCCTGTCAAACTGACACAATTCATCAGACGAGAAAAGACACGGAGCAAAATCAAAACTCTTCATTTATTTTGGAAACTGCTGCCGGAGCTTCCTGTAATTTCACTTCAGTCTGCAGCAGTTTGCTGGAAACAGAAAATAACAGGATCCAGTGTCAGAATCAAGTTCCTGACACAAACACACACAAATATTCTTCAAACAAACCAGAGTCTTTGTTACTAATTTATCAGATAGTTTAACATTAATATGTTCATTTTAGTCACATTCAGTTGACCTCACCTTTAACCAACAAAACTTATTTTAGTCTCATTCTCAACAGCCACATCACATCTATGCTCAGATCTGTGTTGTCATTGTCTCCGTTATCACAGAAAAACTATTTGTTTCCTCATAGTTTTAAGAAACAACACTAGTTGGCGCTTTGACACCTGTTCCACCGGCAGTGACTCTCTGAGCCACATGATCAGAGTTTACCAGCTGCTTTACTTCCTATTGCAGCTGTGTGTGTGTGTGTGTGTGTGTGTGTATGTGTGTTTGTTTATGCTTGAAGGCTTTAATTTAAGTTCTTTCCTCTCCTCCACGAAGGTGACAGGTTATCGAGAGCAGACGGTGAAGAACAGAATGGACCTCCCTATGGCAGATCAATAAACACAGAGGATTCTGTGTGTGTGTGTGTGTGTGTGTGAGAGAGAGAGAGAGGGGAGAGAGAGACAAACAGCTGGGAATGAAGGTGGCGTAGTGGAGTGTATCTGAGACATACACACATAGTGTAATTCCATAATACAGATTGTTGTTGCTGTTGTCAGATTGTTGCTTTGGTCATAACATTTGATCGGGTTGGTATTTATTTATCAGCTGCTGTACGGAAGGATTTTAATTTGAAAGGTCAGCAGCTGCTAACAAGTTCGTCCTGCAGGTGGCGACGGTAGTTGTTAACTGAACAGTAATGTCTTCCATCGCGTTACCTCTTCTGACCCCGTCTGTCATCTTCACTTTGATCACACCCCGACTTCATCACCGTCTCATCATCATCATCCTCATCCTCACACCCTCAGAGTCTCTCAGTGAACTCAGTGTCTGACACTCCTTCCTGTCTTCACAGCCCCTCCACACCCCCACAGGACCTGTGACACCCCCAGAGGGAAGTCAGCCTGAGCGACTTTAAGCTGCTCCAAAAGATAAAACTGACTAAATATCAGCCTGAACAGACTGACACCAAGGTTAAGATTAAAATGAGTGTGTTCAGAAACACTTTGTCTATGTGCAGACAGCTGTTTACATAACAATAACTCCCGTTGCAGGCTGAGATGTAGAGCTGCGGTCAAAACTGTCCGAGGCTAGAGGCTAGCTGCTGCTGACCTTTCAAATTAGAATCTTTCCATGTCGCAGCGCATGCATTTGTTCATTCATACAAACTAAGACACGGTGGAAAAGGTTGAGAAAAATCTCAACTTCCTGTCAGGATTTTCAGAATAAAAAAATCAGTGAAAACGAGACCGAAAGCACCTGTGGCTTCAAGTTTCAGTGACAACTCCCACAGCAACACCAGCTTCATTTGAAACATCTGGATCAGTCCAGGCATGTCTTTAATCAGACACCGTCACAGCAGTAGATCTATTTATTCACACTGTCCATGAACACTCCTCAGTCTCCAGACTGAAACAGTCTGCAGGCAGAAGTGACAGGAGAAAATATGACCCCAAGAGTGTGCGTGTGTGTGTCATCTCCTCTGAAACCCTTGCAGCTCATCACAAACAAACCAGGAAGTTATCTTTGATTGGCAGCTGCGCGCTGATGACATCATTAGCGCAGGTTACAGATGGTTTCATCAGCCCCGAGGCGCTGAGGTACTGGGGTTTCAGCGACATTATGAATTTACTACAGGTAACAGAAGTGAAGCAGATGAGCCATATGGGATTTGCAATGTTGGGAGCAACATCAGGTGTGATGAGTGTGGACTGAGCGATGACACTGCTGAGTCACAGGATACAGTGTAGCAGAGAGAGCTACATGTCTGTGCTGTCACAGACAACGAAACAACAGCGACTCTGAACCTCAGAGTGACGGGGAGTCATGACCAAATATGTCAGTGAAACCTTCCATCAAAGGGGGTTCTGCACTGATTATTTATTATGTCATATACAATGTCAGGAAACAGAGAAACCTCCATTAGCAACAGATAACAGCTGACAACCTCCAACATGTACAGTTTACTGTCAGAACTAATACACAACGAACAAAAAGATGAGATTGGGGCTGAGCGAAAACATGAAGTCGATAAGTGATTGTGATGAAATTAAGGTCGATTAATTTTAGAAGCTTTGTACATATTCAATAACACACACAGCAGCCATGTTGGATCAAAGACTAGTTCCAGTGGTGTGGATATACACTTCAGCTTGCTAGCTCAGGCTAATGCTAACAGCAGCCCAACTGGTTCCCTAGGATACCCAACATGGCCGACCATGAGCTAATTTAAATCTGCTTTTAGAAACATCAGAACAAACAGGCATCGCTGCAATTTATCTCCTTTTATCATCAGTCATCTCTGAAACTGTTCACCTGGACCTGGTACCGGTCTGACACAGGTTGGTCCAAACACCTGCTGTCTCTGACTTGTCATGTTGTCACTCTCATTTTCTTCATTCCTGAGAATCAAACTTTATTAACTGCGTTATCTTTCCTTAACCCCGTCTTATCTCCTGACCACAGATATCATCCGTCTCTGGGAGCGATCACTCCCCAAAGAGAAACACTTCCTCCCCCTCCCTTTATAAACACCACATAGTCAACCATCACACATCTCTCTGAATAACCCTCAGATCAGGGTCAGTTACAGGTTAAAGGTCAGCATCACTCACACCAAATGTTACAGCAATATTTGCTCGGCCTTTTGTTTAACTCTCTCACATCCATGTTTTTTTCTTTTTGAAGAAGAAGAAGTAAAAGCTGCAGATTTGTGTTGTTCAGACTGATCAGTCAGACACTGGGATGTTCACAGACGTTCAGAGCTGATGTCACACTTCTCTCATCCACTCAGTGATGTACAGTCATGTTGTCCATCTTTAAATACAGTCTATGATTTCAGCCACATGTAGAGAGTCTGTGCACAGTCTTTCTGTCATTTATTCACAGCAGCAGCAAAACAAACTGAAACCAACTGTTGACCTGAAGCTGAAAGCAAATTTTATTTTGCTCTAATGTAATTCACTGACCGATCTAATCATACCGTGGATGTTTTCCTCGGGGACAGTACAACACCCGATCTCCATTTTTTATCTGACTTTGTTTCTACATTGAAAACAGGGGTAATAGTTTGAGAGAAAGTTGTAATGAAATCAAAGATTAAAGTTCAAACTTTTGGAATTTGCAACTATTATTACTGTTTAGTTGAACAGTTAACTTTTTGATGGAAGCTGAAAACTACGCTGCTGTAATAATGTTACCGTTCACACATCAGACATGCCGTTTGCTCCGTCGCTGGGTGATTCATCACCGCTGCTTCTCTTCGACAGTTATTGCTCGACGCCTGATTTCCCGTAGACGTGGACATCAGCACGTCGCAAAATGAGATTTCACCACATGTTGGCACCTGTGTCTCTTTGTTTCCAAACGTCAAGAGGCAGCAACGGAAGACTGATCAATGCACAGACTCACCTCAGCAAACACAACTCTGAGCCTCATTCACATGTTTGAATGTAAAACATTCACAAGTGGTATTCTTCAACAAGTTCTCAATCAACCTTTATTTCTGCATCAAGGTGATTTTAGTGCTTTACAATGAAAACAGGAAATAAGTGAAATCCACAGAAAGAAGAACCTACGACATAAAACATAGAAACGCCAAGTATTAAAAACTATTCTACATAAATAAGTCGACTTAAAAAGTGCAGGGTCAGTGCTGGTGTGAATAGCTGCAATAACTCAGTTACACTAAAACACTAAAAGCTCAGTTTACATCTTAACCTCAGAACCTCAAGTAGATACTAGATAGAGACAGATGAGGAGGGACATGTTCATTAATGGCTTTAAAATGAACATTGAAACCTCAAAACCGAGAAACAAACCTGAGCCAGTTAGGTGACTGGTTATGGGAGTCACGTCAGAACTCTTAGAAAACATTTTCAAAACATTTTTTTTTTTTGCATTACAATGTTTTAATGAATCTCTAGAGGCTTCAGGAATGTACTATATTGTTTCTTAGATCATTTTTTTAGCACAACCTAGGCAATATGTTGAAATAAATGTTTCGTCAGCACCATGGAACCATGCCGCTCGTGTGTTGAAGGTTAAAAGGTGAGAGGTCGTCTCACAGACGACTAGTTAAAACCAACACGAGGCGTGAACTCAAGATCCTGTGTGATGACAATAGACCTTTACTTTGACCGAATCTGGTAAATTCTAAACAGTTATGGAAAAAAAGCGGCACAATGTTTAGAGATGGTTTCATATCAACAGTGTCTTCAATAGTTACAGTACGTTCTGACATAAACTTTGTGCACATTCAGTTTGTTCCTCAGACCATCAAAAAACAAAGAAACAAAAACGGCTATTACACAATAATAATTCATTTCACACATGGTGATTTCAACCACAGTTTCTAGTTCACCTGTCCTTTAAATGTCTTAACTGGCTGCGTATTAAAGGCCATGCAGGGTGTAAAATTGATTCCAATGAAGCTCTAAGCAAGAGGGAAATGTCAGACGTAGCCTAACGCCGCTCTCTGCATCATTCACCAAACTGCTGTCCTTATTCAGAGAATCAGAGGCTTGGCAGTCTGCAGACTGACGATCAGTCTACAGCCACTGATTCACAAACAGACGCAAGATGCAGGGAACTAAACGTGACATGAATTCAGCAGTGAATGAGACTCGGCGAGATGTGGAAGGTCGAAAGCTGACGCATCCGTCCGTTCGCTGAGCTGCATCGGTGAAGTCAAGAGGTCGTACCGATTGCAATTAATCCTGAGGCGGACGCAAATGTCTGATACAAATGTCACAGTAATCCATACAACAGCCCACGAGACATTTCCTCAAAACCACAAATGTCAATGTGAGACGTCCCCAAGGTGAAGAGTCCTCGTCTAAACAGAAGACAAAAGAACCACAAGCAGGAGCGTCTAACATCTGGACCAAACACAGCTACAATGGAGCTAAACTCTAATACAACATCTGCTCGTGTTCACGTTAGTGGACTTTCTCATCGAGTCTTTTCTCTCTGAGCCAGTGTAAAACCACCTAACATCAGCAGACCAATGACACTTCAGCGTTACAAGTCAACGTTGGTCCTGGAGTTGCCGATTGAGGATCAGACGTTCAGACTCAGGTCAACTTCTTTCCTTTGGGTTTTGTTTTTCCTCACTTTAAGTTTCTGTGCTGGAAGTTGTTGCTCCACAGTTTCATGTGTCTCTTCAACAGATTTTATCTCACCCTTGTCCTAAATCACGTGTTGGAGATGAGAAAAGAAGATCAGTGGCCTGTACTACGAAGTGCGTTAATAGTCTTATCGTGGTAAGTTTGAGAACTTGATGACGTGGTGCAACTTCACGATTAACCCGTACTACGAAAGGTGTTTAGGTTTTCCCCTAGGTACGCTGCCATGGCAATTTATGCAACATCTCAAACCTGGTCCGAGCAGGTTATGTTCTTGTTTATGTCGCCATTTCAGGGCAACCTCACCCTGTAAGCGCCGCCCCTCCATCTACAATTTCTCTGCTGCCAATTACCTGAAGGAGTCCTGCCGGCAGACTGATCATAGGGAGGTTCGGTAGATTTCCCAAACGGCCGGTCTGTTCCCGGCCAAACCAGCTTATGATCGAATTTTTTTTTTTATCCCATAAAACGCAGCCAAAGTTACCACAGCAACCTGTCCTCGCAGCCGCAGATGAAACTGAATGCGTGAAGTTAAGAACATATGACAGTAACAGTTCATTCAACACTTACTTAAGCTTACTTGACTTTATTGGCTGCTGCTGTGT
Source organism: Polydactylus sextarius (assembly GCA_016801845.1). Lineage (NCBI taxonomy): Eukaryota > Metazoa > Chordata > Actinopteri > Polynemidae > Polydactylus > Polydactylus sextarius. The sequence continues at coordinate 13,450,051 of CM028921.1, read as the reverse complement.
TCGATTGTTTTTGATTTTCAAAAAACCATGTATGGTTCTTTCTCTTTAAAATAAACACATTGCACCTTAGTTTAAAACGGTGATTTGTGCTGGTGAACGCTGCTTTCAGGTGAAGGCGCATAGACTCCAGGTAAGTTACCACCGATGTAACAAACTAACATCTTAACTGACTTCGTAGTACTGATGAACACCACCATGAGATAACCGCATTTTGTTAAAGTTAAGTCACAGTTGATTGTACAGGCTACTGAAGTTTCTCTTCAGCTTTAGTTCTATAAAACCTGAGTTCCCTCTCACTCTGTTGGAGTTTCATAAACACTTTTCAGTGTTTCAGTCAGGTGGGTGTAACACAGCGTTATAGTCATTGTATTCAGAGCACAGGGATCAGATCCTCAGTGTCACAGGAAGGAAGCGTTGCTGCGTCGCCTGTTTTCTCAGCCGTTTCCTCAGATTTTTTTCATGAAGCGACTGTTGGATGTCGGCCTCCGAACAAAAACCCTATAATCACTGGAGCAGTTTGCGTTTCGGGATTCAGTGTCTGAGGCGACGACTACAGCTGATCAACTCTGACAGAAACCAGGCGAACAACTGGAACAACAATACATCATCATGGACCAATCACAGCCTGATCTCACTGAGGGACAGCAGTCTCTCTTTCTATCACACACACACACACACACTTTCATGACACCATAATAATCCAGTTCTTATTATTTCTCAGTCTGACATTTAACTTTTCAGAAAACCTTTAAATGTTAACAAGACCTTTAAGGTTTTTGTAGTTTTGAATCATGACACCACAAGCATTTCTAATGGAGCAACATCTGATAAATAAATATAAAAACTATTACATGTTGGACTCATTATTTTAAAAGAGTCCTGGTCACATCACTTTCTGATGCATTTCTTGCATCCAATAAAATAAATCATAATCAACTACCCGAGTTTAAAACCTCAGCACTTTGCACATATAAGGGAAAATAATGAGGCAAGTTGTTCACAGCACAGCTGCTGCACAAGAAGGTGGAAACTAATCTGCACAAACAAAACAAAATAACAAGCTGCAGCCAAAGCTGAGTTTATCACTAAATATGAAACAGCAGGTCACTGAGGGAACCTGGTCCTCTGACCTTCTCATTGTCGAATCACTGGATCCATCACAGACACTGAGACTGAGTTTATTACAGTCACAGTGGTTCTGCAGCTGATCAACAGAGGAGGTCGCAACCCAGAGTTTACAGCTTGTTGTTTGGCTGTTCAGCCTCAGAGGAACACAAACTCCTCCGTGAGTGAAGATAAGAGCTCCACATCTAAGAAACTTGTCGACGGAAGCTGAAGATTTTCACTTTCTTCAACGCTGAACCTGCGACCGCGATCTCAGTTTCATCAAGGTTTTTTTTGGTCGTGTCATTCTGGTGGAAAACTTCTTTTAGCTCTTGCTCTTCTGCGACGTACGAGACTGTTGTGGCTGAGAGGAAACCGTCAGAGGCTGTGCGCTGACCTCCGGTGGATCAAGTCAACCAGGCAGAAAAGCTCAACGCTGGGTCACAGCAGGCAGTGAGAGCAGAGGAAGAACGGAAGAAGAATGGAGGAGGAGGTGGAGGAGAGGGGGTCTGAACTGCAGAGAGTGAAGGATGAGGTTGAAAGCAGTGGACTGAGGAGATGACTGTGGCTGTGACTTCACCAGTGGAGGATAAAAATAGAGACGCAGCCTCGACTCGTCCGCCGACGACAATTTGAATCAATTGATCATCTCTGTGCAGGAAGCTCAAGGCTTTTATTAGATCAGAGCTGCAGCCGCGGTAACGCAGCCCGGGTCGGACAGCTTCATCATTGGCGCCGTCACCTGTCGAGGCCCGACCGCAGGCTGAGACGATGCCATGACATCTCATAAACTGCCCGTCCAGTCCAGAGGACGTTTGAGACGCGAGTACAGAGCTGCAGGCGTCTGAAGCTACAGTCACACCCTCAGTGTCAGCAGATGAGCTTCTCTGGAAACTACAGTTGACAGTGGAGTCGGGTCTCGATGTATTTGCAGCCTCAGATATTGTCTCTGGAAGGAGAATGAGCCTGTGTAACAGCAGCTCCTACACAGAGATGACTTCTGTAAATACTGTAAAAAAAAAAAAAAAAAACCTGCAGCCTTAAAAATAACACATGGTTAAGTTCAATCCATGTGTCTGTCATCAAACACAGTCACTGTCTTTATCGTTGTTTATAGACCAGAGAGTAAACCGTGTCAGCCAACAATCACAACTGTTAGAGAAACAACATGATGAGAAAATGTGAAAATGACAAAAACACAGAAATGTTGGATTTCATGTTTCACTTCAAGAATGAAAACTGTGTCTGTGCCTCAGAGAAACTTTCTCATAAGATGCTGAAAAAAAACATTGTTTTTTTTTTAATTTCACGTCCTCAAATTAAGATTTTTTATTATACAGCGCTGAACATAAAACCAAGAACAAACTATTGTATCTCAGTAGCAAAGCAATAAAAAAAAATATCCTTTCTGTAAAGTGCTGTTCAAAGTTCTGACTCACTGACGCTGATTAAAATAAAATACAAGAAGGATGAGAAAGTGAAGTGGGGCGGCCGCCGTCAAAGAGAAAAAAAAAAAAAAAAAAAAAAACGTGTGGCGAAGAGAGAAGATACGGAAGTGATCAGAGACGGAGTAGCAGCGTTTCAGCTGACAGCAGCAACACACTGAACAAATCCATCCAGTCAGCGATATGACGACGGACGGCAGCGACTGTGGCTGCCATGAAGATCAAAGATGAGGAGGGGACAGACGAGGAAGATGAAACAGGGAAAAGCGGATCAGCACATCTGGATCCGATCAATACATTTCTAAAATATGAATCATTTAGACCATTAAGACGGCCTCGCACGCAATCCGACGTGGAAATAAAAACATTTTAAACCGCTCTAAATAAAGCAGGTTCACAAAAACCCAGAAAATCCACTGAAAACCTCCTGAGGGAATCCCAGTTCCTCTTTAAGGATTAATGATCACCAGAATGTCATAAATGCTGACTCAAACCCCCTGAAGGACTGCTTAAAGGAACAGTAAACCCACCAGGACTCATTGAGCATCTCTAAGAAAATCTAGAACATTCTCGCAGACTACTAAAACTTCTCAATGTCCAATCACTTTTTAATGGCAATGAAAACCCTGACATCTCCTCATTGACCACCAGAAGAACCACTGGAAACGTATCATTGATCACTAAAGCTTCCAAAAGTTCATAGAGGACAGTTTCAATCAGATTTACAACCTCCAACAGACCCTAACAACCTCCCCAAAGACCACTACAGCCTCCTAAAGAACTCCCTAACCTCCTGAAGGACTACCAGAACCTTCATGCTGAATTAAACCCTTCATAAAACCTCTAACCACTTACACCTTCTACATAAGTCCTATAGCAGCCTGAAGGATTTCTAGGAGCTTTTCTCTAAACCAGAACAAGACCTTTCTAAAGAACCCGTAGAGCCTCATGTACATTGAGTCGATGACGCACTGACAGGATGAATAAAAGTGAAAGTTAACAACAAAACAACAGTGTGTCAGTGAGCCCAGCTTCTTCCTTTAATCTGTCACTTCGCCACAGGGAAGGTTTGTGACCCAAAGACCAAAAAACAACATCAAACCCATATATCCAGTGATCACTGCCATGGTAGCAGATTAGCATCACAAATAGCTTTGAAATAATGACATCTAATCTGAAAATCTCAAACTAAAAAGTCCTGGTTTTTGGGGCTGAGCTCCTCCTCCCCTGCTGTTCTCACATGTCCACAGTCTGTTGGACCTTTGAGTCTCCGATGGCAGGCAGGTGGCGCCGAATGTTAACGAAAACGTCGTGTATTCCAGAATATAAAAGTGAAACTGCAAACAACAAACACCACAAGAAAACAAACAGAGGCAGATATCTGGACGTATCCAAGCGTTTGATGTGGATGAGGTCGGCGTGGGCAGCCGCCACCTCAGCACTCTGTGTGTGTGTGTGTGTGTGTGTGTCATTATCAGCTGACAGCAGAGTTGCTGTAGGGGAGAATCAGCCATGACAAAACCGGGAAACAGTTTCCTTTTTACTGCCAAAACGAAGTCCCAGTCATTTTGTTCTCTCTGCGACTGTGTTGCTTCTCTGCCTCTCAGTCTTAAAAAAAAAAAAAAAAAAAATCACCCAGTAGAACAGTTTTCATTCAGACGGACGTCACACGTCACTCTATTCAGCACTGAGATGTAAGAGGAAAAAAAAAAAAAAAAAAGATACTTAACGACACGTATCTTATTTTTGCAACGCCGTATTGATTTTTTTAATTAATGGTTTCCAGCACCAGCGGCAGTAAACAGTCTCTGTCACTATGGAAAAGTTCACACACCAACGTGTTTTGGATAAAGTTTTGTACTTTACTTGAGCTTATTAATTCGGTCAACTTTCTCATTTACTTCACTACATTTACTAACTTAATTTCATATTTTTTAAAGGTGTTGTTATCAAATGTGGTGTTTTCTCCAGCGCTCCGGTTCACTCTAGTCTACCTGTGGCTGTTCAGACTCAAAATCATGATTGAGGGTTGATAGAGGCTCCATCTTGGGTGGATGTTAAAAAGAATATCGATAACAAACAGAAATTTAAATTTAGTGAAAAAAGAACAACTTTAGTACTTTAATTCAGACTCAAGACATTGTCTATGAAGACTGTTGTAGGCTCCATGTTTTAAAGTCCTGGATAAACGTCATAATATTCTCCTGTTTTTATTAACACATACTTGTACTTTTACTTTCATTTACTTTCATTACTTAAGTACATTTCATTATAGATTACTCGTCATATTTAGGTACAGTAAATACTAGATACTTTAAGACTTTTACTTGAGTGTCAGTCTAGTCACTGACTTGACCTTCTACCAAAGTAATTTTTTGGTCGAGTATCTGTAATTCTACTGTAGTGGGATTTTCAGCTACTTTATAAAACATTGGTCAGGATTTCATTTCATCTGCAAAGATCTGCAGTGTTCAGTGCAGCTGAGAGTGAGGCTTTCAGTAATACAGTGCAAACATCGGAGCCTTGTTATGCTGCGACACATCACTGATATCATTGTGGCCAAACTGAGTCTAAAACAAAGCTGCTGGACGGTTTCAGCTCAGCTCAGACCAAGGCTTTGACCTGCGATGCTCCATCAGCCAGACGAACATTGTGCTCTACATCGTATCCTCAGAGTTCGAGTTCAAGCACAGAGCCTCAGCTGTTGGTGACGACTGATCGTGTTTCCTCATCACAACTACAGTTGATGTGTTGAACCTCATTTGTTTGACTCAGAGAAACAGAGAAGTGAAAACAGTTTGTGGAGCTGGATGATGTCTTCAGTCTGTGGCCGTTCAGTGTCAACCACTTGTAACGATGGCCGTACAGGTACAGGCCACTTTATTCAGCTGGATGAAATCTGTGTCTTCACCACTGATTTATATGCAAAAAAAGAAATCAGCACAATAAAGTTTTGAAAATTTGTAAGTGCTCGAATTCAGATGAAGCCAATGTTTTCAGTCGAAGGTGTCTGATTTATCACAGTTCATCTCATTTATAGCTGCTGTCTCAAGGACGATGTTCTCTGAGCTACAGTAACTGGGATTTTTTTTTTTTTTGTTGGCAGCAAAACGGATAGAAGAAAAAGAAAAAAAAAACAGTGATAAACATTTTTCTAAAAAAATGAGACTGGGAACTTTTCTCTGTCTGGTGTTAGTATTACTTACAGTGTAATCTTTCATTCAGATCAGTTTGATTCGGATCAAACATGAAGCTGAAATCTGCTGCTACGAACAGAAATGTCTGACTTTATCACAGTTTCAGATTGGACTGATGCTCTTTAATGACGCTTCACTTCTCCTGCCGTAAATTTGTGTTTGTGAGTCTTTGACACCTAATATTTAACTGATCACATAAACAATAAGCGTCTGGTCATGGATTCAGCTGCTGAAGACTTATTTATACTGCGACAGTGAACAGAAGAAGACTATTAAAATATTTTTGAGGCAATTAAACAAAAAAAACCTTCAGACATGCAACCCTGGTCATGTATTTAATGAGCACACAGCAGTGATCACAAGTATGAACACAGTCAGTCTCCTCATTACCTTTGTTAGTATGAACAGTTACACACCAGGCTGTAACCGCAGAATAAAATTATCTGATCATTATATTCAAAGAGATCATGGAGATGTTGACATGGTTCACTGATGAACAACAGGCTTCAACAGCTCAGGGGAACAGCTGTTCACCGAGGCGTCTGAAAGAAACGTTGCCTTGAGGTCAAAGCAACAGCGACAACACGTTTCTTTGTTTAAAGTATTAGAGAAAAACAAAGTCGCCGTCAAAAAGTCTCCAACGGTCTTCAACAAATATGAGTCGAAACTGCAGCCACTGACGGAGGCTGCTGGACTGTTTTCACTCTCTAGTTTAAAATGTTCACTCCTCATATTTTAGCCGCAGGTTGCTAACACTATGTTAGCCGTGCTCACCAGATGTAAAGCAGGATAGGGCTGGGTACCAATACTGATACCTTCACTTACCGGTTTCTGAACAATACTTTTTTTGATGCCAATTTTATAATATCAATTCGAACAAAAAGAAAATTACATCACACATTACAGTACAAATCTTGAGTTTGAGTTTTCAGCTTTGGTATTTTTCCAAATAAACAACGAATAATTTCCAGTGCACTGTTGCAAACAAGTGACAGATCAGTGTCTGATGCTCACTGCTACATACTGAGGAACTTTTCACTTAACAGTTTTTCTTGAAAAAAAAAAAAAAAAATCGATATGCCTGCTTTCTCTTTGTTGCCATGGCACCGCGTGAGTGGCAGCTAGTTTGTTAGCAGTATCTCATTTCTTACTGATTTTACTCTTTTTCACTAAACTTTTCAAACTATTTTTAACTAAAACCATACTTTTTTTTTTTTTTTTTTTTTTTTTTATTAGCGGGGCGGCTTCTTTTCCCGTCTTTTTCTGCCTGCTTTGTTTATGGACTATGTCGAGAGAGTCGTTGAGCCGTTGCCCGATTGTTTACACACACGATCAGCTGATGGCACTGAGCTGCTCAAAGACACGACCCTACGAGAGACACCAGATCCCAGAGGAAAGGAGGAGGAGGAGAAGAGGATGCAGGGCCGGAGTAAAGCGCCGTGAGAGGAAAAGACGGTACGGATCATTAACGTCTGTGATTATGGAGAATGTACAATCACGTGATTAACCTCCGGGTACCGATACTTTCAGTTGGTGCCATAAAAGAACCGAAGTTGTTCAGCCCTAGGATGACGTGAGCTCATTCTCAAACCTCCCATGTCAGAGCGTCTCTAAATGCAGCATCAGCCTCTTTTTTTTGTTTTTACTTCCATCTGCGCTGGAACTGACTGAGAGCGAGCGCTCACCAAGTTTCTCCAGACAGGAAACGAATAACTTTCCATCTGACAGAACAACAACAACACCAATGACTCAAGTGAGACTGATGGCTGCAGCTCCTCATGACCGATGAGTTCAGATGTAATGTACAGATTTAAACCGGGTTGGTCTGCAGCTCTGAGGAGACACTCAATCACACAGACCTGCACTGTGTCTGAGAAAACAGAAACAGAGTCTGTGTGTAACGTGTCCCACATCATCACATCCGTCTGTGAACAGACCTTCACTGGAAAACATTTGGTAAAAAATAAAGAACATTTAATGTTTCTTGTGGGTTCAGATGTGCACGTTCGGGGGCTGATAGACAGCTGGTGATAAGACAACATTAAAATCAAATCAATTAAAAGAATAGCTGCCGCCCTGCTGGAGCTCCACGCAGCAGCGTCGTGTAAATGCCTAGGAACTAAAAACTGAACAATCACACTGAGCTGATGCAGCACAAAACATGCGACTGTTAGTGCTCACGCACCGCTGCTCCCAAACTGTAATGACTTTAATATGAGCAGAAAGAAAACGAAGAGTTGGATGTTTTAAATCGGCACGTCACAAACGGGAAGCTTCTGCAACCTGAACTGAGGTTGACCGACCCTGATTAGTGAAGAAGGAACATCAACATCAACTGACATCAACTGAAAACAACCAATCTGACACTTCAGTGTCAAAACTCTATGGCTGAAATGTGATTCCTGTCAGATTCTCAAACACTCAGTGTCTTTGATGTCGTTCACAACGTAAAACATGGTGATGACGTCATGAGGGACTGAACATAATGAATAATAATGCTGCTGCCGTCACATTTTTAAAAAAAAAAAAAATCTAAAATGAATTAATATGACACTAATTAACACTCAGAACAGCTTCCCCACAACAACACAACATGTCTTCATCTGTAATTTTATCAACTTTACAGCCAAACATTACAAGTCATCATTTTCTGACTTTCTACCTTTAAAAACAAACACTGACCCACAAAATTACTACAGTAAACATCAGTGTGGACAGTTTCATGTTAAACAGTCTTAACTAACCAGCCTGTTGTTAGCTGTTAAACAGTTAGCATGCTAACTACAACTGTGGGGACTGGTTCCCCCCCCCCGCTTTGAAAGGTGGACACTATAGAGCTGAACGCGGTGAGCTGAGTCAGAGACGTGGCCTGAAACGGCCTTCGAACAGCAGAACAATCCCTTAACAACTTGCAGCCTCCGTGTTAAGCTGTTGGACTGAGACGCAGTCCTCCTCCTGATGGAGGCTGAGACTCAGCTGCAACACAGGATTCACCTCAGACACCTGTGGTTTGTACAGATTAGTTCACACCCACTGACTGAAATCCTTCAGTGATTCAGCTGTGACACCATAGATTTATAAACAGGAAGTCAGGTGTCAGTGAGAAGACAAGAACAAAGACTTGACATGAGCGAGGGATTCCTGTACGAGTTGCACCTCCAGGGACGTCATTAGTCACCAGCGTGGTCACTCATCTGTGACTTGCTTTTATATAACCACTTTATTAGGAACACCTGCACCATCTAATTTAACCCTGCCACAGCCAGGATCACACACACCTTCTTAAACATTAAGCTGAAGAACACTTCAGTGACATACATCAGGGTTTACTGTTAGGACTGACATCATTAACATGTGAATTCTTCAGAACAAAAACATTTCACTGATGATTCTGCCATTTGACGTCCACACTTTCTCTGAATCCCAGTGAGCGTTTGAGGAATCGTCCACAGAAACAGGACCCACGTCAAACATCGTGTCTGAGGTCAGAGCCGTCGCACTAGTTCAAACGCTCCCCCTCACACCCAAACACTGTTGTGTGTCGTGTTGTCGCTGCTCTAATTTATTTCATCCAGCTGAGAGTTTTGTGTAGGAGAAGAAGAGGGAACGAGGTTTTTAAATCACACAGGCTTATTTGAGTGTTTGCTCGTTCAAAAACGCAAGCTCCTGCAGAGTTTTCTGGACTTTGTCCTGTTGAGACACAGACTGGAAGAAACAACCGGAACAGAAAAACAAAAGTATCAAAAACAGCTTTAAATAACCACGGAGGCTACAAGCAGTTTTTAAATAGACTTCAGATTTTATCAGCAATATATGTAAATTGTTAAATTTCTCCATAACGGCAGTGAATGTTTAGGTGCTGCTGTTGTTGCCAGGCAACAAGAATAATATGCAACATAAATACATACAAGATGTAAATAGGAAATTCTCCTTAGGCTGGATCATCTTACTGAAGAACCATTGGTTCAGCCATAGCCAACACCGGTCTACATCTCTGATCCAGGATCAGGTCTCAGCAGGTCAACAAGGTAGTCCAGGTGTCCCTCTGTCCAGAGACACTGTCCATCTGCTCCTGGAGGATCCTGAGTTGTTCCCAGACTAAATGAGATATTTCATCTCTAGAGTGTGTTCTGGGTTGGTGCTGAGGTCTCCTACCAGTTGGACGTGTCCAGGAAAAGTCTCCACCAGGAGCTCAGGAGACATCCTGATCAGATGAACCTCAACTGGCTACTTTAGATGTGAAGGAGCAGCAGCTCTACTCTGAGTTCCTCATCCTGTCTCTAAGACTGAGACCAGACACCTGAAGAGGAAACCAGGTTTAGACGCTTATATCCACCATCTCATTCTGTCACGTCTCAACAAAGATCAGGACCACAGCTGAGGGTCAGGACAGAGATTGAATGGTGAATCTGTGACAGTCCCATTTGAAGCAAACATCACCGCACTGGCTACAAATGTCAGAACATGCAGGAGTGTTTTCAGTTTATTATCACCGTGTTGTGGAGAGCTGGTGAGACAAAGTACCGAATGCTCAATACTCCACTCAATTATTAATCAGCTTCATCACGACTTTACACAACAAAGCAGTGTCAAAGTGTTTTTAAGGGTGAATTTTTTTTTTTTAACTGCAGCAGAAAATAAAGACTTTCCTGTTGTCAGACAGAAGGAGAGGAATGTGTTGCACATGTGTTGCAGTTTTAATAACTCCTTCTGCAACACGAGTTTCTGGCCTGAAGCTGAACTGTTCATTGGTTTTCATTCGGATCGATAATGACAGCGGTGGTTATCAACCGAGCATGTCGCCATTAAAAGCCGAAATATTTAACATCACACTCGACTGTGACGATGTAAACAAGCAGTTTCACCTTCCTCTTCCTCCGAGGAAACGAGCAGCAGAGGAAAATAAAAGCCTGGCTGGCGCTTGCTCCGTCATCCTGACGGACGTTTCCCGGTCCTGACTCCATCGCCTGACAGACGTTTGCTCCGTCATCCTGACAGACGTTTCCTGGTCCTGACTCCATCGTTCCCCCTCTGAGTTCACACACAAACACAGCCACACGGATTCAGCTCAGTGTGTGTTTGAGCTGGAATGAAAGACAGTGAGGAGCTGGAAGTGAAACATTTGTTCTGTCAGACTCAGAGTTTAGCTTCTCAGTGATGAGTCCTGAGCTTCTCTTGTGTCTCATGTCCATGTGTAGATGGTTGTAGATGTATTTCAGCCTGTGGCACAAACTGTAGAAAGACAACAGCTCCCAAAGCTGAGGCCAAACATCTCTGTCTCATAAACTCGCCCCCCTGGTGATTGGCTGCAGTATATCACTGCACAGACTCTGACTGCAGATGATGTGGTGTTAAGATGGCGGGGCTCATATCCAGGATGTTGAGGCTTCGTCCTCAAACAGTGAGAGGGAGTCAGCCATTTTCATATAAAGTCAGTGAAGTGTAGTCTGTAGTCCACATTCAACCTGTGATCCACACTCAGGTCTCTGATCCAGAGTCTGATCTCAATCTAGGGTTGGTCTCAGTGGCAACAGGCCAACAAAGTGGTCCAGGTGTCCAACTGCCAAGAGACACTGTCCAGGTCCTGGAGGACGGAACCTCCACCTCAACATGGTGAAGTGGTTGGTATGTCTCCATGACCCTGGGATGTGGTGTCTGGAGTATCATGGAGACAATGGTTGAGGCTCTCAATGTAAACTGGTTTCAGAGGTCAGACTAGGAGCAATTCAAATCACTCATCACGGCACGCAGTTCACAAACATCTAGTGGTTGGGACTTGGTTCACAGAGCCTGTCTTGGCACAGCCTGAAAAACCAACACAGAGCTTCCAGCCTGTGTAGCCGTCACCTGCAGCGTGGGGCATTAAAGTGGTGCAGGCTGGGTGGATGATTCATGATTGCATAGACGACACGTTCTCGTTCAAAGAAATTCTCATTAGTCCCACAATTACTGGAGAACGTCACCAGACCTGCTGAGTCTCTTTACAAACATCACCAGGTCAAAGAGGCTCTGATCAACCGCAGGTCAAAACAGACAACAACAGTCCAACAGGCTCTAACTGATCATTAAACACATCTGATGAAACAATGACTGTTTTTGTTTGCTTTTTGTTTTTTGACTCTTGAAAATTAAATGTGTCCATTTGCATCTGAACACACACAATCTCTTCAAATTCCAGACACTCGACGCCACACTGTGTATGTGACTGACTGAGGAAGAATTTCATTGTTTGCAAAACTGATTCTGATCTTAATCAGTTTCACTGATTAATCTACAGAGACACAACCATCTGCACTGACATCAGTTTTCATTCGTGTTCTCAAAGGTTCAAGTTTAATCTTGTTTTTTTGTTTTTTTTTTCCTTTTTTTCTTTGGGAGCTTTAGAAAACTTGAAACTTTCTCCAAGAGTATGAATAAAGTAACTATCTGTCTAAAGTATCTATAAAAAAAAAAAAGAAAATCTTCCTCGTCTCATTTTTCTCTTCTACCTAGACCTGATCCTGCATTGTCATGCTGCAGCATCAACTTGGACAAAAATTAAACCATAGTACAGTGAAATTGACTGTACACACTGTACTGAGCTGTGCTGCCGCCTGCAGAGAGTTTGAGTTGACTGAGGGCCGACTGTGGCCCCGGGACCAAGGCTGGATCTCCCTGCCCCACTGAGACATCACGTCTGAGGGGAGGTGGTGGAGGAGGAGAGGTTACATAACCGTGTGAGAAGAGTTGCGTCTCAGGGAATCTGACGGGGAAGCGGAGATGACAGAGGAGGACGGACGTTGCCTCCAGCAGATCTGTGGCCAAAAAAACTGTGCCCACCCCCACGCCGAAAAAAAAAGCCTTCACTTCAGCAGCTTCTCAGAGCGCAGGAACAGGAGGAGACGCAGTTTATCTGGTTTGTGTAATAAACAGCTGCCAGGGGATTAGATGTGTGCAGAGAGGGATGCGTGGGTCTTCACTGAAGGGGGGGGTGGGGGCTCGTCACTTGGAAACAGGACAAAAACAGAAACACCGGGGGAAGACGGGAGCTTCCTGCCAGGCAGAAAAACCCAACAGGTGGGAGTTTTTCACTGTGTCAGGAAAAAAAATCTCCGACTTACAGACAAACAAACACAAACATTCACTCATTTCCATTTCTGGCTCCTTCACTCTGACCACGTTCAGCAGACTCACCTTTTCTCTTTAAATTCAGGAAATCTCAAGGCTGCAGCTCAGACGGAGAATATTCAACGATGCTGACGAGGTTAACGTCGCTCACGTTCAGCTTTCTGAGGCGGCGGCACTGCACTTTCTGCAGAGCTGCACAGAAACAGCTCAGAAGTTACATAGTTACGTTTCCAGTTGGATGAAAACAAGAGTGAGGAGGTTAAACCCTCAGGCTCCGCCTCCTGCCGCCGATGCACATCCAGATGCAATTTTATACACAAAGTCTGTCGCTTCAACTTGAGGCTAAAGGCCCAACACACATATCTCTTCGTCCTGACTTTTATTCTGAAAGTCTCAAAGTCCCAAGAAGCGAGTCCTGCCTCAGCTGCACCTCCGTGTGTCGGCCTGCAGGTGGTGACGTCATTTCTTGACCTGACCCGATCCAGGGTTTCAGGGGCAGCAGAGGCTTTTCTCTGACCACGATCAGGATCGGGATCATTCGCAGCTTCAAGACTCATGATAAAAATTTGAATCAACCATCTCAGACTGAGTAAAGAGTTTCAAATTTTCATTTTCCCACAATGCATTGGCCCTCTGAGCCTTTATCAACAAGATGGACCCCTTCAGTTTGGATTTTATCATTTATACTAAAAGGGCAAAATAAGAAAACCATGGACCAGATCAGGTCCGAGTCTCATCAGCTGCTTCACAACAAAGTAAAGTAATAAAGTAAATCATTCATCAGAATATGACGCCATTGTTTCATTTCACTGATTCAAACAGAGGATGATGTATCTTCGATTGTTTTACTCATCTTTTACAAGTCGGGAGACTTTCCAACTGATATTAAAACCTGAAACCAACAAAAAAAACAAACAAAAAAAAAAAAGCAGCTCCTTTAAGCAATGAGTTGACAGGAAGCTGCCGACACGCCTCCAGTCCAATAAAACTATGTCAACAAGGAAAGACGTGTTGCACAGCAGGTTCCTCTGCTTCAGTTTCTCTGCAAAACTTCCCCAAAGCTGCAGTAGTGACATCAATGATGATATCTGCTGCTAGCCGCTAACACACACCTGTACGAACCCCCACAAACCTGTCTGTCTTTAAAGTCAGTGAACGTGACACAGTGTTCACATACAGATGTTCTGAGGCCGGAGAGGCGACTCCTGTTTCTCAAAGTATTTCCTGTGATTCACAGCAGCTCAGGCTGGTGGCAGGTACAATTAAAATGCATCACAAACGCTGCAGCACCAAGTTTTTTTTTGTCATTTCCCCCAGAAAACACTCTGGAGTTCCTTCCAAATAAAATCAGTGGCGGCTGCTGTGGTTAATGTGTTTCCTGGGAGGTGACACCCTGAAGTGTGAGCAACATGGAAGCCGCCGGTGAAGCTGCTGAAGGATGCGTCTGAGCGTGGGCCGACGGCGAGCAGCAGTTTGCATCATTAACTCCACCTCCTCTCAGCGACCAGCGGGAGACTGAGGGCTTCGAGACGCGGCAGATTCTTCTGTGAGGTTTATTATTAGTCTGTCACAAACACGAACTCGTGAACATTTACTGTCACTGCAGCTCTGGACGTTTGTGACAAATCTACAACCTCAGCTACGACAGCAAACACAACGATCAGCAGGTTTTCAGTGACACACATCAAACACTCATCAATCACTGCTCAGTGTCACAGCAGCCGTGTTGACACCTACAGCTTTTATTTATATTCCATCACATCAAACGTTTTTACCTTTTTTTTTTTTTTTTTGGAAAAACAGTTACAGACAAGTTAAACGAGACATGGAAACAACTTTCCCCTTTGCTGGAAAAGCTCTAAACATGCAAGTCACATGACCAATCAGCTGCTGGAGAGGAAGAGGAAAAGGAAGATGTTCCTGCCAGAAATGCAGCAATACATCTTTTAAATACCAGCATCAGCTGATAGTCTCCTCATAGACACCAATCCACCTCTGTAAATGAAACTGAATTCTCCAATGTTTGGGTTATTTCTGGTCAGTATCAGACAGCAGCAACATTCACAGACAGAAGTGGCTGCACACAGCTGTAGTATGACTCAGGAAGGTGAAAGGTGCCTTGTTTTCAAAGTGAGAAAACACTATTGGCAATGTGGGAGTGCAACAGCATCTCAGAGACAAATCAACTAGAAGATTGTTTTCATGAATCTGTTATATATATATATATTCATGTTTTCTTGAAAAATGGTGTATTCTAAAACTGGGCTGAACTGTTTGGTTCCTCTGTGGAATTAATAATAACAAAACATAATATCAGTTATCGGTCAAATTCATCTCTTTAAAAAAATCAGAGATCTTCCTCATCATGACTGAGAGGAAAGCCGGCAGTGAGATACATTTGACGTCACAAACAACCGTTTTTGAAATGGACCCATTTTCTAGCGACATTTCTAAAAGAGGAAGAGAGAATTTCTAGCACTTTTCACATGTTCCTGAATGTGGGTGGAACCGTTCTTCAACAAAGACCAGGTGAAAACAGCTGTTGTCACACAGAGTTAATATTCTGACAAGTAAACTCCCACGTCTGCCTGCTGTCTCTCACTCCCTCTCTATCTCTGTATCTATCACTATCACACACACGATCGTTATGGTACATTAAAGCTGGTATGAGCTTTTTTTTTTTAACATGTATGCACACATTTTACACATTGAGCTCGTGCAAGTGCAACTTTTTTTATGGATTTTAAAAAGTTTAAATCATCATCATGCTTGGATAAAAAAAAAATCTGTCACATCGGTGTTAACACTGGTGTTAAGTGCGTTTTTACTTTCTTCAAACAGCATGTGGTGTTTACAAACCCTGATGCGCTGAGTTCCACGTCCTTCTGCACCAGATTTCCTTTGGGTTTGCTCTAATTTAATATTAACACTAAAGGAGGCGAAGAGACACTGCGATCAAATGAGTAAGAGGTCGAAAACTAAACATGTGAGGTGGATGTTGACTTCGGTGATAATTTCACACACATTGCATCGTGATTTTTAACAAATAATGAGATTCTACAGTTGCGCCACAGCGGCGGCCACAGCTGTCCAGCCAGGGTTTCAGTCTGTCGGCAAAGTAAAAGCAACAAGAGAAGCGATTGAAGAAGTCGCTCTTTTCGTTAAAATAAATGTTTCACATTGGATCAAGTATAGGCCGAATTATCTGTCAGGACTTTATGATCCTTAGACTTTTGAAACATTTGTTGTTTCTGACATTTATATCAACAGGTTCAAAGAAAAGCTTTAAATAGACGTGTTGTCAGTGGCAGTTCCTAAGCGGGTCCCCTCGCCCCCAACAGCAGGTGCACTCACCTTCTGCTGCCGCCGGGCCATGTCGGTGGGCTGCTTGGCGTTGAACGGGTAGGCGATGCAGCGCAGGACGAACACGTATATCTGCAGCTTTATCTTCCGCTCCTCTTCTTCCCTCTGGATCCGCTCCCGCTCCCTCCTCTCCTCCTCCTCTTCACCTGTGGCGTCGCCGTCTTTCGCACCTTTGCCCGGTGCTGCTGCTCCGGGCGCAGCGGCGGATGCTCGCAGCTTCTGCTGGCCGGTCGCCCGACCCGCCCGGCTGCCGCCGTCATCCCGTTTCCCCGCCGGACCCGCAGAGGAAGCGCCGGTGGGTCTCCTCGGAGGCTCCTGGACAACTTCTGGGTCGGACTCCCCGCCGGTGTCTTCGCTGGAAGACGGGTCCAACATGGTTCACGGCCCAAACTCCGGTTCTCGCGGAGCGAGCGAAAGGAGCAGAAACAGCAGTTTTCGCTTTAGTTTGTTTGTTTTAGTCGACGTGGCGTTAACGGCTGCACTGACCGTCGCTCCGCCGCCGCGGTGATAGTGTGCAGGGACCTGGGAGCTCCGCCGGGTTTTCAGGGTGGGGGGCGGCGGGGGCGGGGTCTCAACGGGGAATGTTTGGAGGTTGTGGCCGCGTGCGCTCAGCTTCGTCGCACCGAATGTGTCGGAATGGCAACGCGCGCCGCTGTATTCCTGGACCGCGCGCTCTGGTAAGACAGCGGGCGCGCGCTCCAGCTCACAGGTGAGCAACCTGTAGCTGCGAGCAGAGATAGGACAACTGCTAAGAGGTCTCACTCCGTCTGTGTTTCTGAGACGCACGATGCCACGATTTTAGTTACTGCCAAAAAGTAATAAAACGCGATGAATTACCAGAGGTGGAAGTGTCCGGCTTCAGAAAGTAAAACTCCTGCCACATGCCTGCTCTAACCTTTCACATGAACCATCTGATCCTAATTAACACAAATCTTCAGCCAGGTTGATCAGCTAATTAGTGAAATCACCTGTGTTAAGTGCAAAGGTAGCACCAAAACATGAGGACTTTTACTTTCTGAAAGAAAAGTCCAACTACACTGAACAAAAATTTAAACGCAACACTTTTGTTTTTGTTCCCATTTTTCATGAGCGGAATTCAAAGATCTAAAACGTTTTCTAAGAACACAAAAGAGCAATTTCTCTAAAATATTGTTGTCTAAATCTGTGTTAGTGAGCACTAATAATCCATCTACCTCACAGTGTGACATGTCAAGATGCATGGATATTGCACAGGTGTGCAACAATAAAAGGCCACTCTAAAACGTGTAGTTTTATTTAATGTGCAGTTCATGGAGTGGATGAAACATGTTCACATCCACTGACTCCACTGAAATATTCAAACTCATCTAATGATTTCATTCTCATAAATATTTCGGGACATTCTCAAAGCCAGGGCAATAAACGAACAGTAAAACCACATGGACCAGAGGCCTGTACTACGAAGCGAGTTCAACATGGATCTCTTTCAGTTATCTGGCTTCACAAACGTCTCTAAAAACCCTCACCCTCCTCAGAGACCCTCTCTCAATTTGCGCACCGAGCTCCACTGGATCTTCAATAAAAGGACGAGACATTTCCAATCTCTGATCTGGAACATAACCTGCTCCGGAGCAGGTTAGCCGTTCAGCATAAGTTACCATGGAGACCTACCCTTGTAAGAAGTGAACCACCTTCATAGGACAGAAAACCCAGAGTCAAACCTGAAGTTACCGTGATAAGAACTAATCCTGCTTCGTAGTACAGGCCTCTGGGCTCCATCATCATGTTGTTATTAAACTGAACATGGACAGGACCAGTGCTCAGTCTGAGAGCAGCTGAACTTCCTTCTTTCTGTTGATAAAACTGCACTCACCATGTCCACACCAACAGTGTTGTTGGTGTCAGTAGGTGAACGCCATGCCGTTGGATGAGTTGGACGCCAGCAGCAAGAAGGAAAAGGAGGTGCAGAGTTTGGTGGGGATCAGGACATACAGCAGATTGACATGTGTGACCTGGGCTATGAGGACACATCACACAAAGAAAGAGTAGTGACAGTGATAGTGACAGCTGATCGCAGGCATCACAGCAGCATCTGCGTGTCTGTGGAGACAGCGTCCAGCTGTTCTTCACACTGACCATAAACCAAACCCTGAGCAGCAGCAGCGAATGATGGAAACTGTCAGGTTTCTGAAACATGATGTTTGATGAACTTTGATGAACTCGGTTTATTCAGTGACAGTAAATCAGCAGCAGACTAACCTGAAGATAAAGTGTGGTTTTATAAATCTTGCTTAGTTTGTCCAAGGGAACTTATCAGTTTTTTAACACTGTTTATCTGTACCACACCCCTCCCCCAATGAGCCCAGGAACAGTCAGTTAGGGTGTTTGTGTATTACAGGGACAGTTGGGGTGTTTGTTGATTATGGGGACGGTCTGATCTTCATCTATGATGTTGCTTTTCACAACACATCCACTCCATCACCGACTGCTGCATCACAATGAAACTCTCCTCCCCAACTACACTGGTTAATACTGCACTGTTCTTGATGATGTAATCAATGAGTAGAAGAGCAATTTAATTTGATCAGTTGATGCAAAAAGAACGATTTTTGTTCTTTACTTCACTGCATCAAATTTATCTGACTAAAAAGCAACATCCTCCATCACCAGTTTCACAACGACAACTGATGAAATGTAGAATCTTATCTAATTCTGATCCTGATCCTGGATCAGGATTAGACCAGATTTTTCTCTGCTAGCCAGCTTGTTGTTAGCTGTTGAACAGTTATCCTGCTAACTGCAGCTGGAGGATAGAGTCCTGGTGCTGAACAGGAACTACCATCGCCGCCTGCAGGCTGAGATGTGGAGCTGCAGTTGAGATGGAACCAAGGTTCACTGTTTAGCAGACACTGACATCTCAAATTAAATTCCTTTCACACAGCAGCTGATGAATGAATATCAGGTCTGTCCAAATGGTCATACTACATATAATTTAAACAACAATGTGATTGGTTGAGACACAGTTTGTAAAAACAGAGGAATCTTCATGAGAGAAACATCATAACTTCCTGTCAGGAGTTAAATCTGGACAATGGTATCAGATCAGGTTGATCTAGGGACATGTCCTGTGTTCTGTGTCTCATTCATCTTATAAATATAAAGTCTTCATATGTTCATGTGTTGATAAATCCAGAACTCTGATTTTTGGTGTAAATGTAACATGTTGGATTCTGGTTCGCACCAGAGGAGAGAGGACGGACAGCAAGATGGTGACTGTGGTGCTGACCACCTGTGTTACCATGGTGACAATGATGCAGGTGACAGCAGCTGTGGCCAAGACAAACAGGTCACTCAGAGGTGTCAGCAGCTCGGCACCCCCCCCACACACACACACACACACACACACCTCAGAATGAGTGACAGTCACACAGGATGAAAGAGAAAACCATATATGCTTTTTATGTGATGTAAGAGAACTGATCCTCTTACTACAACTTCTTACACTGACATTATCCTCAACTGTTCTCTGGTCACTGCAGAGACATCGTCATCATACATGTTCAAACTTTGATCCAGGATCAGTTCCAGTGCTTGTACTAAGCTAAGTTAGCAACCCGTTAGTGGCAGATACATTTAGTAAACAAGACTGATCTTCTCTCATGAATATAAAACTGCTCTATAGTAAAACATCAAATCTGTGCTTCAGTCATCAACTCGTCCTTCCTGGTCTGGACTTGTCGGTCGTATACGTAGACTAGACCGTCTCGTTTCAAAGACTCATTCAACAAATCTGGCTTCTTTTCACAGTCCAACATATCCCAGAATTCATTGCAGATGCAATGAGGAGGAGTGGAGGAAGTTTTAAATGGAACTGAATTAGATTTGATCTGTAACATGTAAAAAGCAGCTGAAATCTTTTTTTTAATAGTTGAAACTTTTACACACTGTTGTTGTTACTAACAGGAGTAGTGTATAACACTGGCATCAGTTCATAAGGGTATGTGGTACAGCAACCCAAAAAAATCATCCACCCCATAAAATAGTTCCTCCTAATAAATAATGTTCATTTCTTAATTACCTAGCTTGTTGTGTATTGTTTAATTGTGTGTGTTTTCAACAATTTTTGACACTCTCAAATGGTTTTGTTGATTCATTGTGAGTTTAATGCTAAATGTCAGTTATGGGGCAGGTAAGGGCAAAGACCACATTCATCATCCTGTCATCAGTAATCAAAACTGCAGGCAGTAAATCTTGTGTTGTATTATTGTAATACCAATTTAGGCCACAAGAGTCTGAACTGCGCCTCTACAGTTTAAATGGGACTAAAAGCAACAACAAACACAAGGTACATCCTGTCTGCTGTGAGCAGGTTGTGTAACATCACGTCATGTGTTTGTTTTGCCTGGAAGTGTCTTTAGTTTGACCTTCTGCCAGGAGCTGCAGGAAGTTGCGTTGTTATATAGAGTTACGAATCCACACAGAACTCTGACCACAGAGACTGAGGTCAAATCCTGCTTCAACTTGGACTCAGTTCACTTGTTCTTTTCCATAAGTCAAACTTCTTTACTGCGCATGGCTGAAGACAGTGGAAAAAAACAGAAATAATAACTTGACCGAGTCAAAATTTAAAACTACAACCACTCATTTCAGAATTTGCTCTCACTGAAAAAATAACTTTTCTTTCAGGTCTTTGTTTAATTCTGTTTTATCCTATATTTTAAATATGTCACCTAAGAAGTTAAGAGAGGAACTGAATGAATGAATGAATGAATCAAACAATCAATCAGTCAGTCAATCAGTCAATGAACTCATGGGTTCCAGTACTTATCCTCTATCACTTTTTTGTTGCCTTCTCTGCCAGAGGAACCTAAAACAGTGTGTGTTTGTTATAAATGTTCACCCCTGACACCAAATCAGTGTCGTTAACCTGTCTGACACCATCGCACTGCTAATGCTAACATTAGCGCCACGCTCACGTCTCCGGTGGAGTGAAAGCGGGACGTTGATCAGAGTCCCTCACATATTCAGTGTCTTCTGTTACAGTTTAAAGTCAAACTGATGAGAATGTTTTATTTTAATTTAACAAACGCGGCTCCATGAAGGTTATGCTGTTAAGTTGTTGTTTAACCCAGTTTACAAGTGTTTCTGTTAATGGGGCCGTGTTTGGTGTCAAATCAATAGAGAAAAAATAAGTACAGTGTTTGTGAGTTAACCAGAATTTTGACTATTAAAGGATTAATAAAAGACTAAAGCACCAACAAAAGGTGAGAAGTGAATGTTTTTATTTTAATAGCAGGTTTAAAGGTGCAACGTGTAACAAATACTCAGCTGCATTCAACAGTATATAACCACAACAATGGAGCATCCAGTTGTATCTGCTTCACCTTCCTCTTCCTCACTGCCACGCTCCAGCTGGATGATGACCCCCCCAAGTCTTCAAATACTCCTGCACCACCTGGTGGAGAGTCAGACACAGAAATTTAGTTGTGGGAGCAAGTCAAAATTGTATTTTTTTCAGGCAAGTTGAACTGCAAGTTGAAATGCTCCTGCAACTTTATTGCAACAAAACGCATGAAAACGGAACAGCTTTCATTGCACAATAACAGTGTAAATATAACAACAATGGATTAAAAATGAAGGGAACAAACCAGAGGGTTAGACTGATGTGTCTGGTCTGACGTCCTCCCTGTTTCTAACATTCTCTATGTCTTTCTCTGAGTGTTTCTCAATAGACCTGTTGCTCCACAACAATATAAAATAGTTTTCCTCCTCATAAACTTCATAAACTCTGCCTGGATACTGTTTGTCCTGTTCCTTAACAGTGATGTCGGAAGGTAAATGAAAGACTGTTTTAACGCACGTTTCAAAACGATGATGATGGGTCAAAAATTATGGAAAAGTTGTGGTGACTGATCAAAATTGCAGGTCATTTTTATCAATTTTAGTTGCAAATATTCTCAAGCTATAAACAAGCTATAAAGAAGCAAATAATACAGTAAGTGATGAGTGTCTGATAGTTTAGGACAATATGAGAATTTTACCTGGAAACTTTCTCCTGCTGCTTCAGTCTGGTGTCTCACAACAACAGTTATCGTGGAAACAACTGGAACTTTTCTCATTTTTTTGATGAATTTGCACAATGACTCGAACACTGAACATCAGCTATAGTTTCACCGTGGCAGGTGGAAATTTTTAAATGGAAGTTTTTGAAGGGAGTTTTATGACTTGTTTGCGAGACAAAGAAAATCAGAGGAATCTTTTCACAGAACATGAAAGTTTACAAGTTTGAAAATGTCTTGCAGATGTTCTGGGACACAGTTTTTATGCCAGTGCCAAGGGCATTAAACAATGTATTTCACATTCAGTGATATCATCTGCTGTAATATGTGCAATACCGTGAACGTTCAATTGTTGTCTGCAGCTTTTTAAATGTATCTATCATGTATTAGTTTCTATTTCTCTTTCAGGTTTTAGATACACTTTTTATTTTTCTGCACCAAGGACTTCATTTCAATTGTACTGTATTTATTTATAATGACAGTAAAGATTTTGATCATCAATCTGAGATCAGGACTCATATCAGAAGCATGTTGAGGTATCAGTGAGTCTCTGCAGAGCTGTGGACAGACTGTGATGTCATGGCGACGTCATGGCGACGTCATTGCAACATCAGAGTTATGGTCTTTGAGAGGAGCTGGTTTCCCATGGACGCTGAAAGAAACCTGAGAGCACAGGTACTCGGCCATAGCAGGGTTCTGTGTGAAGTGACTTCGAGCCAGAATGTGTTTCAGTTTGATTCTCTCGATAAACGGCTGCTGGTACACCTGACACACACACACACACACACACACACACACACACACACACACACACACAGGACAGAGGAACAGAGCAACAGCTGAGTTAAACAAACTTTTACTGTTTGACCAGACAAAGAGAAAGCAAACAAACCAAACAAACAGAGGAGGGGTCAGTTTAGAGGTTGAGATCTTTTCTTGTCAAACACAAACCACAACCTGAAATTCTTAGTTTGCCTAAGACTTAGTCTTGTTTAACATAAACCCCAAGGTCATATTTGGCTGTAATCTGAGGTATGCAGAGTAGTGTGATCACACGTCTTAGTTCAGGCGTTGATAGGTGCTCTGTGTGTCTCTGACAAACCTTGTGGACATCATGCACCTCCAAGTGAGCAGACGTCTCCTCTTTGGACAGCAGGATGCAGTTCCAGGGGCTCCAGTCCTTTTCACCCTGCCAGCGGACAAGTACCAGGTCAGAGAGGTCGCCACCACCGCTCAGTGCTGAGCGTGAATGCCAGATCACCTTCACCAGGTACAGGACGTCCTCCACCTGAGGAGACACAGCCAGTGTCAGAGCTGAGGAGCAGCAGAACAGTGATGTAGCTCTGACAGGTGGAGCAGCAAACAACCTGCAGCAGGAAGGGGATCTTGGCGTCCTTGTTGAGCCGCTGCTCATCGTCTCTCAGCTTCTGCAGGATGTTTCTGTAGCAGGAGAAGTCGATACGTGACCTGGCTGCGTTGTCCAGGCCGCTGCAGCTGTAGCAGCGACGGCTCCGACCAGCGGCAACGGTGGCGCTGAAGTTGATGCTGCGCAGGGAGCGCTTACAACTCAGACATCTGAACATGTCGTCCTTCAGCTGGGATGGATTCTGGGGAACCTGAGGTTAGGGCAGGTTTATTTATTACACACACACGTAGGAGAGTCCTAAACCTGATCTCAGACCAGCTTCCTGCATACCTTCAGCAGCTTGGCGATGTTGGGGTTAAACTCTGGAGTTTTGATGAACTTCAGGAAGAGGTGGGAGAGCGACCACCTCCCTGCTTCCATATCCTTGTTTTTTGTCCCCATAGACATCAAGTGCAGCTCGCGCTTGATCAGATCCAATATTTCTCGGGTCAGAGGAGACTTGTGTTTCTGCAGTGAGAACAGACACTCAGATAAAACCACAACAGGACAACAGCAGTGGTGTCACATTCAATATTTATATTGTGATGCCTCTTCGTGTGTGTGTGTGTGTGTGTGTGT
This sequence comes from Polydactylus sextarius, assembly GCA_016801845.1. Lineage (NCBI taxonomy): Eukaryota > Metazoa > Chordata > Actinopteri > Polynemidae > Polydactylus > Polydactylus sextarius. The sequence goes on along the minus strand of CM028921.1, from coordinate 13,425,813 downwards.
GTGTATTGCCTGGACGGTGTGTGTGAGCTCCATGAGGACATGCTGTCTCTCCGCCTGGCTGCTCAGTGTGGTGTCCACACGGAGGTACAGGTCCCTCAGCTCTCTGGATCTGATGGTGTCCTCTGTGTCCATGGAGACAAGGCCACCATCGGCTGCTCGCCACTGATGAGGCTCTGCGGACTGAGACACATCCACAGCACTATGAGTCCTGTGAGTACTGTTGCCAGTACTGCAACTTTTTACTGACTTATATTGTAGTAACACTACTACAACTACTGCAAAATGCCTGCAGCACCATCATAACCACAACAAGTACCACCACCACTACAACTAAAACTGTTGACATTACTAGTACTAATACTGATACAACATTCTAATCCAGTTTTTTTCTTAGGATTTTCTGTTCTAAGATTAATAAAGTTAATCCCTGTCTAGTACTACACTATTACTAATACCTCCTACAACTACAGGTCATGTTATAATTTTTCATACAGATGCTCCCCCTCACAGCACTAACACTACATGTTGTATTAGCACCACTAGACTAAAAGTCCTTATTGTCCTTCTCATGTTCCATAACAAACCAACTTCAACAGTAACAACATTCAACTTTACAGTAACAGCAGAATAAAAAGGTAGAAAAATAGTACATCATAAAATAAAATATTTGAGGAAGTTAGTAACAAGATATATATTACAAAAGAACGTTTTCTCCCTCCACTCATATTATAATAAATTATTAATAAATATAATAGATGTTTCTAGATGCCGTCCTGACTTGACACCAAACCGGAGAGAGTTAGTGTAGTGGTGACGAGGAGCAGTGACCTCTGACCTTGTCTAGGAGGCGTCTGATGGCTCTGTCATGATGTTGGTCGCGGGCGTCGCAGCGTTTGCGTTCAATGTCGCGGAGAATCTGAGTCTCCTGCTCCAGCAGTGAGCACAGAGCGGCCTTCATCTCGCCTCCCTGTAGGGACGACTTGATCTTCTGCTCCTCCTCACGCCGCCAACCTGACACACACACACACACACACACACACACACACCACCATTTTATCATCAGATGATCCAACGATCCTCCTCACACACACTGCCTCTGGGCTGATCTTACTCTCCACAGCTCCCTTGAGCATTTCAAAGTCCTCCCTCCTCTGTGGGTTCATCATGCACTGGTGGCGGTTTCTCATCCATTCCCTCTTCTCTTTCTTCCTCAACCTGTCTTCAGTTTCTAACCAGGCCAGTCTCTGCTTGCGCTCCCTCATCAGCTGCCTCACGGCCCGCTGAGACAGCCACCGTCGGAGGTATGACTGCAGGCAGATCACCTGACCACAACACGCACACGCGCACACACAGACACACACACACACACACACCACAGCCTCATGATTCATTCTGTCGACCTCTAACAAGTTATTTTACTTTACACATATTGCAATGATTAGATTATGAACAAATGTCTAAATCTCACACATAAAAAAAAGAACTTAGAAAACAGACAGTGTGACGTCTGTAAATTTATCACCACTGATATATATCAGGTTTGACCACATCGTCTGTGTTTATCATTCTGAATGAGACAGTTGTATCCATCACAATGGACTAAAAACAGATGAGAACATCACCGTCCTGCGGCAGCAAACTGAAACATTTTCCACCTGAGACCATGAACATCACAACATCTGTCTGCCTGCGGTAGAATATAAAACAGTTATATTATAATGACCCACAGCTCTCAGCCTCATGGCGTGGTACTCGTCAGCGGTGACATATTTTCCAGGGACGATGACTTTGTCGTTCATACAGGAGATGTAGCAGCCGATGGTGGACGTCTGGGTGGTGACGTCAGACGGACACTGCTGCGTCCGATTTTTCAGCTCCACCGTCTGACACAGATAGAGAAGTTATTACAGCACAGACGTTTTTATCCACAAATCTCTCTGCAACACTAGAAACATGAAAACATGACATCTCTTAACGTAGCTCGTATCCATCGGTCCTTCTAAGGACTGAGGGCTCTGACACATGTACTTAAGTATGACAGCCATCGTAGATAAAAATATATAGAGGTAAAGGAAGGGTGGCATCCCGAGATTTCTGAGATTAAATAAATATCAAATGCTGTAATTTTTTCTTGGAATATAACCCTCTGTAACGATTTTCTGATACACCATGAAATTAGACTCTTGGCAATCAAAACAATGTTAATATTGACATGTTGTGACTTAGGGAACGACGAGCGTCCTGCCCTGCAGACACAGCTGATATGATATGAAGAGCAGAGTATTGTTAGAGTTCAGGTTACAGCTCAGGTCAGGAGCTTCTGGCTGATGAAGTTTGAGCAGCCTGACACAAACGTGTTTAGACACAAACATTTAACCATCGATGACCTCTCTCAGAGTCCACAAGGCACAGACACATTATTTACATGCATTGTTTGGTTCACAACTGTGGCATTCAATAAGTCGTGAATACAACATCACTACAGTTACTATTACTGCAACATCACAGGTTGTAACGAGTCCTCCTCATGTGAGACTGGACTCTGCAGGGAGGTGATGGAGGAACCAGAGTTTTATGAATGAATCCTCTTTAATTAACAACAGTGTAATGTGAAATGTTGATGATGTAAAAACGTTGAAGATGCCATGTTGTCCATCCAACTAAGGAGTTTTCTATTTTCCTACATTTCATAAAAAAAATAAATAAATAAATAAATAAAAAAACAGAAATGAGTTCATGTTTCCAGACTGTTACTGAAGCAGAATCACACAGATGAATACCCGGTGCCTTTAAATCTTTTAAGAAGATGTTACAACAAAATAAGAGGATTGAGAGAGTCAACGACATAAACATATAAATGTAGAAAACATGATGTGATATAAGACAGGTGTAGCTATACAACACACACCTCAGACTGGACTTATAAATAGATGGCGAAGAAAAACTGACGGTGCCAGTCCACAGAGTGTATTCATCAGTGACACGGAGACCAGAGGTCACTGTGCTGTGACAGGTGATTAAGAACAACCACACAGGTTGTCTCCCACCATCACTGCAGAGGTTTGCCATTTGTGCTGCAGTGTTTTATTTGTATTGCTTTGTTTGGCTTGAGGGAGATGATCTTCACTGTAACGACTGTAAACAGATAGGAGGACTGGACATTACAGCAGCCCAGTGTGTCTGCACATATGTACATCTGTAAAGACACATCACCATCATTACAGCAGGTCCTGATGCTGAGATGTCACTGATCACTGACTACTGTTTCAGTGCTTTAATGAGACGTTCAAGGTCAGAATGTCACTGTAACAGTGTGATGGAGGAACAAAAGGGAGGGACAAAATATCAGAAACACATTTGGACATAACACTGGTCATCAGCAGTACAGAGCTGTGATGTGTGTCTGTTAAATGGATTCAGTAAATCAGAGATTCAGACTAATGAGCTGCACTCAACAAAGGTGACTGTGTCTCCTTCATTCAGACCGTCTATGTAATTACAGTCGCACTGTGTCTCCGGCTGAGTGAAGACACCGTTTCATGCAGTAATGAGTGACCTTTAAATGTAGGGTGACATTTCAACAATATTCCTGGTATTGAACCTCAGTTCTGTACCTGCGTGGCTCGGCTGAAGATCACCACTCCTCTGTCAGGCCTCCTCCTGGGCAGGGTCTGGGTTGCGGCGCTGTGGTACTCCACCCCCGTCAGCCGGTGCCTGTAGCCGCCCAGGAAGGCCTTCTGATGGCGGGGACGCTCGATCTCCACCACCACCGTCTTTAACGTTTCATCACCTGGAGGTCAGAGACAATAATTTCACTGTGCTCAGACTCTGATGCGCTGTCGTTGATTGGACTAAAAATCCAACATGAGGAAGTGATTATATGAACCTTTAATTTCAAAATTTCTTCTTCTGTGCAAAATAAAACAAGATCATCTGTTTTGATCAGGCCTGTGTGTTTCATTTTGCAGCAGCAGTTTATTTAAAAATGCCTCATATACATTAACATCTGTTCTGACAGTAGATAACAATCATGCAGATGTTCTGATTGACAGGTTCTACAGCAATTATAAAACACACAGCGTGTGAAAACAGCGCAGTGAGTGTTCGTACTGGTTTCGACTTGGACAGTGATGACGTCAGGCATGTGGTCGTGCTCCTGAGGGCGGAGGGGGCGGAGCGGGTGGGCGGTCGGGTCAGTGGAGCTCATCTCCAGCCGGGTGGAGCCATGAGGACGAACGCCGAGCTCCATCAGGCTCTGCTTCTCCTCCACCGCCCTGCCTGGGCAAAAAGCAAAAATCCACATCAGATGTTGTTAAGATGTACAGGTGGAAAGGCTTTGTCAAACTGAAAAGAAATGTAGCTGTTTTTTTTTTTATTCACCTGATTCACCTGAAAACATGAGCTGTGCAGTTTGGAGAAAAACAAGCTTGAGCTTCACGAGAAAAAAAAAAAAACTTTTTCCCGAATGTTTGTTAGAAACGTACCATCCAGAGAGATGTGCAGCACGTCCACAGGGACTCTGAGCTCTGAGGCGAGGTGACATTTCAGCTCCTGGATGCTCAGGCCGATGGCGAAGGCCACCGTCATCACATGACCCTCTGGCACCAGCACCACCTTCACTGCAACCACATACAGAGACGCACGGCCATCGTCTGTGAGTTTTCCTTTTCCTTCATTTAACTGTTTAATCCTCAGAATATTCACATCGTGTGTCTCCTTTCTGTCCGCTCATGTTGTAATAATCCTGTGTCAGGTTACCTGGAAACAGCACAACAGGTCTCAGCAACTCCACTGCCCATCCACGCTTACAGACATTACATGTAGATAACATGCATTTAGCTGCGAAAACTGAAATGCTGCAGGTTTTATGTTTACTGTCACAATTTCAATTCAAAAACAAACTGAACCAGAACCAATGTGACTGAAGTGTTTACGACCACAGGAACTTTTAACACTCCACCTCACAATATCCTTCACATTTGTTAGTGTTACTGATGATGTTCTTCTGGTCATTAACTGAACTGTGAACTCTGTTGGACAGATGAACAGTGTCTTACGTTCATTTATGGCGGTGGGGAACACTGTTTAACATGTCACTGCAAATTCTCCCAAAGATGTTAAACTACCTTAGAGGATTGTTAAAATCCTTTCAAACCAAGCTACCAAACCTCTCAAAGAAGTAAAACCTCAAAAATTTCCTTAGAAACTCCTAAATGACAACAAGAACTTACTTAAGGTCGTCTGCAAACCACTAAAATGTGTGAAACTACATATACAACATTCTTGGTGACCTTTAGAACATCCAAAAAGAACAAAAAAACAACTTAATGACCACAAAGACTCAAACTACTCATAGAACCTCATACTGATCCAGTAAATGTCTGAAACCTCTTCAGATTCTGTGACTATATTGGAAGCAAAACCCCATGAGGTCTGTTTTTCCTCGACTCACCTGCCAGGTGTATTAAACCCATCTGGATCCCTGTTACCTGTTACTTTGGTAGCCACTAATGTGATTCTTCTGGAGTCTGATGTCAAAATTATTAAATAATATAATATTCAACTTGATTATATATACATCCAAACCAACAGTAAACGGATCAACTGACAGTTAATCCAAGTTTTAGTGATGATTCCTGAGGATCCAGTTTATATTTTTCTAAAAGGTGTAAATTAGTCTCACCTGTCGCTGTAGAGTTTCCAACATCTTCTGTCGTCTGAGGCTCCTGAAGCTGCTGAGTCTCGTCGGGCAGATCCACCTGAGTTTCAGCTGCCTCTGCAGTGTTGGTCACATCTGTGTGTCCAAGCAGCTCACATTAACACACACAACAAATATCAACTAACAACAAACTCCATTGTGTGATAAATGAAGAAAGAGTGGTGAGATTTCTGTTCTAGTGATGGATGTGAAGCCAAACACTGATCGGTGATCAACTGATGTTCAGCAGTTAATGTCAGTTGAGGGTTAAACTAATCCTGACCTGTTTAAAGTTGAAATGAAGCCTGTAGCTGAAAGTAGAAACACCTCAAAGAGGAGGAGGTTTTGAGGATGTGAACAACTCTTCCATTCATAATGAGAAGACTAATAAGAGGAAGGAAACAGCTGTTGCTGTGAACTGCAGGTGTTTATTAAAAGATGATTATTTCCCCCCATCTCTTAGTCCCTGTTACGTCCCTGGCTACGCACCTGAGATGTCAGCCTGGACTCACCTAAGGTCAGAGGGGATTCCCTGGAACCTGACTCTCTGGAGCCAGACTCTTTGGAACCGGACCCGCCAGCCTCTTCTCCAACCCTCCCCGGCTCCGTGTCGTCCTCTAGCGGCTGTTCTGCGGTACTCCCTCCGGGCTGTGGACCTGTCGGCGGCTCCTCTCCGTGCTCGGACATGACAGGTTTCACTCCAACAGTTAAATGTTATTCCTCACTGCGCTAAGACCGAATAAAAAGATTTTTTTTTTTAATCCTCAAAACTCTGAAGGAGCTGTGTCTCCGGGACCAGAACCGGATTAAACTTATTTTCCCTGTTCCACCGGATCCTGAGTCACAGCTGCTTGTGGTTGTCAGGCAACGACTGTTGACGCGTTGCTATAGCAACCCAAATCCTCACGCTCCCTGTCAGCACCACGTGACATGACACTGACACAATAAAAGTCTTTGAGATTTTGAGACAGACAGGCGCATTTTACTTTTAAATCAAGTATTTACTGTGATATAATTTCTTTATCTATGTTTATCTCGGTTTTATTTTCTTTTTAATTAGAAATCGAAAATATATCTGTATTATTATATGTATAACTTTTTTTTTGTTGACTTGTGTGGGCTACCTGTATTTTATGTAAAGATGATTATATGGTTTTAACATGATTTTTTCTTCTAAGAGTAAGAATCTAAATTTTAATTTTAGTTTAATATCCACACTGATTACAAACTTCAAACTACATTACAAAATATTATCTATAGATATTTACATCATCGTCATCATCAAAGTCTTTTACTGTTTTTCACAGTAAAACATGTCTGATCAGACCTCAGTTGAGCAGTCAGAACAGATGACGCCTATAAACAGTCTTCTTTCTGAGTGTGGATGGTGAATGTATAGGATCTATACATCAAGCTGCTATTTCAGTCAGTGAGCCGGGGGCAGCGACATGCTGGCCCCTGTAAAGCTGCAGATAATCTGGAGCCGGACATGCGTTGGATCTGTATGGATCACACAGTGAGCAGCAGAGGCTCCAGGCCCCGCCTGTAAACCTGTCACATACATGTACTCACTCAGGGAGGGGCCCTGCTGCTTGACATGTTGGTGGTTTTGTCAGGGGGAGCTGAATGGTTAACACGCCCGCGCAGTTTTATCTTCACCATCCGAGTGTGGACTGATTCATCTTTACATTAGAGTCTGTAGAAAACACGGTGATGTCACGGTAACATGAAAAGAAACGATCAAACAGGACTTTCAGCACATCTGAGGCCAACCAGCACAGTCACTACTGCGCAGGAACTCAACAAACATATCGAGTGTGTTTTAACATGAGTTGTAGTCTCAGTGACCGTGACCTTTGACCTTCAACATCACAGTCAAATGAGTTCATCCTCAAGTTTGAGTGAATGTTTGAATGTTGCAGCGTTAATTTACAGATGAGTATACAGTATGGATCAGTGAACGCCACCTGAGCTGCTGCGTGTTAACTGTTGTTGTTGTTACTATGGTTACAGCCAATTTCAAACATCATTTCTAAACTTATGTCCAAACATGACTGTGTTGAGGAATCCAGGCTCAAATAAATAGCCTGAGAACATGAAGGCTGCGGCCGCAGCTGAAATGAAATGAACAGCAACGAAGTGAAAAAGAAAATCTCCTGAACTTATTATTCAAAACTCATGAAACTAAAACAACAGAAAAGTCAGATATTAGCTTGTTTAGTTGGAGGGAAACAGTAGAAACAATTACATCTTAAATGTTTCTATATTATTTGGTCATATTAATCCCACATACTGTCATTTTTCCACCTAAGTTAAGATACCGCTGTGAGAGCAGCAGCTTTTCGCAGAAGCTCCTTCAATAATTTCCATGACACAATGAATCTATTTTCAATATATCCATCTAAACTCGCCCTCAGTGTACTGTAGATGCACAGAGATTATGAAGCAAACAGCAAACTCCGAATTTAAACAAACATGTGACTAGATATGAAGAAAAATGAAACGGTTATTAGTTGTGTGACATGTACAATGTGACCGTCAACTGACTATACACATCAGCGTGTCCAACATGCAGCCAAGAATCAAACCAACGACCTTCTGATCAGCTGATGACCTGCTCCACTTCCTGAAGCACAACCACACTGATGAGGAAAAATTTGTGACAGTTTTGTTTTTACCTGCTCTATGTGTTGCTGCTTTTCAGTTGTTACATATCAAAACTCTATTGCTGCTGTAGTGACACGAGACAGTTTTTGTTTTGAGTTTAATTTTGCTTTGTACTCTTATGTAATATGTGTATATGTGCTTCTTTCATAAAAGACATTGAGTATTGGAAAAACAGAACAGTTTTTCTTGTTAAATCATCAAAACTCAGTGAGGAAAAAAGAAACAGTCATAAATAAAACCAGAGGAAAATAACAAACCAAACCAGGGCCTGTACAAATGATGTGTTTCCTGGTGAAATCAGGCTGCGGCGTGGATCACAGCACTTTTTCCTACGGCTTTTACTTCTGTGTTTACCTTGACCAACATTTTATAACTCATCTATTAGCTCATATTTCTCAGTCAAAGCAGTGGAGGTAAAAAATAGACCCAGACTGACTTTGGTTTCCGCGAAACAATAACAGTCATGAACTTGTTGGCTGCATCAAGCTGGTCTAAGCCCCCCTCCACATGCCTGCAGCATCTTAAATGTGGGATTCCCGCCAAACAGCAGCACAAAGACCTGGCTTAGCATGCACAAAGACACACGTAACCCAGCTATTTTTAATAAGAGTGGGCCAGGTGTCGTCCTCCACGCCCCCTCCCTGTGTGAGCAGGACTGCAAGGCATCTGAGAACAGGGTGAAGCCTAAATATAAAAACACTGTGAGCTGTTAGCGACGTCTGAGCCGACAGCGAAGTTGCAGCATACCTCACAGGTGAGAAGTGTTGAGGTTTATCTCAGATATCTGATTAAAATTATCGCGTGTGGCTGCAGCTGGAGCCACGACAGTCTGTGATTGTTATTTTATGCTTTTTTTTTGCTGTAACACAAACATGTGAAGGGCTGCTTGTTCTGCTGTCATCCTTAGTTTGTGTCTTTATTTTATTTCACACTGACATGTAAGTCATGTTTTCTCTATGTGTTTTTAGTGAACAGGTCCCTTTAACAATTAAACAGTTGCTCTGTAGTTTTGTGGACAGATCTGTGTGTGTTTTTATTATTAGAAAAATAAGATTGTCCAAAAAGTTCAGTTTGAGCTCAGGATCCATTGTTATATGAGAAACTTTACTCTTGAATTTTGCCTTTTGTTGACAGATGTCATGTTTGCCTGTTGAGCCATATTTCTGCATTGATTATTATTTAATCATATTATGCTATGTGGATGATTTTACTATTGTTGAATTGGTAACATTAGCTTTGGCAGCAGTTTACTGACCAGTAACCATTAACCATTAACATTGTTAAGCTCTTGTTAACATACTAACCAGCAAACCAACCCCTTCAGGGTTACTGTGCTCAAAACTTTGTAAACCAGTGGTTTAGATTTTAGTGAAGGTGTCAAATTGTAGAGACAGACTGTGATAAGGTTGATGAGATTAGCAGCTGGACTTGTGTTTCCTCCCTTCACAGTGATGAACACCTATGAGGAATATGACGAAGAGGAGCTCAGTGACTTCATCATCCAGCTGAGTATTCAAGACTCCTGCCAGGATGCCTTTCTGAAATCTGCAGCCAGGTATGAATGAGAAACTCTATCTTCCTCAATTAAAAACCAAGCTGCACTCGTGATGAAGCTGTGCTGACTGTGTTGTGCTTCCTCTGCTCCTGGACGTTAGTTTAGCAACAGTCACGGATGAAAACCTGAGAGTCCTGGCTGCCATCGAGCAAGGTAGGCTGATCTGTAGTCACGTGATTCAGCAGTTGTAGGCTGCCAAGCATCAGGAGGCTGAGAGAGGGAGGGGGATAAATACTCAGAGGGGGATCAGATTTATGAAAAGAGGGTGGAACCTGTGGACAGATCTGCAGATACAGGAGGAAGAAACTGTCCAACACATCTCAGCTCCTCTCAGTTCATGTTGTTTTCTTTTTGTTGCTGTGGTAACCAGGTGAGGTGGCGCTGCTCAGGGAGATGCTCAGTCACACTTTCGCCTTCAGGGAGACGGACAGTCGCGGCTGGCTTCCTCTCCACCGAGCTGCATCCCAGCCGATCCTGGAAGTCCTGGAGACGGTCCTGAGATGTGAGTACGCTTATCATTTTCATTAATGTCCAAAATTACAGTAAACATTTAGAAATATGCATCCAGAAGGAGAGTTAAGAGAACAACAGACAAATATATCCTGATCCTGTCACAGTCAGGTAGTAATGTCCTGTTGCCTTCACCCAGTGCAGGTGACACCAATAAATAAAGAGAACAAGACAACAAAGACGAATCACAGGTCATGTCACGTTGAATAACATTATCAGAATAATGTCTGACTGAAATAATAAGAATGGACAGAACAGCTCACAGTGTAACGCTGCTGACAGTTGATGTCAACAGGTCTGAACTGACTGTGATGAGCCTGGAGGTCAGCCAGCATCATTGACACAGCTGACCCATTTTATTGTGTTGTGTTGGTGTTAGTGGCAGCTCAGGGCCTCAGCCTGGAGGAGAGGACGGCCGTGGGTGGAGAGACTCCACTGACGCTCGCCGTTCAAGCCGGACTGGTGCAGAACGTGAGGAGCCTGCTGGAGCATGGAGCTTCGCCCCACAACACCAACAGCAAGAACGAGTCACCACTGCTGCTGGGTAATACTCTTATACTGTAAAACAGAGTCAGTAGAGAACAGTTTGTCCTGTAGGTGGCATCAGAGTAAAGATCTGTTGATTTACAGGGTCAGATTTGGGTTCATTAGATTCTGAGTTTAACAGGCCACAGAAACAGGAGCTAAAAGAGGCTGAGAGTTCATTATGTTGGCTGATGTGATCTCAGGTGTTCAGCTCAAAACATTGAGCCTGAGTCCTAATAAAGGCAGCATTCTTCAATTGACATCTGTCTTTAAAAGATGTTGACTAGTCTATGATGTCATCAATGGCTGAACCAGTGGTCCTCATTAGAGTCGGTCTAACCTCCATAGGTTAGACTGTCTGTGTCTCTAATGAGGGCCATCTCTAATGAATTTCATATTTATGTCTTTTACGTGTTTACATCTCTTGAGTATTTACATTAAATGTTACTTCTGTCACCTAGCAAAAACAATAGCCACCCTTACTTGAATGCAACATACATTTTTTATATTGCAGATAAAATCTAATTCAGTCCATGTAAGAATATACTCCTCGACTCATCCTCACTGCTCATATTACTCCAGTCATGTGACCTTTAGTTTTAACAGCACATCTACATTGCAAACATCATCTGTACTGCTATGAATCTTGGGATATGTTGGACTGTAAAGGACCAAACTCTTGCAAGCTGGATTTGTTGGTCTAGTCTCCAACAAGTCCAGCCCTTGAAGGATGAGACGAGGCCAGAGACATAGATACAGGTGTGAGGGCAACCGAGATCCACTGAGGACTCACTGAGATCCAATCCAATGTAGGTGGCCACAGTGTTTAATCACCAAAGTGTTTTCTTATCTGATGTTGCACACAATCAGTCATGTTCATTGGCAAATTAGTATTATCAAATGCCTTTGTCCACAAAAAAAAAAAAAAAAAGTTTTCACCAAACCCGCTTTTTGAAATGGGCCCCAGATGTAGTTGAGTAGAAAAGTTATTAAAAAGTTCACAGTCACTCCTCATGGTTTATCACAGCATAAATCGGTGCTGATTAAACTATGTCTTCTCACCTTGCAGCTGTGAGGTCTGGCTCTTATGAGATGACCTACACCCTAGTGGCTTTTGATGCCTGGGTGGAGCAGGTTTGCAGAAAGCGATGGACGGCCATGCACGAAGCAGCCAAGGTTGGTGACACGGACATCCTGATGTTGCTGCTGAGGAATGGCGGGAGAGTGAATCAGAAGGACGTGACGGGAGTGACACCGCTCGCTGTTGCTGCAGAGTATGGACACTTCCATGTGACTGAGATCCTACTGAACTGTGGTCAGTCTGACAGCAGGTTTAGTGATTGTGGAGGCACAAAAGTGGAACAGTGAGATGATTTCGTTCAGTTGACTTGATAATGTTCTTTGCACCTGCACAGATCAGTCACCTCTTGTTTCTTCTCTTCCCTGCTCAGGCAGCAAAGTGAATTCTCAGGCCTGTAATGGGGAAAGTGTCCTGTTGGACGCAGCCGGATCAGGAAACACTGCCTGCATTCAGCTGCTACTGGACAACGGAGCCAACCCCAACCTGCCCAGCATCACCGGACACCTGCCCATACACAAGGCTGCATATGCCGGATACTATGAGTGAGCTCCTTCAGTCAAATATGAGTATGAGACAATGAGAGCACCAGCTGGGGTGTTGGTGAGGTTCAAAGGCCTGGCTGCACTGAAATGCATCTGCACATCTTTACAATACAGAGGACTACACTGCCTTTGTAGTATAGTTCATGTAACGAGGAAAAATAATGTTTGACCACAGCAAAACAATAATCCACAGCAACACAAAGTCTGAAGGACGTTGAGAAATCTTAATAGAGATTCCAGATACAGAAGGATAAGAAATGCAACAGGATAAGTTTATTTACTTGGCTGAACTGACTTGTATGTACCTGTGTTGACCCTAATCCTAAACTTTGGTCAACAACAGTTCACCAAAACTGAATATACCCTAAACTGGATAGACCTTTGCAAACAACCTTATACAAGTTTGTCAGATCTGGGTTTTTGGAGCTGCTCTGAACAGTGCTAAGTCATAAGTGTTGAATATATGGAAAGGTTTATTGTGGAAAGTTGAGAACCATTACTGAATAGTAATGAATGTGTCTAAACATGTCCAATCTCTCAAGTTCTGAACTACTACACCATAATCTCATGGTTTTATCACGATCCAGGTCCCATCTCTTAAACAAGTTTGGTAGAAATCAGCTCAGTAATTTTTGTGTAAACCTACAAACAGTCCCTAATCGAAAATATGATCTTGTTGACAGAAATGTGTTAGTATTTGATGATCATACTGATATGTTTTAAATATTGATCACTTTTATTTTCTTGGCTCTTAGTGTTTGATTCAACCCTTGTTTTTCTTTCCAATAGTGCTCTGAAGATGTTGATACCTCTGACCACGAAGAAGGCCATCAAGGAGTCAGGTCAGAGTCCCGTCCACTCAGCAGCAGAGGGAGGTCAAAGCCACTGCCTGCAGCTGCTGCTCGCCTGTGGCTTCGACGTCAACTACCGCATGAACACCAGGAACTCTGAAAACTACCGGGACATGAGGAGAAGCGCCTTGTACTTTGCTGTCTCCAACGGGGATGTGGACTGCACAAAAATCCTGCTGGAAGCCCGAGCGAAGACGGACCTGGACCCACTTTCCTGCTTTCTGGTGGCCGTCCGGTCTGGACATTATGAGATAGTGAAGCTTCTGCTGGCAGCCAAAGCAAATGTGAACTGTTACTTCACGGTGGTGAGCGACACAGTGTTTCCTACAGCACTGCAGTACTGTCTGAAGGACGAGGTGATGATGAGGCTGCTGCTCAATAATGGATACGATGTGGAGAGATGCTTTCTCTGTCACCATGACAGTATATTTGATGATACAGAGCATGTTGAGAGAAAAATCCCTGTAAGTAACAGATGTTTTCTATTTTGTTTTATCTAAAGTTGTAGTTTGACATTAAATGATGAGAAGGTAAACATCAGCAGTGGCCACAGATGTTGCCAAAACACCAAGGTTTAAAATTTGAAGGATTTTAACTCAGTCCAGTTCAGAAACGACTGACCGTTTGAATCTCATCTTCTCTCCAGTTCTGTGAGTTCATGAGTCTCTGCTGCCTCATGCATCTGTCTGGAAATGTGATCCGCATCCTGCTGGACTACTTGAACCACGTCAACATCTGCTCCAAACTCAAACTGATCCTAGAGAAACAGAAAGAGTGGCCCGAGATCTGTGAAATCCTCAGTGAGTTTGTCCCTGATAAGAATATTGTCTTTCATAAAAAGGTCAAAGACTAAAATATGATCAGTTTTAAGGACTAGATCATTATGTTGCTTCCTCTGACCTGTAGGGGGCACAAATGTTTTATTATTCAGTCACTTGTGTGTTTCATGACATCATAAACTGACAGTCTGATGTAAAACTGATGTTTGTGGATCTTGGTCTCCAGACAGTCCTCGTTCTCTGAGCCACCTCTGCAGACTGGAGATCAGGAGGCGTTTGACCCTGAAGAGACTCAACAATCCTGAAGTCATGAACTCGCCCATTTTCCCTCCCAGACTGAAGAACTTTATTCTGTACCAGGAACTCGATCTCTACAGCCAGGATCCTAAACGCACCATGTGATGCTGGTTCTCTACAGGGTCTGACAGGATGGAACTGTTTTTAAATCTTTGTCACTTGTGTTTTTATTATTATTGTTTAAGTACAGTGCTGTGTAAAAGTTATAGGAACCCCACATGTTTTGTTTTAGAAACATGTTTCACTTTCTTTATACAGATATAATAAGAAAATACAGGAAATTTGTACAAAGTATTTAAGAACACATTCTGGATTTAGACTCTGGTCATCCCCAGATTTATTGCCCCCAGCAGTACATTTTATGTGTTCTTAAATACTTTGTACACATTTCCTGTATTTTCTTCTGCATACAGAAAGTGAGGGATAAATATGTATGGTCTTTACAGCACTGCTAAAACAAAACATGTGGGGTGCTTATAACTTTTACACAGTACTGTACTTTTTTATATAATAGAAGTTTTCTGACAAAATCTGTGTTTTTACAGAAAATGTGAAAAAGTAAATGCACATCAAAACCATTTCTCTGTTCTTTTGTCCACATTTAATTATTGATTTAAAAGCAGCTGAATGCATTGAAAGTAGTTTTAACAAACACACTATTTCCTCATGTCTGAGTGATATTCTATTTATATTTCAACTTCAGTGAGCTCTGAACTGATGAGAGAGAAAAACCCAGAAAACAAACATGAGATTTTCATCAAAAATATAAAATAACTGCAGCTTTGTTGTGTCTCACACGCATGTTCAGACTATGGACTGATACTAGCAGATTTAGTCTCTGCAATAATCTAACTGACTTGTGAAGTGAGGACAATTACAAGCGTAGAGGTCAAAGGTCATAGCTCTGACCTCTGACGTCACTGTTTCCCAATGAACCATAACACCACAGTAAATATTCACACAGACTTCTGACACGTTTTCGTTTGTCATTAACTGTGGAAACGTAGAGCAGAGAGACATTACACCACCAGGCCTGTCGACTAAACACGCTGCAACAGGTGAGGACTATAGATAGCACGGTGGAGAGTGTGTGTGTGTGTAAGAGTTAAGTTGTGTGTGTGTGTGTGGGGAGGGCAGCTTAGCTAAGACACAAACACTGCTCCGGCTTCGTCCTGTGATTCAGCTCCGACACATTTATCAGGTGAGAATATCAAATTCAGGTTAAACAATGTTTCAGTGTTTTCAGTCAGTCAACATTTACTCCACTGCTGCTTCACTTCTACTCGAATACAAAGAGAGAAAAACTGAAAAGTATGAACTGGCACGACTGAAACAACTGTCAGAAATTAACTGAGAACTGATTTTTCTTCGCATAAGACACTTTTCACAGTTTCAGTTTCTCAGAGCTGAACTGAGAAGATTTGGACTGCCAGTGCGTAAAATGTGATGGTATTTTCTATTACACTATTTTATGATATTTTAAGAACAAAAACAACAACAAATAAAAACAAACAAACAGCATATTAATCAGCAGGTGGTTTTGGAGGGGTGGATACTGTAGTTTAAAATGCAGCAGTGTCCTGTGTTCCTGTGTAACAGTACCTGACTGTTCTTGTGTGGTGTCCACAGGATGGATGCAGCTGATGACGTGGATGACGAAGATGACCTGCTGCAGTGTGATGTTCAGATGATAATTCATGAGTCATGTCAGAAAGAACAGATCAGAACAGGATCTGACAGGTACCACACAAACCTGATCCACTATCCAAACCTCTGACTTGACCTCTGACAAAAATAACGTTCCTCCATTATCTCATGTGCACAAACTGAAGTGGTGCAGTGAAGCTCGTCGACGCCATTGAAAGAGGTAAACTCACACAGTTTTTATGTTCATATGTCACAACAGCAAAGACATTAGGGATGTACACCAGTAGAACTCACCAAACCGCTTCTGCACAGGTGACCTGTTGGCTCTGCAACAGCTTTGTGATTTCCCAGCATCCTTCAGTCAGGCAGATGAGTGCGGATGGTTTCCTCTGCACAGGGCAGCGGTGCAACCTCTGGTCCCAGTCCTGGAGATGGTGCTGTACGGTGGGTAAGAGGTCCATACTTTTATTTAATTTGAGAGAGTGAGTTTTTTTACAAGAGGTTAGTAGATTGAGTATAAATAAAGTGTAACCCTGTTGAAATTAATACATAAGAGGATAAAAACACATTTGAATTAATAGGTTCATAGTTGATAAATAAGTTTGAAAGGTTAAAAGCCATTGACCAGGTATGAGGTTGTATTGTTACTCTGAGTTGTTGCTTTAAAAATGTATATAAGAATGAGAAAGATGTTATTTTATTTGTAAGTTTTGTTGATTAGCCAATCAAATGTAGGGTCAAAGGGGAGACAGGAAATGAGAAAAGCTAAGTTTCATGTTCATCCGTTTGTTTACAAAAAACAAACGGATTGATTACCAACTGTGTTGTGTGAATATTTTTATGCGTTTGAGACTTTTCTACGCGTGAAAAGAATCACTTGGTAACGTAAAACTTTTTCTGCAGATTTTCACCCTTCACCACCAAGCAGCTTGCCAATAGCTACTTTTTACCTGTAGACATTTAGTGTAGTGCGTCATGACGTGTCAATGTCAATTGTTTGAAGAGGTTGTGGCCACACAAACAAGTTCTTATTCTCAGACTGCTGCATAGTACTAACCTGAATTTCTTCACCCACAACCTCTAAGACTTGACCAATGTATGGAAGCTCATCATAACTTACAATAACAAATTTGACACACAAATCAAAATTTCTCTTTAGTGACTCTTGGTGACACTTTGGTGATGGTGGGGTAAGGTCTAACTTAAGGGCTGCCATCTTTTTCCTTGTTTCCGTAGGCCTTGGTTGCGGCCCTCCATTTCTCTTCTCACTTTGTTCTCTCTCGAATTAAGTGCCAGGTCAAACTAGTGCACTCTTCTCTTTTCCCTGCAGGGTCAGAGATTTCAATAATACAACAAGAAAAATTCACTCCACTGATAAAGAAGTAAAAGCTGCTCATATTACTTAGAAACAATACAGTGATCATAGGATGGACTATAAAATGTTAATGTGTCATATTCTTTAGTGAAATGTGTTTTGTCTCTTGCCAAGAATATTCGCTGTACTGCAGCCAACACAGCAAATTATACTGAAGACTGGAACAGAGTGGGAGATGATGCTGGACATGGATGACCACACCTTTGCTCGCTATTTCCGTGTCACCAAGCCCTAGTTTGAGTATCTGGTGATGAAGCTGCAGGACAACGGTGTTGAAAGACAACACAGTCAAGATCTATCATCGGTCCCTTCAACAGAAGGTGCTGATGTTCCTGTGGTACATGGCCAACCAAAACAGCTTTTGTGAGATGTCTGATAAGTTTGATGTGTCACTGTCAACGGCACACAGGATCATTCTACAAGTGCTCAACATCATGTGCACAATAGGATCAGGCTCTGCCGCTACTTTCCACCACCTCTGTGGCCTCAGTGGTGTCATCAGTGCTATTGATGGATTCACATCAGGGTGCAAAGGCCACCAATAAGAGGAGGAGACTACATTAACCGCAAGTCATTTTATTCTGTCCTTCGTCAGGGGATTGTGGATGAGAGGGGGTGATTTGTTGACATTTTTGCTGGACCACCAGGGAAGGTCCATGATACCAGGATGTTGAGGGCCTCTGACGTCTACACAACATGACTGGAGAAGATGGGTTACAATAGCTTGCTGGGAGACAGTGCCTACATTGGACAGCCGTTCCCTTTTGTCATCACTCCTAAGCGTGACAATGGGGCTCTAACTCAGGCTGACGAGCTGCAGAACTCCAGGATCAGTTGTGGGAGAGTGGTCGTAGAGCAAGACTTTGGAAGGATGAAGTGCAAGTGGAGGCGCCTATGAGATCTGTAGAACACCCACATTGATGCAGTGGTGATTATCATAATAGCAGTTTGTTTTCTACACAACATGTGCATCGGTGCTTCAGAGACCTGTCAGGAACACCCACATGGATGCTCAAGACAGGCAGATGAAATGAGTAGAGGACACACTGCAAATGTCATGAGGCCATGCTATGAAATGATCCTACTCTTTCTTAAATTGTAAATATTGTAAATAGGTACTAATAATACACTGCTGTCATAACATTGTGTTTTAAACTTTTTATCCTACAAATAAATAAGTGTTTTCTTCAGTTGATTGTTCCTTCCATATTGGTATTTACTGCAATGACATCATCAAGAACACACCAGGCAGAAATTTTATACTTTCAATACTATATTCAATATAATATACAGACTACTACTTATGGACATGTGCACTGCTTTAGTGCAGTGCCATCCACAGTGTTTCCACTGAGCTGAATGCTTTGGAATAAAGTCGAACTCTTGGTTGTTTCAGCGTCTTTTCGTCTGACTCTGGAGGAGAAGACTCTGGAGGGTGAGACTTTCCTGACTTTGGCAGTAAAAGCTGGTTTGGTAGAACATGTGAAGATGCTTCTGGACCACGGAGCCTCTCCTCACACCACAAACAGCACAAACGAGTCTCCTCTGCTGCTAGGTCAGAACACTGATCTGCCACTGAACGCCATTGTCCTTTCAGTCCTTCACAGCATATTGTTGTGATGTGTCGTGATTCATGAGATGCTTTGTCCATCTTCCTCCTCCTGCAGCTGTCAGAGCTGGGTCTGATCAGATGGTTTCCTGTCTGATTGCTGGAGGAGCTCAGGTAGAGCAGGTATGTCTGAAGAAGTGGACAGCCATGCATGAGGCCTCCAGGGTTGGTTGCGTCCATGTCATGGAGCTGCTGCTGCTGAACGGAGGCCGAGTTTCAGAGACAGACCAGCATGGAGTTACACCGCTGGGCATTGCTGCAGAGTACAGCCACCCCGAGGTCCTAGAGCTGCTCATCAAACATGGTGACAACAACACACTGCTCTGCATTTACACAACTTTTTTATTGTCCCACTGATCTGTGCGAAATGAAAGGCACAGTTTTTAGATAAAATTAATTTTTTATTGAGATCAACAACTCATGCTATTCTTTGAAGTGCAGAAGCTATTTTCAAAATGTGGTTTAAAGGATCAGAATGTAAGATTGTGGCAAAAATTGGTTCTGCAGTCAAATTCAAAATACTGTTGCGCTTTTCCCGACACTCTGTCCTACACTGTAAGTTGATAATCTGTTGATCATATTAGAGGACTCATGTTTGGCCAATTTAGTGTCTAATGTTACATTTGCTATTGCCATAACCAGTGTGCTAATGTTCCACACTGTCTCTGCACAACACAGTGCTGATGTTGGCCATTACAACTCTTGATTCTGACCTTTTTTTTTTTTCAAACACGAAACACAAAGAACGTTTCCCATATATTGATGATCGACTGTAGTGCCACGTCATGGTCTAATTGGCTCCGCCATAGTTTCAAAATTGGGCCGGTGATAATCGTCCTCTGTGTGTTATGGCACTTGGCAGCTGTAATATTAATGCTAATGGGCTGGTGTGTCAATTCTGATCAGTGTGCACTCTTTCCCTAAAAATCTTATATACTGTACCTTTAATTTTACTTTAAATGTGATATAGTGGATGAACAGGGTTTTGATCCTTGTTCTGTGATGTGACATATACACAATAAAATGTTGGTTGGATCTGTAACGCCTCAGAAGCTTCCTAAAAACCTCTCTCAGCAAGATATTTTAGGGCGGAGGATTTGAAACATGTGGTTTTGCACCCAATTTGGCATCTTTTCGGGCTTTACTGGCAACCTCATTATGAAATGCAAGCACTTGACACTGATTGGCTCCTTCTCTGTCACTCAAATGAATGTAACTAAACAGCTTTTGATTCTCTGTCAACTTTAATAGAAAATTCAAATTGTTACTTTAAACTACTGTATATAAGTGAGTCAAAAGTAATGAAATGGAATCCCTTGAAAATGTAAAGGTTGTGAAGGCAAACATACTTTGTCCTTCATTTTAATAGAAATGATTACATTTACACATTACAGAGTAAGAGTCAATGACATGCTTCTTTTGTATCTGTCTCCAGTGATGAAGAACTGAGGCTCAGGTATCCCGAAATAAGTCTGTTTTCTCATTCAGGTGCTGATGTAAACGCTCAGGCTCCGAACGGAGACAGTGTTCTGTACGATGCTGCAGGCTCCGGGAACCCGGACTGTATTGACATCCTGCTGCAGAACGGAGCGAACCCCAACATCCGCAACCTGAGCTCCCAGCTGCCTGTCCACCGAGCAGCATACGAGGGACATTACCTGTGAGTGGCTCAGTGGTTCTATGAGACACTGAAACTGTGACTGGTTCAAATCAGTAGCTTGATTTTTTGTGAAACGCACCAATTTGTTTTCTGGCAAAATATTAGATGAGAAGTGCTGTCTGAAGTCTGTCAGTCAAAGCTGCCATGTGACCGTTTCACATGTGCTATCTAAAGTTAGCATTAGCAGCTAGCAACGTTAACCAGTTATGGTTAACGTTTTCTAACATCTGCAGCTCATCAGAGTGATAGAGCTGTTATGAAATGGTTCAGTTTTTATTTTTTTTTTATTGTTGGAGATAAAGCTGTAGCAAACTTTCTGTTTTGTGTTGCTCTTGTCCTTGAGAGCTTTAAGGATTTTGATCCCGCTCACGACCCGTCGGGCTTTGCGGCTTTCAGGCCACAGCCCTGTGCACTCCGCCGCAGATGGAGGCCATGGCCACTGCCTGGAGCTGCTGCTGCAGAAAGGTTTCGACGTGAATGCGCTGCTCGCGCCTCACATCTCTGAGAACTACGGAGACATGAGGAGGAGCCCTCTGTATTTTGCTGTGTCCAACGGGGACGCGACCTGCACTGAGCTGCTGCTGAGGTCCGGGGCCAGGCCTGATCTAGACCCACTGCGCTGCCTCCTGGTGGCTGTCCGGTCGGGCCGCTACCAGATAGTGAAGCTGCTCCTGGCGGCCAAAGCTGATGTGAACTGTTACTTCACGGTGGTGAGCAACACGGTATTTCCCACGGTGCTGCAGTACTGTCTGAAGGACGAGGTGATGATGAGGCTGCTGCTCAACAATGGATACAATGCAGAGAAGTGTTTCTGTTGTAACCACGACGAGGACTGTGACGAACTGGAGTCCAGTTACTCACAGCATCAGGCAGGAAAAGTGCCTGTGAGTGACCATTAGAGTAATTCATAAACTGATGTTTCAAAGCAACTTTTTAACTTATTGTGGACTGTCTAGCTGCTGGTGACAACTAGAGACTGCTCTGTTCAATATACACACAGATATTTAAACTGTAATTAATGAGGGTCAATACATTATATGTAACATGTAAAGTTAGCTGTAATAACACAAGTGTACCATATCGCTTCACCATAGGCTTGACACTAGCAGAACTTTGTCTAATCTTTGATAAGATGAGCCTTTAATAATCCCACAGTAGGGAAATTAAACCCACACTTCCAAAGAGACTAGAGGCTTAATCCAGTGCCTTAGACGACTCAGCTATACTACTTGTGTCTGTGTGTGTGTGTGTGTGTGTGTGACCTCCAGCACAGATTAATGAGCCTCTTGTATTAATAAATCTTGTCTGTGGTCCAGTTCTGTGACTTTATCAGCGTCTCCTGGCTGGTGAAACTGGCAGGCAGAGTCGTGTCCATCCTCCTCGAGTACGTGGGTCAGGTGTCACTGTGCTGGAAACTCAAAAAGATACTGGAGAATCAAAAAGAGTGGCCTCACTTGTATGGGATCACACGTGAGTCAACTCTGCTTAAATCAAATTGGATTAAAGACATGGTTTGGTTTTGTTCTCTCACAAACCGCCGTTCTCTGCGATACAGACAACCCTCGCTCGCTGTCTCATCTGAGTCGAGTGGTGATCAGGAAACACCTGAGCTGCAGCGGCCTGGCGTCCATCCAGCTGCCCAACAGGCTGAAGGACTACCTGCTGTTCACTGACAACGACCTGTACTCCAAAGTCATCTGCAGGGAGGACTGAGGGGAGGAGGACTCACCTCTGGTCGCCTGACTCTCAAACATTAGTGATCTGTTTTTGTTCTGTTTATATTTGTGACTTCTGTAACAGGACCTGTCATTATAAAACTTAGAGCTGTCCTTCAGAATGAAAGGATCAGAAAAAGATCAGAAAAGTATGTACATGTGTTTTTTAAACATAGCTTTTTCTATGTGTTCTGACTTGTTATTCACAAACAAATGCACCTTGTTATGAAAGTTTTCCTGCTTCTGGTGAAGAATGAAATAGAGACTTCAGCCGGCCGACAAGGTTTTATTTTCTTTGCAAAGAAAAGGTCAATCAGCAGCACACAAACAGGGCCCCGAGCATGGGGAGACCCAAACATTTATCCCAGATCAAAGTAATGCACTAATGCAGGTTGGTCTCATGAAGATCTGTGCCAAGTTTCAAAGTTTCAATGTTTCAAAGTAGTTACCATTTTAACATTTTTAATAAAATCCAAGATGCTGGAAAATCTATCATGAATCAAGTCATAGAGTGCGCTGGAATTGGCTTGATCCAACAAATCCATTGGTACCAGGTTTAAAAAATCGACCGTATGAGTCAAAAGTTATAAATATAAACATAACTTCAACTTTGGTTGTGCTAGAGCGTGAATGCTACTGGTATGAAATTTGGTGAGATGATTTATGAGAGGGTCTACAATGAGTGTGCCAAATTAGAAGATTTTTCACCAATCAGTTCTATGGGCTGCCATAGACCTCCAGTGAGTGGATGAATAATAAAAAGAAAAGGTAGAAAACAATGGTGGCCTACGCAGTAGTGCTGCTTGGCCCCCAAAAACACGTAAAATAAAAAATTTGGTCACACAGAGAATAATGCTGAATTTCTATGAACTCCTGTTTACCTGTTTGTGACGCTCAACCTCAGTCTCCACCTCCTATTTCACTCTGTTCTGTAAAGCCTGCTGCTCCTGTAGCTGCATCTGCTGCTCCCTCCACGACTCTCCCTCCATCAGAGCCTGATTTTCCAAATCCTAAGAGAGAAGAACACGGCTTCAGTCTTGATACACACAAGACTGAAGCCACCAAACAAACCTCCAGCAGAACCAAGACTCAAAGTGGGCAGCCATCTGCCTTGACCGGTTGGGATGAAAAGAAATCTGTTGCTCAGACCACAGACTGAATAAAAAAACCCACATATAACTGTTAATACAACAGGATGTCTGAAAGCAGATGATGAGAGAACCAAAAGGTTAGATCATGTTTGATTTAATATCCTTTCAGTAGACCGACAGCATTATATATCTCACTCTGTAATACTACTACTACTTTAAAACTCAATGCAACCATTACTTAATCGATCCTCAGATGGTGGCTTCATTGCTTCACTGCTTGGGCACCAAGTTTTTCTCCCCATCTAGTGGCCACTGAAGGAACTGCACCTTTTGTTTCCCTCCTGAACTCACACACACACACTCATGGTGTGATATGCTCCCTCTGACTGACAATGTAATCTGGTTGACTAAATTTAAGCTCCTGACCTGCAGAAACAACAACAATAACAACCACATGCTGATGATGCCACACACTGGCAGGTCACCAACACCCTGATCACTGAAAGCAGGTCACGCTGTGTTGAACGACCTCCAGACTCTTGACACTGGTGGGAAGTCGGGTCAGATGTGAGCTGACTGTGATGGCAGGTGTGTTAATGTGCTGAAACAAAGCAGAGTGCATAGCACTGAGAGTGAGACAATAAACACAGGAATTTATCACATCACAAGATTTACAGGTGTCATGACTCTGAGCATCTGCCACAATGTGGACTTCAGAGCAGCTGATCCTCTCTCTGTTTCCACAGAAAGAACTTCATTAAAATTAAGCTGCACAACTTTAAATCTGTCGATAAATGATATTGACATTGCGACATTGCTGTTGAATTAAAGGTGTTCTTTATGTTATGATTAATATGAGATATTTAACACCAGGTGAAGTTTGTTTTACGGTCTGTGAAGTGGACTTCATTCCATCTTCACCTGCAGACATACTCATCCAGGGCTAACCAGCAGCACCACCTATGAGAGCAGCTACATTACAACAGTCACTTGAGGGGTCACATCTGTCAGCAGCTGGACGTCCACTCTCAGGCATCAGGCCATCGGATCCACCAAGCTGTGAAATGAGAACATAATGTTGCAAACAGATGTTGACAACAGCAGCAACAGCCTATAATCAACAGGAAGTGACTTGAGAAGAGAGACAGACGCAAGAGGTTAAAGAGTTAAACAGCACTGGAGCACAAACGCAACTGATGTCGGTACTTATAGAGACGCAGTTTATATCTCACTGGCAAGCTGATAAGTGGCACAAGTTTAGATCTTTCAAAGTTCACTAGAGTTTTAGTTGCCAAACAGCTTAGTGAATGAATTCAGTGTTTGTGGTCTGTCTTGTCACTTTCTGATAGTGACACTTGCTAAAGTTCTGAGGCGAAAACAGGTGTAAGTCTAGTCTTTGAGAATTGTTCGACCTTGGAGTCTGTTGTTTTGTTAACTGGCTTTATTGAACCAGTTTTTGTGATGTATAGATTTTTAACAAAGGAACAAATTAAATCTTGTAGCTTTAAAAAGCAGCAAGGTCATTCTGTGGGTAAAAACCTACACCAATCATTAGTTTGGTTTGGGGATGGGTATCAGAACCAGTGCTAAATTGATCCGGGTTCTTGTCTTGTTGGTACCAACGGTATCGACAAACAGTGCTGCTATCAGTATTTCTGCGATATCAGGCACTTCCACTTATTTGTGTGGCGGAAGAGTGATTTGTTCCACCACTGTTTCAGAATTTGTCCAGTGATAATTTTCATTTAATGAATGGCCGACACCGGGTAGGTTTTCATTGTGCAGGTACCAGTCTGTTTTCACAAATAGCTGCAAGACCGGCTTGGGCTCTCTTATCTAGTCTGTATTAGCACTGAAGCAAACATTCAAACATATCATAGCTCATTAGTTCTCAAAATTCACCAAATTGACGTAATACAGTAAATACAGTACACATACAGTAAAAACATGATGTGTGTGATTAAATGCAATACATTTAGATTTAATAATCACAAAGCATGTCATTAATCAGATTAGTTTTTTAAGATTTTCCTTTTTCCTATATAATCCTTTTTCATGTAATGTCCTCATTCTTCCTCATTCAGAGATAAGTATCAATAAGAGTACTGATATCAATACCGGTAAAATCTAGATGATACCCATCCCTAGTTTGGTTGGTTTGTTTTGTGACTGGACCTGGACCTGTCACAGTGTGACCTGCACCTCTGGGTGACTGGTGCTAATCTGCAATAAGACAGGTCAAAGGTCAATTTTACAGCAGATTTGGGATCAGAGTGGTGTTATGTCACTCAGAGTCTTTTCACTTCAGACATGTAACAAGATACAGCTTGTTAAACATTCTACATGATGGACGCACATTGTTACTGAGCCCTGGTGGTTGTCCTGACAACCACAGAAACAAATCACCCACTGATGATGAAGATGATGATGGTCCTGGAATTGAGATTATTCTGTCAGTTATTGTTTTATTGTTATGCTGTCCTGATGTGACGTTCTGTCTGTCCACTGTCCATCGTCCTCAGTGCTGCACTTCACATAATCCCATCATCCTCAGGGAGAACAAGCGTTTCTGTGACAACACCACAACCACGCCATGTTTCTGTTTGCTGGTATGTTACGTAATGCTGCAGAGCTTCATCTCCAATGTCTCCCCGCAGGGTTTTGTTCTCCTCGCTTCTTTTGAGGCACAAGTTGTGGATGAACGCCGAGCGCAGGCCACTGAGAGGGTTCACATTCCTGCAGTAAGCCTATCGCATTGACCCCCCCCCACCCCACACCCTAAAAAAAGAAAGGACCATCAGAGCTGCGGCCCTCCCCCTTTCTCTCTGTCAGGACTCAGCAGCAGCTGGGACCAGTCAATGAACAAGGACTCGCCAGTCACCCACAGCATCCCTGACCTGGAGGAACCTGATGGAAGAGCTGATAAACAAAAGTAGGAAATAAAAGAACAACTTGGTGAAAATTTAAAAAAAAACAAGAAGTGAAAGAAGAAGAAGAATTTAGAGAGAAAATTAGAGATTTAAGTATTTGGAGAGTCCTGAATCCAGCACCAAACATGAGTACCTTTGGGTACCGCAGGGAGCTGAAGAAGTACGAGGAAATGGACGAAGATGAACTGTTGGCTACACTATCTTCCGCAGAGCTCCAGGAGTTGGAGAGGGAGCTGGCTGACCTCGACCCTGATGACAATGTCCCCATTGGCCTGAGGCAGAAAGACCAGACTGCCAGAAGCCCAACAGGGACGTTTGACAGGGATGCTTTGCTGAAATACTGGGAGGATGAGAACAAGAAGCTGCTGGAGGTTGAGAAAGTGGAGTCCAATGCTGGACAGGTGAGGGAGGATGTCACTATAAAGAATCGATTACAATGTTCATCGGGTCTTTTTGAAAGCTGATGCACTGAGGCTTTAAAGACGTTTTTTGTTCCAATTTTATTATTGTCAGGACTTTGATGTTTGTTGCCTCCATGTAGTTTCAGAAAACAGATGTTGATTGTACTTGCATCACTGCACAATATGCTAAAAAGACTATTGGAGTTACAAAAACCTTTAGTCAGAGATTCTGCTGTTTATATTAAATCACAGAATATGTTTAAAGATGTACTTTTAGATTTTATGTTAACAACTGATTAGACAGCTAGGTCATTTGAAACAAAAATCATTATCAGATCTGAACTTACCTGAATTTTTTTTAACCCTCCACTTTTACTGTACTTTTACTGTTTGGATCAGTCTCAATGTTTTCAGCAGCCAGTTTCCATCAGTTTTCATCAAACAACCTCTTGTAAACCCACTGTGCTCAGCCAGTCTGGCACCAAGCAGCAACTACACACTTACAGATAACATGCAAAGCCAACACCAATTTCATCATCCTCAACTTAGAAAGCATGAATTTCTATCAAACAAAACAAAACAGGGGGTGTAATAAAAGAGAATTGGGTTTTTACCAGGCAGGATTTCAGGAACCTCGACTCTTTTCGGAAATTTGATCAATCAAAATGTGATCTAAAGTCAAAACGAGTCCTTGCGGGTTTGTGCAGTCCTCTGTAAGTTTTCGGTACGAGTTTGTTATGTATTCAGACATTAACCCACTGGTCAGAAAGTGTCACGTGAATTATAAGTGTTGCTGGAAAATGGTCTAAAAATATGGCCTGTCTGAGAAATGCCAGATTTAATGACTGTCTGCCAGCGCTGGAGGGGCTGCTTAATTAAAAGCCAGAGGCTTGAGAATGTCAGGGTTCAACCTCATTTTCTGTCCTGTTATCATCTGCAGGACGGACGGCCAGATAAGAGCAGGGGAGAGCGAGCACCAGTGGCCAATGGCAACACCAGCAAGACTCCAGACAGTGACAAGAAGAAGGTTTCAAATAAGGAGAGAAAAGCTGGTGGCTTTGGCAAAAATGACGCAAAGGTAGAAAAAGTGGAAAAAAAAGATGAATGTAAAAAGAAAGTTCTGATCAAGAGCAAAACTCCACAGAAAAACACTCAGTCAAAAGGATTGCGGAGTGAACTGAGGCAGACTGAGAATACAGATCAGAACCTGAACACTTCCTCCGACAGACCAAGTGGGAACCCCATTGTCATCGACAAAGCTCTGGAGCAGATTTTGTGCGATGATCCCACCATGGACGAAGTCAACCTCAACAACATTGAAGATGTGTCCCAAGACACTTTGCTTCGTTTTGCAGAGGCCCTGTCCACAAATACTCATGTCCATGTTTTCAGCCTCGCCAACACCCACGCCGACGACAGGGTCGCTTTTGCCATCTCCAAGATGCTCCGTGAGAACTGCTCCATCAGAAATCTGAACATTGAGTCCAACTATGTGTCGGGTCAAGGCATCCTGGCTCTATTGGCAGCGCTGCAGCACAACAGGACACTGGTGGAGCTTCGCTTCCACAACCAGAGGCATATCTTTGGGGGAAAGGTGGAGATGGAAATGGTCCAGTTGTTGAGGGAGAACACCACTCTCCTCAAGCTCGGCTACCAGTTTGACCTCCCAGGCCCTAGGATGACAGCGACCAGCATCCTGACACGCAACCAGGACCAACAACGACAGCGGAGGCTCCAACAGAAGAAAGAACAGACTCCTTCAGAGCAGTCAGGACAAGGTTCAGGTTCATCTCCAGAAAACAAACCATCCAAAAAATTGACACAATCCTCTAAGACTGTAGAAAAACAGAACAAAAATCCTCCTCTTCCTCATCCTCCTCCGATTCTTGATCAACCAACGAGGAAGATTGCAGAAATGGTCAAACAACACGAAGGTTCCACGAACAGTACAAAGGCTCAGCTGAACCAGAGGAAACCCAAGTCAAAGAAGCTCAAGAATGGTGCAAATGAAAAGGAGAGTGCTGATATTCTCAAAGACCTGAAGAACGCCCTGAAACCATCTCTGCAGAAGAGACGTGATGAACCGTCCCACCTTCCACCGCCACAGAGGTCAAGCCGCGATGACCTGATGGCGGCAATTCGTGGAAGCAGCATCAGATCCTTAAAGAGGGTAAGATTCCGTGTGAGGCTATCTCTGATTGGCCTGTGTTAGGGTGTTTGGAGAAATGTTGTTTTGCTTGAGTGAAAGCATCCCAGACATAATTCAGCCATTAGAACCCTGAGAGCAAGAGGCTGCTGTCATCAGACCACAGTCACTCTGTGGATTCCTCCGCCTGCACTCCGGTTATAAATAGTTTGACTTCTTCACTGCTGTTTGATAAGACTGATGGTTCAGAGACCTGCTGGGAAGAGCTGAAAAAAAACAAAGTGTCCAGATTTTCACAAGGAGCAGACGGCCGAGTTTAGTTTTTTATGAAGAAAATTAACGTTATTAGCAATTTAAGCACAATGTTTTTGGTCCAAAGTGCCAGTGAAGAGCAAATATGGCAACGAAATTTAATCTAATAATTTTACATCATCTATAGATGATCTAATTTTATGTGGGGACTTCTGCTTCTCACTTGGAGCAAACCTGCATTAAAGTTGCTATGTGTGAGATTTTGCGATTTCTGCATATCCAGTGCTAGCATTAACCTCCCTTTGCTTACTAATGTTTACCAGGAGGCTTCTCCATGCTAACCAGCTAGCCTCGGTCCATCCCAGGTTAACGCAGTGTGCACTGTGTCCTACAGTGGGCATATTAAAGCATCTGGTCCTACAAACACAACCATCACCACCTGCTCCCAACAAAAATCAACATAAAGCAGCGTTAAAGTAGTTTTCACTGTTTGACAGTTGGTGATTATGACCAAACACATATAACATATATAAAAAAATGAATATGAGATCAGATTAAAGTAAACTGATTTTAAAACATGAATAAAATTAGTGGAGGTAAAAGTCCTGTCCTGTTTTATATAGAATCTGATTAGACCTCTGATTTAAATTAATCAAATAATAATTTCACTAGTTTAGCCTTGGCAGGCTTCTTTACAGTAGCAATAATGTTAATAAATATATTTTAAATACTGTTCTTTTAAAAAAAATTGTTTTATACTTTTCAGCTGTATTCATTGTTGTTGACGTGTTGATTTTTGTCTAAAATCCTCTGTCCTGATGTGATTTCAGGTGGATCCGTCTCAGTCCTGAACTCTCTGATTGTTCGTCACCTGAACTCTTCTCACTTTGATTTAATTGTATGATTTTTTTTTTTAATTTTACACCAAATGTCACTTTTTAACGGCATCTTGTCGATGTTGACCCACAGTGTAGCTGCAGACTGCACCTCTTGTGTTCATTACTGTTCTTTTGTTACTGTGTGAAACTATGAAAACCAATGTGTAAAGAAATAAACATGTCTGTACATCCGACTGTTGTTTTCAAGTGTAAGAATGTATTTTGTACTTTCTCCAAGTTGACAGTTTCCTTTTTAAAAGGTTTTTGTTTTTGCATTGCGCGCACACACACAACCATAACGAACCTGAGCTGCCATAAGTGACAGTAAAGACACAGACAAGAAACAAAGAGGCAGATCTGTTGTATGTTGTATCCACTCAGCTCGTAGATGAGTTCATGTTAAAGCTCAGCGATGCAACATGATCAGCTCACAGATTAAACCTCCACAACCTACACACTACACACTCTGATCATATAACAGAGGTGTTATATGATCAGACTGCAGCAGCTGCTGTTTACTGTCCATCAACACACACACATACACTCACACACACACAGGTTTACAGCGTACATGACATCTGATCTGAGTCAACGACACCTTCATAGTTGATTTCTTGTCTTGTCAACAAAAAGCTGTGAATAGCTTTACACATCCAATTAGAGACTAGAACATACACAATATGACAACCTGAGTGTTAAGAAGAGACATACTGGTATGTTGGCACCTTAAAATGAGAGTGACCATTTCTAATGCTATGGTTAATTTGTTATTGTCTTATGAACGTAAAAACAAGCCTTTACTTCCTGCCACTGAACAAACATGAAGCCAAAATATCTCAGTCTAACCCTATCCCGACCAATCAGGAGTTAGTGTGATAACGACCTAAACTTACAGAAACATTTAACTGACATGCACTTTGATGTTTTAGTTTGGACTGTGTCCTATCTGCAAACATGAGAGACAGGTCTAAAAATCTGTACTGCAGCCGACCACCTGCAGTACAGGTTGTTTTGGGTCACACTCTAAGTCAGGGGTGGGCAAACTATCCCACAAAGGACCATGTGGTTGCAGGTTTTTATTTCAACCAAGCAGCAGCACAACAGACATCACTCATTTAATTAACTGATCTCAAACTTTAGTTGATTGGTCAAACTGTGTGATCTTGACTGGTTGGAACAAAAACCTGCAGCCACAGGTTGCAGGTTTAGTGCATCTTCTTCCAACGGATTGATCTGAGGTGGTGCTACACAAAGCAGATTACATTAGCATGCTAGCTGTGCAACATAGAATGCATGGGCCTGGTTTGTTTCTTTGTGTTTATTCCATAAGATGACAATGACTACAAATAAGTTACAGAAGTTTTTCTCTCATTAGCTGCAACAGTAGTTTTATCTATCTGTACAGAAATGCATTCAACACAGACAAGGTTCAATAAATACAGCTACTGTACACAGGATACAAACGTAAATTTTAATCTCATGTCACCTTCAAATGTTACATGTTTTATTCCACTGAAGGTAAAAATCAGGTGATTAGGCCAGTTTGATCTGATGTGACTGAAACTGGCAGAGGACCAGCAGAATTCAGATCCATCTGTCCGATGAATCAGTCTCTAATCCGCTTCACTTACACACCACAGCTGAAGTTCAGCAGACAGCTGGTCAGAGTAAATATGGCGCCCCCTCAGGGACATGTGGGGGTCTACTGTGACTGACTGAGCCTCATTACAACATTTCACATCTTTAATAAAATGTCACTTAAATGTTACGACTCATGTTTAATCAGAGGAGAATAAAAGCCTGTGGTTACCGTGGTGCTGAGAGATGCTGCAGCACGACTGTGAGTCAACACTGAGCCCTCAAACACATACACACTCACTGTAAAAGTCACAAGCAGAAAGTAATCTGGATCTGACAGAAGTCCACAAACTCTCATCCAAACGTTGGAACATTAATGAAAGCCGTTGCACTGGTAGAAAGTCTCCGGCATTTTAAGAATCATGAGTAAAAGCATGTTTCCTTGGCAGTTTCAGACTGAAGCAAGGTGTGAATTACATAGTTGGATGGGAATTAAATTCCCCATTCAAACTGAGTGTTTAATGGTATTGAAGAGATGGTATAGATCTGTTAGAGGGAAAGCCCTCTAGTCCTCTGGTGACCTTTGCGTGCTTTATGTTGGTCACATTCACACCAATGGAGGATCCATCGAGGGCAATTTGGGGTTCATGATAATTGTTTTTTTCATTTCAGTTCAATTCAGTTTTATTTATATAGCGCCAGATCATAAAAACATTTATCTCAAGGCACTTTACATAGAGAAACCAACATTTTCACAATGAGCAAGCACTTGGCGACAATGGAGAAAAAACTCCCTTTTAACAGGGTTAGGGTTAGAGAAAGAAACCTCCAGCAGAACCTGAACCAGAATCTGCCTCGACCGGCTAGGGTGAGATGAAAACAGAGAAATGAGAACAGACAGAGGACTGGGGGAGGACGGGGGAGAAAGACAAGAGGGAAACCAGGAAGATACAATAGAAAATAGACATTTACAAGTAGTTGTTAAAGCAAAATTATCATTACAATTAATATTTTAACAACATCAACAACAACAACAACA
Organism: Polydactylus sextarius; assembly: GCA_016801845.1. Lineage (NCBI taxonomy): Eukaryota > Metazoa > Chordata > Actinopteri > Polynemidae > Polydactylus > Polydactylus sextarius. The sequence continues at coordinate 13,392,987 of CM028921.1, read as the reverse complement.
ATAATAATAATAATAATGATTATGATGATGATGTTGTCAAAGAATCTGAATCCAACTGCTCTGGGGTCAAAGCTACCTGAAAAAGAGAAAGGGGGTGGGGGGAGTCACAACTGCAATAGAGAGCAAATGAGTGTTAATAATATGTAATATATTGATAAGAAGACATGAAGTGTGAGGGGGAGAGAGAGACTAGTGAGGGACAGAGAGAAGCAGTGTATTGTCAGAGTCCCCCAGCAGTCTAATCCTATAGCAGCTTAACTAAAGGATGGTTCAGGCGGGTCCATGTCCCACCCGAACCATGCTTAACTATAGGCTTTACCATAAAGGAAAGTTTTCAGTCTAACCTTAAATGTAGAAAGGGTGTCTGCCTCTGGACCCAAACTGGGAGCTGGTTCCATAAGAGAGGAGCCTGATAACTGAAGGCTCTACCTTCCATTTTGGTCTTAGAGACGTTAGGAACCACAAGTAAATCAGCAGTTTGTGATTGAACTGATCTATTAGGATAATAAATGTCCATAATTCTATCTGAGTAGGGCTCCTAAGACAGAACCACAGGTAGCACTCATTCACACTCTTGTCTTGTAAATGACAACATCAGGTGTCAAAAGATGAAAAAATGGTCAGTTTTTGGCAGTTTTTTCTGTTTCTGTTTGGTGATATTGGTGATTTGATTTTTTGTTATAATAAATAGAAAATGAAAATCAAACTGATTTTTGTATTTAGTTAATTGCTGTTTGACAGTGAAAAAGAAAAACCCTTTGTTTTCAATTTTGTTTTTTTAATTTTGTATTTCATTTTTTATTTTTGTGTGTGTATTTTATATTTTGTATTTCAAAATGAAAATCAAATAACCCTTTTTTTTTTTTTAATTCCCATTCATAAAAAAAGCCAATGACCAAAAGATATGCAAACCTACTAGTCAAGTCCATCACTGATAGAATTGATTTTATTCTGAACATTAAAACACATGCACGGTAACGTGGCCACTCAGACGATCACCTAATAGAGGCTGCTGGGCTGGTGGTGGGGGCATACCCTTGTGGGTATGGAGTGCCAGGAGAGGACCGAAGAAGAGGAGGGGGAGGCGCTGGTGGTGGTGATGATGAGGGGGGTGGTGACCTGGTGGGAGGTGGCGGAGGAGGTGTGGTGCCAAGAGTTCAAGGTCTGGATGGAGAAGGGGGAGGAGGAGCTGCCCGGTTCATTCTGGGGGTTGGAATGGGAGGGCGAGCCGTCCTGAGGGGTGGCACCAACGGAGACGGAGCTCCACCCCTAGAAGGAGGTGGAGGAGGTGCTGATGGAGGAAAGACAGAAGGCAGGTCAGATTTTATGAGAAAGATGGTGCTGCCCCCTGCTGGTCATCTGCCGCTCAGAGCTGCATGTCAACAATAATAACATGCTCAGGTTAAAGAGAAAAGAAAATAGAAACTTCGACAACATTACATTCTGCACATTTTAATGTAAAAAGTTTTATTGATCAGCAGACAGCGTGTGTGTGTGTACTCTCACACTGTGTCTCTGGGTCTTCCAGCTGAACCTCAGAGATGTCGCCTATAACAGTGGTGTAAATATTGGAGTAAATTCGGTTCTTCAGCTCCAGGTCCAGGTTGTCCTGCTGCCACGGTGACCAGAGAGAACATGTCAGAGATCATTCAGCTCCACCAGAAACTAAACAGACTTTTTGTTTTTTATTGAGACTCTGCTCTCTGCTACAGAGACGGGATGTTAAAACACGATTTTAACACAATGTTAAAAGTTATTATCTTTCTGTTTCATTCACAAGTAATGAATGAAAACTACTTTAAAACTGTGTACACCTGATAGGTATAGGACTCCTGTAATGTGTTGTAGGTTGTAGTCTGTAATATTTTTGACAAAAGCACATAGACAAACAAAAAGCACAAATTGAACTACAACAGAAACTATGAACTCACAGTTGAGTTTTGTTACAGGTATAATCACATGTTTTGTTGTCCTGAATATGAAACTTTGTTCATCATTTCACAACCAGATGTTTTTGTTTGCTCAGTCATGGTAACAGATTAATATTAATGTTAGGCTAGCAAGTGTTAGCTGTGTCTCAATCCGAGGGCTGTGTCCTTCAGAGGACCTGGTCTACAAAGGTCTGTCTCATCACTCTGTGGACAAAGACCGGTCAGTGTCATGATGACACAGCTTCATTGTCTGCTGCGACCAATGACAGGTTGTCTGACAGAATCAGAATCAGTTTTAAGTGTGTGGTGTTTTCTGCTAACAAACATAACATCTACACCAGGATCAGACTCGCTGTGTTTGTGAAGCTGCTGTCAAACAGAAAATGATGTGGACTGGGACTGTGGGGGACTTACAGTCTTGAGCTGGATTTCCTGGTCGAGCTGGTTCAGCAGAGCAGCACCTTCTCCAGTGCCTGATGGAAGAGATGGAGCTTCACCACTAGAAGGAGATGGAGGAGGCGCTGATGGAGGAGAGACAGGAGAATTGTCAAGTTTAATCAGAGACAGACAGTGCTGCCCCTCTGCTGGTCGTCTGCCGCTCAGAGCCGCAAGTCAACAACAATAACACATGCTCAGTTTAAAGAGAAAAACAACATAAACTATGTTTAATCAACAATATTTAATCCATTCATTATCAAAACAGCTGGTCATTGATTTTCTACTGACGTTTTAGTTCATGGTCATGTGACCAGGTCTGTGAATCTTACTGATAAAAGTTTTATTGATCAACAGAGTGTGTGTGTGTGTGTGTGTGTGTGTGTGTGGTCTCTCACCCTGTCTCCTCAGCTCGTTCTTCACTGCCTCCACTCCTCCCTTCTTCTCGATAAAGGCGCAGATGACATTTGATGTATCTGGGTCCTTCAGCTGAGCCTCAGAGATCCCGCTGATGTGGAACAGGTTCTTCAGCTCCGGGTCCAGGTTGGACAGCTGCCATGCCGACCACTGAGAACACAGCGACCACAGATGTTAGGGTTAGATTTTGCCACCGGGGTGCCGCCATTTTTTAACGAGTCAAATTATTCTTTGTTGGTTCAGTGAGTGTAGACAAGAGACAGGCTGGTCTGTACAGTCCTAACAAATTCTACTCTCTGCTACAGAGAGAGGATGTTAAAACATGTCTGCTGGGAAGAGGAGAGAGACGTAGGTTTATTGACAGACAGGTGCTGAATTATGTCACTTTATGGTTGCCCAGAAAATCATTATACTTTGTGTAATAAAGTAAGTGAAAGCGCTACAACCTACAACACAGCGCAGCCAATTAAATGAAAGTTAAGTAATGAATGAAAACTACTTTAACACTGTGTACACCTGATAGATATAGGAGTCCCTGCAATGTGCTGTAGGTTATAGTCTGAAATCAAATAAAAAAAAAAATAAAAAAATTTTGACAAAAGCACACAGAAAAACAAAAAACACAAACTGAACTACAACAGAAGCTATGAACTCACAGTTTAGTTTGTTACAGGTATAATCACATGTTTCTTTGTCCCGAATATGAAACTTTGTTCATCATTTCACAACCAGATGTTTTTACTTGCTCAGTCATGGGTAATAGATTCATATGAATGTTAGACTAGCAGGTGTTAGCTGTGTCCTTCAGAGGACATGGTCGACAAAGGTCTGTCTCATCACTCTGTGGCCAAAGACCGGAAAACGTCATGATGACACAGCTTCATTGTCTGCTGCGACCAATGACAGGTTGTTTGACAGAATCAGTGTTTTCTGCTAACAAACATAACATCTACACCAGGATCAGACTGGCTGTGAAGCTGCTGTCAAACAGGAAATAGACTGATGTTGAGTAAAAACCCTGATGTGGACTGGGACTGTGGGGGACTTACAGTCTTGAGCTGGATCTCCTGGTGGATCTGGTCCAGCAGGGTGCCTTGTCCAGTTCCTCCACCGACACCATTCAGATCTTGTGGGGGTGGAGGAAGTCTCTGGCTCCATCTGGAGGATTGAGGGAGAGAGGACCGAGCCGTGTTGTGGGGCGGCGATGAAGGAGGTGGAGCTCCGCCACTAGGAGAAGGAGGAGGTGCTGATGGAGGAGAGACAGGAGACAGGTCAACTTTTATCAGAGACAGATACTGCTGCCCCTTACTGGTCGTCTGCCGCTCAGAGCCGAAGGTCAACAATAATAACATGTTCAGTTTAAAGAGAAAAAAAAATAGAAGCTTTGTTGAATCAATAACATTTCATATGACCAGGTCTGCACATTTTACTCTAAAAAGTTTTATTGATCAACAGACAATGAGTGTGTGTGTGTGTGTGTGTGTGTGTGTGTGTACTCTCACACTGTGTCCTCAATTTGTTCTTCACTGCCTCCACTCCTCCTTTCTCCTCAATGAAGTCCTTAGATGTCTCTGAGTCTTCCAGCTGAGCCTCAGAGATGTTGCCTATAACAGTGGTGTAAATACTGTGGCAAAGTTGGTTCTTCAGCTCCAGGTCCAGGTTGTCCTGCTGCCACGGTGACCAGAGAGAACATGTCAGAGATCATTCAGCTCCACCAGAAACTAAACAGACTTTTTGTTTTTTATTGAGACTCTGCTCTCTGCTACAGAGACGGGATGTTAAAACACAATGTTTTAACGATGTTAAAAGTTATTATCTTTCTGTTTCATTCACAAGTTTCATATCACATGTTTCTTCGTCCTGAATATGAAACTTTGTTCATCATTTCATAACCAGATTTGTTTGCTCAGTTATGGTAACAGATTCATATTAATGTTAGGCTAGCAAGTGTTAGCTGTGTCCTTCAGAGGACCTGGTCTACAAAGGTCTGTCTCATCACTGTGGACAAAGACCGGTCAGGGTCATGATGACACAGCTTCATTGTCCGCTGCGACCAATGACAGGTTGTCTGACAGAATCAGAATCAGTTTTAAGTGTGTAGTGTTTTCTGCTAACAAACATAACATCTACACCAGGATCAGACTTGCTGTGTTTGTGAAGCTGCTGTCAAACAGGAAATACACTGATGTTGAATGAAAACCCTGATGTGGACTGGGACTGTGGGGGACTTACAGTCTTGAGCTGAATTTCCTGGTCAACCTGGTCCAGCGGGGCATCTTCTCCAGTGCCTTCATCGACACTGTTCTGATCTTGTGGGGGTGGAGGAGGTCTCTGGCGCTTGCTGGAAGGTCGAGGTGGAGGGGTCCGAGCCATGTTGTGGGGTGGTGATGGAGCTTCACCACTAGAAGGAGATGGAGGAGTCGCTGATGGAGGAGAGACAGGAGAATGGTCAAGTTTTATCAGAGAGACAGACAGTGCTGCTGGTTGTCTGCCCCTCAGAGCCACAGCTCAGTTTAAAGCCCCAATGTGTAATTTTTCAGGTTGTCTATTAACATAAATGTTTATTTATTTATTTATTTATAACTATGACCTTAATAATTAATAATTACCTCCATCAACAATTGATTAATTTTTCAGGTTGTCTATTAACAAAAATCTTTTAACTACTTAATAAAACAAGTTGAAAAGTAGGCTTGTATTTCTCATTTATAAATGTTACATTTTAAAAAACAAAAGTCTTGTTTTAAAAGTCCCGTGAGCCAGAGGCTCACTCTGCTCAGACGGACCTCACAGTGGTGGAAAAGACCCAAAACTTTTGTCATTGCAGCTTTTGTCACTGCATTGTATCTTTCTGGGCTTTTGCGAAATATTTTCGGGCTCTCTGACCTCTGGTGGGAGTTCAGGTACAGAAAGAGGAGGAGAAATGTAAACGCGCGACCATGTAGAGACAGAAATGACATGCCGTCGTGTAAATAGGATACATAACATGTATAGCATGGGTGTGTGAAGCATGTTGAAGTGAACAATCTTCTTATGAGTTAAAATGGTCTCTCACCCTGCCTCTTCAGCTTGCTCTTCACTGCCTCCACTCCTCCTTTCTCCTCAATGAAATCGTAGATGACCTTTGACGTCTCTGGGTCCTTCAGCTGAGCCTCAGAGATGTCGCACACGTTGAACAGGTTCTTCAGGTCTGGGTCCAGGTTGTTCAGCTGCCATGGCGACCACAGAGGACAAGTCAGATGTCAGCAACCACTCAGCCCCACCAGAAACTGATCAGACCACAATTTATTTTGTGCGTTTACAGTCACAGAACTAAGTATTACTAAATGCAAAGTATTACAGTACTTTGTACATGGAACTTTCTTTATCTAGCCCTTTACAAGAAGAAGAATAAAAGCAATAAAAGTAAAAAAGTGTCTAAAAAAACTGAAAATCTAAATAAAAGTATTGTTACATAACAACTACTCAGAGTATTAGTTTTTTTTTAAATTGATGTATGATTTATTCTCAACAGTCAATTAAATGCTGGAAACTTTCAACAGAGCACTTTTCTGGGAACAATTATTTGATTATATGGATCGGTTGTGTTCAACAAAAATACAAAGCATATTTTCTGTTAAATGCCTTCAGATATTATAATATTAAAATGATAATCTCAATAAAATTAACTACACATTTAGTTGCAGCTGCCAACATCACATCCAGTAACTTTAACCTTGTTTACTTGTTGAGAGCTCGTTTGTTGTGGTGGCCTTTCTCAGCACAGTTCTGACATCATACAGATCAATCTTGGATCTTTTTTTTTTTTTTTTCCATCTGTGCTTCATTGGCCTGTTCTATTGCAATCTGTTGATAACATTACTGGCTGCAACAACGTATCTATGTGTTGCCTGAAAACCAGATGTGTCTGCTGGTTCCATTGTTGCGTTAATGTAATAAAGACAATGATTAATCGTCACATCTTTGGCTTTGTGATGCCAGGTAATATTGTAGACTTGTAATGTAGACTACTCACTAGTGAATATGATTTTAAATGTAACAAAGTAGATTACAATGCATTATTTATACTTAATTACATGTTAAATTACACAGTAATTTGAGTAGATGTAATTTGTTACTTTCACCACTGCACCACACTACTACTGTGTCTTAAAAGCCATCTTGAATAAATATGTTTTAAGTTTTCATTTGAAGAAGTCCAGGTCAGAAATAACGTGTAAGTCAGAGGGGAGCTTATTCCAGATTCCTTATTCCTGGGGGCAGCGACTAAAAAAGCTTATAAAAAGCAAAACATGAGGCCGCAAGTAAGACGATACAACTATAAAGTCAATTACTGACCTACGACCTAGGGTGTCCTGGTGCCATGTGCACTGATGTTCACCCTTATCACCCTGACACCCTTATGTTCGAATCATACCCCTCCAGATCATGCTGTCATTGCCCACAAGAGCATTTAAGTCCCGCAGCAGAACAATAGATCACCAATAGGGGCACTTTCTAGTACACATCCCAACAACTCTAAAAAGGGTTGGTACTCTGAACTGACAACAGAATGGACCTGAGAGGCTGAAGATGACCACCTGCACTGAGGTCACACTTTTGTTCCTGTTCTCTAAATTTGTCAAGTTTGTTCTCAACTTTTTTTTCTATTCCTGGCCCTAATATACTCTGCAGGTTGTAGATGTAAACTGTTGATATCAGTGTAGCACTGCTGTCAGATCAGATCAGACGGGTTTGATTTCCTGCTGCAACACCAAATCTTAACAAGACGACTCCTTTAGCACAAAGGCGACTGGTGAAGTTCCATTCACCAGTCGCTGTTGGTTGCTGTTGTTGCTGTTGGTTCAGTGTTGCTTCTATGTGTTTATGTTCAAGGGATACTGGAGTACTGTGTCATTCTCCATGAAGCCAGTTTGTGGTAAAACAGGTGCCTTAGATGTTTGTATTCTGATCCTCCAACAAGAGCCTATTGTGTGATGATTTTATCACACAGCTGGTCACACACAGGTCATAATTGTGCTCCTGTGTGTGTGTGTGTGTGTGTGTGTGTGTGTGTACTCACATCAAAACCTGTGTTTGGATCCCAGCCAATGTGACAGATGTGCCTGAAGAAGATGGGACAGACATGTGGTGAGATCATATATATGTATGCATGTATGCACATGTACTCACACACTTCCAGACTTTTGTTCTGTGACTCAACTTCCTTTTAGCTGCTGCTGGTTTGTTAAACTATATTAATCCAAATACAGTATTATTGATGACTGTCGGCTGGAGCCCTGAGGTTCTCGGAGGCGTTAGCTGAGTGACTCACTGGAAGTTAGTGGGTGTGCCGATGTCCGCCTTGGTCAGCTTCTTTTTGCAGCCCAGGCTGCTGTGGCTCAGCATGTTGTTGAGGTGGTACGGCTGCTGGACGCTGTGAGAGTTGTGGAATCGCACGTTGTTGATCTCTGGGTTCTTGATGTCGACCGTGGCCAATGGCAGAGCCGGACCTGCAAAGAGATAAAGAGAGGAGGTGTTAGAGAGAATGCCTGCCTATAAAGGTATGAAAGATGGTATAAAAAAGGCCTATAAAGGTATAAAAATGGTATAAAAAAGGCCTATAAAGGTATAAAGATGGCAGAATGAACCTCTTCCTCTAGTGCCACTAGAGCGCTAAATCACAATGATGTTTATTTTCTGCAGGGACCAACAGGTCACATCTAAAATGTGATTTAAGACATTTTCATGCTTATACCAGACATCCAATTAGACTCATGAAGAAAAACAGAAAAAAATAAACTGATTCAACTAATTAACACATAATTGAAAGCTCCACATGTGAATTTGACTTGACAAGTGACCGATGTCATTAAAATGCACCAACATAAATCTCATCTTCAATCATTTCCTTTGGCTCTTGTTGAATTAGCACCTTTTGCTGAGACATTCACTCTGGTCTGACTTGGTATCACTGTAATTGTCACTGTAATTGTTTTTTTTTCTTCCTCACACTAGTAAAGCTGCTTCCATCTCTCAGGAGCAGCTGAGGGTCAGAACGTAGATCGACAGCTTCCACTTCACTGAGGAATCAGACCTGAGACACTGATACTCTATTGTGGAACCAGTGGAAGACACATGCAACAAAATTCACAGACCTCCAGGTGTAAATCTGATCTTGAATGCAGCCAGAACTAAAACGATGCCTCTGAAGCCAAACTAAGATATTAAACTGTACTTTGTACTTTTGTACTTTGTACTATATAGCCCTTTACTAGAAGAAGATGTGTTAGCATCAAGCTAGCGCACCACTTGCTAGTTTTCCACATTAAACATTAAGAATGTTTGTATTAGTGATAAACAAGTGAGAGAGTGATGGAGAGAGACAGAGGTGTCATGGTAGAGATGTGGTAGGAAGCACTGAGTAAATATCAGAGTTGCTTTTTCCAGATTGTCACGTCCATCTACTTCCAGTACATGGTTTCTATGGTCGTAAAAATTATGAACAAGAGTTTATGGAGAGATAAAATTATATTCTGTGCCGTGGCTTCAACATGATGTTTGTGAATTTGAAAGATAATTTTTGACATGGAGAGAGCACTGTTTTGTGACAGGCAGCAAACGTTACCTAGGTTTTTTTAAGTCCAAGGTGGAGCGTTAATTAGGCTCCCTACAGAAGGACAATATCTTGTTGACACTTCGCAGCCACTGTGGAAGGAAATGTGCACACGGCCTGGTTGCGGTTTATGACTTTACCACTAGGTGGAGGTAAGTCTTACACAGTATGTCTATAAAGAGAAAAACTATTCATTCATTAGCAAACAGCCGGTCATTGATTTTCTACTGACGTTTTAGTTCATGGTTATGTGACCTGGTCTGCACTTACTGTAAGATGTTTTATTGTTCAACAGACAGTGTGTGTGTGGGGGGGTCTCTCACCCTGCCTCCTCAGCTTGTTCTTCACTGCCTCCACTCCTCCTTTCTCCTCAGTGAAGTTGTAGATGACCTTTGACGTCTCTGGGTCCTTCAGCTGAGCCTAAGAGATGTCGCACATGTCGCTACGGTGACCACAGAGAACATGTCAGCGATCAGTCAGCTCCACCAGAATTGATCAGACAACAGTTTGATTTGTGTATTTTGTTTATCGTGTATCACTGTACTTTGTACCTTTGTACTTTGTACTATACAACAATTTATAAGAATATTACAAGCAATAAAAGAATAAAAAGTGTCAGCACACCAGTGGTGGAAAGACTACTGTAAATCTAAGTTAAATAAAAACAACTACTCAGTACAGAGTATTATTTACTTTTTAAACTGATGAATAGTTTATTCTCAACAGTCGTTGAAATGCTGGAAACTTTTTCAATGTTTGGTGCATATGCACCAACTAGTCAGGAAATGTTCCCTGACCTTAAAGCGTGGGGACAACAACCCTTTTTTTTTGCTGAGGTAAACTCAACAACGGGCAAAACCAGGGAGCAATTATTATGCTCACACCTGTTTTCTGCCTTTCACTTGGCCCCAACTCCAGCATAGTAGAGGTTCCAGCCCCTCTTGAGGATTTTTGGTGCCATAGCAATGCCTGGAGGCAACCTCAGACTATATCTCACCAGTATCTCTCCAGCTCTTGCACAATCTCTGCCTCCTTCACTGCCAATGAGGTAACATTTCATGTCCCCAGGGATCAAACCGCCACGCCCCCGCCTTTGATTGTCGCCCAATCCACAAAGCATCGGGCGCCAGTGGTTCCTCCGGCAGGTGGTGGGCCTGAGCCTTTGTTATGCCTGAGAGACTTCTGTGTGGGCTGGCATCCATCTTCTACCCCTGCTTATGGGCGAAGGCAGGCTACACCCTGGTACACCCTTTTTGTCTTCTGGCTTTGGACACATGAGGGATTTTCCATTTCACCTGACAGGAAGTTAAACCAACCGACTGGTTGTTAAACAACGCAGTATATGTGCGATCTATGTTTGAACCAAACAACCAGAAACTGTGACAAAAAAGCAGGAAACACATCTGTCTGTAAATATTAACATTTATTTAAGTATACAATTTTAGTCTTCTCATTGCCCCCCACCCTCTCCCAACCCCTTTTCACAGGTTCAACGTCAGTATGTCGGCTTCTCGCTGCAGCATTAAGCCTCGCTGAGGACGTAAAAACTTCAGTTAAAACGAGCGTCGATTATTTTCTCTGCAACATTTTACAGACGATCGATCGCAGGAACCACAAGCTGCTCACAGATGCCACATTTGGTTCTTTATTATTTGCTATTTTAAATTATTCTCGTTTATTCGCGTTTACAGTCGCATTGCATAAAATGACTTTTGTTTAATCATTACGTTTTTTTTTGTTTTTTTTTGTCTGAAACATCTAGCGCAGCGTTAACGCTTCTTCCTGCTGAAAATAACGGAATGATGCCACAAATTAAAAAAAAAAAAACAAAAAAAAAACAAAAGAAAACTCCCATTGTTTCACAAAATGCCACAGTGAGTTCACGTGTTGACGTTTGTTTTAAACCAAAGAAATGAGTCAAACATTGTCAGTCTTGTTTGTTAAAAAAAAAAAAAGTGTTGTCGCTGTAACCTGCCTGAAATCAAATAAAAAATTAATTTTGACAAACGCACACGCAAAAAAAAAAAAAAACAAAAAACAAAACAAAAGCACAAACCGAGCTAAGACAGAAACCGTGTGCAAATAAAGGGCTTTGATAAAAAATAAAAGTTGATGTGAGACGGCCGAGCCGCCGCAGTTTTGGTTCAACGAATGTTTTTATGAAAAAATAACACGACTAAACTACGATTTCTTTATTAGGAAACTTGAAGGTATGAAAAGAAGCACAGTAAGAAAATAGTGTTATCTGGCATTAAAGCGACCGCTGGCCAACACAAAGAGGATCCTGCCTGTTTGTCGCTCGCACGTCTCCCTTTTTTTTTTTTTTTTTTTTAATTTTTAACTCTCTCACAACAAGGAATGGAAAACACAAAGAAAACAAACACGTTGAAGTGCCCCACCCCCCACCCCCCACCCCCAGGATGAAACCAGAACGCAGCTTCCTGTTAGAGGAGTTGTTTGAGATTATTGATGATAAGAAGTGAAACGTAGCTGCGTGTCCACGTCATGCTGATGGCGGTCTAAGTGCTTTTGCTAATGATGAGACGTCCCGAGGGGGCGGGGGTCGGGGGAGGTCGAGGGTCCATAACGACGACGAAGGTGCGTGACGAACGTTACAGATTTTAACGGATGAGGTATTGCACAGATTAATTCTCATAATCATTTAAAAAAAAAAAAAAAAAAAAAAAAAAAGAGCAAAAATAAATATACAGCAAATTCATACAACATTTACAATTTTAGTCAGAATCCGGAAGTTTTAGAGATTTTAGATTTTAGTGTCAGAGACAGGTGGGGGGAGGGGGGAGTCATCACTAGTCATCCCACTCATCGTCATCCTCGAAGTCCTCTTCTTCATCATCATCCTCGTCTTCGTCTGAGACAAAGAAAACACAGTAGAACGATTAGAGAAACAGGACTGATGGTTGAATACACGCGGTGCAAACATGGCGAGACAATGAGGAAAACGTCAAACTCTTCGTTCAAGTGTCACAGTTGTTTCTCACACCCTCGTCGTCCTGTTACCTGAGGAATGGATGGCTTTGCTCCTCTTCTGCATCACTTCCATCAGAGCGCCCACGATGCCGGCGGTAGGAGCCGGGGTCGGGGGGCCGGACTCCGGGAGATCCGACACCTGGAGACAAACGAAAAAGGTCCAGTTTAAGTTTGTCACAGGTATAATCACGTTTCTTTGTCCTGAATATGAAATTTTGTCCATTTCACAACCAAACGTTGAGTGTTAGCTGTGTCTCAATCCGAGGGCTGTGTCCTTCAGAGGACCTGGTCTACAAAGGTCTGTCTCATCACTGTGGACAAAGACCGGTCAACGTCATGATGACACAGCTTCATTGTCCGCTGTGACCAATGACAGGTTGTCTGACAGAATCAGCATCAGTTTTAAATGTGTGGTGTTTGCTGCTAATAAACATAACATCTACACCAGGATCAGACTCGCTGTGTTTGTGAAGCTGCTGTCAAACAGGAAATACACTGATGTTGAGTGAAAACCTTGATGTGGACTGGGACTGTGGGGGACTTACAGTCTTGAGCTGGATCCCCTGGCGAATCTGGTCCAGCAGGGCATCTCGTCCGGTGCTGGACGGCGGTGCTCGGTTGTTCTGCTCCACCTTCTTCAGCTGGGTACCTCCTCTAATCTGCTCCAGCAGTGCAGACTTCCCACCCGGGCTCGGTGAATGAGGTGAGTCTCCACCACCGCCGACACCGTCCAGCTCTGGAGGGGGAGGAGGGCCTGGCGGTGGGGGTGGAGGAGGTGGCGGGGGAGGAGGAGCGGGACCTGTTCCACCGCCGCTGACTGGAGACTGCTGGGTTGGTGGAGGAGGTGGAGGCGGCGGGGCTTGTGGGGCGATAGATGTGTGCAAGGATGAAGGAGGAGGAGGGGGAGGCTGGTGGTGGTGATGATGATGATGAGGGGGAGGTGGGGCCTGGTGACCTCCTCTGGTGGGAGGTGGCGGGGGAGGCGGGGCACCCAGAGTTCCAGGTCTGGAAGGAGGTGGGGGAGGAGGAGCTGAGGCTGGCGCTCTGGATGGAGGAGGGGGAGGAGGGGCTCCCCGACCCCCTCTGGAGGGTGGAGGTGGAGGGGGCGGAGCTGTGTTGTGGGGCGGTGGAGGAGGAGGCGGAGCTCCACCACGAGAAGGAGGTGGAGGAGGCGCTGAGGAAGGATCAACAACATTTAATCTATTAATTCATTAACAAAACAGCTGGTCACTGATTTTTAGTTCATTGTCATGTGACCAGATCCACACATCTTACTGTAGTTAGTTTTATTGATCGACAGACAGTGTGTGTGTGTGTGTGTGTGTGTGTGTGTGTGGTCTCTCACCCTGCCTCCTCAGCTCGTTCTTCACTGCCTCCACTCCTCCCTTCTTCTCGATGAAGTCGTAAATGACCTTTGACGTCTCTCGGTCCTTCAGCTGAGCCTCAGAGATGCCGCACATGTCGAACAGGTTCTTCAGCTCCGGGTCCAGGTTGTTCAGCTGCCATGGCGACCACAGAGAACATGTCAGCTCCGCCAGAAACTGATCAGACTCTACAAACTGTTTATTTCACCTGTTCCGGATGTTATATTTCAGTTTGTTATCCTCTTTGTTTTATTCCGTTTAACTTCTTCTCTGTTCTAACACTGAGGATGTGTGTGTGATGTTTTCTGCCGAATTGGCATCTCTCTCCGTCTCATCACAGTAATGTCTGACTTGTTCATGGATCGTCCTCTGACTGAAGTGAACAGTGTCTGTCTCCACTGACTGAGGTGGACTCACACTAATTATTAGTGTCGGTGTGACCTCTAGTGGCCAATGGGTAGAAACACAACCTCTAAACTGCCTCCAGTCAAAACAAATCACCAAGATAGAGAAAGATTTTTTAATTTAGCTTGCAGAGAAGTAGAGAGTCAAAATGAGAGGCTCAAGATGACCACCTGCACTGAGGTTTGTTTATTTGTTTGTTTATTACACGCTTGTTTATTCTGATCAACAGCTTCATCTTCCTCAGTGTGGAGCTGCAGCCTGGAGACGTGAACATGAGCAGGAAGCAACAAGAGCCTATTGTGTGATGATTTCATCACGCAGCCGCCACACAGGTCACTATTGTGCTCCTGTGTGTGTGTGTGTATGTGTGTGTGTGTGTGTGTGTGTGTGTGTGTACTCACATCAAAACCTGTGTTTGGATCCCAGCCCACGTGACCGATGTGCCTGAAGAAGATGGGACAGACATGTGGTGAGATCATACATGTGCATGCGCACGCGCGTGCACCCACACCACACACACACACACACACGACAACTGTTTAGCATGTTCACGTGGGCGACCATGTGCGCATGTTAAATACTGACCCCTACACACACACATACAGACAGAGTCCTCATTGAGCTCTGACTCTTCATGTTCACTGTTCCGACACAAACTCTGATCTGATCAGACCTGAATGAGGCCAAACGGAGGTTTAGGGTCAGAGGTCAGTAAAACATCACTAACATGACTGTGTAGAAGCTTCTCTTGTTTAAAGATTTTTGTTTTGTTGCCTTTAAGGTTCCTGATTCATTAAAATATCAGAAAGTACTGGCAGATTCTTCCATTTAAATCAACACTTTAAGACCGACTGAAAGACTTTTAAATGATGTGAAGACCGATGGGGGAAAACGATGTGTGTCTGGGGAGGTGTGGATTGTTTTCATTTCAACCATAGCTATACAGCTCTGATTTTAGTGTTCAAAAAGTTAAAGCTTTACATGTCACAGCGGCTGATGAACCAAGTGAGAGAAGTGATACTGAAGCAGAGCAACAGTTACTGGGACCAAAACAACAACTACTGACATTCCCTGACACTGGGGCAAAGACTCTAATTTACAATCAAAGACAAAAGTGTGAGCTCTCAACTGCTTTTTATTTTGTGTCTCTATCTGCTGCAGATCAGGCCGACAAAGGATTTAGTGAGCGTTGTAAATTCTGTGTGATTTGACAGAAAAGCCTCAGGTTTTAGGATGAAGTTCTCTGTGGTTGGCTTCAGCTGAATAAAGCAAAATTAACTTTCCACTTTGATAATGTGGTTCTCAACAATCTGGTCTCTGCTTCAACACAAAGAAAAATAAAACTTCCCCATCATTCTACAATCTGGGTTGCTGTGATGTGATTTTCTTACTTGTTTGGTTTTTGAACTGATGATTAGAAGAAGACCCCTGAGGAGGCTGCAGGTTGGATTCTCGATATTTTTAAAAATGAACATGACTCGTCAGTGAATGAAGAAATTCACCGGTTAATGAATAGGAAATAAAAACAATTGTTGGTTGCGAAACGCTGTCACTTCCAGACATTTGTTCTGTGACTCAACTTCCTTTGTGCTGCTGCTGGTTTATTTGTTAACAAGCCTATATTGATCTAAATATTATTGATGACTGTCGGCTGGAGCCCTGAGGTTCTCGGAGGCGTTAGCTGAGTGACTCACTGGAAGTTACTGGGCGTGCCGATGTCCGCCTTGGTCAGCTTCTTCTTCTTGCCTTTGGTCTTCTTGTCCTTGCGGCTCAGGCCGCTGTGGCTCAGCATGTTGTTGAGGTGGTACGGCTGCTGGACGCTGTGAGAGTTGTGGAATCGCACGTTGTTGATCTCTGGGTTTTTGATGTCGACCGTGGCCATGGGAAGAGCCGGACCTGCAAAGAGATAAAGAGAGGAGGTGTTAGAGAGAAAGTGTCCAACACCTGATCTCTGTCCTGCCTATAAAGGTATAAAGATGGTATAAAAAAGGCCTATAAAGGTATAAAGATGGCAGAATGAACCTCTTCCTCTAGTGGCACTAGAGCGCTAAATCACAATGATGTTTATTTTCTGCAGGGACCAACAGGATCCACATGTGAATTTGACTTGACACGTGACTGATGTCATTAAATGCACCAACATAAATCTCATCTTCAATCATTTCCTTTGGCTTTTATTGAATTTGCACCTTTGGCTGAGACATTCACTCTGGTCTGACTTGGTATCAGTTGCTGTAATTGTTTTTTTTTTTTTTCCCTCACACTAGTAAAGCTGCTTCCAGCTCTCAGGAGCAGCTGAGGGTCAGAACGTAGGTCGACAGCTTCCACTTCAGTGAGGAATCAGACCTGAGACACCGAGACTTTATCGCGGAACCAGTGGAAGACGCACGAGACAAAATTCACAGACCTCCAGGTGTAAATCTGATCTTGAGTCAAACTAGGAAATTAAACTTTTTATCACATAATTTCCTCTGGTTTTCAGCTAAAGACCACTGTGTTACTGATCTTAAGTGACACTGTTGAAGCCACATAACAGCTTCAGGTCATCTTTAGATGTAGGTGTGGATTTTATTTGCTCTATCACACTGGACCAGAATTTGGAAAAGATGGAGGTATACGGATGGGGCGTACATGGATGGGGAATAACAGTATATCTGACAGCAGCCACTCACTCAGAGCAACTATCTTCCTTTATGTTTACTGAGCACAAATTATTTACACATTATTCACGTCATCTTCTGAGCATTCATTTATCACCGTGTCGTCTATAAGTCTTTAATAATTTCTTTGGACCTATTGATTCAATGCAGCACAGAGCTGGTGTAAACTCTGTTGTGTTTCATGTTGACCATCAGTGATTTGCAGTGTCTGTTCTGAGCCTTTATTATCCATCATTTCTTTTATAAATGTCAAGTACCCGCTGTCTCTCTGTCTCTTGGTCGTGGCCGTTCAGTCCTCGAATCCCTCATAATCTCCTCAAACCTCAGCGGCATCTGACATAACCACTAATCCACTGCTAATCCCGGTCCAAACCCCCGAGACTCCCCAGGAATATTAGATGACTATGATCAGACCAACAGACTGAGCCGAGGAGCAGTTGTTTATCACTTTTAAACAAAGAGGGTCCGTGCATCAAAGGAGCTTCTACACCAAGATGAATGAAAAATCCCAAATTTTTTGGTATAAATTAAATCATCAGGTCTGAGTCATAATCTAGTTTTCTCTTAGTCCAGATTTAAATTTATTTTTTCCCAATTTTAAGACGAGTTCCTGAATCCAGAGATATTGATGAGCAACTGGCTCAAACTATGATGACAGGCGTTTCCAGTTCCTTCTGTAAACTCTTTAAACTTGATTTTTTTTTTTTTTTTTTTAAATCTCAGCTGTTGTTCCCATGATGCTCTGAAGGTCAAATGCGGTTCCACCACTGCTGCTTTCACTGGTTCCACTCATTTAGTTTGCAAAGATGTGGTCAATTAATGTAAACTAGAATCACCACCTCGCCTTGTTTAATGCTTCTGCCAACCAGTCGGGTTCATCCGCGTCTGTCCAGACTCATTTCACATATGTAGAGAAAACATGATTCACGAGATAAACGCGGACAAACAGCATGTAAACATGCCACCGACACTGAGAAAAAAGGCTTCTACTCCGACATTTGAGATTCAGACACGCGAGGACTCGTTTACAGAACAACGGTGACCATGACAGTCCAGTCAACAAAAAATCAGGCAGAGCTTGAGTTTTTCTCGCAACAAGACATGACAACAACATGAAACTTCACCTCGTCCTCCTCAGCTGGATTTCAGAGTTCACTAAAGGCCCAACAGTGTGGGTAATCCCAGAGGGACGTCAGGAGCAGCTCCTTCCTCTACACGCCTGTTTTTATTGACGTTCTCACAATGAGGACACGAACAATACATTCGAAGAGGAGGGGGAGGCGGATTCACACCTCCCAAACACATCCAGAACAATGTTGCACGGTTAGTGTTGAGTTTCACTGCTTCACTGAGTTTTCAGGGGAGAAACTTCAGACCGCAGAGCGGTTCAGTGTTTTAATGCTGCATACCGTCCGAAAGTTTAAGGACAGTAAACTGTGTTTGCAAAAACAACATTTACATAATAGAAAGCAGCAAACAGGAACATACAGTCTGCTCAACCTATCAGACTGTAAACAGTCGAGGTGTCCCTTTGTCCAGAGACACTGTGAGTTGTTCCCAGACTAGTTAAGATATGATCTCTGTAGTGTGTTCTGGATTGATCAAGGTCTCCTACCAACTAGTACAAGTCCTCCAATGTAAATGAACTGGTGAAACTCCAGCTTCAGTATGATGGTCCTCCATAACATCTGCCTTAAAGCTGACACTGCATTGATCCATCTCACATGCAGTTTTACCTTTCCCCATGAAGGAGACCCAAAGATACGTTAAGTGTTTGAGGCAACAAAATTTCCAACCCTGAGGGGGCACTCCACTTTTACACTGAACCTCAGACTGAGCCTCAGGTGCCTCAAAGCAAAGATATAGAAAACAAATGTTGAGCAGCAGTGACTGCAGGGATTACAGATTACAGATTAGGTCCAAAGTGCAACACAACAGGGTTTAAAGGGAACAACAGAGACCATGTGGTCCACATATGGCACAGATGGACTTCCTGCTGATCTGATTAACCTGCAGAAGTCTCCACTCCACTGTCAGGAAACACCACAGCTCAGCGCTCCAGTCACTGATCTGGGGCCTCATTTGTAAACATTGCGAGCGCACGGAAGAATGTGTACGTTGTTTACCACGCAAACTTTGGGATTTATAAAAAGCAAACTTGAGGGGACAACGTGCTGCATCCAAGCTCTGACCCATGCGTACGCATGAAAAAGGGAAACGGGAAAAGCGAGAACGAGCCAAAATTAGTTCAGTGAATAGTGAATAAAGTGAATAAAAGTATAACGTCGCATATCACATATGAAGACGTCTTTCACCGTCTGATTTATATAGACCTATGGATCCAATAGAGAAGCTTAACTTCACTGTTCATTGTGGCAGCTCACACATTGACTACTGACTGTGTTTTATATATATTTATACTCTTTTTTTTTTTTTTGGTTTTAGTTTTTCAGTCTCATTGGAGATTAGTGCAACCGACCCGTGGGCTCTAGTGAGCCCCCTTCCTTGAAGAAGAGGTATTGTTTGCCTCCCCTGCCTGTGGTTTTTATGTCAGATCAGCAATTCCTTTTCTTTGTGTTTCTTTACGCCTGCGCCAAGCTTGTTTCTCTATAAATCAATATTGATTATTCACTCTCCATTTATAGTCAATTGTGGGTGTGGT
This sequence comes from Polydactylus sextarius, assembly GCA_016801845.1. Taxonomy (NCBI): domain Eukaryota; kingdom Metazoa; phylum Chordata; class Actinopteri; family Polynemidae; genus Polydactylus; species Polydactylus sextarius. Next base: position 13,373,527 of record CM028921.1, on the reverse strand, counting down.
CTGACCTAAATCAGAAATCAAAATTTTTTTGCCGCACGCACTTTCTGTGTTTTGTCTGGACGCCACCTTCTGACGTGAATCCTACGCACAGTTTTATAAATGAGGCCCCTGGATTGACCTCAGGACCAGGACCTCACTGACATTGTGTCTAATGTCTAATCTAGTTCAGAGTGAGTCTGGGTAAACTCGCAGGTGTATGTGCAGGGAAAAGCGACTACAAACCACTTAAACCAGTAAAACCACAGGCTCTGCTCTGATTGGCTTGTCGAGGCCTGGCTCAGTGGAAAGTGAGGTTACAGCGTCCTGCCATAGATACCTACAGCACAGGTTCTGATTTATAATTTATTGTAGGAGTTCACCCTCTGATATTTCACTGCAGCTCCACACTGATGAAACATTAATTATAGGTGTGCGTTGTGCTTTAAATGATATTCCTCACAGTCACTGTGTTTACAGACCTCACTGTCACCTCGATATCTCTCCGACGTGTGGTTTCGTCTCCGAGGAGGCAACAAACACGAAGCAGCTATAAGAGCAGGTGAACATGCACCTGTTAACTCTATGAGCGTTCATGATGACGAATGGATCAGAGATATTAGGGACGACTGAATGTGTTGGCTGATCTTATCAGTATATAATCAGCTGAAGAGCTCAGCTGGACCTGAGACATCAGGTACCAAACTTTACTTAGATAAGAAGACAATAATAAAACAAAGCTTTCATTTAGCAACAAGAGGAACAGAAACAGTATGAGGTTTGTAAATGATGTCTGATGCGCTGATGCTTGTCAGTTCACCTCTATCAGAGTTAACAAAGGTGGTTAAGTTCTACTCAAAAACCACCTTTATCTGCCATTTTCATATACGGTCTGGGTGTAATGAATAACAGCGTGTTGCTCAGGTTGGTCCAAACTGTTCAGTCAACCTTTTAATCAGTTATGGACGAGCATTCACTGAGTTACAAATAAATGTCATCTCACGATAAAATGTATAAAACCCTGGAGTCTGGATCAATATTAAGAGTTCAACATACCATTTTTAGGGTCACCTCTTTTCTCTGCAAAAGAAAAATTAACACGGTTATAGTTTCAGAACAAAATGAACAAAACTAACTAAATCAGCTGAAAGATGTTTAGTTTTTCAGAGGGCAGAGCAGAAGGTGAGCTGAGCTTCGGTTAGTATGAAAGGTTTACGAGAGTCTCGCGCCATTAGCAGTTAGTTCAGGAAGCCTTCAACATGAGCAGGAGCGACGAAGAAAACGGTCCGACCCCTCTGACCCCCTCCTAAAACAACTCTCTGTTTTACTGCTCTGCCTTTGAAGCCTCAGTCATCATCGCAGTGGGAGTAGAGCACTTCAAACAGCCGGCTGCTGAGAGGAGCTGGAAGGAAGCCAGAGGTTTACTACAGCAGAGAGGACGAGTCCACTCACAATCACCAGCTCATGTCCTAAAAAAAACACTTCACAGCCAAACACAGGGTGAGGACAAGGAGGATGAAGGATCAGTGGAATCTCAAGAAGCTGCCCTGATTCTTAGTTTTAGCGAACCTCATTGACAACGACACCTCATGTGGAAATGTTTACTTCAGTCAAACAAAGTAAACAACTGATCTCACACAGGAGCTCCACATTAAAACAGGTTTGGTGTCATAAAAATGACATTATATTGATGCAGGTGACTTTTCCCACCACATATCATCCATCTGTGTCCAAAGAGATGTCCCTGTCTCAGCTACATGAGGTGGACCCATGTCCTTCTGTCCTCCCACAGGACCAAAATCACCTCAGCCTCAAACAGGGAGCTCAATTCTTTCAGCTCCTTATTGCTTCCATACTTCTTATTTTCAAAAAAGTCTTCCAATACAACAGCACAACGAGGACGATGAGGCCATGAGTCCTGGACATGAGCGAGGTGCAGAGGTGTGGGTGGTGTTAGTAGAAGAGGAGGAGGTGGTGAGCTCTGAGGTGAGACGGGTCACAGGTCAGACAGACAGAAACACAGACACTCACCGGTCTTGCGTTGCCGTCGGTTGAGCAGGTCGTTGATGGCGACTCTGAATCTTTTGGCTTCTTCTTCACTTGCAAAGTTCAGACCAATCTGACAAGTCTGAGAGGAGGAAGAGATACAGAAGATTAAACTAATGTCTTTGTTTGACTTTAAATATTCAACAGAAAGATCAAACACGATTCATGTTCTGTTGTTCAAGTAAGTTCCATCCAAGTTAAACAAGGACTGCCACAGAAGGCTCACCTGTTGTTGCTACTAGTTGATGCTGTAACTGTGACTTTAATTGTGATGTGTAAACATCTTCAGTCCAGGACTGAACAATGTATATTAGTGTTACAACCATTTCCTGTTCCATGGTGAACCGCACCCTTGGACAAAAACTCATCACAGATGTTGTTAGACTGTTCTGAATGAGTCTGAGGCCCGAGTCAGTGATGATTCACTTACAGGTGTTTGATCAACAAAAAAAATCAGATTAAAATGATAATAAAAAGTTATATCAAGAACAGAATTGCAGCATGTGAACAGCAGCAGAGACATCATGATGCTTCACATTAACAGTGTGCAGCAGCAGCAGCAGAAGCGGCAAAGTTTCAGTGAGGTTGTTGCCACGTGGAAACACATTTGACGATTCTCACACTTTATTAAACCAGGAGGACGTGATCAGTGAGAGCAGCTGCTACCGTGGATGCTTTAGTTTTAAGGTAAAACACGTACGTCTCCTGCAAACGAGATGAAGTAGGATCTGGAGCAGCTGATGGAGAAGTTTTGGTACAGTTCCTGTTCGAACATGGTTTTTCCTTCCTGTAAAAAAAAAAAAAAGAAAAAGAAATAAAAATAAAAGACAAGACAAAGGAAGAGAACATTAACACCAGCGGGTGGACATTCACACACATTGTACAAATGTGACTGACAGTCGGCTGCTTTTCTACACAGCAAACAACCAGATTCGCATCATTCCCTGTTTATCGTCCATGTGTTCAGATGGTTAGTCGGACTTGTTTTAGTTTCAGCGGGTCGATTGTTTCATCCTCGGACTCCAGACATCCAGACGGATGCAGACTCAGACAGTAAACACAGATCAGCTGCTGCTTCACTCTGATCCATTACAGTTGCACCATTGATCGAGCACCGTCTTTAAAAACAGCGTATTAATTTCTCCAGCAGCTTCCTGTGGTGCCTGGACACAGTTCACTGCCTCAGTCTGCTCGTCCAGCACTCAGAGACACTACAGGTGACCCTGACATTTTACCTGCTGATCCCTCACATCAATACAATAATATTTTCTGTTACAAATGTTGTGCAATGTGACGTTTAAATAAATGTAAATAAAGACTGCAAATACATTGACAGCAGAAATCTGAACACAGAACCACCATTCTCACACAGCTTTATCTGAACTCATGTGATCAGTTGTGTATGTGGTTGCCATGGAGGCTGAAGGCACAACACCACTGGATGTTAACCAGCTAGTCCTGACTGGGACTTGGACCAAGCTCACCGAAGCTGCAGAGCAGCATCAGGCCTCCAGACTCCAGCTGCATGGAGCAGGCTAGCTGTTTAAAAGCTAACGACAGGTTAGCAGAGACCGAATGTTTCATCCTGGTGTTGATATCCAGTAACTCTGTGCAGGATGGAGCGTCACAGTGACAGCTGCTGGATGCTGTGTCAGAATAAAGCAGACTTGCTGTGGAAACAGCCCACTCACCTTAATGTCAAACACTCTGATGAAGTAGGACCTCTGTGGGTTGTCTTTGACCAGACAGGCCACTCCGCAGCATCTCTTGGCCCAGGTGGCGCTGCGATCGGCCCCGTACACCTGCACCACCGCTGAACACAGAGTCTGGACAGAGGCAGGACAGGACGGTGATTATTAAATCTGTAACGACGTGGTGAAGCTGCTTCATCAGGATAAATTTAACCACTCTGTTGTGATCTGCCTCATGTGACCCAGATTTCACACACATCTGGTTCTTTGTTCAAACATCTGAGCTCCACGTGTGACAGAGCAGCAGCCGAAGACGAGGAGGAAGAGGAAGTTGACACGATGCAAAACTCTTCCAGTAGCGATAAGAACCACACACCTGCCGAACCAGGTGAGGAACAATAGCAGCTTATAGGATCAACACTGACCTGAGACCTGATGTCAGATAACAAGTCATCATGCAAATATCTTATCAGATCCCAGCAGAGCAGCAAGATCTAGATTCAAGTGTTTGATTTGTACACTGGAAAAAAGAGACAAACAATTGCTTATGTCATGTTAAATGTGAAGGTGAAACTAGGTGAACAGGGAGAAACACCTGACGTGATCAGACTCATTGATATTTAAACCTGAGGGTGGTAGATCGGGATATGGCCGACAAACACCAACAGTCCCACCGGTCAACAGCTTGTGAGGCGTTCAGGGAACAGCAGGAAGTATTCACCAAAACAAACAAAGGTCTGAAACTTGCAAGCAACAACGAGGAGGTGGAAGATTTGGTAGAAAACCCCCCAAAACACCAGAGCAGAAATAAAATAAATAAATAAATACTGCGGTATATACTACTTCTGTCTATATACCACAGTATTTACTTCTGTGCTTTTTGAAGCATATAATTTCTAACATGAGGGAGGGTCATATTCTGGTTTTCTGGAGACATCGTGGTCCAGACTGCAACATCTCAACAACATACCATGTTTAAGTTAAAATAAAAATTGGTATTTTGTGATAAACACTAAAGTTTCCTCTCAGTGGAGCTGAATGAGCAAAAATAGACCCTCAGTAAATGTGCGTCTCTTCTCTTTTCATGTTCAGGACTGTTTGTCCTCAGTCTGGTCATCATCAGCGACACACGCTGTGTCAGATGGACAGTGGTCATGTGACCGACTGAGCTGTCAAATCACGTCACTGTTTGGCCATGAAATAAAAACTCTTTGTTTCCTGTCTGTATGATGAGGATCTCTGTGCTGCTTCATGTGAAATCTGACATTCCTCAGTGTTTGACCTTCACCTCCACAGGACAGGAAGTCCGGCTGCTGTTCTCAGCACTGTCCTGTCCAGCCACCGCTCTGGTTTGTGGTTTTGAGGTTTTCTCTGTCGAATCCTCCGTCGGGACTTTCTCCCTCTGCGGCAGAGACGGATCTGCAGCCGCTAGGGGAGAAAGGAGGAAATGCCGCTAGGCTCGTTTCCTCTTCCTCTGTGATTGATGAGCAGCGGGTCGGCAGAGCAGCAGGAAACACTTTCCACTGTGAAATCACTGCTCAGAATCACACAGGAAAAGGTCGAAGGTCGGCTGTTAAACGCCTCATTTAGGCTCTGTAAAGTCTCACTGAGGGAAAGTATGAAGCTTTAAACACAGACGCGGCAGCAGCACAGGCTCAGTCACAGCATCAGCTTCAGACAAGTTACACCTGCTTATAATTCATCTGGACCTCAAAGCAGAATTCACTCAGAAAAGACAAACCACTCCAGACTGCGATCATGGTTCAGACAAGGTTGAGGCTTCAAACATCAAGTTGGAAATTTAAACCATCTAATTCAGTAGTTTTCTAAACTTCCCGTGTAATCTGCCTCCAGATAAATCCAGCACAGAGCCTCTCCCAGCACAGGGGGGGTCCACAAATCTGCTTTAGCAAATTAGCCATATAACTTTAGGAAGCTTATAACTGAGCTTTCCTGAAATTGTGTTTTGTACCCTTAAGAAACCATCACTTTGTATTAATTGAGTTTGAAAACCAAATAATATGATTTCATAAGTTTTATACTCAGAATCGAATATGTAGGAACTTTAATATAATGACAGATATCTTAATTTTCTATTCCTGCTTTGTGAAATACCCAAAAGAGAACAAGCCTCACTCTGTAAAGACGAGGAGGAGGAAGATTGGGTCTGCCCTAAAAGCTGCTCTTTAACTGAGCCTTATTACGGTGACCAAAACAAAGGTGGAATTAAATGACGGCACTTCACTGACCTATAAGCTCTAAGATTCATAGATGACAACTTCTCCTACCACTGTTGCCATTGTAAGTTTGAGAAAACGTCTGTTTTTCTCAAACGCCTGAGGCCCCTGTCCTGCTGCTATACAGGAAAGATGGCGACTCTCTACAGTGACAAATATCCAGCATCCACATTCGACTTCTAGACTGTTTTGAGTGAACAGGGAACGGCATTCGTCATGATCATTTGATCATGATCGCGACATCAACATGTGCAATAAACATAAGACAAAAACGGTTTGAACTGTGACAAATGTTATATTCCCATGTGCTCCGGACATCGGTCGATATAACAAATCAGATGGAGCCTTATTGCCCTGATGCTTCGCCCCGTGTGTAGCTGCTATAGCTGAGGTTGCACAGAGTGTGGAGCGTAGTCATGGTGAGACAGGATCAAGAGCAAGCAGCGGCTAAAACCAACAGCACATCTGTGATATGGAACATGTTGGACAGAGACAACGTGTTACTCTCATTTTCTGTGAACAGCTGACCACTTTTCCAGTGTCTGTATAATCTCCTCACTGTCTGGGGTCAACAGCGAACCCAAAACAGAAAGACATCAATGCATTCATCATAACATTTTCCAGATATGTAATATGTTGTAGAGTGGAAGTACGTGACCCAAGACAAAAGAAGAGGAAGCTGAGAAGACACATACTCTGTTGATGAAGCTCAGATCGACTCTTGATTTACATCAGGTTCTATCTGATCTTCAATCTGAGCAGTGACCAGTCTCAGTAGAGTGAAACAACCTGCATGCAGCAGCTTCCTGCGGCAACCCCCCCCGTCCACGCAGGCTCAGCTCCAGTTCACCTCTGAAACCTGCAGCGGCCGACAGTAAAACCTGCTGAGCTGGCCTGCACCCGCCACCACCACACCACCCCCCGCAGATCAAATTCAACTCCCGGGCGAACATTTCAAGAGGATTTTTGTAACTACTTCTGATCGAGTGGAGAACGGCAGCAAAGAACAATGATGTTCAGTTGTGCAACGTTCACTCACGTCTCAAAAAACAAAAGACAAATCAGCTCATTAAAGATGGTTTTCACGAATCTGTGCAATATGATATATGCTCATTCTGGGATAGTATAATGGTGGGCTGACGTACTTTGCAATAAATACAGTTTTATATATTGTTTACAATCTTTGAATTGTTAAAAAAAAAAATCAGTATCAATATCAGACCAGAATTGGTGGGTCCCTAGTTTGAACTTTTTCTAACTGGAAACACATTGACCTGTTTTACATTATCCTCATGATGTGATTCAACGTGAAGCAGCAGCAGTTACAGACACATCATCTACATCTGTTGATTGTTGTCAAAGCCTTTTATGTCTTAAAGTGGCTTCAAGTTTCATAAAAAAATGTAAAGGTCACAGACAAGGTGATGATAACTAACTCTTAATTCACCAGCTACGGCCGATATAAAAGACAAACCCTGTATACTGAGGCTGAGATGGTAAAACACATGCAGCTGTGCTGTTACTCCCGATGTCTGAAACGTAACCACAGAAATCTGCTGCACTTTTACTGCAGTCACACTACAACATACAGGACGTCACCTGGATGATTTTTATTACAGGCTAAAAATCAATTTATCTGTGAATCGTGTAACTACAATGTTCCCTATACAATGTGACAAAACAGTCAAACATCTAAAATAAATGTCAAATACAACAAGCTTACAATGATTTAAAAAAAAAAAAAACAGATCTCCAGAGTGGAGAAGCTGCAAATACAAAGCAGCTGACATCTCGGTTTGATTTGTCTCTGGCAAGATACAGAAATAATCTACATGATTCATCATTTTCTCCTGACTATCACGTTTGTGTCAGGGTCACCTGGTTAATAGTCTAAAACCTATAATCAAGTTCTTTTCACAGAAGATAAGGAAAGACTTCAAATATTCACATCTGAGCCAAGAAAAGCAGCTGATTTTCCAGAGCTGGTTAGATCATCATCTTATAAACTACTTCATTTGGCTCCAATGTCTACAACAAACGAGCATCATGTTCCAGAAATGTGTTGATTGTAAACAAAATACATATAATACTGATGTAAACAAAACCTCTGGAGAATATATATATATATATATATAATACAAACGTGTATTTACTGATGCCTGCAGAGTTGTAATAGAAAATGTAATGTGTGCATTCATCTTTAATTAAACCGCGTCAGTGAGACGTGGAGTATTTACATCTATATGCACATTTACAGTGGAGTTGTACAGGAGAAGCCACAGAAACACGGTGCTGCTATGTTTTAACAGCAGGTAAAAGACAGCATGAATAAACTATATCATTAAACTGAATATTATTCGGTGTGTGTCATTTTTAATAACATCTCTGTGTGAATGCAGCTGCTCCTCCTGAACCTGCGGCTCATAAACAAACCAACTTACGGCGCATTTCCTGCCCAGGTATCCGAACAGACACTCGTTCTCCTGCGGCGTCAGGAGGATGGAGCCGACGTTAGTGACCCTGCGGGGCGGAGGGTGGCTGTTCATGGCTCCGGATTCTTCTAGTTAACCCCGAAACGATGCGCTTCTCCCCGAACGGGCTCAGCGAAACTCTACCGATTACAGACAATCCATGCGGGCTCCGGTTGCTGTGGCCTGCAACCGGATCATCTCCGCTGAGTCCGACTCCGGGCTGGAGGGCGGAGGAGGAGGTGGACAGGGAGTGTTTTCCCAGGCTCGGCCCCGCTCCACAAACAACCACGACTGCTCCGTTTGGCGTTAAATGCAAACCAAGGAGCGGTTTTCAGTGCGTAGACGGACAAACGCAGAACTTTCGTTGGTGAACTCCAGCAGCTGCAGCAACGATGCGTACATCCAACATGGCAGCCGGGCGGCGCACACCACTTTAAGAGCGCAGGACAGGGGGGCGCTGCTTTGGGAAAACTATACGATTAATCGCTCCAGTGTGGATGGCGTCGGGAAGTTGGTCAAGAAACAGGCAGAGAGGCGTTAATTTACGTCGAATGCAAGCTAAAACTTGGCGTAATGTGTGTTTTTGGTTTGCGGTAAAGCTAAAGTCTTGTTGCTAACGCAGAATGGTTCGGTCCGCTGTGGCAGCAGGAATGCAGCTCTGCGGAGGGAAAGGGAGGGGCGCGTGGAACGGGACGGGAGTGTGACGTAGAGAGGGGCAGGGTCAGATGATGGACGTAAAAAACGTAAATAATTTAAGAAACGTTGAATATTTTTGTACAAGTCGTATTTTCTAGACGATGATGATGACGATGATAATGATATTTCAGAGAAGTGATGAATATATACACAAGTTAAACAAAGCAAAACAAACAAAGATGGACTTAATAAAGTATAATTCTATATTCTAGATGTTATGACATTGGCATGGGCAAGGGAAGTTTTATTCATCTATCTAATCTATCTGTCTATTATTGAAAATAGATAATAAAGGTGATGACACCATTCTTCTCTCCCTGAAATTAAAGTCCATTCGTTTATATATTGTTATGTCCCATAAACATGCACTGTCAGGACATGTACAAATCTCAGCTTTAAATAAATAGTTATGTTTTTAAAATCATCTTTTATATTATATTTATATAAAAGGAGGACTATGAGGGCAGTGGAGGCAGATGAACAGACGGTAGTGTGGGTCAATGTGCTGTCGGTCTTGCTCGTATTAACACCAACACTAATCTGGAGACCAGCTGCTTCAACACTACAGACAAGTTAAAGGACCATTCAGAAATATCAGCTGAGAATCTGCACGTCAGACTAATGTCCTGTTAGTGAGACTGCAGTGTTCAGTACATCCACTACAGCATCTGACAGTGAACAAACAACACCAGAAATGCAGTCTGTGTTGACAGTGACATGAAAAACTGTCCCACATGAAAAACTGTGGTGCAGCAATGAGATCTGGACTTTTCAAAGCCATTTCACCACTGGTTGTTGAGAAATTTTATTGTAAATGTTCTAATGTTTGCATGCTGACTTTAGCATTTAGCAGAAAGGCAAAAGTACAAAGGGAATCCAAAGTGCTTTACAGAAACCATTCAATCATAATAAGACAAACAGCATGGAAACATGCAAATTAAACAAAAAGAAATTCTTTTCAAAGGAGACGAAAGAGTAAACAAATGTGTTTAAGGTTGAGGCTGCATCTGAAGCCTTTTTCTCCTGAATCCATCTTGTTTCATATCTGTGACAGACAGACCACAATGAGTATCTTAATGTCAACAGATGGTGGGGGTTGGAGGGAGGGGGCTGTTTTGTTGGTTTCTGACCGTGAGAGCAGATTTTCAGGCAAGCAGATGCCGTTACACTGAGTTAGACTTGATGATTGATCATTGTCTGTCTTCCTCTCAGCTCGTTCAGGCGTTTTACATCTCTGTGGATTAGATGTTTCATTAAAAGTGAGAATGAAACGGATCCTCTCCCGTCAGTCAGCCAGCAGGACAGTTTCCTTCAACAATCTCTGATGTAATGACTGTGTGCACAATACGAACAGATAAAGAAGTAAAAAAGAGACAAAAAGCAAACACGAAGACAAAGAAGTTCTACTACTGTAGAACTGTGTTGAAATAAAAGATCGCATATTCAAAAAAATCCAAATATGATGAGTCATTTAAGATAATGATAATTATAATGCTTTGTAAACTTTTTGCCTTGCAACTCTTTCCAAAAGGAGCATCATATCAAGTTTTAGGTGACTATAATTTGTGTAATTTCAGCTTCAAATTTTTCACTGTCTGTCATCTAGATATCAGTTTTAGGATCCAGTTTGTAAAACAATCCATTATTTAACAGAGAAGTCTGAAAAACCATGTTCATGAGTCACTGTATATTAATGTAGTTCTTGTAGACCACCACTAGATGGCCATATGCACTGGGCTGTCCAATCTCACCTTCACTGAGTTCACCAAACTGATCCCAGAGTGGAAGACTAAATCCATTAGCACAGCAGTAGTAAATGAATGAATGAATGATAAGTGGTTAAATATAACCAACAACCAATAGCTTAAAAATAAAAACTCTAAAACACCAATTTTCACACATTGACACATTTCCACAAAGTAGTAATTTTTTTGTTGGTATCATCTCTTTCACACTGAGTTTCAAACATTACACTAGAGAATTAGCATACATATTGAAACAAAAGTCAGACAAATGGGACCAGCATCTGCAACAACGGCCTCTTCCCAGAATCCCCCTCTACAGTCTAGATGTGCCCTGGACTCTTTTCTCTCCAGTCTGCGGGGTAATCTAATAAAAACTACTTCGGTATGGCATCTCATCTGTCTGTATCGTTTCCTGTCCAGACATTCATTTACAGATCAGACAATCACGGCAAAGCTTTTGAATGTTACTTCTGTCTCAGGTTCACAAATATTTTCATTACTGCTGATGTAGACAGCAGAAACAAACATCAGGCATGTTTTCATGGAAAGCCTTTTTTTTTTTTTTTATTTTGCCTTGAGTGTGACCAGTTTGAACAACTAAAACATTTCTTTGCACATCTTGAAAGGACATACTGCACAAACTAGTTCTTACAAATTTAGGTGGTTGGTCTGAACTGAGTTTCCTCTTCAGGTGTCTGGTCTCAGCTTTAGAGACAGGGTGAGGAGCTCAGAGTAGAGCTGCTGCTCCTTTACATCTAAAGGAATCAGTTAAGGTGGTTCAACTGATCAGGATTTCTCTTGAGCACCTCCTGGTGGAGACATTTTCTGGATTTGTTCAACTGGTAGGAGACAAGGTGGACCCAAAACACACTGCAGAGATGACATATCTCATCTCGTTTTGGAACAACTCAGAATCCTCCAGGAGGAGCTGGACAGCGTCTCTGGAAAGAGGGACACCTGGACTACCTTGCTAACTGACTGAGATCCTGGATCAGACATGTGTAGATCAGAGGAGCTGTTGCCTGAACAATCTACTGGACTTTACATCCAGAGCAGCACTTTACAGCACTTCAGAGAGTTATCTAATTATAAAAGTCTACTGGAGATTTCATTTAAAATTGGCACAAACAGTCAAAACACACAGAAGTTACAGAAAATGTAAGTGCATTTGGACCAAATAGATCAATAGACAGAAAATGTCCCATTAGTGCAGCTCATATGTGTGCTTCGGGCACATTTACAGCTTTAATGTGTCTAAATGTATCCAGAAACCTTTTTTAATTGATTGGTTATAAAACAATGTTTTTTTCTTGACATGTTAAGGGGTTTTATCTGCTGTCTGATCATCTAACAGCTTAATGCAGGCGGGAAGACCCTGAAAGCTTTCATGTTAATTCCTGCATGTCAAAGCTTTATGAAACCAAGCTGCTGCTGCAGTTTGTCCAGAGTCTCAGTTTAATTTGAATGTATAAGACAAGTTAGTGGCTGTTGTTTATTGAAAAAATAAGTTGGAAAGCCAGAATGTCCAAGTTTGAAATCTCAACAAAGGTTCCCAGTCCCAGAGACACAAATTAATACCAGGTCCCAAGGAAACCTTAAAATCAAAACTTTCCAGGTCATTTGTGTCATAATTACACTGAGTGTAACATGGTTCGATCATCATCACACCCACAATCCAAACGAGTTACTGATCTAAATCACCACTCATCACCCACAAGTTCAAGTGAAACACATGGCTCTTAAGAAGAATTTAAGATACAATCAGGCAATCAACAGGCAGCAGAGGGTAAAAAGCAAACAGGAAACAGATGAAGGTATTTCTTCACTCACTGCAGTTTCTATCCAGTTGTTCCTGCAGGAAGGGTATGTGCTCTGATTTTCTCTAATGTTTGGCCAGCATACGCTGCTCGGATTCAGGTGATACGGTGGGCAGCTTTCAAGATGGAAACGTTTGTGTTCAGTCGGTTTGTGCAAACATTAACTGGTGCTTCTGCACATTTTTGTGATGCTGATGCATACGTGCAGCAGAGTTCATAATCCTACAGATGTTTTCTCAGCTGCACAGAAGAACAAGAAGTGTAACACCTTTCCCAGAGTCACCACAGAATCAGGTATCAGTAGAGTTCAACTGAGAAAATTTAAATCATAAAGAACTAACATCTGGTTTGTTGTTGAATTTTATCAATAATAGTTTTCTTGTCAACGTGACAAACAACATTTTGATTTGTTTGTTTGTTGTTATTGTTCAGAAGGTTCTGAGGAGGGAAATGTGCAGCATGAGAGATCTCAGAGTCTCAGTCTGCTTCACTATGACCACATGTCCATGTAAACCCAGTATAGTACCCAAAGGCAAAATAAAAAGTAAACAGTGAATATATAGTATTTTAACATTTTCAACTTTTAAAAAATAGTTTTTGTGCAAAAATGCCTTTTGATGGTCGTTAACAAGGTGTCCATGCATGTTAAACATGAAATCAGATTAAACAAGAAAGCAGTAACTATGGTAAAAACAGTGTTCAGGTTTGGTCACTACTCCCTGAAGAGTCCCTGATGTTGTGACTCTGCTCCACAATCTGGTTTTATTATAGAAACATTCAGAATAATTCATGTCCACCATGACAATACACAATTCCCATGCTGTGGTATCATGTCCTCGCTGCTGAAGTCCAACAATTGTCAATATATGAGGAATGCTCCTGGCTGTTGTCATGCAGGACCATTCCTAAAGTCCTCAGGTGAGTTTAGTCTACAAACAGGTCTTAAAACCTGCAGACACACTGCTGGCTGTTTACTGTCCACCGTGGTGTCTCATGTGTGGTCCAATTAATCAGAGACCTGGTGTCACAGATGGAGGAGGGGCCACAATGGGAACCACAACAGGGCATCTCTGCCCTGATAACACCCAGAAGACCTGGGAGAGGGACAACGCTCAGCAGACAGGAAAAGTCTATATGTGATTTTGAAGACAAGAAGATGAGGAGAAAATCATCAACACTGAGGCTTCAGCATACTCAAAATAGACAGGAAGGTATGTCATCTTCATCATAAAACTATAATTTATAATTATTTTATTTATTTAGTGTTGGACTTGTGGACCATCCTGCTGGTGAGATGAGACTGAAACAAGTTTACATTGTTCAAAATAAACAGTGAAACTAAAAGATGTTAGTATCTGATGAGGGAAATGTCTAATGCTGACAGGGTGGATTTCTGATGCAATATTCATTTATATTGAATAAGTACAATGCTCCGTAGTTACAGTCTGAGTCAATCAGAGTGAGATCTCCAGACAAACCCCCACCTTGAAGTTGTGTTCACATTATGAAGGATGGTAGAGATGGATGCAGAGCTTTGGGTGTTTCAATGATTTAACTAATAAATTAGATTTTCTTTTATTCAAACTGCAGAGTAACGTTGCTGTCTGGATGGATGAACTAACAAACAGACTTAAAGATCAAACTGTGAAAGTAAAATGTAAAACACAGATTGTTGTTCTCAGTGCTGGTGTTAATAAAACCTATAAAAAAAATCACATCTGGAAAGGCGAGTGCAGCAGAGAGACCACAGCCTGAAAACCACACGTGAACATAATCACGACTCCAATGAAGGCGGGAAATGAAGCAGATATAATCAGTGTGTGTGTGTGTGTGACAGCTTCAGCAGGCTGAGAGTGACCAGCTTTGCTGTGAATGTTCCAACGTGCAGACTGAGGCTGAAAATGAGAGACAGTTCACCTTTGTGTCGGATACAACAGCATCCTCGAGACATACAACATGTCACAGGGTGAATGACAGTGATGAAAGGATATGGCTGTTGGATGTGCAGTTAAATATATGCCAGTTGGAAAGTGCAAAAATAATAATAAGTATCAATGTGACATGTTGTGAACATGCATGTGTGACTCTTTTGTCATGTTCCCATTTTCCGATGCTTTTTTCAGGCAGAAAATTATTTAGTTTTATATGCATTTAGCATTGTCATGAAGAACAAGTATAACTTATATATAAGACACAGATACAGTGTCATCCTCAGGTTCTCAGCTAGCATTTATAATATGGCCCAAAGGGACATTTATAGAACCATCGTAGATTTAAAGAGATACGTGGATAGATATGTGCCTTTGTGGAAGTAAAGCAGAAGGTAAAAGTTCTAGAACGTTTAAAAGATTAAAGTCATAAATTGCAACAGGATTAAAACTTGAGTATTCTCTAAGATTAAAGTGGTAACTTCACATGAAAAAATGACATTTATTTTAGAAAATGTACAATTACATAATCACAGAGAATATTAAACCTTAATGTTTCAAAGATTTTTTTTCTCAGAATATTAATCTCCTCCCTCAGCCCTGTAATTATTTCACCATTGCCAACTGATGTGGTGCCAGACCAGGTCCTGATATTCAGCCTGAACAGGTCTAGTATCATCTTGCTTCATCTTGTCTTCATCTGGTCTCCTCGCTCCTGGTCTGACTGCTTCTCAGGTTCCTAGTGTGGAGGGTCTGTGTTGTGGATCAGGTCTGGGAGCAGTTTGCTGAATCAGCTCGCTCATTAAGTCGATCTGGCCTCATCTTGAAGACACATTTGTGACTGCAGAGTCAAATCAGCAGGCTGACTCAGAGTTTCTGTGGTTGGAGCCCCCAACACACACACACACACACACACACACACACACACACACACACACACACACACACACACACACACATCATGATGTGTGGTGATGTTGAATAATAACAGTCGCTCAGTCTCTGGCCACTGGACGTTAACAGCGGATCATTAACTGTTAATTCGTGGCTGGCCTCACATTTTCCAAATACACTGCAAAGTCCAGGCATGAATGAAACACACCCTCCAAGACTCATCCAAAACAGCCGAGACCCCCTCACAAAGAAGGAGTAAGCAGCTTTTTTGATGCGTTTCAAGAACAAAACTAGATTTCTCAAAGGATGCGCCTCTCCAGTGTATTTGTTTATGCTGCTGAACTGAACTGAATTTGTAGAAATCTCACACACACACACAGACAACACACTGTTTCAGCTTGGAGGCTGATTATCAGAATATGGAGGAAAATGGGGTCACATCCTTTATATACAAGAGTCAAGAGTCTGCAGGTGCAGGCTGGAACGGTCACATGTTAGTTGACCTTTACTTACATGCACATAGAATTGTGACCTCAGCTAGAAATATTGAATTCTATGGGATTTCACTGTCACATCATGTGATCCTTTCAGCCAATCACATACCAATTCCTGTATTTAAATCACATGACTTGAATTGTCCCAAAACCTGAGACCTGTTAGATTCTTTCAAACAACATCAAACAGTAACAAGTGCAGGTTTAAAACTTGTAAAAAATTACAACATGGCTCAAGTTCACTGGCTTGAAGAGTTTTTTCTGCACTTACTCTACAAGTCTCTGAGGGAAAATGATGGACAATCAAACAGAACAAACAGAAGGAAACCCAGGAACTATGTGACTGGTTGGCCACCTCCCCTGGCTTGGTATCATGAGCTCTGTATGTCTGAACCAAAGTTCAGGAAACTAAAGTGAGCCTCATGGTGGTGCTAGAGGAGAAGTCAGTCAAATTAATCAGAAATCTCTGAGGACCATAAACACAATTTATGACAATTTATGTGACAGACTGAGCCACCGACGCTGCCGTCCACAGAGCCAACCCTCTTGCAGTGTGGCAAAGCATCATGGGTTGGCTCTGATCCCCTCCCTATTCTCATCTGGATCCAATTAGAGGAGTTCAGCTGTTTTTCACCGTTCCATTGTGTCTGTCTGAGACAAAACATCAAAATGAGTCTCCTGTGTCAATTTGGCCTCAGACTTAATGTTTGGGGGGTCTTTCTTGTGGTCTGGAGTTGTACCATTTCCAGAGGTTCTAGGCCTTTCGGTGGTTTGGAGGACCAGCCTGAGTGGCTTCACCACATTCAGTTTGTTTTGGATTTGCATCAGGAGAGAAACCCATCATACTGAGAGGATTATGAAACTGGTGCGAGACAGAGTTGAGAAATGCCTGCCTAAGCCAAGCCGGACATGAGGAAAGTTTTCTGATAAATTACAGCCTTCTTAAAAAGTTTTGAAGGAAAAATATAACACAAATATATTCGTGACAATAACTCTGAGGCCTCATTCTTCCACCGCCATCGCCTACTTACTACCACCGACTCTACTTACTGATCCACAGCCAAGATTTCTGTGAGCATGAAGTTCTCGTGCCATGAATGTCATCAGAGAACATCAACTCTGAGCCAGCGCCACCTCAGATGAATGAGAAAGTTGAAACGATTGGAGAAGCCTCAGCCCACCGGCGGTTTCCTGCAACCCTGCTTTGGTTTCACTCCTGCACAGAGAATGATGGGAGATTTTCCGTTGCGTCCTTGGAGGCAACCTCAGTGGTCATGTTTCCAAAGAGCTGGGTCACAATGTCTATCCCCCAACTTTGGAAAAACTTAAATATGAATTACTTGCATGTGAGGGGGCGCCAATAGCAATTAGATGGGGAGGTGTGTGTGTGGGGTGGGGGGAAGTTCTTACATAAAGTTAGAGGCCAAAGTTTAGAGGAATGGCAGAGAAGAAAATAAAAGGCTGAGCTACAAAGACATTAAACTTCAACTGTATGTGCAGAACAGTTTTCCTAATGTGTTTTACACATTAGGCAAACTACACAACAATACAAAAAGACAGAAGCAAAGTCTGGAGAAACAATTTATTCAACCAGGCACATTTCAAAAACACACCCTATTGTCAGGGTGTCACCTACTTTGATTGCAGTGTGTTTGTGTGTCTATACAAAATCTCCATATAAACCTTATCTTAATTTATTAACTTTGTTGGCCCCAAAAAAACTAGTGCAAGAACTCCAGACAGCTGCTGGTGGTCCGATCATCACGGAACATCCAATTCAATCATATCACCAATTTCAGCTGGAACAGAAGCAGTGGTTATGGTTGTTATGACAGGAGCAGTTGATGTTTGTCCGGTTTAAAGAAATATGCCAATTCAGAAGTTCACTTAGAATCCAGGCTTGTCAAAATTTCGCTATTTTCTGCTCCTGTACTTTATGCATATAACTTTGTTGCTACCCAGCAATGAAGGAGCAGATATGCACATTTCTGATCTAAAATCTTTTTAGCTAATTATTTTCATAATGTCTTTGGAGGTTTAAATGGATAAAATCAGTAAGAATATGTGATGCCACGGCTGTATCTTCTGACTGACCTCAGAGTTACTGGTTAGCATGAACAGAATGAACTTACCCTGCTTCTTACCCTGTCCAAACAGTCTCTACCTCCTCAAATGCCACCTTTCTCATTCTGGTCCTGCTCCGTGAGAGAACAGAGGAGCTTTTTGTTTTATTGTGTTGTGGAATTTGGAGCATTCACTTCAGTGATCATCGCTGTGCGATTATATCTGCTCAATGAAGCTCATAATGTTTAAATCTGTGTTTTCTCTGTCCGCTGCCAGTGCAGGACCACTAATTGCTCCATGAAGCATCAGGACCATGGCGCAGATGGGGCTCCCTCTACTGGCCCTGGTCTTGTGGGTTGGCATTGGAGTAATACTTCAAGTTGAGGGCGACCCAATGAAACCAGCCCATGCACCTCTGATCCCTCACCGACCATTTGTCATAGTGTGGAACGCTCCCACAGAGTCCTGCCGCCTTCGATTCAAGGTGGACCTGGACCTCAGTGTTTTTGACATTGTAGCAAACTTAAATGAAACCCTCAGTGGACCAAATGTCACCATATTCTATCATAGCCACTTAGGATACTACCCATACTACTCAAATTCTGGGGTCCCTATCAACGGCGGACTGCCACAGAACCAGAGCATCTCCAAACACCTGAGCAAGGCCCGGGCTGACATCGACAAGCTGATCCCTCACAAGGATTTTCGAGGCCTGGGTGTCATTGACTGGGAGAACTGGAGGCCTCAGTGGGTCAGGAACTGGGGCACCAAGGACATCTACCGCAACAAGTCTAAAGAGTTGATCCGGAAACTTCACCCAAACTGGCCAGAGAGCAAAGTGGAGAAGGAAGCAAAGGAGAGTTTTGAGAGATCTGGGCAAGCCTTCATGAACCTGACCTTAGCGTTGGCCAAAGGCCGCAGGCCGGATGGGCTCTGGGGTTTTTATCTGTTCCCAGACTGCTATAACTATGGGTACAAGCAGCACCCACAACGGTACACCGGCGAATGCCCCAACGTTGAGCATGTTCGCAATGACCATCTGATGTGGCTCTGGAGGGAGAGCACAGCCCTCTACCCGTCCATCTACCTGGACTATGAGCTCAAGTCCTCCACCAACACTGTCAAGTTTGTCCACTATCGAGTCAAGGAAGCAATGAGGATTGCATCCATTGCCCAGACAGACTACACACTACCTGTGTTTGTCTACTCCAGACCTTTCTACGCCTACACCTTTGTGGTTCTTTCAGAGGTAAGTTCTTTATTTTCAGATCACATCAACTACCTGAATAAAGGAAAATGTTTACAACTTTTCATATACTGTATTCTAAAACCTGATCTACCCGTAAGATGGTTGCACAGTTTAATGGATTAGATTGTCTTCATGGAAATTTCAGTGGATCATACAGTTTTTCCCAGAGAAACTTCATGGATGTGTTTGTAGCCTAAAGAGAATTTGTAGATCATAATATTGAGGGAGAGGGACTGAAACCTCCTCACCTTTCTGATTGTTGCATGTGCTAGAAAGTGTAATAAAAAACAAGAGTTACAGTTGGACCCCTCCTATCTTCCTGTTTCAGAGTGATCTGGTTCACACTATCGGGGAAAGCGCTGCCTTGGGAGCATCAGGTGTTGTCCTCTGGGGGTCATCGGAATATGCCCGGTCACAGGTTGCTGTAACGTGCATTGAAAAAGTGTTAACAATAAGTTTTGATACTACATTCAATGAAACCCCATTAAAACAAAGTTAAATCCACATAAAATAAGATGAAAGAAGCAGCTTTAAAGCCAGAGCTCATTATGTTATACCATTACCCTACATCATAGCATACATTACATAAAACAAGCCACAATACTTTGGGGAACCACAACTGTTAATAGCATAAATCGCATGCAGTCACAGCGCATTAAAGTCTGGCCTCACGATTTCTCTCTGTGATAAACACAAGCATATTTTATTTTTATTCACTCATTTATGGTTCCAAAAAATGGTATTTTGTTTCTCTAAATGATTCATAGTGACAGTTAAAAACAGAGAACGACTGTTTCTGATTCATGTTGGTGAATGTGAATTGTTTTACATCTTGTTTACAGCAAATGCAACTTTAAAAAATTAAATCTTTCTCATGATCATCACTAAAAAGACATTTTGAACCCAACATCACACAACTGAACTGGTGCAAATGACTTTTTTTTTTATATCATTTTGAAAGTTGAACATTTCTGTCAAGACTGATGTCCCAGAATTTAGCTTATTAGAAAAATTGTACCAACTACCTGCATCTTAAAAATCACAACAAAACCGTTCTCACTTATGGTGTAAGCAAAACTTATTTCCTTCTGGATTACACTTGACAAATTTTTCATGTTTACATGATGCTTTCAGTTTGGAGTGGGAAATATAGTATTAGGAAACTCTTATTTTGAAGGCAGCATACTGGAAAAAAAAAATTTTAACAGCAAAATCTATTTTGGTTATATAGCTATAAACATAATTAGGATAATTCCACTTGAATTTTCATTTTTGGATCATTTAGTCCACGAAATGACAGGAGACCACAAAAAATAAACATCACCATATCCCAGAGAAAATGGTGACCTCATTAAATGTCTTGTTCTTTACTGTCAACAACCCAAAACCCACAAATATTTAATGTTAAAAAGGCAAAAACTTCATGAGAACTTGGAACCTTCACATGTTAAGCAGTTTTAGTTTGAAAAAAACAACAAGTAGAAACAATTAAATGATTATTAATTACAATCTGTCTGGACACATCTCTCACTTTTATTACTCAGAGAGTGGTAAATATCCATGTGGTTGACAAATACACAGAGTTGGTTTAATATGTGATAACAGATGTAAAACAAAAATCGTGAGTATAATCCATCATAGCTTCATGTTGTGTTCCTCCATCAGAGAAACTGTCTGACGGTAAAGAAGTACATCGATGGTCCACTGGGACATTACGTCATCAATGTCACGTCTGCTGCAAAGCTGTGCAGCAAAGCTCTGTGCAAGAAGAATGGCCGCTGCATCCGCAAGAGCCTCGATTCAGGCGCTTATTTGCACCTGAACCCACGTTTCTTCCACATCCATCGCAACACAACGCCACATGGCACCCACTTCCACGTCACTGGCCACCTCAACAATCACGACATTCTGGACATGAAGCACAAGTTCACCTGCCAATGCTACCAGGGCTGGACTGGCGTTCACTGTGAGATGCCCCAGGCTCCGCCCCCTCCTCCTCGTCCTGCTCCTCCCCTTCCACCTCACCCTGCTATCCCTCTGCCTCACCCTCGAGAGAACAGCCTGCTGGGAGATATCTTGCTCCTCTTGTCACTGCACTTCTCCTGCTTGTGCATTATCATGTTTCTGGGACTCTGTCTGATCATCAAGTGTCTGATACTGTAGTCACTTTAGGATCAGAAATGCGATCCACTGTAGGTCCCCTGATGTCCAATAGATGCTGCTTCAAGAAAGTGCTGAAAACGATGCAAAAACCATCTAATGTGTTTTATCTGAAGGAAGATTTAACCAAAATAATAATTTAACCAGGTTGCAGGTTTCTCAAACCACTTCACTCACCATGAAATATATCGATCACAGCGTCTGTTTTTTAGAATCCAGCTGCATGTCTCAGTTAGCAGCAACCAAACGTTCTAAATTATCCATGATATAAGATCATCAGATCATCCTCCCTAGGATAGTTAAGTGTTTTTGTGCAAGTATGTTAATGGTAGCTATCATTAAATTAACTGAAGTGTAATCACAGAAATATTGTTGATTGTTGAAACTTGGCGGTCTCTTGAATCCTCATCACTTCCATCACTTTGCTGTTTAATTCTTTACACGAAACTATGAGAATTGTGGGAAAACTGTCTCGCCAGTTTTTTTTTGTTAGACAGTAAGAATGACAGTGTCAGACAATGTGGCAAAAAAAAAAAAGTTTAATCCCAGACACATCAGCTGTTTGTGGTTCCTAAAGGAAATAGCCACCATACCTTCCAAAATAAAAGCCAAGCATCCTTGTGACTACAGCTCCACTGTGCAGAGACAGGCCTGTCTGGAGACTGTGGGTGAAACATGTCTCTGGATTCATCCATTCATTGTCTTTTTTACTGACATGAAATCATCATCAAGTGACTTCTATTCTATTGCAGTTGTGTGACACTGAGATAAGATGAATTACATCATAAACTGAATGCTCCGCACAGTTAAATGTAGAGAGTAAATGAAGGAGCAGTAGCCTGTTGTACAGTGAGCTGATGACTCGGACCAGATTTATGATGGTTTTCCTTTAAGTTGGCTTATTTGTTTGAAACTGGAGTGACGGTTCACTTTTCTTTAGCAGAGTGACATTTGTGTTCTGTTAAAAAAAAAAAAACTTCATAACAATCAATAAATCAACAAAGGCCTTTAGCAGACAGTTTATAGTCTCAGTAATTTGTTTAATTTGGGATAATGACTGTATTGAAGCTGACATCACAGCCGCCACTTCATCAGGCTGCCGAGTGAAAATGCAGTCAGACGAGTCAAGATGAGCTGTGGTGGGACAGGTCATGTGACCAAACAACAAACAATAGTCCCTGTTTGTCCCACGGGAAAGGGAGGGACGGTCGAGTGTCAAACTTTTTTCTGGATGATGGGAGGATGGAGCAGCTTCTGCGGGAGCTGGAGGATTCCCGTGTCACAACCTTTAAAAACACTGAGGGCACAGAGAAGTGAGGGTGGAAGTCAGATCATTCATCATCAGCTCAACTTCAACAGAAGCATCAGAGACTCATCACCAGCTGGAGGGTCAGACAGTTGCACAAACAAATGTTTCTATGTTTACTTCTCTTTGTTGTTGTATTTACATGTAGTAACAGAGATTTATCAAATTAATTAACTCATTTTACTTCATGAATATGAAGGTTTTTGATAGCAGAGGTAATTATGGTTGATTTACAAGGCCATAGGTTATAAAACCTCATCTGAACAGCTACTTTTTCACCCTAGGAAATTATTGAAGAGTTTGCAGGGCTAGCTGATTAGCATGCTAACTTCATAGACTGGATCAACTGCAAGATGCAAACACCAAACACCATCATCACCATGTTGTCCATGTTAGAATAGATATTAATTTGTCTCATCAGGTTGTCTTTATCATCTCTGCTGTTATTCAAATCACCTCCCGATGAACCTATTCATGAAACATGTTTTGGACAGAAATACGTTGCCAGGAACAAAAATACAGTGACTCAGAATGTTTTCTACACTTCAAAATGGGTAGTTTGTCCAATAATAACACAATTAAACAGTATTTGTGGTTTTTCTCTCCTTGGAGAATGGACGTTATGACCTGACTAAAAACCACCAAACACTCTGGCCATGGAAGAAAACTGTCAGGTCCACTCAGGACGAGCGTCCATTTCAGACCTGGCTTTTGTTGCTGTAATTATTAAAATGGTCATACCTAGTCCCCACACCTCCATCTACTGGTTTCACTTCATGTATATAAATATCAGCTCATGTGTAGTTGCATGAGGTCTTCAGACTTTTAACTGGATACATTCACAACATATTTTAGATGTGAAAAACTGACACATTACACGTGATTTATTAGCACTAAACACCAATATCATGATACATCAGATATTTTCCACGTAAAAAACAGTCTTTACCTTCTGTTTGGATTGGACTTGCTTATGTCTAGAGAGAGACTGTTTGAGTGTGCAGAGTTTACATGGATTAGATGGTGGTCAGATTGGATGAGCGAGTGCTGAGCTACAGACAGAAGGTTGCAGTTCCTCCTTCGTCCAGCGTTAAAAATCAGCTTCACTAATCTGAATGTCTGAGGATGAACCTGTTCATAAAACAGGTTTTAAAGTCTTTGGGTGGGAATTTGTAATTTTGGATAATTGTTTTGAACTTATTTAAATCCTGTTATGAAATTTTCAACAGGTGTATATTTTGAACTTTGAGCGTAAAAGTCTTGGTATAACCAGTCATTAGGATTTATCGTCTGTAACACCAAATGTCTGAAGCACATTTCACCGTCGTCAGACTCTTCCTGAATAAATGTGACTGTGGCAACTGAAGCTGACTCGGCTGAATAATCCTGACGCTGTGTCTCAGTGGTGTGATTATTGGATTATGAAGACTGGCAGTCAGAAGGTAAACAGCTCTAGTGTCGGAGATTCACCTCTTAGTCTTTTCTTCTGAAGTCAAAGCTGGGAATATGAGAACAGAGAAGATGGTGTTTTTACACAGAACCACATTTGAAGAGTTTACTTCTACTGTATCACTTTATAAAACAAACTTCTGAGGTTCATCATTCAATATGTTTTAAACACACAGAAACCAAACACCTGTAATTTGAACAAACCTCAAGCTCAGTTTGCTGCTAATAACCATAATCATACTGAGCTCAGTGTCAGCAGCTGCTGGCTCAACTCGGCTCAGCTCGCCATGAGTTAAGTTTCTATTGACTAGAGTCTATCTGTGATCAGCTCAGGACAGAGCCTTCAGTTTTTACATTTCATAGCCAATTAGAGAGTAAGTCTGGTGTCACTCTGTTTACCTTCTTCTCATCTTCTACTGACAACACAAAACTTGCTAAATGTTCACAAAAACAGAGATGTTTCTTTAAAGTCTTAAAACAGTGGCACATGATAATTTTACAAACTGGAATAAAGGATCCAGCTTCAGGTAGAAAGTGCTGAATGAACCATAAGAAGTCTGGCGTCTGTCCACTGCTTGGTTGTTTATCAGCTGTTCATTGGCTCTGCATCAACTTCATCTGCTGCTCAGGATGATGATGATGATGATGATGATAATTACAGAAAGAGAAGTGGCGAAATGTCTACGACCTTCATACACAAACAATTAACGAGGCGTAAACACTCGCAACTCAGCATCGCCTCAGATGGAAACATCATCACGTCTGAATCAGCTGCTTCCTGCTGCACTGGATGTTTCTGTCTTTTGTTTCTGAAAGCAACGACTGCAAAACACATCCGTTTTTCCTTTTAATGTTAAATACAGAGTTTTTACAGTTCAGCTGCAGGTTTGAATTGTCACAGAGAAAAAACTGAGAATCTGATCTTATTATCTTATTGTTCTTCAGTGGGTGAAGTCGATGGATTTAAGTGTTAAAACTGATCCAATTTGGGAAAAGAGGAAATGTCATGAGGTTTGAAGCAGCAACACCTTGTATAAGAAACATTTTTAAACAAATCACTGAACCGAGGTATGTTACATTTCTGTAAGAAGACCTCACAGTGAGTCTAAGTCATCTCCTCCAGGAAAAACAATAAGTTGGCGTCAGTGTGTTGGTTTTGAAACTAGTCAATCTCTTAGATCCTGATCCCACGTCAATACAACTACATGAAGCTGCTCAAACGCCACAGACCGGCAGTGCCAGGCCAGTGGCGGGACAGCACCAGAAACAATAACATAAGGGAGGAGGAAACGGGCCACCCTGCAATGAGGAAACCTGCATCTCCGTCGGATCACAATCTGTTCCCTACTTAGCTGTGAGAACTGCAGGTCAAATGTCAGAAATGATGTCAGAAGTTACCCTCATTTCCTTTGATGTCACTGATAAAAATATCAGAGAGGAGGAGGGACAAAGCTGGTGCTTCACTGTAAACTTTATGTTACATAATTTCAGATAAACGTCTTTTATTCTTTGTGGGAGGTTAACGGGAGGAAGTGTAAGGAAAAACAGTGAGTCTTCATCACTTCTTCTTCTTCTCCCAGAGCTGATGCCTCATCACTGAGCAGGAAAATAATCTTACTGGAGCAACTGTGGTGATAAAGATGCTGAGGACCACAGCAGCTGGAAAGAAAAGTTTCTCAGAGGTTCTCCAGAAAAGCAAAAATAAGAAGATGATTATAGCCAAAAACTAGGGGCTGGGAACTTTTCAGGAACATTCTCTCTCTCACACCCTGGTAGCCTCTGTGTTCAGATATGATCCACTGTTTTGGGTAAGAACCCATCTGTTTTGTCTCAAGGGACATTCCCTGGGGTGGAGTCGGAATCACAAGTTCACTTTTCTCTTCTGTACGAAAAACTAGGGGCTGGGAATCGCTCACACCCATCATGTTAGGGTTATTAATAAACTACGCTTCATCATGTTATTATTAATAAACTACACTCTATCATCCATGTGTTGTGTGTGTACGAGAAAGAGAGAGAGAGAGAACGGAACCGTCCATTTGATTTTAACGCTGTGTTTCGTGTTGGAAAAACAAATAAATTAACACATTAGATCATTATACGTGAAACCCTGCAATCATTTTACCACGGTTTCAACTGTGTCACTTCGTTCACTTCCTCGATTCTATTTATAGAAACTATTTATTAATACAATTCTGCTGCTGGGTTTTAAAAACGGTGCTTCTTTGTTGTACCACCTTGAGTTACAACCAATCACCACAGAGTTAACCTTAAACCTCACCCAAGAAGTTCTCGGGGCTGAACAGAGTACCTACCCATAGGCAGGGACTCCTTTCCCCCAAAAAAGGTTTTTGGGTTTTTCCTCTCAGGAACTGTTACTCAGGTGGAGACAGTGACCCGTAAAATTACCTGGAAGGTCCTGCGGTGGAAACTCGTCTGTGTTGCCAGCAGGGAGAGATGCCACAGAACACTGCAGGTTTCTGTAAATAAATTCAGTGATTGGATAGTTCATGATCTCAAGATAGGTTGTAGGATGGACAGAACTCTAAGATGAGCTCTACAGAAAATTCCTGATGAATTCTCAGCTGATTTTCGTTCCAAGACGCCAACCATAACATGTCAGTCATCAGAGTGGAAACAGGCACTGTCTGATAGTAATTAATCCTCTGTGGTTTGTTTCCTCACAGACTTTCATCAAAAATCAAAGAAACCAGTGGAAGGAAACGAGCAGCAGTTTGAAACATGTAAATTAATGTATGTGGACTGAAACACGCAGAACGACTTGTTGGTTTGATTAAAACAGATGGAAATAAAAGTGAGAAGGAACCAGCGGTTGAGTCACTGAGGATGATGAAAGATGATGAGCTTCATCTGCAGCAGGATGCTCTTTCAATTTCCGTTTAAATTACATTTTCTGTCCACGTCATTCTGTAGCTTTTTCCACATGAAACATATCGTACAGTATGAACTGAACGCGCTGCGACCCTGAACACAGCCTCCTTCCCGGACAACGCAATGCCTCATTACAGCTGAGGCCATTAAAACAGGAGAAGGGGAGGGACACAGTCCCTGAGCCCAGGCATTTCCATAACGCAGTCCATATGTTGAGCCGCCACAGACAGGCACGCTGAGCTTTCCATGCAGGGGTGAGTGGGTGGGTTGAGGGGGGCTGTGGGGGTGAGGAGGTGAGTGGGGTTGTACGGGTTCAGGGTGGGCCTTTCATCCACAGAGGTGGTGGAAACGAATATGCAGGATCATAATGCCAGGCCAGAGGAATCCAAATACACTCCCCCTTACTCCACCACTCCAGCCTCTGTGGGAATGTGGTTTCCTTCGCACACACACACACACACACACACACACACACACACACACACTGGACTGAGGTATTATGAAATCAGTCTGTAGGTGTGTTTTGCTCAGTTTCTTGGACACGGTGAGTGAATATTATTGTCTGACATAAAATGATTAAACGATTACAACAGCAGCACGTCTCCTCTGGCTGTGTTTTTCTTCATCTTCCTCGTCATTTAACCTCAGATCACAGTCACAGGTCTATCTCTGCCTGTTCTTGATGGGAAACCAAACATAATTTCAGTTTGACTCCAAGACACTTTAACAAATTGAGTAACAGAACTAAACACAAGAACCTAGAAATGCTTGATTCTCTTGAGAAAGATCAGGGTTTAATGTTTAAAATGATGATCAAATCAGAGGTCTGCAAAGCAAGAGGCAAAGATGTGATCAAAGAGCAAAAGGAAAGTTAAAACACACCAGAGATGATCATAAGGGAAACTGAAGGCTGGGCGTGTGTAGTGTAGAGGGACTAGGTGACAGAAGCTGCGTTCTCTTTTCAGGACCTGGTCTCTGTGGTCCACATCATCAACAGCCAAACCAACAGTCCTTCAGTGAGATGATCCAGCTTAACACATCAGATTTGACTGTACATATTTCACGTCTTTATGTTACACGCTGCGCCTGTTGCAGCACCAACAACAAAAGTTTGTGATTGTTCCAAAAATTTCAATGTACATTTTACTTGTTGCAGACAAAATCTAATTCAGTCCATTTAAAAACATCACTGCTCCTACTACTTGAGTCATGTGACCTTCAGCTTTAATTGTACGTCCGTATCACAAAGGTCACCTGAGCTGCAATGAATCTTGGGATATGTTGGACTGTGAAGGATCCAACCGTTGTAGTCTTCACAGCTTGGGAAAAGAAGGATGTTTTTTTCAGCTGCATTTGAAATAAGACAGTCTGATCTCCACCTGTGATTTATAGGACCAATATGAGGTTTGATAGATTGATCAGTAGTTTTAATTCCATTTTCATTTTCTGATCAATTCTTTTATTGAAATCATAAAACATGTTGATGTTGTTGTTGTTTGTGTCAGATTTTTTATTCACGTTCTCATCATTAGTTGAACTTAATGGCTGAGAAACATTTGTTGTTCTGAAACTCTGACCTTTTCTTTCTTTCTTTTTTAATGGAAAACAGATTTCAGTGAATTCAGGCAAAGTTAGCCAACAGTTACATTTTCCCTTGATGAAAAATATGTGTTTTTCACAATCTAAACTTCAGTAGTTGAGCTGCTGCTGCTGAGCTTCATAAAACACAATCAGACACAGATGATTCGTCCAAACAGCGAAAAAGCACACAGCTCGTCATTACAGCCACAGTTACACACACGCACAAGTTCTTGTTTGTGTGTGTGCTTTTGTTTGAAGAAACTAAATTGGAGGGTGAACTTAGAGCAAATTAGAGAAAACTGCACTTGACGAGTTCAGAAAGAAGATCTGATGACTGATGATCCAGGAGAGAGGAACAAACATCTGAGGTTCAGCTGTGATTGAAAGGAAACACACACGCGCGCACACACATACACACACAATTATGAATAAATTGTATATGCATTTAGGTAAACCATCTTGTTCGCATCTTCTCCAGAGACACACTAGAATTTCACTTTCTCTTTAGGTTCAGAACAAAGGTCAAGGGTTGATGTGTTTAGCTTAGCTTAGCACAAGTAGTGGAAGCAGGGGCAAGTTTTAGACTTTTTGAGAACTTTCTTCACAGTTTTAAAAGTTTGCTGCACATTTATAAGCCTCCTTAGACAAAACTATTTCGTGTCTACAGTGAGGAAAGTCCAAAATCACAAATGATGCAGGAGAGAGAAAGTTTACATGCACTAGTTTTTCTTTGTAACTGCAGCCAGAGCGTCCAGCTTAAGAGAAAATCGCTACCACCTCAATGAACACACACCTGCACACAGACAAACAATTCACTTCAAATGTTTGGATGAATGAATGAGTGACTCTTTTAACATCTTTTGAAAAGATGATCCATTATCATGTTGTGTTCATTAAACACAGATAAAGTGACATAAGCCTGGTCTGACGTCACTGTTGGCGTCATGTCAGTTTTTCTTTATGATGAGCAGAGTTTTTCCATGAGACTTTAAGTTGCAGAAAAAAAATGAGTTTATAAAAGTCATTATACTAAAAACAAACACACAGGGACCGTTTCCTGTTTAGATCTGCAGCTCTGAAGCTTCTGATCACAGAAACATCTCTGATGATGACAAACTCTGAGGATCTGACGCTCAGATTATAGGTAACATGAATTTCACTGTAGCAGTAAGAATACAAAGTGTGTGAATGTTTCCTACAGATGGAAGTCTCTGTGACATATTTACACAGCATGAAAAACACAGTTAGAAAAAGGGAAAATCCATGTGTATGTTTAACACAGAGACGAGCAGGGATCTGCTTCACTGCGACTTTGTCTTCTGGTTGTAAATACAGTGGTTAACCACTGGAATCTGGGTTAAAGTGCCGGGTCCACAAGTCGTTTAATCAATGCAGTGACACTCTGCAGCAACAGGGAGCAAGAATACAAATTAAAAAAATACACAGATGTAAATAATCGTTAACTCACTGCATATTTCTGTTGGAAGTGTCAGGAAAACCTCTGGCGCTTCTGAGACCCGACAACTTCCTGTTCTTTCAGATTTTCTCAGGGCTTTATGTGTTCTCACTCATGAACTTGGTCTAAAAGGAAGCAGCGGGAGGACAATTACACGGTAACATTTTTGAGAAAACAGTGATGTTAAAGAGCTGTAGACTGGACGATAGACGCAGCAGCTGCTGAGTATTTCAGATTCTGTGCCACAGCTTTGGTTTGTTGTAGCTGCTCCTCAACTAACCAGCGTCTTTCAACCAGGAGATTCACCTCAACACTTTCTGAAAAATAGTTGACAGTAAAAATGATAAAGTTACATTATGAATGTGAACTGTAGTTTCCCTCAAACATGTCAAACAGGTAGCTGGATCATTTTTACAGTCTGTGATTAACTTACAGTCTTCATCTCTGCTGCTTTGCCTCATTTACGTCAATGACCCTCAACAGTTCTCCAAGCTTTGTTGTTTGTTTCACTAGATGATAAATAGCTGGAGTTCCCCACATCCCAGACAGGACTGAAGCCTTTCAGATGAAGTGAAATGTCTTCAGGTTACAGTGATCTTGACCTTTGACCCTTGAAGACCAAAAATCTGATCAGACGCTAGCTGAAATCATAATGTCTTTATTTACCATCAGGTTCTCACCAGTAGCTATTCTCTGGTTTTATCCACCTGATTTGTGAAACCTATTTAAATCCATAATATAGTCTATGATCCAGGGTCTGGTGTCTGGTTCCGGATCAGGTCTCAGATGTCTCTTTGTCCAGAGGCACTCTGAGGTTCTCACCATGTCTCAAAGCTGTGACTAGACACCTGAAGAGGAAACTCAGTTCAGACGCTTGTATCCACCATCTCACTCTGTCAATAAAGATCAGGACCACAGCTGAGAACAGGAGGTCAAGATCAACTGCTGAGTCAACAGCTTCAGGTATAGCTCCTTTTAGGAATGAATACTCAGATACAAATTCAGCTGTAAAATGTTTAGATGCCATTTTGAGGTGGTTAAGCCACTGTAGTTGTTGGACTTGGTGATAATGTTACTGGGAAACATGAAAAGCAAACGGGTTCTTGGGAGGTTCACAAACTGAATCTGTCCAGAATCGGAGTCAGAGTCAGTTGGTCAAAAGTGTAGTTGAGCAAGTTAAAATCATTCCAGTTAAAATAGAAAACTCAGAGTTTCCTGAAAACTGACCTCTGAGTCCAGGTCTTCATGAAGTGTTTGCTTTTGTTACTTGTTGCTTAAATATTCTAGATATTATAAATATTAACCAAATAAAACATTTTTTGTGGACTGAAATGTAGAGACACACGCATATTTGTTTGTTTGTTTGTGTGTGTGATGCTGATTGAAGTGGATGAGTCCAGGACTTTTCTCTCAGAAAGGATCAGACCTCAGAGCAGCTCAGGAAACTCACATGGATTTAAACGTCCCCCTCTCTCTCTCTTACTCCCTCTCACTCCTTACTGTGTCTCTATGTCTCTCTTCCCTCCCATCCCACCCCCCCCCTGCTAAGTATTCGCTGTGTTGTGGTGCTGAGGCTTTCTCCTCCCTCTCCTCCTCCTCCTCCTCTGTATATATACAAGTAGAGAACTGGCTGAGTCTCACACTGACAGGATGACTGCAGGCGTGACGGACGTACAGCGCCGTGGGCCACCGTGACCCCTGCGGTGACCCCAGAGGACAGACGCCTTTCCACACATCTTCCCACCTGGACAGCCAGTTACTGATGGATGTGCAGCGTCTGCAGGTGAGCTGTTAGAATCAGACACAACCGTTTGTTTTTTTTTCATCGGGTTAAAAAGTTTAGATTTTTCTTGTGCAGCCTTTGTTTTTCTGCACAGAGAGGAAGCGAAGGTGTATTTTTAAACCCTGAGGGTGGCGGCTTTGTTTTGGGTGATGTCTGAAGTCGGGGGGGGGAGGAGGGGTGAGCATCCTGTCATGCCAGGAATGTTGGCTCAGCCTGAACCAGCCTGCGCTCAGAGGGGAGAGTAAGAAACTGCATGAAGAGCAGCAGAGTTTTAATCTCAGACAGAAGTTGTGTAAAACGCTGCCTGTCAGTTGCAACCGAGTCGCTAAACATCGAGGTGGAGCATCGTTTACCAGACGCTCTGACTCATAACAACTTAACAACACGGGAGGTCACGCCAGTGAGGGCACAAGGATTATTAAAGTTCATCACAGCCTGTAAAAAACGTGTCTGCTGTTTATGGAGTGAGTTGTTTTCAGAGTCTGAGCCACAGAGACACGGAGGTTAGAGATGAAATGCTGAATCGTGATTAGTCGTCGTGGTAAGACCAGATGACAACAGAGGTATTAATGTAACGACACTGGGTGTTTGATTTTCACTCTGCTGAGTGATGGAGAACCAGGAGAACCTGCAATAATATGTTTTTTATACATGTAAACATTAGTTTACAGACACTGCTAAAAGAACTGAATTTAGATTTTTATAGTAAATATTTCAGAAAGGGTAGAAAGGAATCATAGTAACAGTTCTACAGTTTCTGAATCGTAGGTCGTAGAGTCAGAGCAGCACAGTGTTCAGCCCATGAGGGTTCACATCATTCACTTCAGTAACACTGAAAAATGTAAAAATAAAGATTCTTTCGCATAAGTGTTACCAGTAAAATGACACATCACCACTAAAAAGTACTTATTCTGCAGAACATTCCCTCAAATGACATGGACCCACCCATGAGGTAACAACTTTAGTTATGAGTTATTATCTTGTGCAACAACAAAAGCAAACAGGCTTTTTGTTCCACGTTTGTTTTAAGAACAAAAGAAAAGAAAAAGAAACTGATATCAGATCAGATCTTTGGCGTCACAGGCCTCCGTGTCTGGTGCAGGCTGTATTATATATATATATATATGTGTGTGTGTGTGTGTGTGTGTGTGTGTGTGTGTGTGTGTGTCGTCATCTTTGTGCTGAAATGATTTTCATGATTTTGTGGCTGAGATTCTTTTCATATTGACCATATCATCACATTTGTTCATCTTCTGTGAAAATCATCAAACAAGATTAAGAAAATGCTTCAGATATTTCACTAGAAACTTAATATCTCTTGTTCTCTGTTAATAAGACATCGTCCTCCTAGACAGACAAAAACATTTCTCTTGTCATCCATGTCCTTTGTCTTCTATGAGATCATCCTTGTGTTTTCCCCCATTGAACTAAACTCACCAGTCATTCGTGTCCTGGCAGAAATGTTTCCGGAGCCTCACCAGGCGCTGGCCGGATCAGCTCGGCTCAGCCAAGTGGAAACATTTCAGCCTCGGTGGTTCCTGTTCTCCAGCTTTTGTTTTCTGAGCTTCTTCTCTCTGTTTGTCGTGAGAGGAACATGAATCACAACCACAGTCAGTCCCTGATTCACTTTGCTCTGGTTAACGTGGGCTCAAGCTTCGTGTGTGATTTATGGAAAGTCCTGATGCAGAGTCATGTCAACGACAGTTTTCAGCTGGCGCATCACACGGACCTTCAGTGTGCTGGGTAACCTGTCTCAGTCACACTGAGCTCAGATCAGTTGAGCTGCTTCATATAACTGCAGAGCCAGTAATCTGATTGAATCCTCAGACTGTGTTTTTAAAGATGAGCTGAGCCAGTGAACCTCTCTCATCCAGTGTTTTTCTGTAAACTAGTGAAAAATTCATTCTCTTTATGTGAAGACTTTCCTGCTTCTTTTACATGTGTCATTTTTTAAAGAAATGTTTAATATAGAATCAGTTGCGGCTCCATATTAAGTGCAGACGTGTCGTACATGAACCTGTGTGTGTCTCAGCTGTGGAACATGTATTTTATCTGATGTTCTGCTTCATGATGTGAGGCTCCCCTTTAACAAACCATATCACGATCATTCGATTACACCTGTTAAAGAGCAGGTAAGTCTCTTATCTGATGCATTTTATCAGTGACAGTTAGAAGAATTAACCTGAGCAGTGATAAACATAAATAGAAAAAATATGCTTTATAAGAAGTGGTGAATTTCAGAGCTGCTGAAACTTTTCAACTGAAGAACCTGAACACATCGCAGGTATCAGAGTCGGACTGTGTGATCCGATCATGTGACTGTTGTCCAGTCAGAGCTGGAACACGTTAACGTGACAGATGGCGTGTTTTGGCGTCCGACCTTCAGGCCTTCATGGGAGGTTTGGCTCGATTCCCAAACATCCAAGCAGACAGACGTCATCTTCTTCTGTGTCTCTTAACACACTCAGTATTCTTCATCGAAAGGTCGGTTTCATGTGCCTTAGTTCAAACAGAAACACTGAACCATGATCATATAAACTGTCACAGTCTTTCATCAGTTTCTGTGAGGTGTTGTCTTTGTGACCTTTGACCTGCACCATCATCAGGATTAGGGATGCCACTGAGAGGAGCCATCTGAGCTTCAGACTCCAAAAAATTGCGGCTCAAATTCATCCTAGTTTTCCAGCAGAGACACTGAAGATTAGACGTCTGTGTGTTTCTGGAGCTTGTTGAATGAACCGAGTCATTTGACCACAACCACAGACATCAACAAACCTTATCTTAATCGCTGCCAGACCGGCCGCGGCTCCGAGCGCCTTTGGATAAATAATTCACTTTGACACAAAGCCAGACCGTAGAAATGAACTGAGGGTCCATCAGTTCTAACATCTGAAGACTCAGTTCAGTTTTTACATCCGTGATTATGAGCTCAGTCTCTACAATCCAAGCCTCTACAGACCATTTACAGTCTGAGGTTTGGCTAACATCCACTGGAGCATCATGGACACGGCAGCACTGGTCACGTTTTTCAATCATTGTCAATTGTTCGTTGATTAATTAGTTGGTTGAGAGCAAATGAACCATCAGCTACTTGTATAACGACAAAACTCTGAACAGTTGATTTTAAACAGGCGTTTAAACTTTCTACCACAAAGGGCAGTGTAGCTGCAGGCTTTTGTTCCAACCAGTCAAGATCATAGTTTGACCAATCAACTGTCTGAAGACTGGGATCAGTTAATTAATTGAGTTAAGTCTGGTGTGCTGCTGCTTGGTTGGAATAAAAACCTCCAGCCACCCGGATCTTTGTGGAGTAGGTTCCCCACCCCTGTTTAAAACCTTCAGATCACAACATTACCAGATCTGAACAACACTGACAGAAAGAGTCAAACAGAGTCTTTTCTACAGAGTTAATGTCAGAAAACAATGAGATGACAACAACAATCCCAACCACCATTGTGTTTTACTCTTTAAAAAGTTCTGAACTGAACCAAACCACACAGTTAAAATGCTGGTATGAATAGTTTTGGTAAAGGTCATAAGACCATCTTGCCCATTAAAACAGGCAGTAAACAACATCGAAGCTCATATAGTTCAATATTATCAGTCTTACAGATTGATAACTGACAAGATTCTGTGTAAAGATGCAGTGTCTCCGTTTACGCCAAGATGATTTCAGATTTCAGATGATTTTCACCATTTCATACTCGAATAAATTAAGAATTTGAAGCTGTAATCTTTGCAGAGCCATGTCTGCTAATCAATATTATGTACTGATCTTATCAGTGAATATGATGTGTGACGGCGTCCAGACATCCAGGACAGAGGCGTGTCACATCAGCTCAAAGATGAAGGTTCAACAAGAAAATCATCAGAAATCAAAGAAATATGAAAAAAAAGTTCAAAAATGTAAAACAGACACAAAAAAAAAAGAAAAAAAGTTGAGTGAAACTTGGTCACAATCAGGAACATTCCTGTGATCAGATGTGTCTGAAGTGGTTTTAGCTGGAGCCATTAACCAGCCATACATTCACTGCAGCTGAAAAATGATCCACTGGCAGCAAATTGTTTCCAAACCTTCACGTGGAAACTGGCAGCAACATAAAGAAACTAACAGAACTGAGAGAAAGAAAAACAACTCAGAAAATTACAAGGACAAAATGAAACTGTTATGTTGTTCTTCAACAATAATAAAGAGTGAGAACTGAGTCTAAATAAGCATGAACAGTGTCTATGTTTCAGCAGTAGAGTTTGTATAGAGACATGTTTAATATAATCTTTGTTTAAATGAATTAATCTGTTACTAGGCAACTAAAAACACACTTCTCTTGAAGACAGATCAACCAACATCAGAAGATTAAACACAATTACTGGGACAAAAACATGTAAGTTGGTGAAGTGAGTTGTTCACGTTAGTGATATGTGTTTCATACTAACACTTTTTTATGAGGTTAATTCTTTATTAATTATTTTGTGTCTTTGGGCCTGGGATTTACTTGCTGTTAACGACGCATACACATAACGATGCATATGTGTACATTTGCATATTTATATGTACATATGTGTAGGCGCCACAGTTGCCATGCGTACCCTTCATTCATTTGGTGCAATCGTCTTACACATAGTTAAAATTGTTCATGTGCGCTAGATGCGACATGACATGAACACTAGGTGTGTGGTGCGAGCACGCCAATGAGAATTCATAAAAGCTCAACAAAATGGGGGAAATTATCCTTGTGTAATTTGTTTTTTTTTTCATGATCATAGCAGAAGTAAAACCGCAAGCTCCTTTTCTTTCAGTGTTGACATATTGTTCATTTCAACAAGTATGCAAAATTGTACAATTCTGGGTCTGATTTCTGTGGTCTAACCCAAGAGGCGACCTCCAGTATCATGTGTAGTTGCATGTGGTACAGGCCCAACACGCTGACATAGTTCTGTCTTTTATGTTTAACTGTGAAATGATTCACAACACAAACCACGGCTGTACCTGACTCAGAACCAGTCAAATCAGATTTAACTTCCAAATTCAAATGTACCAAAATTGTACAATGACATTTTTTTTGCTAACACAAAGGTGATTATCAATCTAGAGTCTGACCTGAAAAGGCCTCTCTCTTCCTGCTTTGATCTGTGTAAAGCCTGATTTATGCTTGTCCGTATTTGAGGATATGCGGACACACAGAACCCTCTGCACTGTTGCATAGTCCATCAGACTGCATGGGCTGATGTGCACCCCTCCAATTGTCAGCCTTAAGTCCACCCTGGTCCAAGTCCAGGTCCACAGCAGACATATTCTCTGAGTAAACATGACTGATTTCAGGTCAAAGAGGAAGGGTGAAGGGAAGGATGCGGGAGGACAGCTGGAGGCTAAAAGGTCAAAATACAACGTGGTTTAGTAGAAATTAGAGGTTATCAAAGTTCAAATAATGTCATGAGTACAGAATACACCTCTTCTATCTAAACTCTTAGATAACATATAATTTCCATCAAAACTTTCAGCCATTTGTAGCATTTTGAGTCTAAAATAGATAAAAACAGCAGGTTTCCCTCTGAGCTGCAGTATGAACAGGGATTACAGTAACAGTGCAAACGCCCTCTGTTGATGACATATCCATGTTTGCAGAGGTTCATAGATAAATTGCAGTAAATCTGAACTCAGTCAACACGGCATCAAGGATCATGAGTTCAATAGCTGGACAGAGTTGCCAGAGACTCTAGAAAGAAACTAGACTGAAAAGATTCAGACTCCTGATGCATTTGTGTCTGCTCTCTGGCTGGATGTTTGTTTCAACCATCTGTTTGTTGGATGCAGAGACACAGCAAACACCAACCTCACTGAGGCGTTTGGCAGCACACTCTGTCATTGTGGCTTGAGGCTTCAAGCTCTGGTCAGAGGAGGACTACATGTGGACAGGAAAGCAGCAGTCTGTAAAGCAGAGTCCTCCTTCCAATCCCTGGCTGTCAATTGATTTCCTCTCAGTGAACTCTGACCCCTGTTCACTGTGGAAATAAGCCCAATCTATTTCTGTATCTGAGAATGGTAACAGTCAGGAGATCACACTCAGACAAGAAATTGTTCTGTTAATCTGTGTGTCCTTTTGTTAATTTTCTGTAAAATGAAGTCATTTTATTTTCCTTAATTTAAAGGCTGCGCAGAGTCATCGTGGTGAATCCAGCTTCGATGTTTCACAGACCTTAAGACACAAAGAGCTTAGCTTATAACATGTAAAAGAAAGTTTTCATGCTGTGAGGTTTGTTCTGTGATGGTCACAGCCACAGTGACAGTAAAAAAGACTTTTATTTATGCAGCAGATGTTGTGGATGACCGAGGAACTGTTGAGCTCATCACACGGAGCTTGATATAAAACTCAATGAAGGGTAACAACATAAAATCAGTCAGGTCGCATGAAGCTGAAGACACTTCTGCAGATGTGACTGATGTTTACAAAACATCCACTGTACATACAGATATCTGGTTTTGATCCACTGCTTGCAATTTGAAAAAGAAAAAGTTCTGTTTCTGACAGTGTTAAAGAAAATGATCAAATGCATTGAACGCGTTATCTCTTGTCTCGTTTCTTCACCAGTTCTGCTGTAAATCAATTTAAAAATTTTTCCACAAAGGTAAAAATTTAAAGTAAGTCAACGTTAACACTATGTCTCTGCCCCTCCCTCTCCTCAGGATGATTGACAGCCACTCCTCCTGACCCTTAGGATGCCTGTGGTGACAGTGGGTGGGGCATCCTCCTCCCACCACATTGTACCTGTTGCTCTCACCTGCTCCTGGCTGCTCCTGCTCTTTCACGCTGCCTTCAGTCAAAAACCAGCCAAGCTGCCATTGATCAACCGGAAGCCGTTCATCGCAGCATGGAACGCCCCTTTGGACATGTGCACCATCAAGCACAAGGTCAAAATCAACCTTGATCGTATCTTCCATATCCATGGTAGCCCGCGTGCAGGTTGGACGGGTCAGAACGTCACCATTTTCTATGCCAACCGCCTGGGCAACTACCCTCACTACAGCTCGGAGGGCGTGGCCGTGCATGGAGGCCTGCCGCAGAACAGCAGTCTGGAGCTGCACCTTCTCAAAGCCCACCAGGACATCAACCACTTCATCCCTGCTGAGGACTTCCGCGGCCTCGCAGTCATCGACTGGGAGTTCTGGCGACCTCAATGGAGTCGCAACTGGCACAAGAAGGACATCTACCGGCAAAAGTCCAGAGAACTGACTGCAAAGGCGTACGTGAATGTGACGGCGGCGCAGGTGGAGGAGCTGGCACGGCGGCGCTTTGAGAAAAGTGCCAAAGCCTTTATGCAAAAGACTATACAGCTGGGGACACGTCTTCGCCCCAATGCATTGTGGGGTTTCTACCTTTACCCTGACTGCCACAACTACAACCTGCATGATCATAACTACACGGGCTTCTGTCCCCTGCTGGAGAGGCTGAGGAACGACGAGCTGACATGGCTGTGGAACAGCAGCATGGCGCTCTTTCCTTCTGTGGCGATCAGGAAAAGTCACATCAGCAGCATCAGCAATCTCTACTTCACCCAGAACAGGATCAGAGAGTCAGTGCGCGTGTCCTCACTGACCTCAAAGGAGTTCGACCTCCCCACCTACGTATA
This sequence comes from Polydactylus sextarius, assembly GCA_016801845.1. Classification (NCBI taxonomy): domain Eukaryota; kingdom Metazoa; phylum Chordata; class Actinopteri; family Polynemidae; genus Polydactylus; species Polydactylus sextarius. Next base: position 13,333,966 of record CM028921.1, on the reverse strand, counting down.
CCTGAGGCTTGGGTACCGAGATGACGCGCTGACCTTCCTCACGGCCGTAAGAAAGATAAAGTTTATATCAGCACAGTAGCTGTTTGACTTTGTGCTGAGTATTTATTCATAGTAAACAGTTTTTCCTTTTATGAGTCACCCAGCTGTTTTTGTCGGGTCATTTTTTGTTTGCACTTAGTTCGTCCTTACAAGTCTGTGAGAAGTCAACAGGCTGCAGCAGAACAACATGGCGCCCCCTCTGGCTCCAGAAGGGCGAGAGAAAGACAGAAGTTTAATGACAAGTTATGTGTCTTAACATCAAGTTCATTTCAGCACGAACCGTCACAAACTGATGAGTCATCACTGTCAGTGCTGCTGTTTGTGTTGAAGACGTCATGGCTGTTAAGACCAAACTGCTGTTCCTAACATTTCGAGGAACTCTTCTTCATCCTAAATGATTTACTGATCTCTGTGTCTGCAAATGAAATGTTAGAATGGGCTCTGTCTAAAGCCTGTAATTATAAACAATGATATGTGGAAGCAGCAACTCTGTTGGTTCTTGGTTGACGTCCAAAGTCATGGGGAGGAAGCCAGAACCTGTAATAAAGTTCATTACACAGAAAAATAAATAAACTAAGGAACAATACAGAATTCCCAAACCTTCACCTCTATAATTTGAAATATTATTGTATGGAGGTATATTATTACACTTGAAACCAAACCAGAGATTTAAACTTGAGCCACAGTCAACCTAATGCAACTGATACAAAGATGCTGATTAAACACACAGAAGATGATTGCTGATTGTTTGTGCTGACACAGTTTACTTTGTGTATTTAGTCTCTACTGCCACCTTGTGGAGATGAACAAACGCAGCTCAGTGTTGAGTTTCAAATGGACTCGATCAGTCAAACCTCTCTGCTCTACAGACAACTATGTCCAAGTCAAACAGGAAGTAAATGTCTAATTTTGAACAGAATCAGCAGCGTCCCCTTGTGGCTGGTTGCTTCACATGTTCGTCTTATCTTTCTGAATAGATTTTTATTTCTTTATTCATTAGTTACTCTGTGGGTATCCTATTCTGATATCTCATCTGTTCATCATCTGTTCATGTTTTTGTTTCAGTATATCTGATATTTTTCCTGTGTGTTTCCTACAGAAAGACTTGATGTACACTATTGGGGAGAGTGCTGCTTTGGGAGCTGCAGGTTTTGTCATCTGGGGCGACTTGACCTTGACCACATCCAGGGTCAGTGACAAAACAATAAAATTTTTGCTCTCTGTTACTTTCTCTAAAACTGATGTATTGTTTCACAGTAGGAAAACATCCTCACTAATGCTTAGAATATTTAAATACAAGTAAAAGTAGTTTTGGTCGATGACGTGCTGCCAGACTTTTTGTTCTAATTTGTGCTGTTGAGACAGAAGGTGTCTGAACATTTACTTCCATATGAAAAGCAGTCTTTTATCCAGCTTCATGATTTGTTTTGGCCTACAGACAAACCGCCCTCTAAATGTCAGACAGACAATAGAAAGTTAACATCATGTGGTTGCTGCCTGTTTTCAAACTGCTCTGACATTTTGAAAAGTACAACACATGTTTTCATAGCCTGTGATCATGTCTGTATGGAAGACGTTCGTCTAAGCAGCAGCTGACAGTCAGACCCACCAGGATCAGAGTTCATGCATGGGCCTGCTGTTTGCAATGACAATTCATATTCTCTTGATTTCAGCTGTGATTCCTCAGTTAACTACACAACCTGGGCACTAACGCTGGATCGTCTTCTGTTAGTCACAGAGAAACAGTTAAAACTGAGATAATTGTAGGCAAATTCCAAAACCTACTGACAGAAACACATGCCCTCTTGTGGTGATCTGTTTCTCTTTTGTTTCCATAGACAAACTGCACCAAGGTGAAGACCTTCCTGAGCCACCGTCTGGGTCTGTACATCACCAACGTGACCCGAGCTGCCGAGGTCTGCAGCGACTTTCTGTGCCAGGGAAATGGCCGCTGCGTCCGCCGAGACCCCATCGCACGTCACTACCTCCATCTGAGCGCAAACAGCTACCGCATTCAGGCCTCTGGACGTGGGGACTTCATCGTTAGCGGGTGGCACTCACAGCACGACCTGCAGCTGCTCACAGAGAGGTTCCGCTGCCACTGCTACGAAGGTCATGAGGGCGAAAGCTGCGACAGCATCAACAGAGTGAGGGAGGACGACGAGCCGTGGTGGCCGGAGGAGGTGGACAAGGAGCAGGGGAACAGCACGCAGAGTATGGACGTGCAGGACATACCGTCGGAGACTGGGGTCAGTGCAGCGCCCCCAACTGGCTGCAGCTTTCACATCATGCTGCTGGTGCTCCTGTTGAACTTATCTTTAGTGAAGACAGTCGTATGATGCGCTCTGACCTGAGTTGCTTTAAAACACAGCTGTGGACAGATGTTACTTTTCCACTCAGTCAGTAAAGGGTCTTGATCCTGGGCAGAGTCTTGTCAGCTGTTTCCACTTCCTGTCTTTGTACTGAGCCAGGCTAACAGGATCACACTGTCCAGATGTGACAGTAATATCCATCTTTAAAGGTGCTTCATGTAAGTTCTCTGTGACTAGACAAGGGCTAGCTGTTAGCATGCTAACCCCTGTAAAAAAAAAACAAAAAAAAAAACTATGTGATAAAAAAAGAAGAATAAGCATAGACACAGCTGAATTTACAATGTTTCTTCAGACTGGTCAGTAAACACCTGCTAATGCTAATTTTAGCTATGCAACAATAGCAACCTTTAAATGTGTGCTGAGGAGCTGCTGGGTGGAAGACAAGGTTTTAAAATGGACGATGGTCAGTGTGAAACAAAAATGATTTCTGTGACAGCTGCGGTGTTGAAAAGTGTGATGCACTTTACGTGATGGAGGTTTGTATGACGTAGTATTAGGGGCAGGTATGAGAAAGAAAAGGAATGGAGGAAAACTTTTCTTGTTTTGTATGTTGAGAATAAACTTGACATATCGGAGGGAAAATTAACCACTGATGTCAGTGCAGGAGGTCGTTTCTCTGCACAGATGAATCGGTGAAACTGTAACTTCAGACTCAGTTTTGCAGAGATTTTCTTTCAGACACAAACACACAGTAGTGATGAGTGTCAGGAATTTGAAGAGACTGTGTCAAAAATGTGTCTGCTCAGAAGAAAAGAAGTTGACAAGAATGTCTGCAGAATAATTAAAAAAAATCCTCCTTATTTTTTATCTTATCGTTGGCCCTGATACTTAGTCGTAGATTTTACATGTCCTGCAACCAACTGCACTGCCTCAGCAACTGCATCACTTCTACGAATGTTAATGAGTAAATTATTCCTGTTCTTCGTAAAGTAGTGAAAACTAAATGGTGCTAATGACCACACAGCCTTGTGAAGAAATACGATCGCTCAGATTTCAGATCTGAGTTGTTTTTTAAGACGTCCAATGTTTATTTCTGATGGTATGAAACCATAAGATCTTTTTAACAATAAGCTGTTATTTCATGTTTTTACATTTAATCTGTGTAATGATCTCTAATGTTCGTAACTTTATACTCTTGAAGTTCAGCTTGTCAGGTGAGGCCACATATTTGAGCCTGTTGGGTAGCGGCATGCACAGGGTGTGGGTGCTGTTCATCTCAAATATTATATATCTCTCTTTTCCTTGTATTTTGGGTTTGTTACCTGTCACGGTGTGATAGAGGTTCATGTTGCTATGTCTCAGTTTTGAGGCTCATTTTAGTTTTTGATGTTTCATGTGACAAGCAGCGAGTGTCTCTCAAGCTGATGTACTGTAGGTAATGACAAACACTGAACAGGAAGTACAATACGGCACATACTGTTTCTTTGTGGTTTATGCTTTACTTCATGTCATCAAGCAGAATATGAAGTGTCAAAATTCTCATGTCCTGCAAAAAACAAAACAAACTAAACTCATGTAAGAGTCAGGACAATCCCTTTAAACTGGACCAGGGCCGAACCCTGGTCCAGTTTAAAGCTTTAAACACTTGGTCTGGCTCCTGCTCGAACTCTAAACGTCTCATTAACTTTAACTGCGCCAATCAACACTTCCACTGCCTGGCTCATTATCACGTTTGCTGCAGAATCCTACACAAAAGAAGCACAGAAAAAAAAAAAAAAAAACGTGAAGTGACTGTATGGTTTGTTTGTGTGGTTGAGTGAGGAGAAGAGAGGAACTTAAAATGAAACTAAGATGCTGAAAATGAGAACATTTTTTGCTCTAGAGCTTTCAGCCTTCATTAGTAGATAAGGTGTGAACTTCAGAGCACTTTTATTGTGTGTTCACACAGAAGGTGATGAGTATTTTAGATGTAGTACAACTGCATGTGACGGGCAAATATATGAGTGGACCCCGATTCCTGATCATTATTGCACAGACTCAGACTGTTGCTTCACGTTTGTACAGTGGGAGGAAGTGGAAGTGTCGGCCTTTATCTTTATATGCAGTCACATCCATCGTTGTAGACTTTAATTGAGAATCAGTATTTTCAAGTTTCATAGTCTACCCACTCAGCTCAAGGTGAAACAGTCTGCGTGCACTGATAAATTCACTCTATGCTGAGTCTGAATGAACCTTCATATCTGTCTCAGTGTAACTCTGGTCTTTACTGATCTTGATTTACAGTGACGTTCATCTCTACCCTCCAGGTTCAGACTTAAACAATTTCACCTCTCATCATGACTTTGACATCTGACTTTTTCATGGACTTCCTGTGGTTTTTATTAAGATTGTAAACCAAGTATGCAAAAAGGACGTAATGTTACCTGAATGTAAACGCACTGCAAATAAAGATTGTTCTCCAGTAACAATGGGTTTTTTTGTTTTTTATCTGTGCACATAAAGAGAGAGCTTCAGGCAACCATGTTGGATCAACTGTGTTTCACTGCAGACTTTTAAGGTGTCCCTTTCAGCCTTTAAAGCGAACTCAGATCGATAACTGGGTATTTTTGGCCCATATGTGAACACTCAAAGCACACTCAGACTCCTTTAAAGAGAACTGCACTGAGACCACTTTGGGAGGTGGTCTGAGTATGGTTCACTTTAAGTCCGTGGTACGGTTCGCCTGTACAGTGTGTACACAAAGCGCTCCATGTCCACTTGGCCTTTTTTGCACAGTTTTATCCAAAAAAAGGCAAAGTTTTTAGGGGACTGAGTTCTGTTTGATTAAAGGGGACCAAATGTGAAAACACCCTTAGTGAAATGAGTAAGAGTAAAATGAACTCTGAAGAGAAACAGAGCTGATCCTCAAACTACTCTTTTCAACATCCAAATAAACAAATGTTCTGTCTGAACACTGGGGACAAAAAAAGAGGAAGAGGTGTAGACAGAAGACGGTTTTCTCACCAACAATGACACATGACAAACACCACACATATAAAAAAATTCTGGTTCTGGAGCAGAACTGATCCAGTGACCTATCCCTGAGACCTCAGGTCCTTGTCCAGTGAGTCACCAATGGCTTGGGTCAGCAACCATAACAATGATATTTTGTGATCACAGTTAACAAGAGAAACATGTTTCCATCTGACTAACTAATTCAGAAAAAAAACTTTGTCACACTCTAAAATGTAAATAAACCGCAATGACAATGTGAAAATCTACAACTCATCTGACGCCTGAATCAAATGTGTCGACAGCATTTTTGATCAGATAACGATCGATCGGTAAAGAAACTGTTTCCTCCGAAACATGAAGCAGCAAAAACACAGATGTAGAAGAGCAGAGAACAACAATCAGTCGTTCACAGGCTACTGAAGAGAGCAGCAGGTAGGAACTGACCATATGACACAAACTTATAGACACTTCATCAAAAACTTATAGATATCATCCATATTAATTTATATCTTTTTATTTATCAAATAAATGTTTATATGGATATTTAGCTAGATATTTAGCTTTCTGTCATTGTGTTTAAAAATTATCCTTTTCATCCTTAGAATAAAAAGAAAAGACAAAAATTAAAAAATTAAAAAGTTGTAAGTTGTACAAGTTTATGATTCAAAAACACAGTGACAGTGATGGTGCCTAGTGGTGAAGCCACTTCTCTCACAGTTTGTAGTTAATGAGCAATGTAATGGTTTAAACTAAGTCTGAGTCTTATTTGTTTATTTGTCTTCTTGTTCCAGCCACCATGCCTTTCTTTTCCTGTGTGGTCCTCTGCATCATCAGCTCGTTTTCCCCCATCCTCACCCTGCCAGCTACTGAGCCTCCGCTGATCCATGACCACCCATTTGTGGCCATTTGGAACGCCCCAACTCAGAAATGTCAACAACTCCGTATTCCATTAGACACAGGAGCCTTCCAGGCAGTGACCACACCTGCTGCCGTACCCGGTCAGTTCCTCACCATCTTCTACGAGGACCGGCTTGGCCTCTACCCCAAAGCTGACGCTGTCAAACAAATACTCTACAGTGGTGGAGTTCCTCAAAGTGGCAATCTGACGGAGCACCTGTCCAAGGCCAAGATTCAAATCAATCACTACATCTCCCAGGATTCTGCTCCAGGGCTGGCTGTCATTGACTGGGAGTCCTGGCGCCCCCTCTGGGACCAGAACTGGGGATCAAAACGTATCTATCAGAAGCTGTCCATCGCTCGGGCCTTTAATGCAGCTCCGTTTTTACCTTTAAAACAAATTTCCAAACTGGCCAAGAAGGAGTTCCAGCACGCTACACGCAGCTACATGGAGAGGACCATCAACCTTGGCATTAGTGAACGTCCAACCCGCCGCTGGGGCTTCTACCTGTTCCCCAAGTGCTTCAACTACGACTGGCAGAAGTCCAACTACACGGGGGAGTGCTCCTACAAGACCCAGAAGCAGAACAACCAGATGCTGTGGCTATGGGAGCGAAGCACTGCCCTCTTCCCCTCCATTTACCTCCACTTGGCCCTGAAGAGCTCCCCCCGTGCTGCACTCTATGTCCGCAACCGCATCCAGGAGGCTCTAAGAGTGGCCACGCTGCCCAAACATCCGTATACAATGCCCATCTATGTCTATTCCAGACCTCTGTACCGGGGCCAGACCGAGGTGTTTCAAACTCTGGTGAGTTAGGATCAGGATGCAAACATGAGTTCCGGAGAAACTGATAAAAACAGCCCCACCCTCAACCAGTAGCAATGTTAACCTTTGTTTACTACACTTTAAACCATGTTTTGAACCTTTATTTACCATGTTGATAATGATATACTCAACCATGTAAATAATATGTGATTCATATTTAACATATGAGTCCTGTGAATGAATTACATGAATTATACTGTATGAATTCATGTGTAATTATCTGTCTGCAATGGATTTCAGCTCTAGAACCAGACTGCAGATATTTTCAAAAACACTTCCTGCATCATCATGTCACACAGAATGACTGATGAAATAACAGATCATCTGTCAGCACAAAGTATAACCACTTTAAAGTGAACTGCCATGGAAGGAAAACAAAATGCTATTTGTAAACAGAGAAGTGAAATGTCCCGTGTTTCCAGACGGACCTGGTGAGCACCATCGGAGAATCTGCAGCTCTGGGAGCATCAGGGGTCGTGATGTGGGGAGGAATCAAAGACTACAACAATAAGGTAACCAGTCTGGTCTGCCTCCAGTCACTGAAAGAAAAATCATCACATTGACTTAAAGATGTTTTGTTTCAGATCTCAGATCTGAAAACAGGAAGCAGATGACCAGAGTATATTAAGCAGAAAATTAACATGACTGTGTTTCCTGCTGCAGGAGGAAGTGACTCTGCAGTGTTTCTTATCACTGCCAACATGTTTGATGTTGGTAGAAATGTTGGTGATGTGAATGCTGACCAGTTGCAGCATTTACACCACCAGGGTCACACTTTAATCTATCTCTGTGCACTCGCTAACTATGAGTCTCACATGTGTCACCCTGTCCCTGCAGGCTGCCTGTCAGTACCTGTCTGAGTACTTGAGGAACACCTTCAACCCGTATGTCGCCAACGTGACGGCGGCTGCTATGCTGTGCAGCCGCCACCTGTGCCAGGGGAGGGGCCGCTGTGTCAGGAAGGACTACAACTCCTCACACTACCTGCACCTGAATCCCGCCCATTTCAGCATCCTACGGACCAACAAGAAGTATGTGGCAATCGGTCTGCCCTCCGCCCAGGACCTCAATGGCTGGGTCCAGTATTTCACCTGCCAGTGTTATGCAGGGTTGAGCTGCTCAGCCAATCTGACGCCTCCTACCACAATTCAACTCATTTGGGTCTAAACTGAAATTATGACCCGTAGTTTGTCAAATAAATGAATAAACAACAAACTTGAATTGTGAGACATTAAATGAAAAGCCAGTGTTTCTAAGAATTAGAGTTAATAATTATTTCATTTGATCTGAAAACAAATGTGACTTAATAAAGGCTTTGCAGAATTTCTTTTGCATTTTCTTTGTTTTAATTGACAAACTGAACATATGAACAAAAGCTGAATGCAATCAGCGTAATAACAAGGAATTTTAGGTAATTGAGAACAGACCAGTCTTGGCAAGTCATGGCAAGTTCAGGTGTTATTGCTCATCTGCAATAAAACCGCTCCACGTACACGTGAAACAGCATGACTCAAATCAAACCCTAGCAGTGAACACACCCAGGTCACGTGACATGATGACGATGCTGTGATGTATATCTGAATTTGACAAAGGAAATCATTTCTGCCCCATCATTGAGCATCAGCTCATTTTGAAGTTGCATAACTTTTATAGACTTGTGGGAGGTTTCACTCACTCACTCCTAAAGTTAGCATGCTAACCAGCTGGCTCTTATCACTTCCAGGCAATGAACCACATGATGAATCTGTATCACTTCCACCTCAGTGAGTCCAGGACAAAGATGGACTGAGGATTTATTTAGCCTAGCTTAGGACAAAGACTGCTACCTTAATTTCTTCTGCACTCACTTCCCCTCTCCTTGTTAACTCTTGTTTTGCTTGTCCAGATCCTAGCATGCTAACAGTTAGCCTTGTGCTATAACATAACGTCTAAAACTTCTGATCTGAGTAACTATTAACAAACTAAGACTCAGTAACACTACAACAGAGACAACCAGCTGCATATAAAAACACATTAACCTGATGCCAGGTCACAGTCAGTTCCATGTGTGGACATGAGGCCAGAGTGCAACTTGAGGTCTAAGGTCAACATATTTCAAATTTGCTTTGCTTTATGAAGGATAGATCCTAGGAACAGGCATGACTGAAGCCATGAGTGACACTCATTTAATGTGTTTTCTCACAGCAGACATGTGATACACTGAGCTGAGCTTCCTGTTCATGTGACTTATCTCTGCAATGATGAAATCAAGTAGATTTTCTTTAGCTCTGTACATTTCCAGCCACAGATGACCATGTTAAAACTGTCAATGCATTCTTGTGCATGTCTGGGCAGAGGCCTGATGTATGACTGGCAGCGAGTCCCACACATCATTCTCATCCCACAGCTTCCTCAGATTCTTCTTCGGGGGCAGGAAGGACAGAGCGCGCGCTTAGCCTGGAACTCATCAGGACATCCCCATAAAAACACAGAGCACCTCGGGCTCCAGATCTCTGACAAGTTTTCACAAGTGCTATGCTGCGGTAACTGGTTATTTAAAGAGAAGCCGTTAGCCTCGCAGAGGAGAGTGAGCCTGGTATTTATGAGTAACAGGTAATAATTTCAGAACACAGCGAGTACACTTTCAGGACGGGAAACGGGAAGGAGGACCCTCAGAGCAGGTTAGTGCTCCATTAGTCACGTCTCATTTATTTGTGTGTTTATGTGTTTCCTGAGATTTGAAGTCAAACTTTATGAGGTCAAGTTCACCTGTAGCTGTGACAGTTTAACCTGGAAAACAACCTGTAAAGACTGTCATCTCATTCATTGACTGTGAAATGACAGAAACTGTAAAGCTGTCAGACTTAGCAGTTGCCTGTAATCTGCCTGGAGACAAAGATCCAGTAACCTCATAAAAATACTAAAGTTAACACAGTGTGTAAAGGTATCTGTCAGTGCTGTTAGCAGAGATCACAGTCACAAAAGGAATCTATAGTAAAGCAAGTGAAAGAAAACAACTGATCGGTAAAAACTATTGAACAGATCAGAAAATTTCCCCAGAGCACCACAGACTGAACTGTAATTAAAACTGTATGTGTGCGGTTTCAGTTTGCTCCTTGTGTTTTCAGTTGAACAGCACCATCAGCATCATACCACAGTATCAGTGTCACAGATGGTAATGAATCATAGTTTAAAAGACTCAGTAGTCTGTGTATGTTGCCAAGCAGAAGCTGCAGCCCAACACATGCAGAATGTTTTAATTGTTTTAACACATGCAGAATACATTTTTTAATTGTTTTAATATATATAATATATAATATACATTTATAATATATATATATATATATATAATATATATATATATATATATATAAGCGTGTGTGTGTGTGTGTGTGTGTGTGTGGTCCAGGTACTCCTTACGTTGTGGGGATTTAAATCTGTTTACAAACCCACATTATGGGGACCTGTCCCCCTTATGGGGACAAAAAGCAGGTCCCATAATGTAAAAAACAAAAAGTTAAGGTGAGGACATGACTTAAGGTTTGGTTATGGTTAGTGTCAGGTTTAGTTAAAGGTTAGACAAGTGTCCAGGAAATGAATGCAAGTCAATGAAATGTCCCCTGAAGTTACGGAAACCAGTCCAGTGTGTGTGTGTGATGCCAAATCCAACTGCACAAAAAAAGTAAATGAATGATCAAGGTGAGTGATTGAAATTGTTACAGAGATTTTACTGATTTTTAGTCTAAAGTGCAGGTGAAGCTTTGAGTGTTGACGCAAAATTATATTGGTGCTTTGTTAGAGAGGACAACAATATTTCTACATTCTGGATGGTGAAGTTAGTGAAATGATCGCTGTTTATCGCTTTTATTGTTGCTTGTCTATGGCTCAGAGTTGCTGGAAAGTGTGATGGTGGATTGTATAGCAATTTGATTCAGGAATTTCAGTCTAGTTTTATGGCCCAAACATCAGAGCTGAATAAACTACACTTTCTCCTCACAGCCAATAATTTTGGATTATTTGATGCTGTAAATTCTAAGTCTAAGTCTGATCACATGTCTGTCCAGCAGAGTTTAATTGTCTCAGGTCTTTATTTCCTCTACCGCAGTAGCTAGAGGTAAAGCTGCACATGGACGGAAAGTTTCCACAAAGGAAATTTTTCACAGCTCATCTTCTTCCTGCCGCGACCTGACACAACACCAGAGCCAGGAACTAAGAACACTTTTGTCATATTTTGTCTCGTTTATGTAACAAAAACAAATCCAAACAAAAGAGCGAGTCAGTTCTTTGTCTTCAGGATATTAAAACCACATAAATCTTCCCTGAACTCAGAACATTTGGTTTTGTATCACTGCTATCACATGAACCATCTGGCAGCTCATTGTTTGAACTTGAACTGAAGTCTGATCTGAAAGAAAGAAATAAAGAAAAGCAAACATTGCAAAAAACTAATAAATGACTGGTACTTACTTGTTCAACTGATGTCTAGTCAAGTCAAGTTTATCAATAAGTAAAAATAAAATGTAATTAAAATATCAAAAATAAATTCAACAGTAAATAACAGTGGAAATAATACACACCAAGGTTGACACTTGTTTTTATTGTATTGCTATCACTTCAGTGCTTCTACTGATGTTAGCCAACTAGTCCTGTCTAAATGTATCCTCCAGAGGGCATATTATGAGTAAGAATCACTTTGACGTCTTAATTTTTTTTTATGTTCTAATGTTTGTGTTTGTTTTCTCACAGTTTCTTGTTTAAGATGATCCAAGTTAAACTGCCTCACGACATGCAGCATGTCTGCATCTTCCTCACCGTGTTGAACCTGCTGTCCTCCAGTCAGGCCCTACCGAGGACAGACCGCCCCATCCCTCCTGGTCTTCCCTTCCTGTTCACGTGGAATGCTCCAACTGAACTTTGCGACATTCGCTTCGGCATGCCCCTCGACCTCTCCTACTTCCACCTCGTCAGCAGCACGCTGAAATCTGCAACCGACCAGAGCATCTCCATATTCTACACAGACCGTTTTGGCATCTTCCCCTACATGGATGAAGACACCGGTGAGATATATGACGAGGGTCTGCCCCAGCTGATAGACCTGCAGGAGCACCGTGAGGAAGCCATGGATGACATCGAGCACTACATCACCACTGATCAGCCGGGCCTTGCTGTCCTGGACTTTGAGGACTGGAGGCCACAGTGGATCAGAAACTGGGGTAGCAAAGACATCTATCGAGAATACTCCATTGAAACGGTCAAGAAAAAAAATGCAACACTGTCTGACGATGAGGCAGAGGACTTGGCCAAGATGGTGTTCGAACGTGCTGCAAGGAAGTACTTCCTCCGTTCCCTTCGGATCGGGAAGCTGCTGAGGCCCAGCAGACTCTGGGGATACTACCTGTATCCCGACTGCTACAACTACGACTACAACCAAGACATGGCAGACTTCACTGGAGAGTGTCCTGCTATCGAGAAGGAGAGAAACGATGAGCTGATGTGGCTGTGGAGAGAATCCACAGCGCTGTTTCCATCCATCTATCTGGAGCTGGCGCTCAGAGACTCCCAGCAGGCCCGGCTGTTCGTCCGCCATCGCATCCAGGAGACAATGAGGGTGTCATCACTTCCCAACAGTTCATACTCCATCCCTGTCTACGCCTACATCCGACCTGTGTACAAGGACAGCAAGGACGACTACATGTCAGAGGTCAAACATCTGAGCAGCTACAAATAAAACATTTCCAATATGTTGTTTATTCCAATATGTTGTTTACTGTGTTTGTAGGAAACTGATCTCTGAAAATTTTATTTAAACTTGTGTTAAGCTGTTTATCAATGAGAGTGAGCGTTTCCTGTTCTTCCCACATTGCAGTTTGATCTGGTCAACACCATTGGAGAAGCTGCTGCTCTTGGCGCCGCAGGCGTCGTTTCTTGGGGAGACATGAACGTCACAGAGTCAGAGGTAGGAAGTGAAGTCACTCTGTGGTTTTCAGTGAACATGTAAAACTTATTCCTCTTAACTCAACCCAATGTTTGACAACCCCCTAGGACTCCTGCTTTGATGCCCGACGCCACCTGGAGCAGGTCATGAACCCATACATATTGAATGTCACCACAGCGACACAACTCTGTAGTAAAGCGCTCTGTCAGAACCAAGGTCGCTGCATAAGGAAGCGTTGGAACGATGATGTCTACCTCCACCTGGACCCACGTCGATACCAAATCCAGCAGCAGTGGCGTGGCGGCCCACTCACCGTGACTGGTGGCCTCTCACAGGATGACATCAACTGGTTTGACCGCAACTTCAACTGCATGTGCTACAGCACGAAGCCGTGCAGGTCGGTCCTGATGCTCAACATCATCCAAGAAGCCGTCATTACCAGGCCGAGTGCAGGAGCTGACAGGCCCCACCCACTCCTGCTGGTGATGGTACTAGTCTGTCTGAAGGCAGTGATGATGTGAACATAAAACACAAATGTGATGCATGTGAGAAATGTGAGAGTTTTTCAAGATTATTATTGTTGTAAAATTTAGATGTTGCATTCTGATTATATATGAATTCAATCGAACACATTTGTAACGTTTCTAATTTCAAAGAGTTTGCTGACACATCAACGTCAACCTACAGATGACTAATTGAGTTTGAATAACATCTTTGATTTTATAATTCTTAGAGGATGAGTCAGATCAGTTTCAGTTCAGATTAAAACATTTTTACAACTTTTACTGGTGAATTTTTATTCACATGGTTCAGATTTTCATGGCCACTCAGGATGAATTGTGATCATTTTTGTGATTGATGTTTAATTAAATAAATTGTATTTTGCCAAACTCTTTCTCATAAGGCTCAGCTGTTCAATGCTATTTCAATCACATATAAGTCGAGACTAAGACATAAATAGCTGAATAGTGGATTGTGTCATAACAATGACAATCACACAATGTGTGTACTTTATAGACAGAAAAAGTCAGAATGGCAGCAGGACTGGTGGGTAAGATCCAGGGACGACTGCTCTGAGACAACAAGTGAAGCCAAACTTCCTCTAACATTTCACACAATAAATGGTCAAATATGAAGTGATGAAGTTACATTAAATTGGGAATGACATTATGCTAAAACTACAACATCCTAGAATGTGTTTAACTTCATGACTTCTTTCTCCTTAGTCTTTTTCACTCCATTTGTCTCACATGATTTTCTGATGATTTTGAAACAAAAACTGTGATATAAGTAAACACGTTTTTCCTGTTCTATTCTGACTGTTTTTTCCCCTTAGCGTCAAAAGAAACAAAACGCAAAACAAAACGGAACAGCATTCTGGATGAAGACCGTACACTCAGGTGAAGTTAATGCACTAGGTGACCTTCACCATCTGCACGTTGGAGCTGCAGTTCTGACTGATGACCACTAGATGACAGGAGACTGAAGTTTAATACTTTAATGCTTAAATTAAGGCGATGAGCCAAATAAGAACAATTCTGCTGAGGAACAGAGCTAGAGTTCAGATGATTAGGAGGAATAGTATCATCAGTAGGTAGATGGGTCTCGGGTTCTCTTTCCCTGCTGTAGCAAGTGAACCTGACGTCCTCGTCCAGGACTCCTCCCACAGACAATCCCAAACTCCACCAAGTAACTTCAGTTCTGAGCTGCACCACTTAGTGATGACCTGCGGGGGGAGCCAGAGCTCTGTCCTTCACATAGACCTCGGTCTTCAGGTCCAGAGGTGAATCAGAGTTAGTTAGTTAGAGAGTTAGTCTCACACTGAAACCAACCACAGAGTTTTCCTTGTGTAATCCAGATTATTTCATTTTATATTATAGAAAAATATAGAAATCATGATTCCAGCAATCAACATAACACTAAACTTTCTAACGGAGCAAGAAATAATGAATTCATCAGGCAGAAAACCTGAGATTTCAAGCCTCACAGCCATAACACTTCACTGTCCACCACCAACAACAATGACCAGTCCACTTGTCCACAGGTATTTCTAAACCATCTACATGTAAACTGTTCTGTGTTTTTTTTTTTTTTTTTTGGGCATTTTGACTTTATTGATAGGTAAGTGAAGGTAGACAGAAAGGTGGGGAGAAGAATGGGGGAATGACACGCTGCAAATTGGATTCGAGATTCAAACTGGCGATCGCTGCACCGCTTATGTGCCAAAATGGTGCGCCACTCGGCCATCCAGGCACTCCAGGAAAAGCTTGTTTTAAATTGATCTCACGTCTCCAGTCTAAGGAGCTGTGGAAGCTTCGCGAACATCAGGAATCACAACACAGAGCAGATGGCTGGACAGGTCCAGGGCGAATGAATGAATGAATGATTCTTTTACTGAGTCTTTTTGGCCTGAGTCAAGTCTGAGAGGCTTTACTTCCTCCTTTCAGCTCTTCGTTGCTTATATAATGAGGACTGAACTCCATGTTTCCTGTTTTCTGTTGAGTCATTTGAAAAGAGACCAGAACCTGTTGGAACTGCAGTCTTCAACTGTGTGTTTCACTTCCGCTCATTTTCAGAACATCTATACCTCATTAAAGATGAATCTAGACAAACTGCAGTGAGTCTGAGTTCAGAGAGCTGACCGTGTGTCTCTAAAAAGATGATGTGTTTGGACGTGATGCTCTGACTGTGTCCCTGTCTCCCACTGTGTTTCTGTTCATGTCATCTTCACACTCGTCTCTTTCCTCGAAGGAGGTGCAGGATTATCCTCCGTCCTCAGTTTTGCTGTCAGAAACATTTTCTTCCTGCAGCATCTCGTGTCCCTGCAGGACAAAGACACAGACATCGAGCTCTGCAGTAGAGCAGCTGAAGAGATTATTCTCATTTCAACACATCTGTATTTATAAAAAAACATCAAAGAAAATAAATGTCAGCTCCAGAGCAGGAACTGACATGAGGCTGATGCTCATTAGTCAAAATGACACTACACTAACTTACAGGTTTGTAATATTAAAGAGAAAAAAATATAAATAGAAGTCGCTTGAGCTCAGTAATTTGTATAGAAGCCTGGAGTGGCCCAAAAGAGAAGAAACATGTAAAGATAATATGTTTTTACTACACTACACTACTGGATGCAAGTAAGATAGTTAGTTCCCACCTTTTGATGAATGCAGACCCATATACATGTACATAGACACCTGCATGCAGACTTTGATACATTTAACTTCTCTCTATGGTCACTACATGGGGCTGTAACATTTATAACCATCACAGGAAAAGTCACGTACAGAAAAGTCTGATTGGTGTGTGGTGGCCATGAGGCTGCATCCTCATCACGAATCACGTTGATGTGGTTTAGTCTTCACTCAGTTCTCTGGTGCAAACATTAAACATCAAATCAAACAGTTTTCCTCTGAGGCCAGTTTCACATCTCTGCTCTTAGCTTCCTGAAGTCTAAAACTATCACAGAACTATGGAGGCCCTGAGGGGTCAGACAGTAAAACATCCTGATGATTCATTTATCAAGCCTGATCTGAATTAGTTTCTGCTCTTTTTCACTCAAATATAAACGTTTTTGTTTAGTTTTGATGTAATACCAGTTATCAGTTGAGATGGAAATAAAACTATTCTGGGGATTTTTAATTTCTTTAAACACAAAGTACAGAGAAGTGATATCACACAACAGTTTCGTGTGTTGTATAAAATCCTGATATAAACTAATGGACCAGCTGAGTCACAGTGAGTTATTTCAGAACAGATGCACTTTGGAGTCAGTAATGTAAATTTACAAAGAGAGAGGAAACTGGAAGTTTTTATATCACTTGCTGACTTTAAGTCAAAACAACATACAACAACTGTATGTTCTTTCTTTTAACTTTGTTTTTTACATTACCTAATTGTGTTCTCTATGTTATATATTTCAAATCAACAAATTGATTATGTTTTGTATCTTGTTTTTTTTTTTTGTTTGTTTGTTTGTTTTTAATGTGCTGCCGCCTTGGCCAGGGCTCACTTGTAAAAGAGATTTTGATCTCAACGTGAATTTTATTTCCTGGTAAAAAATAAAGGTAAAATAAGAATAAAACTCAGGAAATAAACGAGACGAAGCAGCTGCTCTCACTGAAAATTCAAAACTCTGTACAAAGTTTTATACGAAGGAAGGCAGTTCACTGTGAAATAAAACCGTGTGTGTAGCTCACAGTTGAAACACTCATTGTTCAGTCTGTGTGTGTGTGTGTGATGAATTCCTCAGCACAGTGAGATTTTCTGTGTTGGATTCGTTTCATCCATATTCACGACTCGTCTCAGGATCAGATCAACACTGTGACTGTTTGTGTCCATGAATATTTCATGTCTCAGCTTGTTCTGGATTCTGCTAAAAAAAAAAAAAAAACAGCTGAACCATTAACCAACCTGTAACCAGCCTGTGGCCAACCTGTAACTAACCATTAACCAACCTGTAACCAGCCTGTAACTAACCTGTCTCCAGCCTGTAAACCAACCAGAGCAGAACCAGTTGTTTACAGGCTGTGAGTGGTTAGTTTTAGAGGATTCATAGTCACTAAGTTTAAATCTACTGTCTCATCATCATACGCATTGCTGTTAAAATAAAAACACTATCAGAGTCCTGTTATAAAACATCGGATTATATTATAAAACTATTTCTGTGGGACTTTCTCATTTATTCATGACTTAATAAACTTACCCTAAACCTACATCTCTAAATCTCAGACATTCAGACATATTTCCATATTTAAGACTTTTCATGTGTTAGATTATGACATCAACCCCCTCCTCCCCCAGTGCCATCATTTTCTCCTCCAACAGTTTGGCTCTACCTGTTCTCTCTATTCATGTCTTATAAAATCAAATCACTTTCTGTGTGTTTGATCATCCAGTCGTCAGGAGACAGTGATGATGACACTATATCGTCACCCAACATGGAGGGGCTGGGCTGTGACCCAGCAGACCCCCACCCCTCACAGCTGATGTAGCCTGAATCCCTCCTCCTCCTGGTGGGACCATCTCTGTGTTCTGAGCCTGGTTCGACCCGGCTCGGCACAGCTCAGTTGTCCTGCCCGTTTAATCTGCTCTGTCAGGCTGTCGTCTACAAAGTGAGGTGGTGTGGGGGTGAAGGGGATGTGGGTGGGGTGGGATAAGAGCTTTATTGTCCTGATTCTCCTCCTTTGTTGGGGATTGCAGCAACATTTCTGGGTCAGTGACTGAGTATGAACGCCCCACTGCTTCACTGAGGGAACTCACCCCCTGTCCCCATATTTCATCTAGCCCTGTCGGGAGGGAGGGGGGCAATTAGAAATCTGCTCCCAGCAACAACAACAGCAGGACACCATCTACCAAAGCTTGTGTTGTGTCAGAGCAGATGCATTGTAGGTAAAGAGGCTCATACATCAGATAAGTTTATATCAGAATCATTGCTGACGTTTGACCCTGATCCATCCTAGGTTAAACACACATTAATACTGATCTGTGAACATAAACATCAATGACACCGAGAAGCTCAGAGTCATCTGAAACAACGTGTTTGTCATTAACATAATAATGCTGAAGAATTAAACATTTTAAATCAAACACCAAGTCTGAGATGAGTAGTTTACCGTCTGGTCTCTGTCCACTGTCTTCAGCAGAACACTGGACAACAGGACAATTAATAAAACAGTAAGAAGTCGTGTGACGTCTGCCGATGCCACATTATGCAAAAGCAAGAAGATTTGATAATTTGATGAACATTTGTTTTTTGTTTTGTTTTTTAACCCACAATGGCTGACAGAAAAGATGAAATTGATTTGGTCGCAGATGTACTTGCAAAGACATTTTTAAGATAAACGTTTTAAGAAAACAGTAATGCGTACCTTGCAAGAGTCCCGACATTAAAACCGGTACATTGCATTATTATACATTATTATGCATAATTATACATTGCTGAACTGTTAGTTCAGCTAGTAAGTAGGACCGGCCTAAAACCAGAGGTCTGAGTTTCTGACCCAATGTTGACTCTCGCCGCTACTACGATGTGCTTTTTTTAAGGAAGGACACCACTGAAGGCCCAGGTATAAAATAATGACCCAACACTGAAGGAACAAACCGCTTCTATACTCTTTGTGCCAGTTCAAGTGAGAACAAGACTTAATTAATTAATCGTGAGTGGCATTCGTGAGGCTCAAGATGAAGGCCCTAGGTCAGATTATAGATAAACAGATTTTTTTTTTCTGGTGTGAGAAATTGGAGGTGTGGCGTGAGAGCATGTGAAGGCAAACACGCGTGTCTCACACTCATTGCGCGAGAGTTGGCAGCTCTACTGATGTCAGGTTAACATTAATATAAGACGACCATTCGTTTTCAAGACCCAATGTTGGAAAATCTTGCATATGACCTGTAGTGGCAAGTGTACATCATCTAGGCCTTTTTTTAACAATGTGTTAGGGATTGTTTTCTTTAATGATAGAGACAGTGTAGAGAGATGAGGATGGAGGAAAGGAAAGCTTGTCTGAGTTTGGATTTGAACTGGTGAGCAGCTGTGCTGCATACACCAATGTGATACGCCATAACCACGTGGCTGTCCAGATTCCCACTGGGAGCAGTGTTTAACATGCACACGAGCATTAGCTTTACAGCAAATTTTGCAACCTTGGCGGAGCAAATTAGACTATGGCGGCGCCACAGTCTCGTCAATGTCTGAGAAACACTGTCTCCTCCGCTGTTTGTTAACTCAACATTTGAGTCACTGTTTTCTAGTGAGTCTCTGTGTCGCGGTCGTATCTCTCCAGGTCACTGGTGTGTGTGAGTGAGAAGAAGAAGCTCTGACTCCTTTGGGGAGAAGACGTTTGACGTCACCTGTTAGTTTAGGCCCCCGCGTCTCTGGACCCCAAATATAAGACAACCTGACTTTTACAGACTTTTTTTTAGAGAAAAAATACCGTCTTATATTCGGGTGAATATGGTATATGTATTATTCACTAGTGTTCACTAGTGACTAAACTAACAGAGGGTTCATATTATGAGCTGCAGCTAGCTGGCTAGCATGCTAACTTCAGTAGAAACAAAAAGAGTTAAAACAAATTTCCACTTCTGGTGACCTCTCCTGGTGAGTAAAGGAATGACGTTTGGCTGTTTACCACCGTAAAAACTAATGTGGATTGAGGCAGAGTTAACTTGTAGCTGCTACAAGATTTATCTGAATAATTCTGCTGTTATACTTTAGAATAACGATCCATTTATTCAGTTTGATTAACTTACACTCAATTAATGAAACTGTTAAACTTCAGGCTGAAACAAACAAAATTAGAACCATTGGCAGTTTATGATAAAGAGGTTTATCGCTGCATGTCTGGAGATTCTCAGTCAAAACAAAACTTCAACTGTTTTCTCTTCTGCTGTGTCCACATTCAGTTCCCTCTCACTGTATTTCTCAGTTTTTATCATATGAAGTCGAATTCTCAGCAGTAAACTACATCACATCAGCTCTGATGCTACAGATGAACTCAATGGTGAGTTTGCTGCTTGTTGAATATTTGTTAGATAAATTCAGAGAAACAGAAACTTGACGTCAACTGTGTCGGTCACAGAGAAAAGTTTCTCCTTCCTGATGTGAGACTGAGCAGCGGAGGATCAGGATGAATAAACGGAGACGCGCACAGTTTCGACTGTCATGAAATACATGAAACAATGAACTGAATCACTGCTCAGCCCAACACATCATGTGATAGCGCCACCTGTCTGAAGTCATTAGTAGAACGAGTTGACGTTTATTCAAGTTTATTCATACATGGTGAATAGATCTTTAAAAAAGACTGGATGTGATCACAAACTGATTTTATTAACAGCTGATCCAGGCCTGATCCAGACCTGATCCAGCTTCAATCCATCAGTCATCACACCCAGTTTACTGATTAAGCACTGGGCTCCAGTTGCAAGAAGTTTCTTGCCTTTAAAAATCAACATAGTAAGACTTATTTTTCACATGTGAACCTTTTCACTGATTATCATCAAACAACTTACAGCTTCTACTTTTATCAAAACCATGGCTCTGAAGGATCATTACACATAATCAAAATCAAACATAGTAGATATGATAAAATTAGTTTTCTAATTACTGGTACGTTGTGGTAACATAATCTCTGATATAATCTCAGTGCTTTAAATGAGTCACTCTCTGAGTGTCAGTCCTCAGCTGTGTCTTTCGAGGGCAGGTGATGTCGATGTGGACGTACAATTAAAGGTCACATGACCAGAGTAGTGGGAGGAGGAGTGTTGATGATGATGGTGATGATTTGTTCAAGCATCTGTCAGGATGAGGTGTGTGCCCTGTAGATCCTGTAAATAGAGAAGAACATCTGGACAACATCAGGATGTTTTCTGTGGCTGTGACATTTGCTTGTTGAGACTTTCTGGTAGAAAAGGTCAGAAACAATAAGCCATCATTTGAAACCTGAATGTTACAATTTGCATGAGGAGAGAGAGATTTACAGGTTATTAGTGTCGTTAACCTCATTATCTTCATTAGTATTCATTCTGTGTAGCTAACAAACCTGGGACTAGATTTGTTGGAACCTGCTCATCACCTCTTCCTCTGTGACAATCTTGATTGTTTTTACTGTTCTTCAGCAGGAAAAATAAAAGTTTTCTGAATCTGCACCATCCCAGGACGAGGGATTCGGTTACTGTGGAAACCTGGCTCATGTCCACCAATCAGGGTCAGCGATGGCACCCCCACCCCCAGGACGTGGGTCTGGTCCCAGAGAACAGGCCTGGGAGCAGCGAGGAGAAGGTCAGTGAGCAGCGTGTTTGTGTGCTTGTTGCTCCATTGTTTCTGAATGAATGGGGCGGTCTAATTACTGGAGCAGCGACTGGGGCCGCCAGCCTCCTTACAAAAGACTGAACATGAAGGTTTGGTGCCAGAAAACAAATCAAAGCTGAACAAGTGATTAGAGAAGAATGTGGTTCATCTGCATTATCTCTGTAGCTGATGCACAATTAGATGGGAATGTTGTGTCAGCTAGTGACAGAATGTTCTGTCATTAGCTGAGTTATAGATAAAAGCAAATCTTTAAATAATATGGAGAATACACTATCATGGCAAATGAAACATCATTCATAAAGTGTTAGCATGTTAGCATGCACATGCTAAATACTAGATTTGAATACTGTTGAAATGCAAGCAAGCCCTATTGCATTACAAATAAAGACAATCTAAATTTAATATAACGTATAAGGATAACGTATTAACATGCTAACAAGCGGGGTAGACAAGCAGCTTTAGTAACAGTTAGCATGTTGCTAAGCTAACAGTGCCGACATAACAAAATGCTAAGTGTTAGCATGCTAGCATCTTAAATATTGTGTACCAGCTGTTGGCAGGAAACTCTACAGACGTTACACAAAGTGAAAGTGTGTTCTCCTACTGTGCTAACTGTTAGCATTTCTATAGCACGCTAAAACAAACCATGTTTCCAAACTAAATGTTGGAAACTTCCTTGTGTTTAATAAAGTGTAACACACTGATGCAGGTTGAGACTGAGCAACAAACAGCTGCAGCTGTTCCTCAAGCTGTGACTCAGTCATGTTGATCTGTTCATCATGGTGGCGTCTCTTTTTTATGGACCAGAATGCACTGGTTCAGACCAGAAACCATCAGTGACAGTTTCACTGTGACGGCCAGCTGAGAGGCAGAGTCCCCTCTGTCGTCATGACAACGGGAAGTGAGGACAATGGCGTCTTGTGTCCTCCCTGGCTGGGCAGCGACGGTGATGACGAAAACGATGGTGAGAGAGAACAGCTGAGAGTTGTGTGAGGTGAC
Organism: Polydactylus sextarius; assembly: GCA_016801845.1. NCBI lineage: Eukaryota > Metazoa > Chordata > Actinopteri > Polynemidae > Polydactylus > Polydactylus sextarius. The sequence goes on along the minus strand of CM028921.1, from coordinate 13,311,170 downwards.
GCTGCAAATAAACTGTCAGAGGGGAGGAGGAGGGGTTAATCTGATGTTTGTTTGTGATTTGAACAAACAAAATGAATTAAAGACAAAGGTTTTCATGTAAATGATAAAGAATAACTGATGTTCTTTCAGGTCAGTGCAGCTGGAGGCTCAGCTGCTGTTGGACTGTAACATGCTGTTAACTCTGAACTGTAAAGACAAAGAGACAAAGACGTCTGTGTCTCTGGAGGGACGAGTCTCACTCTGTTGCTTCTGTTGGCGTCATGTGTTTCCTCTCTATCAGCAGTTGTCATTTTAACACATTCACATTTCTGACAGGATTACAGCAGCCTCCAGGAGGCAGGACTTTTTATAAAATGTTGGAAGAGTCGCAGTTAAAGCCTGTGTACTTCAAACTAATGTCAAGGAGGAAGTGAACTAAAGCTCCCAGAATGCAATGTTTATTATACAGAAATGTATAATAAACACATATAAATGCTGTAAAATGCAGCACTAATAGATAACGTTAAAGACCACAGAGTTTAACATTCAGTTCACTGTGGTGAGCTGCTTCTCTGTGGAAACAGAAACAAGATAGAACATATGTATTGTAGTTTTTATCCAGCATGACAGCTAAATAAAACTTTAAAACAAGTCTAAAACAGTCCAGACTAGTCACCAGAGGGCACCTGTATCACTGTTACATCAAGTGTTTGTGATAAATAACATTTCAAAATGTTTCTGGCACTGGAAGCTAACAGCTGCTAGTGACATGGTGCTAGCCAACAACATGTCTCACCAAGCTTCATAACAACTAACTGTTAGCAAACAGACTGTTAGCCTTGTACACCAGACCAGTGGCCTAAATAAACTCTGTGTTGTGGGTTGTTGCAGAAATACACAGAAAATACTTAACTGGAGACTTTTCAGCAGTGAGGCTAGACAGTAGCTGCTGCAGCCGTGACATCACTTATCACTTTATCACTGAGAAACACTGTGACTTTTACAACAGTTACATTCCCTACCTGTGAAAAGCAACAGTGCAACATTACTGACAGATTTAGAGCTAATACAACTTGTGCATTTATCTGAATGTTGGTCATTTTGCTCCTCGTCATCTTCCCCTACAACAAACTGACGGGAAACCATCAATTAGTCCATAAAAACCCTGTGATTCAATTTAGACAAAACGATGGTGTCAAATAACATAAAAAGTGAAATAACCTTTAGTAAATCGATGCTAATTTAGTTTTATTTAATTTTTTTTCCCCTTGGCAGACTGAAGCCATCTCTGTGCTTGAAGACCCACTGATCCGATTTGGTGCAGCAGCCGTTTTTAACTTAAGTGTTTTTGATTTGTCTGAATTACATGATGTGAATCTGTTAAAAACTGTTGGTCAGCTCATTAACTCCAGTGAAGTTAGTATAGTAGTGGGAGAGTGTCGGCCATGTTACTGCTGCAAGAATAATTCAAGTCTTTCAAACGACACCAGGGTTCAAATGACATCTACTTTAAAATAATCTTTAATGAAAGTGATGCTGCTCATGTGTCACATTACAGATCAAACACAGTGAAGAATAAAATCGTCAGTTACGACAACGACTCAGCATCTAGAGCCACGTTCAACACGTGACGTCACATTAAGTTAAACTAACAATCGGAAAACATCCAACACGTGCAGACGCTGACAGCAACGCAACAGTTTAACGTCCTACTTTCTACTAACTCCTGGAACAAAACACAGACACGATGAACTGTAGAAAAGTTGAGCACCAACAGAAACGTGACGAACAGTGAAAGTGTGCAGCTTCAGTGAAGACGAGTTCAGGCTACGGTCTCTGCTCTAACAGAAGCTCAGATCCTATAAACTTGCAGGAAGTCACAGCCTGATGTGTCAATGCGTCGGCCAATCACATTCCTGCAACGACCCACCACTGTCTCTACCACTGTCTGACCTTTGACCTCAGCAGTGTGTCCCCACCACAGCATAGGAGGTGGACGCCTCCCTGTGGATGGTGCTGAATGGCGACAGCTCCAGCTCGGTGGTGACGCCTTCGTTGTCGGTGTCGCTGGCGGCGGTGGCGTCGTTGGACCGTGGCGGGCCACACTCGTCGCAGCAACAGCAGCAGCAGTCCAGGAAGGCCCGGCTAAACGGCTGGCACAGGCAGAACAGCAGCACTGGAGCCGCCGCGGACTTACAGAACAGCAGCAGCTGACTGACCAGCTGCAGGATGTCCAGCGTGCGAGCGGGAACACCGGCCGCCATGTACGCGCTGACGATGTTGCAGATGTTCTCCGGGATGGTGCAGAAGCCGTAGAGGATGGCGAGCGCCACGACGGCACAGTTCATCTGACTCTCCAGCTGGATCTGTTTCTTGCCACCGCGGACGCAGGCGCGCTCTGCTCGGCGGATCTTGCGAGCGGTGACGAGCGAGCTGCAGATGGTGAACAGCGTCGGCAGACAGAAGTAGCAGCCGAAGTACCACCAGAGTCTCGCGCCATCGTACGTCAGGCCCAGGACGTACAGTGTGTCCGGGAGCTCGGTGGAGATCCGCACCACACAGCGTTCACAGGGCGTCACGTCGGGCGGCTCTCCGTCCTCCATCACCAGCTGACGGATGAGCAACTCGGGTAGCGCCAGCAGCAGAGCCCCCACCCAGATGACAGCGAGCTTTGCCGTCGTCGATGCCCAGTTCTCGATCATCTCATAATACATCTGCACGTTGGAGGCGGCTCGGAAACGGTCGATGCACAGAGCGCACAGAGTGAAGGTCGTGACCCCCAGAGACACCACCTACAGACAGAGAACAGTCGTTACACACTAGACTCTTACCAAGTACAAGAGCAGCAGGTTTCTGAGTCACTGAAAAGTTAAATGCACAATGTGAACTGCTGTTGCCTGCAGGTGGCGATGGTGGTCTCTGGTCTCCAGCAGTTAGTTGTCTAATTGTTAACTGTTCAACAGCTAACAACAGGCTGGTTAGCAGAGACTGAGTGTTTTATCCTGCTGTCAAATTATAAAGTTTATTATGAGATCAGATCTGACTCATTGAGACCTGATTTAGGACAAGGATCAGAACAGGGACTAAGAGTTTACTGTACATAATCTGGTCTGACTTTTAATTATGACTTTTCCTTTGAGCAGATGTTTCCTGGTTTTAATGATCAGTAATTTATCAGTAAGTTGAACAGAAAACAAAAATCCACAGATCTGATGATAAACCGAACAGACCAAGCTGACAGAAAAACTCTTCCTCCTGAATCCTGCATCATCATCATCATGCCACAGCTAGGAACACTAGCACACAGACAGAGGATCAGAGGATATTTCATTGACTTACATTCATTACCTGCAGACTATAACAATCATCTGCTCTACCCCAAACCTAAACTATGTAACAAAAAATGTCTTCATCTTGATTTACATGGACAAGTCCCCAAAATAAGAGGAATACCTAGACCACACACACACACACACACACACACACGTGTTCAGTCTAACATTCATCTGGAAACACTGACAGGTTTCTGTCCAAAATGAAGCTGTGTTTTCTGTCACATGACTTCTTTACTTTCTACATTTAAGGTTAGGATAAAAACTTACCTTTATGATAAAGTTTACATGGACATGGAGCCTGAACCATCCTTTAGTTAAGCTGCTATAGGATTAGACTGTTGAGGAACTCTGACCATACACTGCTCCTCTTCTCTCTGTCCCTCACTCCCCTCGTCTCTGTCTCTCCCTCACACTTCATATCTTTATATCAATATCTTACATATTATTAACACTCATCTGCTCTCTCTCGCAGTTGCTCCCCCCAAATTTGACTCCTTGTTACCACTAATCACATCCTGTCAATAACTGTCAGTGTCACTGTCACTGTTTTATGGGCTTCCGGTGATTTAACACACAAACCAAATGTTTGCTGCATTTTGTTAAGACCTGAAACAGCAGCAGCTGATGTTTCTGTTTCCTGTGACTGAAACGTACCATCCACCTTCACTATTCTTGTTTTCATTAAACTGCAAGTGGATTGTGAGTGAATGATGCACAAGTAGGTGGCAACAATCTACCAACAAGCTGCTTGAAAACCACCAAACCACCAACCTACTTCACCAACCACCTACTTCAAGTTTTTGTCAGTTTTTGTTCTTATAACACTGATGTTTGTCTTCATGTTTCTGATTAGTCTGGTTTCCATTTATTTAAATTTTATACCAAATACCTGCAGACTGACTCTCTTATTCACCTCATTCTACCTATGTAACTAATAATGTAATAATAATAATAATAATCTAATGATGTAATAATTTTATTGCGTACTTCACAAATCCGATTATTCCTAATTTGTCACTGTCAATGTGTTTGAACCAGATCTGCTGCAGAATGTGAGTTTGTGTTACAAAGTAAACCCACTGACGAGTCAATTATCAGAAATTTTTACTCCCTCGTGTCAGGATAAGCCCTGAGCCCCTATCAGTCAACTACAATTAAACTGTGACTGAAAATGAAAAGCTAAAAAGAAAATAAACTGATGAGAGCCCTTTAAAAACTAACGACTGACTGATGAACACAGATCCTACAGGTTGCTGTGTTAATTTTGGGTATCAGGGTGACGCGCGGTCTCACCTCCAGGTACGGGATGATCCTGCACGTGAACTCTCCCAGCAGCCACTTGTTGGTGAGCGCGTGGAACAGCACTAGCGGCAGACAGAAGAAAATGACGATAAAGTCCCAGAGCGCAAGGTTGGCCAGCAGGGAGTTAGAGATGCTCCTCATGTAGTAGTTGTGACACACAATGCACATGAGCGACAGGTTCCCGAGGATCCCCGCGGTGAAGATCAAGACCCCGGTGATGAGCACCGCGTACGCGCGCCGCAGGCCTCCGCGGTCAACGGGTAGAACGGGTTCCTCAGCTGCCGCTGTCTGGTCCGCGGGATGAGTGGCGCGAGCGGCGTGGTGTCGGTGAATGCCGGCAGTGTGTAGTCCTCCTCCTCCAGGCCGCTGGTGTTGAGTCTGAAGGGGAGGTCTACGTCCTCCAGCGGCTCACTGCGCCTCTTTCTGTAGCGGCTCGCGCTCCGTCTCCGCCGCCGGTGGTGTCCGGTCCCCCCCGGGCTGCAGGCGGGTCCGTGCCGGGTTTGTTGAAGCACTTCTCCCGGGCTGCAGTCACCTCTCTGCGGCACGCGAACCCTCTTTTCCTCCGTGCGTAAAGCCTCCTCTCTGGGTACCTGTTGGAGTCGCTGCGCTCTATGTTGCGCGTCAGTTTTACGCACAACGCGCGGCTGCTGCTCCGTCTCCCGCAGCTTCACCGCCTCCAGCCAAGAGGCCTGCGGCCCCCCACTGTTCGCCCCGCTGAGTGTGCGCCATGCCCGGCTCTGCGCATTCCTGTCAGCGGTGGTGGATTCATAATGAGGACTGAGGGTCTTTGTTTCGTGCCAGCGGAGATGAGCCGCCACCGCCTCGCTGCACAGCCACAGACAGAGCAGCCTGAGGGGGGGCCGCGGCATCGTGAGGCTATGTCTAACGCCTGAGGAGAACCAGAATGATCCAGAACGATCTATCCATCTCTGCCCTGATGATCTCTCCACGAAAAACTTCAAACTTTACAAAAAAGCTCAGAAAAATTCCTTCATTTCCCCACACGAACAGAGTCGCAGAGTCTCTGGTGGCGCAGAGCTGCTGGACCGGTCTGGTTCTGGTGCGTCCCGGAGCGGCTCCAGTCTGGAGGCATCACCATAGAGACGGAAAACCCAGAGCGGAAAAAATATCCTACAAAGAGTTTTGGAAAGTTAACCAGCTTCAGGTTCCGCAGCAGGAAGTAGAAGAGTGGGGGCGGAGTTCTGGATCAACAACAGATCCACCGAAAAACAAACAAACCGGAGGCTCAGAGAACGGGACGGAATAGAGGACCGGAGGAGACACCGAGCTCCGTCCGAGGGAGCGGAGAGGATCCGAGAGGGGGAGGAGGAGGAGGCGGTCATCTGTCAGGACAGGAGGGGGGAGGGTCCGATAATAAAGAGAACAAATAAAACTCTGAGGTCAAAGTGGATCAGCAGCAGAAATCAAGAAGAAAACTGGTTTTTAATTCAGATCAAAAAAATTCCCAATACAAATTTTCTGTATGTAGCTAAATGATTTGTAAAGAACTATATCTCTGCAGAGCATTTAAATAGTTTTTATTTCCTCCAGTATTAATTGTGTAAATGTTTGAGTTGTGCATTATGATCAGTGTACAGTTCATATGTACATTTGATGAACTGCAGGTATTTAATGACTTTATTGTGAAATAAACCAAACTATATCCCGTCTTTAACAGACCCTCGCTACATTTAATCTGTGTCTGCGTGAAGATTAAACCTGATTCACATCAAACTGATATTACGCGGAGATAAACAAGAGCTGTCTGCCACCTCATGCTCAGACTGGGCATTACACCATTCCTCAGCTGCTCTGACCTATAACATTTAAACCAAAGACTGAGAATATTAAAGATCATGTTTATTCCACGTCAGGTCTGAACACAATACAACCAACATCTGACTTGTGTGTAGCCATCTTCCAAAGGGGGGATTCAGATATTTACAGTCGGTGGTTTTTTAACAGCAGCATTTTGAACCTGATGGCAACACAGTAAGGCCCGTGTCACACCCGCAGAGGGCACCACAGACACGTAAAAGTGTGTGTGACGATCTTCGCAAAATTTGAAGGATTTCACAGTTGACATTATGAAGTGAACGGGGTCTTTGTGTCTTTTCCAGATACTTGGAACTGTGGACTGTCATCAACACGTGTGGGTGTTTGTGTAATTACCCGTCACTGCCAGATGGAGGAGACAAAAATCCTGCAGTATTTCCAGAAAAACCGGTTTCTGGTTCTGGACTGCAGGGGTCGTTCTTCTCAACTTACCCACAGTTCAACACAGCAGTTCTCAGAACAGAACTGGTGAGAAGCAGTAAATCATCTGTTAGAGGTGGACAGTAATGAAGTACATTTACTTGAGTACTGTATTGAAGTACAATTTTTGAGTATTTGTACTTCACTTGAGTAGTATTTTTGGAAACTTATGACATTTGAAAGACATCAAAGTTTTTAATTAACTGCATTTCTGTCAAGGTTCTTGTTTTCAATTCTGAAAGTGCATGTTTTTTTCCCATCACTCTTCACGGTCTATCAGTAATTAGTAGGGTTTCATCTGTAAACTGTAACTATAAAACCAAGTCAGGTCTGGTTACTGGTGATATTGACGATATCAGATCACAGTTCTGCCTTTTCAAAAATCTTACTTGAAACATTGTTGATGTCGTAAAGTCACAAATCTCGAAGTGTAAACTGGTTTGAAGCAGGTTGGAATGTCGAATTTATTTTTCTGATCAGGCTTCATTTACAACTGTCTTCATAACAAACACGCATACATGTGTTCACACACTGAGTTGAGATGTGTCACAACACAACATGATGTTTTGTGGGGGGTGTAGTGTTAGTTATTTTTATTTTTTTGGCCCTTTTTGCCTTTACTGATAGTACAGTGAAGACAGACAGGACAGTAGGAAGAAGAGTGAGGGGAGACGCGCAGAAATGATCGTCAAAGCCGGGACTGTTATTCTTCTAAGATCTACAAGCTGTTCAGAGACATTAGGTATTGGAAATGTTGTAATAATAATGTAACAATGCGGTGAAAGAAAATGTACTTTTGAATGGATAGCTGCACCCAAAAGATCTGTCTTTGGGTGCAGCTGAATGGAAACGATTATAGTCATGCTCTAAACTGACCAGCAGATGGCGAAGCAGCACCACAGATTAGTGCTGGTGAGACTAGTGAAACATTAAAAAGTTCGATCAGTGGCGTCTGGTTGCTATCGATGCTGTGGGACAGTGTCAGAGAGGTCAGTTCTTTTTAATCTTGGGAACATTAGATTTTCTGTTTTGTTCAGCCAAAAAGCAAATACATTTTGACAACTGTATTTTGTAGTTTTTTATTTTGAAAACTTCATGAATAGGCTGTATTGCCCCCCGTTGTTCATCAGCAGCAACAATTTTATGAACAAACATTCAGTTTTACACAACAAATATAAACGGATGCAAAAAACAAACAAACATTTACAGCTGTTTCTACTGCCGGTGGTTCAGGTGGAGGCAGGTTCAGACCCTGGGTGGGTCAGTGTGGTGACAGTGCTGTGGCAGATCTGGAAGCAGGTTTGGTTCTGTCCTTTATCATCCTTCACTCGGTACGACGTCAAACACAGATCGAGCCACGGACGTTCACCTGACGACACAGTCACAAAGAGTCATGAACAAGAAAACGCTGAACACTTTTAGCACTAAACATTCTTCTCACTTCTTCCTCTTAATTTGTACAACAGGGAGAGATCAGCGCGTGATCGAGGTATTTTGAACCTAACTCCAGAATCATGAAACAGGTTTAACCTGCTACATCACCATGGTAACTAATGCAGCAGAAGGCTCCGACCAGACTTTAGGTGGCGCTGTTCACACTGAACTACTGACTTTGTCTCTTCTCGATGTTCAGTTTAGTCGTGGTTGAACAGCGCTGGTAACACAGCCCATAAACTCTGATTAAAACATGGATCATCTTTATTACATGTTGAGCTGAGCTCTAAAACTGCTTCATGTTACTGTTCAAATATATCAAACAGTGAATAAAACTCACTTTGGATGGAGAAAAGTGATCAGTATGTTGGTTTTATATAAACATTCACATCACCAGTAATGTTCTGCAGCATCTCTCAGGTTTCATTTACAGATATGCTGCTTTGTGATGTGTTTTAAACTCTTTGTAAGAACATGTTCCTCTTGTGTAAAATCAGCATCGTGCTCTGTGTGAGATGTACCCATGCTGCCCCCTGGTGGACACAGCATGTCCATAGTTTGCTGGATGCTGATTTGAGCGTCTTGATTGGCTGCTGCGTCCTCGGCCGACACACCGAAGAACATCTCCTGAGAAACAGAGAGATTTAGTTTCTCTTCCCGTTTGTTCTTTAAGTTCAGAAACACTGGAGGCACAAGACACTGCATCCGAGAACCCAACAGAAACACTTTTATCACGATTGTGTTAAAAGTTCAGTCAGGGTCTCTGATCTGATCCAGACTGAGCAGGAGGTTCAGACTCACAGCGTCTCTGTAGAGGAAGACATCCAGCGTGTCGCTGGCATCCTGCACCTCAAACTTCATCAGCAGGACAAACTGCAGCAGCTGAACGCCCAGAGCTGAGGAGCAGAGAGATGTTAACTCGAGAGATTTGTTTCAGACCTGAGGTCAGCTCAGGAATGTTTACAACCTGCTGAATCAGCAGAAAGGACAGCAGATCCTGAAGATCACACAGTCTCTGTTGAATCACTTTATTACTGATTAACACAGACTCACCCAAAGATTCAGCTCACTACGAGAAAATCTGCAAATCCTTAAATTAAAGAAATGTCTTCTTGTAGATTAAGTGACAATTAAATGTCAATAGATCCATTTCTGGAAACTTTTTCTGTTATTGAGTCTTTTTTTCTGTTGTTACAGTCATTAATGTTTTGTTTTGGAAAAAGACCAAACTAAAAACGCTGAGGTGTCAGTGTGAATGTGGCTGTTTCCTGTTTTCTCACCCTCTGCGACGACCTTCTCGTCCATCAGCTGGTCTGCGTCAGCGCTCGGCTCCCTCAACACAACCTTTGAGCAGGTTTTACACCTGAAACACAAACCAGCAGATCTTAAAGAAGACGAGGACAATTAGCAACATACTGCTCTGCTTCATCGCCGTGCTTTTATTTTGAAATATAAACAACGTTTCTGTGGGTAACGTCCCAACAGACGCAGCGATGAGGCTCAGCAGAACTGTCCATCACATGAAACACAGGATTTCTGCTCAGATGTTCATAAACAGGCGCTTTTAACATTCTACCTCAGCTTTAAAGCAACATGGAGGATAAGTCAAACACTCAGAGGAAATGCTGCTGATGAAGACAATTTCATAACAGCTGAGCCTCTGAGGCTGAACGAGAATCTTAATGTTTGTTTCCTATGTTTCCTTCACTGAGCCTCACGACTGTTTTATTGTTTGTGAGCATCATGTAATGAAAACTGTTCGTCATCACAAGTTTTACAGAGTTTTACAATTGTGATTCAAACCCGCAGCTTCAAATATTCAGTTTGAACGTTCATATGGTTCAAAATTTATCGTTAAAGGAGCTGATCCATGTTCTCGACATTGATGCTATTGTCATAAAACAAGACAACAATCGTCTGTTTAAAAAAAAAAATCATCAAGCACTTTTCCTGTTAGTCAAACATTTGAATGCAGCTCTGACCCGTAGTATCTCTTCCTGCCTCTAAACAGAAACGGAGCAGTCAGGTCGAGCAGAGTCATGTGACCTCCTGATGCCTTAACGGGGATGACGTTCTGGTATCCAGCTGCCAGTCGACATGTTTCCTCTAGAGTGGAACCTGCAGAGACAAGAGTCTCGGTCAGTGAATCGGCTTCTGTTGGCAGCTGAAAGGTCCAGGTTTTATAACAGTGAGGAGGAGTTTTACCCCTGAGGAAGATCAGCTCTTTGGTTTTGCCCTCAAACAAGAGCTGAGAGGACAAATGAACACCCAGAGTTCGGTCGGATCCTGGGGAGTCTCCGGGGACGTCAACCTCCCCAGACAGCATCCGTGGCGGGGTGGAGCAGGGTCCAGAGTCCTGGGAGGCCTCAGAGAACAGATTTGCCAGTAGCTCATCATCTGGGATGTTGAGTCTGAGGTCGGAACCAAGAGTTAGAGCTCATATGTGACAAAACTCACCGTTCACACTGATTCATCAAACTGAAAAGCCAGCAAAGACAACTTCAGAGTGACAAACATCTACATGTTCAGTTTATACCTTCAGGTTTATTTAAAACAAAACACAGAAGAAAAACTGCACAAGAAAGATTCAACAGCATTGTATTATACTGTATACTGTGTGTGTGTGTGTGTAAAACCTACAACATCATGCACTTGCTGCAGTACAGTTTCAGAGCCTGGTGGAGTCTGCGTGGCTCATAGGATCTCAGCTGGACTCTGACTCGGTGCGCTGGACCTGGACCTGATCTCTTCAGCTCAGACAGCGTCCGTGGCCGCAGGTCGTGACTGCTACTTCTCTCTGAGCAGAAACACCTCGGTTGAATTTAACACATCCTCTGATCGACACTCAGACTTAACATGTCTGGATACAGCAGCTGCTGAATCCAGATGTTAGTTTGTGTTAATGTGTTGCACCATCAACAGTCACACAGTAAGTCAAACACACTGACAGGTGACAGAGCTGTGAGTGGCACCGCTTTGTGCTGTAATAAGTTAAGTTTTTGTCTGTAAAGTCTCGTGTTTGTGAACAAATTTATTCCTGGAGTCACAGAGAAACAACAACATGATCAGACGTTTACACGGACACTGATGTCTGCGCAGACAAAGACTGTTAGAGACATTTGATGTGATAAAATGTCCACACAACATGTGAAGAAAAAGTTCATACCTGTCCTGCATGCTGCGTTCACTATTTCACCTACAAACACACAAACAGACAAATCAACACACATGGAAATGTTTTGTTCAGCTGCTGATCAGCTGGGATCTGCTGCTGACTTCACTTTCTTCTCACCCAAAAGAGATGCTGCAGTGACAAGCATATTAACAGGTCATTATGAGTTGGGGCCACATAAAACATGCTTTAGGTCTCTGGTTACCCTCTTTATTGTTCACTAAGGGGGGAATGGTGCCCTAGTTTTCCATCACCTGGACTCTTTGGATATCATCCTTTGGCCATTGGCTTTTTTTCCATTTTGTGTGAGATCAGCAGCTGATGTCGAGACCCCTGTCACATCTGGATCTTTCAACAGCATATATCAGGCTAGACATGTCTGTCAGTGATCTGAACAGTGACTCGGCCAACGGCTTACTGGCTGGGGGTGGCTAGAGTCTGAATCCAGAATCATTAGTACATTTTATATGTTCTTAAATATTTTGTACATATTTCCTGTATTTTCTTATTATATCTGCATAAAGAAAGTGAGAGGAAATTATGTATGGTCTTTACAGCACTGCTAAAACTACTTTTACACAGTACTGAATACTAATTTTACAATACTAATCTTTTTAGAAGACTTAAGTGGAGTGGAAAAGATATTAAGAGGGTCACTCCACATGGTAAATACAACAGCAACATCCATGTCTGAAAACGACCAAACTGTATAAACTTGAATGTTGAAATACTTTAAAAAACATGATAGATTTTCAACACATACAATAAGTTAACATTAAATAAGGATTAGCTTATTATATCAAGTAACATGAGTCGCATTTAAAAAGCAGTTTAACAGAAGCAGTTGTGTGCACTGTGTTTTTAAAACAGCAGGGTTTATATACATGTCACTGCTGATTGGATAAAACCTTAATACCTCTCAAAAAACACAGGAGAAAACATATCTACGAGGCTGTTGCACACCAAAAAGTGTAGCAAGATGGTGGAAAACATTCTGAGATTGAACCTGACCGAGACGTCAGAGTTCGTCTCATACCTGGAGACTGCGGCGGCGTGCACCACACGTCCAGCAGCTCTGCGTCGGACAGCTCAGAGACGTCGCTGCTGTTGTCGTCAGAGAAGGCCTGAAGGACACTGTAGATACATCAAACAGAGGAGGGTGACAGTGATGACACACCTGGTTTTGATCTGAATAAACAGACACCGATCTCATACCTCTTCAGCTTCTGGACATCGGAGCTGTCTTCTGGAAGCACCCTGATGCCTCTGCCGTACGCTGTCCCACCATGTAGGTGAAACGCCAGGTGATCCATCTCCTCTGCTTGGCTGCTGGTCAGACCTGGGATCTTAGAAGATGCTGGAATCGCTCGCAGGTTGTAGATCCTCAGGAAGTCTCCAGGCTGATGAAACAAATACACAAATACAACAGTTCAATGAAATAAAATCTGACTGCGTCACATCACAGACACCGCCACACAACGTGAGTTATCCCTGCAATGACAACACGATCTGCAGTCGTGTCCTCAGTGACTCGATCACTGAAGATGATCATAACGACACACTGAACCATCTGTTAAATGTGCTGGGAAACCATGAGACATTAACTAATACACTGCACACGTTTAATCTCTTCTCAATATAAAAGTAATGACTGAAACAATTTAATGTCTTTTTCTGGTCAGAGATGTGGACTCTATCAGCCAGCATGTGGCGATGTTGCACCAACATTATATTCGGCGTTGACGGTGAATCACAGGGTTTGTCATTTGTCATTTCTCCCTCCGTCAGCTCGTCATCACATCAAGCCTGCAGCTTCATCATCATCAACACTTCACTGAACAAGTGACGGGATTCACCCTGAAATTTCTCTGAGGCTTTAAAAGGTTTTTATGTGGCAGAGTTTAGTCGACAAGACTCTGATAGAAATTTACATCCGACCTGAAACTACACAGCGGGAGGAAGAGACTCCTCTGATCGTTAAATCCATTTACTGCGCTTACTGAGTGAAGTTTGAGTCAGTGTCAGGAGGATTAACAGATTATCTCCTGAGGCCTCTTCGCCTCTCAGCATCCACATATCAACCACAGAGGAACTGGGAGGACTGGAGCTGCCGTTTTATCACCATCTGGAATGATTTCACACTGATGGATCAAACTCTGAAACCAGTGCACCAGAGGCTCTGTCGCTCACAACAGAAGCAACAAATTCACTTAGTTTAACTCTCCTCAGTGTCCTGGATTTTTGAACAGGAGATTTAAGTTAAGAAATAGTTGGAAAAGATGATTATTTAGACATAAACATTAATGTGCCTTAATCTGTCTGTTAAAAGGCGACTTTCGTGTTTGCACCATGTTGGAAATGTGATGCTACCCCCAAGTGGCAAAAAACACATTAAAGCCAACACAAAGGTGTTGGATTTCTGAACAGGACTGAAGTGATTTGCACTAAACTTGCAGAGAGAGGGGTCAGACACAAACTAATTACTGTTCGTTACAGATCCAGCTCATTCACTCTACTAAACATTGACAATTTCTTATGTTTTCATCAATTTCTATAAGTTTGAGGATTCTGGTGCAGATCCACATTATAATCCTGATCTGACTTTTTAAAGGTGTTTGCATAAGCTCTGCTGAGTTGAAATTCAGAGCAAAGATGCTCTGAATTTGAGTGAGTGGGTGCAAAGTGATGAATTTACTGATCTCTAGGTGGCGCACACCTCAAACATCACTGTAACCTCACAGCACTTTCAGCCTCAGCCAGTCAGAATATTCTGACCCCTGTAGGAGCAGTAACTTCACTTTCCCTGAAGTTAAACCGAAGCAGCAGAAGCTCCTGTCTCTTTGAGTATGCTGCTCAGTACGAAGGTAAACATCTTATTTGAATATGAATCACAGTTAAGATAATATAAATCCCACTGAGGCAGAAAGTAAACAATGAGACTGGAGTTCTCCCAGACTAATCTCAGACCTGGAAGCAGGTCTATTTAGCAGAAGCAGACAAAAGGAAACAGCTGTTAACTTCTCTGTACTTCAACAGTTTTTCAATCAGAGTTCCTTTCGCCAAAGTCTGAGTTACACACAAATCACACAGACCAACACTGGAGAGACACTGGACACCAGCTGGAATCAGTGAATGCTTTACAAAGCCCCAATCCAGGTCAGAGACCTAGTCCAGTTTACTGTCTGTCTCGCATATTAAACCTCCTGAGTCTTCAGAGGCTGTAATCACAACCAGCAGCACCGTGTTTAGATCAGACTATCTGTCCAGAGGACCAGGACCAGCCTGACAACTGGGACCAGACTGATGACCAGAACCAGACTGAGGACCAAGACCAGTTTGCAAATACTGCAGCTCTGATACCCCTGATGGAGTTGTCCATCTTTGTTCAGATAGGTGAACAATTGAACAGAACATCAGGTTAGTGTTTTGTTAAAGTGACATGATGAAGATAAAATCTTCCTCGGGTTCATGTAGAGACACTAACAGGTAACAGGGTATAACAGCCACATTATCACTGTAAGCATGTGCAGGCACCGGGGCGTTCAGTGGCCGTAGGACAGAGCACATTCCCCTCAGCTTCTCCTGCAAACAGACGTTTCTGTTTAAACGGGCCGAGGACGCAGGAGGGAGTTAGACCCTGATCTGTATGAAAACTGAACCCTCCTCCATCCACCTGCCGCTCGGCAGCTCAGACGCTGCCGTCTCATAGTGTTAGTGCTGCTTGGCTGCTCAACGAGAAGGAGATTCCTTAAAATTCAACAGATTGCTCGGGGCTTCCACGGCTTCTCGTCAAGCTGAGGCTCAAAAAAACAGCCAAAAAAAAAAAAAAAAACTTATCCCCACGCTGAGAAGAAGAAACACTCATTTCACATGGGGATCTTTAAGGTGCAGCAGGAAATGGGATTTAAAAGCCAGACAAACTCAACGGGGTGAGGAGACAGACTTGAATAAATTCACTAAATTTCAGGATAAATACCTCAACTATACTCTAAGGAACAAAACAGGGAATGAGAAGAGAATCTTTTCAGCACCGATATCAGTTATTAATTAATCACTTCTCCTCTGCAGACACTGTCTATGTTATCACCATTGTTTTCCTTATTCACCACAAATCACCTGCACAAGTCGAGTTCTAATCCTTAAATAATAATTAAGTAATCCCTAAAGGACACAGATTATTTGTTTCCTGAGTTGCCATTAGAGACATTTGTACATACATCACTGATATTTCCATCACTGCACCAGCAGTACCTGGAGATGATTGGACCATCCTGTTCTCATGCCAAAGATTTTGTTCAAATAGATTTTAATCTCAGGGTTAGGGTCAGATGGTCTGGATGTTTGGACGTGACTGAACATGACTGAACCATAGGTTTGTGTCCACTTTTCAGGTTTTGTGTATTCGTCAAACTGCAGACTTGGAGCGTTTTATCCTCCACGAACATAATGTTGTTTTCTGGTCCAAAGGAACAGACTGACAATCTGAAATAATGGAAAACAAAATCTGTTCGTCAGATCAGACCTCACACCCCCGCACTCTCATACAGAGATGAATCTGTCCAAAGCTGTATCATGTGAATAACTGATCAGTTGGGGGGTGCGGTGTAATGAAGCGTGGTGTGGACGTCTTGCCAGCAGAGGCAGCGTTTCTGTCGCGCTCGCTTGTTTTTCCTTCAGGGGGCATTCAAGCCTTCAAGCTGATGTGAGCTCTCATTTCCTTTCGAAGCTGTGTTCACTAAACAGGAAACAGCATGAGAGTAAAGAGCTTTCTGCATCGGAGCGTAACCCCCAAAAAACATTCAGTGACCTGGAGATGTGCATTTGGTGGAGCGTGAGCTGTAAAACTGAGATAATGAGCAGAAGCTGTTGAAGCTGAACGCTCACTGAGGACACCACCAGGTCAACGTGAACATGACAATCAACGTCTCAGACTTCATCTGAGGATGTTTCAGCCACTGATACGTTCAGTCTCAGTCTAAACCTCCTGGATCAGTGGACTGAGTCCAACCATCAAATCCAGTCTGAGCACTGACCCTGGTTCAGCCTTTGCACTGGACATACAAAGTGAAGTGATTCTCAGGAAAAACACCAAGTATCTGTAAATGAGCAGCGACAGTGTTGGTCCAGAAGGAAATCTCTGACAGTAACTCAGGAGAAGTCAGGATCAACTGAGTCATTAGGTTTCATCATCTGGGAACCATGAATATTATATTATTATTATTATTATTATTACTTACTCTCGTCTGACTGACCCACACTGACACTCAGGACTAACAGATTGATGGAGAGAGACAGACAGAGACAGACACATGGAGTCAAATGCTGGAAACTGATCAGAGGAGTAAAAACCAGTTCATCAGAAGATTGTGAGTTCAGCTCTGTCATCGTGAGTTCATCTGAAAAGGTCTGAAACATGTTTTCATATGAGGTGAGACCACCACCACCTCCTCCCTTTACGATGAACGACTACAGTGAGCGGCAATAAATTCTGACTCGGCTGCACCTTTTCCCCCAATAGCACATTCAACTATTAATAATAAAACCTGACAAGACCTATGTGTTTAGACTTTTCGATTAAGATTATTAAGAAAGTTTGAATGCAGAAACCTGCAGAGCTTATACACATTGTTATCTGATAATGTGTCTGCTGCAGATGTGAAGCTGGTTTACGTTGGCTGAGTGAACAAACACTTGAACATATGAATGGACACATGAACATGTGACATCGAAGCTGAAGCTGCTTCATTATGTTCAGAGGATGAACAGCAGCTGTAACAACCAGGCTCAGTGTGTTACTGTGGAGAAACAGGCTCAGCTTCCTGCTCTTCATCTCCACAAACAGTGGAAGCGCTGGTGATGATGAAGGTGACAGACTGACAGCTCAGTCACATCCAACTGCTTTCATTCAGCTGCACAAGGTTTCTGCTTTTAAACAAACACCTTCATGTTTTATTATCAGTGTGTTTTCACTAACGGAATCGGTGATGGAGGAGGCAGCGCACACACTGACTGCCTCCTCCTCCTCGCTCTCTTCATCATAATGGGTTCTTTCTCTCATAATGGCCTTCTCCTCACAGAAACGCCTCAGTCGATTTCACACAGTATCAGCGATGATTCACCAGAGGAGCCCGGTAATTGGTGGAAATCTTCCTGTTCAAACACTCTTCAGTGGAAGCGCTCTGTGTCACAGTGTCTGAGTGTCTGAGCTGAATGACTGACGTTTGTCAAAAGAAACTAAACACAATCACAGAGACAGTTTACTGGTGATGAATCATTGTGACTGTACTGAAGCTGGAGGAGTTTAAATGGATCGGTGTTGATGTGACCGTGTTAACCTCCTGTCATGTGATCACAGACCTCTGACAGGTCACGGGGGTGAGAAAAGACACATGAACAGTCGCTCACACGAGGAAACATGATCATCTGATCATCGTGATCTGTAACACAGAAGCTGTGTCCTTCAGAAGACTTGGTCTATGGCCATCAGTCCACCAGATGGCCTAGCCTACAGAGAATTTGATATTTATGTTAGTTATGTATTTATGATACTGATTAAGATGAATTTTTAAAGTTTGCCACTACTACAAGAAAGAATTCAGCTACGTTTTATGTATGGCAGATAAAATGTAATTTATTTCCTTGCACTCCTCCTCACTGCTCCTACTACTCAGCTTTAACCAAACGTTCAATTCATCCAACCGTTGTAGTCTTCACAGTTCAGAAAAAGAAACCTGGAACCTGGAACCTGGAAGGACGAGCTGAAGACCGGAGAAAAACAGCGGAAATCAGGGATGAGTTTACCGCAGCTCTGCAGGCATCAGGAGAACGGTTTATAAAAAAAAAAAAAAAAAAAAAAAAGACATATCCTTGCAACAACAGAATCTAAATGTAACCTAATCTTAATTTAATCTTAACACCTGAGCTGCGAGTTTTCACACACCTCAAACAGAAACTCAGCTCAAACAGTCTCTCATTTACACCTCAGCCTCATGGTGTCTGTGCTTCCTCTCCCTGGTTTTTTCTCTGTTGTTATTAATATCTCAGTTCACATTGATGTCATCAGTACGTATGTAACTACAGAACTGAGATCACAGGATGACACTGTCTCTCAGGAAACATATCACTCCCTCTGTCTCTTTGTTCTTAACTAATATTCACACAATCAGACGTCTGATGGATCAAACCCTGAAACATCTGACACTCGTCAATAAACCTGACGTCCAAAAAAAACTGGTCCTGTGGATACTCCAAACAGCTGATTCTTAACATGACTGGTCCTGTACCAGCATACAACCCAAAACCTGATCATGAACTGGATTCCTGTTCTCTGTATCACTCGAGAAACACTGGAACCCTGGGAACAAACTGCCTTGTTTAATGTGAATATCTTGGATGTAATTTCTGGAAATAGCCTGATCCCACGGTGTAATTTAAGCAGCTCTCAGCCCTCAGGTCCAGGTTCTGATGTTTTTTATGTGTTTGTAACATTTGACCGAGCTGCGTTTAAACAGTGACCTCACTTACTAACTAACCGTCGGGCTCAGCTGAGTCCTGTGCTGGTGAAGCGTATTAAAAGCGTTTAGATGTGGTTAAAGGTGGTGCTGTGTAATCACCCGACTCTGTCTGATTGTATTTGAGATGTTTAACGGCTGCAGGGCTGATAGTGGATGTGGGGGTCACAAGGACACAGTGGAGATCCGGTCCTTGCTGTAAAAACTGTATAACGACCCCAGCTCGGCCTCTCAGGCTTTTACCGCCTCTGTAACAACGACTGACAGATGATCACTGCACGGCCTCATTATGACAATTTAGAAAAAAAAATTAGCTTCACGCAGACAAAGACTCCGGTTTAATAAATGATTGGTAAATGAAGCAAACTAAAGAATAACAGTCTTTTTTTTTTTTTATCAACATAAAAGTATAAATTCACCAATAAAGTCTCCACAGGAAGAAACTGCTGATGTTTCTGGAGCAACCTCATTAACTCAGTGTTTAACATACGTGTAGAAAACTTAAATCAACCCAGTGTCTGAACAGATCATGTTTCAGTAAAATCACTGTTTTCTTTAACACCCATAGGATTAGTAGTTGTAACATTTTATTTCCTATCATTATTACAGTCTGTTCTGTTGACTCTGCTTCCTCTGACAAACTACATGACACTACATGAGCAGCTGCCTGGAAACACTTAAGACTCACAATCAAAAGCTTTCCTGTGAATCAGAAGCAAACAGTGTGTGGGTCTGTATGAAAAAAAACAAACACTGGATGCAGGTTTTGGTGGCTGCCATACACCACCACTGTGAACCACTATACTGCAGAGGAAGATAATGCTGCAGGCAATAAACAACCTTTGTGTTGGTTTCTGTCAGATTTAACAGCGCCCATCATCTGCAGTGTCTCATGTTGTTCTTTACATTCAGCCTGTTGCGACTGTTGTTTTTCTCAGACCTCCTCACAGCTCCTCACCTCCATCAAAAGCTGCACTAACTGAAAGGTCTCTGCTGTGTATGTTTGGGGTTAGTGGACTGATCCAGGATCATCACCCTTTGCTTAGAAACAATACAAAACAATGAATCCTCATGTACTTTATTTACTAAGATGATGAAAAGAAGCAGCTTGTCAAACAAACCATCGCAGGTTGTCCAGTGAAATCAATTGTTGCTGGTGTCTGTCACATCACTGTAAACTCAGTCTCTGGTTTTCAGACAGAGGAATTAGCTGCTGATGGGTTTTGGGTGGTGTTTATGTAGTCATGATGACAGTCTTACATGTCAGTGCAGCCAAATGAGCAACAGATGTCACCGCAGCAGCCGTGTTGGGTCACGACTGGGATCATTGGTGATCATCTAGGCTGCGACACAGAATCAAAACAAAATTCATTGAGTTCATAGTTAATTCATTGAGAACATATTAACAGCTGCTTGAACACAAAATCCTGACTCCATGAAATTTGTGTGTTTGCTGTTGTACACGAGCTGGTTAGCTCAGGCTAACATCAGCTCTCCTGGTTCCCTAGGATACCCAACATGATGGATTAATAGATCAGAAACAGAACAAACGGTGTCACTGTATTTTATCTGCTTTTATCAGCCATTACTTCTGGACCCGACATATGGTCTGACAGATGCTGGATTCCCTTCCTGTTTCAGACTATTCTCTGTGTTGTTTCCTGTCAGTTCACAGAGCTTTTACCAGTGTTTTACATTGATTCTGGTTTGTTGTCTACATGACATCAGGCCATTAATGTTGCTGTCTCTGCGTCAGCTGGACTGACACACTGTGAAGGAATTTTCTCTCTATTTTAGAGAAAAAAGAAGAAAAGAAAGATAGAAAAAAAAATAAAGGAAAAACATTCAAAGATAAATAAAATAATCCTTCGTCTCAGCACCAAGACATACATAGATGTTTTCTAACTCACATTCTCTGCTGCAGCCTGCAGATCAGAAACTCATGAAACTGGGAGCGTTTGGTATCTCTGACAGAGATGTTCAAACAAACTCAGTTTCTGCTGAGAGCTGAGCCAAAGCCCAAAACACCAAACCTCCAGCTCACAAACATCTGAGACCTGAGGCTGTGGAGATCTGAGGCTGTTTTAAACTTTCACTCACGTTCTCAAATCGAGTTCCTCTACAAGAAAAACGTCTGAGTCAAAGTCTGGCAGGAGTGTCGAGGCCATGCAGTCAACACTGT
This sequence comes from Polydactylus sextarius, assembly GCA_016801845.1. Lineage (NCBI taxonomy): Eukaryota > Metazoa > Chordata > Actinopteri > Polynemidae > Polydactylus > Polydactylus sextarius. The sequence continues at coordinate 13,289,999 of CM028921.1, read as the reverse complement.
TACAACACAGCAAGTGAAGCAACAAAAGGAAAAAGCAGTGAAACTGCTCAGAGGTCAACTCAGACTCAATTATCCTTAAATACACTGTGTAGAATTGGATCTGCACTATAGCAGGAGAGAAAGTCTTCATCACTGTGGTTCAGTGCTGGTGATAATTACAGAAAGGACATCGTACCCAACAGGTAGTTGGTGCTTTCTGCTCTGTCACAATGACATGACATGAGACTTGGTTAAAGAGCTCAATGTACAGAATCAAACTGGTGCAGGCTTTTGAGGCCAAGACAGATTTTAGATCAAAACAAAACCCTGACGTGGATCTATGATCTGATATCTTTCTACGTAGGCTGTTACAGATGGTTGGTTCATCTTAAGTGGAAATAACTGCTCAACATATATGCAGATACTCTGAGATGTTCTGTTCTTTCTACGGCCCACGTTCTGTTCCTCCGGCAAGTCTGCAGCAAGTCCGTTCTGTACATTTACTTTTTAAACCTGCTGGCAAACAGAACCAGACACAAGAGGAGGTGACAAACTGATGAGATGAAAACTGAGTAAACGCACCTTTTAAAAGTCATTATTTAGACATACAAAGCTGAAACTAACAACTGATGGAGAGGAAGGAAATCAACCCAAAACCTGATGGCATAACAGGAGCAATTGTCAAAATTACAGTTAACACATAGATATACAGCGTGATGTGGCTGTGAACATCTGCTGCTGGGGTTTAACACCTGAGCAGGTACAGGAGAAAGTTTGACGCTCATCTCCCAGAGTCTGAGTTAAATGCAGTGAAATAAATCTGTTCACTGTGTTTTATAGTCTGGTGTCAGTGTGGACAGTACTAAACCATGATATGACATTAACCTGTCTGGCAAACAGAAGACAGACAGCAAGATTGCCTGCTATCTGTTGGCAACAGGCTGGGGAGCAGATACTGAACATTTTATCTCGCTGTCAGTCTATTCAGTTTATTCAAAGTGGATTGGACTCACTGAGACCTGATCTATGATCTTAGGAGCAGCAGAGACTTTTCTGAGACCAGGGACCATATTCACAAAGATCATCAGAGTCTCTCAGAGAGCTACTAACTTAGCCTAAAAAAATCCTAGCAGGGAAACTTAGCTTAAGAGTGACTGAGGAAGTTTCTGAGAGCAACTCCGATCAAGGAGACAGAAACTTTTATCTTAGTGAGGATGTGTGGTTGACCCTGTTGCAAGGTGACGCAGTCTTCTAAATGCTGTGATTGGTCGTTACAAAAAGGAAAAAAAAAAAAAAACAATAAACAAAAACAAATGCATTCCTAGTAATGAATGGACAGTGAAATCAAGCGATCATAGAACTTAGATTGTATTAAGAAATGTTTAATGGTGAAAATCATTTTATGTCGTGATGAAGAAACTCAGCAAAATAAAATGAATTGTTACACAGCTCATTGTTCACATGCTGATTATTATACTGATTTACTTATTGTTGTTTACTCGCCATGCTGGTAATTTTCCTACTTAATCTATGTGATATTAATGGTGGACGCAGACTCAGCTGTCAGTTACTGTGATTGCTGGTGTTCAGTGCTTTGATTTGGCAGAACTATCAAAACAACAAACAAAACGGAGAAAAAAAGAACAAGAAAGCCGGTAGCATCTTATTAAATCACTGTTGTTCAATATATGAAGAATATCTCTCCTTCCTCTCTGTCTTTCCTCCATCTTCCCTGTTTAAGACTCTTAGGCTTCTTAAAAGTCTTTAGTCTTAGGATTCTTTGTTAAAAAAAAAAAAAAGGGGGGGGCCAAGGAGTCTAAAAAAACCCCTCACTTTTCACTGTTTAACAGAAGTTTTCAAACATTCAATGCTGACTGACATTTAACTCAAACAGCTGACATTTTATCATTAATGAGAAAAACTATTACAGCGCAAACAAAATCCATGTTGAACATCAATGAATCTCAGCACTCTAACAGTCTAATGTCACCTCTGTGACACTGACCCAGAGGAGAAACGTCTTCATGAGTCCCTCACAAAGGTTTTTATGTTCTTGGGAATGTTCCTGTCAAAGATAAAAACCTAAAAAAATGACGGATACAGCAAATAATCTGTAAGTAAATAGGGTTGTTCATCTTAATTTAGCATTTGATGGCTCAAAGTAAAAGTAGACATCTTCTAATTTATCACAGCACACAGCTCCACATGCTCAGAGTAAAAACAGGACAATCGAGACGTAAAGACCATCAAACACAGTGAGAGGATCCGTACATTCAGTCACATTCAACTGAGCAGAGAAACAAACACATGCAACTGATTCGAAGAGCGTCATCCATCATCACTGCAGGTTCACACACGCTGACTGTGTTGTTCTGACTGATTCCTCTCAGAGAGCAGCGTGAGAGTCAAATCATAACGTCTCAGCCCATTTTATTCATCATTTTCACAGATCCCTTGTGATATAGAAGAAAAGACCAATGTACAGGTTCTGTGCTCTTTCTGCTCTCAGCAATTGACTTATGGCAAACATGAGCCTTTGACTAATGAAATCTGTCCCCGGTTGATGACATCACATGTTTTTACCATTTCTCCACCCATATCCTTCACCTCTGATTCAGTAAATATTGTGAATCATCAGCTGAGGAAACAAAGATCTGCCCTCAGACTCTGACAGAGGTTCAAACCTCGTCAAGGCTGCAGAAGCACAAACATTTCACTTTCTGCTGTGAAGAGAAAAGATAAATATCATGGTCAGTGCATGAACTCACTGTTCACCGCAGTCTGTGTCAGAGAACAGACTCAGAGAGGAATTATGAGGAGGAGAGATTGAACAGAGACAGTTCTCACGGGATCAGTTCCATTGTTTGTTTGTTTTTTACATTTCTACCATGATTTGGATGATGTAAATACCAAAACCATGTCTCAGAAGTGAACAAAGCAAAAGCTAAACAACAGCAGAGAAGAGATCAGGGACCAGAACTGGTTTCTGCTGCCGAGACCTTCACACCAGCAACCTCCACGCTGATGACAACATGATCAATGCCAACACTGTTGGCATCAGCGCTGGCGTCCGCCAACAACATCAACACCGACAGCCTCTTAATAAAAAGCACTACAGATGGTTGTATAGAGGTGATTTAGAAACTTTACCTGATATATATCTACAACACAACCAACACAGACAAGTGAACAATGCTACAAAAACACAGCTGTATCATCAGTCTTTTTAAATGTACACACTGAGCACTGAGACTGTGTTTGTGTCTTATAACAGGTGAGTAAGGTGCTGTAACTCTGAACTGTAGCATCACGATGACCTCTGACCTTCAGCTGCCTGGCGAACTCCACGTGGTTGTCATAGACGAGGACGTTGGCGATGAGCTTCTCCTTCTGCGCGGAAAAGGACGACGGTCCCTCTGTGACGCCCGGCTCCACCATCACCTTCAGCAGAGTGCGAGGACACCTGGTGCCGTCCCACACCTGAAACAACAGAGACGAAGACAGAGGGCAGAGGGGATGAGCATGTGCTGACCAGCGCAGACACTCGCTGAGGACGCTGGGTTCAGCAGCGAGTCCGGTTCACGGTGTCATCAGACACAGTTGCTACTGCTGCAGCATTTTACAGCACAAACACCAACAGTCTCTCTTTCTCCGTATGTTCCTATATGTACAACACACAGTGACTCACGGACAGAGACATCTGACTGGACAGATGTCATCACACACATCAGAGAATGTGGCTTTATTTCAGTGGTGTAAAATCTGTTCATTCATCAAAAACACAAAAACAAAACTGCTCACTGCTGTTTTCACACTGCGGGTCCAGATTCTCTGTACATCATCACTGAAGCAGTGCCGTTACCTACATTTGTGTAAAGCTTAATAATGTGGCTATATGCCACCACATTGAATTAGGAAAGCACTAATAAGGGACGACTAGTGACTCATCTAATCACTAAAGACACCAGTGATTATCCTGATTAAATAAATGTTCAGTTACTGAAACCTTTGCGACTCTGTGACTCCATCTTTAATCACAATTTCACTGTAGTGTCTCTGTTCGGTTGTGAAGGCTCAAACTTTCTTTTTCCGCCTCTATTTTATTTTAGCCACTGAGCTGCTTCTTTCTTCTGAAACCAGTTATATTTCATGTTACATCCAGCTGATGTAGAATGAAGCAGCTGATAACAGGAACACTGACAATGATCTGAGACGTTAAAATTTATTCTTCCCCCAAAACTCTTGCGTTGTGATTTGGACGCTGTCCGATCCGGGTGTTTGTGGTGTGGCATCAGGCGTTTCAGCGTCAGACATCAGTGGACTGGCAGCAGACCAGCGCTCACTGCCAAACCCTGCTCACATTTATCTCTTCCATCAGCCTCACTGGCAGGAAACCAGCCGTCGCTTACGGCCTCATTTCTGTTCTGAAAACTGAGGTGGCAGAAGACGGATGAAGACTGAAGAAAAACGGCTCCATCATTCCGCACAGAACCAAGAGTTACTACCTCGGGTCGTGGTTCAAATCCAAACTCAGGACTGACATAGACCAGCAGCAGAAAAACCATTAAATCTGTGGCATCCACCAAGAGAACCAGCAGCAGGTGAGTGAGGGTCATACAGATGAGATATGACCCGACAGGAAACAGCCTCCAGGAAAACTTCACTGTTAAAGTCGTGTTGCTTAATGTTTAATTTGACCTGCAGCATTTTACTACAATGATGCTGTCACATGATGAAACCTCGGAGACACTGACTCAAGTCAAGTGTTTACAGTTGCCTTGAAAATGAGAAGTGGTCTCATTAGATAGACTCTGAATCTGTATCTGTGTCTGCTCCTCATACATTCACGTCACAGCGTAAATATGTATTTTATGTTCGATAAAAACAGGTTGTGGTTCAGTTGAAGGAAAACAGACTTTGACATAAAACACACTCTTGCAGTTTGAAAAGTTCACTGTTTATAAAAGCGAAAATTATAAAATCTTGATTTCTAAACATGATGACCGAGGCAGAAATAAAGGAGCTGAGGATAAATAAATTGTGCTGTTTGTGTCTTTGAGAGCACAAAAAACTTGTCTCTGGGTAACTTCACATTAGAGCATTGAAAGTGCACTGGAACTTTTACTCTCCTGTTTCTATTTGTCACTTTATCTTTATTTTGTTTATAATTTACTCACCTACTTATCTTAATTTGATGCTTGTTATGTTTCACGTAAAGCTCATTGAACTGCCTAGTTGTTGAACTTGCCTTGAACTATTTTCAAGGACAGAACGAGTTCTCAGACTAAACTGTCATTTGTCAGCCTCTAACATAACCCACCACAGGGTGTCAGCAGTGAGCAGCTCTCCTGCAGGTGTCTTACCCTCAGCAGGGTGCAGGTGGAGTCGATGGGGGCTTTGGCGAGCAGCTGGCAGGTCAGGTCGAAGTAAGCTCTGGGCTGAACGGCAGACAGTGACAGTGAGGGAGGCGGGGGAAGCAATGTCTGACCAGCTGCCCAGGACCTCAGCTCCTCCACCCTCCGATGGTCGTCCTGGTCGAATTTAAACGAGCGGCTGGACGTTCGTGGCTCCATAGCTCCACCCGCTACCCCGTCAAACGTCACCGCAGAAAAGCCAAAGGTGTTGATGAGCGTGATGGTATCGTTGAAGAACTTGGTCTGTGGAGAGACGAGGGGTCATTATCGCTGATCTGTCTCCGGTGACAGATGATGTAACGAGGCAGGACCTTGACTCTGTGCAGGCGAACGATGTCTCCGATCTGAAAGATCTTGGGATGATCCTCCAGATTCTCACAGAAAACGTTGCAGCTGATTTTCTGGTTGGACTGATCAGTGATCTTCAGACAGGAGCAGTAGTCTGTGGAAAGAGAAACAAACCTGACATCAGAGAAAGAAACGTGAAGACTGAAGAGAGTTTGATGTAGAAAAACAAAACTTTAGACTATGATAATGAAAAGCACTTGGAAAACATCTCTGAGCTAAGGCTGAAACATTTAGGGTAAGAAGCCCAACCACCAGAATACTGCAATTATAACATACTGTTCAATGTTTTTAGTAGAGGTAAAGTAAAGTTCTTTCCTGATACTTTTTTAGCCATGCAGCCATGTGATGTGGCAGCTGCTGCACCACACTCTTTACATGTCAACTTCTTTTCACGAAGATCCGTTTTCTCTGAGCTGAAATATCCCAAATCATCAAGTGCTGCTGTCGTTTGGGACCAACTCTGACAGTTGGTGACATGTTTTCGTTCAACTTCACCTGTTGTTGAAGGTGGACACACAGAGGCCTCGGCTCCATCTGATTGGCCATACCACTTTAACAGCAGGCGCGAGCAGGACTGTCACACGAGGATGACGACAGGATGAATTTGTAAAACACGATTGTTTCAAATGGGGCAGATGCTCTGTATAATTATCCTACACTTAACATCTCAGTCTGTGTTCTTTTCCTTGACTTTGACTTGAAATCTATGAATCGTTCAGTCCTGTTTAACCCAAATAATTGAACTCGGATTATATTAAAGATTAATTACAGATGCACTGAGCTGCTGTTTTTGGTAGCGTTTATGATCAACACAGCCAGCAGGGGGCGGTCCAGATGTCACATTATCCATCTTTATATCCAGTGTGTCCAAGTGAGTCTGACCAGATGGATCTCTGTTTAAACTCGTGCTCCGAGCATCCATGCAGATGATGAAGACGAAGAGTTCACACACACTGTTCATGGCGGTGTGTGTCCTTAAAACACAACTGAACTCTGGCGTTCATCATCTCATCTCCATCGAGGACCACCTTGTGCTCATCTTTCTCCTCACACTGACTTCAGCTGCAGTGTATCACCACGGTCGCAACATAAATAACTGAATCCTGCTGTGCAGCTTCCTGTGTGATGTTGACAAGTGACGCTTTTAAAGCAGCAGCCTGTTCAGTGTATTATTACCATCAGCACATGAACTGAAACACATCTGTCCTGCTGCTCTCAGCTCCTCCCTGGGTGAGTTACACAGTAATCACGGACATTTTCATCTGAAATAAACTGTGTGTGTGTGTGTGTGTGTGTGTGTATGTTTAACCAGTGTGTGTCAGAGCAGCTGAATCTGTTTTCAGTCTGAAAACAAGTGATGGTACACAATATTAATACAATATTATTACTAGGGCTGTAATCAACCAAAGAAATTCTTAGTCAACTAAAGCCCAGAAATTTCGACAAAAAATTATTATTTATTTTGCACTGATTATTTTCTATTTTGCACTGGCTGCCAGACACAGGGAGAACATGTAAACTCCACACAGAAAGACCCTGCCCGACCCAGGAGTGAAAGCCAGGACCTTCTTGCTGTGAGGCAACAGCGCTAACCTCCATACCACCGTGCTGCCCTTTCTAAAAGTTTTTACATTAAGACTTTTACCCATGACGTCAAATGTTAACAATGTTTAGTTATTGTGACTCTGTCCCCTTGTCCTCTCAGACTGACCTGTCCCTCGGCTCTTGAAGGGCTGTTTGAAGAAGACCACCACTCCATACACGTTGACCACAGTTCCTGCCTTCAGCTCGTCCAGTCCAGTGTACGTGTATTTAGGAAGCTTGGACCTGGAGACCTGAGGACAAACGGCAGCTGAAGTTAACTCTGTGATCCAGACGGACACAGTAACATGTTTAACATTAAACTAGTTTTAGCGGATGAGTGTGGCCGTCCCTCCTATTTACACATTTCACATTTGTGAATGTTTATGTCCGGACGTGATCAACCTGGATCAACTCAAAGAAGAAACGAGGGAATGATGAAGTCTGATGGTGTTTGTTCCAGACTAAACAGCTGCTAATGTTGGCTACGAAACAGAAACATCTAAACATCTAAAACGAGCAGCTTTTAATAATAGAAGTGTTTTAATGTAAAATCAGTAATTGGCCTCTAAATTGTTCAATGCAAAAAAAAGTTTTAGACATTTATCAGCACCTTCTGTTGAGCTGAAGTTTAAAACACTCAAGAATACAATTAATCATCTTTACATCTCTGGTCATTCTCCTTCGTCCAGGTCATGATGTTGTGAAGGTGTTGAGTCTTAATCTGAGAGTCTTCCTCAGTTCTCATAGAGAGCGGCAGGTTTATAGAGTTTATCTTTTGTGTTTCAACGATGGTTGTTCAGGTTACTGATAATAATGTAAAATCTACAGCCAAGTCCAGCTGTTGTGGATTCATCTCTAATCTAATGAAGAACTGGACATGAGCCCCAACGACAGTCAGCTCCTTCTTCTTCAGTAGGAAACAGTGTGAGGGTGCAGGGATGTGTTTTTTTTGGAAATGAGCTCATCGCAGCTGTGACACATGATCACTGTGATGTTAAGTCTGCATGAGAAACAGCTGCAGGTGCGTTCACATCAACAACATGAACTATCACCTACAGCTGTAGTGATGTGCAGACGTGCAGACAAACACGTTTGTTGTTGTTTGATTGTTATTCAGCTTGAAGACGCCTCATGACGTTGTGATCTGAAGGTCACATGTTGTCTCAACTCTTTAATGAGGGTTCATGAAATATTCATGGAGGCCCAGACTGAAGACACCGGCGCCATCACGACCTAACGTTTCTGTCACGGGCTCTGAATAATTTGAAGGGTTTGATTGGATGAGACTGTTTCTGCGGATTAGTTTTGTTGGTTGCTTCCTGGTTGTTCGACGGACACGTAAACAATCGGCTGATCAAAATTCATGTGTGTGCAAAACTTCCCAGTGAAGGTCGGAGCAGCAGTAGGTGAATAAACAACAGTCAGTGTGTTCAACAACCTTCAGTGTTTCTGTTTTTAATGTGATTCACATGTCACAGCTGTGACACTGTGATGACATCATCCACTGCTAACAAACATGAGAAAATAACATGAGATAATAACATAGAAATAACTTCATTCTCATTCCCCAGAGGCTCAGATACATTTAATTTGGTTGATTCTTCAGATAAAATGTGTTGAGTGAAAACTTATTTGTTTTTAATATATTTAGTTAGTGTCTGAGCTGTTTGACAGGACCTTTAAAAAAAAATGTAGATTAATAATCAGACTGAACTTATTTTTTATCTTGATATTTAAATAAATGTCATTTCTGATAAAGAAGGGGAGGAGAGAGTCCAACATTCATGTCAACAGAACAGATCAAACTTAAATCCACTTTTTAAACTTCTTTCATGTCTGATTTTTTCTGATTTCACTCCTTTGTGTCAGTTTATTCATTTATTCTATTTGATGATAATATCCAATGGCTCCACCTCCCTGCTGCTGTTTATTCAACTACCATTAACTTTGCATTTAATTTCCTGTGACTGTGAAATTACTTTATATCTGAGCTTTATTATTATTACCGGTGTGTTTCTAACAGGAGATGAGCTCTGGACAGTCTTTACATGAAATAAAAATTTCAATCACATCAGACTATGTAATTAATGCCTGTTTGGTTTGGGGGAGGGCAGAAAAACCACATCCACAGCACAGTGATGTAGCTGCTTGTTTCATTTGTATCATAAGTGTGTTTCATAGCTCACATTTCAAGTTAATATTATCTATCTGTAAGTGTTCACCGCCTGTGAGTTTTGTCTGATCCTGATCGCTTCCTGCTCAGTATTCAAACTCTGCTCTTTGTCCAAATAGATGAAAATCATCAAATTTCTGCGTGACAAGATTTTATGTAGAATGTAAACCTGATTACCAGTTTTCACTTTGGTCTCTTTGGACAAATCAAATGTTGAGCTAAAGTGACTATAAAGCATGACGTGAATAACGTTTTGTTGCTGACAAGCAGCATCCTGACAGTTACAAAACGTTGGCAGAGAACAGGACACTGACCTCAGAGGGCACGGAGGTGCTCCTGTTTGCCACAGAGGGTCTGAGGTTTGCAGGAGGAGACACTTGAGACACCTGAGGGAGAGAGACCAGAGTCTCAGTGATGTGTTTTAGTCTCAAACGCACACACACACGGACAAACACACGTACGCACACACGCACGCGCGCACACACACACACGTTTATTTTCATCCCTTGGGGACATGGGGACATTTCACTTTCCTAGAAACCCTAGAGATCCCATTTGTTAGTACCACTTGCCTAACCTACATCTAAACCTGACCCTAACCTTAACCAAACCTTAAGTCATGTTAGTCACCTTATTTTTTGTTTTTTACATCATGGGGACCAGCTTTTTGTCCCCACAAGGGAGACAGGTCCCCACAATGTGAGTGTGCAAACAGGTTTAGGTCCACACAATGTAGGGAAAACCAGGTACACACACACACACACACACACACTTGTTTTTTTACATTACGGGGACGTGCTTTTTGTCCCCATGATGTTAAAAACTAAAAACAGGAGAAATGAGTCAGCTCAGAATACAATGATGTCATCTACTCAGAAACAAAGTGATCAGCTGTTACATCCAGTCAAATACTGAGTGGGGCAGTTTCACATTAACACATCACGTGAGGAACACGGGACATCTCTGTACTTTATCTAAAAAACAACCAACATTTAAATGTAACGATGTGACGACATGGATGTGGCCAGAGACAACACAACAAATATATATAAAAACATGTGTCTGGTCTAGATATTTCACTGTGAAAAAGGTACGTATTAGACCTTTAAACAATTGTGGTTTTTTTTCAAACTAGTAGATGAGTATTCAGATTCCATGTTGAGATGTTCCATGTTGGTACAGTGTTAATGTTAGCAGGTTAACACACACAAACACACACAGACAAAGGTGTCCTCACATAGATCCAGCTGTGGTCTGACAGCAGCAGGTTACAGGGGTGCAGCTTGTCTTTGTGAACGGTGGGAGATTTGCCCACAGTGAAGCCAGAGGCCTCGACCACATCCTGCACAGATAAACAGGGAGAGATCAGGCATTAAAGCTGAGGTCACAACCACACAAAAATACAGGGAGAAGACAGACTGAAGCAGCAGAGCATCAGTAAGACGCTGATGAAGACATCCCCACAAAAGTGGAGATTGGCTTTTTGTTTGGTCACTCACAGTCGGCTGTAAAGCCCCGGCTCAGGCTGACAAAGGGCCGGGGGACAGCGTGATAATCACCACACAGAAACACAGACTGCCTTCGCTGTCTGCCTTCACTTTGAGCTCATCGAGACGTTGCTGTGAGAAAAACCACAGACAGCTGAGACGCCGTATACAGGAGGATGATCCTGATGTGTTCACTCTCCCTCACTGGTCTCTGTCTAAACACCATCACCGCAATGACTGTATTAGAGCAGGAAACAACGCTACAGTCACTGTGAAGCTAAACACAGCTGCAGGAGGGGAAGGCACAGATGTCACGTCGAGTCAATCAAATTTGAAAATGGTGCGTTTTTCCATTCTATAATGTAAAGTGCCTTGAGATAAATGTTTTTTTATAATTTGGCTGACTTGACTTTATTTACAAAGCACTTTTCATGCAACTCAGAGCCGTTCAAAGTGCTGCACAGATGACTGACAGGATATTACAATTTTTAAAGGACGCACTGACACCCAAAAAAAAAAAGTAAAACGAGTTCGTACAAGCTCCTAAACATCCCTCAGAAGGTTTCCGGTTGTCTAGTGTGAATAAAGGCAGTTAGTCTGAATTTGATTATTTTCCAGCTCTAAAGTGGTTCACAGTGGTTTGCACAAAGTGCCGGCAGAGACACCCGGTGTTTTATTTACTTCAACCCATCAGAGGCTTCACACAGCTCAGTGCACATTTCTTCCAAAACAGCAGATGTAAATTAATTTCTCCGGTCGTGCAGATTTATGTCATCGTCATCATCAATCACACGAATCAGTCAGCTTATTACAGTATTCAACTCGGTCTTTGTAATCCTCGAAATACAACTTCTACAAAGACACTTTTGAGTTTTAATGAAAATACTATAACGCTCATCAGCGTCGCATGAATGTTAAAAATAAAAAGGTTTTCATTTGTTCTGCCCCTGCTCAGGCTTCAAAGTCACGGCTTCAAGGGCCAAAGTTCCAACAAAAACGCCCTCTGTTCACATTTACTGCATTCAGTAAATCTGGAGAATAAATACAAGTGATGAATCACATCTGGCTCCAAGCAGAGTTTTAGAAAGACAAAATGAACTCTGTTTGTGTCGTGTGTTAGTATGCGAACACAAACAGTAAAAAGGCTGTTTATTAAACCAAATACAGAAAGACGAAGACACACAGATTTAAAGGTGAGGCTGTTTGTTACATAGCTAGCAGCTACGCCAAATTTAAAGAAATGCCCTGGTGGTGTCTCTGATCTAAAGCTTTCAGAAAAATGGGCTGAATGTACAGATAAAGGACCTGAATGCCTTCATCCACTTTACACAGATTAACTCCATTTTCAGTGACTGAGTGACCCTACCCCTTGATTGACAGCTTGGCTGAAGTCCTTGGCCAGCGTCCCCAACAGAACGACATTGATGGATACGTTCTGGGAGGAGCCGTTCGGATCAGAACCTTCCTCTAAAAAACAGAGAGAACATGTGTGAGCAAAGAACGAGCAAAGAGCAAGTCAGACTGGAAATTCAAATCAGGACGGGATGAAGATGAAGTGATGAAGGCAGGAACCTCAGAACTGGCTGGAGTTACTGGACAGCTTTAGTGTGATCATATAGACAGCTTTAATAACTGAAAAACACTGTAAATGTTATCCAGTGGTTACTTGTTAACCGATAACAGGTGTAAATCCCCAAAACACAAACCTTGGGCCTTCATAATTTAATATCGACTTCCAATCTCTGAAAAATAAAAACATCACAAATATGCAGATGATAAATAAGACATCTGAGCACTGGAGCAGTCAGGTTCAAAGTAAACATCCGTCTGTCAAGAAAAAAAAGCTTTAAATCTACAACAGAAGTAACAGAAACAGAAGGTATTAGCAAGATGGTAACACACTGAATACAAAATTCCCACAATGCACCAGGTCTGTCACTGTATGAAAGCTGCATCGGTCTACAATCCAACAACCCAACAATACAGCAGAGGATGCAGACGGCTGTCAGACAGTTTAAAGGAATAAAGGGAAGGATGTCACCGCCACAATAAGAGCTTTGGCTCTCTGCAGCTCTTTAATCAGGCAGCACAGATAAGAGGCCACTGACAAGATGACAGTCACACACAATGGACTCCATCTGCTCTACAACACACACACACACATATCAACCTACTCTACACACACAGATTATGTAGATACACTCAAACTTCCCATCCAGGAGGCCAAAAGGTTCTTCAGGTGCCTCCATCTCACTTGGGTCACAATCAGCGACGACGAGTGGATGGAGTGGGTTGAAAAAAAGTTATCGCTTTACTTGTACAAATTAATTGTTTTACGTGAACATATACATAATGTAAACCATGCAAGCAGGGATCACCTGCTAACCTCATACTAGATCAGGTTGTGTTAGCGATGGTAGTGTTGATAGATGATTCATGCAGAAAGGAGGCATGCCTATTTAACAGCTGACTTTGTTTTGACTTGAAAAACTTAGTCACAGGTAAGAAAACACAATGTCAAAACATTTAGTATTAATCATATTTAATCAATGTTGAATCAAGGTAACAATGACTAACCTGAACATTGTTTATTTCCTGTGCGTGTTCACTACTCTACACCTTTACATCACTGTTTTTCCCACCGTGATTGAGAGGCTGCTGGTGTGATTCCCTGCGGGAACACTGGCCTTTACAGAACATGAGGAACCCAGCAGCAGCAGCTCTGACAGGCTCAAAGGTTTGAGTTTTACCTTGGATGACAATTTTCGAAATGAAGTCGTCAGTGGCTCTGGACACCAGCGGGCCTTTATGAACCACTTTCCCCTTAAAAAAAAAAAAAAAAAAACACACAGACATTAGAAACTTAGAGACAAAGTGAGAAGCGTTTAACTGTGAGTGAAGCTCCGCCACCTGTCAACTGATCAAAGCCACGTCAGGAAACTGAGCAGCGCTGATGAGCGCCTCAGGGAAACGAGCAGCGAGACAGACGGTGGATTATTCTGCTGCTTTGGTTTTATAAAGACGTTCCTGCAGCGCACTGATCAAGAACAAGAACACAGCCTCACGTACGGGGAGACAAAAGACAACGAGGTGGAGGAGAACAGATGGTGGCAGGTGACAGATGAATGAAAAGGAGAGAAACTAAATAACCACATTCGCCTAAACCAACCAGGCAGCATAAAGGAAGTGTGAGTCGTGGTGCTGACCAACGACTAGGAGTGTTTCTGCAGACATCAAGTTGACCTCTGACCATCTGGATATAAATTCTACTCAATGCATGTAATCTATTTTATCCCTTAGACATGTTACCGAGACGTTACAAGAGTGAGGAGCTGGACTGATGTTCATGAAAACACATTTCATTAAAAGCAATAAAGAGCTTTAACCCTCTTTTAAAGATGAAATATATCAAAACGCTTTATTTAATGACTCAAGAATAAACTAAATATACAGCATGAATGAAATGCTGCTTTTAAAAGGAGCTAATATGAAGCTTTGGCATCACTACATAGCTAAAGCTAACATTAGCAGCTTTTCACTTTTCGCTATAGGGTCAGGAGTTTGCAGTGCGAAGCTGAAATTTCTCCTAGAGAATGAATGGGACAAGGTGAAAAAGATTGCAAATTTTCAAGGTTTTTCAAACATCTCCTGCTCTGGCATACTTTCACCTAGAGACATCATTAAAACTTTAAAATGTAGACACCATTCTGGTGTATTGATGTTGTGTTCAACTTTTTTGATAGGTATAGTTTTTGATCGGTCACAGATCAATGACCATGATGTATTTTGGAGAAATTCAGAGTTTATAATGGGTCTTGGCCAGACTCGGTGTGGTTTTACTTTTCTCTACAGAATACAAAAATTTCACCATATAATTTGCAAAAAACTGCACCAAATTCTCCCCATTGAAAATGAATGGGACTTGGTGAAAAACTGGGTGAAAAAACATCTTGGAAAAAGGATAAGATGAGGTGAAAAGTAGAATTTTTACAAACACTTTATACATTTATACAAACACTAGTCATGAAAAATTAATCATAGCATCATAGTATCATTGACTGAAACAGCTGCCTCTAAGTGACAACAGCACACTGCATCACTAGTAAGACATGAAACCACGTTCAGCAGCTTTACATATATTTTTCAGTAAATGTTTCTGTTCTCATGTTGTTTTTCAGCTAAACGTTGTTATCTGAGCAGCATCAAAGAAACAAGTAAAACATATGTAGTAGCTAAGATTGTCCTTAGACATTGGAAGACAAAAAAACAACATCCAGTTCATGAATGGTTGAGGGAAATTACTATAATAGCGAATTATGAACAGCTAATTTTTAAGTTGAGTAATAAACAGGAGGTAATTTTGAAAATATGGGGCCCCTACATTGATACAACACTCAATGGCTAACTAGTAAGGAAATAACACTGTTATCTTATGTAAAATATTACTGTTTTGTCTAGTGGTAGATGATCTGGTATGTCAAGTCCTTATTGAGACAAAGGTTTGATAGCAATGGGATATGATGTGATGGCGCTGAGAGAGATGGACATTACGGCCATGTGAATAATTGAAGTGTCAGTGCTTCTTCTGTGTATTGTGAATGTACCCTTCTTTATTCTCCCTGTTATTACACCTTTGTTAGTCGAGTGGGTTGTATTTTTTTTTTCTACGTAAATGTTTGCTGCAGTTACCTGTTGGAAAGGCAATAAAAAGTCAATTACAAAAATACGTAGTAGCTTCTGCAGAAGACAAAGCTCAGTTTCATTGTGTCTGTAGTTTGATGTGGATGTGGACAGGTCCAGACGCCAGCCACTGTAAACACACCTGGATGCTTCTGTTGGAGCAGTCGCTGCTGATGCTGATGGCTGAGATGGGAATCCTGGTCAGGTGCGCCGGTATCTTGGAGCTTGGCCCCGTCTCCTGTGACAGCACACGGACAGGCATGACGTCACGGTGACCTGGAGACATGAACGCAGGATGAATGAGACTTTTGAGACGTTTGAAAATAAAACCTCTTAAGCTGTGGTCAGTGGTGGGAGCCAGGACGTAGCTGATCTGCAGTTTAACAAGCAGATGACTCATTATCAGGATAGAACCTCTGACAGCAAACACCCGATCCATGTCGCCTGCGTGGAGAGGAGGTTAGAGTCTCTGAGGCATTTCACAGAGAAGCCCAGGAAAGTGTCGGCCATGTTCCAAACAGGTCGCACGTTGCTTCCTGTCAGAGCTCGTTAGTTGATTGGACTGGCGAGTCCCTTGGTGGGACCTCGCTGTCTGAGGACGGCGACGAAGGAACAGCCTGCGAGGCAGACGAGACGCTCGCTCAACCGCACAGAGAGATGCTCAGTCAGGCAGAAAACTCCAGCCAGGAAACATAAAACCAAATAAACCTCTAAGATTCAGGCCTGAGGGGAGGAGCAGAGGCCTGAATTAAACATACAGTCAGTGATTCATTCATCGGTGGCAGCTGCACAATAAAATGACCTGCAGCTACTGGAAGACACTGTCCACAAAAACTGGACAAACCTCAGAAAGCTGCGGCTGCAGGTGATCTCCAAACACTAAGTTAAACTGTAAACACTGTAACTGGAAAACAAACCACATTACCCAAAACACAAAAAATATCTTCATCCTCCTGACACCAACAACTATCTACAACCCCAGTACAGTAATGTTTCTTCTACGCTGGCGAGTAAACCAAGAAAGACACACATCTCGTTTCCACGTAAATTAAATTGAGCAGTTAAAAGTTAAGCAGATAAAATTAAGCAGTTGGTCAGAGAGAAATTGATGTCTGAACTGGGTCAGGAAATAATCAAACACTCAGCTAAACATGGGAGCAAACGGCTGAATATGGATGTTTCTCAGTCACCAAGGAACAAGTTCAAACTCAACAACCACAGTAACTGAGTCAGGATTTTATTTTTTTTTTTTTTATTTTAGCGCACAGTAAGTCTCAATTAATGGACGTACAGTATTATGTTTCAGCATTAATCAGATACATGTTGTCAGTCTGAACATCACAGGTAGCCAAGATTAATGTACAGACAGCTGTGAGCTCACAAAGCACATCAGACCACAGTCTGTGACCAACTAGGGGTGGGCGGCATGGCCTAAAATTTATATCGTGGTATAATTTGAACCATAGATGATAGATGGTATATATTGCGGTATACTTTGGTGTGTAAATTTCAGTATAAGCGTTTCTTAATGCGTACTTTATGCCCATAAGATTCTGATGATTCTAAGTGATACTAAACATGCCGATGTTTATCGAGCACAGCTGACGTTACACACTGTGAAATCGGATGTGACTCACTCTGTCCCTGGTACCGGGGGTGTCGGGGAGGAAGAGGTTAAATCCAAACCATGACCATATTACGGACGCTGCATCGGTCTTTTTGACGAGCTCCTCCTCCTCCTCTATGTGCTCACTGCTCGCAGCCATTTTCCCAAACCACGACGCAAGCATGATGACATAATGACCTATCACACTGGCAGGTGTAATCAAAATCTCTATCGTTGGGCAAAATTTATATTGCATACCGTTTATACCACCAACCCCTATGGCCGACCAAACAAAACTCATTTAACTGCTCCTCATTAATGATGGACAGGACGCTTCAGGACGAGCCGGCTGCAACGCCAACGCTCATTTTCTACAACATAAAAGCTGCAGCTGCTGCAGGTCCATGCTCCAACAAACTCACCTCTGCACAAAGTAACAACTGTCACAGCTCAGCAGGTGATTTCAGGGTTTATCAGGTCAGCAGCAGCTGGTGAAGAGAGGCGGGAGGAGCTGCTCTGCAGCTCTGAGACACATTTATTAAAAACCACACTTCAGCTCTGAGTCACTCTCAGAGGATTAGGCTGACTGAACAGAGACACTCATGTTTGATGCTTCTCACATCTGCACTCAGCGTCACGAAAAACTGCAGCTGCACAACAAATCACAAATCTATCATCAGCACATTCAATAAACTACTGACAAAGACTGTTTTAACTATGATAAATGGAATTTTCCTATGTGCTCTGGATATCAATGTATTTGCCAAATAATTATGCTAAGTTTAGCATGGCTGCTATAAACAGAGTAGAAGTAGCAGACGTCACCACCTGGAAATAAAACGTTAAAGTTGCTTTCCAACAAACGCATAAATATTGAAGAAGCAGAAAAAGATGAAAAATCAGAAATGAAAATGAAGTTTCAGCAATTGTTTAAAGAAGAAGCCAAAGTTGGCTTTTTCTCTAAAAACAGAAACATCTGATCAATCCTACAAATTAAATGTTTATTACGTCAGATGATGTTTGATGATAAATCTACCGCAGATGAATAAAAACAGCCAGTATGTTAGAAATGAACAGAATATGTTTTATTTCCTCGTTTTATCTGATTCATCACCATCAGAAGAACCAGAGGAGGAACAGGGAAACACGCTGTGTGTAGAGCAGATATGTTCTTATCCACACATGTGATCTCCTGACCTGCGGCTCTGAGACACACATCTAACAGGTTTATTTCCACCCAGACTGGAGGAGCTGCTCTAAGAGGGGATCACACAGATCCTCCAACATGCTGTCAGCAGCTGATAACGGGAAGCTGACACAGGTTCAACATCACCATTACCGACACATAGCGGTTCTTCATATTTACCGGCGCCGACAGACGTGCTGAGCTAGAGACCGCAGCAGATCAATGCGAGACTGACACAGCTTCATGTGACTGTCTGCTTCTTTTCTTTAGGCGTTCAACTGTCTTTAAACTGTGTCTGTAAACACTGTTTCTGTCTGAGCTGCAGAGCCACAGTGAGCAGGTTTACTGTTTTAACATAGATACCAGTTTCACTGAGCTCCTGTGGACAGCTTGCCTCACTGAAACAATCACACTTCATTTCTCCCAAACTTTAGTCCTACGTCCCCGGTGTTGTGAGGCTGTCAGGTGAAACAAGACTGGAATCACTGCATTCACAGGAATGACAGCTTCATATTATCATTTAAATAAGCCGGGGCTACATCAGGTAACAACAGCACAGATAAGATCCATCAGGATGACGAAGCAGAAGCAGGCTGACACGTAAACACCAAGGATTAACATAGTTTGTGTGTAGTGTGTGTGTGTGTGTGTAATATGTATTTATATATGCGGTTTGAAAACAGAAGGACTATGTGAGAAAAAAAAAATATGAATCACAACTTCCTGTCAGAACTTTCAAAATAAAAAGAGCTTTTATTTTGAATTTTATTTGATTAATGATATGATAATATTTGATATTGATATTTTGATTTGATCTATTCTGTGGCTACTCCCATGAACCAGAAAATAATATTGGAAAACATAATGTGATATATGTGTATATGAGCATTACAATGCTGAATGGTACGGATGTTAAGCTTTAAAGATCCTAAGCTATGCTGAACATTAATGATGCTAAACGTTAACTATAAGCATTATCTGTTATTTGTTTTAATGTGTTTATTATGGGCACAACAATACACAAAATTTACGGTTCGGTTTGATACTTTAGTGTCATGGTTCAATATTTCACATATAAGGATCAATGAGTGGCGGCCTCCACAGAATCAACACTGGCTGCTACAAATGTTTTCATTTATTTTTTCCAACAGTAAATACAACGTTAAAAACAGGCGGTTCCGTTCTCTTCATCCCCTCTTGCACTCGTGCACACCCACGCACGCGCACACACACACACTGCAGGTCTGCATCGTGTAATTTATGATGCGACCACAGTGAAGACGAATTGTAAAGTCTTACCCTCGTGGAGACACAGACGCTAGGACCTAGTGAGAGGACGTTCCTGGAAGGTTGCCAGCCCCCATACATTACTAGGAACTAACTTGGTGGAAACACTGCTAATGAATGTGGGAGGCGCAGTTTACTAGATCTGTGCTCAACAATGTAGCCTAAGGCAGAGTAGCCGAGTGCAGATCTACTGAGCTCTAAGCACAGAGCGCATTGTCAGAAGTTGATAAAATAAATATAAAATTGCGTATTATTCGATTCATAGCATACCAAACCGAGACCACTGTATCGAATGCTTCGATACAGATAGACCTACACGTATTGTTGCACCCCTTAATATAACGTTTATATTTTATTTTCAATTTAGTGGTTCACTTGTTTTATTCACTTTGTTTTGTTAGGAGACAGCTTTATTTTCTGTTTTCTGAGGTGAATACGGACAGACTGTCGCTGTGCCACCAACTGCACAATGACAAACTGCTCATCGGCAGGTTGGAGACACGTAGCGTCAATATGGAGAAACAATTCAAGGATGAGTACACTAAGTGTTACCAGACCATCAGCAACAAAGAACCTGAGCTCACCTCCAACAGTTCAGCAACAGGCACCTGAATGACCAACTCTGGGAGGTACCTGGAAGGAGCAAGTTGCCTCCATCCATGCCACCAACAGGCACCTGGAGGAGCAGCTTGCCTAAAACCAGGATGCCAACAGGCACCTGGAGGAACAACTCCGAGATGCCAAGGAGCAGTTTGCCTCCACCCAGGTCGCCAACAGGCACCTGGAAGAGCAGCTTGCCTCCAACCGAGATGCCAACAGGCACAGGGAGGAGCAAGGAGATACAGAGGAGCAGCTTTCCTCCACCACGGATGCATTTGGGAAGCTCAAGGAACAGCTCTAAAATGCTCATGAACAGCTTGCTTCCGCCCAGGATGCCAACAAGAACCTGGACTGACAAAGAAGTGACTGAAAAGGAAAAAGAATGATGAGAAAAAAAAAAACACAAAAAAAGCAGAAGGAGAATCCAAGAAAAATAAAGAAAAGGAGGATAAGGAAGCAAAGACAAACAAGAAAAAGAAAGGGATATGGAGTTGGTGGCAGGGATAATGAGCAGGTGGAGGAGCAGGCTGTTAGTTGTTCACACTCAGAACTACAGTTCTTTCCTTTCATCACCCCTACACCTCACCTCCTTCACCTCACTTCACTCCCATATCCATTAGCTTTCTCACCCCTCCACCATCCCCTCTCTTCTTTTGCCACATTTACCCAACCAAGCTCTCCCCTACGTCCCACCTTTACCATGCCTTTGTGCTGGTAAAGCTGACTTGCGGCCTGGGGAAAGGAGCCCATTCGGGTAAAGCCCAGCACAAGGACGTGGGTCCATTCTTCAGTGGGCCTAACACTCGTTTGTGGACTTAAATGGTTCTGGTACTTTGTGAATTATGTCAGAAGGTCTAAACCCCCATCCCTAGCTGGTAAAGCTGGACAAGAGCTGGAGTTGCGAGACTACTATGCAGGAGTTGCACCAGGTGAAATGACAAGGGCACATTTGGGCTATTAATTGCTTCCCAACTCTCTTCCTGTGTGCTGAAGTTTACTCCAGTGAATTAGAGGGTTGTTTCCCTTTTTGGAGTGACATATTAATATGTCACTCAACCCTTTTTGGAGTCCCGTGGACGAGTACTGGAAAGTATCCCTACTGGGGACTCCATTGTTCTGCCAGGGTACTTCAATGCTGAAGTGGTAAATGACACCTTAATCTGGAGGAATGTGGTTGTGAGGAATGGCCCACTTTAAGGGCCTTTCTCACGACGCCACTCCAGATTCACACTGTGTAAAGGCATATGAATTAGCTGAGCTATAAATCAGCAACCAACTGCAAATGACAGGTTGTAAGAAACACAATTTCACCATATAATTTCACACACACACACACACACACACGGTCAGTTACTGTCACTAACAGAGGTTTAGGCTAATCATCTGCACTGTCAGCTCATAAATATTAATATGTCACTGATGTTTTTTAATGAGGCTAAACACCTTGTCTCACAATAAAAGGAGAAAAATTAATCCGACTGTACAACTCTCATCTCTGTTCTAACTATAATGAACTTTTACTGAATCTATCTGTTATGCAACTGGTCAGTTACATGGTCTGAATGATGTCAATCCAATTGCTAAATCTGAACATAACTTTTCCATGACATTGACAAGATGTGTGTGTTTAAACTAAATATCTAGTGGGAATAGACTGACATGAGAAAGCAGGAAGAATGAACATAACTAGAACTTAAGTTGACATTTTCATTGTCCTTACAGTACAACAGCCTCTTCAGCCACATAGTTTGTTTTTCAGTTCACAGATGATCAATCCTCTTGACATCATTTTTTTCACAAATTTGGCTGATGACTGAATGACTAATATTTTATTCTTTAATGGATTATCAGAGGTCTACATGACCTCTTTAATCCCATTTCAATCTGAATAGAGGATTGCATTCCTATTCAAACACATAAAAAAACATTTCACTCACTTCAGTTTGAACTCATTAAACTCATTATAAAGAAACATGGAAACACAGCTGATGTTATTATCACTAGCTGTGACGGTTCATCAAGGCCCAGCAGTTTGAGGATAATATTTAGCTGTTATTAAAGGATCAACATTAGTTTAACATGCAGCTAATGTTGATCACTGCTCTTCAGAATCATTAGAAACGTTTGGTCAGACTTCAAGATGACTGTTTGTGTTTCTGATGGTTGGTGAAGACATGGCCTCTGGCTCAGGTAAATGTCAGTGTGTTTGATGTGTGTTCAGACCTGACAGTGAACAGACCTGCGTTGTTATTTTAATCTCTTGCTGGTTTCTATCGGCCTGAACCACCAGCATCTGAATCCTGAATCTCTCTGACTCCAAACGGCCATTTTCTCAGTGTCAGGTGAGCTGAGTGAAGCAGCAGCCACTGACCTGGCTGCAGCAGCCACATGAAAGCCAAGTGTCCTCGCCCCCATACATGACAACTGGCAGCAGGTCACTCAGGTCACGAACTGTGTGATCTATCACTCGGCGAGCAGCAGCCGCTTCAAAGGCAAAGAGAGCGCTCGGCTTTAACCATCACAGGCAGGTGGAGACAGCAGGAGTAACCTCCTCACAGCTCATGAATACTGGCTGCAGCTCCACACAGGAGGAGGAGAATCTAGGACCCAAACCATCAGTCACTGAGAATGTGGCTGGTCCACAATCCAATATCTGGCCCTGGTCAGACTTGCTGCTCAGATTAAGGATGCAGTGATGAACCAAGTTCACAGTTAACTGTGATTTAAAAATCATGGTTCAGCAAAAGTAAAGGCTGCTCAGCATCTTGTTTCTGCTGTCACTCTTTAAAAATGTAGATTATGTCAGACAGATCATTACAAACACATTAGCGCTGCAGCTGCTGATCAGAGGCTGCTGCTACACGTCAGCTTCACTGTGGCCCAGTTTCATTTCCACCAAAGAAACTCTGACCTCTGAAACTCTGTGAACAAGCAGGACTATACTGAAGATGAAGAGTCAGCAGCAGCTTGTCATGGCCAGGTAGAAGTCAAACATAACAACTGAGTTAAATGACCTTAGTGGCAGGTCAATGAATGACACACTGAGTTGGTGGAATTAAACCTAACTGGCGTCATCCTCTCACTGCGTATAATGCTACATCCTGTCTGAGCTGAGGAAATGTGCCGATGCTTCGCAGCAGGAAAATCTAAACAGAGCATCAGCATGAAATATGTTCATTAGTTTTACCAAAACTACAAACAACCAAAACACAAAGCAGACAGGCCTTGGAGGTCACATGTCAATTTTACTTAAAATTATAACATGTATGAATGAAACACTTTTAATGCCCTCATTCATAAACAATTCTCCTGGGGGGATCAATTAAGTTATTTAAATCGTACACTAATAATAATACTAAAAAAAACTTAGCAAATTAAATTCTTTATGTTATTAAATATTGAAAATTAACTCATGTCAGTCCAAATAAAGTTCCTATTTATATGGATGGATATTTTCACCTTCAGCCTCTAACAGGTGGCGCTGTAACTGTGGAGCAGCATCCAACTGTTGCACATATGAACAATTTCCGTGGGACTTTAATGTTGTCAAGTAAATTCATGTATAATAATTTTGAGACCGTAATTATTCCTCGGACAATAATCTCTTTGTTTCTTCCTGTACAGGAGCCGAGAAGTTTGTTACGTTCAGGTTAGCAACTCCTCTGTTAGCTGTTGTTAGCCAACTTTAGCTCACTCTGACGTAGCAGGCAGATTAGCTCAGCTAACATCGACATAAACATCTCACAGAGACACCAATGACAAGTTAACACCTTAAACACTCATTTAAATGAGTGTTTAAGGTGTTAACGTGAGCTAATGAACAAAGACAGCTGTAAGAAACAACGGTAGCAGAATTACATTCTGTTTTGATGTATAACACAACATGGAGCCACACTGCTTTACAAAATGTCTTATTTTAAAGTTGCATTGATTCTCTGCAGCCAAACCAAAAACCACAAAATAATAAACGTATTTTTATGAACATGTAGATGCTCCTGGGGGGTTCGGCAACATTACAATACATAACACTGCATGTTATTTACTTTATTTTAGTTTATTACTCCCTTGGACTGCAAGTAGTGGCATTAGCAAGATTTCGGTCATTAAAGTTGTGATTATTAGTTAGTAAAGATGTACATAGCAGAGGCCGAAATGTCAAGTTAGCTATACAGATTGGGAAAAAAATCCAAAACCGTGCTTGTTGTGATGTTTGGTTGACTCAGTAAAGTAATTAACCTAAAATATTACGATTTTCAGACGGAGTCTGGTCACACATAATCCTCCAAAAACACAACGGAGCAGCGACGAAACTGTTACTACACAAACTTACATGACGTGTGTGTGTGTGCGTGCACAGTTAACAGTCGTTATGCAGAGGATAACTTTTAAGAAACGATGTAAAAAATAAAAGAATAAAACTTACGGTAGCGGGAGTCTGCGCCGTTTCCCTCGCTCGGTTTCGAACTGACAGGCGTCGGTACCGCGCATGCGCACAGAGAAGCGTGTGCTCACTGCCGCTGTTGGTAACAATGAGACTGACAATGAATAAACAAAACAATAAAACAAAAGTCACAAAGACAGGTAATAAAGAATAATTTTAGAAATATTGTGAAACATTTTAACAGTGAATAACCTTTTTTCAATGAACTAAAAAAAACAAACTTTTTCTCTAATCTTTAATTTTTGGTGGGAAATTGCAAATTCTTTTAATATGTTCTTTACAGCACATAAATCAAGAAACAGAACAAAAACTCAAACACAAAATATCAAATATAATAAAAAAAAAAAAAGACAGTGTGTGTATGTCCAGTGTAAAACATGTTATTAACATGCATTTACAGTTTTGTTATTAGTGTCTACACATGGACAGTTATTGAAGTTAACATTGGGAAACTCTGACCACCTGGTGGAGCAGCTTTTCTGTCTCAGCTGCAACTTAACTTTTTCTTTTGCTGACATCAGTTTCCCTCTGCATCATTAGCAATCACTGGTATTTAACTTAATATGTGTTTAGAAAAAAACTGGAATAAAGAGTTTTGTCAGCCAAATTCAAGGAGAAACAAAACATGTCTTCTTTTATAGAAAGTACAGAGAGCCACACAATGTTTCATTGGACGTCTGTGCAGTTAAAGTGAAACAGAGCCTGCAGCCTGTTTCTGTTGGTGTTTGAGTCTGTCAGGATTGGAGGTGTAGCTTGCTCCTGTCAGAGGTCTACCTCCTCTTCATCACTGCTGAGCATCTGCACTAGAGCTGACATGGAGGTCTGCTGCCCGTCACATGTTAGTGATCCATCCTGACCTGGTCAGCAGCCGTCACTCCTGAAATAACATACTGTTGACACATAAACCCATCTCACAGGGATATATTTGCAGCGTTAGCCACAATGTTTTGGGATCTGACTGACTGGTGTGATGGTGGAGAATATGAGAACATTTGTTACTGTGCCAGCACATTTATTTTGGATTAACTGTCTGCATCTCAAATGTGTTTGTTCACAAAGCCACATGAAAATAACCTGGATGTGATGAGAGGATCTGATGATCAGGGGGAGTGGAGGTATCAGCCATCTATATACAAGCTGTGTACCTATTAGGGCAGTATCCTTTGGAGGATCTGGTCTACGTGGTTTACATTGTCTCAAAAACATCACCTGTGATGCATTTGCGTTAGAGAAGACTGGATTTGTTGGCCACATTTGAAAGAAACTTTGAAATGAGACAGTTTAGTTTCCACCCTATGGCCAGCCTCAACAGATGAAGCTGAAGATGAACCGTCTTTACATACAGTCAGTGATCTCTGGTGCCAGTTTTCTCTTGAGAGTTGCAGCTTAAAATCTAAACTCCTAAATCTATGTGCCACTAGAGAAAATTCAGATCTAAATGATTATGAATCGTCCTTCAGTGAGTCTGAATATGAGGAGTGAGTTTTATGTCAATAAGTAAAGTGATTATTGATTTCTCTTTGTACATATCAGTCTGTATTGATCAACATCATTACAGCAGCCTCTCTCACACAGGCTCTGAACTATCAGGCCATGTTACATTATCGATGGAAACCTCCTACAACCAGATTACTGACTGTTTAATTAAACTGAAAAATGCCAAACACTCAGGGAGGCTGTGATGGAGAGCATAACTCTGTGTTGTGTTAGCAGGAGACTCATTACTCAGCTCTAATGAGGTTCTCCTGCAGAGACACACGGTATTAGCAGGCACAGCTTTAGCTTTATGTTTCTGTCACAGCGTCCTCCTCTGTGAGGGATCACAACAATAAACAACGCAAGGAGCCAACGTCTAGATGGAAAACACTTTGCATGTTGTTCTGTCCAGCCCTCAGGTTGGAGAAGGTCTGTAGCTGCTCCCATCTTCATCTTGCTGCCGCTAAATCTGAACCAACCCAGTAGATGGATGGTTTGAACTTCATTCATTCAGTCACAAACAGCTGGAGGTGGACATTAAACCACTGTTTGTTAAAAGCAGAGAAAAGGTTCAGCAGCAGAGGAAACAAACATAAAGCAGCTTTAAATTGTCATTTAGCCTCAGGCACCTGTCCTCAGTGTCCACAGCTGCAGACGGCTGCTTCTGCTCTCAGTTCTCTGTGTCTTCTCACATCTTTTCACTCTCTAATTGTACAAATGAGTTCAACAGAGACATCCTACTTCCTCACACCTGGCCAATTAAACCTTTGTGTAAAGTGCATCACATCTTCGATCTTCTGATTACTCAGATGTTTAAAAGCTCATTGAACACTTTGCATCTTATTTGTTTCATCTGTGCACAAATGAAAACAGCAACATGTGCCTGTGGTTCTGTCAGCAGTTCAAGTGCTGGACCTTTTGGTCGACTCCATCAGCCCACAAAGGTCATACAACCAAAAGCAGCTTCTCAAAGACACTTTTGGATGGATTTTTCATTGGTTTGGTTTAGGCTAACAGAATATAAGCATGCTAGCATTACCATTGGGATTAAATAAATGTCTGAGTAACAGCTTCTCAGAACTGTTTCACTGAAACAGGACATATACTGAAAGTTTTTAAAAATAATCTCAAAAGAAACTCTCTATAGTTTCTGCTTTAACCACTGCATTTTATTAGCTGCAGCTAGCTACTGATGCCAAGGTTAGCAAGTTAGCTTAGCCGGTAGAAAACTCAGGCTGATTATTGTAAACTGGCCTGCATGATGTCATACTAACAGACTGAGCTTATGCTAATGACAGTCAGCTCATTTATGTTCATATTTCCACACCTACTTGATGATATTGAGGATTTTCTTGAAGATATTTTTGGTGCACCTACTGCTTGCCTCACACTGCGTTTATGGTGTCAGAGGCCATGGCCATCATTAGCAGGTGATGTATCAAAACATTATATTGATATATTGATATTGTAATGTTAACTACTTTACTACTAACTTTGAAGTAGTCAGGTTGAATGGAGCAGCAGTGTTTACCACCAGTGTCAGTGGCAGCCTGTACACATGTTGACATACACTGTGTGTCTGACAGAGGTTATAATGTGACAGCTAAATGAGGATAAACTCCCTGAGAAGCGTCAGGTGTTTCTGTGGAAAATCTGACGACCAAAGACGAGACAAGTGGAATTTAATCATTAGAAAGATAAAGTGAAAACAGCTCTGCGACAGGAGGAGCGGAGAAGACATTTCTCCTGGTTTCTACATTCGGTGATATCAACTCCAGTCAGTCTTCACCTCCTGCTCACGTTTCTACAAGTGGTTAGAGCTACCTGAGAGCAGATAATAAAGGTTTACAGCGACACTGTGACCCTTTTCGCTCTGAGCTGGCATCCTGCCATGTTGACACCTCGTCCTCAGAGAGTCATCACTTGGAGCGGCGGTTGGCGGCAGCCTCGAGTTGAAACGAGCTTGGTCTTTATGAGCAGAGGTGCAGCTCTAACGAGGCTGAGGAGACCATTACAGCGCCAGGTCAAAAGAGCGAGAAGCATAAGGGGGGCGGTGATGCCGTGTTGGACAGCAGCTGGAGCATGGCATTGTGTCGAGACCTGGGGACTGAGGTGGTTAGTTAACACTCCAGTGACAGCCAATCAAATGGATCAGAACTGACAAGCTAATTCAGGTCTTAATTCAAGTCTTTGTGCCATGACACAGGTGCTGCCCCCTGTGTCCACGACTGGATATGTATCATGTTGAACACAAACCAATCACATCTACACAGATCATATTCTGTGGTGTTTACAGTGAAACCTAAGGCTCAGTGTAACAACACACTGTTTCATTGTGGGAATATTCTCTTGATCATTTACACCAACATCTGATTCTCTCACACTGAAGCTTCAACAGTCTATAGAGTCTCTGCACCTCAGTAACGTTAAAACCCTGCAGCCATGACCAGAACATGTTTCCTGTCATAGGATTTCAGAAATCAAACTGTCATTCACCAGGAGTCTCTTCTTTGTTTCCCAGTGAATGAAGCTGCAGCTTGAATCAGTGTGATGACGATGATGATGATGATGATGATCTGCAGCAGCAGAATGACACTGAAAACAGATCAGCACCAGTTACAGAAGCTGCAGAGTTTCGTCGTTTAATTAAAAGTGTGTGCGTATGTGTGTGGTGTGTGATGAGATGTGTTATCACTGCGTTTCATGTGAGAGATGAAAGCTATTCACCTCGTATAGAGTCTCAATTACTGCTCTGAGCTCAGAGAGAAAAACGGCTCATTATTTGAATTGTTCTGGTGTAAACATCTGATTAAAGACACTTTGCTTTGCGCTGCGCAGCTCAATAACTTCACTTCATAAACTGCTTCAACATAATGAATCCAGAAGGACAGCTAAATGTAAATAATACCACAAACTCGTTTGTCAATAGTAACTTTAAATAACTGCAAGGAAAAGAAAAAAAAACCTCAGAGACGTTTGTGGAATTTAACGATTCTTCATCATGAAATATTTTGTAATTACAGCCGAGCGCTGCACAAAGCAAATCACTGGTGTTGGGTATTTTGCATAATGGCTACAAATGTGCAGCACGGAGAGAAAGAGCTGCTCCTCCTCCTCCTGTCAGATCTCACGTTCAGGTTTAAAGCAGCAAGTGAGGAGACTTTCCAGGCTGACAAGCCTGTGAAGTTCACACTGCAGTTACACTGTCAGCGCGTTTACATGTTCATCTACTGCAGCAGGAAGACACGTCTGCACAGGGTCGAGTCTGTTAACAGCTAAAACAACACAGGAACTGCTGTATGTTGATGCTGCTTAACTCATGATGTAGTCGTATGAGTGAACTGCAGGTTTATTTCCTGTTTTCAACCCAGTCAAACAGAAACATACCTAAGGTTTAACTAGTGTGACTGGAAAACTGAGGAGTATTTCACTTGTAGGTTGTCACCTGTAGGACGCAGCTGTGTAGCGAGGCCCTGAGTGATGTCGCAGCATCATCAGACTTCAGAGGTCAACATGGACCAACTCTGAAACACACACTGAGAGAGCAGCAACTGTCTGACTGACAGACATCATCAAAACCTTCACATGATCAGAAATAACAAAGCATCAGTAAATGCCAGCAGCTAAATGACGTAACTGTCACGGGAAAAACACGCTTCCAAAAAAATCTTGATTAAAGGATTAGAAATCATTATTGAGTTTAACTGTTGTGCCTTTAACTTTTAAAAAGGAGAAACCTTCCCCCCGCTCTGTAGCGGTGATATTTCCGCTGTAAATAAAAGTGAATCACATCATCATTTCTGAGTCTGTTCCGTTTTACCTGAGTGCAGCATTAAATCACACACAGTTTTATATCAGCTGTCGTAAAGCAGAGCACGGAGATTTTCCTGAGTGTGTGTAGAGTCTGAGCTCAGCTCTAACCTGCAGCTAACCTTCAGGACTCGTCTTATCTGCCTTATACAGATGTTCCTGTTTGATCCGACGCCTTTTTACAAGCTTGATTTCCCTTTAAACTCGTACTTTGCTTCTGCAGTGACCTGCTCTCGTCTGCATTAATATTTTACGTCACCTAAAAACTTTAAATGTGAGTGAGGCGTGTCGCTCTTTAATTCCAACACCTTAAATAATTGATGGTGTTGGAATCTGATGCAGTGCTGAGCTGCAGCTTCTCCATCGCAGGAAATTTACATCCACTCGCCGACTGAGATACATTTCCCATCAGGCTTTGAGAGTGGCTGCCAAAATCTTCCCTGAACACAGAGAGATGCAGATCACTGTTCAGGTACTGCAGAGGTGATGAGATGATTTCACATCAGCTCTGAAACAACACAAAACTGAGGATTGAGCCAAGACAAGGTGAGAAGAATTTGTCTGCATCACTGTACATCTACATTAAGTTTCTGTTTCTGCCAGTGACACATTCAGATTATCAGTTATTGTCAGGAAAACACATCTGCTGCAAAACTGAGTTTGGTCACGATCAACATCTCCTCCTCTGAAATCTAAATGAAACATTCGATGAGAATCCATAAAGAAATTCAAAACGACACAGGTGAAAAGACTCAGGGGGGAGCAGGTAACCACACAGAAAGTGTATACAAAAAAGCGACTTCAAAATAAAACAGAAAAAATCTCAAGTGTGACAAAATAAAAGCAAACCTAAGAGTCCACAAAAGATGTTGTGAACTATGCTACAGATGTGGCTAAAGATACGAACTTTTCACTTTAAGGTCACTTGCCAATTGATGGTCTGTGACCTGAGGATGAGAAGCCAGCAGCTTCATCATCATCATCATCATCAGACCTCTGGTCCACAACGTCCATATACTACACATCCTGCTTGTTTGTCTGACGTCAGTGGAGCAGTCATTTGGTCTAAATGACTTCATCTTCTCCGTCACGTCTGGTTCCTTCTTGTGTTTTGTTCTTCAGAAATAAAGTGATTCTGTTTCTGCGCTGCTTGCTCTCTTGCTCTCTTGTGTTTTTGTGTCTGTAAAGTCATTTGTGAAGCTCCAGAGGTGTACTAACGTATTTGCTGGGAAACTGCTGTTTTTCCTCCAGTGGGGCAGAAAATGTGAAACAGGCTCTGAACCAAGACACAAACTCCTAAAGTGCTTTCATCACTGCGGGAACAAACAGATCCACAGCTTTGTGCAGTGAAATCCTGCCATGTGGGACTGAAAATGGCTTTCTGCTGTGAAATACCTGTGAGAGCAACACAGCAGCTTTATTACTAATGACAATCCTGTAGTAAAACCACATACGGACAAACACATCAAGATGGATGGATCCATTTATCAAACATGGAAACATTCCAAGGTAACAGTGTTAACTCTGTGCTGCTGTGACTTTAACTGTAATTAGTTTAGCAATAATTACAGATAAAAACAAGACAGAGCCTGGGGAGGCAGGAACATCGTGAGATTAATGTCACAAATATACAGAAAAAAACTGACAGTTGGACCAAAAACACCACACATTACAACTGCAGTGGATAATTGAAAGATCATCATTTCAGCACTTATTTATGTGGACGCTGACTGAAGCTTTTGTGCATCAGAAAACACAACATCACTCAGATGTGTATAGATCTCATCTGTAAAACCTCTGAACATTTACAGCTTCATAATCTCAAAATAATTGTTTTTTTCCCCATAATTTATAGCTTTAAGTCAGTTTTTCTCAGACTACTGTCTCTCTTGCCAGGCTCATTTTATAATATGTCTTCTTTACAGTGTCCAACAAATGATCTGACTGAAATCAGAGCCAGCGTCTCCTCTGTGCTGCCAGTCACTAAGCTGAACCTTCAGTCTTGGCTCTGGGCTGTGTTGGACGACACCGTGCTGGTGAGCAGAAAGTAGGAAACCTGAACGTTCGATGGCATGCCATCTGAGAGCCATTCTACTGTCCTAATTGAATTGCAGGCACTGTAGAATTTATTACTGATCTGTAAACGCGCCATAAAGTCAAGTCAAGTCGATTTTTTTATACGAGCCAATATCACAAGTGGCAAATTTACCTCAAGAGGTTTTACAGTTCATACTGCAGCTTCTGTTCTCAGAGCTAAAACAGACTAAGAGGAACAGAGGAAAGATCCCTGTACACGGACACGAAGCAGCATGAACACATGTCACTAATCACATTGATAACTGCTCTATTCTGCTGAGGCTTGGAGATAATGAATAGGATTAACAGCACCTGTGTTTACCTGCACCATTCATCCTGAGGTTGAACAGCTGCAACAACGTTACAGTGTGGATCAATCAGGATGATGATATCATACATATACATGATAATATATACATATATGATGTATGATGCTGATCACACAGTTGTAACTGTCACTCATGCTCCTTTCCTCTGAGAGTAACTGTTCTGCGTCATGTGAACATTTTTCATTTTTGTTTTGCTTCTGAAATTGAATAAAAATGAAAGAACTACCTCTGAACAGAAACATAACACACACACACACACACACACACACACACACACACACACACACACACACAGCCACCCACGGCCAATTACAGTATAATTACAGAGCTCATTATTTGTCTCTGCAGGAGGTTCAGATGGTTTTGTCTGTTAAAGGAACATTTTTTAAATCAACAGCAGGAAAAATTCAGGAGGAAAAAAACTGTGACTGAGTCGATACGAGGTGGAGGTCAGATGTTGAATGTTATGATGAGCAGTGTGCAGAGCAGGACCCGCCTTCTGTTTGAGGAGAAAATTAAGGGTGAAACATAAACGTTTTTTTGTTTTTTGAGGAAGTTCAGATGTACAGATTTATCCACAGACGATCTGTACTGAGTTCATTTGTGCACAGGAATCATTGTTTGTGTTTTATTTAATCTATTTCTTTCGATGAATCCTTTGCCGCCGAAAACAAAAATTTTTATTCAGCTCATAAAACAGAATAACACAAACACCTCATATAGAAGTTCCTGATGGTGTCGTTTGTTAAATGGTCAGCAGACAAATGAATAAGATTTTTATTACACAACCAAGAGTAAACAGCATAAAATGCGGTCTGTTTTTTTTTTTTTTTTTTTTGTTTTTTTTTCCCGCAGGGTTATTAGCTCATTTATATAAATGTCTGTGTTCTGCAGGATTAAATCAGATTCATCCAAAATGGTTCCTGTCTTTGTCCAATCAGAAGATCAATGTCCTTGAGGACGCTCATCTTCCTCACACTTCTCTTCAAAACAAAACAATTTCCTACATGTCATTCGCAGGCGGCATAATTATTTTGACACTCTAAATTGAATTTCCAACTTTTGTCTGGCTCTGGGTTTTTTCCAGCAGAAGATGTATTGAAGTGTCAGTGCGAGCAGTTGCCTGCCCATTTATTCTTCCATTATTCAGGCTGATAAATATTTTGATGTCTCTATTTGGTTTGCGGTGGCGTGTATCTGTCTTTTGAAAGTCACAGAAAGAGACAGAAACGTTCTGCAGCCACTTAACGCTTCATTTTAATAAACGGGTTTCAGATGTGGCTGAGATGAATGTTGCGGTGTTTCCTGAACATTCAGATCAGACACGTCCTCAGGTATTATTGTGTAGAACCACGGTACTGTCCCTATAATTCCCACTAGACGTTAACTGTGGTTATAAATGAAATGAAAGAGGAAAAAAACGTCTAAGAATATAACTTGTTCAATTGTGATTGTGATTCTCAGATGAGAATTGTTACTGCTGTCTCAGCAAATCACAGTCAAGGTGGTTTATCCACAGTGGTTCATTGTTTTTTTTGCTGATCAGCTGGTTGGTTGGATGTTTGGTTCTCATTTGTTTGTTTTGTTGGTTGGTTGGATAGATGGATAGTTTTTGGTTAGTTGATCTGTTGGTTGGATATTTGTTTGTTTGGTTTGTTAGTTGGTTGGTTAGTTGGTTAGTTGGTTGATCAGCGCATGCTGTATCTTGCCACCCTTCACTCTCTGACTGACCAGTGAACAACCCAACTGAGACAAGAACTTTACATGAAGTGATATTGACATGGACACATAGAATCTGTGTGATCTAGATCTATGTCTAATCTAATCGATGTCTTTTTCAGATCATTTTTGTATCTATTTTCTTTTTGCACAAGTAACATTACAACCTACAAAAGCAGCTGTTTTTTTCCTGCATTTTCTTCTTCTGACAGGATGAGCATTTCATCATATATCCTTGCATGTTTTTTAATGTGCAGCTGGAGGAAGTTCATACCTAAAGGCAGCAGGATGATTCATCCTAGCTGTAAACTTCAACTTTGAACAGTTTGGTGCTTTCTTTCTTCCTGTGAATGCAGCACTGTGATATTTGGTTGTGCCAGTCAGTGATGGGTGTCAGGGCTGATAAAACAGATCGGATGATGGCTGAAGCTTGAAGAGGAAGATTTTGTCTGACTGCTGCATGTGACACAATTGTATCTACAAAGAGGTGCAATTGATTTTTATTCTCCCAGACAAGATGATGAGATTCAGCCACTTCATCTCAGCATGAAGCAGCGTCTGTAGACAACATGTCGGGTGACAACTGACGATGGCAGATGAGTAACAGCTGAGCGAAAGGTCCCACTGCAGCTCCACATTTTATCCACACTGACAGATTCAGGACAGCAACATCTCAGTGCACCGCAGTCTGCATCAGCAATGGACAAAACATCAGCAGCACCTTGCGACTGAAGAGTTCAGGTGGTCGTATATCTGAGTTTAGCAGGTGCAAATACAGGAGCTGAACTGTAGTCATGTGGTGGTACTTAATATTTGATTGAAGCCATTCTGCAACAGTTTTCCAGTTCTTCTTCTGTCCTTAAAACCCACTTTATGCTGTTAAACAGTTTTACATCTTTTGTTTGTTTTTTTATCGGTCCGACTCCATGATTAAGATGGTGATGGTGATAATGAGATGATGACCAGACAACCTGACATCATCAAACACAATGACTATGACTGTAACTACATGTATAATATCACAATACCACTGTGTGTATTATCTGACCTGGTAGTACTACTGCCTCTCTGACTTCTCCTTTTCTGTTCTGTCTCTATAAAGTACAGGAGTTGGATCGTACATCATATTGTATGCTCATTACAAGCTCAGCACATAATTATAAGTGTTGCTAGAAAAATGAGTTTTGCATTAGGTCTGAACACAGCAGAAGACTAAATAAACAAAATAAAATGGAACAGAAAAGCAGTATGGTAGCAAACCTGACAGTTCTCTGAGCTTCACTGTCTGGATCTGAATGGACAATAAATTTCCAAAAAATACAATAATTCTGTGTCTTCGTAAGATTATTTCTCTTTAGCACCTGGTAACACTGACAATCGTCTTTACTGCAGATTTACATCTCATCTGTTTTTGTCAGGATTTCTGAATTATTTTCTTCCTGTTCAGAAACATCTCTTTCCATTTTAAGATGTTTTCTCTACTTTCTAGAAAAAAAAGCTTTGAGACGGAGCTCAGATCCTGATGGGCCCGTGTACACAAACACTCTTTGAATGTGTTTGTTTCCAGTTGGGCGGTGTAATGGTAGCAAGTCGGTGTTGTCTTACTGGGATTCCCGTGATTCTCTGCTGGATTCTGCACAGTCACAAAAGCATTTCTTTGTTGAATCTGTTGAGGGGTTGCTCATCGTACTTATCTGTCCACAGCATGTGTTTTCCCCGGCCGCGGCCTCATTCTGAATACATTACACAAAAACATTCATCCCCTGTCAGACAGTACACCTGTACACCCAGATACACTTCACTGATCCTTTTCTATCCCCAACGTCCTATTTACATTCCTTCCATTGCTCCATCTGCGAGGATGGGAAAACAGAATTATTTTAGTTTTTCTGCAGGAAAAATAAATCAAACCCAGGTGGAGGAAAACAAGTGGCACACATTCACACCACGTCACAGGATCCTTCACTGAGCCTGCAGAGGTTAGAAAGTGTCTGGCTCCTGTCAGTCATTAAAGGTGTACACAATGATGAAATGATGTAACTGACCTCAAACACTCAACAACCACACTGAAATATTACATTTCTGTTTGAGTTGTTTAACATTCACAATGTAACAACAGCAAAACTTGCCAATAACACCTTTGATACAACTAGGAAGTTGTCATCCAGATATCATTTTTATTTATATTTTAGTTACGAACAAACTCAGCGTACAAACTCAAAAATCTCATCATGCATGTTTGGGTTTTTACATCATGACCAAACATGCTGAATGATGGATGAACGATGTATCATTTACATCCCGAGAAACTAGCGAAAACCATACACTGCTAAATAACAGATTAAAAAAAAGATTCTTGTATCTGCCCCTTTAACCACTTCAGCACCAAAATGTAACAGATTCTTGGACTGTGACCATCCTCCAGGTTGGTATCAGAACTTCCTGT
The DNA here is from genome assembly GCA_016801845.1 of Polydactylus sextarius. Lineage (NCBI taxonomy): Eukaryota > Metazoa > Chordata > Actinopteri > Polynemidae > Polydactylus > Polydactylus sextarius. Next base: position 13,253,358 of record CM028921.1, on the reverse strand, counting down.
CGAGCAACTAGGAGGAGGGATGTTGATCTAAAACTCTGCCTCTATGTTTCTCAGTTTCTTCATGTGTCAGTTTGAACTCAGAACAACAAATTTCCTTCAGTTTTATCAACAGGATCTGTGAAAACCCGAAGAAGGTGTGACGGCTCAACCTGTCACAGCCTGAATCAATAAAGCAATGATATGGAAGAATGTGTCCTTGTTATGAAGGTTATCTTCATCTTCATCACAGGCTGTCAGAAAATGTGAAGCTCTACATCAGAGTTCAGGGTTTAATGTCAATCTCTGTGACCTTTGTCACCCTCTTCCTCTTCACTCTGTGGTAAATCAGAGGGAAATGTTTAAAACTGTTGCAGTTTCCTGAGATTTATCAGCGAATCCTCCTCAGCAGCAACAGTATCTCCCGATGATGACGACTGCAGACAAATGGCACGATGACAAGAGAAAGAGCCAAAACCCACCACTATTAGCACCAGCGTCGTCCTTGGCTGCTCAACCAGTCTCAATCGCCCACAATCCTCTGAGTGTGTTTTTTTGGGATAAAGGGGCTGCCTCGAAGCAACGGCGTAATGAAGAGAAATGCCGCGCGTTTCCTTCGTTTCCTTCACAGAGTTAAAGAATAAATACTGCAGTATGTGTGTGACAGGACGGTACGCAGGTCATTAATTTCAGAGCAGCCAAGATGGGTCATCTACGCCTGCAGGGGCCCTAAAGGGCCAACGCTAATTATAGCTTGTCCCCAGGAGGGAGATGATGATGAGGAGACTGCTGGAGAAAGACTGTGTGTGTGTTTGTTTCTTATTTGTAAGGGTTGTTGTGTATCTATGTTCAGGTATCTATCAGCAGCAGTGTGTGTGTGTGTGTTGCCATCATCATCATCATCATTGCATCACATGACAAAAAAGCTTGTGATATATCTTATCATGCTAATGTGTAGCAGGCAGGTTAGTATTTACTGGATAATGCCACATGTAAACATTTAATCCAAGTGGGGGTGTTTGTCACGTACACAGGTAGTATGTTTATTCAGTCGGCTATTCATGATCTACATTCTCTAACGTACCTCAGATAATAATAAAAAAGACTAATGAGCTCTGTGGAGCTTCTTAGCCTCCTTTAAAATCAGCCAATGAGTCCTGCCCCACGGTCCAAAATAAAACATCAAAGTCCACGTCAGATAAATGTTTCTGTCAGTTTTGGTCATTTTGATCACACTGATGTTTATTCAGTTTTTATGTTTCTGATCTATTAGTTATGAGATGTTATAAAAGCAGCTGAAATGTCATGATTGACAGCTGACCCTGGCTCCTGACTGGTTGGAGCAGGTGAGTGTGGAGGACTTTGATGCTACACTTCCACTGCCTGATCACTGCTGCACAGATGTTGGTGCTAAAGATTTTGAACTGATTTTGAACTGATGAACACTTTGTCCCTGTCAATCACTTAGATCCTAATGATAGAAATGTGGCTTAGATTTTGTGACTTTTAATAGGTTTGTACTTCACAGTGTCATGTTAATTTCAGTTTTTATATTTGACAAAATAGTGGCAATATGTAATGTACATGTGGTACGTGTGGTGTATATATCATGTTTATGTATGATGTTGTATATGTATGCTTATTTGATGTTATTTGATGTAAGTGATGTAAATGTGATGATTATGTGTGAGTTTGCTGTTAAGCAGCACTGTTAAACTGTCTCTAAACTATTCCTGGTGCAGTTTATTTATCTGTTTAAACAGAAGCAGTCAGATACAGACAGATTTCAGATGCTAATCATCTGATTTCCATGTTAATAACACACAGCATCACAAACACTGATCTGTGAGCAGCTTCGTCTGAATATGAATGTCTCAATCTGCAAAACATACAGAGTGAGCGTACGCCTCCTTCAATATGTGCCAACTCATTATACTCAGAAATAAGACTCCAAAAGAAGAAGAAAACAGAGAATAAAATGAAGCGTGTGAGAAGAGCTCAGACTGTAGAGCTGATATAGTGTTAATTTTGTCAGATGAGACAAGACAAAATATATTCGTCAATGACCTTTTTTTTTTTTTTCATGACTAAGATGAGATGATAACAAGACTATGTCTTTGGTGTAGGAGACTTTTTAACGTGCATTATTGTTGACGAAAAAAATGAGACGAAAATCTTTTGCATCAAATAAAAACTAAAATAATATCTCCTTTTTATTTAGGAGCTGTGTTGCATTGCTTGCGTTGCTCTATTTCCTGGACGTGAAACATACAGAGGCTTTGCAGTCACGTGACCTCAGTCTTACTTGCCGCCATATTGCCGGGCAAATATTCTATTCGGTCTATTACTGTCTATGATTGAAACGGTCTGCATACCTTGTTAAAGGAGAACTTCTGTTGCATTACGAGCATTGTTATTTTTATTGTTTTGTCCAAAAGACTCACTAGGCTAGTGTTCGGGGCACCAAGGTAGCTTGAAGACGTCTCTATTTCAAACCATTAAAACAGCTCAAAGTAGCTCCACACTTCCTTGCTGGTACAATTAGGGTCATGACATTTAAAATGAGGCATTGAGACCTTTGTAAGTTTATAAATCATTTATTAAAAATACAGGTTTTTACAGGTCAGATCTAGTGGTAGTTTCCAATCACTGCCATATTAAATGTAGGTCCGACAAGTCAACTGATAAACACAAAGCGATGGGCAAAATAGGAAGAGATGTAGTACAGATTAATCCGGACAAATGCATAGCTTTCATCTGTTGGTGACAATATCTGGTCATTGTCTATAAGGGAATTGATTAACTTTATTGATCATTTGAACATTATTAATCATTCTATTGCATTATATCGCTGTCCAGTCAAGGTTTTAATGGATGACTTACATATGTCGCTTATTTGTAAACATTAAGATGGATGGATGGATGGATGGACAGATGACTTTATTCATCCACAAAAGGAAATTAGGTTGTCATAGCAGTCCAAAGGTTATTAACACAGGTTAAAAAATTGCAAGAGGGCCTAGCTTTAGCCTCTTATTTCCAGATGCTCCAGTACCAGTGGCAGAGTCCACTTTGTAAACAAACAAACGACGTCTCTGCTGAGAGCGGACTGAATCAGAGATCATTATATCACCAATATAATGATCAATAATGTCCAAACGATCAATAAACACGATCATAAAACCATTCTTACCTTTGCTGTTTATTGTTTTAAGACCTAAATCCACAGCAATAACGCTGAATTCCCTATATTTTTGACTATCTGTCTATACGTGACCGGCGTGAGTTGCCTGGTCATATGGCAGACAAACACAGTGGCCTAGTTGTGTGACGTCATGTGAAAAGTCTGCACAGGGATGAAAGTCCTGTTTTGCGACAACAGAATTCCATCAGTTGGACTCTAAGGTACATTTGAAATAAATGCAGATCTGACAAGAATTATTATGTTTCCTCTAAGTAAGCGCTCCATAGCATTTAGGAGTCTGGAACTTTTCAGGAACTTTTTAGTGGAATATGATCAACGCGGCATCTCTGCAACCGCTTCATGGCGTTATTATTAATAAACTACATGCAACAGTGTGTGTGTGGGTGTGGGTGCTCGAGAGAGTGAGAGAACGAAACAATGACATTTCTTCATAAGATTAAGACTAAATTAAAAGATAAACAACAAAATTAACACTAACCTGATGGTGTAAACAGGCAAACTGTCTCTTCCGGCCTGACTCTAGGTGTATTTTATCACCTGAGAGGATTTATTGGTAGTGGACAGTGTGAAGAGCAGAGCAGGAAGTGACTCTCTGCTTCACACTCTCTGCACTTTCACCACAGATGGTATTTCAGGGTTCAGGTAAAAAGTTAAATTTTTCTCCACAGTCAGCTCAGGTCATAAATCAAAAGTATGAAATGCAAAACTCAGCACTTTAATATCTGTGGGATTCACTTTCCCAGCTGCAATTTAAAAACTATCTCAGTTCAGTTCTGTCAAAGAGCGAAAACCTCCTAATAAAGATGATCTGAGTTTTTATGAAGTGAAAACACCATTTCTGATGGACGATATGTTCTATTCTGACCTGACCACTCACGCTTTTATTAACACTGACATTTGGTTTCATCATTGGTTTGAGGAGCAGGTGTTCACCTGTCTGAGCAGTGGGAGGCTGTTCACCTTCATGACAGCTTGATGTTAGTTTATTTTGTCAGAGCAGCTCAGAGACTCGCTCATCGCCCTGTAAAACAGCTTTGCACTCATCAGAGAAATGATCAGTGAAACAGAAATAATATTTAATAAGTTAGTACGAAAAAAAACAACTGTTGAACTATGTTCTGTTTGTGGGTTTTTTATGTGGATGATTTACATGGATGCTAGTGATTATTGAAATGTGGTTCCTTTTTCTAGTTGGTTATTATATCAACCTATAACAGATACATCTTTGTACACAACGTGTACATCTTGCATAAGATGTGTGCTCCCTTTGCACAAAGTAAACAGAATTTGTTTGTTTCACATTTTGAAATTGATCATTTTGAAAAAGTAAATTCAGAGCTGACAGGTGAATGTCAGTCAACACTTTCTAAACAGACAGAAAATTCACTTTGTGAACAGTGTGTGTGTAAAAACACAGTACGAACACAGGTCACAATGTTCACACAGTCACGGTGACACGGTCAGGTTCAGCTTGTTCAGGTGTAGTGAACTATGAGTTTACCTCCATTGAACCACAGCCACTGAACATGTCACTGCAGCACTGAGACCAGCTGGGTTTGGACACACATACATACACACACACACACACGCACACACACATACACTGTGAATCAATACCTGAATGGATAAAAATAAACTTTGTTACTGCGTCAGAAGCAGTTGACAAGCCACCCGGGCCTCCACTGACATCCACCACACATGGTTTCATTATTTCCTCTGCCACACAGACACCAACCAGACAAACTAACCAGACTGACACAGGCCTATGGGTGACACCATGGTGCAGTGGTTAGCACTGTCACCTCACAGAAAGAAGGTTGGGGACAAATCAAGGCTCTGTGTCTCTGTGTAGGTTTCCTCTGGTTTCTTTCCACTGTCCAAACACACAGAGGTTGATTGATAAAAATTGCCTGTTGGTGTGAATATAATGTGAGTGGTGTGTCTGGCCTGTGTGTGTGAACAGTATAGATAATGTATGGATGAACGCCGGCTCACCCTGCAACATGATGCAACAGATAATGACCGTTGCAAGTTTAAGTAGATAGGCTGTAACCTATTGCCAAGTGCTGCAACCTGCAAGCTGAGGCACATTTTAAGATTCTTTAAGGATCCTTGAATTCACAAAAGTATAGACCCATAAGTCCAGAGAGACCAAATTCCTGATCATCAGTTTTCTCTGGTCTGGTTAAGTCTGGTTAAGACAACAAACCTCCATGATTCCCACTGAGATGTGTGTGTGGAGCATTTGTAAGCAAAAACGACTCTATCAAATCCACAGCCAGTGATGGCTGAGAAGATGATGAAGAAGTGGACCCATACTACTGATGACCTGCCCACACATCCACCCAACCAATAAACGGTCAGTTTCACAACTAATATCAAATAACTAATCGAAACCAGAATGGTCATTGAGATAAAGACTGGAACAATTGTCAGTGTGATGAGAACGTCAGAAACTGAAGTGTGCTTGTGATGCAGATTGGACCATTTCCATCTATTAACATTGAGGGGCGAGGCTCATGACGTGCAGCCAGACACCAGGGGACAATGCAAAAGTTTGGATTTCACCGGTGAGCTGTCATGTTGGATATCTTTATATGCAGTTTATGCTGCCAGCAGTGGTGAGATGGGAGTGAAGCTGTTATGGCACTAGCTTCTTGGCACTTTGTGCTGCATTTAATTGTATGAAAAGTCCTCTATAAATAAAGTTTTGTTTGAACAGTTGCTCACCTGGGGAACACTGCTGCTTCCTGTGGTGTCTCTTTAAATCACAGACAAACACACAGATTAGTTTGATGTTTACATATTTTTCTGTGAACCAAGAGGTAAATAGTGATTCGATCCTGAAATGCTTCTGTATTTGATACAACATCATAATTGAGATTAATGTAAATGAATACAACAGAGCCAGGACAGATGCTGCTGCCACCAGGGGGCAACGTCAGTCATCGCATTTTCAGACTAAAGGTAAACGCTTGTCTTTGGTGTTTAATAGCTAATGGAGGCTGATTGAATTTATTCTGCTGTCCCTTCAAAACTCCCTGTTGTCTTCCCCTGAACGACGTGTGGACTTGTTAAAAACAATGTAAACTCTCAGAGAGTAATTGGCCCCGGGGCCACCGACGGCAGCTGGATGAAAGCGCTTAGTAATGAGAAAAACCCACAGCGTGTCTGTCAAAAGAGCCAATTAAGCTGATGGTGCAGGATTTCCTGCCGGTGTCAGACTGGTTTACTGGAGATAAGATGCACAGCGGAGGAAGCTGAACCTGCTGGAGTCACTGTTATCAGAGGAGAACTCACTCACTGCCTCTCTTCACTGTGTGTGTGTGTGTGTGAGTGATAAGCTGTGGCGTTATGTTGTACATGAGAATATACAAACAGTAGTCACCATTACTTCGTCATCATATTTTAGTCATAGATAGTTTTTGAAATAAAGAAACTTAGTAGTGTGTCAGTGTGACAGGTGTGTGCTGTTGTAAACACAACAGCACATAACAAGTGTAATTAACACAGCTGGGAACAGTTGAAATGAGAGACAGAAATGGACTGTGAGCAGTTCAGAAAAGAAGCTCAGAAACTGTTAGAGTCAACGTAATTTTAGCATTAATTATCTTTCTGCTTTGCCACGGGTGAAAAGCATGAACCCCCTTCATTTTGGATATTATATTTGTAACATCAGCATTTAAATTTCATTTAAATCTTGCAGTTTCCTCTAAATGCTCTAATGATATAAACAGCTGCTGTTTGCTGATGGTGCACTCTGAGCTGCTGGTTTTTCCACAGTAACTCACTGGTGTATTGAATGTAAATGTCCATCAGTTGGTGCTGTAAGATGTGACCACGACTGTTACTGACTGTTTTACTCTCCTGCTGCACGTGACATGGAGATAATTTCACCCTAATAACTAACACCCCGTTCTCCTCCCTCTATTTCCCTTTGTGCTACGTAGTTAAGAAGCTTTTAACGCTACGAGGTTACAAACAGAAGTGTGTGTGTGTGTGTGTGTTAGCCTGTCAGCTCACAGCTAACAGTGTAACAGTGATGAGTGATTGAATAAAACTCACAGTCTTACAGTGAACCAGGCGTAAATACAGGAAACAGCTGCTGTTTATCCTGAAAACACTTCTGACACTAAATGTGGTGTTTTATGAAACGTCTCTAATTGTGCTGTTGTTACATTCAGGTTTTTATTGGATCAACATCGACAGCAGAAATTACGACTCCTCCTCAGGTCATCAAACCTTGGTTTCAGAGAGAAAGCTCTGAAGGTGACACATATGGACAATATTTACAGCATCTAATCTCCATCTAATCTGAAACAATAATGTCAGCCCAACATTAAGGAGCAGTGTGACATCGGTCTGGTTTCTCCTTGTTGCAGCTGTGATTTAATTTTTTTTTTTTTTTTTCTTTACTAAGATTCTCAGACACCGGTGTAGGCTGAATTTAATTTTCCTTTTGTTGATTATTTTGGCAGCGTCCAGCCTGTAGCTGATTACTTCCTGGCAGTGGCCCATAAATAAACCAAACCAGTGTGTCGTGCCAAACTGTGCGGCCCGATGCTCACTGTGGACAGAAATTACTGCTGATTATTGTCACCAGATGGATCTGACACCGTCTGACACACTGACCACGGGATGATAATCAGACGCTGAAGTTCATCGCTCACAACGTAGCGCAAATACCAACAGACAGGTGTGTGATGTGGATTATTTACCTCCTGCAGGAGTGAACAGGTCCTGTTTGGTGACAAGAGTGAATGCAATCAACTGAAATTGTTTTTTTTTTTTTTTTTTTTTTTTCTTGCAGTCATTTGTTAATTTTTGATGGAATCTTGTTTCACTGAACTTTTCCTCTGAAGCCACATTTATGCTTCAGTTACTTTCAAAAATACACATGTCCATTTTGATTGAGGTCACCATCACCGCCTATATACAACTCAACAATCAAAGTGATTCAACCTTTTATGTAAATAAGGTTCATTGGCAAAATGTACAGTCCTTAAGCTGTTTGATAAACATATCAAACACAAATAATTCTGATATCTCAATGCAATTAATATTACAAGTGGTTACAAATGATCTCTGAATTATTCAACCCCCTGAGTAGAATTCCTCATAATAACAAATCAGCTGTTGAATGAAGCACCTGACGTGACTAACAAGGAGCTTCATTAGCTGTATCAGGTGTGTGAGACAGAACACATTAAATGCCTGGACAGGTTGAAGGTTTACTGACAGTATTTGTGCTTCCATTACCAGTTTTTTATTGCAATATTCATGTTTTTGCGTATTTCTAGGGGTAATGGAAACCCAGCTAGTGACGAGGAAGATATCAGTAGTTTCTGAGTCATTTAAATTGCTGTTGTTCTTCTCTTTTGCTGCCCCTGTTTAATGGAACAACTTACCATTTTTTAACAGATCTGCCCACAACATTGAGGATTTTAAGTCTTTACTCAAAACTCCCCTCCTCTTTTTGGCTTTTAGTTGAGTTTGAGCCCTGGCATCTTGACCTGCCTCTTTATTTATTCATTGTGTATATTATTTTTATATTCCTTAGCGCACTTTTTTTTTTAATGTTTTTATCACTGCCTCAGCCTGTCCAGCACTTTGGTCAACAATGGTTGTTTTTAGATTTAGATTATAAATAAATTTAAGTTAAAGTTGAAGTTCCATATATTTATTGCAAACAACTGAAAAGGTATATCTTTCCAATAAAACTAATTGACAATGGGGATTGAATAATTGAAGCTTTGATTACTGATTATGGACATTAAGGATGTTACATCAACAAGAGAGCAAACAGTGGCTATGGCATCGTTAGAGGGGGGTCGTAGAGACAGCATTTTAGCTACACTGCCTCCATGTTTTCTGGTGGTACGGCAACATTAAATATGTATCAGGAAGGTCTTGAAGTAAGAGTAAAAACAGAAGACTCCACTACCGACACTGAACAGCTGAATGTTGTTTTTACATTTATCAACAGTGAGGTCTGAAGTCTCAAGTCAGTTTTTCTAATGGCCTGTTACAAGGCGTCAGGAATAAAACACAGCAGGTTATTGATGTGTCCTTTTCATTTTCTCAGTTTTCCATCAGTGATTTTTATGTTGAGTATTAATTGCTCCCTTGTGTCTCGGAGCCGTGGTGGTCAGAGGTCACAGCCACATTTGTTCCATTTCATTGAACAAACAATCGCTGAACCTGTTCTTCCTTTTTAAGATGCATTGATCTGGTTCTAGCTCCTCTCGTGTTTCAATAAAACAGTGAAAGAAAGGCTGACATTCTTGTGTTTGTCAGAGCTGGCGACTGGTTAGCTTAAGCACAAAGACTGAACCGGGAGGAAACATTCAGGCTAGCTCCAAGGCTACTGAAGGCTCGACTCCAGCGAGACACACAAATGTTTCAAATATTTCGAGGCACAACGAGAGGCGATCAGAAGGTTTTTACCTGGAGCTGAATTCTCCTCAGTGGTTTCGACTCGTCTCTGAAACAAACAGACCAGATGTTTAAAACAAAATGAATTTCAGTGTTTCTCTGTTATTGAACACGGGACATCTGTACAGCTTGTTATTCTGATAACTTTAGATCCAAAATGTCTAATGTCTACAATTCAAAACAAAATTCTTAAAATACACAGTCAAAAACAACCAAGATTAAAACTGTATATTAAAAAAAAACAGTGCTGATGCTTCTGGCAGCCTTAAATGACAGATTTCCATGTGTTTGATAATTGAAACATTTGGTAAAATGTCAGAACATAATTTATTAAAACGAGTTTGAAACAAAACAAAAACAAATCTACTACATACATGTTAGTGGACATTTTGTACAGTAGAGTATATTTAACATGCTAATTGATAGAATTTCTAAAAAATTAGCACAGATGTCCCAAAGCAGGAAATACAAATTCATACCTCAAGGCCAATAAACTGTACCTGACGACTGGCTGACAACTGATCAAACAGAAAAATTCCAAAATCAAAAGCTGTGGAGAATTTCAGACGAGCTGTTTCATCAGTTTCGTCAGCGTTCATCTCAGCGTGGAGACCAAGCTTCTTTTTCTTTCACTTGGCTGCAAATGCGAAAAATGAGAGCAACGTCTGGGGAAATAAAAGCAGAAGGCCCGCAGGCTTCATCATTCAGACTTCTACCTGTCCTCCTCTTCATCTTCTTCTCTGCCAGGAGATGCAGAAATATTCATTACATGCATGAGGGGTTCTCTCTGGCAGCTTGTATCGATCGGGCCTCTCCTGTTCCACTGCAAGTATCGATCACATCGACAGTGTTTTTTAAAAAGTCTGTAATGAGTCTCACACTGTGCTGAGTTTCCTGCCAGACTCAGAACTCTATGATATTAAAGGTCAAAGCAGTGCAGATGGAGTTTCTCTTCATTTCCTGCTCTGCAGCTTTGTCCATATTACAGTAGTACAGCATTTGGTAACATTTAATAATGTTTATTCTCATCACGTGTACATGAATCCAAATCAGGAAATCTATTGAATCATTTTATTTCTGTGGTCCAGTAGCTGTCGTGTACTTTAGCAGCCAGCAGGAGGCGTCTGTCAGGTGAAACATGCCGTGATATCAGAGGCAAAACCACGCCCACCATGACCTGCTGATAGTCTTGTTTTCCTGTGTTCCTGCATGAAACACAAGACCCTCTTCTCTCTCAGCAAAACAACTGACCAATCAGAGCTTTATATACAGGATAGACAACTGAGACATTATCTTCTTACGTAGCTAATATGTGATCTAGCTAGAATGAGCAGCCATCTTGATGAGAAAAAGTGTACTCAAAACAATAAAAATGTCACCTTTCACTGCCGTATCCTGTATGTTTTTAGATGATAAATCTAACTCCTCCTGGTAGATGGATCTGTTAAAGCACACGTAACTGGGGCGATGAGTTTCACAGTTTGTTTCTGAGACAAAGTGTGAATCATCAGACACTGAGCCCATCACAAAACATGCCTAAATTAATGTTACACACTTCCTGTTCATTCAAACAGAGATAGACGCGACACCGGCTTGTGAAACATTCCTTTATTATAAATAGATCATTTGTATAAAAACTAGCATGCTTCAACCATGGCATTTAGACAGTTCACAACCAAAAGCTACCGTTCAGTTAGCCAAGAAACAGCGATGGACTCATCTCATAATGCAGGTCGACGGATGGACGACATGAGACAAGAATCAAAAATTTTCACAACCACAAGCTTTTTGTTTTTTCTGTTTTTTTTTTTGTTTTTTTTTTCAACGTACAATTAGAATAACAACAAATATGGTTGGTCTCCACAAATTCCTTTTTTCTTTTTCTTTTTAAAGACTTTACATTTTTTTTTTTTTTTTTTAAGTTTGTCAGATGACCATCCCCCTGCCTCCTCCTCGGCTCTTTTTTTTTTTTTTTAGTTTTTTTAAATTTTATTTTGATCCTCTCAGGTTTTTGGGGCCGTGCAGGCCTGGTGTCTGTAAACATAGAAACACCACAGAAGTGTTGGTTCAGTTCATCAGTCGTTCTGTTTCAGTTTGTTCAGAGAAACCCGGTGTCCTCTGTGTCTGACAGAAAGCTTCTGGGTATCAGTGTCCTTTTTGTTTGAGGCGTTGTCTCTTTACATGGCGTGGTTAGTGTAGCTGACGTAGGTTGTTTTTGTTGGTGGCACTGTGAGGGAAAAAAAACAGCAGGTCAGTAAAATGAGCTGGATCAGATGTTCAAACTTGAGATGAAACCAGATGATTTTCACTTGTTTCCTGTTTAATGCAACCTCCCTGTCTACCTACAACCCTATTTGTTTGTCTTCCCTCTCTCGAGGACATCACCCACACCTGCTACCATAACAAAGCAAATAACATCATCAAGGACACTTCTCATCCCGGTCACCATCTTTTCAAATATCTGACCTCAAGAAAATGGTACAGGTCACTCAGGACATGCACCAACAGACCACTGACCAGTCTTTCAGGCAGACAAAACAGAGCACTCAGATAGCCGAGTGGTTAGAGTGCACCACCTTGGCACACAAGCTGTGCAGTGATAGCTCCCAGACAGTCAACTTTTTCTCCAAAGGTCATTTAATCCCTTAACAATTATTTACAGTGACTAGGTGACCACCAAAATACATTACTGTAATCAAACACTCATTGCACTTCATCTTTTCAGTGTCTATAGTGGTCTTAGCTTTCTTGGTTGTTGTTGTTTGAAAGTTTTTGGGTTTTGTTGTTTTAAATACCACTGGAATGGGCATTTACAATTTCATTGTTTTAATAACAATGAATGCATCTTATAATTCCTGGGGACTCATCTTGCTGATTCCAGGAAGAGTTGTAGCTCCTAAACAGAGGTGTGAACTCAAAGACTTTAGTTCTCTAAGTTACTCTACGACATAATGATACTCTTTCAGACTGAGCTGGCAGCAATGCACAACTGAACCTTGAACCGGACCATGAATCCAACACACCTGACACCTCGCCCTCTCCTGAATGCACAATCTTTGTGTATTCAGACCATCACCGCTACATCAGTGTGAACCTTTGGCACAAGGTAGAACTTTGACTCCAGTGTTCATTACAGCAATGATGTGAAGTGGAGCTAAAAATGTAAAACTTGTCTGAGAGGAAACACCATAGAGTCAAATAAAGCTGTTTTTTTTTTTCCTCTGGAGGCTGTGGATGTTTTCACTAACTGTGAAGATAACGCAGTATAACTAGATGAGTTAAGGATCAAATGAACCTCAGCAGCCTTTTCACCTCCTGTATTTTCTGTGTCACTGAATCTTTTGACTTCTTGGTGACTCCTCCTCCTCACAGCGAACGCTCTGCAGGATGAGAGAGGAAGTTCAGCCTTGTGTGAAGTAGAGAAAGTGAAGCTTATGTGAGAGCTGCACCTTGTTGGATAAATCAGATTGGTTCAGTCATCACATCTCTGAGTAAACAATCCCACGTCTCCCACTTTTCTGCTGACAGACCAAGAGGCGGCTTTGAAGTGTAACTCGGAGCTGTAAACACTTTCAGCTTCATCAGATCTGGTCTCAGGTGACGAAACATCAGCTTTCTGTTAAACCCTCATTAGGCTTCACGCAGAGGAAATGCAGGAGTTTACACAGAGGCGCTTTTCTTCCACTGCTGTTCAGACAATAACTGACACTATTTATTATACATGACTTTTGCTTCTACTGTCAGTTTTAATTTACTTATACCCTCCTGCTCTCATTGACTCCAGAGTTCGAGAGAAGGATTCAAATGACTAAATGTACGTGGATTCCAGGCAGCTCAGCTATGGAGAACTAAAGTGAAGATGTCAGGTACAGCTCAATGAAAAACAAACACATCCATACCTGTTTTGCCCATAAAACAAAAACTACTTAAAGCCCATGATCATTTGTTTCCCAAAATTGACCAGGTAAATAGCTTCTTAGATCCTGAGGATCATGAACCATTAACTTCTCTCCACCAGTGTCATCTTTTGTTTATCTACACAACTGCTCTGTGACATCGGTGCACAAGTGAATAATAAAATGAAGAAATCCTGAGTTGTCGTGACTTGTTAAAGATCATTAAACAACACAAACACTGACAGTGTCTGATGCATTACATCGAGCCAACGGCAGTTTTATCTCCATCTGCAGTGGATGAAACTTCCCTGTCCTCCCTGTCCACATTTACCGATCACACCTCATGCCAACCAATCACATTGTGTGATCTAAGACTTGAGCTCCTTCTCTACTCACCGTTGGCCTCCACGCCCTCACACAGCTCCGTCTTCACCTCGCCGTTGGGCCGTTCAGCAGCCAGCTGTGACAGCTTGCTGGTCATGGTGGCAGCGGTGACGATGGCCTTGAAGCTACGCTTGCGTTTGGGGACGTTCTGCTCAGGGTGGAAGATGATGATGTAGACCTTCGGCATGTAGAGCATGCCCAGAGAGACAGAGGCGCTGAGGCTGAGGGAGACGGTCAGTGTGGCCGTCTGGATGTACATCTGAGGAGGAAACAGACGGGGCAGGTTTAAAGGACAGACAATAACCTTCTACTGTTGTTGCTTTTATGTTTCAGTGTAATAACACAAATTTCACATACGTGCGCCTCAAGTGATAAAATTAAAAAACAACCTTTAAAGTCTCTATGTCAGTTTTCTTTGCTGATGATTGTGTTTTCCTGTCGGAAGCAGGTGGTGACGGTCGCTCACCAAAAGCTTCAGACATCATTATATTTACAGGACCAGAGGTTAGAATATACCTGCAGGACAGACTGAATAAAACAGCTCTTAATGCCAATGCTGGCTATGTAGCAATAGCGAAAATCGAAATATGTAGCTCCTTTAATTCCCAAAATGAACTGATTGAAGAAACAAGAAGAACGTCAACTCGTGTTCATGGAAGCGAATAGTGAAGAAAAAAAAATCCACCTTCAGTTTGTTTACATTCATTATTACACACGTTGTGCTATGAAATAGCACAATTAACCCAGACTGAGAAGTTTCTACTCAAGTCTCTGTCGAAGTTCAAATCAACATCATTGACATGAAGCCTGATTTAGTGACAGCTGTCATAAATTAGCACTGACAGTAGGTAGTGCTACTGTATCCGTATGAATGAGCTCGGCGCCAAACTGCAGCTGCTGCTCGCTCCTGTCGACACTGATCCAATAGTTCACATTCATAATTAATGAGCACAAATAAACAGACAAATAAATACCTGAGAGCTGCTGGGTGCTATACACACTGACGTCTTTATTCTTTCAAAGATATCAATTTTTTATTTATTCCTCCTGGTTTCAAGGTTGATAATTAATCTCCTGACTTAATGTAACCTCAGCTCGACCTGCGACGTCTAAAGAACCTGTTGTCTCACCGACAGCAGTTAGATGATGGAATCAGTTTCTCTCAGAAAGAGAGAAACCAACGCTGGTCTGTGTGACTCATATTGTTCCATCGGTCTTCATTAAAACAACAGATGGCGAGTCGGCTCAGTTCACTCATCAGTCTGGTGACTGGAGCTCGTCACTCATCATTTCTGTCACTCAAGTTTTTCTCCTCCGAGCAGCACACTGCCGGGGGAAGTCATGGCGCTAAAGTTTGTCCTTCTTTGTTGTTGTTGAGATGTGTTGTAACTTCCTCGCTGCTGCTTTTTTCATCATGTTAATGAAATTCAACACTTTCCATATTTTTCACATTAAAAGTCTGACTCCTGATGGTGAACACTTCAAATTCTGTTCAACATTTATAGGCATCAAGATGGTGCTGGTGCTGCATTGACAGATAATTGAAATTAAGTGAATGTAGGATAATATAAAGTATGTTGTGACAAAAATAAGTTTTAGTTGACACCAGTGCTTTTTGTGAATGAAGAACTGAATGTTTGGGTCTGAATGTTTAGGTCCATTACGCCTCCAGAAGGAGGCGTAATGGACCGTAATGGATGTGTGTTGCCTGTGTTTTAAGGCAGCAGCTATTGTTTGAAATAAAAATCTTTGCTGAAAAAGGTGTGGAAAGCTACGCATCCTTTCACCCGTGCACAGACAAAGTTTTCTTGACAAACTAATTAGTGATGCCTGATGGTAAGATCATGAAATGAAGCTCACTCCTCAGGTAAAAATAACTCTAACAACAAATTATCTAAGCTTGTGCTGTTCTACAAATTGTTACACACCAGTTGTTCCTGCAGCAGAGGACACTGCAAGAAAACATAGAGAAGCCAGTCAGCGTGCATAAAGAGGCTGCTACAGTCAGAACATTGTAAGAACAAATGATTCTATGCATAAATGTTTGATATTTTGTCATTAGGTCTTTTAAAACCTGGCACATTTCAGAGAGAACATTTGAACCTGTAGAACATCTCTTGTTAATGATCTCCAGCAGTGATGGCGTCTCACAGTGCAGCACCATAAGGACAATCATGTCATTTAGACCTGACAGAGAGACAGCGCTGAGGTCTGCGGACCCAGGAGCTGCAGGACCAGGACCTGGACACATTCACCTGTAACAGCCACGGACAAGGTCTAGACTCTGTAGGAGACTATTAGTGGATTATGTGGGCTGACACTGGGAGGAGTAAAACACCCATTCACACATGCACATGTCACTGTTGGCAAGAGCAAGAAAACTGTGTACAGGTGTACACCATATAGTTTTGGAAATCAGTAAAAAAATCAGGCCCCTGTTCAGTCAGACTTGAACTTGGACCCTGGCCCTGCTGGAGCAGGACCAGGACCAGGACCAGGACCAGGACCAGGACCAGGACCAGAACCAGATACTATGGCGTTATAATGAGTCAAAGTCTTCAAGGCAAAACTGTGCTGTCACACAACCTTGTCATGGAGCTGAATGGGCAACATGGTGTTGCCAAAGGCATCACATGAGCGATGCAACAGTTTGTTGCGCCACGGATTTGAGCTAATTACTGAAAACATCTGGTACAACGACATAAATCAAACCAGGACTTTCAAAATAAAACTAGTAGTTGTCAGTAAATTGTCAGTTCTGAGTAACTCAGGTGAACGTTGAGGTGTCAGAGCTGATTGAGGAGCAGAGAAAAGAGCAGTGAGACACTGAGAGACATGGTGGATGTCGGTGAACATCAGTGTCTCTCGGACAGCTGCGGCAGGCGGCAGCTATGTCCAGCAGAGAATTATGGGTAAAAGGCGTCTGTGGCTTTCAGTTGTGACAGGAAGCATTAAAGCGTTGTTTCTGCTGGTTGTCGTCACTGATGAAACTGGTATTTTGGGGGAAAGTGAAGCATCAAATTGACTCAGCTCAACCATTAGAGAGTGGGGGGAGAGAGAGAGAGAGCAATCAGAGCCAAGCTCACTCTACCACACACTCACCCTGTAGAGCTCAGCCAGGCAGCACAAACCTGCGTTCCTGCCGCTCCCTGTCCACAGCATCTGTCACAACACACCTGTGCAGAAGCTCACAACACACATGACTAACCCCCCACCCGCCCATCCATACCAGTGTCACCATGGTAACCACCTCACGTCAGCCAAGACCCGGGTTAATGGTCCTCTGACTGAGTGTCAAACTGACAGTGGGAAATCCTCAAAGGGGGCACCACTGCCATGACCGGGCAGAAGGAGGAAAACATGGCGACAGATGGCGAGCCCCTGCCCTACCACCACCACCCACCAACCCCCCCCAAGATGACCACAGCAACAGTGGCGGTGATTTCCAGTGATGCATTGCGAAACCATTATGAAAATGTGCGACAGACACTGAGGCAGAAAGTCGTCTGTGGTCCCCAGAGAAAAAACAAACTCTGAAGTGATTTATGGCGTCAACACCGCCACCAGCTGTCGTCACTGAGTCCCACGCCACCAACTAAATGTCGGCCACTGAATGTGAATTTCCTGTCAGGAGGACACCTCCCATGCTAAGCAGTTGCCATTTTGGCTAAGTATTTTCAAACTTGATCAATGGCTCCATGTTTTTAAGTCCTGAATAAACTTTATAATATTCTTATTATTAATATTCTTTATTAACATATACTTGTACTTTAATTACTTAACTACATTTCATTATAGATTACTTGTCATATTTAAGTACAGTAAATACTAGATACTTTAAGACTTTTACTTAAGTATCATTCTAGTCGCTGGCTTGAACTTCTACCAAAGCAATTTTTTGGTTGAGTATCTGTACTTTTACTCTAGTATCTGTACTTCTACTCTAGTATCTGTACTTCTACTCTAGTATTTGTACTTCTACTCTTGTTGGACTTTCAGCTACTTTCTAAAACAGAGGACATGAAGCTATGACATCACTGTGACATCACCAGTGTTCTCCATCAACACAACCACCATTAACAGCTGAGTGTCATCGGCCTGTTAATAACTGCAGGTGACATTTTCCCAACCAGTTCAGAGAGCAGAAATGGACAGAAGAGCAGAGAGGGGGATTATGGGTTATTTTTAACCACACACACACAAAAAGAGCAGCCATAAAAAAAACTGTTGTCCCACTTTAAATCTTAGCTGGAGCTGAAGGTGGATGGGAGGAGCAGCAGGTTAATGGAGGCTGACTCCTGCGTCTGTCTTCACGACCTGGCCGTCACCTTTCTGTCGGATCAAAGCAGCAGGCTGATCTGAGAGCAGCTGAGGCCTGAGTCAAACTGGAGCAGTGGATGTTTAATCTGACTGAGGGCAGTGGCTGCAGAAACCAGGTGGATGAGCACCTAAAATATCCAGCAGAACAAGCTCATTGTCCATCAGTGTTTGTGTTGGACTCTGGACGTTGTAAAGGAGTCTGTGACTCACAGCCACTCGTAACTTCGTCTCTGCACCATATCCACTTCCTTACAGTTGGCTCCCTTCCCCAGAGCACAGAACAGACTTTACCTCCAGCAGGAACCACTTTCATCATTAAATCCTGTGTTGGCACGTTCTGTACTGTACCTGGCGAAGCCTGTGGATCCAATTATGAGGCAAAGAACCTGGATGTTCCTGCAGTTTTAATGTCACTCATCTGTTATTTGGAGGAGCGTAGCTAAAGTGCCTTAAACTGCAGAAATGAGTTTCTTCAAGTACTTTAGAAAAAAGAAATGACAGCTGTGGGGAAACTAAGCACCGTCGTCCTGTGAAGCTCAAGCTTTTCCTGTTTTTCTCAGTGATAGTGTGATCCTTCACTGGCTTCCCACTCAAACACATCCCGCTGTGTTCATCTTAACGTCTGCCGCTCCCACACATTAAACTACTGTGTCTTTATAAAGTTAACAAACACTCCAAAGACTCACTCCATAAGTTTTTATCACCTCCACAAACATCAGCACACAAACCATTAACACCCTCACTGATCAAACTGAGATATTTTTAGACTCACCTAGAGAAGTTTTTTTTCAGTCTCTGCTCAATGAAACAACAAACGGAGGTTAATGTTTGGTTTCTTAATGTTGACACAAGGTATAAGAGAGGTATGAGATATAAACCAGTCATCCTGGAAGATCCTGATAAAAAACTGAACCATGTTGAGTTCTGTGTGTGATAAAGCACCCGACTGGTTATTGAACAGAATCAGAAACGGAAATACCTAATTGATTGATTGATTTTATCATTGACAGCTATGGATGGCAGGCAGTAACACTGAGGCTGGTATTGACTTTTCTCTCCACGAGTCAGAGACTCATGAAGGCGATGAGCAGCAGAGGAGAGCCCATCACAGGTTTAAGAGAAGCAGAATAAATTGGCAGCAGCAAAAAAAAACATCAACTGCAGATTTTTTTATGTTCAACTGGAGTAAAAAACGCTCAGTAAGCTCACTGCCTCAGACCCTGTTAGAGATTAAATCTATGTCTATGAAGTTATAAAGCTCTATATAGGTTTTTCCAACATCAGCCATCTTTGTGTTTGCGAGACATGAGCTGTGTCTCAACCTGAGGGCTGCGTCCTTCAGAGGACCAAGTTGACTGACCAATGGTCATTAAATGAAAAGGCCTAGCCTATGGCAAACTCCCTATATATATTCTTTATGTATTTATGTTATACACTGCTCTTGTTGCCAAGACACAACAACAGCTCCTAAAAGTTTGCCGCCCTTAAGAGAAAGAATTCAGCTAGTGAGTCTGATACTGAACTCATGTAAACAACTTTAATACTAAAACTAGCTACGTAGCACCAGGAGAAACCTAACCTAACCTTTAAAGTTGCATTAAACCTTGTGGTGAACTGTCTTGATGACTGGAGGAAAAACTGCTGTCCTGACATCCTCATGCCTCCAAAGCTGATTTACATCTCTGTGTCTTTATGTGCCTCTGGTGTGGTTTGTAAAATCCTCGTTTGTTTCATCTGGAGATATAAAACCAATGTCAGAGGAGTAGAAGCTATTTCTGTGTAATTTTTGGTCTCCCAGATAAATCCTGGCAGCGCGGTATGGTTGTAGGCGCTGATAATAACAGTAATAATACCTGCGTTAGCATATTAATATGATAAAGTGGCTCATCAGTGGAGGTCAGAGAAGCTGGATTCCTGTGAGGAGCAGCTGTGGGTGGAAGCTGCATGTTAATCTTCTCAGGGATCCTCTGGCTGGAAATCAAAGCTTGGTTCATTATGTATGGAGGCTGCGTGACGGTTTCTCCCAGCGGCCTGAGTCTCTGCATCTACCTGCCCCGTGAATGTGAAAGCCTCCTCAGGCAGCCCATGCTGCGTTCACAGTCCAGCCCCACTCCTCTCCTATATTATTCATTCATTGTCTTATCTCTGTCTCTGTTGGTCTCAGCTGTCACCTGCACTCTGGCGACATTCAGCCGCCTGCTGCTGCTGTAACTGCCAGAGTCCTGATCCAGGTTCACTGCTTGACATGAAGGATCAGCTGATAACTTCAGATCCAGGTTTAAGTTTATTAGAAGTATTAGAAGTATCAATATTTATTAAAAGTTTATATAGAAGTCAGATCAGGTTTAAAAATGAATTAAGCTAAGAGGTCGACGTGGAGCTTCATTCAAGACAGGACGAGTTGGAGTTCGCTGGTTAGCAGCCACTGAAATTTCAAATTAAAATACATCCACACAGCAGCTGATAAATAAATAGCAGCTCTTTCCAAACACTGAGTTTCCAGCAGGAAAAAGTTCATTCTGCAGCCACAACACTGACAGTCAGTGTTTGATTTCATTCTTTTAACACAATGAAATCAAACTGGAACTTGGTTTCAGCTGAAGTGTCAGATTCTTTAACGAAAAATGTGATATTGAAAATGTGAATTGTTTGTCGTCGGGCCGGTTGCCCTGTAAGGACATAATCTTAGCGTGAATAGAGTAAAAAAACAGTGTTTGTGATACTGAGTCACAGATGTGACTGTCGATCATTTCAGAGCAGATGGTGAATATCTCACAGAGCAGAATTTGTCCTCGCTGTGATAACGAGAGCCTGTGGTGAGTTAATTATAGTGAAGACGGTGACAAAAACGCTCATCGTCAGCTTTGCGCACAGCTACGCGCTGCAAGCGTCAAGTACGGATGAAGATTCCCAGAGATCAATACAGATCAATACAGACTGTGTGTCAGAGCAGGAGCTATAATGGGACCTTTAATAATCGCCCACACACTCCTCTTCCACGTCGTCCACCATCACTCAGAGACAGGAGAGTGCTCCCTTCAGAGGACACACATAACTGCAGTTCTCATCTACAATGACATCAAACTATAAAATGCATTGTCCAAAATGATCACACAGCATAGTCACACTCCATGATGGATGAGCTGCAGTATTGTATTAGACTGATAAACTGAAGACTGCTGAGTGAAAGTCAAACTCAGTCACAGAGGAGGGAGGACATCAACCTGCACAAAAAGTAAAGTCAATAAAAAACTTAGAACCTGATACTTAAATTAAAATTTACCTCCAGAGATAAGACTTGCAGAGCAGAAGCAAAGCTGTCAGCCTCTGATGATAACAGATCGCACTGCACTGCATCTTCACTGTGAACGTTGTGGAGTAAAAACCTGTCTGTGCTGGTCAGTAACATCTGTAACATCAATACCTGTGATCAGAGCAAGGAGCTGATCTCTGTCACATCTGATTTTTTTTTTTTTTTTTAAATTCAGTCTTAAGTGACATCTGCCTGTAACACTGTATTATTTTCCCCTTCAGCAGCTGAGTGACAGAGGAGCAGTGATGATGAAACTCCAAGAAATCAATTTATTTCTTTGGTTATGTATAATGTTACAGAGTTCAACTTTTCTGCGGACAGATGAAACTGAAATGTGCAGGAGTCTGGCAGAGACTCTGACTGAATCCTAGATGCTGATAGTGAAAAAAAAGTTTGAAGGAAAAATGAGAATCTGCATAAGTATTGTTTTCACCATGGCTGTAGACAAAATAATAGTAACATCATTTCAAACAGAAATAAGAACGTGAGTGATCTGGATGTGATCTGCTATCACATTCATTCATGTGTCTGATCATTTGCTCCTCATTGTGACTTCTGATCTCTGACTGTCGACATTCATCTGTCATGTTTTTTTTTTTTTTAAACTATTTTGAATTAAACTTTATCAGCTATTTCAGCTACTAGTGACAACAAATGAAACTAAGGGAGTTGTGGTCTGTTCACATTTAACTGATGATCTGTGTGTTTCTTAATGTCAGAGATTATCTCTGAGATCATCTGAAGATCTTGGCCAGCGGCCGTCATCACCCACTGACAGGAAACCAGGTTTACCTAAGAATGTACCTTCATCCCATTTTAATAAACCCTTAAACTCTTTCAGTGACTGTTTCCTCATACTAATTTAAATGTCCCTGTCGCAATGATTCTGATGTGTGAACAAATCAGCTCAGCTGTGGATGGAAAGACGAGTTCAAATTTAAATGTTTATCAGCCACACAGGCGTTTTGCTGATATAGCTGCTATCTGCTGTCTGCATCTTTACATGATGTTCAGGTAACAATGCGGACTGAGGCGTGACAGTAACAGTGCGGAGGCTTTAAACTGCTGCTGTTTTCTGTATAATGAATTGAAACTCTACTTTTGGGTGAAATATTCGGTGTTTCAGGAGGAAACCCGAGCCGTGCTGCAGAGGAAGTGGCGTCTGTCTGCAGACTCTGGCTCTGAAGCCTTCGGTGCTGGGAAGCCGCTGGCTGCTTAATGTGACACCTCTGACTGTTTTGAGGACGATGATGTAATCTTCGTCTGAGCATGTCTGAACTGTCACTCAGAATCTGCCGCATCATCACTTCTCTGTGTAAAAATAACCCGATGTAAAACTTAAAACCACTTTCTGGTATGTATCAGATCAGATCAGTGTCAGAAGACACCAGAACGTTTCACTTTATCAGCTGTTTTTAATATTGTGAAACAAAATGAACAAAATGACCTGAACTCAAAGACACTTTTAACTGCATCACAGTCTTTACTGCCAACGAACTGAGCCAACGCTGTCACGCTGTCTATCAAATCATGGTTCCGTTGTCAAATGGGGACTTTGTCTTTGATCTATACTTGGCTAAATTTGTGTCAAAAAGACTCAACTGGTGCTATAGAAAATATTTCAATTTGAGCAAAAATCCATGTCAAAAATAAAGTAACATGAGGAAAAACAGACAGAGAGTTTAGTCAGAGGCTGAGCTGCGGTCAGTCTGCCTAATCATCTCATAGTCAGTTTGAGCAGGACAAAGACCCAAACACAATCATAAAGGATCCTCACAGACCACAAGAGTTGTCCAAGGTCTGGACCACAGGGTTCCTGGTCTGTCTGAGATCACATGGAGACAGAGTAAACCCACAGAGGAACTGTGGCAGGTTCTCCAGCACTTGGAACAAGTGCTAGGAAGTGTGAAAACTGTGCTGTAATATACTACCTAATACTGATCTGTATCTAAGAAAAGATGAATGATCCAGTTATCAAATCTACTTCTTGAAGTCTAACGTGGTCCTGATCAGATCTGAGGCTATTCAAAGTCAACAAACGTTTTAGTTTAGTTTAGTTTAGTCATCAGCTGATAACAAGAAATGCTAAAGGTTCTCGGATTCATGTAAGTTCAAACATCTAAGCTTCCCTGAACAGAGTGAACAGCGATTGATCACAGTGGATGACAGATCGACCGACAGACCGTTGACATTTGAAAGACGCTACAACACAATCAGAGGAAACATAACAACTTAAATCAAAGCTTCACACAATCTTCACATGGAGTGCCATGTCCAAATCAACCATGTAGATACTACTGTTCCTAATTTAATCTTTTTCTCTCAGACTAAAACAGCTGAGATACAAGATCCGTTGTATCTGAACAGTAGCAGCTGAAAAAGACGGATAAACTATATTTAGAGGAAATCTCAGAGAGTTGCTCCACCTGTCCTCCAGATCTCCCCACAGACATGATAATGAGCAAAATCTTCCATCTGGCAACTCGCTTACAGAAAACTCACCCAAAAACTGTTGTCTGAATGTGCTAAATTTAATTCTGCTCTAATTAGTTTAGTGTGTAGAGGCTGCAGGAAGGATGGGCCAAGCCTGTGCTGATCAGGAACTAATCAGTTGTCAAACTGTTTCCACACTGACAAGAGAGTCCTGCTTCTGTCATCATAAAATCAACTTAAAATCAACTAAAAGTAGAGAAAAGAGATTACAGTTGAAACTTTACTCAGATAGGAGGACACTGACCATTAGCAGCTGTTAGCCACCAGAGAGACTGTCTGATTGAAGACTACAACGGCTGGATCCTTCACATATCCCACGATTCATTGCAGCTCAGGTGATATTTGCAATGTGGACGTCCAGTTGAAGCTAAAGGTCACATGACCAGAGTGGCAGCAAGTTTTACTTATAATGATTTATGTTACAATGATATTTATTTAAAATATATTTAAACCTCCCCCTAAACATCTAACATCATTGCCTTGTCTGTTTATTTTTGTCTTTTTATAAGTGCTACATGTAACATATTATTTCATGCCTTGTAAATCTTTTATGTTGCACCGCGGGTCCGAGAGGACTGGAATTTATGCTTCATTTATGCTGTGTGTCTTGCATGTATGACTTATCTGACAATAAAGTTGACTTCTTAATCTGCAATGTGTAAAATTTATGGTGTTTTTTTTTTCCTCACAAACAGGAGCTTCTGTTGTTGTTGCTAAGTGACAGGAGTCATAATCACTCAATGTTATTTAACAACATAAACAGGAAAATGCTCTGTAGGTTATGTTGTCATTTTGTTTGGCTGTGGCCAATGTAGGCTGCAGTTAACCTTGACATCCACCAGACCTTCAGCCCTGGCGTGCAGCTTATGAAGGATAATTAGTTTCATCCTGCTACGCTTACATTTATCTTCATCCTCATTAGCATGATGTGGATATCAACTTTCTATTAAGGATCCCATTCTTCACAAAACCTCAGCTGTCAAACAATGAAACAGAAAGTTCATAGTAATCAGCTCTCTAGATGTTAAATTCGGCTGGGAATGAGAAGCAGTTACTGTTAGATTTCTGTCTAAAATCAAGGACCCACTGTTTTAGAAGTGACTATCAATATTTGATGGTCAATCTGTAAAATCAGTTGATTTCTACAGCAGTGTGTGTCTGCCACACAGACACTGACTGTGTGTTTCCCTCAGCATTACAAAAAAAAAAAAAACATGGTGGTACATTATTTCTTATTTCACGTACCCGCTCCGCTGACTGGGCCGTGCCAAAGAAGATGGGGATGAAGGCGAGCCAGATGATGCACGTGGTGTACATAGTAAATCCAATGGGTTTGGCCTCATTGAAGGTCTCTGGCACGCCACGCGTCTTTATGGCGTAAACAGTGCATGTGACCATCAGGAGGATACTGTATCCCAGAGAACAGATGAGCGACAGGTCAGAGATGTCACACTTGAGCACACCACGCGCGCTGTCAGGATCCTGTGTGCGTTGCTCTCCATAATCCACGAAGGTGTGTGGTGGGTCAAGAGCGAACCACATGAGGACGCCCATCAGCTGGACCGAGATGAGTGAAAAGGTGATGACCAGCTGGGAGGCAGGAGAGATAAAGCGCGGTGCTGTCACAGCCTTCTTGCCCTGCTCGAAGATGCGATGGATGCGGTTGGTCTTGGTGAGCAGGGCAGCGTAAGCTGAAGCACATGCCGAGGCCCAGAAAAACGCGGCGAAAGGAGCAGACAACAACGTCCGGGGCTGCGATCATAGGGAAGGTGATGATGTAGCACAGGAAGATACCTGTGAGAAGTACGTAGCTCATCTCCCGCCCAGAGGCACGCACAATCGGGGTGTCGTTATAGCGGACAAAGGTGACAATGACAAAGGTGGTGGCGATGATGCCCATGACAGAGATGAAGATGGGCACCAGCGCCCAGGGTGAGTGCCACTCCAGCTTGATGATGGGGATAGGCTGGCAGCCGGTGCGGTTCCGGTCCGGTCTCTTTTCGTAGGGGCAGAGCTCGCAGGTGAACTCACTGGCCTGGAAGTGGTATCCCTCGCAGCGCTCACAGTGCCAACAGCATGATACTCCCTTCACCACCTTCTTCCTTTCACCAGTCCGGCAGGGCAGGCTGCACACGGAGGCCGGCAATGAAGAGTTTCCGGCGGTCCACTGCATGGCCTCCAGCTGAGGAAGAACCAGGCAGGTTAACGTTCATATTGTAACAAACTAAACAACTACTAAAACATTTGAAATCTTTTGCACTGATGACTAACGGCGGATACTCGACAAGTCAACTCACAAATTGTGTCATACTGACATTCAAACATTAATTCCTTGCTGTTGTATTTGAGTTTGAGAATTAGAAGAGTTGGAATAGTTTTGTCCAAAGTCAGAGGAACAGAGAATGAGGAGTCTTACCGGTGTTGAAAAACAAACAGATGGCAAATGATTTATGGAAAATGTCCAGAGTTTGTCTAGCAGCCAAACTTTTAATGAAAGTTAATGAACCATCTTCACAATCATCTCCTTAACATCTTTGAAAACAGAATAATTTCCTTTTCAGAGCTGCAGCTCAGTGGTCCTCACATTGAGATGAAGCTGATTGGTCCAGTGTCCGATGACCTTGTACTCTGCTGTCGACACGTTGTTGATCTGATACTGGAAGATGTCATAGCGGCCTGGAGCATCACCGTTCTCATTGAAGATGACTGGAGTCCCTGCACTTCCTGTAAAAACACAAAAACAAAGACAATCTGAATTCAGACACTGTTTACTTCCTGTAACCTGCGACATCTGACGTCTCGTGGAGCCAGAGAATACTTTCAGCTGTCTGGCAGTCATCTTCATTTACAGTCTCCGGAGCTGTTGTATATTCTACGCCTTATACGACCAACAACCTTTGACTTGCCCGTTAGTATAAACTGCAGCAGGTTTTTGTTTTTACATTCATTACGTGACTTATTCCTTATTTTTTCTTTACTCACTTCACTCTTCTGACACTTTCAGGGTTCAGTGTCCACCCACCCTGAGATTAATGGCTGACTTGTTTGATGCTTCAATGAAAATTTATCATGATTGAGTCATTTTTCACTAAAATTGCTGTTTCATGACATTGGTGCTGGATATGAGCACTCACTATGTTTTTGGTCCTAACTGAAATGTCAGGCTATGACAGTTAAAATGTCAAATGTCTTGTCATGGTCATAATCCTGATGACTTATTATTTGATCGGTACTTATTTAGGCTTTTAGTTCTGCTGATGCTTGTCTTGATATTTATGATATTTATCATGTTTCTGCAGAAAGGGTAAACAAAAGGGCAACAAACACCAGCAGCAACAATTTTATCAGGATCATCTTTTGCTCTGTTCCCCACATCAAAATAGTTTTCATTTCAGAGAAGCAGTATCTCTTTTCTTGGTTTAACACAAGTCAAATTCAACATTATTCAAAGGTAAAACTGGATTAATTACAGACTGTACAACAAAAATCATGACATAAGGAAAAAAAAATATTATCAACTCTATTGTGTTGCTACAAAGATACTACGACTCATGTGGTCTGATCACCAGAGTCATTGGTTGTGTAGGTGGAGTCACATCTTTATCTCACTATTCTTATTAAACAAACAACAGGAAACTGAATCTGAGCGTGACGCAGGTCTTTTCCCAGTCAACTGTTTCTTGTTCAACAACGCTCATCCCAGACTTCATGTGCTCCTGTGCAGTCGCTCTGCATTAAACACTGTCGTCCATCACAATGCTGCTGTTTTATTTGTCTTCTGTGAATAAAAGAATTAGCTCACTGGCTGTCATGAACATGACTGATGAATGTTCATCTAAAACTGAGATGATTTTCTCTCACTCCAGTTTGTATAATAGGTTAAAATGATGAACTTTATCTTTTTTTTTTTTGTTGTTGTTGTCAGATCATCATCCAGAGCTGAGAGAGGAACACTGTTATGGTTTTAAAACATATGTAGGACAATTATTAATTATTCTTTAGAGGCAGTTTTCTTTGAATGTTTTTCTCTTGATTTTCCTTAACGCTTTTCATTTGATGTGACGCACACTGCTGACTTTTCACTGAAAACACCACATGAATATCATGCTGCCATACTGACCATATTCCACCTGCCATTGCTGACACTGTTCACAATCAGCCTTTTTCAGCCAGTTTTTTTTTTTTTTTTAACATGAAAGAACATTTTCACCTCAACTGATGAATTCAGACTCAAATGTTTCAACTGTATTGTCTCCTGAGCTGCTTTGTGCTGTCGTAAAGTGAAATCATCATGATCACATTTATGAATGTCAATGAGCTGCTAATCAGCGCTGCAATGAAAGAATCACATCATATGGTGAAATGATTTCTGAACTCAGACAGCATGGTGAGGAAAGTCTTGGCAATTTCCTTCTTTCAGTCACAACCATTCATTAACAACCAATCCCTGAGATCCTTTAAAACCATAAATACATGGCAGCTGATTTTTAGTCACTTGGAACAGTACAAATGACTTTTAAGTTTTAACAGAAAGGTACACTGCACTTTCTTTATGTTCATGATTGCAGTCCCGGGCTCAGATTCAGGGAGGACATAGTTATATTATACATAATAATACTATAAAAATGCTGATATAAGGCTGATTTTACGAATCAGACAAGGCGTGTTGTCTTTTAATGTTTCACCACAATAAAGCTTAATGTTTGTCTACATACTTTAGGCCTCGTGGGGTCTGAAAAGGTTTAATCTTGTTTTTGCTCTTTCAGACCAGGAAAACACCAGAGGCAACACATTTTAAAATGTTGGATTTGAAGAACACCGGAAGCTGCTGTTAATCACCCAAACTGAGGCTCTGGATCTGTTTTAATCTCAGCTGCTGCATCAGATTTTTATCGTACATTTGAGCTTGATTTCTCGCCACAGGGCAAATTCACCATCGGGGACGGGAGTCTTGAACTTGAAGTGGATTAGATGGGAGCTGCCGATGGCGAGAGGAAGAGCAGCACATTGGAGCTAAAGAGTAGAACAACAACAGCAACGACAAAAAAGGAAAACAGATTTATAATGAAGTGAGTGGGCGCCGCTTTGATTCTCCCCTGCCCCGATTTCCCTTCTACCACGTGAAGAAAAGCATCACAAATCACATCAGTGTGGAGATGAATCACAGCTCGCCTCAGGAAGTGGACCCCCCTCCCACCCCTCCACCGCACCACCACCACCCCCCACATCATCGTCCTCCCTCACTTCACTTCACTTCACTTCACTTCACTTCACTTCACTTCGGAGAATCTGTGTTCATACCAAATGAATGTCTTGGCTTTACATTATTTAAATGTGGTGATCACGAAAACTGTGACACGTGCATCAGCACAAGGCAAGTCAACAAATAAACAAACAAACAAACAACGCCACATAAAGAGTTCACAGCGTTGAACTCTGCCACATGGTCTCTTGAGGGGAGCAGGTGTTGGTTTGAATATTGGACTGATTTCTGGAAACAAAGTGAAACCATTAGGACTCATCCATTGATCAAACTGATCGCAGTTCATAATCTTAACTGAGTGTTTATTACAGTAACCATGGAGACAGAAGATGTTTCAGGAGGTTGGATCAGAGGGTAGGCATGAACAATGTGATTGTTCCTGCTGGAGGAAATTTGTAATATTTATAGTCAGTTCAGTGAAATCTGTCCTGAGGTCAGTCTGATGGATGGATGCCATTGTCTAATGGAGCACAGATTGTCCCGCTGTGAGGTAAAAACTGTGTAAAGTTTGGCTGTGGTCCTTCATTAGAAACACCATTATCCATCATCTGTCATCCATCCATCCATTACCCACATTCAGCTCTGATCCAGGATCAGGTCTCAGCAGGTCAACAAGGTAGTCCAGGTGTCCCTCTCTCCAGAGACACTGCCCAGCTCCTCCTGGAGGATGAGTTGTTTCCTGACTAGATAAGATATATAATCTCTGCAGTGTGTTCTGGGTCGACCCTGAGGTGTTCCATCTCTGGACATGTCCAGAAAAGGCCTCCACCAAAAGATGCTAAGGGGTGATTCTCTTCTGCCCCCCTATGATCGAAATGCCATCACCGTGATGTCACAGCAGAGAGAGACTGCCCCTCCATTAATCTTCCTGTTCAAGCTGAATGGGTCAGACAGCAGCAGCAGCAGCTTTCCTTCGCCGCTCTGACAGGAAGCACGTGTCACTCTGAAACACAGCACAGTTTTTATTGAACCAGCCTCCTGTGATCGATTGTTTTCAGCGTGGGTGCTTTACAGCTGCAGCCGCGACAGCTCTGCCATTTATCTGCCTGATAACACCCTACACGTCCACAATCTTGATGTTTGTCCTGCTGTTTTCATCCAGTGAATGCACACGTACATGGCTTCATTTATCCCCATGGCTCATGGCTGATTTCAGCCTCTCTGAGGTTTTATTTCACACGTGATCACTGCCACGCTCTTCAAATATCTTGATCTCTCATGGTGAAACGGCTGACATCACTTAGTTTATGTTATTGTGTTGTACTTTTACTTTAAATAAAGAATCTGACAACTGGTACAACTGCTAATGCTAATGTTGGCTTTGTAGCGATGGCAAAAACATGCATTATTCAGATAAAAAATTAAGCAGTTCTGTAGCCAAATGATGGGACTCAGTGATCAGATGCTGATGAATCTGATGATTGGTCTAGTGAAATACTGAGGTTTGAACATGACACTGACTCCAGAGCCACAGACAGTTTGACAGCAGTGGAGGTTCGACCTGCGACAGACGAGCAGCTGGAGACAGAACAAACACTTTGACTCCCCCTTTTATGGTTGACAGCGACAGTAACAGCTCGACTCTGTGTTCGTTGCCTGTGCTGCTTTATAAAAAGCTGTGTGTTTTAAGTGAAGTCACAGCAGGAGATGAGCTCTTCACATATTCATCACTGCACTAACCTACAGTACAGTACCCCTCTCCCCATCCTCCCCCATCACTGATCTGACTGTAAAGGGCTCCACAGGGTCAGCCCCGCTGCATCGCCCTCAAAAACAGCAACAACAAGCTTTTATCGCCTCTTAGTAAGCATTTGCTGTCCCAACGCATCAGGGGGGAGTCTCCCTGACGCCTCCCTCCCACCCCCGCTCTGCTGATCATGTTCAAACAGGATGGAACAACAAAGGCCTTGTGCAGATGGCTTTAGCACAGCGAGCGCTAACATTAGCACAAGTGTGTCAATTAGCCTCCCAGTGCTCCTCTAAGAA
This sequence comes from Polydactylus sextarius, assembly GCA_016801845.1. Classification (NCBI taxonomy): domain Eukaryota; kingdom Metazoa; phylum Chordata; class Actinopteri; family Polynemidae; genus Polydactylus; species Polydactylus sextarius. Next base: position 13,222,087 of record CM028921.1, on the reverse strand, counting down.
TAAGCACATGAGCGAGGAGCACACAGATGAGTTAGCGATTAGCCCCCCGGCCACCGGCGCCTTCACCGCCACAGAACGCTGCTTCACCCTGGATCCACCGCATTTCAGGCATGGAATTATGGGTAACCCCTCGCACAAGTGAAGTGAAGCATGAAACACAGAGAAGCAGCTCAAGTTTGATTCATGTCAACGTTTGATGTATGTGAAGGTTCAACTAAGCGTGCTGTTCACAGATTCACAGGAAAGCCCTGAACACAGTTTGACAGTGTGTGTGTGTGTGTGTGTATGTTTCTGCCTATAAAAGCTCAATCAGGCACAAACCACGTATCAGCCACATGCTGCTGAGCAAAGGAATTAGAAGTGCTGCACATGTGCTGCAGCTCAGAGACTGAAAACAGTTTCTGTTAAATAAAGGTTGTACAGTTAAGTAAAGGTTATACACTGAGTGTGATGTGGCAGGGAGAGGCTGTGTGTCTCTGGGGTTTGAGGCCACGTTGCAGAAAAATCAGACCTCTGAGAGTACTCACAGTAAACTGTTGGTGAGTCTCCAGAAAAATCCTTTTTGACTTGTAACCAATACGTTGTTTACAATGCCACTACTGAACCTGAAGTACCACTGATTGACACTACCTGAGCACCTGAATGAACACCTGAACCATTGTTAGAACATATCTGAACACTGCACAGATGAGGCGATGGCTTCTCATTCACAATTTCTGAAATTTTGTTTTCGAATCGGTCTGAATGTTGACAAGACAAAGACAAAACTCAGACTGGTCCTGAAGGATTTCTTCTCCGAGCCCTCTGCAATCCTCAACTGGATAAGCAGTGTAAATAAAGGATGGATGAGGCTTTTAATCTGAAAGATGCCTGACTAACCTTCCCATCTGTGGCAGGTTTCTTGTTTCTGTCCTTGTTCTCTTTAATTCACCGAGTGAGGCAACAAACTGTTAAATGTTTAAAGAGCAGAACGTTCAGTCTGAACCTGGATTTAACTGAGCAGATTTACTGTTCCAGCCTGCGGTGGAGAATCACCACTGTTTCAATGTTTAATGCTGATCCTCCTCCTGCTGCTGCAGGTTCATTACATTACACATGTTAAACAGCGGCTGCTGAGGCCTCACAGCTTCTGTCTGTGGAGGAGCTGGTGCTGAATCTGATTGTGGTCACGATAGGAAGAGATCTGTGTGGAGAGTGGGTGTGTTCTGAGGCTGATGGAGACGCTTAGTATCGACAAGGAGGAAGAATGAGGGGAATAAAAGCTGAATCTCTGGTTCTGCTGCAGCAAAAAGAAGTTGTAGTGTATAACTGCAAAAACACTTTGTATCAAGTGGAAGAAGTTGAGGTTGTGACCTTAAAGTCTTTTGACAGCCATCTGAAAAAAAAAAAAAAAAAAACTCAAAGAAAAACAAACCAAACAGTAGCAATAGCTGATCAACAAGAAAAAATGTCAGTGTGTTCTTCTCTTGGGGCAGAAACAGTTGACTGGCCACATTAGTTTAATATGTCAGAACTAAACAATTTCATCTCCAATTAAACTCAGTCACTCTTTTTCCAAAAAGGTAGATTTACTTTCATTACAGTTTTATCAATTTTTTCTATTGTTACATGAACACGTTGAAGGAAACACTAACCAAGTGCTGTTAGCCATGTTAGTATGGTCACAACTGGTAACTTGGTTAGTGCAAGAAGAACAGAAAGTGCAGCTATGGGAATGTCAGTTTTGCAGGTAAATATTGACCCGATAAGGAAGTTAAGAGACGCATTTACAAATTTATTCAAATTAAATCTGTGAGGAATACATCTGATCTTTCCTTAAAGGATTTTAATGTGGAGTTTTAGCGACACCAAAAGAAAGAAAAAACGTCATGCAGCAAATAATCAGCACAGCCGGGATTCAAACTGGTGATCACTGCACGGCTTATGTGCCAAAGTGGTGCACCCTAACCACTCAGCTATCTGTGTGCTCCTTGAATAACATTTTATTTAAATATTTTGTAAACTCTACCTCTATCGTAAGTAAAAGCAGTTTTCTAGAGGGATAAAATGAAACAAACACAGAGTAATTTAAAATGTTGGTTCCAGTTGAATCCCAGCAGGCGTTGTTTGGGTTTTCACTCTGATTGGGGATTAAGTCCCTGTGTCTGTACATTTCTTCCAGTGTCTGTTATGAATTATTCACAGAGTTTAATTTTGCTTGAGCAGATTTACAGGGAGTCTGGGTTATGTTCTGTGATTGTGTTGTGTATTTAAATGGTTCCTGCAACAGCAAACACATTCACCTTGACAAAGAATAGAGAAGTCACATTCAGCATCTAGCCTCCAGCTGAAAGAACCTGAATGTGAATGTGTCTGGAACAGGCTTTTATTTTCACTCAGTGAAATTTCAGCCTTGGTGATAAGAACCAGTTCTCGGACTTAAAGCATTTTGGTTTTTAAAGAAAATGGAGCTAAACGCGCAAGTCAGAATGAAAATGTGATGGAAACCAGGGTTCGAAAAAACAAAAATACCAGTTGGAGTATAAGTCCAAGAACGTGATCAGGATCAAATAACAAAGGCACAAAGAGGATCAGAGCGTCAGAGTGGACTTTGACATGTGTATTTACATTTTTATTGAAGCCAGCAGATAACTTTGCTTCAGTCACAGAGTTTGTCTCACATGTTATTTTATATGTATCAATCTGTGGCTGTGATCAGCTTGTATCTGCTCACTGTGAAGGTCAGTGCAGTGAAACATCGTTTCTGTCTAGAATCAGAGAAACTTGTCTGATTTGTAGAAAGTTTTCTGAAATACACGTATACACACAATGAGTCCTATAGAGCGTTGTTGATCCTCAGCTCCTTTACTGTGCTGCAAACATTGTGACCGTGGAGCTGCTGCAGTAAACTATAATGTGGAGTATAACTACAGAAAAACTCATATTTCTTTACATTTCCTGCGACAGATCTGTAAAATGAAGATGTCAGCAGATATGAGGAGGAGGAGGAGGAGGTGTAATCTTCCTCAGCTGTGACTCTGCTGATTATTACGGTTGTGGAACAGCAGTGCCGCCCCCCACCTCCACCTCAGCCCACAAGTGATGTGGAAACTGCAGGAAACAAAAATCTACGACCATATTTGGTTGTTTAATAACTGGCGGCGGTTTTGCCCGATGATGCTGTCAGCGTTCATACCTCCTGCTGATGAAGGCCTCCACCCACCCGCTGGGGCAAAAGACGAGGAGGGGGAGGAGATAAAGATGGATGAATGAATGAAGGGTTAATGAGGGAGGCTGAGTCGTGTGTGGGTTGATGGATGGAAACAGCTGGAAAACAGCTGCTGTATTTCAAGAGGAATGATAGTAGATTTTATCATCTTCATTTTCATCCTTTGCTCGTCTTTTACCAACATTCTCCTTCTCGTGTTTCACTGTCACGCTCCTCCTGTCAGAACTGCTTCATTGTTACAGGTTGATTGAAGTCGTCATCTCAGGTTTTTAACCTCAGTCTGAGCATCCAGATGAATATGAGCCTGTTGGAGGCGGCAGCAGTGCTGTATCTGCACTTTACAATATTACAGAATAAAAAAAACCCAACATAGTGAGCAAGCACTCAAAATCAAGAACCTTTCCACAGGAAGAAACCTCCAACAGAACTCATAGTAGGTGACCATCTACCTTGACCCGCTGAGGTACAAAGAAAAAAAGGAGACAAAACAAAGAAAAAGACAAAAGAACAGAAAAGGAGGGGAGGAGGTTGGGTTTATGGACTGAACTGAACCTGAACCATTGAAATTGTTTGGACTCAATCTGTGCAAACATCCTCACATCTGCACAGCTGCAGCAGCTGTGACAGCGAGCTGATGCAAACCTATCGCACAAAATGTCCTGCAGGTCACATCACCTCTACCACGGAGGAACCAAAATCTACTAAGTCTTTATACGATTCAGAAGCCAATTTTCTCCTGTGATGCCTCATTGGTAAACAACTGTAAACAACTATGATGAAAACATCTGTTTTCCCTGTTGTCAACGCTCAACTGACTCACTCAATGTTCATTTGACCTCAGCGTTAAATTAAGTTTTTAAAAATTGACTTTTGCTCTGCAAAGTGTTCCTCATTTTCCTTGTGTGAATTGAAGAGTAGAAGGTCACATCATCTTTCTAGAATAATCAGCCAAGGTCCCGTCTGACGCAGCTTATAAACAGATATTGATCACAGTCTCAGCAGTGGGGTGGGGTGGGGTGGATGAGCAGCTCTTACCGTTGAAATTGACAGCGCGGATGTGAGCCAGCAGCTCTTTGCCATCAATGTTGGCCATGCGCGGACAAAGGCCGGGGAATCCAGCGCATAGCTCGCGGTGCATGTGGTGCAGGGCGTGGGCCATGGCGTACACGGCGTCCATCACAAACTGCACTTTCCCTTCCTGCTCGTAGGTGGAGTCACGGCCAACTTTCTCCAACCCTAGAACAGAGACACAGAGCGAGTCAGGGTCGTCAGCACTGAATGTCACATGAACTGAACTAAGCTCAGATCACGTCAAGTTACCGTTTCTACTGCGGTGACCAACAGGAAGTGGTTGTTTCCATCAGTTCTACACAGGTGTTAATGAAAATGATGGAACAGTTTTTTGATCAGCTGTAGTGACGAGAACCAATTTTATTAATGAAAGAGACATTTTCTCTCTGTGAACTGTGTTTTGAAAACATGAACCTGAAAACATGATCCAGATTTTTTACATTTTATTACATAATAGAGACAAAACATGAATCTGAACTTTATTCTTTCCTCCCAGGTCGGGCACAGGGTCTTTCTGTGTGGAGTTTGCATGTTCTCCCTGTGTCTGCGTGGGTTTCCTGCAGGAGTTCTGGTTTCCTCCCACCCCCAAAAACATGCAGTAATGGGGATAGGTGAATTGAGCATACTAAATTGCCCCTAGGTATGAATGTGGGTGCAAATGGTTGTTCATCTATATGTGTGGCCCTGTGACGAGCTGGCAACTGTCCAAGGTGTACCCTGTCTTCGCCCGCAAGCAGCTGGGATAAGCTCCAGTCGCCGCCGATAAGAGGGTAGAAGATGGATGGATGGAGAATATACAAATTTGACATTATAACATTTTTCTCAATATTATCAAACATTCGTCCTTTTAACTTTGAATTTTGAATCTGTCTGATTTAACATTGATAGCGGCCTGAAAACTCAAACTAACTTCTGTCAGAGACTTTCTGCCTCTGTATGATTTTTCAGAGTTTGGGGTCGTCCTTGGCACCCAGCAGAAAATAACTCACAGTGTTAAGAGTCTGCGAAATGATACGTTTCTCATTCTCATCCTTTCATTAACTTCAAAAAAATACATTTAGCTCCATCTCATTAGCCGTGGTTAAATAACACCGTCATCTTTTATTTGAAAATTCTGTTAAGTCCTTCCAAAATTTCACAGAGTAATTATCCCTATTAGAGTCACAGCACTCATGATCACACCGCCAGCTGAAAGTGAGGAGGAGGAAGAAGGGAGGAGGAGGAACTAACTGCTGTAGTGGACACTCCATCAACAGACAAGACTCCTCTGAATTAATAGCAGCTTAGAAATGAAATCCAATTTAATTTTAATGGTAGGCGGCGGTGGGGATTTGTCCGAGGGGAGACATTTGCTCTGGCACTGAAGACTGATTATACATTGGCAGTAATGAATGAGCCTCGAATGATGAACGTGAGGCTGGGAGATGTACAACTGCCGCTACAGATCATCAGGAGATGCCTCCATTTTTAAAAGATCACATGTTTGGTCCTGGGAATTCCAGATGGAGCCTGAAAGCAGCATTTTGAGTTCACAGGGAGCACATCTGAACAGACGTTTGTCTCATGAGAATGTTCTGGACGGTTATTTGTCACTGGTTCAGCTTGTTGCAATATAAGTCCACTTGTTGATATGGTTCATTTAGAACAATTAAAAGATGTGTCATTAATTTGCGATTAATCAAGTTTATTATGGGCAATCATGCAATTAATTGCAATTAATTTAATGGATTGTCAGCTTCAGTTTGCAGACATTTAGTCTGATGTGCTGTGAGTAAAGAGTGAACCATGTGGTGTCGACTGTGCAGCTCTGTCAGTCCTGAGTCACAGCTACAGAACTGCACTGGACAACTCATTAGGTCCAGTCACAGACTCGTTACAGCCCACGTGTTCATCCTCTGAGAACCATGACTGTTTCCTGCTGGAATAAACTGAGAGTCTGATGGTGATGAACAAAAAACAACAGTTAACTTTCAGAAAAATCTCCAACTGTTTGACTAGTGCTGCTTCATAAATCTCATACATTTCACAGCCTGATTTTACAAACCACATGGACAAAAGTGATTTTGGCAGGAACCTGTGAAGTAGGGCATGGTGTTTAGGTGCAGAGGGGCCTCAGTGTTGCTCACCTCCTGTTTGCTAATGACCCTCGACGCCTGATGATGAAGATGACAATGATGAAGAAACAGCGGTGATTGAGGTGAGACAGCTCAACAGGCAGCTCCATCACAGCTGCTGGCATTTCAATTACACAACACTTTCAGAGCAAATTGAATTCGTCCTTCAGAAGACGGACGAGTCTGTGCGTTTCATTGCTCTCTCTCTCGCAGGCATCTTTCTGTTTCAATTAGATTTGGAAATTAGATAAACAGCAAACTAATTACAGCGGCTGAGGCAGTGCGATGCATTCAGGGACAACCTGCCCCAAACGCCTCCATGTGTTTACAGTAATAGAGTCGTTTGATTGGCTGGGGTGTTTTATCGGTGACATCAGCCTGTGTCATTAGCTCACGATTAATAATGATGTTTCCTCTGATTCTCACTGAACACGACACGACGCCAACATGAAAACATGACGGATGTATCTCTGAGCTGCTCAGATATTCATGAATTCAACCCATGTCTATGGAAGAACTGAGGACGACGCTTCACAAGAAAACCTTTTTTTTTTTTACTGCTCGAGATTTACATCAAAACGAACAAACTGAACGTCACATGTAGAAACACAGGACATCGGTGGACAAGAAACGTCAGTGAGCAGCAGCAACTTTTAGTTTCATAACTTCAAAGTCTCAGCTTCTTCAAAAATTCACAGAGGGTCATGAAGAACCGATTCAAGATGAACACATCAGTACAGGTCAGACTCTGATCAAGACAAACAAGCACCATGACTGGTCCAAACTCAAAGTCAAGACATGTAAACATGTCCCCAAGCTGCTAGACAGACCAACATGCCCCACATCAAGTCCTAAATCAGGTCTCAGGTGATCAGGTCTCCATACCACCAGGTTTGCAGCCAGCATCATCCTTCAGTGTTCCAATTCTTTGGATTGTGTGATGGTTTTCAAGGTTAAAGTTCAGCATTACTTAAAAAGTTCTTCTTTTCTTTATCTGAGCGTCAGTCTGATCTTCAGAGGGAAGTGAGTGCTGCTCCCCGTTGTCTTTTTCTCCTCTGAGAAAAGTGTTGACAAGAAACGTCTCTGAGCAGCTGCAGAGATTGTCTCTGCCTCAGACATCACGACTTCATCTGCTAACGATCTTCAGCAAACACACCACAGACACAGCTTCATATCTTCTGTGTGTGAAATCTGCAGCTCAAAGTAAAAACAACAAGTCTCTTAACTCAACAAACACAGTGTTCAACAAAGCAGAAGAAGAGAATCAAATATTCATGTTCTTTTTAAATGTGTGGAGAGAGAAGCAAGGTAAGAGCCTGCTGCAGAGGAAACACTTCACACACAGAAACACCTGCATCTGTTTCTTCACAGAAATTCATTTGATGGTGAACTAACGTTTATCCTGACTGGATAGTAAATAGCTTTTAATGCTGTGGTTTGACTTTGACCTTTAATCAGTTTGTCCTTGATGCCAAGTGAAGGTTTGTACCGAATCTAAACAAGTTCCCTTGGTGTGTTACTGTGAGAGACTCCAACCCTGAATACATGATCGTCCATGAAGATATTTACCACATTTTAAAAGATCAGAGACCAGGACGTTGGTCAAATGGAGGTTTTGTCTTTGCTCATCACAGCTCCATCTTGGTAGACTGCTCGCACTCAAACATCAGAGCTCTAATTATAGATCAGTCAATGAATCTGACAGATGAATCCATCGATCAGTGACGACTCTGAGCCACAGCGGTTCACATGTCAACCTTCAGAGAGGAAGAAGAGCTGGGAAATGAAGGGTTTCAGACTAACGCGGTGGATTTGATTGAATCTAAAGCTTCCAGGGCCTTAAACCATACAGACACCGATGTCTACAGTTTGATCACCTCCTCAAACTAGAATAAATGAATAAGAACAAGAGTAAATATCTCAGGATTATTAGCTTTACTGTTTTATTAATACTTAAAACTTGATCACATCATGTATCAATCAAAGGTCATTTAATATCATTCATTATTTTAAAACTATGCAAATAAAATTTTAAACTGTGTCAGAGCTGGAGCTCTGATTGTCACGGGTCATTATCAGATGCATTTTGAGGGGCTGAGGCCTGAAACTTATTTATTTATTTGTATAAATAGTGATATAAATATATATAGTATAGTAAATAAAGTACATATAGTCATGTAGAAATCCAGGTGAAGTTTGTTGCGTGAACTATGATTTTCTGATTACTTCTCGTCTGAGAGAGGAAGAGGGAGGTGCTGAGGTGTTTATTTGGGCGTGGTGGTGGTGGTGGGTGTGGGTGTAATTACAGTACTGAATGACTTTTTAAAGATTCCCACTTGATCTGACAGGAAATGAGGTGCTGAGCGGCGCCTGAACGCTGCAGCGGCGATTCGTTCCCTGAGCGGCGGCTGATAGAGCGGCACCTCAGACCTCAGGCCTCCGAGCCTCATGGAGCTTTAATCGTCATTATTAATTATAATTAATGAGCGGGACCCCCTACCCCCAGGCTGCTCCACGGGGACTGAACTGAGCATGCTCAGACCCCAGCCAGCTCCTGAGGCTGCTGTGCCTACTCTCAGGGCTCAGATATTGCTGTCAGACTCTGGCTCGGTCTGACCTGACACACTTCACTGTGTTATCACACTGTAGATTATCTTCATCACACTGAGTTCTGGGTTCAGTGTCACACACATCACCTGGTCACAGACGCTGGTTGAATTCATTCAGCTGAGTGTTTAATAAAACATGTGAGACGCTGAATCTCAGTGAGGAGCTGGAAGCAGTGAAACTCTGTGAACTCTGAATTTAACATGGTTCGTTTAGTTTCTCGCAGCAGAAGGGGTGAGGTGTTGTCTCAGAAATAGAAAAGTGTGAGTGCAGCTCATGGACAGAAATAACAGAGACAGATGTGAGGACAGGCTGAGCACTGACAGCTGATAACATCTGGACCAGGATCAGCTCAAGCTGTTGTTCTTTGAACAGATGAAGTCGTTTCCTTTTTTAAGTCAGAAAGTGGATCAGTACGATCAGAGGTCATCAGCTCCTGAGTTTAGAAGCAGGAGATGAATGTTTAGACGGACAGACATGTGGGCCACGTTGCTGTTGATGAACACAATCCAGAGAATAACCAGTTACTGGACTGAGAATAATGAACTGATGATGAACTGTCAAAAAAGAGTTGTCCTAACCATCATCAGTGACCCATGTTGGTCTGTTTGTCTTTGTTCTTTAAATGTCACACTGTTGACTCACTCACTGTCCAGCGATTTCACCTCATGTTAAAACTTCAAGATCAAGAGGGGGCAGCACAAAGCAAGCAGACATAACATGTTAGAATATGGTCTGACCAAATTGTCTAAAATTGTGTCTCACATCCTGTGAGCACGCCGTCCTGACAGCCAATCAGAGCATGTTGTAGGCTGAGGTGAAGCGTTTCTGCGGCAGCAGATGGAACATGGCCACTGCTCTCTCTGCTGATGCTGCTTAGCTGCTGTTTCTCTTTGTGTTTGATCCCATTCAGTGTGTCGACGTGTTTGTAGAGGATTTGGACCCGAGCGGCCTGAGTCCTGGTTCAGGAGGGATTATAGACCGGACGCTGCAGTCAGCACACAGACTGATCAGAGAGCAGAGACTGAAAACATCCGACTTTATACAAAGTTCATTCAAGATCGAGAAACACCAATCAAGCTCAGCATCTTTGAAACATATGTCCCTGATGGTCTTTACAAAAGAGAAAGACAAAGTTGTCAGGGCTGTAAAGGTTCCACCTGCTGGGGGATGAAAGATGTTTTCATCTTCTGAATCCTAAATAAAAACCTTTAAAAGCAGAGGATAGCACAGAGAACGCCCTGCTTCTGTGTCATTTGATGAATTATCTCCTGTATCTATTTGACTCCAACACTCCTTCAAATTCATGGCTACACTCCACATGACTGAATGAAAACCTGATTGATTACTGACATAGACGCTCACATGCTTTGCATCGTGCGGTCAAACATGATTATCCAACGTCCTCATCGTCAGTCAGCAAAGGCGACCGAGCTCAGCTCATGAATATAAAGGAGGAGAGGTCGAGTGTTGGAGCAAAGTAAAGACACAACAGAACCTGTTCACCCTCTAACCCTGAGGATGCCATGGAGCCCGTCAGACATCAGCATGTTTGAAGTGTCTCTTATTTCTTCCTCAGTCTTCTGGTTTTGGAGGTTTTGTGTTTTGTTTGCACAGATCACATTCACTCATCCATCTTTCACCAAATATGACACTTCTTGTAAACGTTGTGTTTGAAATCAGCTGCAGTCTCAGATCTGCTGTGTGACGGGGGGAAATAAATGCTGATTCACTGGTTTTGCTTTGTTGTGCTGCTGCTTCACTGTCTACAATCATGTTATCTTCAACACAGCTGAGTTATTACAAACCAGAGAACAGGATTTAATTCACAATAAACCACTTTCTATTGCTATGGTGATAGAACGGGTGTAAAATTGAAACATGGTTCATTGATATGACAAACCAACACTCACTTCTCACTGAAACCAACATACTGATGTCAAAACCTTGACGTTGTATGATATCATCACCAGAAACATCTGATTTATCATTACAGCTGATTTATCACCACTGATGAAGAGTGTGTGTGGTTGTCCGCTGAAAACATCAGAGGCTCCACTCACTTGCCTGAGTTTGAGCCTCCTCACCACAGCTGAGTCAGGAGCAGAGACTTTAACTTGATCTGCTCCAAGTGTCTGCAGCTGAGATGAACATTAGATATCATGATGTGATTGTGGTTGACGCTCCAGGGAGAAAGTTTCTGAGGCAGTGAATGATGAAGTTTCTCAGGCACTTTATTTTATAAAGCTAAAATCACACATCAGCCCCAGAGGCTCAGAACTGTCACTGGAACTGGAACTGTTCACTTAACCCGCACTGGGAAAGAAGGAGGAGGAGGTGGAGGTACAGGACAAAATAAATTTATTGAGGGAAGATGCAGTAAAGAAAAGATATAGAAAACAAGGAATTAGTGAAGGACAAGGAGGGGAAAAGGAAAAACAGAGGCGAGGGAGATAGTAGCAAGAGAAGAGGGAAGCGAGAGAGGAAAGAGGAACATGAGATAAAGATGAGAATATAATCATGCGTTGACTTCTTTTGACCTTTGACCCTGATGTTGCTTACCTGTACATTTCTTGGGGCTGCCTGGCCTCTTGCCGTGCATCCCCAGCTTGCAGCCAAAGTTCTCCTCCCAGAACTCGGCAAACCAGACGTTTCTGCGATTGTTGGACAACGAGCGGCTCCTGAAATAACGGTCGAACGCTGCCATAAAAGCGAACAAACGAACAAAAACGTTATCACGTTATAATCTGCATCAGACATGTCACACGTGTGGTCAGACATGTGGTCATGTGACCACTTGTGTGATCGTAGTGAGCGGCTCACCGTCCACTGACGCCCTCTTGGGCAGGATGGTGATGGCGCCCTCTGCCACGCGTTCCTGCTGCACCACTGGAGAGATCTTGGCGCCCCAGCTGTCAGACCCCACCCACAGGAAGTGACCTGTCAGGTTGTTACGTTTCGCTGCATCCAAGATTCTCCTGTCAGGCACAGCCAATCAGAGAGGGAATTAGAGGATATATCTGACCTGACGAGGGTGAAGTGTCACATGTAACATTAGTGCATTTACTTTGACTCCGTAATGTTTTTCTCTAGTTCTGTTCTGTCTGAACTTCAGTTACAGATTCATTGATAAAACAAGACATATTCAACAAATAAATCATGATTCATTACTATAGATAAGGATAAAACTTTATTGATCCTGAGTGGAAGTTCACAGTCTCCTCCCAAGTATTAAAATGCCCCCCGTCATTTACATGATCTCTATCTCCATGAATTTCTATATCCACATCCATCCATTTCTATATTTCTATAATCCAGTAACATGATGTACATCATCCTGTGAATGACTCCTTCTGCTCAGTGTTTCTATCACTGCTGTGAAATTACCACAGAGATGGAACTTTGTGTGTGACTTCATGTTCGCGTCAGACGAGAGTCAGACGTCAGACAGTCGTACGATGGATCATCAAATCATCCCCTTACTGTTTTTCCGGTCTGTGTGTGTGTGTGTGTGTGTGTGTGTGTGTGTGTGTGTGATGCCCTCAGATCATTCAGATAATTGGAGGCTCTTTATCTGAACTCAACAGTTATGGATGAACTAGATTAGTTTAGATTAGATTAGAGAACATGCAGATGCAGGATGTGTATGTGTGTGTGTGTGTGTGTGTGTGTGTGTGTGTGTGTGTGTGTGTTACATTTGGTTTGATTCCAGATGAAACATGGGGAAACTGTTTTCTCTGCAGAATTGTTGAGAATAGATCAGCTAATTATTTGGGGTTTTTATTTTCGTACAAGATAATGTGGAATGTGTGAATATTTAACAATGGAACAAATTTGGAATAGAAATAATAAGTGATACAGAGAACGGATGAAAAATTAGTCTAAACTCCAAACAGTCTCAAACATTATCCATCCTCTGCTTTCTGTGATCTCATTGGACCTTACAGCTGCTGACTATCAGAGCTGGAACATGAAACACTGAGAGCCTCAAATCCAGATCAGCTCAGTCCAGCTGCTGCTGTGTGTGTGTGTGTGTTTGTGTGTGTGTTTGTCTGCGAACCGGATATCGTCCTCGTTGGTGAACATGATGACAGCTCGGGCGTTTGGCGTCTCCAGCAGACGGAGGACGATCTTGTCAAACTCACCAGGTCTCGGCTCTCGAGGAATCTTGAGAGACTGAGCGATACAGACGCCACCTGAGGGAGGATCAGTCAGGTTCAGTTTAGAGGTTTCACACAGTAAAAAGCAGATTATTAATTCAGAAACAGTTAATTCAGCACAAGACTGAATGTGATCCAGAAGTGGAAACTGGACCTGGTTGAAGATACTCAAAGATGTTTCACGCATCTTCAGTCCAGAACCAAACACAAGAAAAGAAACTTGTTTTTCAGTAACACGTGCTCAGATCTTCAGGTCTTGATAAGACTCTTAGATCAGTCTTATTATCTAAAGGTTCAGTCGCCCTCCGCTGAACTCATCCATGGAAGATGTTCAAAGACGTTGAAGGACATTCAGTTATTCAAAAGACAAAGATGAATTGGATTCAGTTTATGTCTCTTAACTGTTCACATCCACAGCTGCCATGAAAGATCCTGAACAATGAACCAGTGACAACATGAAGTTTATGTTCTCTGTTCAACTGACAGACCTGAGGAGCGGGACTGTAAAACACCGCTTTGATCTAAATATGATGATGACTGTGTATATTATTGAACATGAACAGTTTGTGCCTCGGCCTTCGGGCATCTGTGTGTGTGTGTGTGTGTGTGTGTGTGTTCAACGGTGTTAATATCTGTCAGTTAACACATCAACACGTCTGCTTCTGTCTGTAAATGTGATCATAAACACACCGTTGACTGTGATTATTTTCCATGAGAGCGTCATTGTGTCTCTGCTGTAGCATTTTAATTATCTTCATTTTGTCTTGTTTTCATCTTCACTCTGCTGCTGTGACGTTTCACCACAGGGATCATTAAACTTTCATCTGCAGTCACTGAAACAAAGGTCAAGAGGTTTATTAACGCTACCAGACACCAAACTCAGATTACCACTAACACATCTGTCAGATGAAAGCAGAAAGAGAAAATAATTTAGAACGAAATAGTGGATTTTGTTGATTTTGCTGTTGTCTTTTTATCTGTTTCACTCTGTGCTACTATCAGACAGATAAGGAGGAGGAGGACGAGAAAAGCAGTCAGAGGATAATGATACAGATGAGAGCAAAGAGGTGAAAGACCTTTAAAGGTTGATGGAAAATGAGGATGAAGAATGAAGTGATGTCCCTGAGGAGCTGAACAATAAAACTAAGGCTCAGGTCATACTGAGGTTAGAAAACATTTCTAAAACTAAAGAGTAGCAGCAAGAAGCCAAAGTCTAACAGAGCGTCAGTCCTCAGATGCAGATAGGGACAACTAGTGCAGCAGCTGTCCATCAGTCAGAACTGTAAGGTGGAGACATATGACAGGCAGGCCAAGCAGCAAAACACAGTGAGGTGTCTAAAGGAAACCTGACACGAGGCGACAGTTCATCTGTCAGCAACAATAATGACCCACAAACAACAGACAACACTGCAGTGACTTCAGGACAAGTTTCTGACCTGAGGACGGTTCAGTCTGAGCTATAGACGATCTGCCTGTAGAGACGACTGAACTCAACCTGCTGCCAAAGGAGCAGCTGGATAAAGAAGAGTTTTCAGTTTCTGACTTTAGTAAATTTGCAATAATTTCTATAACAAAACATTCTACTGTGTCATCATGACCTTTACCTGTGTGGGTCACTGTGTACAGTCTGATGAAAGCTAATGAGACATGATCATTAAGCTGTTCACACATAGTGGACAGCTGTCCAGTTGTTTGAACTGCACAGAACTGAAAGTTTTCAGGGGCCAGAAACTAAATCCTGGACCAGGTCCAGAACTTGGGTTTGAAGTAACAAGTTATGTTCTTGAAAATCTTCACTGGTTAAAAAACTAATTTTTACTTGAGTTTGAAGATTCATTTTGTTGTTTCAGTCTCAACAGTTGGTTTTAACAACAGGCCATTCATCTTTTCATCACTGAGGTTTGAAAAGTTTTCATAGTTTCAAAAACAGTTTTGAATTTCCAGCTACAGAACAGACAAAACAGATTAGTTTGATGTGACGGTTCGTCTTTATCACAGTTTTATTCATGTCCTTTAATCTCGTGACTGTTTTTTTCATTTGCTTCTCTGTGCTGCTGTAATCAGTTGACTTCCCTTCGGGGTTCACTTAAAAACCTGATGTTTTCTCTTCGTCACATCATTAAACTCCCTGCTTTGTCCTCGCCGAGGACTCCGCTGCTAACAGCACTCCCCAAGTCTGTGGTATTGTTCCCGCAGCGCTGCCTCCTGGGACAGATAAACGAGAGCAGTGGAGAGTTTTTCACATGAACTTTAGCGACTGCCTCGAAATGCAGTCAAGTACAGGAGAGGCTGCAGCAGACCAGCCCTCACACTCTCAGCTCAGTCGACTTAATTGGCTCTTGGAGAGATTTTTTTTTTTTTCCAATTTGGCCAGAAAGACGGAGCAACTCTCCAACTGAGAGTTGCAGGGAAATCTTCAGGGTGAAAGAAAGAGTCACGGCTGAAAATAATCACATATAGTTGGTCTGACCTTGATTGTTCAAACAGCAGAGAAGTTTTTAAAGGAGGAACTGGAGTTGAGAGTTTAAGATTAAAACAGTACAAACATATTGTTACAGTCTTGAAGATAAATGAAAGAATAAAGAATGAGATATTCACTTGAAACCAAGCAGAGACATCATCCTTGTGTTTCTGATTAATCTAAAGAGGTGGAGTAAATATCACAAGAAACTAAGTACTACTGCACTTCTTTTCTTCTTCTTCTTCTTTTTTTTTTGTCAAACTAACTGGATTTAGAATCTGCAGTGATTTGGTACAATGATAATATGATGCTAATGCTACTGTTAATGCTCGCTAGATAACATCCATATCACAACGTCCATATTGCAGATGTCACCTGAGCTGTAACGATTCTTGGGATAGGTTGGAAAAGAAGACTAGATTCGTCAACTGCATCAGTCTAGTCTTTATCTGTGGTGAGTACAACTGACGAGTCCAGTCTTCCAACGACGCAGCTGAGGACTGAGATGCAGCTCAGATAAAACAGCTGTGTGACGCTAACATCAGTGTACTAACATACTCACAGCAACAATGCTGACAGTGCTGACTTCTCTGTATCACATACTGTATCATACTGTACTTCACTCAGTATTAAAACACAGTCACACAAAGATAATGCTGAACATAGTTCATTAAAGTGAGCTGAACTAGTTAGTAGTGAACAAAGAACTGAGATTGATGGAAAGAGTTAAGTTTTGACCCAATGATGGAATTAGATTAAATAAATAAAAAGTGAATCAACTAGAAAGTCACATTTTCAGCAACATGAATGTGTCGAACAGATTTTCATGGCTGCTGAGACCACAACTGTCAACCTCATGATGGAGCTAGCGGAGACGACACATCAGTCTTCAGACTGATGATACAGTCATTGCTGTGTGCTACTGTTTATTAACACACATGTAATAGGTTTGTTAACCAGAACACACGTGGTGCTCCTACATACCCACAGGGGGCGCCACAGTCCACCTACAGATACTGTGACCCACTGGGGTTTGTCCCTGTTTGTCTGATGGTCAGTTCATGTCTTTGATATGGGTCTTATGTCATTTTTAATGTCATTTTTAATGTTTCTGGGTCCAACACAGAGAAATCCCTGGTTCTGACGGAGAACTTTCCTCCCCTCCGGCCTTTTCTCTGTAATTAGTCATAAATCACAGCAGTGCTGCAGGAACCTGAGACAAAAATCATTAAGTAGTTATGATCATGAAAAATTAAGCGTTACCGTCACTTTTATTGTCGGAGTGAAAGTGTAGTAAAAGAAATGTCATGGAGTTCAAATTTATCTCTGCTGAAGAAAGAGGAGCTGTCTGTGCAGGCTGATCAGGGCGAAGGATGGAGATAAAGACTTTTAACACCCGCTGATGTGGACCAGATCTGAGCTGAGAGGCCGTCGACAGGAGCTCCCAGAAGACACGGCTTCATTCAGACACTCTGAGTGAAAAAATTGATTCCACTCTGAGCTGCTTGCTGCAATACAGCATCCGTCAGGGCCAGAGTGGAGCGGCAGCATCTTTCCTGTACGAGTCTTTTTTTAGCAGCGAATTGGGATTTAGAGCTGGAATGTTTGAAGGTTTGAAGGTCAGGCTGTTGAGAGTGACAGCAGCAGTCACAGCTCACTGAAGAGCCTTTTACTCTTCAACTCAAAATTCATTTTCTTGACACCTGAAGTAGTTTAAGTGAAAAGGAATGAGATTCAGGAGTGGTCAGAGTTTACTGTCAACATGGTTTATCCTGTGAGGACACTGGGACATTGGTCAAAACACTTTTCATCATCTCATCTGAATCATGTGTCCTTTGAGGTTTGTTCATATGAATCTTGACAAAGTGGTTGATTTCAGCCTGATGAATGTGTTGATGAGCTCGTTCTGAACTTTTTTTTTGTTATTATTATATTTGTCTTCTTTTCAGGGTTAAACACACAAAAATATAAAGTCATAACTATACAAGAAGAATCTGTGACCTTGTTCTCACACTGACGCACTGTGATTGTGATGCTTTTCGCATCAAACAGAAATGATTGGTTTAGAGAGGAGAGTAAGCATAGCAACGGAGACGGAATCAGACACAAACTAGGAGAAAAGTTTCTAAAGCTCCAGATGAAAAAGAAAATGATGGACAGCGAGGACAGGAGGTGTGGTCCTTGTGTCTTTTCTGATCCTGGACGTCTGTGAATGTTTGAGTTTGTTACATTTACTTCACATAAACAACGACTTGTCTCCGCTTTCAACAGTGTAATTAATTTCACTGTCAGAAGGGGGAAACAGAAGTTTTAATGCAAATATTAATTTTTCCATGCAGAGTCAGTGGATGTTTCCAGCACACAGCAGTTATACAACAGTAACTTTATTAAAATGATCTTTATTTTTAGTAGATTTAAGGTTAAGTCCAGGTCCACTGATAAGTCAGACATGTTTTGAGCCGTTATCTCAGCTGAAAGACTGGATGTGTCTGTTGTTTGTTCACCAGTTTGTCCTATTCAGCGCCTGACAGCTGCAGAGCTGAAGTTTTAATCTGAGAGCTGCAGCTCATTTGTATGTAAATAAGAAGCATTCACTGCTCACTTCAATGTGAGCTGTTAATATTTTAAACCTAATGCGTTTAGATGAAGACGTTAACATGTGGCAGCCGTGAGTTTCATCAAACATTGTAATGAAGCCTCAGGGAAGTGAGAGTAAAGTCACTACAGATGATAAGCTGCTGTTTTTGTTCTTGTCATTGCCAGTCACAGAGAATAAAGAAAAATCGGATGCAATAAATAAAAGTTCACGTGTTTCATTTGGGACCAATGAAGCTGTTGATCTCAAATGAAAGTGTTTTTTTAAAAGAATGATCTGGAGCTTAAACATTTTTTGTTGTGACTGGGTTTAAAACCTGACTGACTCATCAGAGGCCCAGCAGTTACTTTACTCTTATACATACATTGTCTCTGTGGACACACAACTGTGTGCAGCTGTCGTCAGCTCAAAAAACACTGATGATTTCCTTCGTTAAACTTCAGACCTGTGATCCTGCTGCCACAGGTCTGATCTCTGCTTTAGTATTTAAAGGTAAGTCTGGTTTTGTTCTAGATTTTTCTTATTGTCGATAAATACCATGAAACCACCAAAAAACTGTATTCCTTTTCCAAGTAAACATATATAACAAACTTGTGTGTGTGTACACACACTGCTTTTGTTTGATCTGGGAATATTTCCAGCGGTGAATTAATCCACAGTCAGTGCTGTAGGCAGCGGGACGAGATCTGTGTTTGTGCTAAAGACGATGCTGCACCGTTCAACGGTGCACTGCCACCGGTCTTTCAAAATAAAAGTCCCCTGTGCACCCCTCCTTTCACACTTTTCATGTTTTATTTCATGTTTTGTCTTGTAAAATACAAACCATGCATTAATAAAACTAAACTTCACTAAAAAGACGAGCGATAGGCTCTTAACCTTCAGCAGTTGCCGTGGCAACCTGCCTTAATGCCTTCTCTCTTTACGTCGCAGCTTTTGTATGTAATGTAATGAAATGTTGGAGGCTCTTTATCAGTAATGGGTTTATAAGACTGTGGAAACGATTTACATTAACAGTATCTGCAGAGATGTGGCTGATGATGAACAGTGTTGAGGCTGCACTGACCTTCACTCTGCTCAATCCATTTAATTTACCTCAACCTCAGATGTTATCACACAACACAGCCAACCAAATCTGCACTCGCTCTAATAACGCCACAAACTTTCTGTGGAGAGTGGAGAATTGTAGCAGCATGAGGAGACACTTATCTCTAACAAACTACTTCTCTTCTCTACTTTTCTGCTTCATCATTTCTCGTTAACTAACTTAACTGAAACAATGAGCTTCGTAAATCATTTGTGATTCACCAAGCCTATTGTTTCAGGAAGATAAAGAAACGATGAGCATATGGTGTCACAGTTTTACCACATGAATAAAGACATATGGTCCAGTTTCAGAAGTGAAGGCGTTTAAGGACTTTAAGAGGCTTTAAGGATTTTAAAAATCAACTTTTCCGCCATTTTCTTTGGATGAACCAATTGTAAAAATCTACATTTGAACCATCAAATGTATTTAAAGATGGCTGACACCTCTGTGCAAACATGAATCCTAAATCTCCCGATAGAAGCTCTGCCATCTTAACACTGCACCATTACTCTGAGCCAGAGTCTGTGGGAGACGCAGATAAAGGTGAAATAATGAAGATAGACACAGAACAAACTCTCACATGATGTTAACGAGACTTCTCCAACAGACGTGTTAAATGTTAAATCGGCTACATTTTCCTGCTGCGCTCAAATCAAATCCACTGAATTAACTTTGGTGACAAAGTGGAAAATAATCACTTAAAAGACTCTGCAGGAAATGTTGTCACACACACAGAGAGAGAGAGAGAGAGAGATGTGATAATGTGAAGAATTCTCTGTTTCCTGGGAAACTGATAAGGAAATCCCTGCAGCTGAGGATTTACTTTAAGCTGTGCAGGAACATCTCTGGGTAAAAGCTTCTGAACGGAAGTGAAGGAGTTAATTCACTAAACACGGACCAACTCATCTCTGAGAAGAATGTGAAAAAAAATCAGGGCCTAGAGCTCGAAAGAAAAAAGGAGAATTTAAAGTTAGAAGTTAAAGTAAAAAGGTAATAAATTGTTTGGCGATACTAAAAATTTAATACAGCTGTTGTTTCATAGTTCTTTCAAAATAAAAGCCTACCAACGGAGGGAAACATTTTCTGTGAATAAGCTACAGTGAGGACTGGTAACTAAATAAAGGGTAGTTGGTTGTGCAGGATAAGGAGGTTTGTACAGGAAACATGGAGGAAGTTTGTTTCATTGAGTAAATTCATAGAACATTCAAACTGAAATATGATCAAATACTCTGGAGCCTCTAAATAAAACCCTGATCTCTACAGCTTAAGTCAGTAGTTTGTTGTATACTTTTTTCTACTTCATTCTCACAGTTTCAGAATCTTGCCCAAGGACACAACAAGTCTGACATGCAGACTGAAGGAGCTGGGAATCAAACGACTTTTAGATTAGTAGTGGACCTGCTCTTCCTCCTGAAATACAGCCGCCCCATGTCACATGAACATCACATGATTTTATATCAGACTGACACTTCCATTACTAGAAATGTGTTTTAACAAGTAAACGTGAGTGAGAAAACTGACCTCTCTCTCTCTCTTTCACATAAACGCAGGCTATAATGCTCTAACGTGGTTTAATGATGTGGAAGCAAACAAAGCGTGTCAGAGAGGACATGGACCAAAAATGAGGAATAATACGATTTCACTTTGTTTTGAGCTCGATCAAGGAAACACCACAGTGTGAATAAACAGGAACATTAAAAGACTTACCGTGTGAAGGCATCATAAGTAATAACACATATCATTAAAGCTGCACAGCCGTCACACTCACCCTAACATTTCACCACAGCAGTAAATGTTTACCTCCCCCCTCACCCCTCAGACAGAGTGGTAGCAACAGGACGTATGCGCCCACTTGCCTCTTTCATTTGTTGCCTTTGAGTCCGTGAACGTTGGGTGATGAAAGGTTTCCTGGGAAACACATGCACAGCCTCCACTTTAAAGCCTCATGAAACAAGTGGAGCAGTGTATCTAAAAACTCTCAGTCCACCTTAAACCAATATCTGCCTGGCTTCAAAGTCCTGTTCCCTTCCTCAGGAATCCTCCCTCCAGTCATGTTCAGGAGTTAGAGTCTCTAGAGACTCTAAAGGCACGTACCTGCTTATGTACATAAAGGGAACATAAATGGGCCTTTTGCTCCCTAGCATATGTTTTCCTAGCGTCGGACACTTGACAGCGTTCATTCAAGAAAGAGATAAAAAGAGAAACAGCGCAGTAGACGGTGGTGGTTTGTGTGGCCGTTAAATACATCGCAGCATGTGGACGGAGATTTCTTCTTCTTTGTTCCTCTCGCTGGTTGCACCGAGCTATACTGTCCAACACTGCCCGGTGGTTCCGGTGGTATTACTCTGTTTGCTGCATACTGCTACGGATCACTAAGCTCCCTGAAAATGGACCAAATTAAGCATGCAATGACAGACGAAAAGCTCTGTCCGTCTCCGTATGCGTATCCTGCGTAGAGCAAAAAATGAGCTTTAACTCTTTAACTCCACTTTCAGGACCACGAGCAGCAGAACATGTTCAAGTTAAAGTGAACAACTGTTTTTATTTCAACAAATCAGTTTTCGCCTTCATAACATTCTGAGTTACTCAAAGTGTCCACATGATGAGAGTTGAACATAAATAATGAGCCATATAATGCTGACGGCCAGGGGCGCTGACACTCTGCTCTGACCAGGACTCAGTCAGGGGAGTGTGTGTCAACTCAGTGCGCTGGAAAACAGGAAACACTTCATTGGTTTAAAATATCCACATTAACAATCAGAGTCATTCCCTGAAGTTCACAGTCTGAAGCAGAGAATTTACACCTGCTCCTGTATCAGACACATCACATCCTCACAGCTCTAAAAATACCCAGAGTGGAAGAGCCGGGACACTGTGAGCTGCAGTGTCAGAGTTTCACTAGTCTGATCTATACTGAACGTTTGCCTCAGACCTGGAGACCACAGCCTGTCACAGTTTCAGCTGCTGGACAGACTGAGGAGGAAGAACATTTGTCTTCAGTTACTGAACCAACTGTTAAACAAACTGTGTGTACTGCTTCTTTAGAGTCTTCCCAAAGTGATTCTTAAGCAAACACAAACAATTCAAGATGTTCAGTTGGAGCTAACTTAAACTAAAATGTTTGACTAAGCTTCTAAAACTGAACATTGGTGTGTTTGATAAACTGCTGACTTTAAAGTGTTAACCTCAAGGCCCATTTAAGGGTCCTAGCGTCGGACACTTCATATTCCCCAATGAAGCGTATGAAGGGTCCAATGCTTGGAACGCACGTACCTATTTACTTACTTTAAGGGAGCATAAATGGGCCCTGAGGTTCACACTTTACAGTCAACAGTTTATCAAACACACCGATGTTCAGTTTAAGAAGCTCAGCCTTTGGGAAGAAGCTAAAGCCTTAAAGCTCCCTGAAAATGGACCAAATTACACACGAAATGACGGACGAAAGGCTCTGTTCGTCTCCATATGCGTATCCAGGGTAGAACATAAATGGGCCTTTAAACTAATCTGAACCAAACTGTTTGGCTTGAAACACTTAAGCAGTACACCAATATGACTCAAAACCAGACTTTAGTAATACAACGCTACTGAATCATTAGTCTAAAACAACTGATTTCTCAGCTAAGGTTGAGCTAATGTCAACTACACTGTTTCAGGTAATAACAGTCATTGATATGAACTAAAGTGAACCATTTATAAAAGTAAACTTTTCATTTCATAAACATAATTCCCTAAAACTGAGTCAGTCATAGCCAGATACGTTCAGATGGTAAATGGCTGAATTTAAACTGATGAATTGTTTGTTGTATTTCACCACCCAAAACTGTCAGTGATGAGATGTCTGACAGCATCACATGATTTGATAAAGTCAACCTCTGACTGCAGGCTCCTGGAGAAAGGAGATTACAGACACAGAAGGAGATGACCGACCAACAACTGGGACCTGCCACCATGTTTCCACCATCTGTCACAGAGGAAACATCAACAGATAATACTGGGTTGTTTTCTTGTCTTAACACATCTTTTACCAGCACCACAACCGCTTCTCCTCCCATTTGCATTTTTGACTGAATGGTGATAAACAAGGGGACTCAGATTTACAGCTGCAGGGGCTGAAAGCAGCTCACCAAATCCAACTTTTCTTGTGCTGCAGAGAAAACACTGTTCCAGATGAGAAGACATCAAATCCTCATTTAACCTGAGCCAAAGACACAAGAGTCTGTCAGAAGTTCTTTTCAAACATTAGACGCGTGCTTTAAGATCTGCAGACTGTGTTTGAAACACTCAATCAGAGAAACTCAGACGGCAAAAGTTTTCTTTTCCCATTAAAACTCACTTTCCTTCCGATTTCAGTTTCACCTAAAAAGTTTAATGAGATATTTTAAAGTGTCATTAAACGGCTGCTGGAGCAAACAAGGAGGTGAGGACGACGCTGGTCCATATGTCTGCTGGCTCTGATTCTGTCTCGCAGCCTGCCTCCACATCTGTCCATAACAGAAAACAGGAAGAAATGAGACGAAAAGGAAGAAATTATCAGACCGACAGACAGATTCTGGCACCATTAGCACAGGCGCTGGGTCTGGTAGGTGGCGTTCAGTCCTCCAGGAAACAAATCAACACCAATATGGTGATGGGGGGTTGGAGTTTTTAGGGAATCACATGGTGATTTAACTGATCTTAGACAAGAATCTGCACCAACATCAACCTGCTGCAGGAAATACACTGACACCTCAAACCCAACTTTAGATCATCTGAATCATCTAAACCTCCACGTTCAGCTCAGGTTGTGTTTTCGTCTCAGGTTCGGTCAGGTTCTCGTGTTCCTGTTTTGATTCTGTTCTCAAATTTTATTTTTATTTCCAGACTTTCCCCGGTGTTTGAAGCCCACGAGCTGCATTCTACAGAACCACTTTCACTTTTGCCTGCAGATACTGCCACCGCTGGATTAAGTGTCAGGACGGCGAGGGACAGGTCTCTCTGCTCACACTGGGAGTAGGTGATGAAATCCACAGCAACAAATAAATCACTGTGACTCAGTCAGAAACTGATGCTTCAAGGTTGTTGTGTGTCCACAACAAAGTATGAAAATAAATCATTAATCCTGCTCTACTGAATCACCAGGCGAAAAAGAGACTCTGACAGCCAGAAAAGGTTTGAAGTGACATGTTGACTTACGTACCTTTACATCTTCATGACAGATTATAACTGGTTTGGTTGTAGATTTTAAACTTCAGATTACACGGGCTTTGTAATTTATGAGGTTTATTCTAAGGGATGTCAAATTGTTTTCAGCAGACAGTAATTACATGTCTGATGAAATTAATTTGTCTGACTAAAATGTCACTGAACATGGTGTAAATGGTGTTTAACTGAACCTTAATTACTGATGCAGATGCTGTTTGCTCTGAATATAAATCTATAATTCTGGTAAATTTCTGTCCGACAACATTCTCTGAACAGAAACCAGAATCTCAACTCTGTCTTCACAGTATTCACTTTCACTGCTGTTTGACCCTCAGTTCATAAACTAATAGCAGAGCATCATCAAACACAGTGGTGATGATCAATGTTTCTGTGTTAGTGAATGTCCAGTATGTCTTTAGCCTAGCTTAGCACAAAGACTGGAAGTCACAGGAAATAACAGGGTTGGTATGATTTGCTCATGCTCACAGGTCAGAGGGTCACATGCTGCAATACTAGTCTTTTACCTGTTTACCAGTAAAATTCTGTTGTGATGAAACAAACCAGTGCTGGTTTTATTCTGAAGACCTGGACAACAATATTTAGCAGTTAGCAGTTAGCTGTTAAACATTAACATTCACTGTGAGCAGAAAACCTGTGGCTTTCAGCTCTTTCAGCTAATGCACAGACGCTAACAAAGTAACCAGTTACCTACTGAGCTAAATGTCCTTATCCAACAGAGCATCCTGATTAATAAATGAAAAGGAATCACTGTGGTGATGATTTAAAGAAACAGACTGAGCAGTAAACTGACTTCTACATGCCTGATTCACACCTATCATTTCAACACTGACTGTAAAACACATTTATGTTTGTTTCCTGCTGACGAGTGCTGCCGTCTCCTGTCAGTAATAAACACCTGATCAGATTCAGAGTAACACGAGGAGGTTTTTTTTGTATTTTTAAAGCAACACATAGATGGCAGATGTGTGTGGAGACATCATGTGATCTGTGACTGAGGCCATTGAACAGAAACCTTTGCTTCAGTTGTGTTATTTGTCCTCGTGTTATTAATGATTTCTGGATAGTTGAAGTTCCTGCAGGTCATGATAAATTCAGCCTTCTCCTCTTCACACTGAGGATTCTGATACTGAGAGAAAAGCAGGATTCTCATTCAGCTGCCACAAAAAACAAAGCACATGATTCTGAATGGTAATTTCTTCAGTTGTCAAAATGTTTTGTTTTGCTATAAAAACCTACAACTGGAACTGAGACTGATCCGGGGTCAGGACCAGGGTTTGAACCAGAGTCATGTTTCTCATCCAGGATCAGGTCTCAGCAGGTCAACAAGGTAGTCCAGGTGTCCCTCTGTCCAGAGACACTGTCCATCTGCTCCTGGAGGATCCTGAGTTGTTCCCAGACTAGATGAGATATTTCATCTCTACAGTGTGTTCTGGGTTGGTGCTGAGGTCTCCTACCAGTTGGACGTGTCCAGAAAAAGTCTCCACCAGGAGCTCAGGAGACATCCTGATCAGATGAACCTCAACTGGCTCCTTTAGACGTGAAGGAGCAGCAGCTCTACTCTGAGTTCCTCATCCTGTCTCTAAGACTGAGACCAGACACCTGAAGAGGAAACTCAGTTCAGACGCTTGTATCCACCATCTCATTCTGTCAGTGTCTCCACAAAGATCAGGACCACAGCTGAGGGTCAGGACAGAGATTGACTCAGTTCCAGGCTCAGTTCCCTGTTTACCATGATGGTCCGGTACACTGTCTGCCTCACTGCTGACGCTGCACTGATGCAGTGAAAACAAACAACATGACCTCGACATGACGAAGGACTTTTAGAAAAGACTTTTAGACTTTTAGAATCTATTTCTAGAAACGGGTTTAAGGTTTTCCAATTTAGAGTCTGTTTTATTTTCTTCTTCTCTTTCTCTCACGTGTTAAAGTAAAAGTCTGTTCTTGAGATAACTGGTGTTTTCCTCAGTCTTTCGTCCACTCTTCTCCTTGCCCCGTTCGATTGGCCACCACTAATGGACAAAGAGTGTTTTATTTGTTGGAGGGAAGAGAGCCACTGACTACAAACGAGTCACTCTGCTCTGCTAAACATGTTCTCAAGGGAGAAAAGGTGAAGGAATCCCTGGCCATGAAATATTCATCAAGTCCTGGTGCCGCATGCAGAGCAGGGACAAGCTGCTCTGCAGGAAAATAAAATGAAGTAAATATCACATGACCAGAAAACTTTCCTCCTCTGAATGGACAAAAGTAAAGGCTGAAAATAAAACCACCTACTGAAAGAGACAGGTGAGGTATTTAGGTCTCATATGAGAGGGAGAGGAGAAAAAGAGTTTAAAGGATAAAGAAACACAGAAGGAAAGATGGAGGAGGATGAGGAACCGAGAGAAAGGACGGAGAGAAAAGCAGATTATCTCCTGCGGCTTTCACACTTCAAGAAGTAAAAAGACAAGAGAGTTTTTCCACAGTGACTGCACGTCAGAGCAAATACAAAACCATCGCTTCAGCGTTAATCTGCTGCTCAAACTGAGAGATGGAACATCTGCTGCTCACGCTCAGAAGAAGAAAAGGACGCTCCCTTATTCATCTTCATTCCTCGTTCACACATACACAAATATTGTCCTCCAAAATCTGTCTACCTGAGCTTTAGTTCCAAAAATATCTCTGTTCCCGAGACAAGGAACCTGTTGGTAGCAATACAGTCTACATTAAAATCAAATACATCAAATAATACAGAGAAGAACATTGTGGAAGTTTGTGGTCAGACTGGATGCAGCAGACTTTAGGCTTTAGCTGCAGTGAAGAAGATTTTTACTGTTCGGTCTAGAACTTTCTATGAATGACTAGGATACGTCTTCACAAATGAAGACGGGAAGTTTGATCAAAACTCAAACTCATCTTGAAGGTTGACCAGCTGAAAACACGTTCATGGTCCAGGTTTATGCTTCCAGCTATTAAACTCTTGAACTCATGCTGTGATCATCAGGAAATATTTGGCATCACAAAGACAAACCTGGGAAGATAAAACAAACAGCAGCTCTGAGGAAAAACCTGAGACGAGCTCGATAACAGACAGACGCTGCCGCAGGGTTTGAAGATGAAGGTGTAATTAACAGCTGCACAGCTGAACGAGACAGTGGGTGTCGTCAGAGTTCAAAAAGGACTCAGCTGCCGGTTGCCCCACGCCCCCTCGGGTTTTCCTCTGAGACAACAGAAAGATGCAGCTCTCCTGGAGGGGTAGCTCCAGGTTCACCTGAGTGACGACGTACAAAAAACATCCACATCAAACGTCCATCCTGCTGTTCTCCTCCTGCCATGAGTGCTGCCGTCCACAACACACTCCACAGGAAACTCACTTTATTTTGCCTGCTTTAACTTTTACTCAGCTGAATGTCAACTTATTAAACTATCAATAACAGCAGGAACCGGTTTAGATATACATTAAAATTCTGATTTATATATAAAGTAAAAGAATTAAAAAGATTTGTGCTGTGAATATAAAAACTTTCTATCTACGAAGTCCACTATAAGTTTGCTGTGTTAGGTTTCATTAACATGGAGTGTGTGAGCTTCTGTATTATATACAATACTTCGTGTATTTGTGTATTTGTAAAACTGCCTCAGTGACATAAACTGACTTAGATTGAGCTCAGGTCAAGATTCTAAATGCATCATGGTCCGACAGTGTGACTGTGTGGTCATCGGCACTGACCTGAACAAAGTATAATTAAAGATAAAAGCAGAGGTACAGAAGCTCATCATGGACTCTTCTTCTTCTTCTTCTTCTCCTCTTCAGTTTGTTCACTTCACCAACTTTCTCCTGGTTGAGAGCAGAAATGGAGCTGCATCTGCGCAGCAGGATTCAGCCACAGACAGAAAAAGACATTTCCCATCAGACAGCAGGTTCCTGAACGTGTCCTGGAGCCATTTCTTCCTCTGCTGTGATTACTGCTTTTCTCCTCACTTCACAATCTCAGAAGGTGTAAAAACTGAGATGAACCGAGACAATCCAAGAAGCTCTGCATATTTTTCACCCAGTTTTAAAATGAAATTGGAACCAGTCATCATCTTGTTTGATGCTTGTTTTACCAAAGAGCAGAGTTTAATAATCACAGAGAAAATGCATCAGAGGTTTCACTGGAACACTGCAAATAAATGGATGAATGAGAATAACTCAGGAATACCCAGACCTGATCCTGGATCAGAGACCTGGCCCTGGCTCAGATGCTGAACATGAACAGATGATGATGGATTATCAATCAAATACCTGCAAAACTAATCATGCCCCATCAGCTTCAACTAAACTCTAAGATCAAAACTTATCATCAAATGTTAGTATGTTGACAGACATGAACAATGGTGGACATCTCACATGCATCATGGCTCATTTGGTTCATCCATCAGCTGTGGACATTATATAGAGACTGAGTTACAGTCCACATCATCTTCATCAGCAGAGTAACTGAGAAAGAAAGAGTCAAACGTGTTTGGTTCATGTCTGTCCCCACAGACACGCGAACATCTCATGTTGTTCACAGATCAAATCGTATCACTGGAGAACATACATCTACATGAAGACATGAAGCTGACTGTGCACAGATATTTATCTCTGATTAAGAACCAAGCTGATGATTATTTGAAGATGTTTTGATGTTTGCTGTCAGTGAACACAGACGCTTCAGATTTTAAACTTCCATCGTATCTGTCTACAGTAATATTATGTAACTGCTCTGATGATTTGCTTCTCTTTGCCAACAAGGTCAGTGATTCACTCGCTGGGAAACCCTGCAGTCGTCTGCCAGCTGGCACACAGCGGCTGAAGCCCCCCCACCTGAAGAGGGAGCCACCTACGAGTCAAAACACCTCACTACAGCTGCCTGTGGACTGTGGTCTGGTCCTGGTCTGATCCAGGTGCTGCTGACCGATTGTGGTCTCAGGATCTGCAGTCGTTGTCATGGTGACGGGTGTCATGGGGGTGGCGGTGGCAGTGATCCATGTTGCAGATGAGACACATTAGGAACATCTGGCAATGTCTCAGCAGCTGGATCTCCACCAGGAGGAAAAGGAAATCCTCCTTCACTCAACATGCCCTCCTCCTAATCCTCCTCCTCCTCCTCCTCCTACGCTTTTCATTTCTTTCTTTTACTTCTAATAGTTTCTTCTCTACATTCATCACTTCTCCTGCTCTCCTTCAACAACATCAACTCCCTCCTCTCCTCCTTTAATTCCTCCTCTGCTTTTCATCCTCCCTCCTTTCCCTTTTTATGTCGTGTCTTTTCCATCATTATCTCCTTATTTCCTTTCTTTCTCCCCACATCTTTTATTTCCTCCTCTCTCCTTCCTCACTTCCAACCATCTTATTCCTTTAGTCTTTTCTGTTTTTTTTTTTTTTTTTTTTTTTATATCTCTTTGTCTTCGTTTGCTCTTTCACACCATCATATGTGTATCATTAACATGACAAACATGTCAAGCTGGTATCAGGTTATCGTTGTTAAGATGTATCGTAACTCCTGTGAATGTGTAATACATAATATCAGGTCACAGGTTTCGTCTTCAACCGTTAACATAGAAATCATGAATCATCAGCGGAGACAGCTGTGGCAGAAAACAGTTCTAAGTCTAATGAGGCTTTTCACCACGAGAGTTATTTAAATATATATTTAATTAAGTCAAGTGTAATTTAAACCCAGACAACTGTTTGTCCAGTGAAGATGTGTGTTCCCATAATGTGTGTGTGTGTGCTCTCTGCTCCTTCTTGTTATTAAAGTAGGTAATGCAGGTATCACAGCTCTGAGTTCAGACACCAGGCTGCAGACTGTGACACTCAGAGCTTCATCATATGGTTCTAACCTGTAAACTGATGTGACTGCAGAGAAACACGAGCTGCTCATTAGAGCTCAGTCACACGATCAGTACCATCAAACATCCTGATACAATCCTGTGGAAATCTGTGGACGTCAACTCGTCTGCATTCTACACAGCTGCTCCAGGGTCTGCTCAGAAATAGGTTTATTAAAGCATGAAAAGAACAATGAACACAAGCATTGCACAGTGAAAACTGTGAAATAACCAGTTAATTAGTCCAGTTACACCTGGATGAACAGGATGGATGCATCTCTGTAAAAAACACAAAACACAATGAAAATACACAAACAAAGGATTTCACACTTCTGCTCAAACCAAATTAACCAGCAGCAATATGTGTGTGTTTAGATCAGTTCCCTATACGTTTCACTCTCACTACACAGTCTGTCTGACCAAGATTGACAAAAACCTCCAGGGGAAACAAAGTGTGTTTCTTTTTCTCTCTGGGCTTAACACATTGGTGTCATATCATCAGAAGACCTCCAGTTCATCCAGTTCAGAATGAGACTGGACATTTATTCTCCACTTGACAAAAAACATCAATAGAAGAAAAAGTTTTCAGACAGCAGAAATGGTGGACAAAGGAACAAGTGAAGTAACCATGGATACATGTCTTTAGGAAGAGGAGGAGAAGAGCGAAGTGACAGAAACTGACGTAAAACACGAATGAACCTCTAGACGAGTTTTCCTGGATGGACAAAGGTCAAGAACAATATCAGCTGACTATTTCTACTGGATCAGTGAGTGAATAAAGCTGCTCACTGATTGATCTGAGCAGTTGTTTTACTGCCTTTACCTTTCATCAAGATTCAATCTTAACAACAGTAACAGTAGAACCACTGAGATACCATGTGAGTGTTTCCACTTTAAGGTTGGTCCAAGTAACAGACAGAGCTCAGTCTGAGCACACACAATCACCTGATGATGATGAGGGTGAGGATGATGCGGAGATAGAAATAATGAAGAGCCACTGATGTCCAACATCCATGTTCCTGCTGATGAATTCCAACACGCCTCCTACAATCTAATTATTGTCAGAGCTCGTCTGGGGCGATCACATTTTTAATCAGCGAGAGCCCAGTCTGATTACCTCACGGTGACCAGCCGAGGAAAAACGCTGTCGTCTTCTTCTGTAATTACATCAAGAGTCAGTGACTCGACCTCTTCGTGTTCGCTCATCAACACACATCCACCATTTTAACACCCAGCAGCAGGAAACCACAGAGGTCAAACACGTATCATCTCAGTTTTAGTTGCAGTGGAAAACTCGTTAAAGTTTCCTACCTGACTCCCTGGAGATCTGGACGAAGGCCTCCACGCCGCTCTCGCCGTAGTTTCCCTCAGAGGCGAGTGTGGACACGTAGTTCCAGCCCATCGCTGTCACGATGTCCAGCATGGCCTGAGCCTGGTATGAGTCCGGGGGGACCACACGTGAGAAGAAGTCGTAGCGGGTGTTGTCGCTGAGCTCTGGAGCTGTGGAGGCATAGCTGATCTGAGGAATCTGTGGAGACACAGAGAGGTTTCAAAGTGTACACCATTTACATCAGAGTTAACATATTATTTTTTTATTTTGCCTTTATTGATTGGTAAGTGGAGATAGACAGGAAGGTTTGGGTTAGAAGAAGAAGAGTGGTGGAATGACACGCAGCAAATGATCGTCACAGCTGGGATTTAAACTGGTGATCACCGCACAGATTATGTGCCAAACTGGTGCGCCCTAACCACTCGGCTAGCCGGGTGCTCCAGAGTAAACATATTATTAAACTCCAAACCTGCTTTTATACAAACTGACAGGAACATCAAGATCTGCCTCAAACACCAATAATCTCTCTACATTTACCAGTAAACTATTGTAATTCACCAGCAGCTTGTTTAAATTGACTTTCTTATCACTGTCATGAACTCTCTACAAGCACTTCCTGCAAGTGTTTCTCTATAGATAGGAAAGCCCTTTATTTTACTGGAGGACTTTTTATTTGAAAAGTCAGTGTTGCACTGACACCGAAGTCAATAAGGTCAAACTGCAAGTGGCTCAGGTCTGACTGATTGATCTATAGATTGATTGGTTGTTCAACTTGTTCTCATGTCAAAAAACCGACAGGCTTCCAGGTTGAATACAGTTTTTCCAGCAAGGGAAGGACAGGCCTGCCTAACCAAGCAGACACCACTAGGTCTGACTCAACACGTTCATAGACATGTTCCATGAAACTTTTACTTTACAACACATTTCTTCCGCAACAAATGTGTTGTTTTAGATCAGTATAAATGTAATTTGTAGGTCAGCTACTGAGACACAGAGACCAGAGATTGTCGTTTCAGTCTGCTGCATTTATTTTCTCTGCGGCTCGTTGACTCCCTGACGTCAAACTGCAGACAGAAAGTCAGAAAATCATGTTTTCAGTTGGGCTTTTAAACATCGTCCTCTGTCGCTCCATAACATCCCTCAGTATATTTGTCTGGACTTAAACAGATTGAGTCTGAACCTTAAATCCTGACCTTCATCGCCTTCCTGCTGCTCAGTTTCTTGTCAGAGTGGAGTTAGCAGCGCTGTGCTGTGAATTAGGGAGGCGGATCAGGTCATAGATCCTGCGGCAGAAAGGCCGACAGCCCGGCGGGCCGGATAATGGTCCTTTAGAGAAGGATTGAAGGGCTGATTGATTTCACTTCAGTCAGAGGCCGAGGTGTTGGGCCGAGTGCCGCCGGACACCTCATCAGGATTCACGAGAGGAGGAGGAGGAGGAGGGACGAAGATGGATGGCCGAGGCCTGGCAGCAAAACAAGTGTCAGTCAGTCTGACTCGCTCGCCGACAGGCGGCAAATTAAAGGCCTGTACTGTAAGTACACAGCTGTCTGAGGTGACACTATCAGAGAAACACAGCTTCAACAGCAGACAGCTGCTGAACACGAATCACACGTCTGAGATTCTCCATTCTCACTGATCACATGACACAAAAAACATGTTAACCAACTCTCAGACACTGTCTCAGCCTAGAGCAATACAACCTTGAAATATTAGAGCAGACTTTATAGAAGAATTTGTTCAACGTAACCTTAAACTATCTTTATAAAATAAATAAATAGATAAATGAATAAATAATTAAGGTGTGTGTTGTATTTTACTGTGTTTCTTTATTTGATTAGTTTTAGATGTTTCTAACCTTCCAGACAGAGCTGGGAAAAAAACAAATTCATCAGACTCAGACCAACAAAAAAGCAACACACACACACACACACACAGGCAGAGAGAGAGTCTGAAGTACCTGCAGCAGCATGAGAAAATGACAAAGACCCTCCATTATTATTAATGATGCACTGTGGCTGAATAAACTGCAGCTTCATTAAAAACACATCAGCTGATCTGCACTGTCTGTTGCTGTTTAAAGTATCAGGCTGCTGTTTTAATGTGTCACAGCAGCAAATGACAGACACAACATCTGATCATGGACTAAACACATCTGAGAAACCACAGGTTGAACCTGGGATGAGTCCTGAGGCTGAACAACTTCCTCCTCTTTCACACATTCATCACTGACACAGTTCTGATGTTGGACTGTTTTCATTAGGTGTTGGGGCCAGACACTCTGTGCATGTAAATGGGTTAAATCAGTTTCCTGTGCAGTCTTGTTCCTATGGCCATGTCCAGAGGAACCTCAGGGTTTCTAGATGCCAGTGTAATGTCCTGATGTCCAGTGTGAGCTGGATGAGGAGTTGGCCCCTTTGAGTTTCTCACCTCAGTTTGAAAAACGTGTCTGTAGTTTGTGATATCTCAAATTTCCAGTTGTCTGAAAACTGGATGATTTGTAAACAATCAGCAGGAGGTGACGTGTATGATTAGCGCCTAATGGGATAAAACATGAAAAAAGCTGATAGTGGTTTGTAATGAGCTACAGTACATCGAACCATCACCACAGACTAAACAGCATTATGACTTAAGGCATTATGAGCGAGGCATTGTGGGAGAGAAAATCAATATCATCATTAAGTTACAGCAGCGATAATAACAAACGCAATAATAACCGTTAAGTTACTTGGGAAATTGAACAGCTCTCTGCAGTCGCTGATTCTAAAAGTTGTATTAAATAAACTACAGAGACTATAAGACAAAGAAACTTCTGGCTGGTGGCGTCTGACTAGGGAAACTTACCGGAAACGACAACCTGAACGTTTTCTGCTCTTTTTCAAATGGTAAATTACCACTGAGGATCCATGTTTCATGCAAAAGTGATTACACTACATATTGACATACCTGTCAGTGTGAACGCACTTACGCTCTCAAAGTGGTTAAGGTATAAGTATGCAAGTATGCGATTTGAGACACGTCTTGAGTCTCCATTTAATTAGCAGCCAAATAGGCATATTCTCAGAGCTGTCTTGCCGCAGTTTGGCACAGGAATAATGACTGCCAGGAACAAGAAATAAATACATTTTTATTTAAATAGCAAATGTACTGTACACATGTGGCACTTTTCTTTTCATATTGACCACTCAAACAGCTTCCATTCACCCCATTCATCTAGTTCTTATTACATGTATACGAGCTTTATCACATTCAGACCATATGTCCTTGTGTCAGGTTATCATGACATCAGTGGTTTGTGTATACTTTTTTATTACAACGGTTGCACATATAAAGATATAACTCTCTCTCTCTATATATATATATATATATATATATATATATGTGTGTGTGTGTATGTGTGTAAAATATGTGTGTGTTCATCGTAAATGGTACATTTCATCTGCGAAGCTTCGTACGGCATCAAGACACACTCCGATACGCTTCGCAAATATATCTCCTACAATACTCGATATGCGTTCCAAAGCCTCAGCACGGCAGGACCCATCACTACTGTCTCTCAAACCTCATAAACGGTGAAGAACACAACTTCTTATGGATTTATCTCATCACCTCCAAAAAAAGCTTTACCAAATGGTGTTTACTTTGAAAACCAGGACAGAGGCTTACCTGTTATCTGCTGTCTCATTTCAGGATTTCATTTCTACCTTAAAAAAGGTTGAAAACAAAAACATAAAACAGATTTCAAAGGTTTCAGATTCATCGTGGTGTTTACAGATCCAGTGGAGGATTTATAGAATAATCTTCATCATGGTTTCATCGGAGTTTAATCATCTGGAAACTAAACCTCAGGGCGAGCCTTTATATCTATAGCAGATCCTCTATCTCAGAGTCTGCCGTCTTTCTACAGGAGCCAAGAGCAGACAAAACAAACTCTGGCTCTGGAGACAAAATGGCATCGCCATGTGCAACTTCGCTATCTGTATCTGAAGAAGCTCTTAACGTGTTTGTGTCACTTTATAGTGGTTGTGACCAATTAGAGCAGATTTTCTTCACTCCTTGAAGGCATCCAATAGTAAACCCTGGATCCTGTTACATCCTGACGTTACAAACACAAACCAAGATTCACCACAGACAGATGTTGTGAATCATGTAGGACACTAAACATGTGAACTGGTTGAAATAAACTTTTCCTGTTTAAAAAAATGTAACTTCATCACAGAACTACTGCTGCTGCTGCTGCTGCTACTCTGATCAGTGTCAGTGGGTCAAACGGGACAAATCTGGAACTGGACATTGTCCCTGCTGTGAAGTGACAGCAGCTGATAGACTTGTCACCCCCACCGGGAGGGGAGCGGTGCATTGATGGATGACGTCCCGACAGCGATCATTACCCTCAACACCAGATGAGCTGGATCAGAGCTGGACTCACACACTGAGGACAGATTCATGTACGGGTGGACATCTTTACATGTTTCCTGAGACTATGTGCTTTCTTCCTGTGACAGTGATTGATGCTCGTCATCCTGCAGCCGCCTCAAGCTTTCTGCCCGACTGAACGGCGAAAGAAGAAATCAATCTAAGGCGACAGCACGTCCATCAGTGCTCACTCTGCCTCAGATTTTTTTATTCAATGTAAAGACTCTACTGTCAGTGTCTCCTTCCTGGACGAAAAAACAGCTTCGAGCTAAAGATCTGACATGACTTTGCTGCTGCTGCTCTGTTCCTCTTCATCTCAGTGATCAAATGGAGGTCAGAACGACTTAATGACCTGCTGCAAAAGCCCACAACAGAAACAACCAGGCAGACATTACAGTCACAGACATTTCAGTCAGCTGCTCTAACTTTACTAAAATCACACATAAGGAAACTTTCCAAAAACACTCAGAACTGTCCTGACTGGTCAAAACAAACATTATTTGTCAGCAGAGACAAAAATGTTTAAAGGAAACAGTCTGCATTCAGTGTGAAACTGGTTACACTGAGTCAGAACCAGGTCACATGTCTCTGATGGAGCTCAGGTGTTTGAAGCTCAGGAGGAAAACAAGGCGAACTGAAGCACGTGGACAGAAAATGACATTCTGCTAAAGATTTTCCTCTGAAGTGAATCACAATGAGCTGATAGACTAAAACTGGCACTTCATTATCACCAGTATCTGAAAATAACTTAAAAAATGAGACAGAAATATGTGGAATATTCTTCATGTCTGCTGCAGAATTCAGACATGTTTTGTTCATGTTCTTCACTGGAATTTAAGATAATATTCTCTGAGTTTGGACAAACAAGGAGAAAGTAAAGATGAGATGAGGAGTCGGTCATATACTTCCTGTTTGCTTTCACTGCTGTTCTCTGTCTGATTAAAGAGCTTTTATTCTGTCTCCTTTCCCTGATCCTCAAGAGTCTGAAATAAATATCAGAACAAATGTACCGGTATTATTTTCTCCTAAAAATAACTCGTGCTTGTCCTCTGCTGCCGAGCGCCACATTATTCATCTGAGAAACAGAAACCAGCCGACAACTCCTCCTAAAAAGAAGAAAGAAAAATCAATGGGCTGAGCAGTCACATGCCGACACTTTGAGCTCTGTCCATCCCGTCTCAGACTTGTCTGAGGATGAGGATGCTGTGACGTGTCCTGCTGGCTCAGTGTCTCACTAGCTATGCCCTGATGTGGACTTTCGCTATTTGGCCACCAAATACCAGGCGACAGCAGGACTCAACTGTCAGTGTTGAGGAGCTGGAAGAAAACAGACAGTCAGCCTTCAGTTTGCACTGAAGTCTGATTCCAAACCTGGATGTCTTTAAATGGCCTGTTTTTTCTCCATCCTACCAATGATGAGCATCCAGAGTTGAGTGGATTATGTAAAGTTTTTAACTGTAAGAATTGTCCTTCAGTTCAGAAAGACTCATATTCAGCTCGTCAACTCAGTGGCCTGTAGGGAGGAGGAGGTGGGAGTTTCTCACCCTCAGACAGAGCAAAGTGATGTTTGAACTGTGTGTTTCACTCAGTGATTCTCACACAGGTTGTCACGATGCATTCTCACCTCCATCAAAATCTACAGGGGATGCTTTTATCAAGATACTCAGACTGAAGTGTCCAAAATAACAAACCGTGAAGGAGCAGCAACTCTACTCTGAGCTCCCTCCTTCCTCTGACTGACTGAAGCAAACTAATCACAAACTCAGCAACTTTTTAAAACACCTTATTTAAAAGTGAATGATCAGACCAGTTCAAACTGATAGATAGATAGGTTGATTGATTGATTGATTGGTTGGTTGGTTGGTTGGTGCTTTGCACAAAACCTAGCTTCTGTAACTCAGGTAAAATCCTGATCTTATCTAAGATCTCTGCATCTACATGGTTGACATGAAGAGTCCTGCAGCTCTGGTCCAGAGCTGGTAAAGATACCGAAAGCAACCAGAGGAGCTGGTAAAACAACCGAATCTGTGGTAACTGACAGAAACAGGCAAAAATTGAGCGAGTCGGTTCAATGATTAAACAGTGGATTGTTTTGCTCTTTTTTTCTCACAGTGGGTTGAGTGGATGAGGAATAACCAGCTGTCAGCAGCTGACAGTACAGTGATGCTGCCAGCAGCTTTTCTGCATTGTAAGTATATTTTTACACATTATTTATTTGGCCTGTCCCACTTTATCACATCCAGGCTTCAGACGCTGACTGACCCATTTGCTGCTGCTGTGAAACCTGAAACAGACTCTGATTCACAGCTTTTATTGGATTTGATCCGACAAAAAGACAAGGTTCGACGCTCTGTGAACAATCACATTCAGCAGTCTGACGACTAACTTATGGGTCTAACATGAGTGAAGTAATAATTAGATTATTTTAAAATGTTTGTGACCAGTGTGAAACCTGCTGAAGTGACATCAAATCATGCTGAGGTCAGTCAGTGATCACACTGAAGATGCTTTACATCAAAGATCTCATTACACCCCTGATCAATATAAGAAACAGTGCACACCTCTGAGTGGGCGTGGCAAGCTGATATGACATGTGACTTATCCTTCTGCAGACATGTTGGTTCTATTAATAACATCTGCAATCACAGACATAGATTTTCATAGACGCCTCATGATCAGCAGCAGCGTACGTTGTCGGTGACGTCATAGTGTGAGTGGCATTTCTGTGGAAAAGTCAATTGGAATTGGAGACGATGAAAATTCCTCATTCATGTGTTTTTGGGGCTGTGTGAACCGTTGTATGCTCCAAACCAGATCCTGGAAGGTTACCTTTTGTAGGTAAATTGGAAAATTGTTTTCTGTGGTATTTTGTAAATCATAATATCATGTTGACCGTTAAGATTAGCTAACATCGTGGACAAAGCTATGAATTCCAGAGCTCAAGCCAGCATCCAAACAACTTAAACAAATGTGTTTGTTCCTTTATGAATGTTAAGATCAGTGATGTTTAACTGAGTAACTTTTTTTCCAAACATTTTTCTCTCATATTGGCCAGTAGCAACAGGACAACCGAGATTTCAGTGAAGGAAGAGAGTCTGTCAGCAGACTGGTCCCTGCCTGTCCAAGAGCATGAACCTCTACCTCCCCTTATAACAATAATAACAACTGAATATTTGAGTAATACTTGAATATTTGAAATGACCTTCATATTGAGATCATATGACTGTGGTTACTGCAATTGCTAATTAATTTCATCGTTATTAAAATAATTCATTAAACCAAAAGTACACTTCATTTTTCTAACTTGCTGAATATAGTTGATTTTCTGGATGTTGTTTGCTTTGGTCACAGCTGTATTGTGATTATTGTTATTTGCCCACAGAAATATCCATTACAACAGCATCTGCTAGACCTTCAAACACCTGCTATCAACATGGTTTGTCCCGAGTCTTAGTGCCGCTTTGAATTTGCTTAATGAGAAACTGAGATGTGGGAAAAGAGGGAGAAAGAGGAATGTGTGACATTTTATTATATACAATAAAATTATTTGCGGTCATGGAGTGAATCATTTCATTAATTTCTGTGATTGCCATTATTAGTACTTATATATAATATAAATAATGTAATATAAATCGATTACAGTCTTGATCTACAGACTTGTCGTCACAATATGGTGGCTGGGCTGACGTGGTGTTAGTAATATGTTTAAACATGTTGATTTTTGTACTGCACAAAACCATTAAAGCGTGCAAAACCTTTTACATGCCTCTTTAACAACTGTTCACATGTTGATTAACATTCTTGTATGAATGAACTGATTCAGAATCTGTGATTCAGCTGAGTCCACATCAGCCAACAAACAAAATCCAAAGTTAAACTCTAAATGATCAGCTTCTGTCAGCTGAGAGGACGAGTTGCTCCACAGCTGTCTCACTGTTTACACTTAGAGACAAATGCTGCAGATGAGAACCAGGACCTAGATTAGGTACATGACTCCCAGCAGAACTCAGATCAGATCCATGACTATCTGCAGGTCTCAGGATCAGCCCTCAGGTGGAAAATTAGGTGAAAACACTCTTCAAAAAACAGAGGCTCAGATATTTTTTTACCCGACTGGTCGGTGATGCTGCGACAGTCTGACTGAGATGTTGTTGGTTCAGTTCACCTTGACATGAGCTGCAAATGTTTACGACATTTATCTTCATTGCTTCCACTCATTAGCTCCAGCGTTAGCATCACCGACAGTTTTAATTTATGAGCATGAGGAGCAGCTGCCTCTCTCTCACCCGTCCATCCCGCTGAGGGAAACCTCACTCTGTCATGTCAGATCATTTCTCTGCTTTAATGATTGTCTGGCGCTGCAGGACATAATTTAACAAGTCTGGACTCTTCCTCCTTTTGGGAACCAAGAGCAGTTTAGTCTTCAGCTGCTATTTAAAGGATGATCACTGCAGCTCTGTACAATCACAATAAAACCCTGCACAGGTACAGTTCACCTCCACTGTTGAGAAGTTTTTGTACACGCTGATAATTTTCCTTATTGATTATTTTGTCAGTTTTATTCATGATCAATCTGATGAAAAAATGGTTTAGATTATAAAATTTACCAGGAGAGATATTTTCCTAGGTTGCGTAGCTAGCTGTTAAACTAACAGTAGCTGTCAGAGTTGGATGGTAACGTAAATTTAGCAAGACAAGCGTTGTAGTCTGCTACGTGGTCTCACACTAAACCTAAAGTAACGTTTGCTGTCACTAAACAGTGCTCTCTCCATGTCAAACATTATCTTTAACATTCACAAACATCATATGTGAAAACCATGATACATTTCAAACGAGACCAGAAAATCATTTTTATCACTCTCGTTCATAATTTTTACACCATAGGACCAATGGACTGAAAATAGATGGACGTGACTTAGGCTCCTTATTATTACAAAAAACAGTGACAAGTATTAGAAATGATATCAGTCAGAAGCAGACGAATGTGAAGGTGGAGTTGATGAAGCTGTATGAAGTAACTGAACGGTGTTGGATGTCTGTCTAGTTGTGATCATTTATTTCTGTTCAGATGGTTAAACAGGTATTTGTCCTGCGCTCTGGACTGGGAATGCGTTTCTGGTGTTTTCTGTATCTATTTCCTGGTTTCACTGCACAGTGAGAATTAGATGTAAATTTCAGCTCAGTGTCTCAGGCTCAGATAATTAGTGACCGCTCTTTAAATAACAGGAGGATTTAATTGTTGGGTTTTTTGTGGGATGAGCAGCACTGAGGTGGGGGGGGCTGGACAGCAGCAGGTTCAGAGGATTTAAAGACAGGGGCAGAGGAAAATTAGCACCTTTTAAAGGAAAAAACAAGGGAAAGTGCTTTACATTTACATTGTTTTACATTTTCAAGTGAAGTAGGAGAGCAGGGATTTAACTGCACTTAAAAACTGATTCTGTCTCTGTCAGGTATCTTAATCTTCATCTTCTCACTATAATATGTTTTCATGTTTAATCTTTTATTTAAACATCAGCTGGCATCAGACACAGACAAATACGTTCATTATATTTTATGACAGTTAAAGTGGAGGTCATAATAAATGGCGTCACCATGAGGAAATCACAGTGATTTTATTGTCATGAACAGACGTGAGGTTATTAACCTGGTTAACGTGTGTCCTCTTTGGCATCGTGTCTTTCCAGACACTCATTAATTTGGAGCTGAAGCCGAGTAGGAGAGGGTTGGAGGTGATGACTAATTTCCAAATTTATAAAACCACGACTAATAAATAAGGAAAACAGACATTTTCTGGATGATGCTCTGACTGGTAGAGTCAACGGATAAGAGATGGCTGAGTGATGCGGAGAAAACCAAAATATTTTGGATTCTTCCAGTTTGGTGGAATAATTTTTATATAATAAAGACTTGGTGATTTTATTCTTGAGCTGTATCATGATGTCAGACACAGACGCCTCCAATCTGAAGGAGTCTCTCACCACATTTAGCAAAGTGAAGCAGCGTCACAACCTCCGCCTTCCATCTGATCCACCACTTTTACTGGAGACCTCCTGGGGGCCTTTTAACAGGATGTATAGGACACGGTCTGTCCTGCTGATAAATATATCTCCTGGCCAGTTCCATGGTTTCTATAGTTGGAGTTCTTCTCCACGGGGGCTCTGTGAAG
Organism: Polydactylus sextarius; assembly: GCA_016801845.1. Taxonomy (NCBI): domain Eukaryota; kingdom Metazoa; phylum Chordata; class Actinopteri; family Polynemidae; genus Polydactylus; species Polydactylus sextarius. The sequence goes on along the minus strand of CM028921.1, from coordinate 13,179,843 downwards.
TGGGCTCAGCATCCTGCCTCACTTGGTAATTATCAGGACATGGTCTGAACCCTGCTGGATGAATGTGGGTGGACAGGAAGACAGAGGAGGACAGAGGAGACAAGCTGGTCCTGTTTGTCCTGCGGTCGGATCGTGATCTGCAAACGTGTCACTTTAGCCTTCATTGATGAGTTAATGAAGAGGCTTAGTGACAGGCTGGAGCATGATGGGAATAAACTGAACTAAAGTGCCATCGTTCCTGAGCCTTTATCCAGAGTTTTAACATCTGAAGAGAAAAAAATTATCACATGTTAGTTTCCATGAAGAGATGTTGGAGGAAAAATGAGGCAGTGACCATTGAACTACAAACATTGACTCATTATGTTGCTGTTGCAGTGGTCGTATCCTGTGGTTTCTCACAGTCAGAGCTGCTGTTTTATCAGTCACGTTGTTTCAGCAGCGTCAGCAGCAAAAGTGTGGAAATGCCACGGGAAATAGATTTAACTTTAATAAAAATCTGTCAGTGATTTTATCCCACATTTAAAGAATCACTTATGAAACGGTTTCCCTCTGTTCCAGGTTTTGTTGCAGTTTGTGTGAATGTGACATTAATGTCTCAGATGAATAATCTGATCTGAGTCTGCAGGTTTTGCTAAAAGTCCTAAAAGTATTTTCATTAAAGAGACCAGACTGAAATGCCAGTGAAATGCCACCGTTCTGCTCTCAACACTCTGCTTTCAACGCTTGGCTCTTAATTTACAACGATGAAGAAAAATGGAATCGTGGCTCCTTCTCCTAATGATGAGCGCAGGTTGCAGTTCAGTTTGAAGGAAAAGGCCACAAACAATTTGATCACACTTTTCTAGAACATGTTAAAAGGAAGAGGCTGATAAAGGAAGTGACATCACGTCCAGGAGAAACACCATCAGATACAGTAGATAAATCAAAAGCACCCAAGTGACCCACCAAGCACCCACTTGGACTTAAACAGAAAGGAAATAACAATATTTTCACTATTTTCACTTTCACCATTTTCACTTCATAATCTCTCACACCATGGAGAGGGATTTGAACTTGTTGTAAATGAGGCTCCTATTCTCATTTTACTCACATTAACTGAATTTTTAATGTGAGTCGTTAGTTTCGCTCTGTGTGACAGTGACAGTGTGATGACAGGCAGCAGGTTTTCAGCTGATCTGCGGTCAGGCGGGAGGATTGCCCCGAGGGAGGGATGGGCATTCAGGGGTAGTAAACCAATCAGCAGCAGGAGCTGTCAGGACCAATGAGCATCAGCTTTGAATGAGCGCAACAGAGAATAATGGCACAGCGATCTGAGTTGCATCACAGACAAATTTCTGACAAACTGAGGTCACAATGAGACATCAGGCCTGAAAATATCGACATGATCAAACCAAATAAACCAGCAGTTTAATATCAAACATCCTGCAGCCCCACACAAATGATTAACACCCACTGAAATAAATGAAGAGTGAAAATGACCAAAAACATTCTCAAAACTGTAAACCTGAAGGTTCAGGGTTGGACCAAAACATCCTGTAATTTATGAACCTGAAATTGTTACATGAAATCTCAGATTCTCTCATACTCCATCACCAGTTTGTCTGTGAAATGTTGAAAAACATGGACTGAGCATTATTCTTATCCGGTCTGTTCGTCACTTCCTACCTGTGATCATAGCAGAATAACAAGTACATCCCCAAAACCAAACATACCAAGAAGAATAACCTGGTTTATGTGGTCTAATGCAAGAAGAACTGCAACTGATCAGGGAAACCAAACAAATCCCGGACAAATGAACGGCTCAGCACAGAAGAGAAAACTTGTTGTTCCCAGTCAGTCCAGTTGCCTTGGATATTCAATACTATGTTGGATACTATGACCTAGAAGAATGAGATGTCCACAGACAACACGTACATCGTTAACCAGCAAGGAGCAGTGATGCACATATGTGCCCAGTCAGCCAGAAATCAAGAGAAGAAGAAATTGAAACATCCAGATTGAGGCTGTTTCTAAATTGCGAGGGTGCTTCCTCAGCAGCATGCTCGCCTTGGAAGTCATATGCTACGAAGGCGAGGCTACACACCTCACTAGCATTTGAATGACTTACAATTGGAACAGACCAGTAAGTGTGGAAGTACGTCATCCCTGCAAAAAATTAAAATAAAAAACATTTATAAAAATTCATATGTGTTCATATTCATATCATATTCATATCACACACGGTTGATAAACAATTAGTCCTGGTACGACTGAATAAGATAATGGATGAATGAATCATAACGAATCGATTCATAACCGCACTATACCCGCATAACCGCAGCATAAACAGGCACAAACAAGCAATTTATTAACAATGTATATTCATGTTCATGGTTTACAATTTACATCAACAATTCATGAAATAAATAAAGTTCTTATATTTAAATGAATTTTGCTGCTGCTTCCCTTCCACTATCATTGTACAGTGGAGGATTGTGGGTATTTTATCAAGGATTCATCAGTGTAGCCTTGAAATTCCTTCAACTCCTCAGTGGAATTTTGAAGCATCTTTGACATTGGACTAGTGCTTGTTGAGACTTGATGATGTGTGATCCTCAAAAAAGTGTCCTTTAAGAGTGTTTCCTCAAATTTGAGAAACGGCCTGAGTCTGTTCTGTTTCGTGTTGTAAACGTTTACTTCACTGATGAAACATGTGTTTTTTTTTTGGGAAGTAACTGTAACACTGATGAATATGTAGTGTTAATTTCGTCAGACGAGAAAAGCCAAAATATATTTGTCAGCGATTTTTTTCCAGGACTAATACGAGACGATATCTTTGGTATAAAACTCTGACGAAGACTTTATTAACATGCATTATCGCTGATGAAAAAGGACGAGACGAAGCTGGTCCAGGTGGTCTTCTTTACAAGCAGCGAGCGTCTGCTGAGCTGAACACTGTACGACGGCTGAGTGTCGGTAGACGCCTGCCAGTGAGCATTACCTCCTGCGGCGGGCAAGGAGCGCTGCCCTCCCACAGCTTAACCCCAAAACGTCATGGCGACACTCATCTGCCACAGAGAGACGTGGAGGAACAATCTCAGGAGCTGGATGATGATAATGTGGAGGAACAACATTAGCGACTGCATGCTGTGACATCATCACCCTGAGGCTCGTAGAGAAACGACGCGAAGCGTTTCCATTCTGACCCAGCGCCCTGTAACCATCTGTAGCAGGAAACATCAAGATGTGAGCAGCAGACTGACCAAAGCTGTGTCCACAACAGAGAGGTCAACTAAAAGCAAAGATCATGGAACAAGAAGACAAGTCAGAAAAAACTAAAACCACTTTTAAAAAGCGTCAATGACATGAGAGCTGACCTGTAGGATGTTAAACCTCTGGGGCATTGGACTGAGTCTGAGTTGGATAAATGTGTGGATTTAGATTTCAAGAGAATTAATGGAAACTTCATTTTACTCCACTCATTCAGACTCTCACACATGACATGAATCCAACATGAACTGAAAACAGACAAATTAAGACTAAATCTGAAATCAAGTCCAGCCAAGTCTCAGGTCTGCAGCTTCAGGGAGTCCAGAATAAGAGTCAGAGTAAACACCTGAAGAGTCAACGACCTGCCTTCAATCTCAAAGCTAAAGATAAAGACGTTGGAGATACTCGGCTTTCCAGTCATTCGTCTTCGCTCAGTGATAACTGTCCTTTGACTGAGTCATTTAAAGTAACAGAAAAACAACCAAAGCAAAAAATCTGTCTCAAAGTTCGATGTGGGAGAAACTGGACACAAAAAAGGGGGGCAGGGTGATTAAACCGTCACCAAGGGTCCAGGTAATAGCCTCCTCCACACAGGAAGAAAACCATTTAGCCGAAAGCCGGAGGCGCAGCAGTAAGGCAGGTGGTGATTTGTTCGGCTGCTCACAAAGACGCTTTTGTCTCTGTTGCTGAATTACATCGACTTTTCTTTCCCTGAAGCATTTAAATAAAATAACAGCAAAAAGAATCGGACACGACACAGAAAGAGTCTGTTTACTGCCACAGCACAAACACAAGGGAAGGGTGGTGGGGTATGGGGGCTCAGTATTTTTGGACAGCAAAAACATCTGAAGATGATGTCTTGAACTCTGGTACCAAAGAGTAGTAAAGGCCTCACAGCGGTTTCACTTCGATAGTCGTGATGGCTGAGTATGTGAAGCATGAAGTCTGTACAAAGATAGAAGCAGGTATAAGAAGAAGAAAATGGCTCCTCCACCTAAGAGAGAGACGACAGCCCCCCCACCCCCCAACATTTTGTTCTTTTTCCTCCTCAGTTCGGCTCATTCAGGCAAAAACATCATTTTCAGCCAAATAAATGTCAGGTTAATGTGTGTGCTGATCAGTGCCGCCTCATGCTGTGAGTCACTGATGCACTTCGCAGTATATGAGAGGACGGGTGGGATGAGAGTAAAGACTCAGACCGTCCTGAAAAAAATCATTTGCAAGAACGAACACCAACCAAACCGTGACCCTGTTACTGCCTTAGAACCACTGAGCAAAGCATTGCACCTACAACCTGATGAAGGCAACATTCATGCCGGCTGTGACTGTTTAATGTTCGAAGAGATTTAAGCTGAGTTACATTAAAGTCCATGGTCCTTTGAAGATGTTAAATTTCTGAAGTCAGATCTGTCAGGTCAGATTAACAATCACAGTCAAATCAGTTTGTTTTAACAGTTGGAGCAGACAGACATCGACTGGTCAGAAAGACTGAAAGCCGAAACCTCTGATAAAATCAATTGTCAGATCCTCCATAATTATGATAAATATCATAAAGTCTCACTGATGCTGACAGATGATGTGAAGACATGTTCACAAAACTATTTACTGTCCTTTGCTTCATCCATGCAATGAGCCATTGTCTCTGTGGCAGAATATTAATTTCAGTATTGTTTTCCACATTGGAAACTCTGTCCAGCTCCTCCTGGAGGATCCTGAAGCGTTCCCAGTTGAGATGAGATATATAAGCTCAGTTAGTGGCTACAGCTCAGGACCACACCTGATGGTCAGGACAGAGCTCGACTGTGGCTCGGCTCCCTGTTCACCATGATGGCCTCACTACTGGCGCTGCACTGATCCACCTGTCAACCTCCTGTAACAGAAGTGGCAGCCCCCCACACTGAAGAAGCTGCAAACACAATAATGGAAGTTTTTCTGATGAAATGAAAAATCATTCAGTCGTGGATGAACTGTTCAATGAGTCGCTGATCAGCTGTTACACAAAAGGATCAAGACCATCACCAGTACAGCCGAGTCATTTAAAACGAGTCGGTCCAGTTTCCATCAGCAGTCATGTCTGACGGAGACCACAGGTCTCAGTCCAGTTTGAAGTTTTAGGAGACCAGTCAGACTCCAGTCTCAAGTCTGTGCAACACTTCTGAGACAACATGTCAACATATAGTCACTAGTTATGTCACATCTCTAAAGTCTTTTACTACAGATCTGAGACACACATGTAAACTGAGACACGTCTGAATTGAACCTGAAGTCATTAACAACAAATCTGAACCAATTTACAAGTCACTGAAGTCAGTTTAGAGTCTGAAAAAACTTATGAAGAGATGACTTTATACTGAACTGAAGATCATTTCAATAAGTTTTTGAAAGTTTTAAGTCTCTGACTCAAGTTATTTAGGGGAGTCCAAGTCACATTTCTGCAGACAAGTTTCAAATTTCCAGAGGATGTTTCACTTCATTTGATAATTTCACTTGGAGCGTTAAAAAGTTCGAGGTCATGATGGCAACTAACTGTGTCAGTGACATTCACGTTCAGGAATTTGAACTATATGTTAATACTTTACTGAATCAGCAGACAAACACACTGGACTGCTGGTTGCAGTCTGACAGTGGATTACTGAAAACTGGATGGATTACAAGTTTAATCTTCACAAAAAGCTTTATTAACACTGACAATATAACAAAGAGGATGAAGGCTCAGGCAGCTTAACAAGCTCTTTATTATCACACACACTAATGAACGTCGCTACAATGAGCAATGAGCCTCCCTTTATTTCCATTATCCAACGACTCCTTCAGCTTTTGTCTCAGACACAAATAAGATCTGTGACCCAACAACAGAGCGACAGGTCAAGACCAGACATTTAACCCTCACACATGTTCACGATCAGACATTTGATTGGACGTGACACCACTGAGAATGAGACAACGAGGTGACACAGGTCTGATTACCTGTCTGTGATTGGCTGTGGAGGCATAGCTAAAAGGATGTCACCTGTCGAGGGTCATCAGGATCTCTGCATCACGTCCATCCAGAAACAGACAATCCAACACTTTGTGTCTCAGATTGAATAAGACATAACTGAGACAAGTCTCGTGTCAATGGACACAAGTCTGACCAAGATAAAAGGTGATTTCAGCCAAATGTAAAATGCTTTAAGCAAAGTCACATAAAACAAGTCTCATTTATTTAAACCAAGGCAATTAAATACCTGAGTCAAGTCTCAAATCGCTGGAATATTCAGATCATGTAAACTGAGTCAGTACCAATGTAACATGCAACTACCAGTCATGTATATAAATCAAGTTTGTTTCAAAGCTCAAGACACAAGAAAATGTCTAATCATCTAAGACAACTGGACAAAATCCAGATCTCATCATTAAGATGATTTGAGATCAGTGATCTGAGAAGCTGCTGTACCAGCTCATCTTTAACATCTGAAACACAAACTCTGGAGGAGATGGAGGTGAGTTCACCAGTTGTTTCTACGATGACATGGCAGGAAGTCATGTTGTTTTTTGAAGGATGACAATAGAAAACAGTGTTTCACATCGTGTTTCTCTTTAGGCTCAGAACAGGACACATTTTAACGCTGCTGTCAATTGATGTTCTTGGTCTCCAGAGGAAGAACTCTGGTGATTTTAGTTTTGACTTTGGTCCTACAGATGATGTGTCGATGTGAACCTTCTGCTGCTGATAGAGCGCAGTGACAGCAGCTCAGACTGAAACTCAGCATCCGTTAATGAATTAAATGTCACTGCTGGTGATGGTAAAAATGAAAAAGTGACATGACATTAACATTTATTCTTATCTTTAAATACAGTTTTCACATTAACTTGCTGCTGACAGATTTTGGTTTAATGTTATTTCATTTTGTATCCATCTGCTGCACAAACACACTCAAGCTATGATTTAACAGACAAATGAAATTATTTTCCTTTCAATTCACTTTTTATTCACTCATCCTTCAAAGCTCTGGACTTTGTGACCTTTAATCTTCAGGTGACTTTCTTCTTCTGTGGATTGCAGCTGTGGAGCAGCTGGAGGCTCAGCTCCTCTGACAGTTTATATGAAGCTGAAGGTTCCCTGTGTTTTCAGTTCTCCCTCTGTTATTTTCTCACCTTTTTATATTTTATTTTGTTTTTATTTATTTATTTTGGTATTTTTTGGCCGAGACAGCAGCGAGCTCATAAACACAGACTCCGTGGTTCTGCCTCTCCCACGCAGAGATAGAAATATAACACAGCAGCGTGAGCGGCTGTCACAGCAAAACGCCGGCTAACACTACATCATACTATGTAACATGGGATAGAAACAGATCAGAGGTTCAAACCAAGGTTTCACCTCTGACACATCCACTCAAAAAGGAAGTGTTTGATTAACACTACAGAGGCTGGCACTACAGAGTAGATTGCACCGTAATTAAGAGAGAGGAATTACAGACCGTTCATAAAGATAGTCAACATGACGGCTCCCACAACTGAAGCCAAATCATCAGGATCGCCCCCTGGTGGTTGGCTGCAGTATAGATCATAAACCCCACTCTCTCTATGTCCATAAATGTTCTTGGGTGTGTATCTGGAGGGTGAGAGAAAGTGGGTGACAGAGTGGGTGAGACAGTGGAGGTGAGGGTGAGCAGCAGGAGGGTGAGGAAACCTCTGCATCAGCACACTCTGGTTATCCCCACCCCTCCTTCCTCCCTCCTCTTCCTCACCCCCCGCGGGCATCTCCAGCTAATTTTAGCTAAGTGATGTTGTGGGGCCTTTCTGTCCTCATTAAGCTGGCTGGGCTCCACACACACATCCTACAGCTCATCACTAATTCAGGCTGGTGGAATGTGTTTGCTGCTGTGCACAGCAACACGCCGCCTCCGCACTTATCGAAGACGACGAGGCAGCGGCTCAGATTAACTTTTTATGTCAACGCACAACGAGAGACGTCGTCTGAACACGTTATCTGCACCATGTCCACCATGTCTTCCTCCAATGTGGAAAACAGTTTTTACTGTTGAGTTAATGGGTTCAACAGGAGATGGAAACTGCATTTCTGAATTTGTTGTAATGTAATGACTACTTAAGACGTATGAACGATTAGCTCTTTTATTCCTTCTAATAATTTCATCATGTTAGAATTGTTACTCTGTCTTTGCCGCAGACTGTATATAAAGATGGCTGATATCACAGCTCCCAAAAGTGAAGCTAAAACATCTGAACTGCTCCCTGGTGGTTGGCTGCATTACAGGTCATAAGCCCCTGGCTAACCTCAGCCCAGCACTGCTGATCGCATTGTCATTTCAATATAAAACTATAATCTAACCATGAGGTTAACAGCTGTTCACAGGTCTTAATAAGGGGGTAACAACATACATCAGGACTCAGCTGTAATGAGCTGCTGATACAATCAGCATCAGTGGTGACTTATTTTAATCAGCCCAGTCTGACAGTGTGATGTTTAACTTTACTTTCACTAGAAAAAAGCTTCAGTTACATTGATACGAACATCAATGGTGAGACCTGGATGGAAACATGAAATCAGCAATGTGGTGAGATAGCAGATCTGCTATCACGATCAGGTTCACAGCAATCACAGAGGTACAGCTGGGCAATATGGCTCCAAAAAAAAAGTTTGATTTTTTCACAAAAATCCGATTTTCGGTTTTAATCAATTTTTAGAAAAATATCCACCAGGATGGACTGAGTGACAGAGATTATAGACGATGAAATACTGTTATTATTATTATTGTTTTATATTTGTCAAATGAAACTGTGGCAGGCCACCATAGTCTGGTTGGTGGTGCAAGTTAAAACTGATAGAAAACCAATTTTCATAAAAACACATTGTCCTTAACTGTAAATTTGAATTAATCGATAAAATTGATTTATTGCCCAGCTCTACGGAGAGGTTTGTCCTTCACTGTTGGAGAGGCACTGGGATCCTTTCGATGACATGTCAAAAATGAGAGCAACATAAACAAGGCTGGCAACAAGGTAAAGTTGACCTGTTCACTCTCATCACCACAGACTGAAGAGTAACAACTCAGAGGGGTTGGCTGGACATACCCAATCTAATTCAGCAGTGGCTCCACAACCATCAGGTCCATCAACATGGTCCTGATGGTTGTGGACAGGTCAGATCATGGAGAACATGATCCCAGTGTCAGTGTCACCATTACTGTCTGAGTAAACCAAGGGAGAAATTTTGGTCTTACAGATGCCAAAAATGTTTTCTATTTAAAACAGGATAAAAACATGAGACAAAGACCAAAGTCATTCAGCAACTCACTAACTACAACTGGGCCAAAGTAAATACAGAAACCACAAAGCCCTAAATCCTCCACAGGTCAGAGATGACAGGTGAACAGTTCCCTGAACACCTGAAGTTCACAAAGAGGTTTTTCCTCTTAAAAGAGAATCTCTCTCTTCACTTTCCACCACAGGAGGTTGCTTGTACACAACACCTGTGTTTATCACCAGGTTATATGTCTGAATTCAGGACATCATCAACTGACAAACTGCTGTATTTTCTGTCCAAATAAAGCTGCAGTTGTAATGTGTAGCAACATGTGTTAAAGTGAAGCACTGGAAAGCCTTGAGTGGATCAGTAACTGCCGTAGTGACCATGTCCATTTAACACAGGACAAACCCAAACAAACCCTCTCAGTTCAATGTGACCACATGACATGAGCAGCTTTTGATGGAGATCACATATAACTTCAACATGATGAAGCTGGTTAATTAACTGGATATGCAACCTGACAGACCATAAGTTAATATAATCACTGAGACATGTAAATTATTGTACTAAATCAACTGTTACTGTCGTATCAGCCTCAATGATTTTTCTTTTAGAAAAATGAGAAACAAACATTTTTAGAAATGTTAGAACAGAGGACCACTGCTTTTCATCACATTCATTCATTTTTCCTGACTAAAGATGGTTGGTTGACAGTTTTTCAAAAAATAGGTTGGTTAATGGATTAAAACAAACTTTACCCCTTGAAAAATCCAGAAAACACACTTTGGGTGCAAAAACAAAATGATTTAACATATTTATCATGACACTAACTGTGGGTGTTAAAAAGAAAACAAAAACACTTGTAAATTGCATGTTATCACATAGTTTTTGTTTATTTGTATTGTTTTTTTTAGATTCAACTATTGCTGGATTATTTAATCATAAGGCCTCACTCTTTTTATCATTTTCACAAAAAAAAGTGGAGAAAATACAGATACTATTAATGACAAATTTAGAAACATGATCCACACAGGTAAGAATTCATTTCGGGAAAAAAAAATCACAGTATTTTCAGGGAGAAATGAGATGAAGTGTAGCTCCATGAGTAACCCTGTAACTAACAGCTCAATTTATTTAGATGTTCAGAAAAAGGCAGTGTGAGCTGTAATGGAAATGATAAAATTCTTCAGACAATAACAGGTTAAAACTGTTGTTCATGTCATGAGGACGATGAAGATGTGGTGACATTAAAAGCAGGCTTGTTCGTTTCAGTCCCAGGATGAGGAGCCTTAGACTGAACAGCTTTGCTTTGCAAAACTGAAGCTGAGGCAAAGATGCCAAAGACAGTCAAACAGGAAACTTAGTGACACCATCACAGCACCAACCTGCTCTACAAACACTCACAACATCCTGGTTCTTTCCCGTTTAGGAAATAGAACCAAGTTTTCTGTTTTGTGCAGGTTCTACTCTCTAAATCAACTCATTTGACCAAACAATAGAAAATGAGCCCTTGGTTGAAAGAGTGACGGAAATACAAAGTATCACACTGCATCAAGTATCACACTGCAGAGACTTTCATTCAAACAGCAGAGATTTCAACTAACGGTGTTTTCTTACCTTGAATAGTCGCAGGATGTTGGCCACCATGATCGACACGGAGCTGGACGATGCCCCAATGACGCCAACAACCTTATCTGGCTTGGCGAAGATGGGCGGGTCACCGTTAGCACAGCGTACATCAGACCCATCCCTTTCGATAAGCGCCTGGACGAAGGTCAGGGACTGCTCTAGGGCATAGGTGTCACGTGAACATGTGTCTAGAATTCGTGCGCCCAGCGTCACATTGGGCAGCAGGTCCGGGTCCTTATTGATGAGGTCAATGGCGAACAGCATGGCCTCCAGTCTGTGGATGCCCTTTTCCTTCTTTAGCTCACCACAGGGCATGCCCCTCTCACCACGAGCATGCACAGGAAACAAGCCGCCCAGGATGATGTCACCATCCAGCCGGATGGAGTGGGCATATTCCTGCTGGGGCTGCTGGGAGTCCACCAACACAGTGGGCTTCTGCGAGGCAGTGCCCAGCAGCCAGCAGGACTTAAGCATCAGCAGAGAGAGGAAGAGGTGGCTGGAGATGACCGGGGGCCTTGAACCCCTCGCCATGTTGTTGGGAGTCGAGCAGAACAGAGAGTGAGCAGCGGTGTAATCGCACAGTCAATGGGCAGGTGTCTGAAGCAGCAGTGCAGGCTGGGTGGCGAGGACAGGACAAGCCAGACCATGGAGTCCGTCGTTACCCAAAGTGGATATCAACCACAGCAGGGGTGCTCCACCTACCAACACTGACCCCAAGGACTTCCTGCAGTGGACATACCTGTCTGAGGCAGCAGAGAAGGTGGAGCTTCAAGGTCTCAGGGGCTCCAGTTTCACATTCTTCCAGAAACCTGTAGGGAATACAGACAGAATCAACACAATGAGAATCAGGATAATCAATACATGATCAGCTATAACAGTGCTGGAGAGTTCAGAGCTTATTTGATAATGAGTTATTTTTTTAAATATTTGCTGGTGATTTTTCTCTTGACCAACTGATTCATACACAGATTGGTCTCAGTCCACTTGACTGTCACTAAGATCACATTTACCCTTTCCCATCAGTTTGTATTTTCTCTTCCATGAGTTTTATTTAATCAGGCTGTTCAAGAAACAGGGATCACTACAGTTACTATCAACTATCTTAGTGATTTGGCGATGATCAAGTCAGTCAAAACAAAAAAAAAAAAAAAATGTGACTGAGGATCTGACATCAGCCATGTGATCATTCTAGGACACAAAAAGATCACTGATGATGGAGGAAGTTGATGATAGAGAATGTTGATGTTGAGGATACTAATGATAAAGAAAGATGATAACAAGGATGTTGATGATGGAGGAAGTTGATGATGGATGACTTTAATGGAGAATGTTGATGATGAAGACAATGAAAATGATGGAGGAGACTGATGATGGGGAAAGCTGCCAATGGAGTTCACTGATTATGTAGGGTGTTGATGATGGAGGATATTGATGATGGTGGACATTGATGATGAAGAAAGTTGATAATGGGGTATACAGATGATAGAGGACCTGACCTGGGTCAGATAAGTTTCTGCAGGGGGGAACTGTAAGATGTTGTAATTGTCTCCTTTCCTTTCCTGGTCCACTGTATTCTAGACTAAAGGAGAAAGGAAGTAAAGGGAGCACTGAAGCGTGCTTCCTTCTTATCATGGCTGCCACTGAGATACTACTGGGTGATTTCATACAATGACTCCTCTACCACAGATAAAATCACTTATGCACTTAATAAAAAAGAAAAATATCAGAGCAGTGGTGAGTATGAAAAACAGTTTGTTTCTGTTTGTTCTCTTTGTTGATCTCTGTAGTCTGTAGTTTTTTTTGTTTTTGTTTTTTTTTTTTTTTTTTGCTTTATCTTCTTGTTGGCTGTGCACTTCTATACATGATGCACACTAATCTGAGACTGGCCATCTGATCAGGTTCCACTGAGAACATCAGTGAGTCTTCAGAGCAGTTTTTCACAATTGTGAGAAATTTCTTCAGTGCCCAGTTTCTCATGAGCTAATTGAAGTGTGTGCTGTTCTGATCATGACACTTTTCAGCTTCTGGTACTATAAATGAGTGTTTTCAGTGCTGGTCCTGGGGGGACCCTGACCTGCATGTCTCAGATGTCTTTCCTGCTCCAACACCTGATTCACATAATTGTTTTTTCCAGCTCTGCAGAAACTTGATAATGAGCTCCTCATTTGAATCAGGTCTAAAATATGCAGGTCAGGAAGCCCTGAAAACCACTGCTAGAAATCAAGTAATTGGTTGTAATTTTTTGTCTCCTGAGAGACAACGTATTAGATGTTAAATTATAGATGCTGCACTTGATCTTGGTCAAAAGGCCGAGGAGGCTGAATCGCAGCCCTTTGCTCCCTGAGGCAAAAACCCCTCCCACACTTGTTCTGTAAGGGTGCAGCATTTTTATAAGTGTTGGCTCAAACACTCTGCTGTGTAACCCATATATTTGATGGGGACAGTTTCACTGTACACAACCCAACAGGCTCAGAAAACTTACTGTGTTCTTGTCCACTGAGGATTTAGTAAAAAGTAAGACTTCTGTGAGTAAGAAGAGTCTCTGACTTTGTTGTCCCAGTCACTACCTGCAGGATCATACGCGGCTTGGCCCCAAACGAATCACAGAAAGCTGCAGACTTAAATGTTTGTCTGGCCAGTTGTCTGTCAAGAAGTCAAACATCCCACCAATCAAACTGAACCAGCTACTGGAGTGATGAACTTTTATTGTCATTCTACTCAGATACAGATTTTAACACGATTCATTTTAATTCTCTGTTTAAAGAAACCTTTATTATAGTTGGTCACTGAAAGTCAGTGAGGCTCAGGTCAGTGACTTGTAGGTGAGGTCATGGCTTGTATTCTACAAACAGAAACTGTAACACACCAACTGTCTTTGACCAGGTGATCCACCAAGAATCCACCACTGTGAAATCAAGCAAAAGTGCTCAAGCTGTTGTGTCACTGAGACTGAGGAATTCACACAGATAGTTTGGCTTACAAGCAGAGTTAAGAAAATTCAGAACATTTGATTTGACAATTATTTTACGTCACACCGTCTTGTGCTTTCAGAATAAACCGGTAGTTCAGGTTGTGTTTGAAAATGAAATGGTTCTCATCTGCGTTTTCCTGTCACTGTGATCACTGCAGGACTGAACCTAACTGATGATGTTCCACCATCAGAATATCTTCACTACTAATTCTTCAGCTAGAATTAACTCAGGACAGGCCAACAGTGTTTCACAGATGCTGTTTCTTTTGGTATTCTGCTGATGGTGGTGGGGAACACTGACCACTTCACTACAATATAAATAAATAAAATACACGTTAACTTTCTTTAAGGAACCACTTTAATGTTCTAAACAACTCCTAAAACAGCACAAAATACTTCAAGAATCTTTGAATTGACTATTGATTAAAAACCAGATGTTTCTTTTCTCAGAATAGAACCATCATATTCTGACTTGAAGGAAACAAATCACAACAATCATGATCCACCAGCATCATCTGCAACAGAATGTCCAGCGTCCACACACTGCTCACCCTGAGTGTTTATAGTGAGGTTCCTCTGTTAGTCTGACGATCTGCGCAGAGTAAACAGTCACTGATCACTCTGCTCTGAGCAAACCTCTCTCTACCGCTCTCTCTCTCTTTCCCTCCCTGTACTCCACACACACACGCACAGAGAGAGAGGGGGTATCACAAATCTTACAGAGAATGTATAAAACACACACTCTTACCCTCGGGCATCCATGAACGAGCGTGCAGACTTCACAGCAACAGCAATAAGACGAGTTAATATAAGGGCGTGCGTGCACCCCACTATTTTACGCACGCGCACCGAAACGCAGATGCACCAACACACGGACACTCGTGAGTGCGCGCGCACACTGACGTTTGGTTTAGTTAATGAACCACGCGCGTGAGCGAATCAGCACGACTCAGTGTGAACCACTAAAATCTGATCTGAGACCAGATGAGTTTGAGACTGGCTGATTGATTTGATTGATTGATTGATTGATTGATTGATTGATTGATTGATTGATTGATTGATTGATTGATTGATTTGTGACCAGGTCACAGATCAGTTTACTGATCCAGGACCTGCACTCAGACTTAACATGGATTTATCTGATAACTGATTAGTGACTGATAAACCTCTCTGTCAGTGAACGTATGTGTGTTCAATGGTGTGTTCAATACCTCTCAGCTCACAGATGTTTCTCTTCTCCAAATGTTTGATTCCCCCGAGTGGACTCAATCTGAATCCGCATCAAGTCCACACACCAAAAAACAAAGAAAGAAAATCCAAATCCACTTTTTCCCTGATCCTGCAGAGCTGCTCCGGGTCCTGGTACTGGTCCAAAGAGGTGGTAAATTCCTCTAAACCGAATCCGGTTTCTGCCGCTCTGATCAGCTGCAGGTGTTGGTTTGGGGATGGTTGCTCCTGGTCGTGCTCCTGGTCTTGCTCCTGGTCCTACTCCTGGTCCCTATCCTCAGATCAGAGTGAACAGTGAGACATGTTCACATCAGCTCTCCTGGTTCCTGAAAGACCAAAGTCACTGACGCGCGGTTTTTCCCGCTTGTCGCAGCTCTGAGAAGTGCGCGGTGCGGTGCGGCGTGGCGCTGCGCGGCTGCGTCACAGGCAAACACTGGAGACTCTGGAGCTCATCACGCCCGCCGGGTCCGGGCTGATGGGGGTTTGAGGGTCTCATAAAGTTCCTGGGTAACAGAGCCGGGCTCGGGTCTCAGCATGATCCTAGTCCTGGCGAAGTGGGGGTGGCGGTGGGGGCGGCAAAAAGTGGCCAGGCTGTGGACTCATGGAGCAGGAGGAGGAATGAGCGTGAGCTCCGTGCGGGAGCAGATGAAGTTAATGAGCTTCATCACGCAGCCTGAGAAAGACAGGCTTCAGAAGTGGAGGCAGCGTGCCCCCCAGCGGATAAACACAGGAACTACAAACATAAACCGCTGCAACACCTTCACTGACTCCAGCTGGGCGTTTATGCCAGAGCCGTGATGTGATGTTTCAACACTGAGCTGCGGAATGCCAGGGAGGTAAATTCACTCAAACTCACAGTTTTTAATCAAACATCAGCAGCTGAGACAGTGACTGAGGTGAACTTTAACTCTGAATCCGACTCTGCAGAGAACAGCTTCAGGCTTCTGCCTCATCCAGAGCAGGTGGTCATCAGTCATAAGGTCATGGATCTGTAAGAGCTAAAGAAGGAAACTGGACCTCCTTTAAAACCTTGAACAGGTTCCAATTCTCATCTGACAGAACTGAAGTCTTGAGTGTGATTTCATATAATCAGCGTTTACTGGCCCTGCTTCATCTGTTCTTTAGATGTGTAAAACAGCAAGTTAAGAGAGGCCTGACAGACTATGGTGGACACTTCAGGCTGGAGCCTCAGTCTGTGAGCAGAGCAGGGAGCTGAGATAAATCATGCAAATGTTGCATTTGCAGCTTCACACTCTGGATGTTTTTAACATGACAGTCACGATAATGTTGGAGACGTGACTGTAGGCCAGCAGGTGTTTACAGCTGCTCTCTAACACCTCTGCTCCACACTGTGCTCAAGACGTCATCATACTGCAGGTTAATGTTGACTGTCCTCCCATCCAACCAGAGGATAAACAGCATCAACTCTGCTGATGCCATAAGACCACATCAGTTTACTCAGGTCAAACCTGAACCACATTAAACCTCATGTTTTTACACACTCAGGTGAAGTTCCACTCACTGTGACATAAAGTACACAGTCCAACAAACAAAAACCAATAGATAGCTTTAGTCTGTTAATATTTTTACTCTGGTTTATTACAGAATCATCTTTAAAGCTGCTGTTTGACCAGTCTGCTGTTGATCCTGGTTTTCCAGTTAGACATCGTTGTGTTTTCAGAAGACAGAAAAAAAACTTTGACATCTAATTAATCCCAGTCCAGTGCTACTCACATACCTACTTTGGCCAATCAGGAGTCAGTCTCTCCTGTCAGTAATGACATCAGCTGTTTTTATAATATCAAATATCTAAGTGAAACCATATGAATTATAAATAAAACCATAAAGACTGAACAAACATCCATGTAACAACAACAACTTCAACTGACAGAAACATTTATTTGACGTAAACTTGTTGTTTGTTCCATGTCCTTTCTGTTAACATGGAGGGGGTGGGGCTTATGACCTCTACTGCAGCCAGCCACCAAGGGATGACCACAATGTTGGGGTTACACTTATAAGAGGTTGTCATTTTGGCTAACGTTATACAGAGCCATTGGTGCCAACGAACAGATTCTCCCTCAGGAACAACAGCATCTTCCTCCAAGCATCGTCCTGAGCGTGACAGTGTGCCACAGTGGCGCCGCCCCACAGCGTCATCACTGCAAAGACGAAGCTGGTACTTTAATTCTAAGACATTCACAACTGAACTTTATCTAAAAAGCATTTAAGACAAATAGGCGTAATAATGATATCAAACTATAAAATGCAAAATAAATAAAAATGAACTGCAGAATCAAACAGTAAACAGACTGTTAGTTGGTGATCCCACTGGTTTGAAGGTGCTAGTTCTGACGTGCGGCATGTATGGAGGTTCGATCAGGTGACCGGCATCAGGGTATGACAGGACGGTCAGCAGGTGGCTGTTCCCCGCTTCCTCCATCATCTCCTTCATCTGGAAACGCGTTTTCATCAAATGATTTGTGTTTGCATTTTGAATATGGTTTATAAATGTTCATATTTGTATTGTATTTCTGATCTGTGACAAGCTGCAGAGAAAAAACTGAGGCCTCAGTCACTGTGACATTTGAGGAGCTTTACTAACACTGGGTCCTGCCCTCATCTGAAGCTCATCTGTTGTTCCCAATATGTTGAATCTTTATTTTTATCAGTGTTTCTCTCTGTTAAATACAGATGATGTATTTGTATCGGGTGTTTGTGATTTGACTCCTCTGACTGGCTGTTCTTCCATCAGGGTGTTCCTCATGTCAGTGAACTCACATCGATTGCAGACTCGAGGGCAGGCCAGTTCTGATCATCCTCACCTACAACCAGCAGCAGAGGACACTGGAGACGTCCCACCTGAGACAAACAACAGCAACAGATCAAATGTGTCCACCTGCCGTAGCAGTACATGTTTAGACATCATCAGCCCAAACTAAAGCGATCCAAAGACAAACAGATAGAACACACTATCATATTGTAACAACTATGACAACACATCTAAAGTCTAATAAATTACTATAATGTGAAACTATTAGAGCCACAGATGTTTTGTAGCTTTGAAGTGAAATAACCTGTTCACAAAAGCTTCTGTTGACTTCCTTTATTATTTGTGCACTACCACACTCCTGCTTTATGCTTGGTTTAAGATAAATAAATAAATAAAACTGAAGACATTTGTCAGTTCAATTAAAAACTGATAAACCAAACTGTCAGAGTCAAACAGTTATAATGACTGACTCACGTCCACTTTGAGCAAGGGGTCGGTGGGAATGGGCAGCAGCAGATCTCGAAAGATCACCTGCTTATCCTCACTGTAGCGCATCTTTCCACTGTTTCTAATCGAACAGAAAACAAAGCATATCTGATTGATGATGTCTTCACAAACTGTGCTGTCAGCCACATGGTTCACTGTTCATCACAGAGACGAACAGTGTGGCTGACATCACAGTCAGCATAGACACTCAGAGCTTCATCTGATTCCTTAAATCAGATGAAGCTCTGAGTAAATCATAGGTTGATTTTGTGTGTCATCAATATTATTATTTATTTCAATTACGATGTTGTGTCCATGTCTGTGTTTTCAACTTACTCAAGACAGAAGTTCAAAATTTCTTTCACAGATCCGTTCACTGGCTGCACATGGCTGCCGTTAACACACAGCGCACAACTGAGCTGACATACACACACACACGCACACACAATTAACGTATGTTACACAGAACAGAAAAACATCAAAGCTGATAAAATCACAGACTAAGAAATATCTCAAGGAACATAACAAAGAGCTCAAGGTTCCAGGAGTTGACTGAGGCTCCAAACACAGATCTGTGGAATGAACGAAGAACATCCATGGAGGCTGCCCACAACCCACAGGCTAGAGAGAAACATCCAGTGAACTACAGTTTAATGTTGTGGCTGATCAGTGTATACTTATCTTACCTTTACAACTTGGGAGTAAACAGCCATTTTGAGGGTGACACTGGCACCAAGAGAAAGGCCCAGCATGGCAATCCTGCTGCTGAGGACCTGAGGGTGCTGCTGCAGGACTTTGTAGGCAGTCTGCAGCCAGAGACACATCAGAGAGCACACAGACTATTTTACACAGCAGAAAAAAAGCTCTAGTTTGTGTAACTACTTCCTATAATTTTTTATATGAACCTACACATCAACCAGTTTCCCTCTCTATCATAGAGGGAGCAGTGAAAATTATAAATATTTCTGTATATTCCTGCGGTCACCCTGATTATGAAGACAACTGGATTGTTCTTGAGACTATTTATCTGATATTCAGTTCATCAGTCCATCACTTATTTACTGATCTTTTAATCCAACTTGGGGCAGCGTCAGCAGTGAGGTGAGTCCAGTATCAGACAGTGATGTTAATCTCCATCCTGTTAATCTCCATCCTGTTAATCTCCATCCTGACGCTCAGCTATGGTCCTGAGCTTTGTGTAGAAACTGACACAATGAGATGGTGGACGCAAGCATTTGAACTCCCAGGAGGACAGAGGTACACCTAGACTGTTAACCTGCTGAGGACTGATCCTGGATCAGAGACCTAACCCTGGATCAAAGGCTTTAGCCAGGATAAGCAGTCAACACACGTTTCTTCAGAAACTTCATTGTCTTATCCATAGATATGTCCTGGTACATATCCTGCAGCCACTTAAAACTGGTTAATCCACCATCTAGCCAACACACTAGAGAGTGTGACATGAACAACACAGGACTTACATCTTCATTTTCCCTCATATAGTTTACACACTGACCCACAGTGTAGTTAGATATGTACATAAACCTTTTGTATCTTCTGTCAGTTGGGATCTTCATCATGTTTACCTCAAAGTACTTGTTGTCCACCATCTTCCCAGTTTCCATGGTGATTTTAGGTGTCAGGTAGTTAAGAGCCATTGCAGCGATGCCGTGAGAAGCCAACAGCGCTGTTCGATACTCCACCAACTTCCCTTCACCCCCCCACAGGTCCAGGAGGCCGGGAAATGGCCCGGGTCCTTTAGACAAGTCAAAAACCAACAACAATAGTCATGACGTAGCAATGATTCAGATGTTCTCTCACTCTGTGGTCTGATGGAAACTTTTTTCTGCCTGTACTTTAACCTACTTATTTCAACAGTTGCAACTTAACTTCAACAGTTGTGATCTCAGTCCTCTGTCTCCAAAACATCTAAACTGAACCACTACCACTTGGTGCATCATCAACTATTTCAGTTGTTTATGTTGTACAGCAGCATAAACAAGTTTTCATGGTTATGACAACTATTAAAACTGGGACTCATCACTGTCTGTTGTAGCCTCTGACAGTAACTGTGACATCCTCTCTCCACCTCTTTGTGGTCCTACCTGGGGGCAGGAAAAGTGTTGCTGTGAGTCCCTCCTCTGTGATGGGGATCCTGCGGACACCGGGCGCCATGTACCAGCGCTCCACCATCACCACAGCAAGCGGCACCTGATCCACAAAGCCCTCAGTGTTGTGGCCCCGGTACACAGAGACTGTGACCTCCATAGGAGTCTGGATGTTCATCTTCCTCATCCTGAAGGTTGGCAGGAGAGTCAGCTCTGATACTGATCACTGATTCAGGACAGATCATTTGAAAAGTTCTGGCCTGGTTGACAAACCTGAGTCCAGGTTTGCTGCCTGGAACTGGTCTGAGGCTCCATAGTAGACCCATGGCTTCAACCCCAACATATGTCCCACCCAGACTGGGATCCTCTGAAACTATAAAGAGTGAAAAAATAATTCTTATGTTGAAATTCACTTATTTTATTTAAAGAAAACTAAAAAAAAAGTCTCTAACTGTTCCAAATCTCCCAAGTCTCTGTCTGAACCAGGTACCGTTCACTGTCCCGGTGGCGTCTGCTGTGTAGTGAGCGAACGCCTCCCAGCTGTGTCCATCTTCACACTGGTGGAGGCCATGGACAGTTACCTGGAGACCAGGCAGGACGTTCTGGACCAGGACAGTGAACTTCTCATCCATGAGTCCTCTTGTCGGCTGGACCAACAGCTCTACACAGCATTGCTTCCTGTCCATCCTGGACCCAGTCTCACAGTCAGAACTGGACACAGATCAACTGAAATTTGTCTGTCGGGAAGTAAAACATCAGTTTTACCTACAATAACTCAATCAACCTTTGTAAGTTTTTTTTTCAGCCTTTAAGATTTGTGTTGTTTCTTCTGATTCCCTTGTATATCACTGTCTTTAACTGAGATAAAGAAAAAATACTGACTCCAGGACAATTTCCTCATATTCAAGTTCCCATTACAGTTTCTTCATTAATAATTGTTACAGCAGAAATAATGTTTCTAATGAGAAGCTGCAGGTTTCACTGAATCCCACATACAGAGACAGAGTCCAAGACATACTCATGACTTTAAGATATAAGGACACATCTATATTTTCTCCAATTCACAAACACAGAAAGATTTGGAGGATGTTGGGGTTAAAATGCATAAACACAGCTATAGATGCAACCAAACAGAATATATACGTTAAGGCAAACAGTCAGTCTGTTTGTCACTGTGACAAACAGTGTCACAGTGGACACTGACATTGTTTTTTGGAGAAAATAAACCACAGAATCAAAAAGAGTTGAGTCCACAACCCTGTGGTCCACATTTAAACCTGAAACTGTACATTTTCCCTCATATCATGTCCCTCTACTCACTGTGAAACTGAACCTCAGGTGTCCCATCTGCTGAGCTCAGAGACTTGTAGGGTCTAAAACCAGTGACAGCTGCTTCATGTAACCACCACACATTTGGTCTCAGCTCTGCGCCTCCCACAGAAACAGCCTCTCTACATGTCTACACACCCGGTGGCGCTGCTAAGCTACTGAAAACCAACAGTCAGGGTGTTTGGACAATGCAGGCCTGCATAGAACCTGTATGTTTAAATGTCTGTTTGAGAGTTCAGACTTAGCTTCAGGGTATGAGGTAAGAGGTTCATTAACGGCTCCTTCTTGTCTTTGTATCAGGATTTTCAAGTTCCCCATCAAACAAGCACCAAATGTCTCATTATACACTGTAAATGACCCCACACCTAATCCCTCTATCACCTTTCTCTTCTTCAAAGTTCAAGCTGTTTCTGTTTGTTTTGCAGCCGCAGACGCAGTGACAGACTTCGTTTTTACTGGTTGATGCTGTCGACACTATTCATACACATATTCCCACTTTACACTGATAAATGGAAACCACACAAAACTGACATTTACTACATTAAATGGTCAATCACAAAAATCATAATCAGATATAAATGTCATTGGTCAACAATTACATTGCATTAATTACATTCATGACATTAATTACATTACATCCATATGGAAGAGGCTTCTGTTTGTAGCAGCCCACAGTCCAGACATCACAATATTTTTCACCCCAGTTTTCACCCCTGCTACTCTTAGCATCACTGAGCTGCATCACAGGACTGTACTGGATGATGTTGACATCACTGAAAAACTACAATACCCACAATACCCAAATGGCCAGAGGGAGGGCGACATCACCTCAGTTTGATGGAAGGTTTTGTATTCACTGCTCTTTGTATGAGGTGAAGTTTCATCATGACATGTGCTAAATTCACTGAGAACTTTCTTAGCAACACCACACTAACATTTGGTTGTTCTCCACATCTTCAAGGGATGAACATGGTCAGCAACATAACTCAGGCTGTGGCATTCACAGTGTTTCTAATAAAGTGCTCAGTGGGTGTGTTCGTGTGTGAGTGTTTTCAAACAGTTATTCATAATGTGATTTGATGATTCAATCAGGAAGGTTTTGTAGCAACTTAAGCTACAAACAAGAGGATCACTATGTCTCCATGGACAAACAGCTGTGTGTCACTGCAGTGACATCACTGTGATTACAGGTTGGAAGCAGATGCTGCAACAGGATTCTTGCCGCCATACAGATTCTCCCTCAGAAACGCCAGAATCTTCCTCCAGGCATCTTCCTGTGCACGAGCGTGAGCCACTGTCTCTCCACCCCACAACGCCATCACTGCAAGGATGAGACACAGCAGAAACCCCTATAATAATTTGATGTTTCAACCTTGTTTTGCTCAGGGCGTCGGGGTCCGAGTCTGTACGTACGCTTCTGACGTGTGTTCACCGCCCTGAAGGCGCTGGCTCTGACATGCGGCGTGTATGGAGGTTCAATCAGGTGACCGGCATCAGGGTATGACAGGACGGTCAGCAAGTGGTTGTTCCCCGCTTGCTCCATCATCTCCTTCATCTGCAGGTTCAAAAGGACTCATGTTACGTGATTGGCTTTTCTTTATGTTAATGTGAGTATTTTCATAAAGGTTTTTTTTGCAACTGTCGGAAGCGAAAAAGCAGTTTGACATTACAAAATTAAATCAGATTGTCTATAGTCTCATCCTCAAACGTCCTTCCAAACATCCTTGAGGATGTTTTGAAAACATCAATAAGCTAACAAATGGAAAACACGAGGGGTGGAATAGGGAGCCTAAGTCACGCCCATCTACTTCCGGTCATTGGGTCTTCTGTTTGTAAAAATTATGAACTAGCGTCTATGGAAAGAGAAAAAAATACTTTCTGGTCCCATTTGAATTGTGTCATGGTTTTCACATATGATGTTTGTGAATTTTAAAGATAATGTTTTACATTGAGAGAGCACTGTTTAGTGACAGGCAGCAAACGTTACTTTGGGTTTAGTGTGAGACCACGTAGAGGACTGCAACGCTCGCTAAATTTACTTCACCATCAAACTCTGACAGCTAACGTTAGCTTAACAGCTAGCTACAGCTAACCTAGGAAAATATCTCACCTGGTGAGTTTTATCCCCCTACTCCTCATTCTCTCTTCAGCCGGGAAGAAAGGGGAAAGAAATTCAGTGAAAAGTTTGTGAGGAGAAATTGTGACGTGACGTCACCTACGTGACTATTTGGTTTGTAGTCGAACCAGTTACGTATTTTCAGAAGTAGATAAATCAACATCACAGACATAGTCTTGACTCACACTAATAGTTATCATTTAAATCAAGATACAACATATGTGCGTTTCAGGGTAGAAGGATTTGTTCCTCAACCCTCTCTCTGAATCGCTCTGAATGTCGTCATGTCAGTGAACTCACGTCCATCGCAGACTCGAGGGCGGGCCAGTTCTGATCGTCCTCACCTACAACCAGCAGCAGAGGACACTGGAGACGTCCCACCTGAGACAAACAGCAACAGCAAGATAAACTGATTACAGCCTCTAAACACATGGATTCCACAGGTGAAAGCAGATTATGAAAACCTCTTGTTAACACGAAACTAATGGATCACACAGAAGCAAACTCACGTCCACTTTGAGTGACAGGTCGCTGGGGATGGGCAGCAGCAGCTCTCGCCAAATCGCCTGGTTCTCCTCGTTGAAGCGAGTTTTCCCGCTATTTCTGATTAGACCAAAAACACAAATACTTCATGTTTTCCAAAGCCAGACTCTGCATTTTAGTTTCAGGTTCATTTAATTTTAATTTACAAGCTAATGATAGCCTCGCAGCAACTGACGGTGATGTTAAGCATCAGTAAATATTATCACCCCAGAAGCTAACTCACTTAGCATCCTGCTGTTGACAGATGTTCAGTCTCAGGTTATCCCTGAGGAACAGACAACCTGTGGTGACCGCCACATTTTCATCCTGATTTAGTTTTTTCTCACAACTGTGTTACTGATAAAAAAATGTTACAAAGGTTTCATGCTGAGGTGTTTCATGTGACTTTACTCTCAGATGTCATAGTGTGAGCAGGTTTGAAGTTAGAGACAAGTGAAGTCTGACCCTGCTTTGTTTTTCACTTAACATTTAATTTGAAAACATCTTAAGAGTCTTACCAAGGCAACGCTATCAAAAAGATCATGGAAAATGTAAGGGGTTGGTTATGTGAGGAGCAGGAAGTAGATCAGGACCCTGAACAACAGTCGACTTCAGCACTGACAGGTCAACTTACTGGTTAAAGAAGCTCAGGATCTGTTCCACTGATCCATCAACTGGCTGCACATGACTCCCACTGATACACACAGCACACCTGAGCTGAGACACACACCACACACACACACACAGCTAAACCTCAACAAAATTTTCCAATGTGACAGCAAGAGTCGGACTATTTAACGTTGATGATGAAAGTCTTGGTCTTACTTTTACCACTTGGGAGTAAACAGCCATTTTGAGGGTCATGCAGGTGCCAAAGGAGAGGCCCAACATGGCAACCCTGCTGCCAAGAACCTGAGGATGGTGCTGCAGGACTCTGTAGGCGGTCTGCAGCCAGAGACGTGTCAGAGAACAAGCAGTTTCTCAGAACTTGAATGATAAAACATTCAGTATAAAATGGTTTCACATTGGTTTGTGTGTCGTGACTGTTAAGTTGTCATTAAGTTGCTATGATCTGACAGAAATTTTTGAGCTTTTCCTCTGAGTGTCAGAGGAATCATGCTATTCTATCATGTTACTGGAATGACTTTTTATATTTTGAAAACTGAATTCTCATATCTGTCCTAGGAAGTGGATTATAACTTAAGGTTTTTTGCCTGTCACAGGTTGCTCAGACTTTTTCTTATCTGATCTGAGGGATTAAACAGAGGGTGTGTATGTTTGCACAGGAAACACTGAAGCTCATTTATGATCACATGATTATGCTGGCATTGGAAACTCTGTTGCCTCAGGGTCAGTAAACCTGCTGCTAATGACAAAGCAACACTTTACTCCAACTCTGAAGTTAAATAATGGTTTTAATGTTACTGACCAATATAAAAGCACCGAAAGGTGTGACAGAAATATTCTGAGATTTAAGATAGTCTGCACACCCTGACCCTCACCCCAGTCCTTTCATCATTTCAGATTTAGTATCTGCTGATGCGGAGCCTGATCTGATACTTGATTTACTTTAACAAGCGGACACATTAAAATGTTAATGTGCTTCTTGATCTAAACGATGAGGATCAGGTTTATAAAATATAAAGTTCTCAAGCTCAAAGCTTAAACCAGTGATATAATATGACTGAAAATTCAGCATGTTGACAGCAGAGGTGGACTGTTCAGCCTGGACTGGCTCCACTACTGATTGTTAGGAAACTGTCATTTCTCCAAGTTCAGGCAAAGTTCAAACTTCACACGTTGTTTAAATTCAGGATGGTGACTGTTGGGAATTCAGAAGGATCCTGTGTTCTCACTAAGTGTTTTGAAAGTTTTGACTAACATGGTGAGTGTGCAGGTAGGTGAACAGTAGGGCAGGTCAGAGTAGGTCACTGACTCTAGACTGTTAGAGTGCCCTCTGCTGCATTACAGCAGAGATTAAAATCGAGCTTGTCCGGAGAGTTGAGGGGAAGCTGTCAGAGCAGCATTTTTTCATTGGCAAAGAACTTATACCAACTGTGACAGAGAAGCCAGTCAATAGTCTGGGACTAGGCCACTATCACTGGCCTAGAGAATAAGTCCCACCTCCCTGGCAAATGCTTCCAACTTTACATGTGCATTGACTTTATATTGATTTAAATTCTGTCAGGAATCAACCATCAGTGACTCTTCCACCAGTGACACGAGTGTCTCTGTAAAGGTGAATGAACCAGTTTTTATGAGTTTATTGACACATAAACATCCACAATCAGATAAGACACACATCCAACTATTAACCTACATCATTCAACAGTATGATTGACAGAGTCTGAGTCCATCTGACAGACTTTTGTCTCTGCCATAGTATCAGTAGATAAACACTAATATGTGATTCTATGAGAGGATAAATGTGAGCTCCATTCAAATTATTTGAGTTATTTTTGGATCTTCATCAGGTTTACCTCAAAGTACTTGTCGTCCACCATCTTCCCAGTTTCCATGGTGATTTTAGGTGTCAGGTAGTCAAGAGCCATTGCAGCGATGCCGTGAGAAGCCAACAGCGCTGCTCGATACTCCACCAACTTCCCTCCACCCCCCCACAGGTCCAGGAGGGCAGGAAATGGCCCGGGTCCTTTAGACAAGTCAAAAACCAACAACAACAGTCATGACGTAGCAATGATTTAGATGTTCTCTCACTCTGTGGTCTGATGGAAACTTTTTTCTGCCTGTACTTTCACCTGCATATTCCAACAGTTGCAGCTTAACTTCAACAGTTGTGATCTCAGCCTTCTGCCTTCAAAACATCTAAACTGAACCACTACCACTGGGTGCATCATCAACTGTTTCAGTTGTTTATGTTGTGCAGCAGCATAAACACCATATAAATATATATATATATATATATATATGTATATGCATGGTATGCATGGTCTGACAGTAAATGTGACATCCTCTCTCCACCTCTTTGTGGTCCTACCTGGGGGCAGGAAAAGTGTTGCTGTGAGTCCCTCCTCTGTGATGGGGATCCTGCGGACACCGGGCGCCATGTACCAGCGCTCCACCACCACAACAGCGAGCGGCACCTGATCCACAAAGCCCTCAGTGTTGTGACCCCGGTACACAGAGACTGTGACCTCCATAGGAGTCTGGATGTTCATCTTCCTCATCCTGAAGGTTGACAGGAGAGTCAGCTCTGATACTGATCACTGATTCAGGACAGATCATTTGAAAAGTTCTGGCCTGGTTGACAAACCTGAGTCCAGGTTTACTGCCTGGAACTGGTCTGAGGCTCCATAGTATACCCATGGGTTCAACCCCAAAATATGTCCCACCCAGACTGGGATCCTTTGAAACTGTAAAGATTGAAAAATTACATCTTACGTTAAAATGTACTTATTTTATTTAAAATAAACTAAAAAAAACTCTCTAACTGTTCCGAATCTCCCAAGTCTCTGTCTGAACCAGGTACCGTTCACTGTCCCGGTGGCGTCTGCTGTGTAGTGAGCGAACGCCTCCCAGCTGTGTCCATCTTCACACTGGTGGAGGCCATGGACAGTTACCTGGAGACCAGGCAGGACGTTCTGGACCAGGACAGTGAACTTCTCATCCATGAGTCCTCTTGTCGGCTGGACCGACAGATTTACACAGCATTGCTTCCTGTCCATCCTGGACCCAGTCTCACAGTAGGAACCACCAGAGACAAACATGTTAGAATGAGGACAAAGACAAAACCAAAATCATGAGACTGGACAGACACTTAACTATTATGGTGAGCAGAGAATAATAACATATCAGATAAACATTTCACATTTCTAGAGGAAAAAACTCAGCTGTGAATATGTAGATAGATAGATAGATAGATAGATAGATAGATAATCACAGTTTGAGAGGTCAACCTCTAAGGTCATCACAGCAGAGTGAAGCAGTAATGGCTCCAAATGTGTGTAAAGTTTAAACTGTGAATTCACACACATAAACTCTCTATTACTAGTGCAGCTGTGAAACCATCAGTCAGTCAAACTGCTTCAACTACAAACACCATGAAACTGTAATTAATCATTAGTTCAGGCACACTTACACTGACACATACCCAGACAGATACTGTCTCTACTGAGGTTAGTCAAGACAAATGCATGAACTGTTTAAAACGTGAAAAATACGGGTTAAACTTACAGACCAATCCAGCTACTTTTGTCCGCCAGGACACAAACTACTACAGGAACTGGACTTTAGCCGTCAGAGCTGCTGGCTCCTCCCACTGACACTTCACTGTTCGGACACCAGGTGGCGCTATTTGATCTCTGATCGCTTCAACTTTGAGAGACTTTCGAACTTTCATTCAACTTTGTGAGTGTGAGTTGTATTTAGCACTAAAAACAATAAAAACGTGTTATTGTTCAGGCATCAACACTATTGTGCATTACATCATCATCAATGTATAATGTATACATTATTATTTATTAAATGTCCATTAAACATCCAATTTTCCAAATTTCCAATTCACAGAAACTAATCATTCATCAATCAGTTTTTGTCCCAAATATATTAAGGTGATTTACTATATTTATTCTTAAATTGAGATCTGATGACTATAAATGAAGCAAATATAAAATATCATCTCACTCATCAATTTGTTATATTTATTCAGTTTGCTGTGAAGTTTACATGAATCTGCATCGTGTTTTTGTCACAAACAGACTGTATAAACTACTGGTTATACAATAGACTGTATTGTGATTCAGACAGGACGACGTATGATTGTGGTGAGAGGCTGAAGGCTTTTGATTGAGACAGTCTGATTTGTCTTACTAACAAAACCTTGAAAGATTAAATGTATCAGGTTGTTGATCTTTTGTACATTTAATTTAATAAATCAAAGGTCAATCAAAGACTCAAAGGTAAGTCAAAGACTATTTCTGGCTCTGGAGGTCTCTTCCAGTTAAAAAGGAGTTTTTCCTTCAGTGTCACCAAGAGCTTCTCACTGTGGAAACTGCTGGGTTTTTCTATTCTATAATATTATGAAGTGCTTTGAGATGAACATTATAATATGATAGAATCTTATTATTATATACAAATTACTGAACTGAATACAATGCATATACACTCATTGAATGTGGTAGTGTACATAACTAGGGAAGCATTTTGGTAAGTGTAATTAATGTGGGTGAAAGAGGTAGAAATAAATAAGTTTTACACTTCCTCCCACTCCTTTTCAAACATAGTATTTATTTGCAGTATTCTGATTAATATGATTATTTTGAGAGTCAGGATCCCACGAATTGGAACAGAAGAATTGACTTGTACATATGTCCTTTTCCTTGTAGTAGTGTTATCCTCATTAAATCCTTTCATTTTACATGTTCAAAATAAAACTACTAATAATATTTCTACCCCTACTACTACGTTCACATACACAGACACACAAAGGTGTAAAATAATAAATGAAACTTAAACATAACATCAAGCACTAAGTTCATATAACGAGCAACCACCTCATGTTAAAATCCTGCAGGGGGTGCTGTTCACTTGCACATTAATGAAACCTGCTCATGATGAAGATTAATCATATAACTGATGATGATGGCTGTTTGACTTCAGCACTGACTCTAAAACAGCTGCAGCAGTTTTCCAACCTTAAAGCTCCTGCTCTTTACTGAACAGTGAATATTTACAATGTGAATCAGATTTATAACCATTCAGCTGCGATGAAGGAATAAACCCTGCTGCTGGTCCATTCACTGTTTGTCTGATTCTCCGGATGTCAAATAAAAGATTAGTTTGCAGCTGTTCATTCTGTGACAAATGGTTTACTCAGGGCTGACATTACACCAAAACCCAGAGATCAACAACGTGTTGACTCAGTTAAAACAGTTCAGTGAAGCTTTGATTAAATCCACAACAAGAAATGACTGATATGTTGTAGAAGGACAGAGCAGCAGCAGAACAGTCCACATACAGTGATAATACTGTCAGATACAGAGGAATACACAGGGATGATGATGGACTGCACATTGTGTCCTCTCTCAGTCACTGTTGGATGAAGCATCCTCTCCACTCCACCTCCCAGTAACATGGTCCAGTCAGAGTCTCTCTACACACCAGCTGCTGCTGCTGCTGCTGCTGCTTCAACATCTGGATCATCAGGACAAAGTTGGTTCTCTCTAAACTCTCTTCTCTTCATCACCACTTCCAGCTGCAGAGAGAAGGAGAGAGAACAGAGGAGAAGACTCAGAGATGACAGATACTCACTTCATCAACTGTCAGTCAGTGATGCAACAGATTCACTATAAGGAGCAGCACAGACTTCAGTCCTGTTCAGAGCAGTCATGAAGCAGCTGTGGAGTGTAGCTGCTTCCTTTCAGATCTCATGTTAACATGGTGGAGTGAACACACTGAGACCTGCACAGACTTTTAGCATCAAGTCTGTATCCCCTGCACATTTGACTCAGTTCACAGTGTAAATAATGAGCTGAGAGTCATGAAGCTTCATCACTGCACAAACACTTTAGTGATTCACTGTTGTTCCATAAAGAGTCTGTGTTTTGATCTGAAGAATCAGCTGACACATCAACATGGAGGCTGGCACTGAAAACATCTGACCCAAGTGAGGACTGGACCTGAGTTTCAGTCACACTGATCTCAGAGCTGTGACACAGATAAAGCTCATGAGTTGTTTAGTGATGAAATGAGAGAACAAACAGTGTGAGATCAGTCTGATGAGTGACCACACTGTCAGCTGAGTCAGCTCACTTCCTGTTCACAACAACTCAAACATATAATCACAACCAGGTGCTCTGATTGGCTGACTGTTCTCTGTCTTCCTGTCTCCATCCTCCTCACAGCTTCACTGAGGAAAACAGACACTGAGAAGGTTGGAGCTTCACAGGAAACACTGGTTCTTTGCTTTGATACTAACTGGATTTAGTACAACAGAGCTGAAGGCAGCATGGACTGCCTCCAACCCTCTACTGACCTCAAAGTCTGCAGTCTGTAGTCTGGACTCTTCTTAAGATCACACAGATCCTTCACATCTGAATTCTTCAGGTTGTTCATACTCAGGTACAGGTTTCTCAAATGGGAGGGGTTGGACTTCAGAGCGGAGACCAGAGAAACACAGCTGATCTCTGACAGACTGCAGCTTGTCAATCTAAATAAAGAATAAAAGATGTAGATAAAATGGTGCCTGTAGAAATTCCAGCTCAAAGATAAAGACACAAGTATTTGTTGATGTTCTGTAGAAATATGGTTATGATGGATTTATGGTTTTAAGGATATGCATACTTGACTGTGTGTGCCCAGACACGTATGAGTGTTGGGTGATGAACAATTTGGTGTTTGTGTGCAGTGGTGTCAACATTTGAGGGGCAAGAAAACAATATGAAAAACATACAACACATAAGAATAGATAAAATAGAGTAACACATATGGTAAACAAAGTACCTAGTGTGTTCTTTATGTTTTTTTTAAATAAAAAAAAACAATAAATTTAAAATTTGGAAATTCTAGTCTTGGTTTGTTGGAGTCTTTTGGACTGCACCAAGACAGTGAATGTAGTGAAAAGTTATTTGATGGTTGTTAGTTGATGTTGTCTGCTGGGATCTTATGCTGGGTGGTCATGAAGCCCTTGAGTAATTTTTCTGAAGCAGAACAAGAGTGATCAGCAGATTCTGCAATTCTGGTGAAGATTAGGTTATCTCCTACTGATCATGATTGTAGATCTAGTATCGTTTCTGTCAGCCGTTTGCTGTCTTTAGATATTGCCAATCCTTCTTCTGTGGGAGTTTCATCTTTAAATTATTCCATTCCAGTTTATTCTCTTCTGTAAGGGAGAGTATCTGATTGTGGCTGAATTCCAAATTATGTTTTATATTCTCGAATTCCTTGCACAACAGCTCAACGAGGGAAATCCTTGCATCTAATGCCAACAGTTTTTGATCAATGGAAATGAGTGTCACTAACTTCTGAAAGACATGTTGATTCTGTCTGGGTTGGTGATCAAAGATATTTTTTATGATGGCATTAGGTTTGCAGCAGCTCCGTTCTTGTCTCTTTTCTTTCCCATTGTAACTATTTGATCAAAGCAAGAGTCGATGCAACATTCTAGTTCGTCCAGATGAAATTCGGAAGATAATGTCAGGGAATGTAAATTTAGCTCAACAGTTAAAGTTTGTTATTTACTTTCTGCAACAAGTCATTGTGATGTTCAATCACACAGTCTTGTGAGATCTCAAAGCAGCATCTCATTCCTAACATAAAGGGGTTTAGGCTTATCTAAGAATCGCCTTCTCAGCTGCTGTAATCGTAAGGCTTGTGTCATGCAACAGGGTGCTCAGCATCTCTGTTTCTGTTGAATTAAACGTTTTGTTACGTATCATGCATCTTGAACTTGGCCTTACTCCAGGACTATAGGGAGAGATTCCCAGAGAAAAAAACAACCAGACTTACAAAACCAGCAAGTCTTTTCATGACAGTTTCTACCAGGTCTCACTGAGGTACACCTGAGCAAGGTACTGTCCCCGCACACACTCCCCGGGTGCCGTCCAGGCAGCCCCCTGCTCACTTAGGTGATAAGTTAAATGCAGACGTTAATTTCGTGTGTGCTGTGTGCTCAATGATGTATAGTAATCACTTTCTTTCTTTTGAACAGTCTTTATGAACAATGCAATAAGAGTGTGAACGGCGTGCATTCTTTCCCCCCTCTATTTTTTACTATTTATCACAATTCAATTGTATCTTTAAGGGGGAGTTTCTCCAATTTTGAGCTAAAAAGCTAAAACAGTAACAGACAGTGAACTGACCCCAGAGTCTCCAGTCCACAGTCTGGACTCTGCAGAAAACCACACAGCTCCTTCAGTCCTGAATCTTCTAGATTGTTCTCAGACAGGTCCAAGTGTCTTAGATGGAAGGGATTGGACTTCAGAGCTGAGACCAGAGAAGCACAGCTGATCTCTGACAAACTGCAGTCTATCATTCTGAATGAAGAACAAAAGATGCAGACAAAATGGTGAATGATCTAATCAGATGTGTCTTGATACAATACTGTTTTCTTGCAGTTAAGAGTGAAACTTGTAAAACTAACATTGTGAACCTTGTAGTCTATTTGTCACAATTTCTGTGTGAAAATTTAGTCCAGCCTTTTCTCCTCACTTTTCTCCTTTGTCTCCTGTTAGTGTGTGTGTGTGCGTGTCTGTGTGTGTGCAAACAAATTCTAACAAATTATCATTAACTCACCTAAAACTCAGACCTAAATTTTTTTTTTTTTTTTTTTTTAAATGTTTATTTTTAAGCACTTAGAACATTTTCTGTATTTTTCCCAAAATTGAAAAAAAAAAATTTAAAGATCCACAATGTTCAGTTGTAGATTAAAGATATTAGATCTACAACAGTAACAGACAGTGAACTGACCTCAAAGTCTCCAGTCCACAGTCGGGACTCTGCAGAAAACCACACAGATGCTTCAGTCCTGAATCCTGCAGCTTGTTTCCACCAAGGTCCAGGTATCTCAGATGGTAGGGGTTGGACCTCAGAGCTGAGACCAGGGAAGCACAAGTGATCTCTGACAAACTGCAGTCTATCAGTCTAAATAAAAAACAAAAGATGTAGATAAAATGGTGAATGATATGACCAGATGTGTATTATGTTTTATGTATTATGTATTATGTCATGAGCACAGAGACTTTGTCCTTGTGTTATTGTGGATCATCATAATGTCAGTCTTCTAAACACATTGTCCAAATGTCAGTACAACATTCTTGCTTGGGACCACTGTAAGAACTACCACCTTGATGAGGTGGAGAGGTTTGTGTACCCAAGTAACCCTAGGAGTTGTTAGGGGTTTTATCTCCTGGTATGGTCTCCCAAGCATGGGAGGAGCTCAGGAGGCCAGAGGACTTTCAATCCACCTCAGGAAAATTCTGGCAATTTGTCCAATGTCTTAGGAGTGGGAAGCGCCTTCATGTCCACACATGTCTCAGTGTGGATGGGGAGCTGCAGACTGCAACTGAGAATGTAGTTGCATAGTGGAAGGAATACATCCAGGATTTCCTCAGTTCCACCAATATGTATTCCAAAGAGAAAACAGAGCCAGACTTGGAAGTGGGTTCTCCCATTACAGGTACTTATGGTACTTGGGGGCAGGGAATGTAATGCAGTTGTAGGGCTGGCTTGGGTAACACACCTCTGCAACATTGTGTGGACAACAAGGACTGTGCCTCTGGAATGGTGATTCAAATTTTTAAGAAAGGGGATGTCACGACCATTGCTGCCTCCCTTAACTAAGCACATTAACGCCCCCTTGAGTGCTGGAGTGAGTGTGTGTTGTGTGCGCTTGTAACATGTGTTTCTTTAGGTTGCTGCAGTGCCTATGGCCAGGTGTGGTCCATCAGACCTGAATGGATCCACCGAGGTCTGAGAGCTGCAGCCAATCCCCACATGATGCCACCCAGCCTTTGGGTGGTGTCTAAAAAATGCGTGGGAGGGGGCACCTGGATAGCTGAATGGTTAAGGCACACCACGTTGATGTATATGCCGTGTAGTTGTTTGCCAGTTTGACTCCTGACTCCTGAGTCAACTTTTCCTGCGTATTCTTCCCCCACTCTCAATCCTGTTTCCTGTCTCTCTACACTATCTCTGATTAAATGCAAAAAAATGCCCCAAAAAATAATTTAAAAAAATTCCTGGGAGACTTCACTTTGCTTTCTGGCTTTAGGCTGTGGTGGTAGCTCAATGCCCATGTTGAATCTTCTGTATTATGCAACTTCTGTGTATAGTATTGTATAGTACTGTCGGCACTCGTAGTAGGCCAGATTTGTAGGGACTTTTAGTTTAGGACTTTTTTCTGTTATTGTCTTTTGGTTTTGGTTAGAGTAGGTTAGAGTCTCTTTTTGTTCCCCTTTACTTTACTTTGTGAACTAGTGCCCTTAGTCCCTCTGTATTTTCTTACCCTGCTTTACCTTTAGAAAAAAAAAAAAAATTTTCTTTCCCTTCACAAACCAGGTCATAACAGGGGACCAGAGGGTGTGCTCCAATTACGGAGGAATCACACTCCTCAACCTCCCTGGGAAGGTCTACACCAGGGTTGTAGAGAGGAGAGTCCAGCTGTTAGTCGAACCTTGGATCCAGGAAGAACAGTGTGGTTTTTGTCCCAGTCATGGAACACTGGACTAGCTCTATATCCTTACGAGGATGCTGGAGGGGGCATAGGAGTTCGCCAAACCGGTCCATATATGTTTTGTGGAACCGGAAAAGGCTTACAACTATTTCCTTTGAGGTGTCCCCTGGGGGGTGCTCTGGGATTATGGGGTGGGTGGCCCTCTAATGAGGGACATCCAGTTTCTGTACTGTCAGAGACAGAGTTTGGTCCACATTGCTGGCAGGAAGTCTTACTTGTTCTTGGTGAGGGTTGGACTCTGCCAGTGCTGCCCTTGTCACCAATTCTGTTCATAATTTAATTTTCATGGACAGAATTTCTAGGCACAGCTGAGGGCCAATGGGCTTGATGGCCTCAGAATTCTATCTTTGCTTTTTGCTGGAAACGCAGTTCTGTTGGCATTACCAAATACTAACCCCCAGCATGCGCTGCGATGGATTAGCACCTGCAAGTCTGAAGCAATGGTTCTCAACCTGCCCCAAGTGGAGAAGTATCTTGTATCTCTCAAGTATCTTGGGGTCTTGCTCATGAACACAAGTTGATAGGAGCAGCATCTGCAGTGATGCAGGTGCTCCACTAGTCCATTGTGGTGTAGAAGGAGCTGAGCTGTAAAGAAAGCTCTCAATTTACCTGTTCATCTGTGTTCCAACCATCACCTATGGCCATGAGCTGAGTATGAGTAGTGACTGAAAGAATGAGATCATGGATACAAGCAGCTGAAATGAACCTCTTCTGCACGGTAGCCGGGCTCTCCCTTAAGGATAGGGTGAAAAGCTTGGTTATCCGGGAGGGGCTCAGAGTAGAGCCACTGCTGATGGTTTGAATAACGGGATATGTCAGTGGAGTGGAAATTATTGTTATGCTTGAAAAATGTTTTTTACTTCTTTACTTTTAATTCAAAAGAACTTGCTGGACTTAAAAAAAAGTCCATGACAGAAGTTAACAGTAACACTTAACTGACCTCAGAGTCTTCAGTCCACATTCTGGACTTTGCAGAAAATCACACAGTTCCTTTAGTCCTGAATCCTGCAGCTTGTTCCAGCTCAGGTCTAGGTCTCTCAGATGGGAAGGGTTGGACTTCAGAGCTGAGACCAGAGAAGCACAGCTGATCTCTGACAAACTGCAGCTCCACAATCTGAATAAAGAATAAAATATGTAGATAAAATTGCCAATGATCCGATTAGATGTGTTCTGATCAACAATGTTTTTCTGTAGTTAAAGGAGTGAAACTTATAAAACAATCATGTTGCTCCTTCAAGTCTTCTGAAGTACTCGAGTCTTTTGTAACAGTTTCTGTGTCAAGCTTTGGTCCAGGTTTTCATTGTGTTGTCTCCTTACTTTTCTTTTTGTCTCTGTCTGTCTGTCACTTAAGAAATGTTTATCTTTTTAAACAATCAGAATTTGTGAACTGACCTCAGAGTCTCCAGTCTACAGTCTGGATTCTGCAGAAAACCACACAGATCCTTCAGTCCTGAATCCTGCAACTTGTTTTGACTCAGGTTCAGTTTTCTCAGATGGGAGGGGTTGGACTTCAGAGCTGCGACCAGAGAAGCACAGCTGATCGCTGACAAATTGCAACCCATCAAGCTGAATAAAGAATAAAAGATGCAGATAAAATGGTGAATGATCCAATCAGATGTGTTCTAATCAATGATGTTTTCTTGCAGTTAAAGGAGTTAAGCTTAAAAAACTAAACTATGTAAGTACTTTTGTTACAGTTTCTGTGTGGAACTCTAGTCCAGGTTTTATCGTATTCTCTCCTCATTCTTTTCCTCTTTGTCTTCTGTCAGTGCATATGTGTTTGTGTGTCTGTGTAGGTGCGTGCAAGTTCTTGTACACTCACCTAAAGTTTGATTTACCAAAGTTTTTTTCTACATAATGAGCCACAGTTCAGTTGTGAATTAAAAATATAAGATCTGCAACAGTAACATATAGTGCTCTGACCTCAGAGTCTTCAGTCCACAGTCTGGACTCTGCAGAAAACCACACAGATCCTTCAGTCCTGAATCCTGTAGGTTGTTCTGATTTAGGTTCAGGTCTCTCAGATGGGAGGGGTTAGACTTCAGAGCTGAGATCAGAGAAGCACAGCTGTTCTCTGACAATCTGCAATACCACATACTGAATAAAGAATAAAAGATGTAGATAAAATGGAGAATGATTTGATTAGATGCACCTTGATCAATGATGTTTTCTCTGACACGACACAGGGACTTTGTCCTTGTGTTATTGTGGATCATCATAATGTCAGTCTTCTACACACGTCATCCAAATGTCAGTACAACATTTATATACCTGTTCTTGTGGACATAGAAACATCACATCCCACACGTTGGACTAAAATCCTCTTCATCATTTCATTTATTACATAACCCTCTTCTTCCTGAATCTGAAGCTAAGGGGGTTTGTATCATTAAACATGTTAGAGAAGCAGTTCAAACTTTCTTGTCTTCCTGTTTTCACCCTGTAAATAAACTAAGCTCTCATCTTTACTATGCTGTTATTCCATTGGTCCAATAAACTGTCAATCATATCCTGTAAAGAATTCTGGGTGAACACAGAACCTTGATGCTGTTTACTCATGAGGATTCATGAATCACTGACGTAAACAAGTAAAGTGTTGTAACTTTTAACTTGTAACTTTTATTGAGTGGTAATGCAGCCTTGTCCTTGTCCAGTCAACAACTTGAACTGAATAAACTGTGAACTACAACAGCTACAGGAAGTGAACTGACCTCAGAGTCTCCAGTTCACAGTTTGGACTCTCCAGACCATCACACAGAAACTTCACTGCTGAATCCTGCAGCTTGTTTCCTGTCAGGACCAATTCTCTCAGGTGGGAGGGGTTGGACTTCAGAGCTGAGGCCATGACTTCACAGTGAGTTTCTAAGAGTCCACAGTTATTAAATCTGTGATTAGAGAAAATATAAATTTGTTATTAGAAAAAAAGAAAACCTAAAGGTATATGATGATTTTTTTTTTCTCCCTTCTCCCCTTAATTGGTTTCCTAAACCCTGCTCTGCTCATGTAAAGTACCTTGGGTACCTTGAAAGGTGCTATACAAATGTAAGTTATTATTATTATTATTATTATTATTACATGTCATAACTAATGACATATGTGGTTCAGCTAGTCTTACTGCATTTCACATGACACAATAATTGCCATTTCTCTCTCAGACCTGCAAAGTTTTAACGGGAATCTTTGTTTAGTTTTAATCTTCAGGTGAAAGGAGGGAAAATGGTGTTACATTCAGGCATCCATAATCTCCAAGGTTCACATTTGTTTACTTTTACTGACCAAATTTTTCATCTTCAAACTGATGCTAACTCAGGTGACATCACTTGAGAACGTTTCTCACAAACAAAACCCTCTGGAGGCACTAAAGGCTTCATACTACTGTTTTCTCACATGCAGTCAAACTCCCCAAAACCTGGAAACACACAGAGGTGGATCATCGAAAGGGGTTTCACCATCAATCAGTTTGTATGGAACCAAAAAGACTCAAAATGACATGAAGAGAAGGTTCACATGTAAAATCTCATTGTTTTTTACAAAGAAACTAATAAAGTGTTTTCATTAACTGAACAGCAATAATCACAACAAACTGAAATATCTACATTTAAGCTCCAACAATATTTAAATGAGTTAACACAAACTGACCTGTAATTTTTCAATGTCAAACTAAGAATGATGAGAATTATTTCATACTGTTTCAATGAGAACTAAACTACTGTTCAATACTGACTAATGATGTTAATGATCATGTCTGGACTAACATAGCCTTCCTGCAGTTCCTCACAGCTGGGATCAGTCTCAGTCTTCCCTCCCGTGATGTGTTGTACTTGTTAGCGTCCAACTCATCCACAACCTCCTCTGACATCTGCAGCATGTAGGCCAGAGCTGAGCACTGGATTGTAGTGACATACTCGGATCTGTTCTCTGACTCCAGGAACTCTTGGATCTCCTGATGAACTGACTGATCATTCATCTCCATCAGACAGTGGAAGATGTTGATGCTTCTGTCAGGAGAGAGATCATCACTGTTCATCTTCATCAGGTTGTTGATGACTTTCTGGATGATTTCTGGATGGGTCTCTGTCTGACCCAGCAGGCCTCCTAAGACTCTGTGGTTGGACTCCAGACAGAGGCCATGAAGGAAGCGAACAAACAGGTCCAGATGACCGTTTTTACTTTGAAGGGATTTTTCCATGACTCTGCCCAGGAACCCATCCAGAGATGGATCGTTGTTTCCAAAAACCTTGGAAATCCTCTTGAGAAAAGACTCTCTGTTTCCCCCCCTGTGTTTCCAGTCATTCCCCAGGAAGTCCTTCAGTACCTTTCTTTTCCTGTTGGTGAAACAGTGGAACATGTAGACTGCAGCCAAAAACTCTTGAACACTCAGATGAACAAAGCTGTAAACTGTTTTCTGGAAGATCACACTCTCTGTTCTGAAGATCTCTGTACAGACTCCTGAGTACACCGAAGCCTCTGAGGCTTCAAGACCACACTGATCCAGGTCTTCTTGGTAGAACATGATGTTTCCTTTTTGCAGCTGTTCAAACGCCAGCCTCCCCAGCTTCAGGAGAACTTCCCTGTCAGCCTTTGTCAGTTTCTGTGGACTCATTTCATCATACTTGTGCTTCTTCCTTTGTGTCTGAACCAGCAGGAAGTGTGCGTACAGGTCTGTCAGGGTCTTGGGCAGCTCTCCTCTCTGCTCTGTGGTCAAAATTTGCTGCAGAACTGTAGCACTGATCCAGCAGAAGACTGGGATCTGACACATGATGTGGAGGCTCCTGGACATCTTGATGTGTGAGATGGTTCTGTTGGACAGCTCTTCATCACCAATCCTCCTCCTGAAGTACTCCTCCTTCTGAGGGTCAGTGAAGCCTCGTACTTCTGTTACCCTGTCCACACATGATGGAGGGATCTGATTGGCTGCTGCAGGTCTGGAAGTGATCCAGACCAGAGCCAAGGGAAGCAAATTCCCCCAGATTAGGTTTGTCAGCAGCAGGTTGACCGATGACGTCTGTGTAACATCAGATATGACCTCCGTGTTGTTGAAGTGCAGTGGAAGTCTGCTTTCATCCAGGCCATCAAAGATGAACAGCACTTTACAGACAGCCAGCTTCTCTGCTGTGAGCTTCTGTAATGTTGGATGGAAAAAATGGAGCAGCCTGAGAAGACTATACTGTTCATCTCTGATCAAGTTCAGCTCCCTGAACGAAAGCAGAACCAGCAGACTGATGTCTTGGTTTTCTGAGCCCTCTGCCCAGTCCAGAGTGAATTTCTGCACCGAGAAGGTTTTTCCAATGCCAGCAACACCGTTGGTCAGAACCACTCTGATGCGTCCGTGTTGGTCAGGTAAGACTTTAAAGACATCGTGACACCTGATCGGAGTGTCATGGAGGGTCTTCATCTTGGAAGCTGTCTCCAGCTGCCTCACCTCATGTTGGGTATTAACCTCTTCAGTCTGTCCCTGTGTGATGTACAGCTCAGTGTAGATTCTGTTGAGGAGGGTTTCACTTCCTCTTCCATCAGTTCCTTCAGTCACATGTTCATATCTGTTCTTCAGACTGATCTTGTGTTCATCTAAAACCCTCTGCAGACCACTATCTGTAGAGACAGAGTAAACAATGTCAGACTCATCAGTGACAGAAAAACTAAAGATGAGGAAAGAAAGTATGAGAGGGAAAAGTTTTTCATGTTACGATGTTTATAATCATTTTAAATGTTGACTGTACTATACTGTTTGATAGAAAATAACATGTGACACATTCAGCCCTACTTTGTGCAGAGCTGCTCTGACTGGCTGTGTGCAGTCCAGCTCTTTTTCTGGATCTTTGTCCACACTGGGGACAGGAGAAATCTGGTGGGGGACCAGACTGGTCCCAGTATGAGCTGTTGCACTGTCTGCAGAACCAGTGTCCACAGCTGGAGGAGACTGGATCCTTCAGGATGTCCTGACACAAAGCACACCGGGACAACTGCTCCTCCACAGGGACACCACTCCCCCTCTTCTCTCTGTGGAAACATGTCTTTATCACTAAATTGTCACAGTCACAGTTGTTCATTTCGTCAGAACAGAAACTGGGAGAAGTAAGGTTTGTTGGGGACATAGAAATATTTCTCTGTTTCCCCGCGTCATCTGACTTAGAACAGCGTAACATTTATTCAAAGAAAGTGACTATGTTTTGTTGGAATTTCAGACTTGGCAACATATTCAACAAACATAACCAACACACAACATTCAGCTGCTGTTCTGGATAAATATACAGGTATATAAAAAAAATATAGGATATATAAAAGAATATAGAAAAACACACAGTTGACTGCATGTCTGCATGTGAGCACTTCTTAACAAAACATGTTCTACACAGTAAGTAATATTAGCTACTAGATACCAAATAAGTCAAAATGTGGCATTTGATGTTGTGTCATCATATATTCGTTGACACTGCCACTGCTCAGCTGTCAACAACAGCTTCCCATGTCTTCAACATCTAGGTCTACTTGGTGAACAATGCTGCCCCCTACAGACCAGAGACACAGGACATGAAGACACAACAGTATCAGGAAGAAAAAAAAGGCTGCTGATGTGTCTGCACTTTGTGTCAATATTAATTGTTTCCCCTGAGTTCAGCTTCATTTTACACAAAGGTCTGTTTCTTCATCTCTGGGATGACAGGAAACACCCCACATCCTGCTGCAGGTTCATCTGACCATGACAGAGCTTCACTGACAGAGACAGTGGACAAACACACAGTGTTGCACAGTTGCAAAGATTGTACAGATTCAAATGAAGAAGGAGAGGAGAGAAGAGGACTGACTTCACTGAGTGAAAGCAAACATAAAACATACAGATAACAGGAGAGCAACAAATACCTGCAAACAAATAAATATTTCAAATGTTCTTTTTAACCACTTCAAACCCTGCGTCCACTGGAATGGACATGACATGTTTTTCTCTTTAAACCAAAAAAAAAAAAAAAAAAAAAACATATGCTTTTACAATCTGAACAATACCAGGTCACTGATAGGACCCTAACTAACCAATTACAATGGAATTAACTGTTGTGACTTTATCTGAGAGATCTGCAGGAATTACACAACACAGCCATGGCTCACCGACTAGACAAGAGACAGAGTAATCCCTCTTTTCACCTTTCAAATACTATTTTATATTTATGGTAGCTTCATCAATTTGCATTTGCTATAATCTTAACACTTCAACATTAAAAGATCGAAGTAAATTTCAAGATAACCCAAAGTTGCACAGCACAGGATTTTTTTTAAAGTTTGATGTCCATCCCAGTGGACATCAGGTTTAAGAGACGTCAGACAGTGTTGTATTCACCATGGCTGGTTGGTATGGTTGGGTGATTTTCTGAGGTATTTCATGGCTAAAATATAATTTTAAAATATGTTTGTTATCTATTTAAAACTCATAATGTTAGTAGTTTATTTTTAGAGTACACAGTGTCTGCTTAATAATAGTTTGTTTAATTTATAGGGGACAGTCAGTGCAGAAGAACTTTAGGTTGCAGATGAGGTTAAGATAGAGGAGATAGAGTTTGGAGACTGAGGAGAGACAGGAGCATGAGGAACTAACAGAGTTCACTCTTACCAAGAAGGAGGAGATTAAATAACGTCATACCATTTACCACCATCATAGACACATCTTATGGGGTACCTCCAGTCTGACAAACCTATCCACTGAGCCCCAATGAATATGGGTTTTTCTGAACTTGTTTTACAATCTGCACTTGCTGTTCATCAATGTTTCCTTTTCAAAACCTTTTCAAAACCTTTTGTAAGAATGCAGGAATAGATGGGGAATTCCCATCAAAGACATTCGGAATTTTTATGTTCATTCAGCCTTGGCGTCCACTGTAATGGACATTCAAAACTTCTAATAAAACCACGAGTTGACTCATTTGTTTATATCATTTATGACTCATTTATGTACTGTAGAAGAGTAAAAATCAGCTGCATTATTTTTTTTTCCCCAGTAGAAAAAAATCAGGTCTGAA
Source organism: Polydactylus sextarius (assembly GCA_016801845.1). Taxonomy (NCBI): domain Eukaryota; kingdom Metazoa; phylum Chordata; class Actinopteri; family Polynemidae; genus Polydactylus; species Polydactylus sextarius. The sequence goes on along the minus strand of CM028921.1, from coordinate 13,135,986 downwards.
GAGGTTAAGGTAAAATCACAAGAAACAAGTGACCTCAGCAGTCAGTATTGATACACTGATACAGCAGAACTTATCTCCTGCGGACACGACAGCAGCTGTTACAGGAAGTGACATCAACTGCAGAACTTCAACAAAATAAACACTGTTACAGCTGACAAATTTGGACTTTCACAGGTTTGTAGGAGGAATCTTACTTTGTGTCTGAGGGTCCTGGTTCATTGCTGAAGTGTGGGCCTTCAACTTTGGGCCTGTCACTCTTCATAGACAAACAGTTGGATCCTGAATCTGCTTTGTCCTCCTCCTTCTCACGAAGACTCATCTTGTGCACTTCAGTCAGTCTGAGGGAAACCAGTAACACTGACTGTGAGAATCACAAACAGGAATCACAACTAACAGATCTTATCACAATCAAAACATATCAATGACCATCAGGTCCATCAACATGGTCCTGATGGTTGTGGACAGGTCAGATCATGGAGAACATGATCCCAGTGTCGGTGTCACCATTACTGTCTAAGTAAACTAGGATAAACCAAGGGAGAAATTTTGGTCTTACAGTTGCCAAAAATATTTTCTATTTAAAACAGGATAACAACATGAGACAAAGACCAAAGTCATTCAGCAACTCACTAACTACAACGTGACCAAAGTAAATACAGAAACCACAAAGCCACAGGTCAGAGATGACAGGTGAACAGTTCCCTGAACACCTGAAGTTCACAAAGAGGTTTTTTCTCTTAAAAGAGAATCTCTCTCTACACTGATTTCCACCACAGCTTGTACACAACACCCGTGTTTATCACCAGGTTATACGTGAAGGCCTCGAGTGGATCAGTAACTTTCCTTGCAGGCTGCCGTAGTGACCATGTCCATTTAACACAGGACAAACCCAAACAAACCCTCTCAGTTCAATGTGACCACATGTGACCACAAGCGGCTTTTGATGGAGATCACATATAACTTAATAAATTATATACATATATATATATATATGTTATATGTTATATTACATATAACATATAAATTAAATAAAAATAATAAATAAAAAATAACAAAGAACAATAAATACATTTTGAATTCGCTCATCAAGTGATGCGATTTGGCTCGTCAATTAAAGGAGCCGCACTCATCCTGCACCCTCGGTCAACACACGCACGCGCACACACGTTACCCTGCCAGTTTCCTCAGAAACGTCAGAATCTCGGCTACGACCTCATATAAACAATCACAAACACAGCTAAAGATACAAACGATTTAAAAGAGCAAGTAAACAAACTACAAATGACGTCTCTGCTGAGATGACTGTATTTACTGTACACACACAAACACAAGACGCACTGTGAATAGAATGATACTAATAATAGAAAAATAATGATGACAACAGTAGTAAATAATGATAATATAATAATAGGGTAATGTAATAAATTGCGCCTGTAATAATGTAATAAAAGCGCCCGACTCCTACAGAAAGTTACATGTTGGTCAACAAAAAGAGGGGAAAAAAAACCTAAAAACACTAAATTCTGAAAAATAAAGTAATGAACAAATGAAATGCATTCCCGCTTAAAACAAGCGAAAATGCGCTCTAGAAATACTCGCACTTATCACTTCTGTGTCATCATCTTAACATGGTGTGATCTCTATAGGAGAACAGACTCGGGTCGTAGATAACGTAGACAACCATCTCCAGACCACCTGGGAACTAGGAAATTAAATTACGCGGCTTGTTCCATCGAACCCACCTGACTGTGGGACGTTGGTAAATCTAAACATTCAGATTGGTTTTAGCCGAACCGCGTCATAACTCATTATCATGAAATTAAATGGATTTTAACTTCTCTTGTTAAAATCTGGTCGCTCAAGACGCTTCACTGCCGCCGATTTCACCGTCTCCTCATAGAGAAATAATGACTTCCGGCGCTGCGGTCGCTCTGGTCGCTTTCGGTGTAAACGCACCATACGGGCCGATCCCATTTCTCTTATTTACCTCTTCCCCTTCACTTATCCTGCCCCGTCATCCCTTGAAACACCAGTGAGGGCAACGGGGTAGAAATGGGAAACTTTACGAGGTGATTTTTGAAAATTCAGACAAAAACATGCACCGACAGATGAAATAATCCAGCTCACACTGTTTCTTTTTCGACTGACGAAAAAAACTCTCCCACATAATATTTAATTTAACACAAAACGCAGTCACTTAACATTTTCCTTCCTGTCGTTTGACGACTTATCTCATCCGGTTAGGTTCCTTCCAAAATAAACCTAACGGGAAGTGCAACAAAAAAGTAGGAGGGCAACTATTACAATTTTTTAATCATGGAACCATGTCTACAGAACCGTGGAGGACAACAATTGTAAAGAGAGGCTTGAATTTGTAAATACATCAGAACTGTGCTGGTACAGGATCAGCAGAGATTGGGGCTTCTTACTTTATCGAGCACGACAAAACAATTGTGCAAATAGAGCAATGGAAACAGACACTTATCTGAAGGTTGAGGAGCTGAGTAACTCCTCATTTACTGCTAACACAGTGACAACACAACAAACAAAACACATGTCTGACATAAAAATAGAAAGATGAAAGACTTGCAGCATATGCTTTGGCATATTACCTGACATGCACATCCATGTAATTGTAGTATAGATTGCAAACCACAGGAGAGAGGCAGTGTACAGTGACCATAACACCACTAGTAATTACGAGTAATTGTTTTGCGTAGGCCTAGTCTATGTAGGTGTTGTGGAAAATAAACAAGGGCAATATCAAATCAACTTCTTTCTTGCACACATTTCAAGCACTTAAGATTACCCAATGTTTATTCAGGACAATGTTACAAAAACTTTTTAAACTTTTTTTTTTACACTCACAAACTTTAAAGGATTTCAAGGAACCCTGGGAGTGAAATTTTTTTTATTGTTGCATCTGTTGCTGATTGTAACAGTATAAATTGTCTCTTCCTGGTCTATCTTTCTTTTTCTTCTAAAATAAACTTAAACACAGCACCATCCAACACTGGGTTTGTATAACAAGCAAGCACCTCATGTTAAAATCCTACAGGGGGCGCTGTTTACTAAGACCTGCACAGATTTTTAGCATCAAGTGTGTTTCCTCTGCACATTTAACTCAGTCCAAAGAGGAAATAAGGAGCAGAGAGTCATAAAGCTTCATCACTGCACAAACACTTTAGTGATGATTCACTGTTGTTCCATGTGAACAAAGAGTCTCTGTGTTGATCTGAAATATCAGCTGACACATCAACATGGAGGCTGGCACTGAAAACATCTGACCCACGTGAGGACTAGACCTGAGTTTCAGTCACACTGATCTCAGAGCTGACACAGATGAAGCTCATGAGTTGTTTACTGACGAAATGAGAGAACAAACAGTGTGAGATCAGTCTGATGAGTGACCACACTGTCAGCTGAGATCCAGCTTCACTTCCTGTTCACAACCACGCAACAACTCAAACATATAATCACAACCAGGTGTTCTGATTGGCTGACTGTTCTCTGTCTTCCTGTCTCCATCCTCCTCACAGCTTCACTGAGGAAAACAGACACTGAGAAGGTTGGAGCTTCACAGGAAACACTGGTTCTTTGCTTTGCTTTGTCTCTTTGCTTTGATACTAACTGGGTTTAGTACAACAGAGCTGAAGGCAGCATGGACTGCCTCCAACCCTCTACTGACCTCAAAGTCTGCAGTCTGTAGTCTGGACTCTTCTTAACTCTTCTCACACAGATCCTTCACATCTGAATCCTTCAGGTTGTTTTTATTCAGGTTCAGTTCTCTCAGATGGGAGGGGTTGGACTTCAGAGATGAGACCAGAGAATCACAGCTGATCTGACAAACTGCAGCTTGTCAATCTGAATAAAATATGTAGATTAAATAGTGAATTATCTGATTAGAGTTATCCTGATCAATTACATGTTCTTGCAGTAAAAACTAAAACTAATTCTTTTTGTCTCAGTTTATGTGAACTCTAGGCCGGGTTTTATTGGGTTCCCTCCCTTTTCTCTTTTGTCTCCACCTGTGTGTGTACAAGTTCTTGTAAACTCACCTAAAGTCTGACTTTAAGTGATGGTTATTTAACCACAAATACAAGTCGAACATCCCTTCAAGAGATATTTTACGTTGGTAAGTAATTTTCTTGTTTACTGTCTTTTGCTTTCACAGCCAAAATAGCTAACAGTGAACATGAGTGGGGCAGTCAGTCAACATATCTAAATCACCATATTTAAGCCCTAATAAAGCTCAAAATATCACTTCACTTACCGCCCACATACAAACTGAAGTGCCTTGTACCTATAATTTGGTAAGTGTACTGATATTTTATACCCAACGTCTTGCTTTCAGCTAGTGATGAAGGGTGTCCCAGATGTGCAGAATAATTTTCATTCAATCATTTGCGGCTATTCATATCCACTAAGATACACTTCTATTGCTTATAGAAGTGTATCTTACATATGCGATACGCTGATGTGCAGCAACAACAAGATCGGCATACCGTAGTATCATACACCTATCTCATTAGCTGATCTGGTAGCTGCAGTAGGTCGGGCATACCTACAGGCACCACTGAGTCACTGAGCCAAATAGAACATGTTTTAATGTCACTATTTTTTTAATCACATTAAAGTCAGATTGTGTTTACACGTTATTACTGCTGTTAACTTCGACAGCCCCAATTATTAGTACTTAAATGAATATAAATAATTCAGTATAAAATCATTCATCATAATCTGTTGAATGTATATGTATTCACATAAAGTTTAAATACACACATGGTTAAAATTATTACATGGACACAGAGTGAAACAGGACAAGTAATCAACTTTGACTTGATGGATATTTTTGCTCAATTAGTGTAAGTTTAATACAATGTTATCTCAAGGCAGCTAAATAATTGGAAGGGGTGGCACCACAGCAGCCCTTAATGACCAGCTGCCAGTGGTGAATACATGAATGAATGTGGTGTAAGTCACTGCTGCAGAGCGTCCGGCAGCCGCAGTAAAAAAGTCCACACTGATCCACTCCTGGGAAAACCCTTCAGCTGGCGCCTGGGTTTCCAGTTTTTGCTGTCGATGGTGTACTCCAGAGTCATGCTCCTGTTGAGTGTGAACACAGAGTCACCTCTGATAACAGAGGTGAACAGCGATCCTTTGCTATTGGCAAAGTGTCCCGGTAGAGACGACCACTGTCCTGAGCTCAGGTTGTAACAGTCCATCAGACATCGCAGGAAGTCGTCCGAGGGCCCGTTTCGCATCACGTACAAGTTGTCCCTGTGGCTCACCATGCAGTGGCCGTAGCTCTGGTGTCTGATCAGCGTGGTCACAAGCCGCCACTCGTCTTCTCCTGAGACATACTCATAGATCTCTGTGGTCTTCATTGGCATCCACAAACACACAAATATCCTTCTCATAGCTTTGGTGCAAGCCACTCCAGCCCCCGGCCGAGGTAAGTGAGCCACAAATGTCCACTTCCCTGTCTTGACATCATATGTCTCCACAGACGACATCACTGTGCGCTCATATTCTCCTCCAATGGCGTAAAGACGCCCGTCTGTACCTGTCAGGCTGAAGTTATAGCGCAGCTGTGCAGGACTGGTGATCCTGCTCCAGCTGTTGTTCTCAACACTGTAGCAGAAAGAAGCATCAACGACTTGTTTGTGGATTCCATGAACTCCTCCCACAATGTACAGGTTGTTGTCTAAAACAGTCACTCCAGCCATGGAGGTGCTGGCCTCTAATGGAAGATCTGTTAACACCTTCCAGCTGTTGCTGGTTTCATCCAGGTAGCAGAGCGTCCTGGAGGCAGCGTGCACAGTTTCATCCACGCCGCAGGTCACATGGGCACCAACTGCCACGAAGGCGCTGGGGGTCAGAGACTCCAAGTACGCAATCAGCTCTGATGGTAAAGTTCTTCTGACCTCCACCTCCAGGTCAGTGTACATGTCCCGGATGAACAGCGCAGCCGCTCGGTAGAGGTCCATGAGGCCGAAGGTGGCAGCGGTGTGATACATGAGCAGGCAGTTGTCAGAGTCAATCAGGCTGATGAGATGCTTTGACAACAGTGGCACCTGCAGGAAAGCAGCACATTCAATGGCCTCCACGATGTCGTCAGCATCCAGGACAGGAGTCTCACCTCGTAACACTGCCAAGGCGATGAGGAAGCCACGTGCCTGCAGAGACTGGAGATGGATCTCTTCCTGTCGACACTCCTTCATCCCAGAGCGATACAGAGCTTGAAAGTAGTCACAGCTCTGAACGAGCAACATTTTCTCCTCTGAGAAGTGAGTGTCTCCAACCACCACAGTTAGTTTAGATGAGACGAGCTCAGAGGTTGGACGTGGCTGAAGCTGCCAGCCACTACCGTCCTCAGATTCCCTGTTGAGCGCTGACATTACTGCTCTCTGACGCTGACAGTCAGGAAAATACCCTCTGTGACACTGACACAGGAGGCCGAGGCCTCTCCAGATGTCTGGACGAGGAGCAGGAGAGAAGAGATCTAGTACGAAGCTGCTGCACGAACTGGCAGGACGATCGGATCATTGTCACCTTTCAAAATAGAAGCAGCTAAACATAGAAGAGTCACATTCATGTTGTGGAGACTGGCCACTAAACAGCTGCTAATGCTAGCATTAGCTGTATGGCTAAGACTATCAAACTCAAACTGAGTTAACACTTGTTTCATGTTTTAACACCAAACAGCTCTATACATTAAAGGACACAACACACGATGCATGATGTCTAACACATTGTGACACATTGCATGATGGGACATTTTGATTTTACTCAGTTAGTGTTTACAGTTTGGTGATGTTGGTGAACAATCCTCTCATTTAAACACTTGATTAATCCAGACTAAGACAATAAAGTTGTAAAACTGTTTGGATGTAGTAGTTTAGAGTTTACAGCCTCTTTTTTTCCCTCCACAGACAAACAGAGCAGCTGTTGTTACTGAGACCCCAACAGCTGAAACTGTGCTGACACACGTTATAATCCAGTGTGTGTGTCACATGTAAACAAAGACACTGATATGTCTGAGCCTTGTAATTACTGAGTGTGTCTTTAAATCTGTTCCTGTCTCTTTACATCCACATACAGTAAGAGGTTGGGGGTGGTGCTGACCTACATACCTACATCTAGAGCTCACTGGGTCAGACATAATACAGTGGGTCATGTGATCACCCCCACTCACCCTCCACCCCCTTCATTCAAAACAATCCCACCAGCTCCAGCTGTTTGTGAGGAAACAGAGAGGATTGTGGGAAAGTTGAACATCAGCTGCATTTGATGTTCCACATCTGGATAAAACACTGAAAGGAGAAAAATGGAGGCAACACAGTGATAACATCAAAACAAAATAATATGAACAATGATTAAAAATATATCTCTATGATATATCTAAAATCTAAAATAATATCTATGGTATTATTGTATTATAATTATTTGCACGAGTGTATGCACCAGTTTAGCAGCTGTAGCTGGTAAAATGGGGACTAATCTGAACTACATAACCTGTATCTATCACTAGAAACTCAGGGCTGTAGCAAATAAATGTCATAAGCACAAAACGAGCCTCTGAGCTGAATACAAGTGTGTCGTGGCAATAAAAAAACACTTACGTAAGTTATCCCAAGTTCTATTTAAGGGGCGTATTTAAATAAATGGATTTATGTTACTTCTGGATCTTAGATCAGTTCCACTGTATTATTATTTTGAAAAACTTTTTCTCCGATAAAACAATGTAGCAGTGCTGCCGCAGCACAGCTAGATTGTTCTAATTTGAATCCATCCGCCTGTCCTACTACGTAAAATTAGTCCGCGTGTTTACTGCTGCTGTGCCATGTGACTGGCTGAACTTCGCCGTGTACCGATCACTGACCGGCGCGACTCAACAGGCCACAGTGTAGTCACATGAAGTGTCGGGAGTGAGCGAGTGGCGGCAGGTCGGTGGTGTTATTTCACGTTGAGCTGATGGAGGCGGAAGGATACATGTGGTGTTTGTAAATGTGAGCGCGGCTGTTCAGCAGCAGTTACGCACGGTTCGCTGGAGGCTGAGCGGTGTTTGGAATCAACGGTCGAGATTTGACGGAAATAAAGCGGGTTTCTGTTTTATTCCTCTCGGGAAAAGCTCGCACGGTTCGGCGGCGGTTTGAAGGTTTATTTGGTGGATATTTTCCGGTGTGTTTGTTTTGGGCGGGAGTCACGAGCAGCATGCTGCTCTCCAACCGGGGCAGCGACCTACCGGCGAGGCTCCACCGGCAGCAAGGTAACGGTCGTACCGGGATGTTATGTCATGTGTTGGCGAACGTAACAATTGACCGAAGCGTGTTAAATGAAATGTCTCATCAGGTCAGAACCAGATGAAGATTGTAGCCGCCATTTTAAATTTTTAATAACAACTGTTTGTTTTGTTTTTTTGAAAAAAATCAAAAACCACACATAATGAATTTGAAGGAACCGATATCATCACAACAGCATGTTCACGATACCACGGAGCTTTATTCCTGATCAACCCTGGTGTTTACACTCGGGAGGCTATGGTTATTTTTGAATTTATCAGTTACAGTAACGGACCGTGGATGTGTTTATGTGTGGCCTTTAAATAAACGCCAGCTGTTTGTTTCAACGTTATCGTTATCTCGTAATAAAATCGTCCCATGTGTTTGAATGTTCTGCTATTTATTCTTATTTAAGCCATGTATCATGCTTCAAACAGTATATATTGTGATGATGTTGATGAGGACGGTCCACCATTTTTAAACGGCTGCTTCAAAACAATAGGAGACATGTGAACTATAAATCTTCCTTTATTTTGTATTTTGTAGCGAAACCGGAGAAGCAGCCGTTTGAGAAGCTGTACCGACTGGACTCGGTGCTCGGGAACGGAGGTTTCGGCACCGTATACGCGGCGGTCCGCCTGGCCGACGGGTCGCCGGTAAGAGAGAGACGCTTTGTTTTGGTCCCAGCACATGGCCGCGGTCCCGGCGTCAAGTTGCTGTAAGCTAGCTGCTGCGTTTCCGGTTGGAGCTTTCAAAATAAAAGACACGAACAACGTTATTTTTCGGATTTAAAGTTGATGGTTGGAAATTGACGCGTGATGATGTGTACAAATGTTTCACATAGTAATTGGAGTTTGTACTGTTGTCATGAATACTCTAGTATATATTTTATTTAATGATGACTTTTAAAGAGCAGTCTTTGTAAATTTTAGCATCATTCAGTAACTGTAAAATGTACACATCTGCTAATGTTTAATAATGTTTTTTGTTTCTAAATATTAATTAAAACAGGAAAGTCAAAATGTAAAATTTTAGATTCTCAGAGCTGCGGTTCCGAGCATGAACTCACCAAAAGTTTGTGCTTTTATTTGGAAAGCCTTGTCTCTTCCCGTGCTTCCTGTTATCAGCTCTGCAGCTTCACACCTGACATGTGGTCTTTGTTGTCATAGAGGAGGCATGGTTGTATTTACTCTCACACTGAAACATGATGCTATTATTCTTCTGTTTGTCTCTATGTATAGGAAGCAGTTTTACTGTGAAACTCAACACAGAAGCAAAGACAGAAATTTGCATGTTCATATTACAGCTGCTGGTTATTGTTTCAGAACAGGAGGTTACTCCTGGTGGTCATGTGTCTACACACAGTTGATGTGTTATGATGTTAATGTGTTGATGTTTTAACATGCTGATGTGTGTTCCTGCAGGTGGCTGTGAAACATGTGAGCAGGGACAGAGTAACGGAGTGGGGGACTCTGGTGAGATTAACCTGTTTTTATTATTTATTCAGTCTGTGTATCCATTAATCAGACGGATGATATTTTCATTGTGTGCTAAATAAAAGTGTTGAGTAAAAACACAGTTAAAATTGTCTTAAACTTAATGTAGAAGGGAAAAAAACCTTACTGTACTACAAGTACTGGAAGATATCAGTACACAGTAAAACAGAACAAGGTTTGAACTTTGAACTTGCAATTCAGTCATTGTGAAGAAAATTTAACAATTTACTCAGGTTTAAATGTCTAAGAGTTAAGAAAGTAAATGTCCTCTCTTTGTCAGCGCGGTGCTGTGGTTCCTCTGGAGATCGTGCTGTTGGAGAAGGTGGGTGGGGCATTTGGCGGCGTGGTGCGTCTATTGGACTGGTGTGAGCGGTCGGACGGCTGGCTGATGGTGATGGAGCGTCCTGATCCCGCTCAGGACCTGTTTGATTACATCACAGAGCGCGGCGCGCTGGACGAGGCCGTGGCGCGCGGTTTCTTCCTTCAGGTGGTCGAGGCGGTGCAGCACTGCTACACCTGCAGCGTTGTCCACCGTGACATCAAGGATGAGAACCTGCTGGTGGATCTGAGGACGGGGCAGATCAAACTCATCGACTTCGGCTCTGGAGCCTTCCTCAAAGACTCTGCCTACACAGAGTTTGACGGTGAGTCTGAGTTCAGTGGCAGCACCACCCTGCGGACTGCAGCTTCTGTCCTGACCAGCATCAGTATGATGATGATGTGCTGTTGCTCTGACACTGAGCCTGTGTTTTATGCTGATTCCACCTGCAGGTACTAGGGTGTACAGTCCTCCAGAGTGGATCCGGTTCCGGCGCTACCACGGCCGCTCAGCCACTGTTTGGTCGCTAGGTGTTCTGCTGTATGACATGGTGTGTGGGGACGTCCCCTTTGAGCAGGACAAGGACATTCTGCAAGGACATATCAGCTTTAGACAGGGTGTCTCCTCAGGTGAGTCCAGCCTCTACCACCCAAAATCAGTCTGAGTTTGCTCTGCGGAGCTACTGATGGCCTTAGATGTAAAACATATACATTATATATATATATATATATGGTCATTTTATTTACCATTTAGCTACAGCATCACTTCCTGTTTCCACCTCCTGTCACAGAATGCCAGCAGCTGATTGGCTGGTGTCTGAGCCAGCAGCCGTCAGACCGACCGACCCTGGAACAGATCCTCCTCCACCCCTGGGTCAGCAGCAGTGACGGTCAGAAAGACACCAGCATCACGCTTCACGCCATCACAGCTGACGCCTCATCTTGCTCCTCCACCCAGCAGAGTCTCTGATTGGTCCACAGGATGCCGCTGAGGGGCACGGCTTGGACCTGATTGACCATCTGGTGTATAGTTTAAGTTTCCAGGCAGCTGCCCTTTAACGAAGTGGTTTCTCCTGCTGCAGCACGTTGCATCACAATGGACTCTGCTGCTGCTCCACAGCGCACCCTCCTGCTGTTGGTCTCCACCTGGTCTTTTGTTCCAGTGCCTTAAGTTTAAAACTGCTATTTGTTAACATCAGGTCGAAGGTGGAGTTTTCAGATGTTCCCGAAGTTGTTAAACTAAACTGTGGCATTGTCCACATCAGCCTGTATTCAGGAATAGTTTGAACAGTGAAACGGGAGGATCGGTCCCACTCAGAAAATATGAAACTGTAGCAGCCCGTTCATTTAGCTTAACTTAGAGCAAAAATTGTAAAAAGGGAAACTGCCATCTTCTGTTAGTCTCACTGACGTTACCTCACTCTTAAATTCTTGTAAAATAAACTGTAGCTGAATGGGTCAGTGTCAGAGTCACTCTGCTCTGGTCAGACCTCATCTGTCTGTCACTAGGCTGATGAGCTCATCCTGTCTTTGTGCTAAGCTAACAGATGCTGGAAATAGTATCAAGCTTCTGATACCAAAACTAAACTTAGTATTCCTTTTATTTTTTTGATGTTTTTCTGCCAGACTGAGACTCGGGTCTAAATTAACACTGATGATTTAAATGTAAAACCCTCAGTCAGCTCTGAGCTCAGTGTTCGATATATTTTTGTAAAATGCACAGTCAATGCAAAGAAGTTTAGTATTTTGATTATATTTGTTGTTTTTTTATATATATATATATATTTTTGTACAGTTTTTATTTATTTACATCTGTCTTTTTATTTATCTTCTGTTGTTTCTCAGTTTTTCCTGTGAGATAATGATCATAATTATAAATTCAATTCTCATTTCTGCACACGTTTCAACTGTATAGTTCTCACAAAATATTTTTTCATGAAAAATGTTCAAATTAAACCTTGTCGTGTAAACAGTGATTTGTTTCCCCCTGTTGTTTCTCTTTTACTGTCGTTCCTTTTAAAGGAATAAAAGTTAAAAATACAAAAAAGGTAACATTAAGTAAGTTAAGAATAATTTTTGCACAAAATGTGCACATTTTCCATTCATCTCATTTAATGTAGGACATAGGTAATTCTCCATATATTTTAGTTAATATTATATTAAAGAGACATTTAGTTACTTGTTTATATGCACTGTGTATAGAAGACTGCATCCGTATTGAAATCTGTAAAGTACAAAAAGCTTTAAACTGTTTAGTAAGAAGCTGGGAAGGTTAGAAAGTTGGGAAGAGTTGAAGTTACTATGAAAAACTAATCAGAGCCGCTTGTCTGTGTAATGTGTCTTTAGCGACACCGCGTGTCGAGAGAGCTAGAAGAAAAAATAATTTAAAAAAATGTTTAAAAATAACAAATCAATAAATGGTAAAATAATAACAATAGCTACATCCACGTCCATAAATATGTAAATTTTAAACACACAGACGCACCGTTTGCGTGTTTTAATCAGGCGCCTCGCGGACAGCTCAGCCCGGGGTCCTTCCACCTCAGCAACGCTCAGCACGTGAATAGTGAGTAAAACTGGTTCCTTAAGTCTGATTCAGCTTCAAACTGTCGTTGTTTTCAGTGTGATGATCACTATAAATGTGTTAAATATTAAATATACTATATATAAATACACATATTGAGTCGACGTTACACAGCTCCGATATCCATTGTTTCCGGTGTTTTTCCGCTGCACCAAACGGCATCCAGATATTACTTAGTATTATATACGTACTCAGAGTTCACCAGACTGTTAGAATAAAGTATAAATAAATACGTACAATAAAAACCAAATGCGGAACTGATGACATAGTTTGCCACTGAAAATCTGATTAATCAATGTGATAATTGATTATGGCTGATTATTTACTGTCAGGTAGTCATGTCTGGAAGATGCAGCAAGTCATTCTGGGGTTTTAATGAGCTTATCAGTAATAAATACGACAACAGGTGACAGTGTTCAAATGAAAACTGTTCTGATCATTCCTGCAATAATCCAGACAGCTGGACAGAGGTCAGGATGGGTCGCTCCTCCAAAGACAAGCGGGACATTTACTACCGTCTGGCCAAAGAGGAGGGCTGGAGGGCGAGGAGCGCCTTCAAGCTGCTGCAGCTCGACCAGGAGTTCAACCTGTTCACAGGTGAGACGTACACCCCTCACACAGGGAACAGTGGGACTGAACCTTTCAGCTGTCTGGTCCTGGTCCTGACCTCTGCCTGTTGTCCTGGTCTCGCTCAGGTGTGAATCGGGCTGTGGACTTGTGTGCGGCCCCCGGCAGCTGGAGTCAGGTCCTCAGCCGCAAGCTCAGGTTTGTTTTTTGTTTTTAGTTTCCGCGTCCTTGCTGAGAGCAGAAATGATGCAGACCTCAGTGACACCTCCATGTTTCCTCTCAGAGGTCGTGAAGAAGGGGGCACCGGTGGTGAGGAGGTGAAGATCGTAGCTGTGGACCTGCAGGCCATGGCGCCGCTGCCGGGTGTCACTCAGATCCAGGGAGATATCACCAAGGTGACAACACAGCTGAGTTTCCACAGTTCAACTTTTCACAAAGGTCCAGCTACAAATGGGTTCAGCATCTGACTAAACCAGTAAAAAATGTCTTGTTAGGAAAAGTGATTTGAACTTCACCCGTGTTTGCAGCAACAGTTGATGCACAGAGCAGGTGTTGTTTTTTATCCTGCTGTGAAAGAAAAACAGAACAGTGGTTTAATGATGTTTATCTGAGACACAGCTTGTCCCAGAGGCTCAATACAAAGTTGCATCACGACCTGTCTGTCCCCCCTTTTCAGGTGTCCACAGCTCAGGAGATAATCCGTCACTTCGAGGGTCAACCAGCCGACCTGGTGGTGTGTGACGGGGCTCCAGATGGTGAGAGTGTTTTTCTCCTCACCTATCTACACCTGTCCCTCCTCCCTTGGTCACTTGTATCATTACTTCCTGTCTTTGTGTCCGCAGTGACTGGCCTCCATGACGTGGATGAGTACATCCAGGCTCAGCTGCTGCTGGCTGTGAGTAGACAGGACTTTGTGTTTGAGGATGTTCTGTGACTTCACGCTGACGTCGTGCTTCTGTTACAGGCTCTGAACATCACCACCCACGTCCTGAAGCCTGGAGGAACATTTGTAGCCAAAGTGAGTCCAGCATTCATTTATTATGAAATTTATTTATGAAATGTTCAGAGTGTAGAAAGTTTTTCTATGTCTGATCTGTATCTGCTGCAATAGCACAGAAATGTTACTGACCTCACTAGTTAGCGGCAATCATTAGAATTATTATCATTATTAACAATAATTATCATCATCATGAGTGGAACTGACTGCATATTAAGATGATAGTTGTCTGTATTTAAAGATGGCTCCTCAGTGACAGATCAGCTGTTTGATTTAGCTGATTATAAATTTTAGCATCAGTTCAGATGCTGAGACATTAAATCACCATCCAAACAACTGCATCCCGTGGCTGCAGTGTGAGCTGCTGCCGTGGTGCATTGTGGGCCATCAGACTGTTTTTAACCCCGTCCTGTCCCACAGATCTTCAGAGGGAAAGATGTGACGCTGCTCTACTCTCAGCTCAGGGTCTTCTTCAGTGCTGTGACTTGCGCCAAACCTCGCAGCAGCAGGAACTCAAGCATTGGTGAGTGGTTCCCCCGGGTGAACACGACATCACACATCTGAGACTGTTGTTCTGTCCATGAGACGCTGTTTTAACTCATGATACTAACATCTTGTTTGTGTGTGTGTAGAGGCGTTCGTGGTCTGTCAGAACTACTGTCCTCCTGAAGGTTATGTCCCGAACATGTCCAACCCACTGCTGGATCACTCCTACGGTAACTCAGCCTGTAGTACATACACTAGGACCAGTCCTGGTTCTTGTTTTAGTTTCTGCTTTGTCTTGGTCTTAATCTGGGTTCTGGTCTCGTATCGACCCCTCAGATGTGGACTTTAACCAGCTGGAGGGTCCAAACCGGGTCATTGTACCTTTCCTGGCATGTGGCGACCTCAGCGCCTTCGACTCAGACAGAACGTATCCTCTGCAGGTAAAGAGACGTTTTATTCTGTGAAGTTCTGTTAACAACAATGTAATTATGGAATGTACAGTTTGTTGCAACACAAATGATAAGTGAAGTGAGGGTCATGTTTTCTGAGTTACAATGAAAACTGCTAACTTAGAGAATAATAATAAAAAAAAAAACATTAACCTAATTAAGTTAATATAATCAATTTCCTAAAAGTCTTAATATGTTAATATTCATTAGTTTTGAGGTTAAGCCTAGACTTGTAGCTTAATTTGATATTAAAGGTTCATATTATGGATCCCTCTGACATTATATTGTGAAATTTATTTGTAAGTCATTAAGATAACTGAATTTTTTTTTTTTTTTAAAGAACAATGTTAGGAACAATCTAAGAAGTTTTAGTTTTCCCTCTCAAAACCCATTTGGTATCAGAAAACTATTAAAGTTACAGTCCTGTTCATCCAAATATGACTTAAATATGATTAAATACATGTCTGTCTGTCGTCTTTCCAGTTGGATGCAGGTAAAGAATACCAGTACACCCCACCAACACAGCCGCCCATCAGCCCCCCCTACCAACAGGCCTGCCACCTCCGCAAACACAACCTGCTGTCCAGAGAGGACGCTCCGTCCGTCCACTCTGACCACAGACAAGATGAGCCACAGCCGCCGGCCGAGTCCACCTGACCTGCTTCGCTGCTGCTGATTGGTGGAGAGACAGAGGGACGTAGAGGACAAACAGCATCATCAAAAGGACAGTTTGATTTCTGAGTACAGTGCAGGCGGAAGATGTCAGCCTCTTGCTGCTGCTTAGTGCTAAACGTGCTGCGGACTCTATAAGATGTTTTTATCATCTTACTTTTCGATTTTATATAAATTGATGGAACCTTCCCCCCTGAGGCAGAAGTAGATGAAGCGTCTTCAACTTTCATGTTCATGTTCATTTATTTTATTTTACCTTCATTTTGAGACTGATTAAACTCTGAGTTTTCTCTGGAGTCTGACTGACATGTCTGATAACAGCCTGCAACAGACACATCACGTCATTGTCTGTGTCTGTACCCACTGACAAAATCAGATCATGAAGGAGAAACAGAGGTTTGGGCTGATGTGATGAACATTTGTCCAGCAGGGGGCATCCGCTCCTCCTGTGTATTGTCCTCGGCTCAGTGTCCTGATGATACAGGTGACCTACTCAGTATGGAATAGAAATAGACTTTTGTGACATTTGTGACCAGAACCAGGTTTAACAAAAATACAGAGAATCTGACTCCAGTAAAATGTGGCTCTATACGTGACATCATCACCTGACACCCCCCCAGGCCTCAAGCGTTGGCACCCCGTGATGTTGAATCCAGGGTTTGACTAATTTTCACACTAAAAATATAGTGTCTACATAAAACTAACAAATAACACTAGGAAAAAGAATAACTGTACACATATAACATTGGAGTAAACTGAGCATACAAACAGAACAAAATTATTTCAGCATTTTAGCACACAAGAACGGAAAAAGCTCATTTAGCACCTGTTTTAAAAGAAAATTAAAAATATTGTATGGAAATAATAATGATGATGATGATAACAATAATAGAGCAGTTGTTTTCGGTTGTACGTACAGTGCGCGGTGACGTCACACTGTAACGAGCCGCACGACGTACCGCATTGTTGTTGGGGAGAGAAGCAGCTGAAGCGCTGAGCTCCGGACCTCAGACGCCTGTAAACGGTTCGACACTCTGTGAGTTCTCCCCGGTCCCAGTAGAACCCCCGAACCGGCTCAGTCGCCCTGGATACCTGTCAGTTCACGCTCAGGTTTGAGTCGGTTCAGCGCGAGCCGCGGCGCCGTTGGATGAGCGGCCTGGATGTGGATTTGACTACTACTCCGCAGGCCGCGAAGCCGCCATTGCTGCTGTTTTTACAAGCTGAATTCGTGAAAATACCGAGGTAAGTCCGACCCCGCTCAGTCCCCGGATCGTTAATACCCACCCCCTGCTGCCCGACCTGGTTTGAACCCAGAATCGAGCCGTACTGTTACGAGAAAAAGACAAGTTTTTCAGTCGAGGCAGTTACTTGTTGTGTTGGTCGCCATCTTTGCTCTCCTCCTTAGTGAGTGCAGCGCTAGTAGGCTAAAGCTAGCCCCTTCTGTGGACGGAGTGTCCTAATGCGATTCCCCGCAGCCCGGAGAGGCCGCGGGCCCCGCGGGGCGCCTTGCTGCTTCGCTTGTCGCCGGAACAATGTGATGTTTGTCAGAAAATGGGGAGGCAACTGTGAATATCTCTACAGATCTCGGCTGTTGTTCGGTTCGGTGAAGCTAACGTTAGCCGAGTTCGTAACCGAGAAGCAGAAGCTGGAGAGCCCCTGCCGTTGGCCAGTGATTTTCAACAATAACAGCAGGAACAACGGCGCTCCGCGGCACAGACTATCGCCCGGAGGCTCGTCGAGCCCATCGTACAGCCGCAGCGGCTCACGTTGCCTTTCTTTCATTCATCCAAGGATCGTTATCACATCGAGCCTGTGTCCGCCCCCTAGTCTGTTTCTGCAGCCCTCATTGAAGACGACAAACAGCCCGATTCTTGAGACTAAAGCTGCTCGGTTAAGGCTCCAGCCTACCCACTTAGGAGCTTTGCCCCCTGCCTGTGAAGGTCAAGGGTTAAATAGCTCCGCACAAGGTAGTCAGAGAATACTGTATTAGTCGGCAGTAGTGCAGTCTGGTTCCTCTGTGGGAAGTTTTCAGTTTGTCTCTTCTTGTCCTGAGGCCGTTTTCACTCTGACACGAATTCTGTCTCACTTATTGCGCTACAGCTGAACATTTTCTCTGTTTAAGCTGCAGGTAATTTTCGCCATCAACTGTTGCACTGTTTTGTCTGTAAAAGTCAAATATTGAGCAGCTGGTGAAACATCTCAGTGCCCAGGCGCAGCCTGTGTTTACTTTATTGTCATGACACATATGAGAGGCTTTAACTGTCACTTGATAATGATCTACCAATTTACTGGCCAGGTGGGCTGACGTGTAAAAGGGAATTAGCTACAGCTCCAATGTTTTGGGTCGAAGGACAGAAGTAGTCAGTAGCAGTTTGGATCATTATTCATTTATTTCTTATTGAAGATCCAGATGTTTTATTGATTTACTGATATTACTCTGATTTGACTATTTATTCAAATTTTGTTGATGTTGTTCACACTGACATTTCAAACTCTTGGAAACTGAAGGGCATTTACAGCCAGCCATTTAATCTTTAAGAAAATAATCCATAGTGTTCAATAAAAAAAAAAAAAAAAAGTATCAACAGCTCCAGGTGGTATCAAACACTGGGAAAGATCCTTCATCCGTGACATTTGTAAGAAATGATCAGATTAATCAACAGGTGGACAACAATGATGGTATTTGTGTTGAAAAGTTCAGTCTCATGACTTTATTCTGGATCTGAACACATGTTGAACAGTTATTCTTCTACTCTGTGACTGCAGGCTGCAGTAGGTGGCACCAACCTTATCTAAATACATAAAACTGCCTGGTGTTGCTTGTTAGAAGCACTAATGAGCATCAAATCTGTTAATCACTGATGTAGGACCTTGTAAAAGCCATCTCGTTACCTCATTCAGTGACGCTGCTGTTTCATGTCTGTGCTTTCAGGTCCTCGACAGCGTCAACATGAAGAAGAAAGGTCGGAATCACCGCCCGTCGGCGCTGAAGAGGGACTCGTCCCCTATCAAGCCGTCGCCCAACCGGGAAACTCTGACGTATGCACAGGCTCAGCGTATGGTGGAGCTGGAGGTGGATGGCCGCGTGCACCGGCTCAGCATCTATGACAAGCTGGACGTCATCACGGATGATGACCCCACGGCTCAGGAGATCATGGAGTGCAACAGCAACAAGGAGAACAATGAGAAGCCCCAGCAGGTCCTGGTGCGCTCGGTGCGCCTTAAAAACAACCAGCAGAAGAAGAATGCGGCACTCACGGCCACACACGGCTCCAGCGGCACCCACGGCAGTACTGGTGGTCTACTGGAGCCAAAGGTCAAAACGGTTGAATATAATCTGCCAGTGGTACCGAAGAGGCCGGTGGCTTATTACAAGTACACAGAGAAGACGGCAGAGGAGCTGGATGAGGAGGTGGAGTACGACATGGACGAGGAAGATTATGCCTGGTTGGAGCTCATCAATGAGAAGAGGAAGAGTGAAGGCATCAGCCAGGTGTCGCACAACCTATTTGAGTTCCTGATGGACCGCTTTGAGAAGGAGTCGTACATGGCTACACAGGGACAGAGTGATCTGCAATCACTGGTGGATGAAGACGCTGTATGCTGCATCTGCATGGACGGAGACGGTGCTGACAGCAATGTCATCCTCTTCTGCGACTCCTGCAACATCGCCGTGCATCAGGAGTGCTACGGTGTGCCGTACATCCCTGAGGGCCAGTGGCTGTGCCGCCACTGCCTGCAGTGTCCGTCACAGCCGGCCGAGTGTGTCTTCTGTCCCAATCGCGGCGGAGCCCTGAAGAAGACAGATGACGACCGCTGGGGCCACGTGGCGTGCGCTCTGTGGGTTCCCGAGGTCGGCTTCTCCGACACAGTCTTCATTGAGCCCATCGACGGCGTCCGCAACATCCCGCCAGCACGCTGGAAGCTCACCTGCTACCTGTGTAAGGAGAAGGGTGCAGGGGCGTGCATCCAGTGCGACAAGATAAACTGTTACACCGCCTTCCATGTCAGCTGCGCCCAGAAGGCTGGCCTCTACATGAAGATGGAGCCTGTGAAGGAGGTGATGGCGTCTGGTGCCACCACCTTTTCTGTGAAAAAGACCGCTTACTGCTGTAGCCACACGCCCGACGGCTGCGACCACCGGCCACTCAACATCTATGATGAGCCTCACCCGAAAAACGGAGCCTGCCACAAGAGGGCAGACAAGAGAGGGAAAGCCCGTGCCAAGAGTTGGCAGAAAAAGAAAAGCAAGAGAGTGGAGCCAGAACCAGAACCTGAGACCCCCACCAACTCTGGTCCCAGTATCACTGCCTCTAGGTAGGCAGACTATAGGACTCATGTCATATCAGTGTAAATCAGTGTTTAATTGATGTATGATTCAGCCTTCAGAGCAGTTAAGATATGATGAATATTAATTAACATGCCCTTATGTTTTCTATGGTGCAGCTTTGACACCATCCTGAACCAGGTTGCAGTTCAGAGGAAGCGAGCGTTTGTGGAGCGGCTGCTAAGCTACTGGGTTCTGAAGAGGCAGTCAAGGAACAATGTGCCACTGATCCGCCGACTGCAGGCCAACCCCCAGCCTCCCAAAACTAAGCAGACGGTCGGTGTTGCTGAAACGCACCTCAGACAGGAGCAGCACCATTCAACCTGCTCCATTATACTGATGCCATGTCTGTGTGTTTTCCCTAAAGGAGCGTATGGAGACCAACCAGGCACTGAAGGAGCAATTGAAGGAGTGGCATCGCCTCCGCCATGACCTGGAGCGAGCACGCCTCCTGCTGGAGCTCATCAGGAAGAGAGAGAAGCTGAAGAGGGAGGAGGTAGAGCAGACTCCTAATAAGATTCACTCCAGAAAATATGTTTTTTGTCTCATCTGTTAATCGTGCCTTTACCTGTCTGTGTCCTCAGATGAAGCTGCAGCAGTCTGTGCTGGAGGTGCAGCTGACGCCTTTCAACATCCTGCTGAGGGCCGTGCTCAGCCAGCTGCAGGAGAAGGACTCGTACAGCATCTTCGCTCAGCCTGTCAGCAGCAAAGAGGTCAGCCTTTGTCAGTCTACACAAGCCAGTCAGGTCAGAGTTAGTGTGAAGCCTCTAACGTGTCTCTGTCCCTGTAGGTTCCTGACTACCTGGACCACATCAAGAACCCCATGGACTTCTCCACCATGAGGAAACGCATTGATGCACACAGCTACAGAAGCCTGGAGGAGTTTGAGGCAGACTTTGACCTCATTATCTCCAACTGCATGAGCTATAATGCCAAGGACACGTTCTTCTACAAGGCAGCTCAGCGGATGCAGGATCATGGTGGAGTCATCCTGCGCAGGGCCCGCAGGGAGGCCGACAGGATCGGCTTCGACTTCCCCAGTGGGATCCACCTCCCGGAGGCTCCGAAGCAAGAGACACCTCCCCCTTTCTCCTGGGAAGATGGTAAGTAACCAGAAATCTGTCAAGTTGTCTACTGTTGTCTGATGATGATGGAGATATCAGTGATGGTTCATGTGACCCTCTCAGTGGACCGGCTGCTGACCCCCGCGTACCGACAACTGACCCCCCTGGAGGAGCAGCTGAAGGAGCTACTGGAGAAGCTGGACCTGAGCACGGCCATGAAGCACAGCCCGTCTCGTAGCAAGAGGCTCAAGCTACTTAAGAAAACCATCATGGAGGTCCGCAGTGAGATGAGCCTGAAGAAGTCCCTCCCCCCAACGCCCAGCACCCCTGAGCCTGACACAAGTCCTGGAGAGTCTGAGGACAAACCACTACCCAGTCCCCCAGAAGAGCCCCTCACACCCCAGGAGGAGAAGTCTTTACCTCCGCCAACATTAGAGCCGCTGACCTCACCGTCACAGCACGAATCCTCGCCTGGTGACTCGGACCCGCCGCCTCTCCAACCCATCAAACCCAGTGCGGACCAGGCTCCTATGGAGCTCGACATCGACACATCTACCTCAGTACCTACAGACGCCCCCAACGGGCACATCCCAGATCCACTGCTCCCCAACGGTGACCTCAGCACCCACGCCTCAGCCACATGCAACCGTAGGACCAACGTCCTCTTCCGCAAGTCCAAGAGTGCCAGCCCACAGAAACCCCCCAAGACCCAGGAGGCATCCGCTGCCACGCCGCCATCCCTAGGCGCCAAAACGTTTCTGTCGGTAGTGATACCACGACTGGAGACGCTGCTGCTGCCAACAAAAAGACCTCGCAGTAGCAGCGCAGACGGGGAGGAGGACGACGAGGAGTCACCGATAAAACGCCTCGGTACAGGTACGAGTCCCAGTGATGGTTTCAGCCATGTGACTTAAGTGATGAGCCATTATAAAATGTCCTGATGTGCCTGTGTTTCTTTCCTTTAGGAATAGCCAATGGGTTTGTGGTAGAGGAGGAGGAAACCTCACCCTCTCCTCGCCTGGTGGAGCCTCGCCGCCGCTGTGCCTCAGAGTCTAGCATCTCCTCCAGTGGCAGCGTCCTCTGCAGCACGAGGTGAGTCCACGCGACGTCCAAGTCCTGTCAGCCAGAAACATTTGCTAAGACGATGAGACAGTCACTGCTGCACGGAGCTCAGACTCAGACCTGATGCTTCTTTCTCTCGCCTCCCTCAGCACCGTCATCGTCACTAAAAGCAGCAAAGGGCGGTCGACAGCAACTCGGCGCAGCACTGTAGACGACAAGAGCACTCTTATGACCTGCATCGAGAACGGAGAGTTCGCCGCCGCAGCCACAATCTCCTCAGGTGAGCAGAGTGGCGGCGTCCAATGAGTGTGCATGACGGCATGGCAGCACTGTGATTGGTCGGTTCCTCTCCATCTGCTGGAGGCGCCATTAAAATGATGAAAGACTAACTGTCCCAGCATGCATTTCTCTTATTTCTCCCTTACATCACTATTATACTCTTCCACTTCAAGTGATGAGGGGTCCTGCAGCCACCTCCCCTTACACACATACCCCTACACCTGTCTGATTGGCCCCCAGACTGAGGCCGAACAAGAACAAACAGGAAACGAGAAGGAAGTGGAGTCGGTTATTTTGCTGTTTGTCATTGAAGTGGCCTCCCATGGCCACTTCAAGTGCCTGTGTGTGTGCGTGCGTGCGTGTGTGTGTGTGTGTGTGGAGGGGGGTGCACACTGAAGAGACCTGCACTGAGCTATGACTCCATCAGCACAGTTTAAACAGATCAGAGCCAAAACAAGCAACTGATTTTTGAATGTTACAGTTATTTAACTAGAATACAAACATACACACACACACACACACACACACAGAATCATTATAGCCAGGACAGGTACAGGTGTGTGTCTGCACTGGAATTTAAAACAGTGTGTGTGTGTGTGTGTGTATGTGTGTGTGTGTACAGACAGTAACCCTCTGTGTTGTCCCTGTAGAGGTGTGGCGTCCCTCCTCCTCCTCCTCCTCCTCCTCAGCTGCGTCTCCATTTGTTCTGGAGCCTCTTAAACTAGTTTGGGCTCAGTGTAGTGGATATCCGTCGTACCCCGCCCTGGTGAGTGTGTGTCATGCACTCTGTGTCATTACCCATCATCCCCCGTGCCATCGTGCGTCCGTAGCTCGTGATTGGTGCTCACAGCTTCCAGCCGGTCGGTGCTTGGTGTGTGTGGAGTTGGCCGTCGTCGCTTAGAGCGTGTCGTCCACTCAGCCTTGCATGCCGCCGCCAGGACTAAATCAACGCTCGTCACTGTGATGATGCGGTCTCATGCCAGCTCCGCCCCTCTCGCCCCCTGTCCACCTGTTGGTCCTTGCAGATCATGGACCCCAGAATGCGGAGGACGGCACGCCACCACAACGGGGTGGAGCTTCCCCTGCCACCGCTGGACGTTCTCAGAGCCGGAGAGCGGATGCAGTTCAGGTCCGCAGAGAAACTCTTCCTCGTCCACTTCTTCGACAGCAGGCGCAGCTGGTGAGGATCTGACTCTCTGACCTGTCTCATCACACTGACCTCTGACCTCTGTCTGTGACTCACTGACTCTTTAACCTCCATCTGTCTCCTCAGGCAATGGCTTCCTAGATCCAAGATGGCTCCATTTGGGATCAGCCAGGCGCTCGACAGAATCAAGCTGATGGAGGCGCGCTCCTCCAACATCCGTAAAGCTGTGCGGCTCGCCTTCGATCGAGCCATGACCCACCTGAACCGTGGCAGCGGCGGCGAGTTGGAGCCGAGCTCCGGCCTCGCCGTCACAGACTGACCCACCCCTCTCCCTCCTACTCCCATCATCCACCCTCCTCTTCGACCTGAACCCCGCCGCTGCAGAGGACCTGTCTCTGCCTCATACGCACAACACACACACATGCACACACTTATCATGTTTACCATCTCCTACAACTGGATCATTCCCACCTTTCCCCCACAGCCGCCCCCTCCATCTGAAATACTGTAGCTTGTTACGGTTCCCTGTTTTGACCTATGCAATGACCTCGCCTCTGTGCGCGGCTCAACAAGCTGAGAGAATCAAACTGTGGCTGTGACATCACGGGTCCGAAGCTGTTGAATGTGTCGGGGCTCGACCTCTGACCTCTGAAATGTGCTGCACAGTCTCACTGCCATCACGTGTCCATCGGTGTGTGTGTAAATATCTGTACAAGGTCGACACTAATTTATTCACTTGCTCAGTGGTGTTTTGACGTTGCGCTCACGTGTCGGGTGGCGGCAGTGGCGACGTGGCGCGCGTTTCTGCTGGTGCTATCTCTACACAGAGACAAACATACTGTACTGAACATTTTACTTTCTGTTTCTTTTTTTACAGTTTGTAACTTATTGAGTTCTCAAGCTTCATGTTCTGTTGTCGGCATTAATTTTCTCGTGTGTGCATCCTTTTTTTTTTTTTTTTTTTTTTTTTTACCTGAATGTTTTTACTGGACTACTTTTCTGTTTGTACATATTTATATAAAATCTATATAGAAGCTCTCACAGATTAAAAAGCCTAAAGTGCATCATTCACACCGAAACCAAAAATGTGCTGCCCACAACTTCCCCACTAATGTGTTTTTTACAGTTAAGTTCCAGGTTGTCGGCCGTTGTGTTGGTGTGCTCTGATGTATTTTCTGTCAAACGTCACAGAATCATCTTTTCACCCGACCTGACCTGCAGTCAGCTGTAGGAGAGAAGAGAATGTGCCTGTACTAATTTATTGTAAAACAGAAAATGTATATGCATCACTTTATAGAGAGTATTGTAAGAAAATACTATGGGCACACACATGTAGAGCCCCCTGTTGTTTGTGAGTTTTTACTTTTATTTTTTAAGTTTTGGTTTGATAGCATTAAATCTGAGAGGTGAGGTGATAGTGTTTGGTGTTTTATTTTGGCGGGGTAGTGCTGGTAGACTTCCTGTGTTTGGATGTGGACGTTGTGTGTAAATAGATTTGGTACTTTAGCTGATTCTCTGGGAAAAACCACAGTTAAAGCAGCCGCTGGGATTTTTATACTAAAACACTGAAAATTAAAATATGTTATTGAATCACTGAGTTTGTGTCTCCTTGGTTTTATTAGTCGTCTTGTTTTTAATTTTCGTAATTTAATTGTACAATTAGTGTTACACTTTCTGTCATTTCTGTTATTTGATATTTTTTATTCTTTTTTTTTTTTTAATTTCATGATTATATTATTTTTCATATATTTTGGTAACTAGGTTTCCTCTATTTTACTTGATTTATCGGTTTTTTTTTTTTTTTTTTTTTTTTTTACTGTTAATCTGTTTTTTTTAAAAGAGTGATCTTAATTATTGTATTGATTTTAATCCCCGACATAAACCAAATGTTGATTTTTAACTCCAAATGATAAAAATAAATAAATAGACTGAGTGAACATTTATTATTCTTTATTCTGAAATGAGATTTATTTGTTATATGTAAAAACCTAAAACAAATCTGTATTATAGACAAGTCAGATTGGACCAGATTGGAACCAGATCTCTGGTTCTGGACATTCCTTCATATACATTATTATATATATATTATATAGAATAGAATAGTATTTTATTGTCATTGTACAGTGGAGGTACAACAAAATTGAGGGTGCTCCCATGGAGCCACCACGCACCACAACGAGAAAAGACAAAGATTGACAATCACAGAAAAAAACAAACATAAGTGGTGTCACAGAAACCAACACGCAAGGGACAACATAGGGTGAGAGACAATACAACATGTTAAATAAAAGGGGTATTCTCTTAAAATAAATTAAAATTTGAAAAAACAAATCTTGTAAAATTATAATATATATACAACTGAAAGAAAAGTAGTGCAACAGAATATATATACATTTATAAGTATAGGGAACTCAGATTTAAATATAAAAAAAATGTATTTGTGTAAAGGTGAGTATATAAATAAATTTAAAGTGAAAAGTGGCCGTAAACATTTTTGGTAGGAGGTAGATGAGGTGATAGATTTTGGGGCTGTTGGGTTGTTATATATATTTTATGTATTACATATATCTTACATATACATTCAAATACATTAATAAATATGATTTTGTCTTATAAAAAGTAAAATGTTTTATTCGACACCTTTGGGTGCTCTAGGCAAGGTTTTTAGGTGGTGCCCCATTGCATCGCAGTAAGAACAAGAAACAGCTAGCATATGCTAACGCAACATTCAAGATGCAGTAAAGATTTGCACGGATCAAGTTACAACATTCAGACAAGGTGGCACTAAAACACCACATAACTGCCCAATCGCCCGATCAAGAAGAACAAATTAGAGATACAATATAAATAGGCCTCTGTTTTCCATTCCCATATAACATATGGGAATGCTAAGGTATGATGTATTAACATTAACAATGTGCACTGTAACACCGATGTAATGTTTAACACTATAAACTCACATTAAACAATACGAACTGTAACAACAAACAACTAGGTTTGCAACTATATAAAAGCAAAACCAGGGGCGTCACTAGGACTGAGAGATGGAGGCTTAGTCCCAGGAGTGTGTTTAAGAATAATGCAAAACTTTCATAATTGTAGTTGTAATAACAACCTGTAGGATTATTATTATTTATTTTCACTTGATTTCTTGCTGGTTTGTGTTTAGTGCATGTCTGCACTAATTTCAAATATCAATAAATAGATACATGAATAAAAATCACCCATAATTATAGGGGTAGACCTAACGACGTCCATAACAAGTCAAAAACAATGTTGAACAGATCTTAACAGACAAATGCTGAACAGATCTTTACAAATTTCCCTGATGAATACATGTAGAGAGTAATGACCTACATTACTCTTTTCCATAACACTCGGACATCAACTGACACTAAAACTAGCTATTTATCAGTTAGCAAGCCAACGTTAGGCTAAAGGCCAACCTTCAAAAGTTAACACTTTAGATAACACAGCTAGATAACTAATGCAAGCAATGGTTGCATTACATTATCTTTACTGTAGCTCGGTCTTTCTCGGATTCTCTATTATCATCATCATTATTATTATTATTATTATTATTATTATTATTATTGTTGTTGTTGTTGTTGTTGTTGTTAGTAGTAGTAGTAGTAGTTGTAAAAGTAGTAGTAGTATATTATTATTATTTATATTATATTATATTATATATTATATTATTATTATATATATAAATAATAGTGTTAACTAGTTTTAGTGAGCTATATGAATAGTGAAAGGCGCCCCCTGGACAGACGGTGCCTTTATGTGTCTATACTGTCTCTACCCTCAACACTGAACACTATGATGATGATGATGATGATGATGATGATGCCTTCCTGTATTTCCTTATCCGACCCCAGGGTGGCGCTGTTGTCTCGTCCCCGAAACAACTGACTCAGTTTAAAGGTAAAATCGTTGTCACTTCATGCAGAAGAACTGTGCCTCGTTACAAAGAAGAGACGCGTTTCACAAACGTTTCCTGTGGAGCAGCAGCGCAGACGCACTGATAAATGAACCGCTCTGGATGTTTTCTCTTCTTTTTTTCTTCCTTTCATTCATTTTCACGTCGGTTTCTTTGCCTGTTTTTATTTTTTTTGTTTCCAAACTGCGAGAAACAACGGTATTTAAATTGAAATGAATAAAAACACATTCAGATAAAAACACCGACTACTATTTAAATAATCCATCTGGTTATTTATTTATTTTTTAAAAATATATTAAAAATTTTCTGCACATTTATTTTCTCAGCTTTATTACCGTTTATTCTTATTTCACATCAACGAGCCCCTTACTAATTTAATCTTTTATTTTCTATTGTGTTGTTTTTTATGAGTTCAATTCTATTTTGTTTTATTTTCACCGACGATGCTTCATTTTGTATTCTTACAATTTCCTCTATTTACGTTTATTTATTTATTTTTTCAGATTTTTAGTGTTATTTTGTTCAAACCTTTTATTGGTTATTTTTAATGCCGTTATTAATCAAAAGGAAGGAGGAACGAGGAAATAAATAAAGATTAAAAAAAAAAAAAAGCCAAAGCACGTTTAAAACATCCCTCTAAAAGTAAATTATATATAAAACAAATTATGTTTATGTACATTTCATTTGTTCTGAACTGAAGCCGGATGTTCATTTGTTTTGAGTCAGAGCAGCAGAAACTGGACGTGAATGATGAGTGAGAACTGGAAGGAGGTCGAGGCAGCTCAGTGTCTGATATTTATATCTATCGTATCTATTTAACTTTATATGTGACCTTATATACAATTTAAAAATTATAGACTCCGTGCGACGACACAGCGCAAGTTTGTGTCACGTTATTGGCTAAAACTTTCCACATGGACACAAGCTGATGGAGGATCACGGATCACAGAGATCTGGACCACGAGGATCTGTTATTACCATGATAACTTCAGCTTCATTCACGTTCAATTCTCTGGTTTAAATAAACCAGATCTGCGAGGATGATGATGATGATGATGATGATGATGATGATGATGAGTCTTCCTCTCTGTCGGCTCTGATATAACGGCAGTGAAACGCGTCTTGCTCTTAGTTTGGATGTGAACGTGGTTAAAAGTGTTAAAGATGAGGTGACAGACGGTTCATATCAGATCACATTCTCTTTCACAACAGATGTGACGCTGCATTAACATCTCGTTAATAAACCAGTAAAAAAAAAAAAAAAAAAAAAAATCTTGTTTTTTTTTCAGTTTGTATTTCCTTTATTAGTTTTTTTTAATCATTTTTTAACTGATCATGTGTTTTGAATTTTAGCCGCAAAACATGGCTGCAAAGACTGACCACGTGGGTGGCGCAGCTGATTTATGTCACAACGCATGATTAACAGTCTGTACAAACAGAAATTATTTTATTTTATTATATAATTTTTCACTGGAGGAGACACAATAATATAATATAATATAATATAATATAATATAATATAATATAATATAATATAATATAATATAATATAATATAATATAATATAATATAATATAATATAATATAATATAATATAATATAATATAATATAATATAATTTAGGGCAAAGATGTGGGTGTGTGTGTGTGTGTGTGTTTATAACAGCTGGTTTCTTTATTAGAAAGTCTTTCTCTCTCCTGTAACTACAGTGAGCAGCTGCTCAGGATGACTGACAGATCACTAATTGACCAATCAGAGGCGGCGTCTCCTGTGTGGTCAGTGTAGCTGCTCTGGTTCGGTCAATCTGTCGACCACGTCGCCCTAATGACCCACTAATAAGACATGATGCGCTCCAGAGTCTGTCTTAATGAAAATCAGTGGATGGAGGCGAAGAAGAGGAGAAAGACCAGTGTCCACGGTGGTGAAGAAGACAAGACAGGAAGCAGTGACCTCTCTTCTCAGGGACTTCAGGTCATTTCACTCAGGACCCTTCTAGTAAATTACACCTGGAGCATCATGGGTAACCGGCCTTACAACCCGCACACACATATACAGATGAATAACCTGTGTGTGTGTGTGTGTGTTGTGCAGACTGTGAATATTTCATGCAGTGGTCTCCATCATCAGAAGCTTGGTCTCTGGGGAGCTCAGTTTGTTTTGTTCCACATTATTTATGTGATGAATTATACAGAGATTCAACAGTATGAAAACAACACAGCTACAATTAGGAGTGTGTGTGTGTGTGTGTGTGTATTTACTCTGCACACATCAGCAGTGTGTCCCACTTTACTGACCAACACACTTCCTGACAATGAAACCTCACCACTAGATGTCACTAAACCCAACACACGGAACCTGTTATTGGTTTATTTCTTAAGTTTAAATTAAGTTCACTTATAGTAAACACTGATGTCTGTTTGGTTCAGTCAGTGGACACATTCACGTCAGGATGTTAGCTCAATGGATGATGATGATGATGTCACTGCTTTACACCTTAAATGTCCCCACAAATACATTGTGGGGACATAAAGCTTTTTACACACTCATGTTATGGGGACCTGTCTACCTTATGGGGACAAAAAGCAGGTCCCCATAATGTAAAAAACAAAACAATGAAGGTGATGTGACTTAAGGTTTGTTTAAAGTTAGGTTCAGGTTTAGATGAAAGTTAGACAAGTGGAACCTATAACTGAGATCTCTGGGGTTTTCCAGGAAAGTCTTCAAGAAATGAATGCAAGTCAATGAAATGTCCCCTGAAGTCATGAAAACACGACTGTGTGTGTGTGTGTGTGTGTGTGTGTTGGGGGCTATCTCCAATCTCCAGCAGCTCTATTAGCAGCTGACAGGCTGCGATGGGCTGGAGGCCTCGTGGCCTCGGAGCAATCACAGCGTCCATTTCACACCCTGCTGATCCCTCATCTGCTGCAGAAAGGGGCGGGGAGTAGGGGGGCTCTGGGCCCCCGAGGGCCCCGATGAAGTCCTGACCTCACTCTGTCCACAACCATGGGATTTAACACACTCCTCTAGCCCAGAGCGTCAGAGTCGGCCGCCGGCTTGACTCTCCGTCAACGACCTGATTGGAAAGTTTCAGATTGGAACCTTCAGAGTCTACATGCCTTTAATTTATAACGTTTTGACATTTTTCATTTTAGAGCCGATCAGCTGACACATGGTCCAACATCCCTGTCTCATTGTTAACGAACACACTGTAGTGAAGGTTTGGACATATGTTTTCATTGAACTGAGAGATTAGATTTATTCTTTGACAAGCATTGGTTTGATCAGTGACACATCACATTAACCTGCAGACAGAAAAACCTGAACTTCATCATGTTGATAACAAAGTTGATACCAAATATGTAAATAATAACCATGTTGGTAATAAATATGTTGATAATTTCACGTGAATAAAACACAACGAGCCTCAGATAAGCAATGAAAAGAAACATATCAACATTGAGGCCAATTATCCTGAGCGCTGACATCACAGGAAGTGAGCCACTTTCAGTCTTGCCCACACACACACACACACACACACACACACACACACACACACACACACATTTTCCAACATCAAATAACAAATTTAAACCAAACTGATCAGAAACATTAAGACTTGAACAAACACTAGTATGATAGAAACTAAGTAAAATGGCAGATTCATTTATTTGATGTGGACAGTGTCTTGATGTGGACCATATCCCGACTTTGGATGTGGCAGTTGCTCATTGTGTTTACGAGACTGGACAAGCTGACAATTTGGTGGGCACTAGGCCATAGTGATGAGATGAGCTGGGGCTAGCTGGTTATTATGCTAACTTCAACTAAATGAGCTAACATCAGCGGTAGTAGGAAAAACTGGTGAGTAAAAATAGACTGAGGCTGCAGAGAACAACCGTCCCTCTGCTGTAATGATCTGAATCAGAGGCTACTAAATGGACCCCCCTCAGCCGCTCCTTCACACACTGTAATGTGTGATACTCATCAGGGTCTCGGCCTCAGATTGAAGCTGAAGCTTGTTCTCTCCTGTTTCTGTGAAGAGTGACAATTAAATTACCTCCGCTCAGCGACAGCCAATCTTCATAAGTTCTCTCTTGATTCATGTTCACGTCTGTGGCAAGGCGTTGTATCAGCCGTTTACTTCCACGACGGGCCAGCGAGCAGCAGACTGGCACCACTTAGCTCCATCAGGACCAGGACCCCACCACCACCTCTCTGCTAACCCACCCTGCTCCTGTGGAATAAAGGTCAAGTAATCAGGCATGTGGACGGACAGCTCATTTGTCATCCCTTGATAAATGCGTCAGCAGCTAATCTGCGGAGCAGGACCCCCCCTCCCTGAAAAGAAAGGTTAACGGATTCAAAGCAGGAAGCGATGGAGGACGACAGCACAGCGAGCGGCAGGAAAAAAAGGAAACTTCATTTAGATTCAGCTGTTTAGAAGCTATTTCTGGAACAGTGGATTGTGGGACAATACACACACAACAGTCCCCGTCTTGTCACCGTGGACACCCTGCATGTATTCATGGTGACAAGACGATTCACCCAGGGAGAAGAAACCTGCACCTCCAGACACAACTGTCACATCACAGCTCGTATGATCAAATTATTCTGGATTACACTGTGACTGGATGGATCATTTTCTCTGTGAATCTTGTCTCACTGACAAATACAATAGTATGATAATATATGATGTTGTTATATTGATGATATTCTCGTCTCTTTTGTGAAGTTTCAGCTGCATGTCTGTGAGACCTGATCAGGCTGATGAAGACTAACTAGCTTCTAGACTCTGGTCTGTGTAACATGAAAAAGACGTTGATGTGTTGATGTGTCAGGATTATTGTTGAAGTAACATGGATTTATCTTGGAAATTAAGGTTATGAGGAGAGTTTGCATATTTCTGTGTAACAGTTGAAGAGGAAACAAAACCAAAACAGAGGGTAACTTTGTATCGTCTGTCCTTGACGACCCACACTCCAGTTTACATCATTACGCAGCAGGTGCCAGTCGGTCATGTTTCTAGTGGAGCCCAGACCCTCGGTGGCTACCCTCTAAAACAGTCCAGCCTGATGCCAAAGTCATTGTTTTACGGAGCTGTCGATCAGGGTGGAGGGACGTATCGATCAGTTGATTGATAAACGGATGCAGCACATTAGCATGATGAGCATGGAGTATCTGTCACCTCCAGTTTGCTTTGACAGGATCAGATCCTGAGTCTGCAGAAACAAATCTTTGTACTTAGAATCAGCTGCTTCCACTGCTCAGGGTTTAAACTTCACTTTAAAGGAGCTCTACGTAAGTTCTCGCTATCACTACATAGCTAATGTTAGCATTAGCAGCTGTTTAGGGACGTGATCTTGTGCGTCGAACTTCATCTTCCTCTCTCCAGCATCGTCGTTTCTGTCATACCTGTACAGCGGCCGAGCTTTGAGATGACAGGACGAAGGACGTCAGACTTACAGCAGAAAAACAGCTCCATCCTGGTTGTACACCTCGGCCTGAAACTACACTTCATTTACAATTCCTCAGCTCATCACATAGTAAATATATTCACGCCACACGTTTATGTTTAACTTTCAAGGGTTGTATGAACTTTCTAAAAACATCAAACTCCATGTGTAAATTCATTTTTCCACTAAATATTCCTCTGTTACGCTTTTCCTTCTCAAATACACTTTAGTACTTTGACCTCAAGGTCAGACCCCATCGTCCACAGGAGACAGCATCTGTCACCACATCAAGCAGCAGCTGCTGTTGTCTTTACCATATTATATTAACAACCTGCTTCATTTGTCCTGTGTCATTTTCTTGTGCCTGTAATGGAATTAAGTACGATCTTTCATCATGAAGCTTCAGAAGGAGACATCATCACATTTTTCATTTCTTTCATTGTTTAAAAAGCTGCTGCTGACCTTCATCAATATTATTTCACTCCTCCTCCTCCTCCAACACTCTGTTCATCATCTCAGCTGCCTGTCAGATGTTCATCCGCTGCCCCCAAAACTGAAGAATAAATAACCTTCATACTTACTTTATTTATAATTCTGCAATATCATCATTTTATTTTTTTTTATTTTTATTTTTATTTTGACTAACAGCAGATTCAGTTCAGGCTGAACACATATACAAACGTCACACAACCAGACAAACGCGTCTCTTCATCTCACTGTTCCAGTTTCTGACAGGTTTCATATTCAGTCTCTGCATCAACATCATATACTGAATGTGAATATAATATATCCACATATCCACATGCTATCAGCTCTAACGGCTGAAGCAGAGACAACGATGAAGAGTCAAACACCGGTAGCTGCCACCAGGGGGCGATCCAAGGGTTTTGTCGCGTCGGGCAATTTTCAGCATTTTATTGGTAATGTGTTGAAGTCTAATTGAAACGTTTTGTGTTGTCCCTGGTTGTCCCCCTCCTTAGTGTCTTCATTTCTTCCATCATTTGTTCTCTTCACATTCTCCTCCATGCCTCTGCTGATCTTGTAGTTTTATGAATTAATGTCCAGCAGCTTGTGAGTTAATGTGAGTAAATCTGCGACAAATCATCGCTGCCTCCTTGTTAGTTAACCTGGTGGTCGATGCTAATCGGTGGGAGCGAGTGAGTGTCGGCAGATCAATTGACCCCGACCAGAATGGTTCAGAGGTGATCACACTTTTATTCATTTTGTGTCTGTTGTGTTTGTTCAACTACAGGTTGTTTGATACTTATGCATGATTTAATACTGTATAATTAATTAATATGTGACAAAGATTAGCACCAGTGAGTCGACCCCATGATGTTATACTGTGTGTTTGACATTTCAGTTTTTAAAAGTTGTTTGTTCACCTTCACTCGCTGTAGTTTCAGAGCAGAGACAAATGACCCGTCAGCGCAGGTGTAGACAGTTTGACTCAAACGACCCAGAATGCAGCAGTGTCACAGCATGTGACGGGCCAGCTGATTGGCTATGAAAAATGAAATGTCTGACTGTAAGTAGCGTTCACACTGACGACACCACACACTGTCAACGACATATATCTCCACTAATATTCATGTAGTGGACACAGTTGTCACGTTACAGCTTCAGCTTCTGTAAATAAGCAGCAAGTATCTTTTTAAAAACCATAACTGTGGACAGGTGCGTTCTGGGTAAAATACACTGATCAAGTAAGTAAAATGTAAAAAGGAAAAGTAGTGGAAAATATAAGAAATGAAGTTACTGTTTTGAAAACTGCCAAACATGATTTTTTTCAATAATGAGCAAATTACAAACTTTTTAGGGACAGTTTGATTGAGTGATTGTTGTTTAATATGAGGGCAGTTGTGAGGGAGTTTATGATATTCTCAGGTTTGGTACTGACTGTGTGAAGAGCCTGCATATCAATGACTCTTTGACTTAGATGAAAATACAGAACCAGTTTTTATTTGCTGTTTTGTTTGGTCGGTGTAAACTTTAGTAGCTGTAACAGGAAGTGAGTCCTTGTCTTCCTCAGCCGAAACCTGACCTCCGTCTATGGTTGACATCCTCCTCGATAATTCAACAGCGACAGCCTCGTTCTTTCTGCTCCACAGTTAAATCAATTAATGACAGTCAACATGTATCTGAGTCTCAGTCCGCTACCTGCTCATGTTTTTTTTTTAAAAGGAAAAACTTTATTTAGGTCAGAGCGTCCCCTCTGGTAACAGAGGATCTTCTGGCTGCTGTTTCTGGAACAGATTGTGCAGGGATTTCAGCGGGAAGCCTCTGTGGCAACAGAGATTAGGCAATTAACCTCCATGTCACTGTAATTATTAAGACACTTTAGCAAAAAATGAATTAATTTCCCAAAAGGTGTCGAGAGAAAAGGATGAGCTGCCGCTCGGCCACAGAGAAACAAGAGAGCAACACCACGCCGACGGCTGATTAGACCAGAAAAGAAGAGCGATTCAACACAGAGAGCGTCAGGAAGTCATGTGGCTGTCAGAGCTTCACTGTCACCACGGAGACGAGGTATACAGCAAAGAGGACTCTGAGTCTGTACAGAGCGTCAGAGATTAAAACTGAATAAACTGCAGCAGCAAAATGAGCAAACACAGAGATATTTAAACACTGATGGTGTAAATTAATCAGTTCATATATTTACTCCACCACTCAGTTCAGTGTCAGTGGCTCCTGTTTATTTGTAACATGAAGTAACATATTCAGTCTGACTTTCTAAACTTAGTGCAGCACATTTAAACATGAAACATTATGTTTACATGTATACGTCCCATCGAGTCGAATACATTTAAAATCAAACATTTATGATTAATTATACCACTGATGTAATACATACAAGATGCTTTGTACCAGATTTAGCTACATTTTAATTTCCATCTGCAGTCGGTGGTCATGTTTCAGCTAAACTGTAAAGAATGAATGAGTTAAATGAACTGAATCTTATGCAGACTCTTCCCGAGCCCCCTCACCACCTCCTCCACGTGTTGCTCTATGTTTGATGGACAGGTGGGGACAGTCGCCGCCCCCTCCATCACCTCTGATGATTGATATTCACCTGCAGCCGCCTCGTTAATTACAGAGACAGCAGCGAGGATTAATGACATCACCGTCATCATCGCAGCACGCAGAGGTCAGAGGTCACAGAGACGCCACCAAGAGACGTGTTACTGAGAGGGGGGTGGGGGGGTGATTTAATTAGTGTGATAATGTGTGACAGTGTTTTCAGCTGCTTCCACTCTGCCAAGATGTGAGGAAGATGAGGATGATGAAGATGAAGATGAGTCTCAGTGACGCAAAGATAGAATAAAACCTGCTGAGTCACATGAAACAAACAGGAAGTAGAACCAGTGAAACAGTCACATCTGGATTATTAACTGGGTTATGATCTGGATCAAGGAGACCAGAGTTCTGTGAAGGTCTAAACCTAAGACCAGGACCAGGCTCCTGCTCTGCTCTTCAGATGCTGAACCTGTTCCTGGTCTCAGTTCACACAGACGGTGTCTTGTCGTCCCCATCAGACACTGTCTCTCTGCTCTCTGCTGCTCCCTGTAGGTGGAGGAGGTGGAGGTCTGGACCGTGGTGATGGAGCTGTTTTATTGACTTTAATGTTTATACATTGAAGCATTTACAGAGTTTGTGACTGAACATAAAGATCTGAATGAAGGAAAGATGATTTATCTCTGCTGTGTGGTTCAACACTGTGTGTCCTCCTCTTCCTCAGCCTGTTGGATTCAGCAGGTGATGATTCATGTGTTTATCCTGGTGATTAAAACTCTGTGAAGCTGCCTCTCATTAACGCTGAGATGATGCTAATGAGGCTCCGTCTCTACAAACACTAATTACAGCCACTCGTTAGGCCCGGAGAGGCTCAGTGACATTAACATTCACACAAACCTTTTGAAGCTCAGACCCTGAACAGACCCTGAACAGAGGAGGAGGAGCTCTGTCGTTACCACGACGGCAGGTCAAGACACAATCAGACCGACGTTCAGACCAGAGAAGAACATGTGTTTGTTTACTGATTCAGTGTCAGAGACAGGTCGTCCAGGTCAGATCTGAACATTTGAATAAATGTCACTTCATCATAATATTGATCAGATTACAGGGGCGTGGCTAGAGATCTGTAGCCACGCCCCCAAACATGGCTGCCAGCTTCCTACAGAATCATTTGACCTTGCTCTTGTTTATCGAGCTGGTTATTGTTGTTTTTGCAGCAGATTAATATTGCCCCTCCTCTTTTTCTTCCTCCACCTCTTCCTCATCATCATCAGGACAAATCATAGCTTGGACTCAGCTCTGCTTCTAGACTCTTGCTCACACTCTCAGTCCTCTTTATCCCCATAAGTTATTATCAGGGATGAGTGCATTTATTATACACGGGCTGGGGGCTGGTGTTTCCTGGAAGCCATTTCTACAGGGAGGGGTTAGCAGCGTGTTGATGAATGTGGGCTAATCGCAGGTGTCAGATGCAGCAGCCTCCATCATTTATCATGTCTTTAAAGGACGTCCCTGTGGGAATATTAACCAGAGCGTTGCCGCCATACTTTAACACAGTCTTTAGTGATATTCAGCAGCTCTGACATCATCAGGTGACGACTGCAGGTCACAAACAACTTACCTGGATTACTTTCTCAGTTTATATCACACACATTATATCATATACAGCTCTGAGTAAGTAGTGATATGTTTGTGATGCTGTCATCTGACGTACAGACAAGTTGGAGGTTTTCCCTCTTTCGCTGTCTGAGCAGTACACTGTTACGTTCTACAAAGTATGCTACGTGGAAGTGTACTAACCGTGGAAGTGTTCAGCACCTTGATATTTTTGAGAATGTGAATATGGCGGCCAAGGAAGGATAACATGTCATCTGTGTAAATGGCAACATCATTTCCACATTATATGACTCAGGAGCAAAGCAGGAAGTGAAACATTCATTTTTAAGTTAAATGTGCAAAACAGGAAGCAGATGTTAAGATGGGGACTTGGTCATATGATGTGGTTGTCACGTCTGGCGTTTGATTTGAGACAGCACCACCCTGTGGACATTCACACACACACACACACACACACACACACACACACACACACACACACATTGTATTAGTAACTGAAGAATAATTCAGACTGAGCTCTGTTCGTGGTCCTATGGAGCCTAAACTCTGCAGCACCTTCATCAATCTCTTTGTCTCCTGAGGTTAAAACTTTGCAGTGTTTGTCTCCAGCTCAGGATTACTCTGTTCTTCTCCAGCTGTCACAGAGACTAAACCACCACCTTAGAAATTTCCACGACATCACTGCTGGGAGCAGCAGACTCAGAGTTCATGTTGAGTTTGATTTTTCTCATTTTCTTACTCAAACTATTTGAAGGTAAATGATGATATGAGTCCCACATGTGTAAGAGTTTATCACCCTCTGTAAACAGACTGAGAGAAATAAAAGGACTTGGATGATCTGAACTGTCCTCATTAAACAAACTATTGTTATCAGCTATTAGCACCTGAGGTCACTTAGCTGGCAGGTCCCTCAACTAACCTCCAAGCTTTCCTGACCTGTCCCATCCTGACTCATCCCTGCTCAGCTTGGCTCAGTCCGGCTCAGTCTGGCCCAGCTCAGCTTGGCCTGGCTCTCCCTGTCAGCTCATGATTTGTGGGTCTCACAGGAAAAGAACTGCAGGAACTTCTGTAGGTTAAAATCTGCAAACAATGAGTCTTCTCTAGGGGGTGATGGATGTGCACAACTCGGCCCATTTGTCTGAGCTTTTTACACTCGCTGGGATCAATTGTTAAAGAAACTTTGCTTAACACACAGTCCTGGGTGCTGTGACACAGCAGGAGGATGACAACGAGGACACAGGGTAAAATTAGCCAAGTCAGATTCCCAGTGATCGTAATTCGTAAGAAAATGTGTTATGACATCTGGTGGTGAGGTTGCAGACTGCAGCCAACTGTTGCTGTAGCAATGTGGTGGACTCACTCTAGATTCGAAGATTATAATGTAACAAACAAAAGTGTCAAAATTACAAACTAATAAAAACTTGATGAATATTGATGAATCCTCCACAACGGAGCTCTAACGCGACATGTTTTCTTTAGTGAACTTGAGAATGAGAAACACTTTACTTTCTGAACCCAGTTTATTCAGTTTAACTTGTGCTTTGCTTGTGATGTAAGCAGGGTTGCCAACTCTCACACAATGAGCGTGAGACACACGTTTTTCACTGCCTTCACAGGCTCTCACGCCACACCTCCGATTTCTCACGCTGGGAAAAAAAATCTATTTATTTATAATCTGATATAGGCGTTGAGCCTACGACGAACGCCACGAACGGTTGATTAATTTTTCCTCGTTCTCAGCTGAACTGGCACAAAGTGTACAGAATGGGTGATTGTTCCTTCAGTAATGTGTATTTCATTCCTGTACCTTCTGTATCCGTCTTAAAAAAATGGTCATTGTTGTAGAAGCGACAGCTAATATCAAGACTCGAATCCGGACTTCTGGTTTTAGAGCGCTTCCATTGAACTAAAGCTGAACTAGCTGAACTAAAGGGAATGATCTTCTTGCTTTTGCACACATTTGCTAGCCTTGACTCATTTGTTCCCTGACTATCCAATCACTGGACTTGATAATGATGACGTCACGCCCACCCCCCCCCGAATTTTGGTCGCCTCCACCCAATCTCACTCCAAGATTTTTGGGAAAGTTGCAGCTCTGCATAAGTCCTTCAGTGTTTGTCTGAAACTCTGTTTGACTTTACTGTTGCTCAACAATCTGAAACTAAATCTGTTGAATCTTCTGTTGTTTAACTGTGCGACAGACGTTTGAACACGGTTCTGTCGCCGCTAAAACGAGAGCATGTGTTGTCCCAGTTTCATGTCTCGTAAAAGAGTCGTCACATCCATGTGCCACCATCACCATTAAAAGTTCGCTGAAAACTTTTACTCTTTCATTTAAACACTGTTATCTGTGAATTTGCTTGCAGAGTCTAAAGCGGAGTATTTTTAGCCATCCGTCGGTTTCTTGCTGGACCAGCAATTTTTGCTTCATGTCCAGCCACCGCCGGGCTAATTGGACCTCCAGAGGAATAATTAGACAACTCCATGGAAGTGACAGAGTGTTTTGGCTTCACCAACAAACGTTGGTTTTTTTACCTTTTGTGCTGCGGATCATGGTGCTTCGCTGGTGTCGCAGGAGAAAGCGTCTGCACAGGGAAAGTTTTGGTGACACCAAAATTACTCACATAGTTCTGAGTTCGCTGATCTTCACCACAGGCTCAGTCTGAGGAGCTCAACCTCAGAGACCAACATCTTCCATCTCAGTTATTTTCTAAGCTTTGGATCATAAAACAGAAGCGTAGAAGAACCTGCTAACCATCTTCCTCCAGTTCTTTATACATACAAACTCTGAACCACTGCAACAGGAGCAGAGAAAAAGTCCAGCTGCTGATTTAGTTTTCAGTTATAAATAATTTTGTTTTTTTGTGGTGCAGATGCCTATAATTCAGTATTTTTGACATCTATGATATTTTTACCAAACTTGATGATAAATGTGGATCCAGTGGAAGTCAGGGCTGTCAAATTCAATCACAGAGACCAAAATAAAAGACTTGGCCCAAGTCAAGGCTAAACGGAGCCAACATTTGACAAACAGACTTGAAATGACTTTGTTATTGGATGTATTAGGACAAATTATTCATACAGACATATGAACTAAGACTTCAAAGAAATTGATTTTTTTGATGCCCTTTGTCATTTTTCTGTTGCTTTTCAATTACACATGAATAACTGAGAAATGCAAACATTATCAGGGACTGATGTTGCAAGGGACTGATGTTAAAAGCTCTGACTGCAGGAATATGCAGCTTTAGTTGATCCTGTATTGTCAAGTGAAAATAAAACCTTGGTCAAGTCAGTTGCTGCTCTGGGAGTCCAGTCCAGGTTACAGCTGGGAGGTGAATGGAGTAGGAGTTGATCTGGACGTAAAGAGATTTGTGGTGATTATTTTTTCTAGGCAGATAATTAACAGATTTTAAAGGGATTAACATCCTGTTAACTGTGACTTTTACCACAATAAACAAGTGTTGTCTCTGCAGCCCTGCAGCTGCGTCCCTGTCCTCCTCTCCTCAGAGACTGAGAGAAGGATGACGGCTAAGAGTTTGAATGAGGTGCAGATTCAGAGCCAATCAAACCAAGAGGTGTGTTCACAGAAGAGTGTGTCAGTCAGAAGGATCCAGGTTGTTACAGTGAGATCTGTACTCCAGCTGGCCTGAAATACAGAAAATATTATCACACGGGGCCAAATAAAAGGAAGGATTTTACTCCAGGATCTGCTTCTAAGCATCAATGTGGTCCTTCACCTCACCATTCAAGTATCAGGAAAACCGTTGAGTGGCCTTTTAATGACTTTCTTGATGATTTCATGACTTTATGAGATTGGCCACACTCTAACAGACCTTAAACATGTTGATAACATCAGTAGGAGTGATTTGCACGGCCCTGAAGCTGTGTGTTAGTGTGAGTAGTGAATGAGTGAAGGTGCAGATTTACAATCTAAAAAAAACAAACATATTTATTCATATTCAGTCATTTCAGGAGCAGAGGTGGGTTTGTTAAAACCGAAACATGTGATTAAATATTAAATTGTTATTCAGAAGCAGGACATTTTAATATTATTAATACATTCAGCTAATTATACCAGTGACTGACACCGTCACCCTGACATGACAGAGCACAGATACAGAGATACTGATGCTGGACCTGGTCACATTGAAACCCTGCGTGTAACTTTTCTGTTGTGTGTGTGTGTGTGTGTGTGTGTGTGTGTGCACGTGCACGTGCACATGCACAGAGCCTGCAGCGTTAACACAGTGTCCCTCCCCTGATGATCCACTAATGACAAATGGACGGAGGTGGACGAGCGTTGATGTGGAGCCAGTCGTGTGAAGTCGAGTGTAAAATTGATATCTGAGGACGGCTGATGCAGCAGTGCATTGTGGGAGCAGGTCTGCTCACTGTCGCCACGACACTGGCTGGTTTCTGTCATCGGCGGGAGGGGACGAGTTTCTCTACGGTCTCATGACTTTGAGTCTCTGAAGACGCTGAGACGAAGATAGAGACGACTAAAACATCTGGGTTTTCATCCATTAAGAAGAAAAACAACAGGAGAGAAATAACAGCAGTGAAGAACAAAGAGATTTATGTTGTTATTTTCAATTTAATTTAAAAGAAACAATCAGCTGAAACCTGCTGAAAATACAACACAGTCAATGTACAATACTGTAAGATATAAACACAAAAATAATGACGGAATTAATTCCAATAATATTTCAGTAATATTTACATGGACAATAAAGTCATTTTAATGTGTTCACCTGTTTTCATCACTTATTCAGTTTATTAATCATAATTTTAAATTATCACATTAAAATGTTCTCCTGTCCATGTTCTTTTTTTGTTTTTTTTTAAGCGACGCCACTATGTGGACGAACGACATCCCGTAGTTGATTTATTTGACACAAAATGTTTATTTAGCGCAGCAACTCCACGTCCTTTAAAACGCACGCGCTCTCCGTTTGTCCCTCGGCGGCCATGATGGATGAGGCTTTGAGAAAAGCGGGAGACAAGTTTCCCAGGAGGCCGAGCGTCTCGCTGCAGGTTAAACAGCTCGCTACAGAGCTGCAGACGTGACGATTGACACAACAACAGTTTGATCGCAGTGAAATGCTCAGCAGCAGGAAGAACACTGTGGTGATGCTGATGATGATGAAGATGATGATGAAGATGGCAATGAAGCGACGTCATCAGCCTCAGACAGCTGACAGGTGGCGCATCTGACCTGTGTGACACTGACACTTTAAAAACTTAAAGTGAATCTTGTTTGTTGTGGCGTCCGTAGAGCTGCAGCTGTGTTCGGCCTCGTCAGTTCTGTGCTCTGATCGGTCGACAGCAGCTGCCGGACTCTTCACCACACGTCATTCTTTACACATCATATCACTTGTCCTTTACATACACTCCACCGGACGACACAGTTTCCCTTTTAGAGCGTTCGCCCCCGCGCCAACAGCAG
The DNA here is from genome assembly GCA_016801845.1 of Polydactylus sextarius. Lineage (NCBI taxonomy): Eukaryota > Metazoa > Chordata > Actinopteri > Polynemidae > Polydactylus > Polydactylus sextarius. The sequence continues at coordinate 13,092,776 of CM028921.1, read as the reverse complement.
GAACACGAACATGAGGCTCGTCACCGATGTCTGAGAAAGAAGAGGATAAATCATTGATGAGGAGGAAGAGGAGAAACATCTGTTGTAAGAAGAACCATCTCAGGCCTCGGTGTTCAACAGATTCTAAATGAATTTTACAACGTTTTCTCCTTCTTGTCCCTCCATTTCTCTCCACCACCATCTTCAGTTAGTCCTTTGCAATTCCTCTCTCATTTCATTTCTTCCTTCCTCCATATTTTCGTTCCTTCTTTCATTGCTCTCTAGCTATTCTTTTCATTATAAACCAACACTTTCACACTGAGAGACATGAGGAAAAACTCTACTTCCTTTCTTTATTTTACTTCACGTTTGCTTTTTTATCCCTCTTTTCCCAATGATTTCATTTCAACAAAGGAGGACTGAAACAAAGGCAGGATGACCAGAAAGCAAAAATTGAAAGGATGAAGAAAAACTAAAGGAAGGAGTGAAAAGGAAATTAAAAGGAAATAAGAAATCAATTCAATTCAATAATGAAGAAAAGAATAGAAAATAGTTGATGAAAAGGTGGGTGGAGAAAAATGGAGGGAAGAAACAAATGTGAGAATAAAATGGAGGAAGAAATGAAATTAAAAAAACAAAATAATAATACAAAACAAAAACCAAAAAATAATAAGAGCAGAAGAAATAAAACAAAGACAGGAATATGCTCTTCTTTCTTTTAGTTTCTTTTAAAATTAATCACAAACACCTTTATTCGGTTAAAGGATAAAAAGAATAAAATAAATAAAGTTTAAATCAAAAAATGTCAGAAAGAAGGGAGCAGAAAAAGGGAAGAAGAAATGAAGAGAGGAAGAAAGGAAAATGGTTCAGATCTGAAGCTGTTTGTGTTCCTTTTCTGCTGAAACGACATCAGCTCTTTAAAAACTGAAGTCGCAGACGTTTTAATGAGTAAAGAGACACTTCACCGATGATAAATGTCTCTGGATGTAATTTATGGTGTAAAAATGGAGGGAACCAGTGGAGGGTTGGTGGGGGTTGTGGGGCTCGGGGGACACGGGTGAGGCCTGGTCCGCGTCCTGCTGGGAGCCTGGTGACATCTGTGGATGGACACTGAGCGGTGAGCAGCAAGCACCCGCCGCAGTCCTCATCCGACCTTCACCAACCACACGGCCCCCGCCATTAATCATCTGCAGCCCCCCACCCCCCAACACGTCTCAGAGGAACCAGCCCCCTCTGTCCTCCCTCCACCGAGACCAGAGCCAGCCCTGTTGGACCTGTCGGACCTGTCCTCCTCCTCCTCCTCCTCCCCTTCATCCTCCGCGTCCTCTGTCCGTCTCCCTGACCTCACCTGTCCTGTCTCACTACCGCTGTCACATGACCAGTTTGCATGGACGCTACACGTCGCTCTCTTGTTTGAAAGTCAAAATGGTGCCTTCACCAGACGTGATCAAAGTTTCTATATGAAGCAGAAACAATGTCTAAAAGACTAAATAAAGACTAAATCTGTGTCTTCAGCTGAGACAGAAGGACAGGAACGCAAACCGTGACACTGGAGAAAAAAAAAAGAAAAAAAACATGTCACGACATCCTGAACACGAGCGTGTGCTGGTTCAGAGGCAACATCCTGCAAGTGGCGTCTACAGACACAGAACAACAGACAGAACATTTGGTTTATTCAGTTTTTAACGGAGAAGAGGAAACGTTCAGCAGCTCAGACCCTAAGACCCCACATAATGTTCAAACTCCCATGATGCTTCTTGTTTCTACATTAAATCATTACCATCTGTCTGATTTCATCGCTGGATAACAGATAACGCCTTTGTTTAATGATGCAACACTAGATGTGAGCAGTTTTCTGAACCATTTACTGTTAATTTAGTATCTCAGTCCAGCAGTACTAACGATAATTACCGATCAGCTTGGATCAGGAGAAGTGTCAGAAAAAAACAACAACAAATCTTTAAAATGTTTTTTTATGTCCAAAACAAAGAGCCATTCAGTTCTGTTTTGTTTCTGTAAAACAGAGAAAAATGAACAAGAGAAAAACAACTTGAAGTATAAATTCAGATTATTTTACTGATGATCGACAGATATGAGCACAAACTGTCACTAAGATGTTAAATGACTGGAAAAGATGAGAGCTTTAACACAGGAACACACTTAATACACTGAATGTCCAACATGCAGGATTAGACTCTCTCTGTGTGTGTGTGTGTGTGTGTGTGTGTGTGTGTATGAAAATATACTTTAATCACATTCTGTAAACATGAGGCTCCTTGTTCAATAATTGAAACCTGGAAATCCTACACACACACACACACACACACACACACACATAACATAACTCAGGTTAATGGAAAATGGTATTACTCTGTTGTGAAAGCCTGTATGTGTGTGTCATCATGTTAATGTTACATATAGGATGAGAGTTTTAGAGGAAACTGCTGCATTTTTCATGCCTTCTGCCTCCATTACAGCTGTGAGGCTGATTCACTCACTCATCATCATCATCCATGGTGAGGAGGAGGAGGAGGAGGAGGAGGAGGATGTGCTGAGCTTCATCCTGCATGTTAGCGATTGTAGAGAGCAGAACAGAGTCTCAGACCTTAACTGAGCTGATTTATCTCTGAACTGCTCAGGTTCAAATTTTCTTACACGTCCAAACATGAGTCAGTGAATCTGTATATTTCTGAGCATTTCCACTGAGACTCACTCTACTTCTGTTCTGTTGCACTGACACTGGCCTCAGAAGTCTTTCACAGTTGAACCTGTTACAAACACAGATTTAAAGCCATTAACTTGAAATTTTAACTGATGCAGATGGAGAGAAATGTGGAAGCAACCCTCTCCACCATGTTGTTGTTGATCACATCAAGAGTGAAGTGGACAGGTGAAGTAACACTGACTGAGATGAAGCACAGACCATCCCTCAGGCCTCCTGTTTCTAGTGTTATGCAACCACAATATAAAACAAAGGGTCCTACAGATAGAGCCACACTGTGTTTGCCTTCTGAGTCGTCTCATTCAGCAGGATCCAAGTCCAGTTTACTCTGACATCTCACATCATCAATAATGTCATTAGTGATTCTGTCCAAACAACATGAGAATCTACTTAAAGCATTTCGTAGTTTATATAGTGAAATGATCTGTTACTGACATTTCATCACAAAAACTGATTCAGATTCAAGTCAAAACTATTTGCAGGTAACAACATTTACAATTTGTTAATCCTGGACAGACACGTGACATTGTCACAATCAATAAAACATAAAGGTTCAATCTTGGTCCCCTTCAACAGACTCTGAGAGTACGCTGTCAGGTGCCATCTGTGGTCAGAGTGAGTGGGTGGAGTAGCACTGTCACATGTCCCATCACTCTGAATCTCTGAATGAGTTGTGATGGACATGGACTTTAAAGGAACTGACTGATGCTGCTGTTTGTTCAGAGGCTTCAGTTGCTTGGTTTCTAACCAGAACCAAGAAGAAGCTGAGGATTTTTAGTCAATGTTCAGATTCCTTCAGTTTGAAAGTTACCAACAACCTCAATGGACTTGTCTCTATACTCCTCCTGTTGGATCTCAGTGCTGCATTTGATACAGTCGATTACAGGATTTTATTACAGGTACTAGAACACGTCATTGGGATAAGAGGAACTGCATTACACTGGTTTCAGTCATAATTATCAGTTAGATTCACATTTGTTCATGTGAACAATGATTCTTCCATATGTATATATGCCTCCTTCAGGCAATGTTACCAGGAAACACCACATTAACTTCCATTATGTGGATGACACAGTTGTATTTATGTATGAAGCCAAATAGAACTGATGAGGTTGTCAAACTTTGCTTTGTCTTAAAGACATAAAGGTTTGGGACTAGATGACCCACAAAGTACCATCTATATAAGTGTCTGAGACTACTTCCACTTGCCCTTTGCTGTGGAAATTCAAAATGATGTGTCAAAATGATGCTGAAAAGTAAGAAAAGCATTTCTTCATTGGCTTCCTGATTATATTTCTATTTGTTTGTCAGTCAGCAGGATTACACAAACTGATCTGTCAAACATTTCACTTCACATCAGGTTCGCTGTTTAATGAAAAAAACATGGATCATTACAACAGATAATCAGAACAGTGATGCTAATGAAGAGCTAAATCACCTGCAGACACAATAACATTTTGAGATTTGGTGACAAAACAGAGAAAAACTCAATGCAACTTTCTCTTAAAATATTTAGAAGTTGTGACTAATGTTTTATTAAAGATGATTTAATTCAGCTGTACAATTAAAGTTTTGTTATGACTTTCTAAGGACATTATGAAATACAACAAATGAAATGTTAGATGTTAGACTTCATTCTTTATCACATATATAATGTGATAAGGACAAGAAAATCTAAAAAAAAAAAATGTCTAGGATTAAAGAGACCAGGCACTGACAGCACCATCAGGACAGGCTGCATTTTGACCTTCTGAATCTTAAAACAATCAGATTAGACATTAAATCATAGTTTAAATCAGATGATGAGTCAACACACGACAAGCAAGGTCTCTGAGTGATGAGGTCGATCAACCTAGAAAAAAAGGTGACGTGATTCTTCAAAAAAAAAGTTTTTTTTGTTTTTTTTTGTGATTTTATAATAATGAAACTCACAACAAAAGGACCACAACAGTGATCCTTTTTAAAAGTAAAGTCAGAGTGAAAACACACACACATTAACATTAGCGGCTGGATAAATAAAACTGATGAGAGTCGTACTAACTTCACATGTGAAAGAATCAAACTTTGAACTTAATCTCCGAGCAAACATCTCTGGTTCCTGCTGAAAGTCAAAGTGCTCAAAGTTTTATCATAAAACATCTGGGGTGAGGCTGCTTTACCAGCCAGATGTTCAGCAGCTGGAAACATCTGCAGCTTCTTTATACGACACAACTCTGCTCTGTTCAGTCACTTCTTCATATCAATATGTGTGTGTGTGTGTGTGTGTGTGTGTGTGTGTGTGTGTGTGGAGAGTGGTCTGAATGTCACCACCCTTCCCTCCTCTGAAATGTCTTGTGGTTGCGGTTCTGTCAATCTTTGGTCTGTGAACCAGAGTCTCAGTTTTATCTCCTGGAAAAGAAACATGTCTCTTTCTTCTGCAGAGAAAAGTTTCCTCAGCTCAACGCGTGCTGACGTCGCAGCACCAGCTGCTGATCGTCATCAGCGGCTGTCGGTGGACACTCCGCTTAATGATGATGGGTGATGAGAACTGTTATTGCCGTCTGTCAGGAGACCTGCAAGACAAGACATAAAATAACCAATCAGAAGGTCTGTCTGGACAAAGGTGTGGTCTGATGATAGTGGGTAACTTTCTGAGTCTGAGTCACAGAGCAGGACCAGTTACTCCAGGGTGTTGGTCTGTTCCTTGAAAAGGTCATTTTGATGTTGGTGCTGATCCAGAATCAGTTTAGAACCAGGACTGTGTCTTCTGTCCTGAGGGAGGATGTATGTGTTGGAGGATGTTGATCTAAAACCCAAACTGACACCTAACTATAAGGTGCTCTGTCCAGGTCGAACTATCTCCAAATGAAGAATGTGTCTCCTCAGTCTGATTCACTTCCTGTCTGTGGTTCAGTGCAGCTTCAGTGTTTCCAGGTTATAGACTGAAGCAGAGGCAGCTCTTCTGAATTATTCATGTCCCACGTGTTCGACCGCAGATGAGCCTGAGAACCATCCATCACTGAACCTCCACCAACACTCAGAGGCTCACTGATTAAACAGCTGCAGGAGGAGACGTCAGTGAGAGACAGGAAGTATTGCCCTCATTGCAACATCAACAATAAAATCACTACAACATAAAAACTGACCTGTCAATCAACAGTGTTCACGAGTCACCTTATTCTAAAAAATACCAATGTACGCACAAGTACGTTAACATGATGTATGCTGCTGCTGTAGACCTGCAGAAACCACACGTCCTGCTTTGTCCCGGTTTGTCCAGGATCCGTCCTCGTTTCAAGCTAAGTGTCCCGAGTCCCGACCAATAAAACGTCCCGGTTTTCAACCTTCACTACTGAACTGTCCTGGTTTTTACTGCTGCACAGTCTTCATCATGTTCTGTCCCACTGCACAGCTGTGTGTGTGTGTGTGTGTGTTGACTGAGACTGCCAGGATGCTAACAGTTAGCTGGGATGCTAAATAAATTAAGGGGATATTGAGTCGTTCACTGTAAACACAGCAGTGGTGTGTTTGACCTGAAGACGAATGTACGTCTGTGACCACAGTCTTGTGCAGAAACAGACAAACCTCTGCTGGAGGCCATAGGGGACGTCACTGATCATATGAATGTAGGAAATGTTGACCATCTTTGTTTTCATCTGGATACAGCATCAGTATCTCACACACACTGTCCACAGTCACCAGGCTGAGTCCAGCGAAAGAAACATGAACAGGTTGATCAAATTTCTCATGTCATCACAAATATATTCAGACCCTGTATCCAGTAATGTGAAGATGAACGGTCTATGAGCTCTCCACATCTGGATTTCTCTTTACTTTATCTCAGTCTTGAACATCAGTTAATGTGAAGTTGTTAGTCGTCCTCATCAGGTGATCGACTGGTCGTCTTGCAAACAAACAGCTGCAGTTTATGTCTGTGCTCTGATTGGCTCTCACTGAAGCCTGATGGCCCAATGGGATCAATTACAGGACAAGGCTGAGAGCGCAGCAGCTGTCATGGAGGAAACGGCTGCACAGCGCTGAACTACAGCAGCACCTGTGGGATGAACCAGAGCACCGATGCTGTTGAATCAAGTTTTTAATTTGAACAGGTTTATACCAGTGTGTCCTGATACCAGGTCCACATCAGAACCACCACCATGTCTGATCAGTCCACAGCCCGGTCTTCAGGCCTCCCAGTGGTGATGGATCCTCTATGGTCCTGGTCCTGGATCTTCGTGATCACTGACAGAAACACGCCCAATGTCCTGACACATCTTCCCTCTTGTGTAGCCATGAGCAGGTATTTCCTACTTTTCCTACTTTTTCTGTGCACACCTGCTGTTGTGGAAAATACACAGCTGTATCCACCATCTCATTCTGTCGCCAGCCACAAAGACCAGGTCCCGTATTCACAAACAATCCTAAGACTAGAAGTAGTTTTAGTGACGTTATTCTAGGAAAAATCTTAAAGATTTCTCTTAGAATTTTCCCTTGGTAAGATAAAAGTTATTCACAAAACATCTTAGGCCTGTGGTGAAAAAATGTTAAGAGGAGAGAGGAGAGGAGAAGCCTAAGAGTCTTAAACAGAGAAGATGGAGGAAAGACAGAGAGGAAGGAGAGATATTCTCTGTATATTAAACAACAGTGATTTTATAAGATGCTACTGGCTTTCTCGTTCTTTTTTTCTCCATTTTGTTTGTTGTTTTGGTTGTTTTGCCAAATCAAAGCGCTTTTTACAAGGAGGCAGCAATCCCAGTAACTGACAGCTGAGTCTGCGTCCACCATTAACATCACATAGATTAAGTAGTAAAATTAGTAAAAAGTAAATCAGTATAATCATTAGCATGTGAATGAGGTACGTTGAAACAATCTGAAGCTATGTAACAATTCATTTCATTTTGCTGAGTTTCATCATCACGACATAAAATGATTTTAATCGTTAAACTTTTCTTAATACAGTCTAAGTTCTATGATGGTTGATTTCACTGTCCATTCATTACTATAAATGCATTTGTTTTTGTTTTTGTTTTCTTTTTTGTAACAACCAATCACAGCATTTAGAAGACTGCGTCACCTAGCAACAGGGTCAACCACACATCATCACTAAGATAAAAGTTTCTGTCTCCTCCTTGATCGGAGTTGCTCTCAGAAACTTCCTCAGTCACTCTTAAGCTAAGATTCCCTGCTAGGATTTTTTTAGGCTAAGTTAGTAGCTCTCTGAGAGACTCTGATGATCTTTGTGAATATGAGCCCTGGACCACAGCTGAGGGTCAGGATGGAGCTTTAGGTTCACATCCTCTGTATCCTCACAGTCTGCTACAGCTCCTGCTCTGCGTTATGTCTGATTGTGATGATAATGATTTTGATGAGGAGCATGTTACATCAGTTTAAATCACATTACAGCAAACACAGCCTCAGAGCTGCATGTGTGTGTGTGTGTGTGTGTGAGAGAGAGAGAGAAAGAGAGTGTGTGTGTAAAGCAGGCGTCCTTGTTTCCAACATAATTGCTTTATGATGAATTGAACTGGTAGAAAACAACAAGCTGTTTCTATTTATTTCACATTCACCAAGAGAAAACAAAAACTGTTCTCATTAATGTGACAAAGCTGCTGCTTCTTCACACATTGAGAGACCATGAACCAGGTCCCAGAAAATGGATCAGGCTGGACCAGGCTAAGCCTAAACAGAGCCAGGACCAGGGTGCGCTGCCATCTTTTAACCAAAAGACGCACATCTGATATGTTCATCAGTTAGAAGGCGAAAAGTCTCAGCATCCGAGACAGACATTCAGCATGATGCTGATGGCTGTTTGAATATTATTTATATGCAAGTTTTCATTAAATGAACATGAATTATTCATTTTAAACTGCATGTATGCCTGTGTGAGTCAGAGTGATGCTTCTTTTTCTCTTTACTGTTTGTAAATCTGGATTATTTAGATTCTGTTTCCATGTTTGTCAATTTATCAGAGATAAAATCTTCTGCAAGAACAGTTCACCAGCACCAACCAGCTGCTGCTATGAAACCAACAGCCTTAATGTCTACGTCAGATTCATCTACACCAGAAGATGTCAGGGAAAACGTGTCCTGAAGCAGCAACGACGTCCCTTCGTCTCTGGAGGCTGAGAGATGATGCTGCAACAATCTGACTATGAATTTACCACAGAAAAGCTGCTCTGCCTCCAGCTTCACACGTGTCCAACAGAGTACAACTGTCAAACACCTAGACAGTTGTCTAAGTGACGTCAGACGTCTCAAACCAGTCAAACAGAACACAGGGAAGACCAGAGGAAGGTGAAGAATGTATTATTCATGAATAAACTGGTTTCTGATCTGTGTCCATATGAGCAGCTACACTGACCTAAGACAGCAAGAATTTCATTAAAACTGTTCTTCTGTAAGAACATGTGGAGTCTCATAAACCACCTGCAGCTGAGTCAGCACATGACATTTAACTGAAGGTTTCTTCTGTCACATGATCCACAGGAAACAAACTGACTGAATCAGGTGAACAGAAACACACACAACCAGAAACCAAAAGCTGACTGTATCTCTCGTTGGGTTCAACATTTAACTTCTGTCCTTCTCTCCTCAACAACAGCTACAACAGTGTTAACTCACTGATACTGAAGTTTGCACACTAACCAGCTAGCTTGTTTATAACCTTCTGTGAAGGCAGTGATGGTGAGCAAGCGTCAACCATGTTCACGGAAAAAAAAGACTCAGCGGCTTCTGACCAGCAACGAAAGGCTGTACAACAGCTTTTCTCCCAGTTCAAATCATCAGATCAAACTCTGTTTAGAGGTCCAGGTCTCACCGTGGTGGTCTTGACTCGGCCCCCTGGTTGTGTGCAGGTCCAGCCCGAATGATTGACCAGGAGATTACAGCCCTCATCGTCTAAACAGGGAGTCATCTCACACCACTGACGACTCCTGACGATTCGAACTGAGGAAGATGAGCAGGAGGACAGACAGAAAAAAAAGTATTAATTTCATCATCGTTATCTCATTTCAACAGAAAAGGTTTTTAATGTTTCTGATGAAGATGGAACCAGTTTGAAGGTAACTACACATGTAAATGTAATTAAAACTTTTTTTTCCCCAGTTTTCCTCTTTTTCTGGTTCTTGTCTTAACTAACTTCAGTGAAAGAACATGAGGAAGCAGAAATGAAGAGGAGACAGAATCAAAGGTTTTAATATCAACACACGAAACTTTATTTTCACAGTCTTTTTCTGACTCTGACTAAATATCTTTATTTTCTAAAGCTGCAGGAAAAGAAGAGAAATACAAACTGAGTGTGTTTACTGAACGCTCCTCCTCTTCATTACCTACTCAGCTATTTATAAAGAAATAGGACATTCAAGGCATTAGCATAGTGAGGCTCTCTGATTGGCCCTTAGGGGGGGGGGGGGTGAGGAGGAGGAGGAGGAGGAGGAGGAGGAGAAGGAGGAGGAGTGGTGAGTTGCTGACAAGAAATAAACCAGGATGTTAAGGTCAGAATATCATTTGTACATTTCCCAGATGCTCCACAAAATGTGGACATCACTGACAGTCAGAGGCCAGAAGGTCAAAGGTCTCAAACACAACCCAAACATCATTGAATTAAATGTGGCTGCCAGACCCATGGGAGAAACACAGAGGAAGAGGAGGAATGTCACAGAGGAAATGTCACAAAAAATAAAAATGAAACAGGACGTCTTCATATAACTGATGATGATGATGATAATGATGATCAGCTGAAAACTCACAACAAATAAAAACAATAAAAACAAAGATGTGACTGTGTCCAGACAGTGTGAGGACACAGGAAGCAGCTGCTGCTTCAGATCAGAGTTCACCTGTGTTTTCTGACCAATCAGAGCGCAGGATGGATGAAGGTGTTTTCACGCGTTAAATATAGAAAACAGACGTTCACATTAACAAACAGGATTAATCTCAGGTACGCTGAAACACCTGAACACCTGCGAGTGCTGATTAATGACGGAGCGTGGCAAGGATCCGTCCGCCGCCGCTCAGCGCCTTCATTTATCCAACAAAGAGAGGACGCCATTTTGTAATCGCTTCATTCATCAAAAAGACAATGTCCAGAAGGAGGGACGCTGGGTTTGTCCCCAGAGACGAACAGAGACGAAGAGAGAAAAAAAAAAAAAAAAATGAGGCAAAGAACAAACAGATGAAAGAAAAGAAAATTAAAAACTCTACTAAAGTCTGAAGAAGTTGGACACAACGTTACTCGTCCTCTCACAGACAGACAGACATGTCTCACTTATTTTCCTCCTTAAAATCAGCTGGTCTTCTCTTCCCTACCTGGTTTGACTTAGAAGTAAACTGAGAAACTTTTCTCTGATCTGTTGAATCCAATCAGATCTAATCAATATCTATAATTAACTGTTCACACTGTCTTACATTCATTCATGTTTCTTCAGAAAAAATTCTGATTCAGACAAAGATTTTCATGTTTCACTGGAAGAATCTGTTTCAGTGTTACCTCAGACTAGAGTCACCGCTCCTGTGATCAAATAAACTTTTCAAACTCAGAAAACAAGAAAATGTCTCCAGTGTTTATTCTCTGATAAAAATGTTCCTCTGCTCTGACAGAGAGCAGCAGTCCCTGAACGCATCGTCTGTCTGTCTCTGCACTTCGTCTCCTCCTGCTACTGTGTAGATTTGTTTCAGTCTGACAGTGTGACAGTGACTGTGTGTCGACTCAGACTCTTTCACTGTTTCAATGCTCAGATCCAAGCAGCTGAACTACAAACAGAAACTCTGTAAACATCAACATGTTCCTTCTTTCTGCTTTCCTCTTAGCGTCGCCTCCTCTTCCTCTGATGCATGCTGGGAGTTTCCCACTTGGAGCGTAACCTCCTCAGGGGAATCATGACTTGAACTGACGTCAGGTCAGGTTCACTGAGGTCACTGAGGTCACTCAGTCTGGTTCTATAATATAATGTTATTTAATATAATAATACTGAAAAAATAAACTGCTACAGCTACAGTTTAAAAAAAAACTGTGTGTGTCAGATGTTCAGGTTACAGATTATAATCTGAGAGGATTTTACATGTCAACAGGAGAAATAGGAGAATGAACAAGAGAATCAAGCTGGGCTGTGATTGGTCCGTTTCCAGCTTTGATGTCATTGTAAACTGATAAAAACCTGTGAATGTCTCGTCCTCTGTTTTCTCTATTTCATCAGTGAAAAGAGATCATATCTGGCAGCTGATGAAACAAACTGCAGCTGCAGCTTTAAGTTTTCATGTTATTGGACGATGTGACATGAGACGTTCAGTGTCATCGTCACAGTTCCCTCATCAAACGTGTGTTTAGTCAATGAATTTAATTTACTTAAAATGTTTATTTCTTTTTTAAACAAGTAATTGATCTGATCCCAGTTTTTACTTCAGCAGGTATCAGCTGCAGAGGACTGAACCATCTGGAAACAGACGTCTGTGGAGATTCTCATTCATCCAGGTCATAGTATTGTGACATTGTTGAATCTAAGGCTAAATGAATGTTGTGGCTGAGCTGAACTTGGATGAAGGTGAAATGTCAGTGAATGTCCTCAAGAATCTACAACTGTCCAGTTAACTTAGATTCAACAACATTAGATCTGGAAACAGAGAGTCAGGGATGTCTTTAGTATCTTACCGTCCACACAGGCCGGTTGGGCTCGTGTTGTCCCAGCGATCTGTCCCTTCCTGCAGGCGCAGCGAGCCGTCTGCCGGGCGATGGTCCTCCTCGGCTGGCTGCTGTCCCGGTCCAGAGTGACGATCTCACACGTTCCTGCTGCCAGATGACCTGAGGGAATGACCAAGAAGGAAGTCAGGTTGTCATGACAATGACAAACAGGAAGGTCACAAACAGTGGTGGAAGTGAAGACTTCATCCTCAACAGCATCAGCATTAATGTCAACGTCATTGTCATTGATCATGTTACCTTGTGATCCTGTGACATGTTACATGTTTTTCAGAGCACGTTTAACAAGGTGTTGTTACCTACAATGTCAACTCAAAAACACAAACAGCTGTAAATTCTGACAGCGACAGCTAATCAGAGCTAAACGTCTGAAGGAGGAGGAGGAGGAGTTTATAATGGTGTATGATACAAAGTGTGGACTTGACAGAAACGTAACAGAAAAAGAGAAAAGTCAGGTCAGCAGCAGAACTAACAGGTAAGATCTGAACATCTGGATCTGTTACTGGATTCCAGCTGTTGTTGTGGTTGTGGCAGGTGGCACAGCTGGCTGTCAGGTAGGAGGACTCCCATTGGTTGTTCAGGATGAATTCTTACAGAAACTGAGAATGAACTCACATGAGTAACAGGAGAATCTGAACCATGAACCACCGTGCGTCACAGCAGAAGATCATCTGACATGAACGTCTGTACCAACCAAGTTGTTAGACTGATCAAACTGTATCTGAGATTGTGGGCAGAATAAGCTGTACGATCTCTAATTTCTGAGATTTCATAATACATAATACTAATAATACTAATAAATAATAATAATACATTATACAATTTCATAATACATCTGTACACAGGCAGGAAGGAGTCACAAGAAGCTGTAAACTACAGTTTCAGATTGCAATTGTTGTACACTACTGTTGTACGCTGGTATGTTTTACCTACATAAAAACATCCATTATTACCGACAAGCAACAAACAGGAAACTAGAATTCCTGTCTCTCTGAAACTTGACACTGACCTTTGACCTCTAGGCTATGAAATGACACACTTCATTTTATCCCGCCTTGTCTTTATCAGTGAGACATCTCGAGTTAAGGTCACAAACATGTCTCATGACCTCTGACCAATAAAATGTGGTTTATATTAATTAAACTTAGTTTATCTCTAAAACCAAGTTTCAGGAAACACAAGGTTCATGGGATGAATGAACCGAAACTGAAAGACGTGGTGGATTAAAGTAAATGTCTGGTCAAAAGTGAGAAACTTTGATTCAGTTACATGTTGGAGGAGATGATCATGATGGAAACACCAACACTTCCTTTTGTGTTTCAGCTAAAAGTCATTTGGATTTTTACATCAAAGTGTTGGTGCAGATTGGAGCTGAAATGAAGCTTCACTGGTTGTGTAACTGCTGCGGACGACAGAAGATAAAACATTCGGAAAACACACTGTCGTTTTGACCATAATTTCCATGTCACATACACATGATACTGCTGTGTCAGAATCACATGTTGACACGTTGTTGATCTGTAGAAAACAGTCACATTTTTCATGTTGCTCTCTGTATTTTATTTTAATTCCATTTGATTGTAAAAGGATTCTGCAGTAAAATAAATAAGTTTTTAAAAAATAAGTTTATTCTCATATTCTATTAAATTTACATGTGACTTAATACAGTTTGTATTATTTTTTTACCTCTAACTGTTTTTACACAGATCTGAAAGACACATAAATATGTATAAATAATGTGCACAAATATTTTGTAGGCCTACAATATATATTATAAATGATAACATAAATATAATTAATATAATAAATACAGAATTAAACGGATTTTAGTTCTGAGAATTTAAACTCAAATCTGCTGCTTTTTATCCTCAGATAAAATCTGTTCCTGACATTTAGCCTAAGAGAAAAAATGAAATTTTAAATAAAATCAAATCCGCAAATGAATATTTAATGAAAACCACATCATTGACTGATGAGAAGAGCGGTGTGTGTGTGTGTGTGTGTGTGTGTGTGCGTGTGTGTGTGTGTGTGTGTCAACAGGTCACGCGCTGTAAAACCACAATTTGCTCTGACGGTGGTTTAAAATCCACACGTGCGCGCTCGTGCACATTTTGCGCACCTGTCATCGCGTGCAGCAGCAGAGAAGAAAAGATGAGGTATCATCATCCTCTCACTCCGCTCTCTCTCTCATTTACACACACACACACACACACACACACACACACACACATGCACTTGTCATACCGTCTCTCAGCAGGGGGCCGTACAACAGCAGCAGGACGCAGACCGCAGCGGCGCTCAGGGCGCAGAACGGCCGGAGTAGCATGATGGAGCCCGAGCACCGGGCACGGGGCACCGGACCCCCGGATGTCCAACTGAATCCAAACTGTAACAGTCCACAGGCTCGAGATTCCTCACGACGCCGCGTCCGTCCCGACCCGGTCCACCGAGGGACGGAGGCGGGAGACAGCAAACATGTCCCAGAGGAGACACCACAGACCAGGACGAGGAGACAGACCCACTGGGGTCTGTCTCCTGGGGTCTGACAGACCTACTGGAGGAGGAGGAGGAGGAGGAGTGTCAGTAAACCCGTAGGCGACCGTTAGATGATGAAGGAGGTGATGAAGAGCCTCTGGTGAAAAGTTTCACAGCTCTCTGCGCCGCGGCTCCACCGGGACTCTGTTCAGCCGTGGAAACCTCCTCTGACCTGGGAACAACCGACACCGGACCCCGCTGGAACCGCTCAGCAGGCATCATGAACCCCACAGCTGGACTGGTCCTCCGGTGATGAGGACGAGGAGGATGTGGCTGCTGCCTCTCAGTCTGAGGGTCCACTGCGATCTGCCGCTGCACCCCTCTCTCTCTCTCTCTCTCTCTCTCTCTCTCTCACACACACACACACACACACACACTCTTTCATTCTCCATCACGGACTGACGTCACACCGGTTTGGAGAACGTGCGTCTGGTGTACAGACGGGAGCTTTTCAGGTGTTATCATTAGTAAAAACAGGATGTGTCACACAACGTGATTTTCATAACAACAACAACACAAGGGTTCAGACACAGGACTCAGACTGAGCTGAGTGAGACTGAGGATGAATGATCACAGACACTGACAACTTTATTTATCCCTGAAGAGCAGTTCAATGTCTAGTGCTGATCATAGAACCAGAGGGAAGAAAGAACAATGACTACATGTGTATAAAACAATAAAAGAACAAGAAACATAGATAAAGGTAACTACAAACAAATAGAAAAACATAAGGTTAAGTGATCATAGCAAAGTGTTCAATGTGCTGCACATGTTCAGTTATATTCAGTGAATGAACCTGTTGCAGTAAAATGTAACCAACTTATGTTGGTTGACTCAGAGTCAATTCTGTTGTTCAAACTGCTGAAGCAGCAGATGAATGAAGTGAGCATCTCTCAGAGACACACTGTCAAACTGGTACATTGTGCACATGATTGACTAAATCTTCAACCAGCGGATCCTCTGCTGGCATCTCTGTGTCTGTTTTATTGTCTACTGTTTATATCAAAGTTCATGTTTGGGTCAAACACCTCCACTATGTGGATGTAACTGTTGTGGGGTCAGTCTTATAGAGTTCCTACAATCAATCAACCCTGGTTTCAGACACACTGACATCAAAGAAATGATCATCACATGGCTTAACAAAGGCAGGAGGAGCAGAGCTGCAGTCTGATTGTGAACTCTGACCAGAAAATTGCAGCTCTGTGACAAGCATCAACAGCAGCTGTGTAAAAACACAACCAAGATTTTAGACAAGTTACTATAAACGAAATGTTGCTGTTTCCTGTCAGTTTAAACAGTGTGTTCCCTGAACTCTGTGATTACGATCTGTCTCTGCTGCTGCACTTTCTGCTCTAATTACTGTTATTTATATGTTTACATGAATTATTCAGAGTTCCTATAGAAACTGGAGGCAGATAAACATGATGCCTCCATATGGTTCAATATCATGTTTCCTTCACAGTTTCAAACTGTTTCAAAAGATAAAAACATATTTGTATTTTTGTGCATCTGCTTTATTTTAACAATCAAAGGACAGGAGAGATAAGACACTGGTTGATAATCACGATGACACTGCAGCTTCCTGTAGATTATTCTGTTAAATATTCATCAGCGGCTGGTTGTGGTCTACAGGCTGTGACAACAAGAACAACTATAATCCTGCAGCATAGTGTGTAGACTGGAACATGCAGCAGCTGCTGTCGGTGTGATGGAGATGTCTGATGCTGACAGTGTCTCCGTCTCTGGTCTCTCAGTGATGGACGTTTGTCTTCTCAGGCTGCAGGTTAATCAAACCTCTCCACAGACTGTCCATCCGTCAGGACTCCATCACCCCGTCGGCATCTTACTCTGCTCTGTCTCCGTCAGGTCGTCCTCCCTGGGCCTGCGGCAACGGCGTTGATTATTGGCCGTGTTTTCCTGCCATCGATTATCTTTCCATGGAGCCGTCAGTCAGCGAGACGAGCCCGGGCAGTGAGAGCAACACAAACACTGTCAAGACTCATCTGACGACTGAGGCAGCAGGAAATGAAAACTGTCCGTCTGAGAGGAAGACGAGGAGATGAAGACAGATCAGGTCCGAGATCAACACCTGACAAAAAAACTGTGACCATGAGCTTCACACCATCAGCAGAATATCACTGACTGTCCGAGGATACAGGACCAGGACCAGGACCAGGACCAGGAGACGATGCAAATTTATTTTGAGAGGAGGGAAAACAAAACCACGGTTTCATTCTGAAGAAACTGAGTCAATGTGATTGAAACCAGCTCTAACCTGCTGTTCTTGGCAGCTTCATCTACATCTGCTTCAGGTCTGAACATGGAAACACGACACACGAAACACAGCTGAACTCTCAGCTGAACGTTTAATAACCAGTAAATGTTTTGATATGTGACATCTCCGTTTCCTGCTTCACTGAGCAAACTGAACATTTCCACTTCTGCTTGAAGTGAAGCTGAGCCGTTGATTTTTTTTTTTTAAATGCAGCGTCTTAAAGACGAGTAGAGTGAAGTGACAGAGACCGTCTCTGTGTTTGTGGACAGGAGCAGAGCTGAAAGACGTTTAATGTTCCATAAAAAGAGAATCAGTGGCCTCAGGTCAGAGTGAGAACATTTTCATCTCAAACTCAAATTTACTTGCTGTTCTCAGCAGTGACACAAAATGCAGAGCTGCTCAGGGCTACACAAGCGATATCTGAGAGTCTGCAAGATCCACTGCAGCACAGCATAGAACATAAATATAACATAGCAAACATTAGGATTCAGTGATCAGGAGAAAGAAGGAAACATTTATTTCTGAGCAAATGATTGATATACCGACATGAGGGCAAGACAAACAAATAAGAATGTAACAAGATGATAGATCAAAAGATCCTGGTCAGATCAGATCAGAATGTATTTTCAATTTTTGTAGTCACAGTCTTTCAGGTCAATTCATCACTTTGAATTCAGACAAGATCAGACTGAACTAACGAACCAACAAACCAACAAACTAACGAACTAACGAACTAACAAACTAACGAGCTAACGAATGAACTAACTACAAAAGTCAGTGTCTACATCTACAGTCTTTGTAGTCTCTAGTCTACCTGGACAGACCATTGAGCCGGGAATCAAACCATCAACCCCTGACCCACAGACGACCTCTTCTATCTGCTCAATGTAACAACAACAGAGCCAGAAACTGGACTCACTGGATTCAAACTGGACTCACACAACATCACATGCAGGTGTAAATGTTTGTGCTGATGTGTTGACATGTTGTCTGCTGCGTCACACAGGCCCAAGACGAACAAAACAGCTTCACACTACGACCGCCATGCTTCATTTACTTGAAAACTAGAGAAAGTTACTTTAAGCCTTGTTAGCATTAGCCTACTCTACCAGCTGATACACTCAGACAAACATCTTTTTATGTCTCATAAAACATCATAAGATCAGCTACAGCTGTTTTTTATTTTAATTTCCAGTTCATTCCAGAGGATGATGTTGTTAACGCACATCAGTGTTGTTTTCTGATACAACTACGGTGGCCTGTTGGAGTCTCAAAGCTCCGCTGGCTCATCGTGTTAACGTGTGATGACTTGCTGCCATCTATTGGCCAGGTGTCATTACTACAACAACAGACCGACAGGTTTATTGTTTGTTGTTGTTTTTCCGACGATTAATGGGTGAAGTGAATGTTGTGTGTGTATTCTGACACCGTGTCTTCATGATGAAAACTGAGACCGTGTTAATTAATGTAAACGTTAATGCTTTGATTCATATGTGTCTGATGTGCCTGCACTCAGGTGGTGATGACACTGGTTGTTGTGGACAACAGCTGACGTTATGTTACATATTCCCTGGACACAGCTCAGTGTTTTTAAGTTTTAACTTTCACTTTGTCAGCTTTTGTTGAACTGAGCTGAGAAAAGGCTCCTCCCACTTCCTCCTGACCCCGCCCCCTGCTGTGTTCCTTCCTGTGCCTCTAATTGCCACATTATTCAGCCGCCGCCTCTAAAGGCTGGAGCTGGATTTATGGTGCAGCTTTAAGTCAGAGCAGCACATTAGATCGAGTGTGTGCGGAGGTATTACACAGAGTTTACTGCAGAAGGAGGGGGCATACATCTCACACACACACACACACACACACACACACATTCAGTAATACACACAGAAAAGGCAGCTCAGTGTAGTAAAGCTGTGAAACATCAGGCCTCATGTTCACAATAATAAACTCTGTTTGTCTTTGTGGACTAAAAGAGAAGTGATTAGACAGACAGACAGTAATGAACAGACAAGTTGAATAGAACAACTAACACTGATAAATAAAGAAAGCATTTCAGTGTTTCTTTGAGCTCAGAACACTCAGTCATGACTGTAAATGACTGACTCTCCTTCTGCAGCAGAATTAGTTTTAACTTTTTAATTTGCAGGAGTAGCCACTGCACTAAAAAGTTGGTGTCTTCATTTAGGAATAAAAAATAAAGCTCATTTGTAACCGAACTCTGAATTAATTTGTGTAATGAGCTGCTGCTTCTGTGCTGAAGAAATATGAAGCTGCAGCAGAATGAAATTAAAGTGAACCACGCTCAACAAGCCACTGTGAGCGGACGACATGTGGACACAGTCTGATCACTTTCAACCGCCACGACCAACAGGATTCATTTTACATTGTCTTCTTCAAGTCAACTTCAAACAAAAGCACTGAGAAAGACCTGAGCTGAAATTTGCTGAGACACAAATATTAAGGTCAAGTTTAGCTGAGCTGAGCTTTAGCGGAGCTGAAACAAGTCGACACACACAGTTGTGTCCTGTGTCACCACTGCCTCAGTGCCGACAAAAAAAAAAACCCAAACACATCCTGTCTTGGTTTTCCTGATGCATCCTTGTTGGGGACACGTCAGGTGGCTCAGGTCTCTGCCAGCAAGGAATCAGATCATGATGTGCCACATAATCAGCAAATCCAGTCTACTCATATTACCAACATCAATAATCTGCATATCGTGTTGAGAAGCTAAAGCTGACAAATGTATTTAATTAAAAAAATCAAAATCAATTTTGAACCCACAACTTGGTTGTGCCGAAGCACCAGTTCAACGAGCCGAGCAACAGTCATCAACAACACAATGTGAGAAACCTCTGGTCTCACTTTGCTCTGTGTGTGAACACGCCACCTTTGACTTACAAAGTCAACTAAGTCAAGTCACTAAAATAATTTAAACTAAGTAGCTGTCCAACTTTACTTCAGCCCAAAATGGGAGGATAAGAATAAGAAAATTTATTTATTCTATAATGGACCGATCTGTTCAGGACCGAGGACAGAGACATTTCCATGTGTTAAATGAAAGAAGCAGCATCATGAAATTTTGTCAGGTTCACTTTCAGAGGAATCGAGAAAACCAGAGAAGGAGGTGCAGGGAGGTGATGAAAACTGACAGTGGGTTGATTGGCAGCAGATTTCTTGACCTTTGAACTGTGAAAACTTCACATCAACGTTGAGTGAAACTCCAGGAATGTGTGGAATGTGGACGATGTCAGAGCAACAGATTCAGATTCACCTTCTGACCTCTGAAACATTAACCTGATTTATGATGTCATGATCTGTGCAGCAGCGTCTTCTTCTGCCCTTAGGTCAGAGGTCACAGCAGCTACAGT
The DNA here is from genome assembly GCA_016801845.1 of Polydactylus sextarius. NCBI lineage: Eukaryota > Metazoa > Chordata > Actinopteri > Polynemidae > Polydactylus > Polydactylus sextarius. The sequence continues at coordinate 13,072,227 of CM028921.1, read as the reverse complement.
GCTGTGAAGGATTACATGTGCATCCTGGACCGAAACCGGGACCAGGACCAGGATCAGTACCAGGACAAAGCCTCTGACCTTTTGACCTCTAACACAAACCAACAGTTTTTCTGCTCTCTGACCTGAAAATTGTTACAGAGCTCTTCACCACCTCTGAGGCCACCATTCGCCCGCAGAGAGCTCTCAGCACTGGTTGTAATTAGATCCTGCCCCACTATCCCCCCACAACCCCACATACCCCACATCTCCCCCCATTCTCTCTGCTGGAGGTGTCATCGTCGACACTCTAATAAGGCGAAGGCCATGAATGCCTCCAGCAAGTCATTATTCACAGTAATGACTTCCCTGCTCTGAACACACTCACAGGACAGACAGACACACACACACACACACACACACACACACACACACACACACAGCTGGACTGCAGTTTAAAGACCCAGGTCATCAGACACTAAAAACACAAAGTGAAAATAGTTCAGTTCTGCTGCTCAACAAGGAAACTCACAGTTTAACTGGGTTCACAGGTGTGTGTGTTAGTGTGTGTGTGTCTGCTGAAGGAAGAGGACATGGTTCACTGCATCATTATGTTATGTGTTGTATGTTTTTACATGTTTTATATATTTTTACTCCAGTGATGATGTCACCAGGTTTCAAATCATCTAAAACGGACTGGATCCAGAGTCCAGTGCTTCACACTTATATATATATATAATAGATATAATTCACATTTCAGTGACCGAAAGTGACTCCTGATGTCCTGATGCGAGCACAGAGCAGGAACTCACCACAGCTTCACCAGGACATGTAGACAGGAAGACGACGTGTTGTGATGAAACACTACTGGCTGCACATTGGACAGTTTGGACAGTCTGGACTGAGTCAGCAGCAAAGTCTCTTGTCTAATAGATTCAAGACCATTTAGGGACATTGATCTCAGATAATCTAGGACACACTGAGCAGCTATAGACAGTCTAGGAGTGGATTGTCCCCCAGAGACAGAGTCAGCTGTGTTTTTACAACGATCATATCTGAAGCAATCGATAAACCACAGTTAATCAGACAAACTGATACAACTGATCAGCTCCTCAAACATTAACCCCTGACCTCTGAACAGTCAAATCACAGACAGACAGCATGAACTGAAGGAAGTCTGGATCCATCCACGGGCCATTCAAAGTGTCAAAGGTCAAAGGTCAAGTGCTGTAAATGAAAAGGAAGTCAGGCAGCTTATAATCAAAGGACAGAATCTGGAGGAGGAGATGTGGTCATCAGGAGACAAACAACAACAAAGATCGCTGAGAAGAACAACATCTGTGTGTTTCCTCCTCCTCTGTTCCTCTGTGCATCAGTGTTTCTGGTTGGCACGTGTGTGTGTGTGTGTGTGTGTGTGAAGGGTCAGATGGTGTCGCTCAGTCGCTGTCGAGGAAACGAGACGACAGCCAATTAAAGACGACAGGTGGAGATAACGAGCAGTTAAAACTCATACATCGTCCTGACGAGGAAGGACACCGAGGAGCAGAAGAGGAAGAGGAAGGTCCTTCATCTTCCTCTAAAGGCAGTGATCGGTTTTATTTACCACCGGGAAACATCTGGAGAAAACATACTTCATTTCAGATACTGGGATTTTTCTGGGGGACAGAAAATGAAAAAGAATGAAAAAAATATATTAATTTCACAGACTGTATCAGATGACCTGAGATGACCTCAGAGTCCAGATCCTGCTGTAATCTGCTCTCTCTCTGAATGTTTTATCTCCTGATGCTGCAGATGTTGCTCTGAATGCCTCATTGTTCCTCTCACCATTGTCGTGACGACGACCTGCTGCCAGGGTGATGTGACCTTGTTACGGGCTCCTGTATGAAGACATTAATGAAGGAGACAGAGAGAGACAAGGTGTGTTTCATAATCAGTGAGTGTTAAAGTGTGTCTGTGATCTATTTCTCTCTGGTATCTGTGCAGGGACGATCAGCCTCAGTCAATGTTTCTCTCATCGTCTTCTTGGCAAATTAATATAATTGATGTAGTGAGCGAGAGCAGTAAAAGACCATTAGCTGTGAAAATGTAACACTTCAGAAGGCAAAGGAAGCAGTGATGAGTTTAATATGAACATCAGGAGCTGTAGATTCTGATCCTGACTGAAACAAGCTTGACTGACGACAGAAACGGAAAGTGAGAGATGTGACCTGTAAGGATTTATTACTCTTCACTTTCTCTCTGAGAGTAAGCTGCAGACGTGAGAATCAGTGAGTTCACACAATGATGACTAATGACACTTCCTCTGGCCAATCAGAATTCACTGTCAGCTGTCAATCATGACAACTCAGTCTGTTTTTAGAACATCAAATATTTGGTTAAAACTAAAATGATCAGAAACATAAAGACTGAACAAGCACCAGTGCTATAAGAGCGACCTAAATTGACAGAAACATGTATTTGACTTGGACTTTCATGTTTTACTTTGAACCATGTCTTACTTGCTAATAAGGAGGGGGCGGGGCTTATGATCTGTACTGCAGTCAGCCACCAGGGGGCCATTTTATCAGCACTGCAGCACAGTTTAGATGTAGTTTTCAGTCTCAATACAATGACGGATAAAAATGTCTGTTTCCTTCAATGTTTCTGTCTGGTTTTTTTTTTTCAACATATTTTTGTCTTTTGTCTTTGTATCTGGATTTATTTTTTTTATTGTTGATTCTTTACTGATTGGTCTGATCAGGTAGGTCTAAAGTGATCAATGTATCAAAGGACAGCAAATATCTGTAGAAACATATAAACCTGACCCACATATTGACTGTGACCTTTCCTGGGATCCTCCCCCAGGACAAACTCTAGTCCCTCTTTTTTAATTCAAAGTCATTTTGTCTTTGTGCTCATTCTGTCTCTGTTAAATCTCAGCACAGCCGTCTTGTTTCTCCATTCAAGCTTTGACACAACAAACCTGCAGAGACACTGGTTCCCATCTCTGCCTTCACATCAACAATCATATTTAATATTCTGCTCACTCACCATCATCTCTTCACTTCTCTTTTTTTTTCTGTGTAATTAATCATGTCGTCTTTTATCATTTATCACGTTGATGAAACAGCAGCAGCTCAGCTTTGATCTACCAATTTTCCCAAGCCGACTCAACTAACAGCCACAGCCAAACTTCTAAATTATTGATCAGCACTTCCTCCGTCAGGAGTGGTGGTTTCCTTTCTGGTTTCAGATCGATCAGTTCAGATGCTTCACCTCTGAAGGTCACAGCAGGTTCTGAGTATTTCAGATCAGGCACATGCAGAAGAGGGCTTGCTTTAAGGGCCCTTGCTCCAAAGCCCCTTTGAGAGGGTCTGCCTCAAAGTATAAACAGTATGAACTTGAACATTTCCCAACAATGTTTCAATTCATATTTTGTGAGATAATAATGTGTGTAAAGTAAAATACCTCACTGCTGCAGGGTATTTTGTATGTGTGGTGTACCATCAGTGACAGCTATCGACCTGAATTTTCACTTGTATGCACCGTGTACAAGATGCACTGGCGGCAGTGATGGAAGAGACGTTGAAGAGCATGGTTAAGTCACTTTACTTGATACTGTGTGCCATCCAAACCATTCAGGAGATGTTGGAAAATAAACTGTTGTATCTTTTTTCATAGTGTATATGTTTGCAGTGTCTTTATAACAAATATAATTTTGAAATGACCAACTAACCACGTTCCATTCCATCCAGGTTGCTGTAATTCAACATATTTAGGTGTTAATAAAGTTGGTATGTAATGTTCCTTGTGCCCCTGTTAGAAATTTGAGCCCCTGCCCCTCTAAAGGTCTCAGATCAGCTGGAAGAGTCTCCTCTGATTCTGAACCTCGTCTACAAAATGTGACAGAATAACTATTACAGAAAAAGTTAAACTGAGGTAACATTTGGTTTTAATGGTGTTGAATCTTTCTTGAGGGTGGGATCAGAGAGATGATGAAGGGCGCTGGTTTGTTAAGATATCACATTGACACTGTGGATGACATGGGGTGTAGGGTCATCAGCACTCAGATCAGCTGGAAGTGAGGGGACAGCGAAGCTTTGCACGTCAGCGTGATTTGATTGACAGGTTGTTGTAAAAAATAGTGGCAGTATTTGGTCGTTTGTAGACGTCGTCATCATCTGCCGCTGAGCTAAACCTTCTCCTGCTGAAAGGTTAACGTCTGCAGCGAATCACACACTTCCTGCCAGCAGGTCATCGGCCGTCATCACGCTGGCAGCCAGGCAGGGAGCACCACCTCCACGCCACCACAGTTTGAGACCTCAGCACGGACAAACCAGTCAAACTCATTTCACTTCAGGCAAAGTCAGGACCAGAGGACGTGGAGGAGAGGACGCCACGACAACACCTGCTGTAATCTGACTGCAACAAAGGCTGCTGGGAAAAAAACGGGCCTGATTGTCCCTCAGTGACTGAAAATGACCATTATTGCATGTTCATTAATCACATGTTGATCCTGAACCCGCAATGAGGCTGAACCAGATTTAACAGGAAACCTGTAACCTGAAATCTTCAAGTGATGGCGTCATTCAGAACCAGTTTGTGCTGCACTGATCAGGAAGTGGAGCAACTGTATCACTGTCTCACATCAATATGTCTCAGCCCATTTTTATATCAAATAGCTGATTAAAACTAAAACTGATCAGAAAATCTACCAGGAGATGATCCAGATGTTTAGGCCTAATTTTTAGGAGCTGTCTTTAGAAAAGATCTGTGGTTCTAACCTCTTCAATGTAGAGGAGATGTTACCACAGGAATATTCTATTCCAAGAGTTTTTTCATCCGCAGGTGACAGAAAAAACAGACCCATGAAAACACTGATCGTGACTTCGACACGTTCCACAGTAGAAATATAAAAAAAAAGTAATAAAACATTGTAGAATCTGTTTGGCTGTTTCCTCCATTGACAGTTTGCTGGATGAAGCGATCGGTCATGACAGCAGCTGCAGATATTTATGATGGTTGTCGGCCGGTCGGTAGCAGGAAACACATCACTTTTATGGAGGAGAGGGCATTAATACGACTGTTATTGTGGGATTTATGGGTCCATCTTGCAGTTTTTGTGCAGCAGGTAATAAAACTCACTGTGCTGCAACAACCTGCGTACGATGTTTAACAGCCGACTGTAAAAGCCTGGACATGTTTGGACACTTTGTTTCAGTCGTCTGTCTTATGAAGATGAAAAAACATCAACTCATCTTTTGGACTTTAAATTGTTGTTATAGAACAGAGACTGAGACTCTGTCACTCTGCTCATGATTCAACACAACAGCAGCTCAAACCCTAAATCTGGAGTTCAACAAGATCCAATACGGAAAACATAATGTGTGATACTTTGTCATTAATCCTGTCAGACCCATAGAACCCTGTTGATCTGAGGTAAATCTCTAGGGACACATCTACAGCTGGGACCTGATCGTGACATCATCCATAGTAAACAATCGCTGATCAAACTGGTCATACTTCATCATCTGCTCTGTTTTCATGACATCTGACAAACCTGTCATCTGAGACTGAGACAGAACTGATGCTGCAGGAACAGATGCTACAGACTACGGGTCTACAGGCAGACTCAGAGTAGACTGAGTTTATACCAGATTAAACTCAGTCCAGTGTGACCCCTGAGGGGATTATGACAGGCGGTGGCAGGAGGTTGATGTAGCACACGAAAATCTGGTGTGAGCAATTGGTTTTCTTTGAATTAATTCAGATTGTTCACTTTTGTCTCCAACTCTTATTCTGGAGAGTCAGGAGATGAGATGGTGGTTGGATCAACAGCAGCAGTGAACAGATGAAGGACCTGGTGTCAGTGACGCCTCCTCCGCCTGTTAAAGTTAAAAATAAGTTAAAGTCAGATTCAATAAATCGTTGTGAACAAACTGAAGTTTTTCACGGTTTTGACGAGCAATAGCCTTGATGATGAAGTTGGGAGTGTGTTATTGCAGGTGGAGGACGCGGCGACTCCAGGCAGGTCGCGTGTCAACAGCCCTCTGATAGAAATGTCAACATCGTCGCAGTGTTTGCTCCACTGTCAATCTCCATTTGGACATCATGTCACCGCCTCACCACTGCTGTCCATCACGCCGGCCAGGGACATTATTGTTGGTGGAGAAACATCGTCCTGATGACAGACGACTAGAGAGGAGAAAGAAATAACACTGAGACTGTGAGACACTTTACAACAACTATGGGGAAGTCTGAACTTTAACTGCAACACAAAACATCATCATCATCAACTTCACACACATATGAGCAAACATTAAAAAGTCAGAGCAAGAGTTTGATATACACACGTCAGAGGTTAACATGACCATAAAACACAGGGTGACCACATCTGTCACCCAGGACCTAGCTGTTATACATTCATTGATTGTATTTGTATCAAATATCTTGTTTTTGTGTGTCTGTTTTAAAAAGCACATTGTTTTCACTTTATCAGCGTCTCGTCTCCTTCAACAAGGTCAACCCCCAAAAACTTGCTGCCGTCATCGTCATTAACAAACTGCTTAGTTTTTTTTTTTTTTTTTTTTTTTTAAACCACGTCTGCATAAAGATGTGTCAGAACTCAGATCAGGTGGTGTGTGTGTGTGTGTGTGTGTGTGTGTGTGTGTGTGTGTGTTTGTATAAAAATAACACACAGAGAGAGAAACACACAGCGACTGTCAGCAGTTAATAAATAAAGGAAAAAAGCGGAGCAGCTCATTAATATCAGTAGGGGTGAAGTAAACAGCCTAGAGGAGAAAGATGACCCATGCTACAACATACACATACACACACACACACACAAATATCAAAAGACAACTGTCAAAGCAAAACTGTATATAACGATGGCCATAGTCATATGTTAGGGGCCCATTGTCATATCCTTCCATGGGATCCTTCCCAGAATTCCTGGCAGCACCGCTGCAGCCTAGTAAGTGTGGAAGTACACGCCATCCCTGCAAAAAAATAAAAATAAAAAACATTTCTAACAATTCATATTATGTGTGACATGTTATGTCACGCTGTTCATAAGTCATTAGTCCTTGAACGACCGAGTGAAATAATAAATGTATGAATAGTTGAACTATTATGAATGTCAATAATAGCGGCGCGATCAAAAGCAAAACATGAACAACCGCAAACAAGCAATTTATTAACAATGTATGTTTGTGTTCGTGGTTAAATTTACATCAACAACAAATAAATAAAGTACTTAATAATGTCAAGGATCAGTGCAGCCTTGAAAATCCTACAATTCAAGGACTCAGTCTTTGGTTAAATATTGAAGTATCCTTGACATTGGAACAGTGCTTGGTGAGACTCGATGACGTGGCGTCCTTAAAAAAGCATCCTTTAATGATGCTTCTTTGAATCTGAGAAACGTCCATCATGTCATCAGGAAGTGGAGCCATGGTATCAAAGTGACGCCCACAAACCTGCCCTGACCAATCAGGAGTCAGTTCATTTTCTGGGAAACATGAGCATCAGTACAAACATCTACAATCACCTATTATACGAGTTGAGGTTGTAGCAGCTTGGAGGTGAATAAGAGAGACACAGCAACTAAACGTTTCATTACAGAGTGACTCAGTGAAAACACCAACATCCAACTTGAAGCTTTATCACAGCAAAGCAAACTATATATATAGAGGTGCTCAGTGCTTCTGACAGTTTCACCTATGATACAAAGGGTTCAAATCACCTGAAAGTCAAACGGTGACAGAGCAGGTTACACACACAACACAACACACTAAATCACACATCAAACATTCACACAATGAACAAAACGTTTAAAGACCAGGATCAGGATGAAGAGGAGCAGGTGAATGAGGCACAGCTGGAGGACCATCAGGGCAATGAGGTGGTGAGGGGGCGGAGCCACAAACATCTACAAAAACCACCTACTGCACATGAGAGTGTGTTTGAAATACCACCAACACAATGTGGGGAATCAATTTGTTTTCTCTAATGTGTGCAGCAGCAGCTGCTCAGGACTTGAACAGTCCAGATCAAGTCCAGCAGCCAGGTAAACCACCACCTGACCTGAAAACCAAGTGTACTTAACTGAATAAGTTAAGAGTTAAAAATGTTTGTCAAATTTTTCAGCTTCTCAGCTAAAACTAAACCTGTACTGGAGTATTTGCACTGATCTTTTACACTGGTGTACTATTTTTCTTAATTAATTTAGAAAATGGAGCTGCAATTTGTGTTTTTTCAGCAAACACACACACACACACACAGACCTGATCAATAGAAATCCACAGTTCTGATATGTTAGATTATTTTCTTTTTCTGCTTTACTTAGTGATCACATTTATATTTTTGTTGATCTATTGTTTTAGAAGAATTTCATTATATTTTTCAGATTCAGGCCCCCCAGATGTCCAACAGGAGAAGCAGTCTTTCCGTGAGCCATTGTCTTGGAAGTTTCCGGACCCTCCAGCTGAGGAGGAGCCTCGCTTCCTTCCGAATTTTGAACTGAAGACTCCAACGGCAGCTGCCAGTGTCAGCGCTGTCTGTGGGCACAACTCCATCCGGGTGGAGGCCAAGAAAGACCTGCTGGGGATCGGCAAACCTGTACTGCCTGCTGACGTCACGCTGGGAGGGTGTCCTGCCACTGGGGAGGACCCTGAAGGCCAAGTCCTGATCTTTGAGTCAGAGCTGCATGGGTGTGGCAGCCAGCTGCTGGTGAGGACTGATGGGAAACAACTGGGGTTGTTGTTTGTCTTTGAAAACTGAAAAAGCATATCGTATATCTGCTGCTGTTGCTGCAGATCTCCAGACCACAGTAACATCTGTCTAGGTGCTAACTCCACATCTGTACTAACTGATGCACAAAAACAGGATAACAGCTGGAATCAGCTCAGATTTGAATTCATAAATTTGATTTCACTGACGATGATGATAACGGTTTGCAGTTGCTGTAACAAGGTTAAAAGTCTGAATCAGTAATGTGCCCAATTAACTGTTTCAGATGTTAAATGAGTCTTTCGTCTACGTCTTCATGCTGAGCTACACCCCAAGTCCTCTGAGTGACAGTCCCATTGTCCGTACCAGAGACGTCTCCGTCAGCATCCAGTGTCACTACCAGAGGTCAGAGGTCACAAAGCTGAGCCCATTTCGTTTTCTTCTGTCAGAAACATTTCCTGACATCTCTTTTCTGTAGTATGTCAGTGTTTAAAGAGTTTTTCTGTAAATATGTCAGAAAACACAATGTGAGCAGTGGTCAGCTAAAACCAAGTTGGACACCGTTCAGTGCCAACCAAGCCCCAGAGGAAAATCTCTACTTCTCTCTCAGGCTCATGACTGGTGGGTTTGTCTCTGTCCCTGTCCCTGACGCTTGTGATCTCATGTTTGTTAAGTCATCATTGGTTAGACTCAGTGTTTGACATTGCTACACAACGTTTGTCATTGATCTTTAAAGGTCTAAATGTCCCAACCCTCTGATGACCCATCTGTTCTTGTGTCTCTCAGACAACTGGCAGTTCCCTCGTTCATCTAACCAGTTTCTGCTGGGAGACATGATGAAGTTTGAAGTGTCAGTCAAACAGTTTCATCACGTTCCTCTCAGGGTGATGGTGGACAGCTGTGTGGCCACTATAGCCCCAAGCACAGACACTGTCCCTCGATACGTCTTCCTGGGAAACAACGGGTTGGTTCACTGTTCCATTCATCTGTAATTTTCTCTGTGTTGTGTTCACGTGCCTGTCTTATTGTGCTGTGCCGCGTTCAGGTGCCTGTTTGACAGCCAGCTGACGGGCTCCAGCTCACGGTTCTTGCCTCGGTCTCAGGATGACAGGCTGCAGTTTGAGTTGGAGGCATTCAGGTTCCAGCAGGATGATCGTGGCGTGGTGAGTTTTAAACACATTACATGTTTTCTAACTGATCTGAAATGAAATGACTGATTCACCCCGTCTCTTCAGCTCTACATCACCTGCAGCCTGAGAGCCACCCTCGCTACTGCAGCTGTTGATGCCACCAGCAAAGCCTGTTCCTTCTCCAATGGGTCAGACAGCACTGCAGCTCCCATCATCCCCTGCAACAAAAGCCTCATACTCAGTGCATTACATGAGATTTTTAACTGTTGTTTGGTGCTGAAACATGAAGTTTAATTGTTTCATTTCTTTTAATTTCATACTGTTGAACTCGTTTTAGTTTCTAATCAAAGTGGAGTTTAAATGTCAGAAATTAGGTGATGTGACATTTTCTCTGGTGAAATGTATCATGTCCTGTCTGACAGGTGGACAGAGGCCAGCGGCAGCCATGACGCCTGCTCCTGCTGCGACACCGACTGTGGGACAGGAAGTCAGAGTGGTCATCTGACCGCAGCAGGTGAGAGATGTTGTTTCTGAAAACTTGGTGGTGGTTGCTTTCATGCTGTAAACAAATGCATCATCAGCAGTAGACGAGGCCTGTGCTTGTTTTTTCAATTGTTTGGCTGCTTCTGAAGCTGTCGTCATAAACCAGGTTGATTCATCAGATGGTGCTCACATGATCCAACAGCTGACTGGATCAAAGACATTTCACTCGAAGAAACACAAGAAACAAGAAACTTTGCAGAAAAAAAAACATTCACATAATAGAATGTAATCTGCACAAAAGCACATGCAGATCTACATGATGGGTTTGTGTTTTGTCTGGATGTGACTGATCTTGACCTAACATTTATCCATCATTAATAAGGTCACTGAGTGGAAGTAGAAGAATCACATAAACTTGACCAAATAAAACCATGTGAACACTAATGTATCTTAAGAAAAATCAGTTTTTAAAATTAAGGATCAGGTTTTGTAAATAGTTTTTTTTTTTTTTTTTTTTTTACATCAACTCTTAATTCATGTTAAAGGTTTTTAAATATTACTGACAGTACATTTGTTGTGTTTCAGGTGCTCAGTGGGAACAGGAAACAGCTGTTGGACCAGTCACAGTGAAGGACCGACCTCTGCACTAAAAATAAACGATGATGAAAACTATGAGACTGGATGTGGTTTGTTGTGAAATAAGATGAAACTCTGAATAACAGGACGAGTTGAAGCTTAGCTTCACTGTGTTTTACTGTCAATTATCTGTAATCAATCCTGATGTGACTTTAGTTTGAGGACTTGAGTTTAGTTTACTCATATTTGTAATTTCTCCTACAAACTTCTTTCTGGTTAAATTTCATTGTACAAAGTAATTTTTAGAAATTAGAACATCAGGAGGGACGGTTTCCTTCAGTCCACACTGAGGTTTAATTTTTCTTCTGCTCAGATCGGAATGAGCTCTCTCGTGTTTGATGTCGGTAGCTAATTGTTGGCGCGCTAACACACTGAGTACAAATGGTGGAAATGTTTTACCATCTACCATCCCCACATCTCTCAGATCAGGTCTAGTTGCCCTGGATTCAGGTCATCAGACCTGGACAGATGCCTCCTCCGCCGTCCATTCTCCATGATAACACCTGAGTGGACTCGGCTGTAGAAGCTGTGTCGCCATGCATCATGGTGGACTGTTTTCTATATATAACCCTGACCTAACCCCCTCTCCCTCACCGTCCAGCCACCACAGTCAGTCGGAGGCAACAGCATCCATCACAGTGCCAGAGAGGAGCTTCCTGTCTGACTCATCCGTCTCTCTCAGGGGAGCACAGGACGACCTCAAACTAAGAGGTCACAGGGTCATACTCCACAACAAACTCTTCAAAATAAAAGTCTCTTGAGTTAGAACACACTGATGAAGGACAAATCATTTTATTATGAAATTAACTCAGTCACATCAGCTCTGCAACGACTCAAGGACCTGTGTCCTCAGTAAACGTCACATCACTTCAGCAGGCAGGAAGAAGAAAGCAACGTCCCCACAGATCAATAAAGTGTTTCTGATTCTGAATCTGTTCATCAGCACCAATCTACATCTGCAGTGTGTGAACTTAGAGAGAGAGGAGATGCAGTGAAGCTGAGGAACTGGCTGGAACTTCTCTCCCACATAAACACATTAAAATTCTAATTAAACTTGTATTTATTTATTTATATTTAACAAAACATCAGTCTCTCATTTAAATACCCCGAATCAATAAAATGCTGTTTTATACTTGAGGTGTTTTTGTGTGTGTGTGTGTTTATCCATCCATTTTCCACACTGCTTATCCTATCCCTGCTTACCCAGCTTCAGTTCAGATCCTGATGCAGGACACGGAGACACTGTCGTGTCTCACAGAGGACATGTCTCACATAGGTTAAATGAATCCAGTTTTAATGATCTGTTTCCAGCAGAACAACAGTTTCTCTTTTTGTGCTGAAAGTGATTTTCATATGAGCCTTCAGCTCTTCACCACCTGGTGCATCTTGAATTCATATCATTTCAATGACTCACTTCAGCGTTTTGAGCTGATCTCAGTGAATGAACATGCAGCGGTGTGTGCTGCAACAGCTCCCCCTGCTGGTCTGACTGAAGGCTCCTGGTTCGAGATGAAGTGGGACTCAACATACAGTATATACTGGTGAGAAAATCGTCCCTGTCCTGAAAACATCCTGGAAAATGTCTGAAAAACTGAAAGTGAAATGTTAGCGATGGTCACAACAAACTAATCAAACCAATTCATGCTCATAAAAGCATGAAAAACCATGTTGAGACGATTCACAGGCAAATGGATCAGTGAAAAACATCTGTGACATGACAAATCCTTTAAATACAACTCTCTGAAACACAGGAACAAAACGATTACAGTGGTTGTTGTTTGTTGTTTGTTTACGTTGTATAATTTAATTCCCTCTTTTGTTACAAACTGTAAACTCAGCAGATGTGTTTCTTTTACTCCTGGATATTTAATTTTATGTAACTGCTGAACGAGGACGTAGCGACGTCGTGACGTTATGCAACATAATTATGATGCATTCAGGTTAAATATTGGAAATCAGGGTATTTTCAATTTGACAATTAGTTGATTGTTCTGCGAGTTGACTAAGGTCGGATGGAAAACAGATGGTGTAAGTTTAAATAAAAAAACAACAACAACAACTTTTTGTTATTTTTGCCATAAAATTTATTTCCAATGATATTTAGGTCAATTATTTGGTCAACGTCTACAGTAGTTTACTTGGAGCTGAAAGAGTAACACAAATAAAATAAAATGTTGTTGAAATAATGTACAGAATTTAAATAATATTATTGACTTTTTTTCACACTCGTTTTTGTTGTTGTGAAGTTTTAGTTATCTCAAACCAAACGGTTTAAATTACAGTAGAACATTGAAATGGGTGAACGACGAGAATGTTTAGAATTAATCCGAGGTTTCTGAATCCAGTGAACGCACCTCGTGGCTCCTCCTACATCCGGTGAAAACCGCTATCTGTCAGAGAAAATATCCCGACCTGAGGGATCCGCTACACGGACACTTTTTTCTGGAAACAGCGGCTTCAGTAGCGTTAATCCTCGCGGTTCGGAGCTGGACTCTCGGAGAGAACATGCCCAGGCAGAGGTAACCGTCCCCGTCCTGCTGCTGCCTCCTCAGCCGGCTGAAGGACGCGGGAGGACGGAAAGGCGCAGATGGAGAAGCCGGGGAGGCTGCTGCTGCTGTCCGAGCTTCGCGTTAGAAACTCGGCGTACGACGTGAGTCTGAGCCGCTGCTTGCTCACCTGGAAGAGACGGAGCTCCAGCCCCGTGTACCACCCGTTCAGACCCAGTAAGATCCGGACCACAGTCTCCCTGTCCCGGTTTATGTCCTCTTCCTGTCTGTCTGTTTGTTTGTCTGTCCTCTGTTTGTCCGACGGCCTTAAACGCACCGCGACATCCTGTGAGACAAAGACGAAATGTTTACATCATAAAACAAGACAAACCGAGAGACAGAGACACAAAAACAGCACAACAACAACACGCAGTCAGTTCACGGTGTGTGACGTCACAGAACAACACAGACTAATGTCAGATTAAAAGCTCCGGTCACTTCCTGTTAAACTCTAAATTTGACTGACTTGATCAGTGTCATCGTCATCATCACTGTGTATGACCCATCATCATCTCCTCCCAGATTTTATATCCTCTTCTAAAAATCTTGTAGTAAATGTCAGTGTTTCCAGTCTCTATGTTGTATGTATGTGGAACAACTGACGTCCTCTGATCCAACATCACAGATCTGACTCTGTCTCAGTATTTGATTACTGAGTTGCTTCTGTGCGACCCTGACCTTTGACTTTTGTCCGAGACCCTCCCACCACAGTCTCCTAAAATCCTGTGGGAAACACTGGACTCATTTCCATGTTTCAGTGGACAGAACGACAGGACGCTGCTGCTGTCCTTGTCACCCAGTAACGGTCAGAGGTCAGAGAGGACGATCAAACAGTAGTAGAGGTTTTAAAGGAAGATGAAAGTGCTGGTTTTCTATAGGAAGCTCTGTCAGTGAATGTCCACTTCAGTGGACACCAGTCCCCTAGTGTCTTCACACCGTTCATGAATTCCCACGGCAACAATTGTGTAAACTTTTTCGCAGGAGTTTGTCACTAATCTGTGGATTTAAGTGACTCAGAGTGTGTTTTTTCCTGCGGGTGTTTGTTATGTGTGGGATTAAACACAGATCAGAGCAAACAGCAGGAGAACACGCATGTTTGTACACGGAGGTAAAACCGTCCAGGTTGTGACGAGCCTCAGGCCGTGTGATGGTTCACTGTGACCTGCCACTCAGCTCGTCCAGAACCTGATCCAGATCCAGAATCAGATGCCCGCCTCAGTTTTCTGAGTCGTCTGATTGAAAAGCATCCTGGGAGTTGTAGTTTGTCCTCACGTTAAGCCCAGAGGCTTTTTCCTACTGGCTGTGGATTATAAGGTTGAAGATGTTTTCTTGTGATGATTCAGTGGGGACCAGGTCTGACATGTCCTGTGTGTGTGTGTGTGTGTTTCAGAGATAGAAAGAGAGCAAGTGAGCTCTGTGCAGCTGTAATTCTATCTTTCTCCTGCAGGGTTCTCTGTTCCTTCACTCCCTCATTGTCCTCGCACAGGTAGGACATATTTTCCCAGATTGCCCCCCCCTCCCGTGACTGCAGGTGTAGTGACTGTAGTGATGTCATTAGAATGTCCCTCGTTGTAGAAATACACTGCAACAGATCACACAGACACACACAGCAGGGCGTCGGGCTAAATTATTTGATCCAGTCTGGATCACACCAGACCAGGATCTCTCATCTTGAACCTGAATCATGAACGTGACTCAGGATGTAAAAACACTGTTGTTATGATGTAAATAAGTCCCATCCCCCTGATGGCTGGCTTCAGCACGGGTCATAGGTCCCACCTCTGTCCCAGTAGTAGACATGTTCCAAACTAAAACAAAAAAGAACATGTCAGATGAGTGTTTCTGTCAGTTTAGGTTGCTTTTTTATCACACTGATGTTTGTTCCAGTCTTCGTGTTTCTGTTTACAGAAGAATATTTCAGTTTGGTTTCAATTAGTTATTTGATCTGAGACATCATGACTGTCTGAGTATTTTTTTATGTAAAGATACAGTTGTCGACTCTTTGACAGCAATCACTGCCTGCGTGTCTGACCTGGTTCGTCCTCACGGTGCCTTCAGGTGTAACCAGAGCAGTGTGGTGGCGAGATCATCTGTGCTGCAGAGTCTCAGTTAATGTTTCGTTGTTTGTCTCATGTGTCTCAGGTCGTCTCTTGACACGGATCAGACACTGATCCACACAGCAGTTCTTTCTCCGGTTGACATCACAGTACATGTACATATAAGACATGAGTCACATGACCAGCAGGTGACTGACAGGTTCCTGAAGGCCTCAGGTGTTTTAGACTGAGTTTTTCATTCCGTGTTTTATTGCGTGATCAGCAGCAGTCTTCAGCAGGTGTGACACAACAACATGTTGTGGTCTGAAAATTAGTCTCATGTAAAATAGTCCAGCATAATTCACTGTAGAGACCGATGCATGACGACAGCTTCGCTGACAGAGTCCAAAAGAAGAATGTGTGGTGGGTAAAATAGATATATTTACGTTATTTATCCCACCAGGGAAATTATTTTGTCACAGCAGCAAAACACAAAAAGACAATGGACAAAAACGGCAACGTGCAGGAAAGTACCCCGATGATATAAACACACTGGTAGTTAAAGCCTCGAAATATTATTTTTAATGTGGTCAAAATGAAGTCTGATGGTGTGTGTGTGTGTGTGTGTGTTTAGGTGTGTTTCACAGTGTGTCAGTGTCAGAGATCATCTCTGTAAGAGAAGAGGAGGAGGAACACCACAGCCGACAAAGAGACGATGGCAACTGGAAAAAGATCAAAGAGAGGGAGGGAAAAGACGGACGGCAGCAATTCACAGGTAAGACACCTTGAAACACCTTGAAACACCTGGAAACACAGTGAGACTGAGGCAACAGATACACTTCCTGTAGATCTTCACAATAAAAGCACATGACTGGCTGACTGGTGAAGTGTTTTCATAATGTGTGTTTTTCAGTGTTTTATGTGGAGAGGACACGGCAGCACCGCTGGCGGTGCGCTGAGGTCACATTCACGTGTCCAGATGAGGCGCTGTGTCGACGCTGGGTTAACAGCATCAAAGAGCAGCTGGCAGCCATCGGTATGACTTTACACACACACACATATACACACTCTGCTGTGTCAAACTGCTGTACTGCTGCCAAACTCTGTCAGTAACATTGTTGTTGTCGTTCACAGCTTGCAGACCCAAACACCTGCTGGTCTATATCAATCCGTATGGAGGGAAGCGACAGGGCAAACGTATCTATGAACAGAAGGTGGCGCCGCTGTTCGCCGAGGCTGGCATCTCCACAGACGTCATCGGTATGTCCTGCGGTACCTGTACGACTTCCTTAAGTGGGTATTACACCCTTCAGCATGTAACCATGTTGTCTGTGTGTTGTCATAGTGACGGAGTACGCCAATCATGCGCGGGATCACTTGAGGAGGGATGCGGAGCTGAAAATGTTTGATGGGTGAGTTTCATTTCAGCGAGTTTAGTTCGGTTTCAGTCTGGTGAGCTCCCGCTAACACCTGATGTGGTTTCAGCGTGGTTTGTGTCGGAGGAGACGGCATGTTTAGCGAGATCGTCCATGGGCTCATCTGGAGGACTCAGATGGACGGCGGTGTGGACTTTAACTGTCCAGATGAAACGCTGCTTCCCTGCTCCCTTCGCATCGGGATCATCCCCGCAGGTCAGACATGAAACACTGAGAAGTATGAGGACGTTGTTGTGTAGATGTGAAGCTCATCGATGAGACTAGAATCCTTGAGTGAAGGCATCTGGCATCATTTGTGTTACCTGCAGTTCAACCTGTGGAGTCCAGGTTTGTCTAACCTTGAAGACCCTGTCCTCTCAGTTCTAACAGACCAACTGCGTCATTTCAGGTTCCACAGACTGTATCTGCTTCGCCACGGTGGGAACCAACGACCCAGTGACCTCGGCTCTGCACATCATAGTGGGTCAGTCACAGCATCAGCATCAGCATCAGGATGAATCATCCAAACATCAAACGATCAGTGACAGAGAAAAGTAGTTTTCTCTCACTGATGTGTTACACATGTCAAACATTAATAGAAAAAATCATTAAACATCTTGTTTCATTTCATTGTTTACTGTCAGAAATTATTAATCAGAGAACTGAGACAGTTATTGACAATCAAAGGCAATTTTCCGCTGCAATGTTGGCAGCAGGTTCTGTGGTTTCTCACATGTATTTGCTGCCATCTAGTGTCAGAGAAGAGTCTGTTTATTTCCACTGGCGTGTGTGTGCTCAGGAGATTCTCAGCCGATGGACGTGTGTTCGGTTCATCACAACAACACGTTCCTGAGATACTCCGTCTCCCTGCTGGGATACGGTTTCTACGGCGACGTGCTGACTGACAGTGAGAGGAAGCGATGGATGGGTCCGACCAGATACGACTTGTCAGGTAGAAAAAAAAACGCTTGACTCACATTTTTAATTTCATCTTCGTGTTTATGAAGACATGATGGTTCATTTTGTTGTACAGGTTATTACGGCTTTACTATGAACTATGAATGATTTACTATGATTAAATGTGTGAGCTGCTGCCGACTCCTGCAGGTCTGAAAATGTTCCTGACTCATCATTACTATGAAGGAACCGTGTCCTACCTGCCGGCAAGAGGCATCATGGGAACGCCACGAGATGCCACCAAGTGTCGATCAGGGTGAGAAAATAGCTCACATTTCATGCTAACAGTTAGCTAACAGATCAGATCCACAGCTAAAACCGTAAGGTAAAACTTTAGACTTTACCTGATCTAAAGTTATCCGTGTTAGCTGCTGAACAGTGGAGAATGGCGCTGACAGTTTGTTTTGTGATCTGTGTGAACCTGTAGGTGTGTGATCTGTCAGCACAACCAGCGGCAGCTACTTTCAGACCGATCAGAGAAGTACGAGCTGGACGACGCCTTGGACAGCGGTGAGTCGTTCATTTTGCGATCACATAAAGATGCTGGTGTCCGATCAAACCATTTGAGATAAATGTACTTATTGTTGGCAGAGGTTTGAACGTCGGTGTTCTCTTCAATAAAAGCTAAACAATTACACTTACAGTTATGGTTATTTGGGGGTCTGGTTTGTTCCAGAGTGTGAAGGTGAGTGGAGGACGGTCCGAGGGAAGTTCCTAGCTATAAACGCTGCCAGTATGAGCTGCGCTTGTCCCAGAAGTCCGAAAGGCCTCTCACCCTCCGCTCACCTGGCCGACGGCACCACCGACCTCATCCTGGTCCGAAAATGTTCCCGCTTCAACTTCCTCAGGCACCTCCTCCGACACACCAGCAAAGACGATCAGGTACGACTCAGGACGATGAATTAGTGTTAATTTTGTCACCTATTTTTTTAATATAGTCTTAGTCTTGTAACGAAATGTCATTTTTAGGTTTTGTCATATGTAGTCATTCCCATACATTTTTTTTAAGTCATGTTTTAGTCGACTAAAAGTCTGGAAATTTTATTCTAGTTTTAGTCAAAAGAGAAATCGATGTGTTTTAGTTGAGTTTTATTCACAAAATTTTAGTCTTTTTAATAATAATAAAAAGCACTTTAGATAATTTCTAATTATCTTTTCGCAGCTGCAGAAGCGTATCAACAAATAGATTCTCAAAGTAGAATGGAAGAAGCAAACGAAGCGATACAGTGGAAACCTTCGTGAAAGATCAGAGGGTTTCACATATAATGATCAATGTGTGGTGGATCTCCACAGAATCAACACTGACGGCTACAAATGTATTTATTTATTTTTATTAATTTTTCCCAACATGAAACATAATGTTGAAGACAAACGGACGGTTCTGTTCTCTCTCTCTCACACACACACACACACACACACACACACAGACTGCAGCGTGTAGTTTAGAAATAATAATGCGATGAGGATCACAGAGAAGACGATCGGCAAAGTCCGTCCCGTTTAGATCATAACTTTTCAGTTTCAATGCGACACAGCTTTTAGACAAAAATAAAAAGGAGATTTTATTTTAGTTTTTATTCCATGCAAAACATTTTCATCTCATCCGTTTTCGTCAACATTAAAGCATGTTAATAAAGTCTTCGTCGGTGTTTAAGACCAAAGATATCGTCTCGTCATCATCTCATCTTAGTCATGGGAAAAATGGTCGTTGGCGAATATATTTCGTCACGTCTGACACAATTAACTCTACGGTGAATGAGTTGGTTTGAATCCTCGGGTCCAGGTCTTCATCACTGACCTCTTTGTCTTCTTCACACAGTTTGATCTGACCTTCGTTGAGGTCCACCGGGTGCGGCGTTTCCGTTTCACTCCGCGTCACTGCCAGAGCGACTCGGACCTGGAGCTGAACTTGCAGGAGAACAACAAACACCAGATATTCAGCCAGATTTGCAGGGACCACCCGGCTTGTGGCTGCGCTCCCGCCTACAGCAGCTGGAACTGCGACGGCGAGATCCTGACCCACACGGCCATCGACGTCAGGTACCAACACACTCTAGGCGTGTCTTCTTAACTAAATAACATTTTAACACAGTGCAGGTTTTATGAGAACATTGTTTCCCCTCTGTGTTTGCTCAGAGCGCACTGCCAGCTGATCAAGCTGTTTGCACGAGGAATCGAAGAGCAGGCGGTGTTCGAGGATCTCACCACCTCCTGTGCAATATAGACCCGACCCCCCCCACTCCGTCTGACACTGGAACCTACTGTCTGATTCCAGCCGCCGTCATACAACCGTCATCATGTCCTGCAGCAGGAGACACAGCAGGATCTGCTGGGACTCAACTTTTACTTTCTAAGTCAGATCTTGAAATTTTCTCTGGAGAGTAGCGTGGTAGTAGTAGTAGTGGTAGTAGTAGTCATTGTTACACTGCTGGTGTGAACGGCTGAACGGTGTCTGGCACCTGATTTCTTTTAATGTTGATCTCCTGAACCTGAGACCTGCTCTTAATCCTCAGATGTTGACCTGATGTTGATGTGCTGAAGTCACAGTGACATCAGTGCTGTTCTCAGTCCTGTCTCTGGACTCTGAACTTTGAACTGGATTTCTCTCAGTGTTGAGCTGGTTTTTACTCAGACCTGAGTCATGTAGTGTACTGATAGTGGAGTTACTTTATTCAGTATACAAGTAGATTAGAAACTACAGCATGAATATTTAGCTTATTTGCACTTTTAAAATAGTTTTTAGTTTTTTTTTTTGGATTTTCTGTTACGTGTTTTAATGCCAGACACCTGTCAGTCATTCGCAGCGTTACATGATCAGCACACGCTCAGCACTTGAAGTGAAAATGATACTGAGGTCATTTATTTTTCAGTTGATGACCTGAACTCATCGCAGATACGACCTCTGTATTTTTACATGTTGATTCCCAGAAATTTAGAAACAAATATGGAAAAATCTCAAATTTTCCTTTGATTTGAGTGAAAGGTTTCAGTCTAGCTGGCCGTGGCTGAACAGCACACATCAACCTCAATATGCAAATGAACTCACGTGAATCGTGACTGAGAATATTGTCGTTTCGCAAAACTTCGAAAATCATCAGAACCCTCCATGAGCAGCAACACGAGTTTCCACGTGGCCAAAAGTATGTGGACAGCGGACGACTGCTACAACACAGGAACTGACCAGTCTGATGGGTTTAGTTTCCAGTTCAGATACAACAAACTCGGGAAATGATTAATTTCTTCATCTTTCTTTCTTTTTCACTAAATCACAACCAATCCTGAACTGATCACAGCCTTTGTTTTCATAAACCAAACAGGTGGAGAATCACTGTGATCAATGTCCACAAACCTTTGGCCATGAAGTTCATACTTTTAATTTTGCAAAACTTAGTTCAAGAAGAACAGTGTCTGTGTATAAACCAGATTATTTCTCTGGATATTATCAGATCGGTGGAAAGTTTGAACCGTTGAAGATTTGTGAATCCTGTTGAAACCAGTTGCTCTGCACAGTCCAGTTCTGATTTTCAACCGTCTGTTCGGTTTCTTTTTCGTTTCAGTTTTGAAAGATGTGACATCGCTCTGCAGCTGCTCCCTGACTTTTAGTGGAGAATCAAATCAATAGACAGCAGCTTGAAATGATGTCACTCATCTGTTTTTCATTCATCCACAGTTTCAGTTCCACAAACATCTGTACATCACTAACACTCTTGTTTTCATTTAATCATGTAGAGTCTCAGCACCGGACTGCCAGACTGCAGGTAGTTGGTTTGTTTGTTTGTTTGTTTGCCTGTTTCCTCCCTGCTGACGTGGAGCTGGACTCAGACTGACAGGAGGGAACCAGTAGCAGCTCTTGGTGCTTTGATTTCAGTCTGATTTCACCATGTAACTGTGTCAGTTTTTAGCCTCCAGGTCCTCCTGAGTCCAGAACTTTGGACCGGTCCAAAACAGACCTGTGGAAAACCTGTGTACATTTTTCAAATAACAACAAACCTGATCCAAAAAGGTCTGACTTAGACCTGATCCAGATTGTGGTGGATCTGAGTGAACACCAGCAGGACTCTCACAGACCTGATTAGGATCTGTGAAGACCTTCAGCTGAGCCGACTGTCTCAGATTGATTTATGTCATGATGTAGTGTATTTCTGTACAATCAGAGTCTGTTTGCTAAAAAAAACAAAAAAAAAAAAAAAAAAAAAAGAAAATAACCTGAACTACAAACCAAACAGAGGTCGACTGACCTGAGCAGAGAATATATTTATTTACATTTAGTCTGAAACCATAAAACGTGTTTAGGAACTGTCGTAGGTTTAGCGTTCAACAGCATCAAATCATAAACCAAACAAATGTTTGTGAACTAGCTGATACAGGAAGTAGAAGTAAATAGCTGTTGAGTTAACCCCTAACATGCTATTCAGCCATGAGCCTTGTCAGCCATAATAGCCCACCGAGCTCGCTAGCTCAGTAGCTAACAGGCAGTAGTTCAACTGTCTGGACAGTCTGCTTTTAACCTAGTGAATGTAGTTACAGAGCCTCTGTATCTGTGTCTAACAGCTAACTCCCTTGCTAACATTTCGGTCTCACTCCATGACATAATAAATGCTGTTAGCTCTGTTGTTAGGGTCAGCTTACTGTGATAGACGAAGTGAGTAAAAGTTTGTGCAAGTTTAGATATTTTTACCAGCAGCTGCAGGTTGAGACGTTAGCAATCATAACACAGTTAAAATGCAGTGACAATTCATGTTGCATTAGTGAATCTACAACTTTCAGAGCAGATGTTGAAATGAACCAATGTTTATCTATAAAAATATACTCTGATAGAGTCATATGCATAGAATCAAATGTCTGTAACATCTCTAGTGTTGATGAAGGAATCTTTATTTGTAGCACTGATTGCTTTTATTTATTTTTGTCTCCCAATTCAAAAAAAAAAAAACGTGGTCTTTCGTTGTCCAAAGTGTCTCTTTCTAGAGTAAATGAATTTCTGTTCTGAAGCTTTGGTCACAGTTTAAAGCCTCTGCTGTTCAACACTGTAGTTTACTCTCTGACACTGAAAGCTGTTTGGATCCAGTCAGTTGACCTCGAGCTGTAACCTGAGCTGTACCTGATCTTTACTCTGCTGTAGCTGTTTCATTATCAGGAATTAAAAAGACATTCAACTCTTCTTCCGTGTGCACAATAACGATTTTTTTCTTGACTATCCATTAGTCTTGTTTGTTCAGATATTTACTTTGCACAGGTGCAGGACTTGCACATGGCACCATAAAACTGTATTAAGACCAAGGCTACATTATGACCGGCCTCAGACCCCAGGAGCCACAAATCCTCTATATTTTCACTTAGTCCTCATCTCGTAATCTTCACAGTAAAATTGTCATAATTTGACACCAGAGCTGTTTTAATTCAGTTTCCAATTTAGTGGTCGTCTTTGTATTCTGTACTGTTCAGACCCTTTAACTCATGTCCCTTCAGATACACAAAGGAACGCTCCTGAATTTATGTCCTTCACTTCATAAAAACAACAGGTTTGCCACCATTAGTCGAGTTTAGTCAAATCAACCAATTCAACCTACTTTCACCGTTAAACTGTTACACAACATCAAGAAATGAGTCAAATCTCAACCTGGTCAAAATCATCATCACAGAGGTGCACGTGTCTCTTACTTATTTGGGTTTTGAGTATCTGAGGCTGTGATACAATGTACAGCACAGACACCAGGAGGATAAACACACTTGTGAATAAATCTAAATGAAACTAAATAAAGTCCATCTCACAGTAAACTGGAAGTGATCTCAGAGTTTCATCACTTGATGCTTGATATTTTCATCTGAAGCTATTTTTCTTTTCACAGTGGCAGCAGGAGTCATGCTAAAGTCATCCCATTAACCGGGTTTCATGTCACTGATGTCACTGAATTGAATTGAAAATGTGAAGGAAACAGATTAATTTTCATTAAAACAGGGAAACCTAAAAAAAACCTTCTAATCAGACTTCATTGGCGGTGATGTGGAGTGAACAGAAGAATGAATCACCGTCATAAAACCATATAAATGTGAGTCTGAGGATCAATACTCTGCGCTCATGTGAGGATGAACAAACACCAGTAGCTCTCACAGGTAATTAGAGCTCATTAAGGAAGTCAGATCCAGTAACTTCATTAAGACACAGGAAGACCAAACCGATGACATGGCTGGAAAATCTGAATCCAAACTTAACATGTTGACACAGTAAATAATCAGACCAGTAAAATCAGAGGGCGGTCTGTTGTCTGGTCGATACCTGAGGGGGTACAAAAGGATGCAAACTGGATACTGACACCCAGTCTGCGGGTCTGGTCTGGTCTCTGAGCAGGATCTGTCCAGGTAAGTCTGCTAATACATTCTACTGGAGACATCATTTGTTTGTTGATTTACCTCTCAACTAATCTATTAGTACTATTCTTGCTAAAAGGAAAAAAAATGCAAAAGCTGTTAAGATTTCCTGCATCAGTCATCATCAACAGTGTCGCCCTCTGATGTCAGTCTACTGCGACTGCAATACAATTAACTTTCTGTCAATGTGTCAGTTGTTTGAATTGCAGCACAAGACTTAAACTCTAACTGAGGGAATGTAAACTCATTAAACAGTGACTACAAAGATTTGTCAATCATTTACACCAAAACATGAGAAAGTCAGCAGGGTCATTTTACAGCACTGCAGGGATTTTCTCCCTTTCAGCCTCAAAGAGCATCGTTGAGCATCATTTGGGATCTGGCTGATGGGAAGAAGTGAGGTCTCTGAACAAACTGGTTAACTTCCCCCAAACTGGAGAACCATTTCATTGTGGAGCTTTGTGTAAAGATGCAGTGTCATCATGTTAAATCAAGAAAGAGACAAACAAAATCTTTCTGATGTCTAAAATTAATTATCTTCATGCTCTAGAGAGTCTATTTAGAATATTAAAACCAGTAAAATCATTGCCCTTCGTCAGGAAATCTTCATTGTCCTCATCGTCATGATGCCATCCATCAGTGTGACTCAGGTGTTCCTGCTGTCGGCCCTCCTCCACCTCTCCACATCACTTCCTGTCAGGTAAACCTAAACACATGTTAAAAACCTCTTTATCTGGAAAAATGTTTCACACAGCAGGATATCAGATAACCACTGTGACCTCTCCATCCTTTTACTTGCGTTTCATGATGTTACCATGAAGCAGGTTGAATTTAAATGAAGCTGCCTTTCCTCTGAGTCCTGTGCATCTTCTTGTCCTGTGTCCTCAGGGATGAAGATGAGGTGGATAGTCTCTTGACTGAGATCAGAAACCTGAACACACCATGGTTGAACTCTGGAGACACTCTACTCGAGGCGAGACTCAGGTCAGTGTTTTGTTCAAAACTATGAAACAGAAAATAAACATTTACTCTTTGCTAGTTCAGATATTTTTGAATGATTATATGTAGCTCTTCACTGTAGCGCTACAATGTGTTTAATTTGGTTTTATCATTTTGGTTTTCCACAAAATTTAACCTGATGTGTTTAAGGATCTTTGGAAACTTTGTAGTTTCTTAGAACATAAAGTCAGATCATGTGATTGTGAAGACTTGATGCAAATGACACTGAAGTTAATTAACAATGAAACGAAGCTGCAATAGTTTCAGTTGGTCCGGCACCATTGATAATATTAGATTATTGCTTCAAGGAAATGTATTTACATCCTAACATGGTTGCTAATATGGTGTGTCTGTAAAAACACTTTCTGTTGAATTGTTTAAATGTTGTGACTGTTGTGTGATTTTAGTGTGAAGCCTCTTTCTTTATCCCCAGCCAAATTTGAAGTTATTGTGTGACCTTTTTCTCTTCTGATGTGAGTTTGTGAAAATGAGCAGACATCACATCAGAACATGTCAGATGTTGATCTGTGTTGATGTGGCGTGTTGCAGGCAGCTGCTGTCCACAGGTCTGGACCGCAGGAGGCAGTTGGGAGACATCGAGTTCTCCAACAGATACGCAGAGTTCTTGCGGTCTAAAGCCAAAATCAGCTCCATCTGCGCCTTCCTGCGCCGCATGCAGGCCGTCAAAAAGAGGTGGGACGTCACACCCACTGCATCTCATCATGTCATTTAACTTTGTTTATGAAGGTATAAATGGAGGTAACAGTGTTGACATGACTGTGTTTGATTCCACAGTGGAGTGGGCGGAGACATGGAGCGTGTGAACCTGCTGCTCAGACAGTACATGTGTCCATCCGTCTACAACAACTGGCCGACTGACCTGTAGACGACAAGACGCAGAGGGAATGTGCAGCTGTTATGTATTTAATGTGGAAACATTGATCTTTGTTATTGAAAGTTTTATGACCTTTTCACTTTTCTGTGTTTGACGGTGGGTATTAATAAAAGCGTACGACTTATTAATGTCTGTGAATTAAAGATCATCATTTTTCCGAGTTGATACACACCTGTCACTACATTGAAGAAAACATAGTGGTTCATAATTGATTCTGATGAAGAGAAGTAACAGTGAGCTGCTGTGTAACTTACAAATCTACACGTTAATATTACATGTTTAGTAGAAGGCATATCTGACCTGAACTTTAATGAGGAGACAGTGTTTCTCAGACACTGACGCCAGTTTGAGTCCTGACCCAGACAAGCTTTCCTGTGTGTCCAATTCACAATTTTCTTAATGTGTCCAAAAGGACATAAGTATCTTGCACTGACCAGTTCTTAAACTTTGGCACCACCATGCTATTCTTCATGGGCTCTCACACAAGTCATTACGATCCCATTGCATGTTTATATGTTTATATTTTCCCATCGATCAGATTATCAAAAGGTGTACACCATCTCTCTCAATGAGTATGTTTATATGTGTCGCTTTAATCCAATTAGAGGTTGAATCGGATTCCAAATACCTCATGTATTCACGCCGTCCGATGGGATTCGGCTTGATTGGATTGAAATTTGAATCAGATTGAGAAACACTCAAACACACTCAGTGTTTTCACATCTAAATATTTGGACCAGGGTTCATGGTTTTGTCTGTTTGGTTTCATTAAACGTCCTGTCGTCAAACATCTCCTGCTATTTAAAGATGGATGTGTGTCTGACATCGGCACCTCTCATCCTCTCAAACAATAAAACTTACAAGCTAACTTTGATCAGTTGGACCAAAATAGTTAAAAATGTGTCCCTTCCTGAGACCAGGTGCTTCTGTGACTCATTTTAACAATCATTTCAAATTTTCTTTCCATGAAAAAAGTTTGATATTACTTTATCTTTTTGACATGGAGCATTATTTGGCAGGAAGTAGCTGTTAGAAGAGGGTGAACTGTGGTCATAAACATTTGAACCTGGTTCCTTGTTAACGTGGAATTAAATGAGTCTGTTGGGGAGCTCCACTCCCTTTGTAACGTCCTGTGATGGGGATGTGATGAGTTGTCTATGGAGATGTGTGCAGATGGAGAATAGTTTGTTCAATGACCTTTTATTTGTTTCTGACTCAGATGTCTCTAATTTATGGCCTATGATTATTTTGGTCTTGCAGATTAGTTTTATCTCTGGCACCACATGTTGCAGCACATGAAGAATCTGAGCTTTCAGTAGAAGGATCTCCAGCTGAGGCTGTTGCGGAAACCCAAGTACTTATAGTGCTCAACAACGTCAACCTCCTCAGCCATTATGATGATGGAACTCATTATCACTGTTCTTTTAATCCTGTATTTGTGTTATCAGGGAACTTATACAGGTGGCATGACTGTGTTGTACTGAAAGTCAGTGGTGTACAAAGTACACTGTCCCTTGTGGTGCTCCTGTGTTACTGAAAAGCACGTCAGACAGGTATCTACCCAGCCCAACAAACTGAGGCCTATCTGACACATAGTCATAGATCTACTGGACAGGTCAGGAACCTGGTGTTTCCTGGTTCCTGATTCAGTCAAAGTCTGAACTCAAACCAACGATCATGACACAGTCAAAGTTCATGTGTTCAATATGACATAAACCTAGATCAGCTTTTGATTGGCCGCAGTAATAAGAGGGTGTGCCAAATAAAGTATTTGGTATATTTTCCGATGTTGATTGTTGTTGCCATAAATACAAATCAAGCTACCTAAATTACCTCATGAAGGATGAAGTTACAACAAGATTCTCAAAGATGGAAAACTGTTCTGTTCTTTTTCTGTAGAAGTGTTAATATACAACAATTATTTGTTTCAATTGAATTAACTAACACAAAAACAAGCGGTTAAAAAAGATCTTGCATGACAACCTAGCAAATAGACATGTTTGTTATGTTTTTATGACGGGGAAAGGTCTACTGCAGTCATAAAGCTGGGCTGATAAGCAGAGAACAGACAGACAAGGTTCACTTCAGATTTGACGGACACAGACATGGACAAGTTTAATTCGCTCTTTAATGCGAGGATGGCCCTCGGCTCTTTACTTCTCATCCTGCTTCAAGCATCCACTGGATTTGCTCAGAGTGAGTACTGAACTGTGCTGCTTCAGTTTCTTTCATCAGACAAACAGGAACAAAGAACAGAAACATAAACTGTGTGAAAATCAAAGGAGGAAGAGACGTAGCAGTGGAAAGTGACATGTTGAACTGAGCGATCACAACTTACACTGAAAATAAAATAAAATAAAAAAAAAAAATCTGTGCTTAAAATACCTGTTTATCAACTGATCTATAAATTTATTTAATAATTTATTTTATTCAGTTACAAGAGTCAACTTGTCATGTGTGAGAGAAGAAGCAGTTTGATGGTGACACAATCACCACTAATTCTCTAGTTAGTTAGTTACATCAACTTCCTCATTTTGCTTTGTGACACCATCTGAAATAACATTTAATGCAACATGTGACTCACTGTGTCGTGTGGTTGTATTAATCAAGTGTATTGTATAAAATTGTCACTGGTTCCATAATCAGCAAGGGTATAAATGGGCATTTTAGTATAAAAGAGAAATTAAATCTATTACATGACTCTTTTTCAGATGCCTCACTGGTATAGTGTGCATACTCTTTCACTTAGATCTTCACAAACACCGCAGTTTTACTATAATTGATCTTGGATATCAGCGAGAAATGAGAAATGAAATCTATTACATAATTTTGTGGATCCTGAGTTCTGTGCTGAGAAACAAAAGTAAAGTTAGGAAAAAACATTGCCAACAATCCTGATAAAAAGCAAAAACAGCCTCAATGTTCTAGATGTCTTCTCCACAATACATATTATTTTACCTCCACTGGTACGGTGTGCAAACTCTCTTCACTTAGATCTTCACAAACACTGTATTATTCCTACAACTGACCTCATGTGTCAGCAGATGTAGACAGTAATAAAGTACATTCACTTTAGTGAAGTTTTTTGTAAACCTATGACTTTAAACTCACTACATTTGAAAGACATACTGTACTTTTTAATTAGTCACTACATTTCCATCAAGGTTCTTGTTGTTTTCAATTCTGAAAGTGGATGTATCACATCTGTAAAGTCAGGTCAGGTTATTGGTGATATTGACAATATCAGATCACAGTTCTGCCTTTTTAAAAATCTTACTTGAAACATTGTTGCTGTTGTAACATGAATCTCTAAGTCATGAATCTCAAGATTCAAACAATTCAATCAATTTTAAAGTCAATTTTATTTTCTGATCAAGCTTCATTTACAACTGTCTTCATGATGAACACATACATGTGTTCACACACTGTGAGATCTCACAACACAACATGATGTTTTGTGACAAGACTGTTTTTCTTTGTCACTTGGATGGTTTCATTCTGTAACGTTCTACAAGTTCTACAGGCTGGTCAGATTAGGTACTGAAAATGTTGTAGTAATAATGGAACATTGTGGTGAAAGAAAATGTACTTTTAATACTTAAGCACTTAAGTATTAAGTATTTCAACTGTAGGAAAAAAATGACTGTACATCTTACAACTATACTCCTTGAGCCCATGACTTGAAAATAGCCATTAGTAAAATGCATGAATGTTTGATTTGAGGAATCTCAGAGAATCTGGATTTTTATAGTCTAATTGTGTCTTCTCTCCCAACAGTCTGCTCTGCTCCCACCCCTGTGAATATTGAAGAAAACAACTCACCAGGTACTTTGATAACACATATCAGACTTTCTCCAGGGGCAACTGTTACAGTCACTCATCCCACTAACTTGTTCAGCATCAGAAATGGAAATGAACTGATAGCAACAGCAGTGTTGGACCATGAGGTACTGTAATGCACCAACCAGATCCATCCTCTGTTTAGATCATACAATCTGTGAAAATGGACTTTTGAGCATGAAGCTTGTTTTGTTTGCAGGTTGATAATATTCACGTTGTCACACTCAGATGTATTAAGGAGGCTGCTGTGGTAAGACTTTATAACCTTTTGTTACCATTCAGTGTTAGAATTTTTATTCATATTCATATTCATATTCTTGATACTGAATATCTTAGTAGTTGTATTAAACAGTAAAACTGTGTCTCTTTGCTTCCAGTTGCCAATCTCTATTGTTGTTAGTGTGTTGAACATTAATGATAACCATCCAGTCTTTGACAAGAACCTCTACACCTTTGATGTCAATGAGGTAATACTGATAAATACCTTCTACTGAACTCAATGTTTGTTCATTTGTTATCTCTGTTATTTGGTCAATTCAAGCTTAAGAAAAGTTCCCAGATTATTATAATCCTTTAAAAACAATCTAAGTTTTACCTCATGTTTTGTTTTTGTACCTTTTGACACAGATGTCTCCTGTGGGAGGAATTGTGGGTAGTGTCAGTGCCCAGGACGCAGACAGACCCCCTCAGCTTTACTACACACTGATACCTGAAACTGTATGTTTTTTTTCTTTTGCCTAGATATGAGTTTACATTAATGTGTTCACCCTAGATCAGCACAGACATCAGTAGCAGTAGCTAAATGCTAGAGGCTCGAGAGAGAGATTAACAGTTTTATGATCCTTTTTTATTTCAGCATTTTAAACTGAGGTCATTATCATCAACCAGAGCAGAGATCCTGGTTGCGGCACCTCTTAATTATGACAAACAGAATCGTTTTCAGATGGAGTTGAGATGTCAGGTGAGTACTGATCACTGGTGGTTTCTAAACACTTGTTTCTTTCTTCTAAATGAAATGAAACCTTTGTCAGTCATGCTCTCTGGGTGGAGAGGAGCTCAATTGGAAAAAGGTGGTCAGTTGTTAACTTTGATCGTGCTACATTTAGTCACAATCATGTAATGTTGCATCAGCACTTTAAATAGAAACTCTCTGATGTACCGTTCAGTTCTCACTCCTCTGCTGACTGTAATTGTATTTTCTTCAGGACACACCACCAACAGATTCCATTGCCACATTCGTTGCCAATACCACCATCGTGATTGACGTCATGGATGGTGACAACAGGCCACCGTGGTTCCAGCCCTGCACCAGGCATGTGGTAGGGGAGGATGTGATCTGTCAGAGTGCAGGCTACACCGGCAGCGTCGTCTTAAACCAACAAGAGGTGTGTACACCACTCTGCATGTGTATTTTTAACTGACTTTCAGAGCCACCGCACTTTCTTTCTTTTGTTGGTGTTTGTGGATTTAGTGCCTCTATTCTTGAGGCCTATGGGGATTCAAATCCCCAAAACATTTTACAATCTTACTCAGAAACAGAACAGAACAGAACATAGAAATGTACAACCAAACACATAAAAAGCCTGTATTTTGACACATTGTCATCTTC
The DNA here is from genome assembly GCA_016801845.1 of Polydactylus sextarius. Taxonomy (NCBI): domain Eukaryota; kingdom Metazoa; phylum Chordata; class Actinopteri; family Polynemidae; genus Polydactylus; species Polydactylus sextarius. The sequence goes on along the minus strand of CM028921.1, from coordinate 13,040,624 downwards.
TGCAATCAGCTCCTGTAATTTAAATGTAACTAAAACTAATAACAGATGCTGCCTCACAATCTAATTTGACAAACACATTGTTCAGAGCAAGTCAAGGCCTTAACACAACCTTTAACTCTGTCAGATACATATCAGTGATAAGAAGAGTTTTGTTCTCTGCAGGATGGAGCGCTACCACTGGAACCAGGGCCAGTTTATGCCATTGATGGAGACTTTGGGATAAATGAGGCCGTGACATATTCATTTCTGAGCGGTGAGCAGTTTGGATTATGTGGTTTGTTTTTCAGTGTGTCTGCAGCATTAAGTTGTTGATTGGTGGCAGGTAGAAGCAGATCCCCTGTCTGTGTTTTAGGAAATAACGACAACCTGTTCGAGATCAACGCGAACACAGGGAACATCACCATGCTCAAACCTGCTGATGTGTACAGGCCAATCGTTCTGACAGTGATGGTAAAAACCAAACGTTCATGATTTTATCCAGTGAATTCAATCTTGGTGCCTTTGTGGTTCCTTTGTCTTTTAAAGTTGGGAAGACTACTTTAAAAATGTATTCCAATACAGTTACTAGTTACCTGTTAAAAATGTATTCAGTAACGTAATCCAGGAACCATAATATTAAAGTAATGTAACTTGATTACTTTCAGTTATTTTTGGATTATTTCAACATCAAATATTCTAATAAGGACCAAAGAAAATAAATGTCAACGAATAACTAAGTTTTGCACATTCTGTAAAACAACGGAACAATATAAGTCTTGACCACATGGTACAGTTTATTAAGAAAAAAAATCTGCGGCTGAATTGAAACATCAACAAAACTACAGAGGAGCTTTGTGGTACAGTTTGTCAACATCTGTAAAGTTTCTTAGTTATTGAATATCAGAACTTATTTAATATAAATTATTATATTATCCTATCATTTCATTATTATTATTTATTATTATTATCATTATTATTCTAGTTTTAGGATCATATTTCTATACTATTCCCCTCTGTCCAATCACAGCCTGCTACCAGGCAGAGACAGCTGATTTTTGAACTTTGAACTGCTCACAAAGCATCCTGGGAGATGTAGTTGTTTAGGAAATGCAGCGTTATCTTAGTGGATTTACATAAACAAATCAAATTATTTATCTTGTAAACAAATCAACAAAGGTAAGACAGGTTTTATGATCATGTTTATCGACCATTAGAAAGTTATTGATCATTCATTCAATTTAGTCGGATCTTGAAACTTGTACTTTTAGAATCTAGGAGACCTCAACTCTCAGCAGAAATGTCACTTGTTTGTTTACAAAGCATGTGAAGAGGGGGGTTGCAGTTTGTGTTTACATCTTTTTATGGAGTTTGTTTACTTGCGCTTTACTTGTTTTTTGTTTTAGCTGTATTTGGTTATTGTAGAAGTGGTTTATGTCAGCTTTTAGCTGAGATTCTGCACAGCTGGCTGCACAACCCATGAAATGGGTTATGACCTACTTTGACCCAGTCCCGGGGGTGTCAGGGAAGACGAGGAAGAAGAATTGTAATCCTGCTAAATAATCCCCATTTTCACTAAATGTTACTGTAACACTGCAACCAAATTCAAGTCTCTTGGACATACTACATACTAAGAACATACTACAAACCAGGAAGTATGATTCAGAACTGCTTTTAAAGAGGAAGTTATTGGCACTTTCAATCTGGAATGAGGGCCTGCAGCTGCAAGTGTTTTGTAACATTTTTCTGTTTCTATAAAAAAAAAAAATTATTTAACTTTCATCTTTTGCCCTTTGACCATCAATTTCAGTGAAACACAATGGTAAAAGTGTTTCTCTCTTCTAGGCTTCCCACAATACGAACAGTTTTCTATTTGCAACCACCTCCGTCACAATCAAAGTTAACGTGAAGACTGAGCACCAGCCAAAATTTCCAATGACGCAATATGACGCCACCATCACTGCAGTGGGAACCATGGCTACTGACGAGAAGGGCAACCCTCTGCAGATCTTCGCCCTAGACGATGACTATGCTGCTGAAGGGGTAAACTAGTGAAAAAAAAAAAAATCAATTCAATTAACTTTTTTTGCAGAAAAGTAAAAGTTAATTCACTAAAAGTTGTTCACATCCATTTCATCATGGGAAATTTGACTTTTGATTTTTGTTTTGTTGCCTGTTTATCTTAGTGGATAAACTCTGAATAGTCACATTTTAGTATTTTGACAAAAATGTGAAAACTCTATTTGGAAAAAAAAAAAAATCTGCTGTTGCTTAGTAACCATCATCGGAAAAACAGTTTATATAGTCAGGGTTGGTCCTGAACCTAACCCTAATGATGTTGTTGAGATCAAAGAAGGAAGTGTTGGTGTGGTGTTCAACAGGTAGTTCCAGTAAAAACAAATGACTCTTTATCAACCTGAATGTGAAGTGTAGTTTATAATGGCAGCAAATTTGAGATATGATCAGAAATTCAAAGGTCATTGATGACACTGCTTTGCATGAGCAGCACAGGGTTTGAAATACATCCTTTTTGTTACAGTTAAATGTGCTGCTGAGCTACAAATTAAAACTGATAAACTGCATTTTTAATGTATCATTTTCATTTCTGATCAAACAGGGTATCAATCCCTACATCACCTACTCCATTAAAGGGAACAGCAATTTCATTATCATTGATGGCTACTTATTCATGACTAAGCCTCTGCCAGAGGGGAACTATACCATGCAAGTGAGTTTACAAATCTTAGATAAAGTTAAAGTGACTGATTTTTCTTTACTAAGCACATCGCTTCATCTTCAATCTTCCAGGTGGTGGCAAAAGACACATCTAATGATGAAACAAGTACAACTCAGCTGTCAGTGACAGTGACATCAGGTAGGAAACAAACCTTCACAGAGGACTCCACCGTTTTCTGCAGTGTGTTGCATGGTCATTATGTATTTTGAAGTTTGTTCAACTGGTCTAATTATCTCCTTCGTTCTCCAAATGACTCACTGAAGCTTCTGATTAAAGGTTCACACCTGAAGCTATTATCAGCTTTAGATGTGCTGCACCACAGACCTTTTCTAGGAACACAAGAAGTTTCCCGTGATTTCATGAAAAAAGGTGTTTCAATGACAGGAACCAGGGTGTAAATTTAATATCTCTGTATTGCCTCAGTGAGACTGATGCCACTTTGCACATAGCTGGGTATCTGGAAAAAAGATGATATATCCATGCATTTTTGCCTTTCATTTACTGAAAAAAGGTTTAAATAATTGAAATCTTATTTCTGAAACCTCCGGCCAAAGTGGAGATTTGGGAAAACTCTGTTTTACATCTGCATGTAGATGGAGGAATGGAGATGGAGTTTTAAGTTTTCAAAACACATCAGTGTCAGGTGCGCAATATTTGTACATGGATTCTGATTGGCTAACATGACTTCATGTTTCTCGTTACACTGCCACCTATAGGTTTGCCTCATAACAGTTCTTGACGGCATATTTATGCAGATTTGTGTCAATGAATACTTTTTGAAAAATGATCTGGAGTGAATGAAAATATTGACAATGGAGAGGGGGAAATATCTGTTTCTGTAAATACCCAGCTATGTGTAAATGTGGCATGAGACAGACACTGGTACTCTCTTGTCTATTTAAGTTGTTATAGATGATTTTAATGGTGCACGCTACACACAAAAACACAGTCTTGTGGTTGGTCTGCTTGGATGTTACCATGAATCCTAAGAGAGTTCGTCAGGATATGGACTTTTCTTCTCTGAGTGCAGTTGTTTGGAAAACAGCACTTTCACTAGTTAAATTAAACCAGACAAACATGCAATTTGTTTAAACTTGACTTAAATGGAATTGAGTTGAATATACATCTACATGAATCAAACATCTCTGACAAAATGTATATATTCTGAACCAGAAATGTCTGACCTGGCTGCCACCAAACAAAGACTATTCAGACAGCTACAGTTGGTATTGTCAAGTTTATTGGCTATTTGCAGCCAGTTTTAGAAAAACCCTGCAGCGGTCAGGTTTCTGCAAACAAGATTGAGGCGAAACATTTTGACAAATCTGTGGCACTTTGAAGGTTTGGAACAAACAGGGACATGTGGTGAAACCATTAAGCTTCTAAGTATGCTCTCCTCCCAGGTCTCACCAGCACCACAGACATTATGACCACAACGTCCATAGTGGAGTCCACCACCGACAGCATCGTCTCAACAACTTTCCCCATCACCTCCGCCACAAACTCCAGTGACTCCAGTGTTTCAACTAATAATCCCAGTACGACAGCTCACCCTCTCACAGGTGGTCGCATGTTTCTCGTAGTAACGTCTATCAGAATCAGAAATCAGAATCAGCTTTATTGGCCAAGTATGTGAACACATACAAGGAATTTGGCTACAGTTCTTTTCCTTTGCTCCAGTATAATTTAAACATACAGACATAAAACATAGAATAAACATTATATACACAAAATATGACACTGAGCTGGAGGACTGTAGTATAGAATAAATATAAACAAATGTGAATAGTGAATAGAAGTGTGTTGATCTGTCCGGTCTATTTAGATATTAAATATATATTTATGTATATGTATATAAATATACAATTTTATTTACAGTGTGTTGTTTTTTATGTACATGGTGCTAATTGCAGATCATACGGTCAAGATGGCAGAGTTATGTACAGGGTGTTAAAGTTAAGTGGGTACAGTAGTGTTCAACAGAGTGACGGCCTGGGGGAAAAAACTCTTCTTGTGTCTGGCAGTTTTGGCGTATAGTAATCTGTATCGCCTACCAGAGGGGAGAAGTTCAAACAGGTTGTGACCAGGGTGTGATGGGTCTGCAGAGATGTTTCCTGCCTGTTTCCTGACTCTGGATGTATATAAGTCCTGGGTGGTGGGTTCTATCTACTGTGAGATGGTGACCAAACCAAACCAAACAATAATACACTTCAAAGTTAAAGCAAAGTCAGTTCACAGTGATATTTAACATCTAATGAAGAGCTGCAGCCTTTGCACAGAAAAGGTGTCTTGTTGACATTCGAAGAGACCGACCACAAAGCAGTGCTCTGTTGTGCAGTTTGCTCAAAAATGATTTATGCAGGCCAACCTAAAAACATTAAAAATAAAAACCCTCAACATGAATGTCTACCTGGGGTCACTACTGTAACAGGTTAGCACTTCAGGCTAAACATCTTTGAGTAACTTACTACCAAGCCAGTTTTCCAGTTGTGCTGTCTGTGGTGTAAAATTCACTATCATGTACAGAACTTCAAGTGTTTGACCAGGTGAGTATTTAAACCTTTAGAAGGTTTACAATCCCAACATCCAACTGTCACTCTGAAAGGTGTTTGGTTTATGAGGAAGAAATGGCAGTTAAATACAGTCTCAATTCATATTGTTTATGGTGACATCATTATTTCTTGCAGCAATCGCACCATCCGGTGGCTTTGAGTCAATGGACATGGCACTGCTCGGTGGCATCCTGGGTGTCCTGCTGTTTATCTGTCTGGTCGTCATTGGGGTGCTCGCCTATTGTGTGCAGAAAGGGAAAGCAGACTGGGGGAAAGTCTATGAAGCCAATGCGTTTCGCAGCTCTGTAAGTTCAAAGATCAAAGTTTTCTAAATCTCTTGACTCATCACTTGTTTAAGGGACACATCTACAGCTGTTGTAGCACATTTAATATTTTAAGCTTTGCCAGTCCTAACCCTAATATAAGACGGTATTTTTCTCTAAAAAAAAAAATTCTGTAAAAGTCAGGTTGTCTTATATTTGGGGTCCAGAAACCCGGGGGTCTAAACCAACAGGTGGTGTCAAACGTCTTCTCCCCAAAGGAGTCAGAGCTTCTTCTTCTCACTCACACACACCACGGACCTGGTGACTCAAAACAGTGACTCAAATGTTGAGCAAGTTAACAATCGGCAGAGGAGACAGTGTTTCTCTAACATTGATGAAAACACTCCTAGATGATGCACGCTTGATAAGTCAGGTGAAAATGCTGTAGTACATATGGCACTGTTGCACTTCCACAGTCATTTATAAAAACAAAGAAGGCATTTGTAGTAAACATTATATAATTATAAATAATATAATTATTATAAAATAGTGTAATGTGTTGCGTTGTGTTGACTTAATGTTCTTAGTGTTATTTCTGTGTTTTCCAAGGGCTCCTGATTGCACCTTGTTAGCGAGCGAGTTTGTGAGAGAGAACTTTATTTTTTTTATTCATTCATTTTGTTAAAAGACCAAATGTCTCACTAGCTCATGAACAGCAATTAGAGGCAGAACACCAAAAGGTGTGAAGCTGCGCTGTGTAATGAAAATCCCACTCTGGAGGGCGTTGTCAGAAACTTGTGGTTTCATATTCCAAAAATGCAGTCTCCATATGAACAAAAGGCCTAAACAACAATATTTTTTCCGGATACACCCACTTTTGTGTTTGCGACTTCCCCTTAATCTTGTTTTTAATGTACTCTGTGACTGTATTGTCTTTCCACAGCTCGGTCAAAGTTCAGGAGGTGTGAAGGAGGGCGTGCAGTACATGAACGAGGCCTTTCAGAATGATGATGATGATGATGGAGGAAGCATAGGCTTCGTGGGCCCAGAGGGAAGAAGTGTAATGGCTACTACAGTACCACAACAAGAGATGGAGGATGGCCCGCTCTCAAAAGACATCATGAAGTCTTTGTCCCCACAGCACACTCTCCTGCCCGACGAAACCGAGCAGACGAGCTTAGACAATGACAACAACGAGAAGGAGGTGAAACCTATCCTGACGAAGGAGAGACGCATGGAGGAAGGGTACAAGTCGGTCTGGTTCAAGGAAGACATTGACCCCAATGCCAAGGAGGAGGTGGTGATCATCCCAGACAGCAGAGAGGATGACATCGAGTCCATCAGTGGAGAGGAGGAAGAAGACAGCAACCATGCAGATATGGACAGTGGACTCGGGGTGAAGATTGAGGATCCATCAGACTCTGATGGTGAACAAGTTGAACTGTGAGGGAAATCAAATGCCAGGGCATAGCAGGAACCATATAATAAAATATAATGATTTATCAACTGCAAGTCCTGTAACACTCACAGTCTTATCAATCATTAAGGAGAAGTCGCATAAAATCATGATTCAGATATTGGAGAGAACTGGACCATTTGTAGGTTTTATTCTTTATGGAAATCGTGCTTAATGTAGTGTAACCTGCGACATTGTCTATGGACACCTAGTGGTTCTTATTAGTACTGCAGGTTGGTCCATGGAAGATTTTTTTAATTGAATGTGTTTTATTTTTTTTTTTAAATTATTATTATGGAGTTGTAACAGCAGATAAACATAGCTGGTTTATTGATCATCATTTATAACCAAATTATTTCTGTGGCTTCACTATCCAAAGCTGCCACCAGGTCGCTAATACACCCTAACACTGTAGTGTCATACGAAAACTTTTACCAGTGGCATGACTCACCTGTTGAAAGTCTTATATAGAAAAATACAAATATAATTATGATTCAGATTTTGGAGAGAACTGAACCATTTGCAGCTTTTATTCTTTATGTATTAATTTATAGTGTATTAATCATGCTCACAGTTTTTCTCAGTTGCTTTGGTGCATTTCTCAGAACAGGACTGAAATTCTCAAAACTGCTTGTTCAATTTTCACATCCTCTAGTCACTTGTTCACATCATAACAACAGTTTCTTGTTCATTTTGTCATTTTACAAATGATTTTGTAAAATTAGGCAGATGCTTATGTACAGCTGGCAGATGTATCATACAACATCAGTTATTTATGTCATGATGATCAAAATGCATTGTCTTCAGTTGAATAATCTTATACTCAGACCAACGTTTTTCATTGTTTAAGTCATTGCATGCAAAAGTGTTCAACTATTTATCAAAAGCTGTCAAATATATTTTATGCTTTTCTGATACTTTTTTTTCCCCTCCTAATTTCTCCTAAATTGATGAATTGGTTCCAGGTGAATGTTGATTTTCACTTACGAGGGGGAATGTGTGAAGCTTCAGATCAACCAGTTCTCTACAGCAGCTCATAGGTGAATCCCATGAACCTTCAACTTGCAAACATATATGAACAGAGCAGAACAGAGTGTTACCATTTCTAACTCAGAAATGGAAGGACAATGTGTAAATATACACAATCACTGTCCTTAAAACAAATATCAACATCTCAATAGCAACAATTACCACCATCTGGACACAAACTCAAATATCTGGCATTACAGTACATCGACTTACTAGCTGAGCTAACACGACTAATGAGCTGTGATGTGATGTACTGATTCTACTATTGGCACACCTTAACATATCACAGGGTACAAGCTGCTGTTTGCTTGAAAGGTTTGTTTTCAAAATGTCTTTACAAGTTTATCGCGACCAAATCAATTTCACCTTCTCTATCAGTCATTGTGGGTTGAAAAACAAAAACAAATCTTCATCAAATTATCAAATCTTCTTGTTTGGCACACATTTACTACCCCCCAACACCACCCCACCCCAATTTTGGTCACCCCCACCAAATCTCACTCCAAGGTTTTTGGAAAAGGTGGCAGCTATGGGAAAAAGAGGCCACGTACACAGACATGTTCCAGATTAAATAAGGGCAACAGTTGTGGACCATGTTATCAATCATAGTGTTACAGCCAACTGTTGAGAGAACTACTGTGTCTCAAGAAGACATTTGTACCGTGGTAATTGTAAATAATGATATTAGATTGTGGGGGATACGAATTGTTAGCAAGATCCTATTCTTTGCATTAAAAAATACCTACAGAGTAAACTGTCATAATCGACCACATGACAAAGTCGTCTGACTACCTTGCTCGTATACAATGATGTAAGGACTCGACATTCTGATGATACTGACAGGTTCACTGACATAAATACTTGCTTTTAAGACATAAACTGAGCATTTTGACAAAGATACAGGCTTTTTCAGCTAAACCACTATGTGGTGCAGGTTTCACTGGTTGTTTTGAGAAATGCACTAACTGATGTTAATGCAAAACATAATGATGATTTGAGAAATGCACCAAAGCAACTGAGAAAAACTGTAATGTAGTGTAAACTGTGACATTGTCTGTGGACACCTAGTGGTTCTTATTGGTACTGCATGTTCATTGGTAGCTAGTTTGTTGATCATTTATGACCAAATTATTTCTGTGGTACGCTGCCCCCTGTGTTACTGACCACCAAGCCAGACAGGAAGCTCCCCAGCTGGATAAACTGAGCCCTCTCTGACAAGGAGATCCAGGAGATAGTGGCTCTGCTGACATTTGTCTTCATGAGGTTTCTGTTCCAGGCTGACAGGAATCTGGTGTTTCCTGGTTCCTGATCCAGTCAAAGTCTGAACTCAAACCAACAATCATGACGCAGTCAAAGTTCACATTACATTCATTCTGATGTTTCATATGAACACCTGACCCAGATCAGCTTTCAGGAATATCGATTGAATGCAAGAAAGAGGGTGTGCCTAGTAAAGTACTTGATTATTGTATGTTTCACGATGTGTTTGTTCCACTGTTCCACTACAAGAAGATTTGCAATGATGGAAAACTGTCATTGATTCTGTTTCTGTAGATGTGTTAATATGTAACAATTATTGTATATATTTCAATTGAATCAGCATTCACTAACTAACACTAAAACAAGTGGTTAAGCAAATAAATATATAGATATGTTATTCATCCCAAATCTATCTATCTATCTATCTATCTACACTCACTGGCCACTTTAATAGGTGCACCTTGCTAGTACCGGGTTGGACCCCCTTTTGCCTTCAGAACTGCCTTAATCCTTCGTGGCATAGATTCAACAAGGTACTAGAAACATTCCTCAGAGAGTTTGGTCCATATTGACATGATAGCATCACGCAGTTGCTGCAGATTGCTCTATTGGATTGAGATCTGGTGACTGTGGAGGCCATTTGAGTACAGTGAACTCATTGTCATGTTCAAGAAACCAGTCTGAGATGATTTGAGCTTTATGACATGGCACATTATCCTGCTGGAAGTAGCCATCAGAAGATGTGGTCATAAAGGGATGGACATGGTCAGCAACAATACTCAGATAGGCTGTTGTGTTGCCACAATGCTCAATTGGTACTAAGGGGCCCAAAGAGTGCCAAGAAAATATCCCCCACACCATTACACCACCACCACCAGCCTGAACCATTGATACAAGGCAGGATGGATCCATGCTTTCATGTTGTTCATGCCAAATTCTGACCCTACCAGCCGAATGTCGCAGCAGAAATCGAGACTCATCAGACCAGGGAACGTTTTTCCAACCTTCTATTGTCGAATTTCGGTGAGCCTGTGCAAATTGTAGCCTCAGTTTCCTGTTCTTAGCTGACAGGAGGCACCCGGTGTGGTCTTCTGCTGCTGTAGCCCATTTGCCTCAAGGTTCGACATGTTGTGCGTTCAGAGATGCTCTTCTGCATACCTTGGTTGTAACGAGTGGTTATTTGAGTTACTGTTGTCTTTCTGTCAGCTCGAACCAGTCTGGCCATTCTCCTCTGACCTCTGGCATCAACAAGGCATTTTCACCCACAGAACTGCCGCTCACTGGATATTTTCTCTTTTTCGGACCATTCTCTGTAAACCCTAGAGATGGTTGTGCGTCTCGTCTGGCACCAACAACCATGCCACGTTCAAAGTCACTTAAATCACCTTTCTTTCCCATTCTGATGCTCAGTTTGAACTGCAGCAGATCGTCTTGACCATGTCTACATGCCTAGATGCATTGAGTTGCTGCCATGTGATTGGCTGATTAGAAATTTGCGTTAACGAGCAGTTGGACAGGTGTGCCTAATAAAGTGGTCGGTTAGTGTATCTATCTATCTATCTATCTATCTATCTATCTATCTATCTATCTATCTATCTATCTATCTATCTATCTATCTATCTATCTATCTATCTATCTATCTATCTATCTATCTATCTATTATTATCTGTTATATTTCAATGACGGGGAAAGGTCTACTGCAGTCATAAAGCTGGGCTGATAAACAGAGAACAGACAGACAAGGTTCACTTCAGATTTGACGGACACAGACATGGACAAGTTTAATTCACTCTTTAATGCGAGGATGGCCCTCGGCTCTTTACTTCTCATCCTGCTTCAAGCATCCACTGGATTTGCTCAGAGTGAGTACTGAACTGTGCTGCTTCAATTTCTTTCATCAGACAAACAGGAACAAAGAACAGTATCATAAACTGTGTGAAAATCAAAGGAGGAAGAGACGTAGCAGTGGAAAGTGACATGTTGAGCTGAGCGATCACAACTTACACTGAAAATAAAATGAAATCAAAAATAAAAAATCTGTGCTTAAAATACCTGTTTATCAACTGATCTATAGATTTATTTAATAATTCATTTTATTCAGTTACAAGGGTCAACTTGTCATGTGTGAGAAAAGAAGCAGTTTGATGGTGACACAGTCACCACTAATTCTCTAGTTAGTTTCATCAACTTCCTCATTTTGCTTTGTGACACCATCTGAAATAACATTTAATGCAACATGTGACTCACTGTGTCGTGTGGTTGTATTGATCAAATGTATTGTATAAAATTGTCGCTGGTTCCATAATCAGCAAGGGTATAAATGGGCATTTTAGTATAAAAGAGAAATTAAATCTATTACATGACTCTCTGACATTTCAGATGTCCCCTCCACCATCCATGTTACTTTACCACTATAGTGTATATACTCTTTTCATTAAGATCTTCACAAACACTGCTTTATTACTATAATTGACCTTTGAAATGAAATAAACAACTTTAAAGAGCATTAAAAAAAATGGTTAAACAACTACTGTTGAAAAGAAACTAAGACCATGTACTCATGTATTTAGTTCTGCACTTTAGAATCATGCATCTTCCTCTATTTCTATGTACATGGATGGTTTAGATAAGATGCCATTAGTAAGGCTACTGAATCACTGTCCCACTAAAAAGTTGTTAGGGTTCGATTTCTGGCTCCTCTAGTCTGCATATATTAGTAGTAGTTGTATAGTAGTAGTAGTAGTAGTAGTAGTAGTGTCCTTGGGCAAGATACTGAACCCCAAATTGCCACCAATGGCACAAATGTTCCATTGCTGTGTGAATGTATGTGAGTGGGTGAATGTGATCTGTATTGTAAAGTGACTGGCCATTTGAAGACTACACATGCGCTATATAAATGCAGTCCATTAGATTTTTATCATGTGCTGAAATTATGTATTCATATCACAAATTTGAGATGGGAAATAATAAAATACAAATACTTCATTACTATACTTAAAGTAGATTTTTTGGGTATCTTTACTTTGAATATTTACTTTTGTGTCAACATTTTACTTTTGCTAAGTACATTTTTCAGCATGAATGTCTGTACTTTCTATTCTTTACCTTTTCAAAACAGATTCTTTACTTTTGTTTATGTTTAAATTAAGTGTTATTGCACCATTTTGCCTAATTCCTATCAATAATGGGCTATCATAAATGAGGCATCTCTCTGGTTTTGAATGGAGCAGTGCATGACCTGCTGCGTGTGTGTGTGTGTGTGTGTGTGCGTGCGCGCGTGTGTGCAAGAGAGAGAGAGAGAGAGGATAAAGATGAATGGATATAGTTAAAGGATATTGTAAATTAACCTTTCTCGGACTGTGTTGTGTTGTTGTTGAGAACAGATGGGTGCACTGGTCATCAGAGTTCATCACCTCTGAACAGAAGTGAAAGACACTACATCGGGCAGTGGTGCTGAGCACATGAAAAGACTTGAGGAATCTCAGAGAATCTGGATTTTTACAGTCTAATTATGTCTTCTCTCCCAACAGTCTGCTCTGCTCCCACCACTGTGAATATTGAAGAAAACAACTCACCAGGTACTTTGATAACACATATCAGACTTTCTCCAGGGGCAACTGTTACAGTCACTCATCCCACTGACTTGTTCAGCATCAGAAATGGAAATGAACTGATAGCAACAGCAGTGTTGGACCATGAGGTACTGTAATGCACCAACCAGATCCATCCTCTGTTTAGATCATACAATCTGTGAAAATGGACTTTTGAGCATGAAGCTTGTTTTGTTTGCAGGTTGATAATATTCACGTTGTCACACTCAGATGTATTAAGGAGGCTGCTGTGGTAAGACTTTATAACCTTTTGTTACCATTCAGTGTTACAATTTTTATTCATATTCATATTCATATTCTTGATACTGAATATCTTAGTAGTTGTATTAAACAGTAAAACTGTGTCTCTTTGCTTCCAGTTGCCAATCTCTATTGTTGTTAGTGTGTTGAACATTAATGATAACCATCCAGTCTTTGACAAGAACCTCTACACCTTTGACGTCAATGAGGTAATACTGATAAATACCTTCTACTGAACTCAATGTTTGTTCATTTGTTATCTCTGTTATTTGGTCAATTCAAGCTTCCCAGATTATTATAATCCTTTAAAAACAATCTAAGTTTTACCTCATGTTTTGTTTTTGTACCTTTTTGACACAGATGTCTCCTGTAGGGGGCATTGTGGGTAATGTCAGTGCCCAGGACGCAGACACACTCCCTCAGCTTTACTACACACTGATACCTGAAACTGTATGTTTTTTTTTCTTTTGCCTAGATATGAGTTTACATTAATGTGTTCACCCTAGATCAGCACAGACATCAGTAGCAGTAGCTAAATGCTAGAGGCTCGAGAGAGAGATTAACAGTTTTATGATCCTCTTTTATTTCAGCATTTTAAACTGAGGTCATTATCATCAACCAGAGCAGAGATCCTGGTTGCAGCACCTCTTAATTATGACCAACAGAATCGTTTTCAGATGGAGTTGAGATGTCAGGTGAGTACTGATCACTGGTGGTTTCTAAACACTTGTTTCTTTCTTCTAAATGAAATGAAACCTTTGTCAGTCATGCTCTCTGGGTGGAGAGGAGCTCAATTGGAAAAAGGTGGTCAGTTGTTAACTTTGATTGTGCTACATTTAGTCACAATCATGTAATGTTGCACATCAGCACTTTAAATAGAAACTCTCTGATGTACCGTTCAGTTCTCACTCCTCTGCTGACTGTAATTGTATTTTCTTCAGGACACACCACCAACAGATTCCAATGCCACATTTGTTGCCAATACCACCATCGTGATTGACGTCATGGATGGTGACAACAGGCCACCGTGGTTCCAGCCCTGCACCAGGCATGTGGTAGGGGAGGATGTGATCTGTCAGAGTGCAGGCTACACCGGCAGCGTCGTCTTAAACCAACAAGAGGTGTGTACACCACTCTGCATGTGTATTTTTAACTGACTTTCAGAGCCACCGCACTTTCTTTCTTTTGTTGGTGTTTGTGGATTTAGTGCCTCTATTCTTGAGGCCTATGGGGATTCAAATCCCCAAAACATTTCACAATCTTACTCAGAAACAGAACAGAACAGAACATAGAAATGTACAACCAAACACATAAAAAGCCTGTATTTTGACACATTGTCATCTTCTTCAGTCAGTTCCTGTAATTTAAATATAGCCAAAACTAATAACAGATGCTGCCTCACAATCTAATCTGACAAACACATTGTTCAGAGCAAGTCAAGGCCTTAACACAACCTTTAACTCTGTCAGATACATATCAGTGATAAGAAGAGTTTTGTTCTCTGCAGGATGGAGCGCTACCACTGGAACCAGGGCCAGTTTATGCCATTGATGGAGACTTTGGGATAAATGAGGCCGTGACATATTCATTTCTGAGCGGTGAGCAGTTTGGATTATGTGGTTTGTTTTTCAGTGTGTCTGCAGCATTAAGTTGTTGATTGGTGGCAGGTAGAAGCAGATCCCCCTGTCTGTGTTTTAGGAAATAACGACAACCTGTTCGAGATCAACGCGAACACGGGGAACATCACCATGCTCAAACCTGCTGATGTGTATGGGCCAATCGTTCTGACAGTGATGGTAAAAACCAAACGTTCATGATTTTATCCAGTGAATTCAATCTTGGCGCCTTTGTGGTTCCATTGTCATTTACGTTTCAATCTCTGAGGTCTAACACAAACCAAAATTGCAACCAAATTGTCTTTTGGACATACTACATACTAAGAACATACTACAGACCAGGAAGTATGATTTAGAACTGCTTTTAAAGAGGTAGTTATTGATACTTTCAGCCTGAAATGTGGGGCTGTAGCTGCAAGTGTTTTGTAACATTTTCTGTCTTTGGTTGTAAAAATTGTGAATCATGTAAATTATGTTATGAAAAATGTAACAAAAAAAAAAAATTAAAAAATTTTAATTATTTAACTCTTTTGATCCAGCGATTTCAGTGAAACAAAATGGTAAAAGTGATCCAACCAGAATGTCTGTATCGGTTTCTATGTTCAAGTTCAACTTTTTCTCTTCTAGGCTTCCCACAATATGAACAGTTTTCTATTTGCAACCACCTCCGTAAAAATCAAAGTTAACGTGAAGACTGACCACCAGCCAAAATTTCCAATGATGCAATATGACGCCACCATCACTGCAGAGGGAAGCATGGCTACTGACGAGAAGGGCAACCCTCTGCAGATCTTCGCCCTAGACGATGACTATGCTGCCGCTGGGGTAAACTGGTGAAAATTGAAATGGACAAAACAAAACTAAACTAAACTAAACTAAACAAATCACTTGAATTTACTTTTTTGCAGAAAAGAAAAAGTTAATTCACTTAAAGTTGTTCACATTCATTTCATCCATGTGAAATTTGACTCGTTTTTGTTTTTTTGCATCCACCTGTTTAGCTTAGTGGATGAAATGTGAATAGTCACATAGTCAAATAGATTTTAGTATTTGGATGAACATGTGAAAACTCTATTTGGAAAAAAACCGCTGTTGCTTAGTAACCATCACTACATAGAAAAATAGTTTATATAGTCATGGTTAGTCCTGAACCTAACCCTAATGATGTTGTTGCGATCAAAGAAGGAAGTGTTGCGGTGTTCACAACAGGCAGTTCCAGTAAAAAGAAATTACTCTTTATCAACCTGGATGTTACCCTTTATGATTTTACTGCATTCACATGATACAAATGTGAAGTGTAGTTTATAATGGCAGCAAATTTTAAATATGGTCAGAAATTCAAAGGTCATAAATGACAATGCATGAGCAGCACAGGGATTGAAATACATCCTTTTTGTTACAGTTAAATTGCACTGCTGGTGTGCTGCTGTTAAACTGCATTTTTAATGTATCATTTTCATTTCTGATCAAACAGGGTATCAATCCCCACATCACCTACTTGATTAAAGGGAACAGCAATTTCACCATTATTGATGGCTACTTATTCATGACTAAGCCTCTGCCAGAGGGAGACTATACCATGCAAGTGAGTTTACAAATCTTAGGAAAGTTAAAGTGACTGATTTTTCTTTACTAAGCACATCGCTTCATCTTCAATCTTCCAGGTGGTGGCAAGAGACACATCTAATGATGAAACAAGTACAACTCAGCTGTCAGTGAGAGTGACATCAGGTAGGAAACAAACCTTCACAGAGGACTCCACTGTTTTCTGCAGTGTGTTGCTTGGTCATTATGGAGTTTGAAGGTTATAAAACTGGTCTAATTATCTCCTCAGCTCTCCAAATGACACACTGAAGCTTCTGATTAAGCTTCAGGTGTGTTCCACAACAGAACTTTCTCAGGGACACATGGGCCATTTCTCAAAGTCGAGGGCGCTTCCTTGGTAGAACATTAGCCTTGGAACCCAAAATAAATAGAAATAAAAATACATGTGTGTAATGTCACACACGGTTGATAAACCATTTGTCCTGGTATGACCGAGTAAGATAATGGATTAATGAATTGTTGTTATATTACTATTATAAACGTCAATAATAGGAATGTGAACATAACCACAGCCAAGACAAGAACAAGCAAGTAATTTATTAGTAATATATGTGCGTGTTCATGGTTAAATTTCAAATCAACAATTCTTAAAACAAATAAAGTTCTTATATTTAAATGAGTGTTGCTGCTGCTTCCCTTCAACTATCAGGAGGATTGTGGGTATTTTAACAATGTCAAGGATCAGTGTAGCCTTAACAAACCTACAAATCAAAGACTCAGTCAGGCGAAATTGTAAAGCATCCTTGACATTGGAACAGTGCTTTGTGAGACTTGATGTCTTTGTGTCCTCGAAAAAGCAGCTTTTAAGCAGCTTCCTTGACTTTGAGAAACGGCCAAGAACATTTCACTCATTGTCCATTTAGTCCCTGGGTTTTGCTTCGTATTTATTTGTATTTTTTGGATATTTCCCTTCTCTCCGATATTTTTTGGCCATTTTTCTTTTATTGATAAGACAGTCAAGGCAGACAGGAAGGTGGGGGAATGACACGTTGAAAATGATCGGCACAGCCGGGATTTGAAGCGGTTTATGTGCCAAAGTGATGCGCCCTAACTCAGCTTTCTAGGCACACCCGTCTCTGTTTTTAATAATATCCTTATTCACACCAGATCATTTCCCCAAAAGTATTAATTTACACAAATCCACATAAAGAGCCCCATCAGGAACCATTATGAGCTAAGCCTAAAGGTGGCAGTTAAACAGAAATTATCTTATATTATTATCAGAAATAATTATCTTATAGTAACTTAATCTCAAACCAGTTTTCCTGTGGTGTAAAATTAACTATCATGTACAGAACTTCACACACAAGAAAACAGTTGGTGTGTCTCAAATCGGATACTTCCATTAGTACACTTCCATGTTGTATGCTATGTATACTTCTGTAGTGAAAGTACTTGTACAACAGAGTACGCGGTCTCAAATTGTTTTTCACTTACCAGAAATGACGATTTGATGTCTTCTTCTTTTAATGGTGAATTGCCACTAAACATTTTGGACCATTATTGTCACCCACCAAGATATCTGCTGACTTTTTTTCAATTCTAATCAATAATGAAAGTCTTACTAGTGCTGTTATTTGCTTGTGTGGCTCCATGTTTCAAGGAGGTAACTCTTCCACTACGCAGCCAAGATGGCGCTCATTGAGGTTGAGAAGTGTTCATTGTACCGCACTCAACTTTCTGACCGTTAGGAACACACATCTGGATATTAACATTACACTGCATGTTGACACACTTGTCAGTGTGAACACACCTACTCCCTCAAAGTGGTTAGTATGAGTATGGAAGTATGTGATTTGAGACACCACAAGTGTTTGACCAAACAAGTGTATAAGCCTTTAGAAGGTTTAAAATCCCAACATCAAAACTGTCAGAGTCACTTGAAAAATGTTTGTTTATGAGGCAAATGTGGCAATTAAATATAGTCTTAATTCATCAAGTGCTTTTGGTGACATCATTAGTTCTTCCAGCGAACACAGATTGCCGCGGGTCAGTGGACGTGGCACTGCTTGGTGGGATCCTGGGTGTCCTGCTGTTTATCTGTCTGGTGGTCATCGGGGTGTTTGTCTATCGTGAGTGGAAAAGGACAGCAGAACAGAGGAAGGTCCATGAAGGAAACAAGCTTCACAACTCTGTGAGTTCAAAGAATGAAGTTTTCTAAATCTCCTGACTCCTAATCACAACCTTTGTCAGATTTCCATCAAAGTAGCTGCTAATATTTATGGCTTCTGGGGGATGAATCCTAACCTACACTGATGACACAACTGTAGCTTCACTTCACCTGGATAAGTGAATTTATGATGTTGGTGTCCATCCATGAAAAATAGCTGCAGATCATCAAGTCTGGGAGGAAATGTGCACTTGAAAACACATATAAGAATCTTTTCTGACTGTTGTAAGATCCTGTGGTTTTGAACTACTGATCTTGTCCTGTGTAACTGTATTGTCATTCCACAGCAGGGTCAAGGTTCAGGCGGTGTGAAGGAGGGCATGCAGTGGACTAACAAGGCCTTTCAGAATGATGGAGCAACCATGGACTCGGGGCGCCCAGTGAGAGGAAGTGTAATGGCAGACAGCAGACAGGATGAAAATGAGTCGGAATATGACAAGATACTGTCCATCAGGCAAAAGGTGGAAGAAGACAGCAACTATGAAGATGTGGACTGGGAACTCGGTAAACAAGTTGAACTGTGAGGGAAATCAAAGGCCAGGGCATAGCAGGAACCACATAATAAAAATATAATGATTCATCAACTGCAAGTCCTGTAACACTCGCAGTCTTATCAATTATTAAGGAGTAGTCACATTTGACCCATGACTGAACTCACCTTATAAAAAGATACTAATATAATTATTATTTTGGAGATTCTGGATTAAAACGGCACTGCCAGAACCTTACGAGGAAGTCTTGTGGAGAGGATCCACATCTTGTACAGAGACAAAGGAGCCAGTTGTTTTTTTTTTTTTTTAAAGTTATGATCATCTCATAATAATAAAACTGTTCCCTCTGATACTGAAGACTGTAAAACACAGCCACAGACAAGTTTGTCACAAGTTTCTGATGAAAATATGTTGAACAGAAAATTATTGTCAGAGTTATGGCTTAAACCAGAATATTGCAGAGAGATTATTCAAAATAAACACTAATTACTGAATCATCATTGGAATATTTTGGTGTTTACACTGAAAGATGGTGAAACCAAAAGGCTGAAACAGTTACTGCACGAAAATAAGGCCAACAACAGGAGACGGTCTCAGAGTTTGACAACAGATTTTTACTGAAATAAAAAAAAAAAAAAAAAAAAAAAACAAGAAAAATCATTTAATCTAAAAAGTTTACACCAATTTGTACAACATCACCATTTTATTAAACCCTGACATCAGCCAGACAAAACCGCAAACAAACATCACAAAGGTGTCAAGAAACACCCGAAACCAAACAATTTCATTGAGGCAACATGGCGTCAAAAATGAAATGAAACTGTTTCAACAAGATTTATTCAAAATTAAAAACTATAAAAACCTTGGCAACAAAAGAGCCTTGCCCTGATCAAACAAAAAAAAAAAAAAAAAAGAGATTTGTTTTCCTATTAAAGCTTTAATGAGATGTTGGAGGGAAAAAAATACGTTTTTACTTAAGTATTATAAAAAAGTTGATGAGCTAAAATGACAGCTTCCTCTATTTTGCACGTGAAATTGTAGATATTTTGCCAGCTGATTAGTTAATTGACAGAAAAGGATGGTGCTGATGAGCATGAACATGATTTAAAAAAAAAAAAAAAGAGCTAAAGGATGTTTGCACTTAAACTCATTAACAAACGATTTGATAGTATGGTTCCTGAATTCCTGACATTTAAACTCATGTCAATGGAGGACCTGAAACAGGTTTTGGTCAAAAATAAAAAGCAAAAGTTTAAAACCGAAGTTTAAACTGAACGACAGTTGGTCATTTACTGAGAAAATGTGCGTTTTTAATCCATGATTCTTGCTCTCTTGTTTTTAGCTTGTTTAGATTTGAGCTTAGGAAATTAGCAGCGTTTTATATAGTTTAGCTTTAGCTCCTTAGCCAAAGCTAAAGCTAAACAAACTAATTAGAAGAGACTATAAATTAGCTTTGAGCTACAGCAATAAAATTTAAAAGCTGTGATTAAAGTCAGTTTATGTTAAATGCTGAACTGGTGACAGCTGTAAAACATTCATATGGGATACAAACATAAGTCTCACCACCAACATACTGTAATATAAACATCCAGTCTTTATATTAATAAAACATTTCCCTGAAGACGTTAACGTGACTGATGAGGTTCAAACATGTTTCTGTTGATAACACTGTCAAAACAAATATCGACCTTTTTTTTTTTTTTTTTTTTTTTCCTGATTTAGATGGAAATTGTTCAATGAAAACTTCAGCTCTAACACTGTAGTAAACGTGACGTAGTGAGCGTCTGCCTGTTGTTTCTGAACGTGTCAGCTTTCAATGTGGTGCCATCACACACGAAGACGTGAAAAACGGCAAATCCGCGCCGTTGTTTCAGGCTCATTTACAACCGATCATTTTCCACCTCATCAGTTTTTAGAGAGCGAGTG
The DNA here is from genome assembly GCA_016801845.1 of Polydactylus sextarius. NCBI lineage: Eukaryota > Metazoa > Chordata > Actinopteri > Polynemidae > Polydactylus > Polydactylus sextarius. The sequence goes on along the minus strand of CM028921.1, from coordinate 13,019,692 downwards.
CAGAGACGACTGTTCACCGTCACGTCGCCTTTTTTACTTGTTTGTCCCAGTCCACCGATCAGTGGTGCCCCAGTTTCTCTTAGTAACAACTTTAGATATTGTACCTCATCCAACCAAAACAGTGATAAAACAAAAAAGCTGCCACTACATAATGATCAGTGCTTGATTTTCTGAAATGACCTAAATGATTTGTTTTCTGCCATTCAAGTCAGAATTTCTGTACCAACTCAATGAGCCTCTGACAAAACCATTTTTTTTCCTTGTATTAAAATTCTCAGTTTTTTATAAACGTCTTATTCCAGGTTAATCGGCCAATTAAAATCAGAAAAATCCCCCAAAAACCTCGACCACAATAAGGGTGAATATCAATGCCGTAATTTGTTATACAAACTTTTTAATTATTTCAATTTCTATAAGAAAATCCATCCATCTGCAACCATCTCGACTACAGGTCTGGTAATGTACCTGGAAATAATCTGACATGACAGAGATAAACTGCAGGTGACGTCATGTGAAACCACCGATTTTTCTTGTGCGAACAGAAGAACTTTAGTTTGAAAACATAACCTCTGAAGAATTTCCCTGCAGATATTTCACATCAAGAGCATCAACAAGGCTTTTAATGTGAAACAGGAAGGGCTGCACTTCATTGCAAATTTTTAACAGTGATTTAAAAAGTAGATGACTAATTGGGCAACTACTTAAACACCATTTTATATTTGAAATTCGAGACTAGATCGATTTTAGTCTCTTTTGAGACTCGATGGAAAAATTTGATTGTAATCTCTGAAGTAACACAGTGAATTGTGCAGGTAGACGATATGACGAAATAACCCTGATCTTATGAACAGAACTCAAACAGTCAGTGGAGCCGCTGGAAAAACAGTGAGACCGATGAAGGCAGCCATCTTGTCTTGTGAGGCGTGTTACTACGTCTCTGGGTTGGCCGCTGTAGCTGCAGCCAGAATCTCGTTGCGTTGACTGGAAATCGCTTCGAAGGCTTCGTCTCTGTGCATCATCGCACCAAACACCATCGGCTGCAACGCCACAGATGACACATTAGACTGAGCCGCGACGAACTGTAACCTGCTGCATTTACTCATCATATAATATTCAAATAGTCACTCTTCTACTTTCACTCTTCAGATGTAGTTACTAGTTACATTTGCGCTAAAGGCTTCACAAACCAACACACTGGGATATAAAGCAGCAGACTGAGTAACAGGAACAGTGTTAATGGTTTCAGTGAGATGCTCAGAGTTTGACCTCGTCATCACATCAGATCACAACTCAAACACAACCACATAAACAGAGAGTAGCTCCAATAAAACAAGCTGAATCACCTGTTAGTGTCAATAATTAATATTAGATTTTATTTTTTATTAGATTAGATTTTTCCAACCACTGTCTCAATTCTTACCTTCTGAGTGGATGGTGTTGCTATGGAGATGCCCATCCCAGATCCAGGCAGCACTGACAGAACTTTGTACTGTGACAGAGGACAAATTCAAAATGTGACTCAGGATCAATCACTGAGGCAACCGACAGTTTAAAGGGAGTTAAATTGTTAAGCTGCAGTAATAGAGCTGATTTGAGCAGTAACAAGAAAGAGGAAGTCGACTGGAGACGTCGGTGTACGTACCTTCTGGATTTCTTTGATGTCGAGCAGTTTGATGACTTTGTTCCTCTTGCTGGATCCGGACCTGGAGCTGGAGCTCTCGAAACACAGGTAACTGAGACAGAGGAGATGCAGTTAACGTCTGTTCACACAGTCTGACAGACACCAGGACACATGAGATGCTGCAGCTGAAGGCCGAGATTCAAAAACAGACTGTTGAGCTAATAGTGGAGCTATTTTGAAGTCCCACCCCCTGACCAATCCGGAGTTAGTGTCAGCTGTCAGTCATGATGTCTCACGATGTCCCAACCAAGCTGATCAGAAACAAACTGGAACAAACATCAGTGTGAGCAGAACGACCTGCAGCTACTGCAGCCAGCCAGCCTGTAGAAATATTTCTTCTTTCTTCCTGCGGTTTTACATTCACAATCATGTTTAAGACTATTGCGATAACATTTAGAGCCAAATGATCACCTGTTTACACCAACACCTGTTCACACAGGTAAAACACAGAGAGGAGGTGGACGACTTACTTCTCGGTGACGTAGAGGACACCGTTGCGGATGTAGTCTGTCGGCGTCTTCCTGTCTCTGTTGATGAGGCAGCAGCGCCACCCGTTCTCACACACTAAAAAAAACAACAACACATGGACTAGATCAGACCAGGGCTCTGTTCCTCTCACTGACTTATCTGGATTAAAATATGACTTTTTCATTTCAAACTTCAGGCTTTCTAATTTGTCTGAATCTCTGACAGGATCGAATGATTAAGATGTTTCACTGAAAAATAAAATCCATAATTATGTTTAAAATCACGTTGTTGCAGTTTAAAACTGTTCTGAACTGGTCATAATGAATTACATTGCAGTTCTGTCCCCACCTGTCAGGGGGCGCTCACTCTCTGGCAGGTTGAAGACTTCGTGAAAAGCTCCTTTCTTGGTGCTGTAGTATCGTCCTCCGTCCTCCTCCCGGCCGACGCCAACAGGAGCCGCGGTGCTGAGGTTGCTCCGACCTCCTACCATGGTAACCTGATCAGAAGAGTCAGAAGAATCACAGAGTGGGTGAGGTGTTGCTGTGGCACTGACTTCTCCCCCCTAGAGGCTAAATAAATTTAATTTATTAAAGTAGCATTGCTGCTTTGGAGAATTTGTTTATGCAACCTGAAGGACAAACTCACAATTTCAAACACACAACTTCTTACCTGAACACGGAGGCATCGGACACATAAACACATCAAATCTAACCTACATCTGTCCTGAGGGGGGCGCTACAGGGAAGGTTATGGGCTCGCTAAAACATTAAGAGGAACAGGAATGAGACATGATCAGATTTGTCGGGATTTCTGACTCTAGAACTGTTTCAGGAAACACAGCATCTTGGTTGATGACTACAGCTCACACTACTGCCCCCTATAGGCACCCAGCAGCAGCCTACCTGTTCACACTCTGATGGCTGAGAGAAGAAAAACATGACAACACAAGGAAATGAAACAGAACCAAAGACTGAGACTGGAACCAGAACCAGTCAGAGACTGGTCCACTGGTGGTGGACTCTGATGTCAGCATCTTATGACTTTAAAAACAACCGGGAAAACAGCAGTTTTTTTCTTTATATTTCCAAAGTGTGAGTTTCTACTTGACTCTTTTAATTCATTGACTCATCAGGACTCATCACCTTTGGTGCCATTTTGTTAAAAATCCACAACCTGCTGAATGAATCTGAGTGAAACGCTGTGACACTGGAGATCATCATTACATCTAACTGGTCAATTCTAACATCAATTAATAACAGTTATTTCAAGTCTGATGATGATTTAATCTGTCGTCCACATAAACTTACTGTGTTCTTACACAGTAATTGTGCACTTTATCATATATTTTTGCCTGTGAGACTTTGAAACAGTTTGTTCCCAGAATGAACAACTGGTATTTTGATATATGATGTTTTGTATTTTCGTAAGTTTGATCATAAATCAACTTTACACGAACAGGAAGTAGCTGCACGCTAATAACAAGCTCCGATCAACTTGTCTGCACTGTGTTAAACCTGCATTAAACTCGTGCCTTTAGAAATTTGAACACTTTGCTTACTGAGTTGGAAAATATAATGTCACTTCCTGTGACTAAGTGATGACGTGTGTGAGTCTCTGTGTGGACTGACCCGCCTGCTCAGTGACGTGTTGCCGCGTTCCTTCAGCTGCAGGTCGGTGGGTAAATTGGTCCAGATGATGTAGGGCGTGTCGAAGCGCTGCCTCAGCTTGGGACAACTCTTGAAGAAGAAGTCGATGATGAAGAACTTTATACCTGCGTATACGGCTGAGGAGGAGGAGGAGGAAGACTGTGATCAGACGCCCCGCGTCCCTTTTTTAGCTTCATGTGAGTGTGTTTCTATGAAACTTACCGATGATGAATCCCAGCAGTTTGTACGGCAGCAGGCAGGAGGCGATGAAGGCCACACACAGACCCACGTACAGTTTCTGAGTCAACTCAGGCTGCACCCACATGAAAAGACTGCACACATACACACACACAAACAGAGACACACACACACACAGTGTTAACACTAAGTTATCTGTAAGGACCTCTGTTGCTGTGCGACCTGTGTGCAGACACACTCACTTCTTTATTTTCTCCAGGTAGTTGGCCATTCTCCCAAATAGATTCTGTGAACAAAGAAAAAAAAAATCACAAAATAATAAATAACAGTTGGAGGTTTGATTCCTAACGAACTTTTTAAGGAGAGACTGAAACTCAATCATCTGAGTTCATCTGAGTCCGGGTGAAGGTTTGTACCACATCTAAAGAGGTTTCCTAAGTTTGATATTGAGACATTGTTCTCTTTCTATTTCTCTTCTTGATCTTAAAGGATTTAATAATAAATTACATTCTTTCAGACGCCAGAACAGAGGAAATAATCAATGACTGTGTAAAGACGCATCTTCCCTCTGTTCCACAAATGGCAGGTATTCATTTCTCTCTCTACAGGTCTGACACATGCTTGGTTTCTGGTTTTCTGTCTGTCTGTCCCATTTCTGTAAACTCAGTGACACAATCAAGAAATTCTTCAAGTCGTCCATTTGTCCAGTTCTCAGGAAGTGTCATTATCCCATTTTCTGTCACTAACCCAGTTCCTCCATCTTAACTGGGTTCATCAGCTCAGCATCTCAAAATAATCAAGGTTAGACAGACAATTTCCAAAAGACTTCACCCTGATCAAGGACATAAAACATCTGACCTCACCTGAGCTTTCTGAGCCACGTCCAGAACCAGCTGGAACTTCTCAGACACTGTCAGTTCTTCTTTTGGAGGCTCCTGGAAAAAAAAAAAAGAGGCAGAGCTGTAAAAAGTGACATCACCTTCATTTTTTATCATGAAATGTCATTTTGTCTTAGTTTCCACTGTGTAGTGATGTAACTGTCCACTCTTGTGTTAAAATGTTGATGTTGAAGAAAAAAGTGGAAGAGAGAGATTTCTCACCACAGGCTCAGAGACTTCAGGTACGATGCTCCACTGGATCCTCCAACCTCTGAGAGCAGTGCATTGTGGGAAATATACAGATATAGATGAGACTCGCTTCATGTCTGTATTTACATTCAAACTGAAACTCAGCTGGTGTTTTTTTTAACAATGACAGTGAAGGTTTCATTTGTTTTCTCATCCCCTGACTCACTCTGTAGATGTTAAAAATTTAAATAAACTAAAAAAGGTAAAAATAAATCACTTGTTACTGAAACACAAAAATATTCTGTGTAATGAGCCATTCTGTTTCATTTTTAAAATTCTTCTGACAACTCCACTTAATCCACCACCCGCTACTTTTATAAAGGTGAATCAGAGTCTAAATACAATCCATGCCACCTGCTGGTCTCTATGAGCCCACACTGACAAAGGGACTTTGGAAACAACACACCCCGCTGATAGATTGCATGCGATGACACACATCTGATGACAAATAACACAACAATTAAATGTAGCAAAAAGGTCATAGCTCCAACTATTGTTGCATTTGCATTTGACATGGCAGATTGAATTCACTCTGGAGAATCTACCGTTAATTTGAAGAAAAAAAAAAGACAACTAGATGATAAAAGATCAAAGTCATGTTGCTGAGTAGATGATCATAATTTTGTTGTGTAATAAATCATGGATGTTTAAAAGATCTAAAGGTAAAATGCATGTTGCAAACAGTGAGATGAAGAGTTCAGATCCACTTTACTGACATTTGAATGTTTCTGATTCTGGTCTAGTTTCATGTGACTGGTTGATGAAGAGTGGTGGGAGGGACTGACCTGGAAATGAGGTAATTTAAAGACAGTCGGACGATGGCGAGGAACAGGAACATGGGGATGACCCAGCCGTGCCACGCTGCGTACATGTAGAGCTGCATTCAAAACACAAGACGTGTTACTGAGGCTGTCAGGCTTTATACAGAGGAAGTGGAATCATGTCCATCGTTTTTATATATATATATATATATATATATATATATATATATATATATATATCATAGAACATAGTTCCTGGTTTCATTTAAAAACCAACAACAACAACAAAAGCTCACAATGAAGGCGATGGCGGATGTGTACACAGAGTACCAGCTGGATAAGGCCGCGAGGTTCCTCTTGAAGTTGGTCAAAGGTCTGAACCCTCGCTCTGTAGGAACATCAGCAGAGAAGAAACTGACCAATCACAGACTAAGGCCGAGTCAGGAAACAGCATCTGACTGAAACTGAGTCTCCGCTGTGAACATCCTGTTCTGAGACCAATAACTGTTGATAAACGTGGCCGACTTGACAGCTCCCAAAACATCTGGATCACCCTCGCTGGCTGGCTGTAGTGGTAAGTCATGAGACGTCCACATTCAGACAGAAACTCTAACGTCTCAAATTACAACAACTTTAGAAACATAACTATTCACATCTCACAGTAAAATATATAAATATGTTTCTAAATTGTGCCGTTTCTAAACTGTGTTGAGGGGAAAAATGATCAAGAGGAAAATAAGGAAATACTCACTGAGTCGCCTCATGTTTTCAGTCAACCTGAGGGAAACAGTTATTGTACATATTTAATTATCCTATTTAATAATTATTATGATATTTAGACTAATAAAGTGTTTTTTTTCTGTAAAAATATGCACATGCTGTTGTTCTGTGACATCCTGTTAATCACCTCTTGCCGCTCAGCGGTTCCTCCGTCTCCACCGCCGTCTCCTCCGGCTGGAAGCGGAAGTCTTCAATGTAGACGCCAAAACGGTCATAAAGCCATTTCAAGAAACTGTTGAACAAAGTGTCCTTCTGTTTGTCTGAGATAAAGACAAACAAAAAAAAATTAGGATCTTACACCGAGGCCTGCTTCCTCTTGTCACACATTGTGACTAACTACAACTCCCAGGGTGCAATGGAGCAGGAAACATCCAGTTACTGAGCTTCCAAACGCGACATAACGATGACTGCCCAGTGGCTCTGACAAGAAAAGTAAAAAAAAAATCTAACAGAACTTTTGTCCATTAAAGCCTTTGTTGAGGTAAAAGACCAATAAACTGGTCAGTGAATAGTAGTAACACAGTGAAGATTATTGAAAGAGAGAAAACTGAAAGGAATTTTGACACTTAAAGAAGAGGAGCTAATGTTTAAATGCAGCTCACCTGAACCACTGTTGGCAGGAGCAGGAGGGGGCGGAGCTTTTGGTGTCTGAGAAGGTGAGTCTTCAAGTCTGTGAAGTTTCCAGAAACCATCAGTCCAGACAGAACGAAGCTGCTGCTCCTCAAAGCAGCTCAGTAAATACAAAGAAATATCCACCTGGATTTCACGACGTCGCTGATCTTCTGCTCCAGCTCAACTCGTCTGCTGCGCTCCCTCTCCAGCTCCAGCCTCAGGGATTCCATGTTGGACTCTTCTTTAAGCTTCCTCAGCTCCTCCTCTGAAAGAAAAACATGTGTTGACTCCAAACTGATGTGAGAAGTGTTTGTCTGCATTAAGTAATGGTAAATGACAGCGTGAACAGAAACAAGGTTGCTGTCATGTCACATATAAAAACATATAACTATAACTCTGAATGAATGTCAATAAAAAAAGAAGAAAGAGTAAAAATTCAAAAAAGTACAGGAGAAAGAATAAAATATGACAGAAAACTCTAATTTCATTTGTCTTTAGTTCGTCTCACTGTGTAAAAACGAAGAGTACTCACGTAAATAGTGTTTCTCTAACAAGGCGATTTCTAGGTGACCTTTGACCTCAATCAGGTCTGACCTGGAGTCGTCTGCAGAGAATGATCCTGAACCAGCCTGAGACACAAAATATAACCAACAATATAACAAACAGAAAAATGAAATTTAGAAGTTGAACTGGTTCCTCATCATTTACACTCTACACATATTAATAACATTCACCTCTCCATGGAAAAACCTGTTGACCCCACATATAAGAGTCTAAAATTTTTTCTTGCTTTATTTCCTCAATGTGTTTCTGAAAACACAGGCTCCTGTTCAGTGAAACAGTCTGCCGGTCTGGATTTGTACAGAAACACCAGGTACAAACATCGGTACGATGAGAGCAGCAGCTTTAGAGTAAAAGATATTTTTTGAAATGGTTGCTCTCAGATCAGGCGTGACATCATACCTGAACGTCGCCTTGTTGTTCTCCCTCCACCTCCCTCAGATCCTCCACCTCTCTGATGGAGAAGCGAGGTTTCATCACTGCATCGTCGGTGCTTTCTGTGTCTGACGTGTTGGGCGACTCAGGCAGATCCAGGAACTCGTCCCGTCTCGAGCCTCGGAACCGGATCTTGTCCAGACGCTTCAGCATGGTTGTCCCCGTAGCCAGACTCTACCTGAACATGACCGACACCACGACTGAGCTGCAGGAAACAAAACACACTGAGGAATGGGCCACACGCTGTCCAATGAATATCAATACTGACTGTTTCTATGGTAACAGTCTGTTCAACTATTGGATGGATCCTCACAAGACCTGGTTCAGATATTCATGCTCATTGATGCTTAAACTTTAATGCAGCACCATCATCTGGTCAAAATTATAACTAATGTGGTGTAAACAGTATTAATTCACTCAGAACAATGATTGTTATCTGTCTCATTTAGTCCACTGAAGCAGAGGAACCCACTGGTACAGGTTAGGGTAAAAAAAAAAAAAAAAAACTTCAGGTAAAAGTTTAGGTGTGTCCAGTCTGAAGTGTTGGACAGGTCAGACTACAAACATCAACACTGTAGATTGACTCACCACTGGAGGGTGGTAATGAGCTCTACTCAACTCAGATATTAACTAGTGAATTTATATTATAATGTGTGTGTGTGTATGCATGTGCAAATAAACTTGGACTTGTGTTTTCATTTAAAACTGTTTCAATTACACATATTATATGTGGATCATCGGACCGAGTCGAGGCTGAACACACTGACCCCGAGTACCACAGATCACCACAGATCTCAGCAACACGTCTCATCTCTCACACATCTATGTACTGAAAACATCCAAAACAGTCTTCCTCTCAATATCATGAACGGAGACTAAAGCCTTGGATCAAAATGTAACAGTTTCTTTCCTGGGCTGATGATGAAATGTAACGCACCTGTCGCTGTGTTTACACAGCGACTGACTAAGGGAGATTTACAGCAGACCAGGATCACACACACACACACACACACACAGACATGCTCTCACACACACACACACACACACACACACACACACACACATGCTCACACACACACATGCTCACACACACACACACACACACACACAATCATTTTATCTTTAATGAAATTAGTTTCCAGGTAAAACAAAGGAACAAAGAGGAAAACAACAATAATTTATATATTTTATATAACAACAGTAAAATCTAACATGTCTATGATCAGAAGAACAGGAAAACAACTTCACTGGATGTAAAAGTCAGTGGATCCCTGCAGCAGCTGGGTGGGGTCAGCGGGGGTCAGTGCTGCTGGAAACTCAGATAGTTAAAGTGAGTATTTTTAGTCCTGGACCCGGTCAGACCGGTTCTGCTGTCTGACAGCCTGTCAGCTTCTGGTACCTGCGGACCTTCTGCTGCGGGAGGACTGACCCTGACACTGACCCTGAAACCTGAACCTGGACCTGGACCTAGACCTGGGCCTGGACCTCCAGAGGATCGGGACAAAGAGGACAGAGAGCCAGGAAGGTGGAACGGAAGGAAGGAACGAAGGAAGGAAGGAAGGAAGGAACGAAGGAAGGATAGGGGGCAGACGAGGAGGAGGACGATTGTCTCACCGTGAACCGAAGTCAAACTTTGTCTCCTTCTCTCAGACTCGTTCTGGATCCGCTCTAGACCCGTTGCAGACTCACTGGCTCCTCGGTTCCGGTTCCAGGTGAGCGTGTTTTAGAAGAAAACCTGAGCGTGTTTGTGTTGTTTTCTACCTGACTGGGATCACTGCGGTGGGCGTGGCGACCAGCGGCAACCGAATCAGGAAGTGACGCCATGACGCAGCGCTCTTAAAGCGAACGTCATTATTGGTTGAATTAGGCGGAACTAAAAGTCAGGACTGTGTTTTCAGGGGAAAGTTTGTAGATGAACGGAGACTTAGACTGTCAAAGTGTAATAAAGGTGTTATAATAGACACGACGACATGACGTCCGTCCACAGTTCTGACGTCAAACAGGTAAGACTCACCTGCACATACCACCTGTCTGTGTGCCTTAGACAGACAGACAGACAAGTGAGTCTACACCTCTAGACACACCCAATAAAAAAGTATTCAAATGAAACGTTTTTAACTATTAAACACGTTCTGACGTCAGAAACATTTGTTTTAAGTTCATATTAATAATTTCATACAGTCGGGTGTTTGTTTTATTTTACAAAAGATCCTTTGATCCTGGTTCTGGACTCTGTAGGTTCATAATGTGGACTCTGTGGGACCAAACTCTGTAGGGCCTGATTGTGGACTCTGTGTTGTGTCTCCTCTGCAGATGGATTCTGGTCGTGTCGTGGTTGCGGTGTCGTCGTGTGCAGTGTTTGAATCTGGAGCTGGTGATGATAACAAGAACGATGAAGGTGATGTTTATGAAGCAGGACCGGCGTTTCCACTGCTGCAGGTCAGAGGTCACCGCTGATGTCACTGTAACACTATTAACAACTTTGTGTGTGTGTAGCCCAACATTAATCTTCTTTATCAATTAAAATCTCATTATTGACTGTTGAAGATTGGTCACTGATTATTGATCATTTATTATAAATGAGGATTAAATCGCCACTGAAAGTAGTCCCTCACACTCAACTGTAACTGTGAGCTGTTTTAAAAGTGTTCAGAGACAGTGGGGAAGAGCAAACAGACGAGCACCTCATTTAAATTTTCAGATCCATGTCTCTGTTTTTTTCTTCAGGCGCTGCAGAGAATGAACCAGCGTCTGCTGGAGGACGATCCTGCTGCGTCGCTGCTGTTCGACGTCGCCCTCGTCACCACCAACAGACGCCTGCAGCATCAGAGCGCCCGCATCATCAGCAGCGCCACACATTACGGTAACATGACATCAGCAGTGCCACGTGGAGTCTGACAGTGATGACGGTGACTTCCAGTCGTGACGCTGTCGTCCCTCTGCAACAGGTCTGGAAGTTGGCCGGTTTTGTTTCTCCAGTGAGGAGGATTTCATCGAGAGTTTGTTGATGAATAAGGTGCAGCTCTTCCTGTCAACGGACAGAACGGAAGTGTCGCAGGCGTCACAGAAAGGTCAGGACGTTTTTTACCTGTTGTGTTTTATAGCTGATGTAACTGTCTACAAGTGTCAGATTATAGATGTTTTAAAAAAAGCTCAGAACAGCTGAAGCACCATGTGGAGGTAAAGTTGCTAGTAAAATTCTGAATGCTAACATGAGTGAAAAATTGTGACGTTATTTTTAAAGTAGCTTTTTTCAGAAATGTTTGTTGTTATTTCTGGAAGCTCATTACTCCTCCTGTCGTTGCTCAGGCGTCCTCTCGGTGCTGTTGGACCAGACAGCTTCCTGTCCATCAGAGCAGCTCAGAGTTTTACTCTGCGGAGACACCGTCCTGTTGCCCAACGTGCCTGCTCAGGTACACACAGCCACATCCTGCTGAGGCTCATCTTTACTTTGTGATTGTTGAGGCTGATGCGTGCTTCTCCTGCAGAGTTTCTTGGCTCAGCTCGGAGACATGCGGCGGAGGTTCGGCATGCTCGACAGCCCTCTCAGTATTGTCGTGGTGATGTCACACGGTGGCAGGGAAAGCTGCGGCGCCGCCCTCCTGGCACTGCGGTCACTTGGCATAAGCGTGGATGAGGCGTACTGCCTGGCCGGGGCCCCTAAGAGCCTCATCCTGCCACTGCTCCGACATCACTTCTATCTCAGCGACGACCTGAACTGACGTCAAAAAACGTGCGTCTGACAGAGAAAACGCCGCATCATCAGTCAACGTGTGTCTGACAGGTTTCATTCGGGTGCTTTTCTGTTTGTGTTTGTCATGAGTCTGTTGATTTGTAGAAATGTCTGCTCATTATTCCTCATCACTTTATCATGAACTCTTTTGATGCTGTCAGGTTTCTTATTCCAGTGATCTGATTGGTCAGTGATCAGGCTGATCGTCACAGGTACAGACATACAGGTGTGTTACCTGATGACTGGCTGCACAATATTTGTTTTCTACACAATAAAATACATCAAATATGAACAAGAAAAACGGGAACACACACACACGTGTGTGTTTTCGTTGACTCTCAGTCGCCGCTGTGCCACAAAGCAGTAACACTGCTCCCTATTGTAAACAATAGAAACCATAACTGACTGCCGCTCCACAGATCCAGTAGAAATTTAAAAAAACATAGTGGAGAGAAAATAAAGAACAGCTGGTGGATGAGTCAGAGCTGCTACAATAAGCTGCTGAGATGTTGAGACGTGAAAAGACTCATCAGAATCAGAATATTATTGTATCATTGCAAATAAATACAACGAAACTGAAAGTCCTCAGAGCAAAACAATAAAAAACATCATCCAAAACCTATGAAATAGAAAATAAATATCTAAATGAATAAATTAAAAAGCTTAAAAACACCAACGGAAGGTGCTGGGTTTGACAGGGTCTTTCTATGTGGAGTTTGCATGTTCTCCCCGTGTCTGTGTGGGTTTCCTCTGGGAGCTCTGGTTTCCTCCCACCACCAAAAACATGCAACATTGGGGATAAGTGAATTGAGCACACTAAATTGCCCGTAGGTGTGGATGTAAATGGTTGTTTGTGTCCATATGAGGACCTGTGACGAGTTGGTTGATGATGGATGGATGGATGGAAAAACAACAACCAAACATTCAGGATATACCACATATGGCAGCAGATGATCATGCTGAATATGGAACTATGCATTATTTAATGCCCCTATGGTGTTGCCATAAAAACTATTCTTAAGCCTGTTTGTTCTCACTCATGGAACAATTATTTCTATAAAGTACTTCTGTGAACTGTAATTTCAAGAAGTTTTCAACAATAAAAATTTACATGAAAGAGAAACAAACAAAGGAAAAGCTGTATTCAGACAGAAGACAACTACTCAGACAACACAGACAACTACTGCATGAAATTTAAGGAATGTATTTACTACAACTTCAAGTAAAATACAATAATGAATAATAAAACTATACTATAAAATAAATTGATAACTGTAGGAATGGAAGATGGTGGGTAATTGTAGGTTTGTGGAAAATACTTCATACAATACAAGTAAAACTTATAATGAGTCTCAGGTACAGAAGACGTCTGAGGTTGTTTGACGCTGTTTGTCCAGTCGGGACAGTTCATGTGATATGGAACAGTGCAGCTCTGGTGATGGTTTTTGTTATGAACGCATTAAGGTCATTAACACATTCTTGAGAGTGGAATGTGAGGTGTGGCGTGGTGATGGGAGGATAAGAGGAGATGAGGGATGGGCACTGTACAGGAAGTCATTTGGACCGAAGACAGAGACACACCCTGGGCTGGTGTTCTTCTCCCTGGCATGTTAATGTTGGGTTTGATTGTTTAGAGGGAAGTATCCTTGTGTGATAAGAGTTTATTGTTTATTGTTGGGTGTGATTGTATGCAAAGGTTCTACTGTCTCACCAGAAATGTCCTGTGTCATTTATTAAAACAGCGTCTCTGGAGGTAGATATTTATTATTATGTCACTACATACTTACGTCACAATTTGAAATATAACTAAAAGTATCTTTGGGAGACTCTCCATGTGTTTTGCATAAAACATCACTAAACCTAAAGATCATTTTTTTAATTAATCCAAACCTAAGTCAGTAGGTTCAATAGGTGCACATTGTCTTTAATAAAATGACTTTGTCACGTACAAAATAAATAAATTTAAAAAAAAAAAAAAAAAACTTTAGTGATGATTTCAAGTCAAAATGTCTTCATGCAAACACGTTGATCGTATTAAATTCTCCATTCAGACCGTGGATCTAACCGGACTGAGAGAGGCGCTACAAGCCTCTGACTCCGTTAGATAAGAAAATATCTGTCGTGTAAACAGTCTGCTCCTGCGCGTGACCAGTACGGCGCCGTCACGACGTCATCACGTCCCCCGACGTTTAATAACAACAATGGCGTCCAGCAGGAACTGGTCATCACGGGACAGTGTTGTTCAGTGACTTTATGTTCGTAAATTTCGTAAACAACGGAGTATTTGGTTACATTTGCGACCCGGTCAACACGAAAAGGTTTTTTATTCTGTGATTGTTTCATCGTTGACAAGGACAACGAAAAGGAAGACTAATTCTAGTCCTCAAAAGTAAGCAAACGATGTTACTGTGGATTGATCGATACTATGTTATAACAGTCTATAACAGTGTCGACCGTGTTGACCTTCTGCAGACAGAAGCTTAACGTTGATGTTTTAACATATACATATATACATTTATTACATATATATACATTATAACTCAGTATGTCAGTCCTGTAACTGAAACCAGATGTTTTGCTCAGTGGATAAAGACTGTTCTGTGTCGCTTATAGTTGCTGACATTTTTGGAAAAAAAAAAAAAAAAAGAAAGAAAGAAATGAGCTTCATCCACAAAGAATCAGTAACATATGTCAGGTACTGGTCTGTCTTCAAGCTCCTTTGAATCTCTTAAATAAATCAACAGTGAATCACAAGGTGGACTATATTGTGTAGTATATATATATATATATATATATATATATATATATATTGTTTATCATCATTGTCAAGTCTCCGTAGCTGGGTTTATTTACCTTTGAGCTTCTCAACATGATCCATTATTCAGATGGTAACAAACATCTTCATCGTGACCTGACATCATGTCAGTAGTTGTCATGTTGACGGTTGATGACATGATCACTCCTGGTTGTTTCACTTATTAGTTGTTGATCTGGGAATTTCAAATGAGTGAATACTTTTTTTAATTTTCAACAGTTCATGGACAAGTTGATGACTAATCCACAGGACAAAAACTAGATGTTTATAAAGACTCATGATTCACACCCCTGACAATACTTGTGTTTCTGCCTTCTCTGTAAAATCCAGGTGTTTTGATCAGACAGTTTATTTTCCATCATGGACGCTGGAGTCGACTCCCAAAATGTTTCTGACAGTGGATGGTCTGTGACACTCAGCCTCTTCTTCATCTTTCTAGGACTTCTTTACTGGTGAGTAAATACTTCAAAAAGAAGTAAACAAATGTGTTTTTACATGCACTGTTTATTCTTCTTGTGTGTTTGTTGAACACAGTTCTTTGCTCTGTCCTCCAGGTATTCAGTTTACCCGTTTTCAGTACTTTCTCGATGTGGCATCAAACATCCAAAGCCTGTACCTTTCTTTGGTAATATATTCATGTTTCGCCAGGTAAGATATTGATGCAACTTCCATTAACTTCCATTCCATTCGCTTCACCCTGTGTGACCACACTCATGCTCCAATGCACACAAACAAAACGTCATTACACCATGTTTTCATCTCTTTGTCTATTTGACAAGGTCATCGAGATTATTTAGCACTTAACCCACTTGTCTCACACATCGATTATTTTATTTATTTTTCCTTCACACAAATTCATACAACACAGGAACATATATACACACAAAGACACACATTTGTTTTCACAAATATGCTCCGACGTGAAGGCTTCTTGCAACAATTCACACACATACAGTACAAACACTTGCCTCTATGTCTTTTTGTTCAGGAGTAGCAGGTGAGTTGTAGTCTTGGTTCTTTTGTCAGCCAGTCTGTTCACTGCTATGTCTGTTACTTTTATGGAGGCATATCAGTAAATTGTAAAGCTGATGAGCTGACAAACCTTTTACGCTCTTCTTCAATATCTTTTTTTCAGGGATTTTTCAAACCCATCACTGATCTCATCAGGACACACGGCAAAGTTTGTGGGTAAGTAAAAAAAAAAAAAAAAAAAGAAACTTCCTACTGAAGTCATTCTGCCACACTGTGAATTGCTGATTGTGATAACTTAATTCACACGACAATACTTGTTGTATTTTAGATACTATTTGGGCCGCAGACCGGTGGTGGTCGTAGCGGACCCTGACATCCTCAAACAAGTGATGGTCAGAGAATTCAGCAGTTTTCCAAACAGAATGGTGAGGACGTCACCCTAAAGTAAAACAGTAAAACGTGTACATTATGCTCTTAATTGTGATTTACACACGAGCTGCAGTGTTTTAATAATAATTTATGTTTGTGCTCCTGTTTCCCTGCTCTTCTGTATAGAATTTTCGTTTTGCCACTAAGCCCATGAGTGACTGTCTGCTTGTGTTGAGGAATGAACAGTGGAAGAGAGTACGGAGCATCCTGACTCCATCCTTCAGCGCTGCCAAGATGAAAGAGGTGAGGTTGGATTGTTTGGGTGCCAGTTATAAACAGTCAGTATTTGTTCATTTAATACAGACTGTATCACAACCAAAGCTGTGCAATATTTGTAACCCATTCTTTTTTTTCTTTGGTTAAATTTGAACTTGATCACATTTTCAAAGGTTCAGCTATCTTCATTTGGTTTTCAGAGTAAAGAGTGAGTTTTGTCACTTTGTTTCCACTAAGTAGTAAGGACTTAACGTAGGGGCAATCATTTTCGAAAAACCGCTCTCATCAGCCCTTGTAACATCTGTGTTTCCACCGAGGGTAAGACACCGATCAGTGACATGGCGATGGGGTGGGACGGACCGCTGCAGTCTGTGTGTGTCAGAGAGAGAGAGAACATAACCGTCCGTCTGTTTTTAACGTTGTGTTTCACGTTGGAAAAAATCACTTAATTCATTTGTGGCAGCCGGTGTTGATTCTCTGTCGGTCGCCACACATTGATCATTATATGTGAAACCCTGCGATCATTTTGCAACGGTTTCAACTGTGTCGCTTCGTTCGATTCTTTGATTCTCTTTATAGAAACTATTGAGACGCTTCTGTCTCTTGGTTTTAAAAACGGTGCTTCTTAGTTGACTGTGTCATGTACCGCCTTGAGTTACAACCAATCACCACAGAGTCAACCTAAAACCCTGCCTAAGACCTTATTGCTGGGTGTGCTTTACTTATTTCACCCTGTAAAGGAGACACGCCCCAATGGCCGAGTTCCTGTAATACTGCCCAGTGGTTCCTGCGGTAGAAATGGAAACACCCTAACTGTTGATCAGTTTATGACAACTTCTTTTAGCCTCCGTAAATATATCTGCTCTGTATCATTTGGAGACAGATTCACTGACTTGATTTCCCACAATGCATCACTTACTGAAGCGGTGACTTTACATCCACTCAGTCAGTTTGTGTGTTCACTAATATTTTGCTCTTTTTTCAGCTGTGTGGTGTAACTCTTCCCGGACACATTTCTGTTCTGGAATTGACCCTTTTTCCTCATTTTTGTGTGATGTTTATGGATCAGTGGATGAATGATCAAGTGACATAGACAGGACACGTGTCCATGTGTCGGTCCATAAACACAAGCGTCATTGTCTCGTTTTTCTTGTAGATGGTTCCTCTCATCAACACAGCTGCTGAATCACTGATGACCAACTTGAATGCATTTGCTGAGTCAGGAGAAGCCTTTGACATCCACAAGTAAACACAAACACAGTAAACAAAGACTGTTTGTATTGTGGTGTCTGTTTCTGTCCTGTGTCATGTTTTTGGTTGTGTCTATTTGCAGATGTTTTGGATGCTTCACTATGGACGTTATCGCCAGCGTGGCATTTGCAACTCAAGTTGATTCTCAGAACAACCCAGAGGATCCGTTCGTCCGCCATGCTCAGACGTTCTTCTCCTTTTCTTTCTTCAGGCCCATTATGCTGTTTGCCAGTTAGTACCATATGCATATACTGTGTGTGTGTGTGTGCATTTGCTGGTTTTAATGATGTAGTAACCCCACCTGCTGGGGGTATGTTATAGTTGAGAGTATTTTACTGAGAGTTTCCACTTATTTCCACACATCTGGTTTGTGCGCAGTTGCTTTTCCTTCCCTCATGGCTCCTCTGGTCAAACTCATGCCCAACAAAAGACGAGACCAGTTGAATCACTTCTTCATCAACAGCATTCAGAAGATCATCCAGCAGAGGGAGGAGCAACCTCCCGAACAGGTGAAAGTGCAAAAATGTTTTTTAAATGACACCTTCATCATGTGTTTTATCGTTTAATTGTTATATTATAGAAGTTTTATATATTAATCGATGATTTTATTTAATTTTTCTTGCTTGCAGAGACGTCGTGACTTCCTTCAACTGATGTTGGACGCCCGAGCCAGCAAAGAGTCTTTAGACACAATGAACCAAACTAACAACCACAACCCCAACAATCAAACGCAGCCTCCGGCCTCAGACCAGGACAATGACCACGAGGCACAACCCAGACGTCCTCAGAGGAAGATGATGACGGAGGATGAGATCGTGGGTCAGGCGTTCGTCTTCCTCCTGGCAGGTTATGAAACCAGCAGCAACACGTTGGGCTTCACCTGCTACCTCATGGCCGTTCACCCTGAGTGTCAGCGAAAAGTCCAGGAAGAGGTGGATGAGTTCTTTACTAAATATGTGAGTATATCATCATCATCATTATTAATATTCTGTATTATTATTTGTTACTGTATGCTACTACTGTGAATGTGGCTGCTGCAACAGAATAATGTGTCAAGGGTCAAAACCCTTGACACCCTTGACCTTCTTTTTGATTCATCTAGTTGTGACATAAGACGACAGTTGTGGACTGTTATAGATTTATCTCTTGCTACCTGTTGTTGTTGTTGTTGTTGTTTTTGTAGGAGTCACCAGATTACACAAACGTTCAGGAGCTGAAGTATTTGGACCTGGTTATATGTGAAGCCTTGCGCCTCTACCCTCCTGCATTCAGGTAAAGGCTCAAGTTAAATGAGGTTAAAGATGCACGTTCATCAGACATTCATTACAATATTGATTATATTGACGAAAACTAAACATTATTTACACAAACTAAAGAAATGAACAATGCATGAAACATACAGGGTCGCTGTTATGTCCAGCTCATTCAGACGTTTGTCCCACAAAGATTTGCACGTGACATCGATCACGACTGTGTGGTGAACGGCCAGCTCCTTCCTAAAGGAGCAACACTGGAGATCCCGGCCGGCTTCCTCCATTATGACCCAGAACACTGGCCAGAGCCTGAGAAGTTTATCCCTGAGAGGTAGGAGGCTGCTGCAGTAGCTCTAATCCCATTCATAATTTCGACTGGATTTAGACTGAGATCAGTTGCAGGAAACGTAAGTTACACTGCAGCCAATAAAAATACATAATTCCTTTACTGGCTAACAGCTCTCCCCAGTGGTGGAAGGAAACATTAATGTTTTCTTCTATTTTTGAACTCAACATTATATCATTTCAATACTATGACTCCTGTTCACTTTGTTTTAGCTGATTAAACAGTGTAAGTTGTTGTTACTCTCCAGATTCACACCAGAGGCCCAGGTTGGTCGACATCCTTTTGTATACCTGCCGTTCGGGGCCGGTCCCCGTAACTGTGTAGGAAAGAGACTTGCTCAACTGGAAATCAAAATGGCTTTAGTTCACGTGTTTCATAAGTACAACATCGTGGTCTGCTCTGAGACACAGGTGAGTCTGGATTTAGTTAAGATCATAATGTTGATTTAAGGAACAGGAATGTGGACAGAGGAAAAGATATTTCACGTTATTCTTTTCTCTGTGCAGGTTCCTCTGGAGTTGAAGTCGTCGAGCACTTTAGGACCTAAAAACGGCGTCTTTGTGAAAATCACAAGAAGAAACACGGGACAAGGTCAAATGAATTCTCCAGCAGATGATTAGAAACTCAGCATTCATCATCTATCATTTATCAAAAGTTACTAACTGGTCTTGTAGGCTCATGTTGCGACACTTTTACAGCTGGTTTCATCAGCTCAGCTCTCATTACCTCATTATGTAGCTGTGATTTTGAACTGACAACAGTATCATTTAGGTTGAACCTTTTGCTCGACTGCAGCGTTGGGATTTTCTTGTGTACATTTCTAAAGACATTTGCTCAAACGAGCTTCATGTAGGGAGCATGTCAACATTTGTTGATATATTTGAAAGCTGCTATTTTAAAATGAAATCATTTGCCAGTGCATGAGTGTTAAGTTTTCTCACCCATCGCTTAATCATCTATAACTTATTGAAATACCTTCTTAAAACATAACAACACAACTGTTATTCTAACTTTTATTGTTATCTGTTCTGGGTTGAACTTTAATCAACGGTTGGGTGATTCTGATTCTGATGTTTCTGTGAAACAAATGTATTTAAATGAAAAAGGTCAACGATGATTAAAAGTAGAAAACTGGATGTCCCTGTCTGAAAGTCATTTGTGTTTAACTACACATTCTAACACAATGAGATGTTTTGTATTGTCATCACTATGAGAATTAACAGGTTAAACAATTTCACACAGACTTTTCTTTAATAACATTTATTTTCTTTTTTTTTTTGTACATCAAGAATAAAGAAACGTTGGCAAAGAAAACAGATGAAAACCTCTTATTGTAAATGTATCCAAAAGAAAAATAATTATCCATTTGTATACATTCTGCAGTGCAAAAAGTATTTTCTGGCACAGTGATCTTATGTAATAATCTTACACAATGTTCCATTTTCTCACAATTTACTCTTAAACGCCAAAGAAAATCTAATGATCGGTTCTCATTTAATCATCATTAACTGTAATGATTTGCTGTTAACTAAATCTAACAGGATAACCAGCTCCAACTTGCTCAACTAGAATACTGAAAGACTTATTCTACGTTGTAAAGAGTCTACACACTCCTCACACTACCATAACAACATGACCCTGTAATGAAGCCTCCACCGATTATTAGTCAAAGTCAAAGGCTTTAAAGAGCTTCTAACAGAAATTGTCAAAGAACGAAAACAACAGCATTGTGACTTACATGTAATGAATAATGTACTCTGGATAAATCTGTTGTTTTTCAAAGATAACATAGATGCTGGGGTTGCTCACATTGTCAACACAGCTGTCAAACAGATGTGTGCTCTGGTCTTTTGCAGGTGGTCTCACATATTGGCTTCTTCCTTTGCAGTATTCCCCGACCAGAACCAGAGCAACAAACATGATCTTGTTCTGGCGAATTAAGGCGGTGGCATATCTGTCTGAGTAGGACGCATCTCTGGCAAAATAGCTCCCTGGCAAAGAAAAATGTGTTAGTACTGGTTTATTTCTGTTACTGCTTTTTCAGTTCTGTACTAATATACTACACCAAAACATAATGTTGCCCAATAAATTGGAATAAAACACTTGCAGAGGCTGCTGTACCTTTGCCGTAGGCTGTGCCGTGGCTACCACACATCCTCCAGTCAAAGTTTTGCTCACAGATGGCCGGAATAAGACCCTCATCTGTCCCATGGAACAAGTACTGCTGATTCACATCTTTCCCTCCATTCCTCTTCTTCATCTGCTCTTTCTGCCTGGAAACACAACATTTTAAACCATTTTAGGGGGAAACATATTTGCTTTCTTGCGTATAATATCATTTCAGAATACTTCCCACCGTTAACTGCTTTTACTTTGTCTATTAAATTTCACACTAAAGGATTAAAATTTTCTGAAACGATTGTTTACGTCACAAAAAACTGGCTTTGGCAGGTGTAGAAGGTTCATATCTACTGTGGGCCATCTTGGTATGAAATGTTTTTTCTTTGATCAAGATGAAACAACAGTGAGTTACCACTGAAACAGTTTCCACAGGGAAGGGTTCTGGATCCTTTGGATGCTGCTAATTTTTCTATGAGGCATGGTGCGTTTAAACAGCTTCTTGATCATAGTATAGTTCACTGCAGATTCAGACAGAGGTACAAGCTGAAAGACAGGAGTAAAATGCACAGAAACAAGTCGTTAAAACATTATACTGATATATTATTCTTTAAAACGGGGTGCATAATAACACATGATGTAACGTTACCTTGTAACCCAACTCAGGTAAGGCACTTTTGTCCCAGTAAGGTGGAACATTTTCAGCTGTGGACGTGCTGGAGCTGTGTGATGTTGCACTACTGAGGAAACAAACATACAATCAAAAGTGAAGTCACTTGAAGCAAAACAGTAGAGCTAGACATGTGAGGTCAAAGTAAAGTTATGTGCGAAAGTAGAAATGAAAATACCTGCCCCGCCTCGCCTTCACGTCGAGAGAAGACACAAAGCGAGGTCTCCTTCTGACGCCTCTCTCAGTTTTGAACTTTAAGTTCCTTTGAAACATCTCCTGGGTTCCTGCTTTACCTTTGAAGCTCAGAATATACTGATGTTTGCCGGCACCGAAGGGAATCTCTGCTTCTTTGTCTGCTAGGTAGAGATTTTCCAAAGTTTCAGATGTGACAGAGCCTGGTGTGTCACCATCCTGAAGAAAACACAGAAAACAGTTCACCTAAGTTTACATTTGATGTAATGAATAAATGTAATGAATCCAGATCCGCTCATTCCATCGAACAGGTACTTCACAGGTAGAGCAGAAGCTCACAGAGTATATTTTTAATGTGATCATCACATAAACAATGAAACATAAGATGCATTATTTGCACCTGTCCATATTCCAGCCATCTTCCACTTTCATCCTGCCAGTACCAAAGCCACTGTGTTGTAAGAATGACTTGAGGAGGTTTACACACGGAGGAGGCAGTGGACAGACGACGGACTGGAGACCCTCTATATTTCATCGTCACAAAGTCAACTGCATCCAGCACAGAACTGAAAGGAAACAATGTAAATACAATCGTCACGGTGATACTAATACTTTAATATACTTTATACTAATACTGTGAATGATTTGAATGATATGTTTCTCTGCAATACATTTCTACATAAACTGAGACTGCATGTATACATCTGAGCGGTTCGTTTCATGCACCTCATGCAGTACATGCTGTGTCCTGGGTCACAGAAGGTCCTCTCAATGTCCTCCATTTTGGGCAAATCCTTCCAGGTCACACCATCTGAAACCTGCCATTTGTACGGCAGGTGCCAGTGGACATTCATACACTTCTCTGGGAGGAAAACACAAGGATACACACATTGGTACATTTTTTTTTTTTTTTGTGGTAGACATCTTTTCTTTTCAAACAGTTTCTCTACTGACTTGTCAGTTCTACCAGTAACTGTTACCTTGGAAAAGACAGTGTTTGGAAATGAAAAAGAGGCAGATTTCATTCTTGTCTGTGTCCCTCGTTGGTTTTGGCAAACAAGCAGAGCCAGTGGGGGATCCAGGCTTGTTGTGGGAAACCTGTTGGTATGGCTGTGGAGTGGGAACGCTCACCTCTGGCACCACTGCAAAAGACACACACACACATCACTCTCTTTCAATGAGAACATTTTTTGTTTAAAAAGTGATATTGCGATAAAAGTAGTTCTTTACCATCAACAGCAGCAGTAGCATAATGACCCAAGATGATTAATTTATTTCTGTAGATCTCGAGAAGGTTTCTGATATTCTCCTGACTGAATCCATGGAAAATCTTCCCTTTTGTGTTAATATCGTGGGTTCTCTTACAGCTTTGGCCAAACTTACAGTCACCCTGCATATAGTGCTGGCAGACGTGCAGCTTGGTGCAGGCGGTATTGAACTTGCAGGAACCATGCAAACCATTGCCCTTGTTGAAATGTGGGCAGATCTAGAGGACGGTGAGCTTATCATTAGAACAAAACTATGTTTCTGATCGGAAATGTGCATCATCTTCTAAACAATAAAAGACGGCACCTACCTCAGGAAGCAGATATGGATCATTCTGCATCAACAGTTGGAACACCTGTTTTTCTGTCAAATCATCAACACCGTGTCTCTTCAAAAGCTCTGCGTTGTGTGGAGTAGCCAGGTTGTGGGGATTTTTACATTTTTGTCTAAAAAAAATGACAAAAACACAGTGTCAGGTAAAGGTTAGGTAATACGGTCAATGTATTAGCACAACTGACACTGGAAGGTCTTAGCCTGGATAAGGATCCTTCATTAACATATATACATACAATTGTATTGGCTTTATTATTTTACTGCATGAAAATGCAATAAATAAGGTCATTTACAAGGAAGCTGACTGAATATTATAACAGCTGACTGTTTTGGAACAGGTGGTGCACAGCAAAATAAAATTATTTTTGACTTTAACATCTTCATGTTGGATCACATGATATAGTAAATTTTTAAATCATGTTCTTTTGTTATGATCTATTAATGGACTGGCATACAAAAGAAAAGGTGTACGGCAACGTATTTAAACTTTAAAATTACATCTCAGTCTCAATTTGAATTTGTAATTAAAGTAATTTCTGAACTCTGCCAAGAGAAGAGGAGGAAGTATGTGTGTTATGTTTGTGACACTGACACTAATTCACACAGACACAAGAGATCAACGTGATGCTGTTTCTGTTGTATTTTTTTTTAATTTATTTATATTTATTGCAGCTGGTGATTTTAACCTATTCAGTCTTAAAACAGCGCTGCCCGACTGTTGATGTTCAAACAAGCAAGTGACGAACCCACAGAACTCAGAAATTATCCCGGAGTCGGACAGTCTGATCATCATTTTTTTTTTTTTTTTTGACATCACCATGGAAACCTCTCATCAACAGATCCAAACATCAGATCACACAGTACAGACATGGTTTAAAGAAGCTGCATCAGTATTACAGGACTGTTGTGAAAACACAAGATGGCAATTTTTTTTTTTTCCAACACCCAGACATCAATTTATCTATTGTCCAAAAGAACATCAAGGTGATTCCAAACCAGAAAGTCTTGTTTAATAACAACATGACAGGGTTAAAGACAAGAGGCTTACAGGAGATCTAGGGCTGATCTGAGGACAGCCATCAAATGTGCTCAACTGAAATATTACAACAGTCTGCATTTCCCACCTGCCTGAAAACATCTTCCTGTTCCTAAGACCTCAGCAGTCACAAGCCTTAATGATTACCAGCCCACTGCCCTCACACAGGTTATAATTAAATACTTTGAAAGGCTGATTTATTATATAATGTCATGCTCCGCTGCCCTCCGTCTGGACCGATAACAGTTCACCTACACAGCCAGTAGATCCACAGACGCCATCTTTCTTGCAGTTCATACTTTCCTCAATCACCTGGAAACCTTTATCATGTATGCCAGAATGTTTTTGTTGACTTCAGTTCAGTTTTCAACACCAGCAACCCAAAGAAACCTGTAGACAAACTGTAGACACTTGGCCTAAATTCCTATCTCTGGCTGGGCATAAAGGACTTTATCATTAACAGACCCTAATAGGTTAAAATATATACCTCACCTCCTCTACCATTATCCTCAGCACAGATATCATCCCAAGGTTATGTCCTCAGCCCACTCCTCTACCCGCTGTTCACAGATGACTGCACTCCCAGCCACAGCTCTAAAAGCATATTTAAATCTGTAGATGGCATGGTCATTGTGGATCTGGTGACAAACAACAATGAAGTGAACTGTAGCGAGGAGGGCCAGACAATGGTTGCCTGGTGTGAACGCAATCACCTGATTCTGAGCACAAAAAAGACAAAGGAAACGGTTATTGAAAGTGCATAAAAATGGACTGTGCATTAATGGTGAGGAGGATGAACGGGTTGCTAGTTTCAAATGCCTTTGAATCCATAAATTTAATTATCTGACCTGAGGTGTAAACATTGCAGCTCCTGTTCTAGTGGATCTTAAGATGTACCCAACTGTCTCAGGTTCTCATGTTAGATTTTTACAGAGGTACAGTGGGGGGCATTCAGGAGTACTATTGCACTGTGTGGTACTTCTGCTGCACTGCAGATGGAGAACTTTCAGATGTTGGTGAAGATGGCTCAGTGGATTACTGACACCCCTCTTCCTATTGTATAAGATCCACTTTCTTCCTGAGAGCTGTAGAGGATCAACACCGGTGCATGATGGAGGACGACGGAGCCACAAACTGTATTTCTAATGCAACTTAATGATGCATATGATCAACAATGATCATAGTGGTCATAATCACAACCACATTCCCGTCTGCTGTCTCACACGGAAATGAAATGGCCTTAGGAAATCATTTACTCAACCACTTAATAAATGTCCACTGTGTCCATGATGTGTTGCTGCCATGTTATGGACTAGTTTGGATTTTCATACATCGTTATCTACTAAAGTTGCAAAACAACAATGACACTTTTAAATAAAAAGACTGATGCCCAGTGTTCATAAAACACTCCACAAGTTTGATGACTATTTGATGACTGGTAAGAACCAGACACGCTCACATGAAGACAAACAGAACAATGTTTACAGAAGAGACATCCGGGCCTTCAGGTATTTAAATCACCAGAGCTTCACTTCCGCTCTGATCGAGGCCACATTAAGTATGTCAACATCAATATTCACTTATTGTTTCTTCTTGTCGTTCTACTACGTTTTAACACACAAACACACGAGAAGTGTTTCATCAAACATAATGATTACATATCGTCCAAATGCAGCAGACCAACAGCAGCTTCATACTCACCCGAACGAGCAGTCTCCGCAGACATAATACCTGCACAGGTGTAACTCATCGCAGTGTCCACACTCTCTTTTCTGACAGATCCTCAGGCTGGTTTTAGCCACGACCAGACTGTCCGGGCTGAGTATCTGACCACCGCTCACTCTCTGTGTGCCTGTCTGAATGGCTATTTTATTATCGTCAAAAAGGACTCTCCGCAGAACTGGTTCCGCGACCGTGAAACTCAGAGAGATTTTCTCCTCCAGACGCCGGAAGTCCAAACATCCTTGATGGTCGCACAGGGTTTTAATGATGAATTTAGTGATGACTGTCGTCATTCTACGAATAAAAAGCAGACACACTGTGATTATAACAGAGTCTGGCTCTTCATAACTACTGCGATTCCTGTTTACGACGAAACGAAACTGAAACTAGCTATTAACAGGAAAAAGTGAAAAAAAAACAGCTGTAGTCCTGCCCCTTAGCATAGCTTCAAACCTATGATATAATAATATTAACATAACAAAATAAAATAAAATGAAAATAAACTATGGATACACATTTGAGGAAACAACCGCGTATAAAAGTTTTAAAAATTAAATTTTTATTCATTTCAAAAAAAATTCCAGATCCAGGCAGGCGCGTGAAGGCAGCACTTTGCCATAGCAACCACTGCAGGCTTCTGTGTACCATAGCAACCATGGAGCGCGAGCTGTTGATGGCGGAAGAAAAACTGGTCACAGAACAACAACTAAAAGAAGAAGAAGAGGAAGAAGAAGTCCTCTACAACCGAGTCGAAGAACTAAAGTAATGAAATGAAGAATCAACAACAACAGTTAAACTGTCGTGTTTGTTAACTTTGTAACTTTTGAATGAACTTACCTTTTTATGCAGCATGCTAACGCTAGCCGCTATGGCTAGCTGTGTTCAGGAAGGAAAATAATGACTAAAACATAATTAATTGAGAGAAATACTGCCACATTCTTTTAAGCTGAGCAAGGTCAGCCTTTGAACTATTTTAAACATGTATTTGATCATTTTAAATAACTTCTACATTCAAGCATTTTCCATCTTATTATTCACCTGCACTGAAGGAGATCCATTGCATCCCTCCTGGAGGAGAATGACGTGTTGGGACGGTTCATCAGTCGCCTGGATCCACAGGAGCTGGTGTCTCAGGCTGTGGGAGAAGCAGCAGGCGCCTCCCAGCTGGAGGGAGGGGTAAGAAACACACACACACACACACACACACACGCACACATGCACACACAGTGACAAGACTATATGAAAAACTAGTTTTATTGTAGGTTTCTGCTGGAAGTGAACACAATGAGGACAGACTTTTTTTTTTTTTTCATGCACTTTTCATGGCCACAAAACAGGATTTAGGATTCACAACACGACACACGAACTGAAGAGTCTGTCTCTTGGGTTAGAAGACTGACAAACCATATTGCTGCATATCATCAGCTGTTTATGAGACTTTCAGACACAATTTTACAAAAGATTTCTAAGACATCTTCTCTAGGACCAAGTTCATAGTCACATATAACAATAAATCCTTGTCTGAGGTGGACATGAACATACTTATCGTATATGAAAGTAGTTAGTAGTTGTATGTTTATTTTATATTCTTGCTTTTTTTTTATGCCTTGCAACAACAAGTATATTTTCTTTTCATAACACAATAAATATCATTTCATAACAATTGATCTTGAGATTGACACTGAAATAATTTTACTTTTGTTTCAGATGAGGAAAAAACAGCTCCTGATAGATATGCATGATTTTATCTGTGTGTGTGTGTTATCAGGGTCAGGCATGGAGGAGGAGGTCTCATCCTCACATGTCAGATCAACTCCAGCAGCTGACTTTGGAACAGAAACTTTACGTGGCACAGTGGGAAGTAACAGAGACACGACAAGACCAGGAGAGACTCAAACAGAGATATGAGAGAATCCAGGACAGCTTCAAGGTTAGGTTACACATCGCTGCACAAAAAGAATGTCAAAACAACCTCACATGAATTACACACTGTAACTTTCACCTCAGCTACTTTCCTTGTCTTTCTAGGCCTCTTTGAAAGAAGCAGAACTGCGTCTAGCAGAGATCAGGAGGGCCAAGAAAGAGTTTGAACGCAGACTCGTCAAACCCATGAAAGACAACAGATTAGACATGAATGAGCCAGAGAAGGTGATCCAGTATATTGAAGACAAGTTGAAGGTAAAAATCTGATTTGGTCTAATGCAACAAGTTAATTTAACTAAAAAAATGTGTTATTGTACCTGCAGTAAATCATTTAAATGTATTTAAATAAAACCACACTTCTCTGTTCTGTTTTCAAACCCATGGATTTGTTTTCTTACCTAAATGTTACAGTGTTAATGCAATATTTTATAATTAATTGTGGAAAAGTTGTGCATCTTTTGCTTTTCATATTCCAGTACAGTTTTTTTGGCAGTAACATTGCTTGATACACACCGCTGCTCTGTTTACACATAAAGCTGAAACAGGTCACTGAGTTGGAGAAGTTGAATCTGAAGATCCAGGCACTGAAGGTCCAGGAGAACAAACTGCAGCAGCAACTTCAACAGAAAAAAGAGACGGGAAAATCTGAGTACAAGGTAACTGAAAGACTGACAGCTGAAAGGAACAGAGGCAGCGTCAATAATCACGGCTCAATGGATCGTCAGTTGTGTTCTGCAAGACTGTTAATCACAATCTGTGATCTTTTTTTTTTTTTTTTAAGATTAGTTGATATGTTGTGCTTGTAATCATTTACTTTACAAAGTTATCTCTTTGATGTCCGTTATTATTCCATGTGCTTTTATTTCTTTCTTCTAGTTAATAAATGTAACATTGTCTGATGCTGTGTGTCGTTCAGGAAATTTTCCAGGAACACAGCGAGCAGAGATTTGACAAAAGTCTGAAAGAACTTCAAGTGAGCAGTTTGAAAGTACAACGTGTCCTCAGTTCATACAAGGTAACTTGTTTAAAGACGTTTCCAGTGGAATTTACTGTACATTTGTGAAATATTTCCCACTTTTGCACTTAAGTTAATTGAGTTAATTCTCTGCGTCTTGTTTCTGTGCTTGTGGACAGGAGAAGCTGCACAGCGTGACACAGGAGTCGACAGAGTTGGAGCAGTGACATCAACAACAAGAAGCAGATGCTGGCAAGAATTGAAGAGGAGATCCAGCAAGCTGCTGTGGTTAGTTATTAGTCTAAAGTAAATCAAAGTTAACAACCAAACTATAAGATCAGTGCGATCACACAAATCGAATTAATCATTGTTACGAGGTTTAGTTTATTGGTTACCAGATAAATTATGTGAGAGAACACACAAATGTATTTATTAGTTGCTTTCTATTCCTTTAAGTCTTCTTACTGTTTTCTCTTCAGGGGTGTTTAAAAGCAGAGGAACTCAATCGACGCCTGCAGCAGCAGAGGACAGATTATCAGGCTCCAGATATCTCTGAGTACATACAAGTCAAGGACAAACACAAGAAGCTGCGTCAGAGCATTCACACATGGGAGAGGAAGGTTGCGATCGCTGAGGTAAATCCCTACTTTTTTTTTTTTTTAGCCTATCCCCAAATCAGATCAACCCTGTCACCTCTGCGACTGGGATATGATTTTGAAGTTCGGCATCTCTTCCATTGTTGTCACACCACAACGTGCCTCAGTGCAGCTGAGAGGGAAAACTGCTGAGTGACAATATTCAGAACAATGGGCTCTCTCTGTTGTGTTTGCACCAGATGAACTTGAGGACCCACACTAGAGGCCGGAGCAAACAGAGAGCCACTCGTACTCCTGCGAACAGCGCTGCGGCTGGAGCAAGGTCCGGGGAGGAACACGTCTCGGTGAAGCTGCCACATATAACAGAACACAACGCATGAGGAGGCAGAGACTCAGGACGACTACAAGATGGAGACTTGATACAGTTGTGTTCAATCACAGTTATTCGACAGCTGATAATCAGTCAGAATAATTTGATACTTTCTGTTAACAAAATGTTGGAAAATGTAGAAATGGTTGGAAGTTTCTTATATATTTTTTTAGTTCTATTCACATGTATTCACAAAGGATTTTACCATGCAATTATACAGAGGTTCTAACTAAAATAACTAAAAACCTCATATATTAAAGTGATTGATATACTATGATTACAGCGTCTTCACTCTACATGTGTACCCGACCCGTGGTTCTGTTTTTGATGTTCTAGTGTACAGAAGTTCAGTTACTTAATAAATGAAGGAAAATAATCCAGCTCAGACTCCACAAACTATTTTCTTTATTAGAAAGTAATCCTTAGAGTTATAAGACCTCAGAGAACTCTAAATGTTATGATGTTACATGCTGTATGTACAGTTATATACATAAAAGTGCAATGTCACAATGGGTAAGCTGTTTATTTATTATTAATTCTGAAAAATGGCATTATTACATATTTATGAGTCTCCTTCCAGCACCGCATTTCCTCAAAAACATAACATCTGACGTAAAAATGCGACTGGACAGAATGTCTGAAGTTCCCCTAAAACATTTCAAAGGCACTTTCACAAGAACAAACTGCAGATGTATGTAACACCACAGAGTAGCTTAATATCTGCAGGAGGCCAAACTAAGTTCTACCGTTAATGATGTTACATAGTGACAAAAGCACATTTTATACAACTAGCTTCATATTATAGGTGGGGCACCTGTAGCTCTGTATGTTTATTCTACATCATTTGTTCTAAACCATGTTCTAAATTTAAGTCATTTCTACCCAGAAACAACAAAGATAACAAAGATTATAAAAATAATTAAAGTTAGTAATTCAGAGATCAGTTAACTTTTGGTTATTACACACACACACACACACACACACAAAACACCTGTCAAGTCAAAGTTACCTGCTGTTAGAGAGCATCGCTATTTCACTGCAAACCACATCTCCTCTAAGTGTTACTGTGCTAGCAAAACATTCCCTAGACATGCACCCAGTTCTGCAGCACAAGGGGTTTACTTCAAAAAGACACATACAGGGTCGCAGTCACACAGCTGGAAATCACTGGCACATGTGGTTTGATGAGATGACCGACGCGGGTTGTTCATCGCTGATTGTGTGCAACTTTGTCGTGGTCCACGCTTGACGTATCACGGTCACGTCAGCCATTTAAAAGTGTCATCTTCCCCAATGGCAGCAAGTCCACAAAAAAAAAAAAAAGCCTCAGTGTCAATCAGAAAGCAATAGAAAAATACATGATCGGCATTCTCCCCTGAACGTAAAACAGACTAGAGGGGCTGGAAGCAAGCTGCTGATCTCAAAGACTCAAAGACAAAGAAAAGTAAAGGTGAAAATATACAAACAGTCATTAGGTCCATGGCTACCGGCAGCACTCACACAGGGTGCTGCCTTGAGTTTATACACATCAGTCAATATGAAGAATACCTACAGTACATCGTATGTGGAGGCTCAACATCCATGCTTTACACTTATACAGCCATGTCTTTGGGTACATAAAGCCAAGCAAGGCAGAAAAGAAGCTATGGCATGTTTCACACTGTATAGTTGTATATACTTTAGGTAGGAGATGATTTGTCATCATAACTGCTCCCCATAGGTTATACAGATGTAAAGGCATCATTTATCAGGCATATCTGACCCCTTCATCATGAGCTATTGATGCAGAAATTCAACAATGTAGCGAAATGTTCAAAGTTTATAATTAAGTAGTGGTTTTATCCAATAGTCATATTTCATCCCACTGAGTTAATCCATCACACGAGTGATCTTTATACACGAGTCACAACTGATGGCGGTATTTCTTGCCAAAGAAAGCTGCACTTTGCACGCTAATGAGTCAGTACTACTTATTTATTAACAGAGTACCATTAGTTATTGAAGGCTCTCTATCAGTCCAACACAGTCACAGCAGCTTTATAAAATATAACACTTGAAATCAGTTGCGTTTCAAAGTCAACGAGGCCTTTGAAGATGTTCACAACACCTTCAAGTCCTTCTCATTAAGCTCTGTTTCAGTGGTAAACGGAGCAGCTACATGCACCATGTTCTATTCAGTTACACAGTTAATGACCGTCTGTAAACTAAACTACTGTACATTTTGTAAAACCTTGAAGGAAGCCTTTGTGATTTGTTGTTTCAATTCCTTTTTTTTTTTCTTAAAGAAGACATGTTAGATAATATTAACCTAAGCATATTAACACATAACTGTGCATGTTATTAACATGAGATCTGTCACCTGCCAGAGACATCTAGATTATTATTTTTTAGCTTCAACACCACAGAGAAAAGTCTTGTCTGGTCCAGGTCCATGTATGTTACATGCTCTTACTGACATTACTATCACTGCAGTAAGTCTGGACACAGTTTAGTGTGGCTCCCTGGAAGTTGATTGCTGTTTTTTTTTTTTTTTTTTTTTTTTTCTTTTTTTTTGCGCATCTCTGATTCCCGTCTCAGAGGTTACATGGTGCAGGACTTGTCCAGAGGGTCCTGAGGAGACGTGACTGAAGGCTGTGAGGCCTGGCTGGACTTGGGCAGCACCATGGGTTTTGGCCTCAAGGCCGGGGGTTTGAGCTGCACTCCCATGCGAGGCGCTACCACGGGCTTGAAGGTGCTCATGGTGTCGCTGGAGGAGCTGGTGCTGCGGCGGATGGGCGGCTCGGTGTTGGCGGTGGATCTCAGCATGACGCCGTGGATTGGGCTGAGAGACTCGCTGGAGCTGGCCGGCGTGGGAGCCGCCGCCGCTGCTGCTGGACGTCTGCCGCTGCTCCAGAGTGTCCAGCACCACGTCGGGTGCGTGTTTGGCCGAACTCTGACGCTCCAGCTCACGCAGCTCATTCAGAGCCGTGTTCATGGTTTCTTCTATGTCCTGCAGAAGACAAAGACAGTCGTGTGAGAAAAGACAGAAGATTTGGAAGAATGATAATGACACAGATGAGAGCAATGAGTGATGTGAAGGTAGTGAAGAAGAAAGAGTAACATAAAAAGCTATGTTAAAACCAAAAAAAAGAACACTAAACATACATCATACATGCAGAGAGTAAGACAGACCCTCCAGGATTTCGCAATGTTGTGGAACTATTAACACAAATTCAACCAAAGCCTGTAAATTCTGTGCAACTTTGCATTTTTGACCAATCACGCAAATCTTTTCTACAATTTCTGATCAATCACTATCATTTCCCACAAGACATCAACAAACTCACTTGCTTGTTTCTTCTGGTAGACGCAGGAAACACGTGAGATTAAAAAGTCTCACATTTACCTTCAAACATCACTGCTAAGGACCAAAAGAAACAGTGTAACTATAAAGCCTTTAAAATGACACTGTTTTTTTTCCTTTGAGAGGGATTTACTATTGCAACTTTATTGCAAAAAACCTTCTATTGCAATTTTTTTTTAGAAAAGCTTCTGCCAAATCAGGCAAATTACGGCGCAACACTCACAAACGAGGCCTGTGAAATCCTGGAGGGACTGGTACAAGTGTGACTTTGCAGCAACACTTCTAGCGCTGCAGAG
Source organism: Polydactylus sextarius (assembly GCA_016801845.1). Classification (NCBI taxonomy): domain Eukaryota; kingdom Metazoa; phylum Chordata; class Actinopteri; family Polynemidae; genus Polydactylus; species Polydactylus sextarius. Next base: position 12,985,588 of record CM028921.1, on the reverse strand, counting down.
TAATGACTGGACAGAGCAGGAGATAGAAATGTGATGTGTTGATGTGAGCGTGGTGGGAGTCGGCAGACAGACAGCTCAGTTTAAAGTGCTCTCTGTGGCCTCTGCTTTCTAACTGAAGACACGTAGAAACTCTACTATTTATAAATATGAGTTTTATAAGATAAGATGACCTGTGCGATGCTCTCCGGATCCAGTGGTTTACCACCGTGGTGATGGTGGTGGTGGTGGTGGTGGTGGGTGTCGGTGAAGCCCGTGTACTGTCCAGAGGAGGTGGAGCGGCGTATCGGGGGGCTCTCCATCTTCTTCAGTGACTCGTGACGGCTGATGTTAGTCAGACTGCCGTGACCGGTGCGGCGCCGTCGTTCTGGACTGTCCATGGGCGTGTGATTGCGACTCCGCAGTTTGTCCCGGGGACTGAAGTGGCCTAAGACTGGGGAGCCCATCTCTGGGGTGCTGCTGCGACCGCCGTGACTCTGCTGGGAGGCGTGAACCATGCAGTGGACATCACTGGGACGGGCTGGAGGCCGTCGAGACGGTGGTTCTGTCCTTTTCTTGTGCCTACTGGGATGACGGAATGGGACGGGGAGGAGATATAAAACACAAACACATGTATTTAGTCGTGTGATTCATGAGATGTCAAACTTTAATCACCTACGTCAAACCCAGTCACCACATTTGATGTTTTACTTTTTTTAAATCAGCTCAATTTTGCTGCCCTTTCATATAAAATGTAAAATCAACTACACATTCAACAACTAATTGTTGTACCTTGATTGAATACTGAATACATCTATTTAAGGGCTGAACTTGACTATATATATATATATATGTTGTATCAGGAACCCTGATGTCACTGCGTCTGATTATCTCATTGTGGGAGCAGGTAGACTTGATCTGGCCGTGAGCCAGAGGAGGGAAGCCTGTGGTTCACCACAACAACTTCCCTGGGAGAAGCTACAGCTGCTGCAGCAGAGTAACTGTCCTCTGACTGAACCTGGAACAGCACAGCACCACACACACCTACTTTCATAAACACATCTGAAACATGGTGGAGCAGAGCTGAGTGAGCATGTACATGCGCCTGTGTATTTACACACATAGTGGATGAGATTTACATGATGTTCCGCAGTCATATGTTCTAACTTGAATCAGTCCTATTGATGCACATGAAATTAGATTATTGTGATTATTATCATAATGCATTAAAAAAAAACATCATCGTCTACAATTATCTCTATCGTCTGAGAGCTGATACACGTCAGACCAACAACTTCAATTAGTCGTCCGTCTGCATTATTGGCTCTTTGTGGCGGTGATGACCAGAGTGGTGAATTACTGGTCTTGTCTGAGAGTTTGCATCTGGCTAATGAACACTGTCACCGGCAGTATCATTAAGATTCACAGGCAGCCTCATCACTGTGTAAAAAAAGAAAGCAATAACGAGCGTAGACTTGGAGGAAAGTGAGACTCCTGGAGAAAGAAACTGCTCATTTTCCTGTAAAGCACAGGACACTGCTCATCGACATTAGTTAGAGGAAAGTCAGTTAAACAGACTTGCTTATGTAAGACTCTGAAACACAAACCTGCTCACACTCAAACCACTCTGGATATGAATATGAAAAATATCTAAATATAAAATATGAGGCTCCGAAACCTGATGGCTGCTAATGATGTTTAGACGGTGCAAAAATAAACTCAGTCACAGCCTCAGCACCAGGTGAGAGAAATATCTCTGTATTTTTTTCTGACTGCAGTAAAAATCTAGAGCAGTACATGTTGAATATGAGCAGTATATGTTGAACCTGCAGGGGGCGCAGTCTACATTCAAAATACCAGTCCACCTATGGGCCAGAGTGTACAACAACAGGCTCTGCAGCTCACTCTGCCAACTATCAACTCACCCTGTGTTTGAAACGCTCTTGACTAATAACTTAAATCACAGGAGTTGCTCCTCATCAAAAAGACTCATACAACTTGTTTTTACTGACTTGCTGTGATTGTGATGCTGAACTCTAGAGGTCCATCTGGTGGTGCTGACTGAGAACACCAGGTGAGGAAAATGTAAAGCTCGGGCTATAAATGATTGAACACTTGTGAGGACTGTCTGGATGGAAGAGCAGACATGACTGTAGGTAGAAAGAAGAAGAAGAAGAAGAAGAAGAGACGAGGGATCAGCTGGAGGTGGCGACAGGTAGAGATCTACTGGGATTTTGAGCAGGTTGGTTAAAGGCTGATGTGGAACAAAAGGTGATTCATTACGATGTTTTCCATCCACGTCCAAACACCTGCACTGGTGCAAATACTACGTTTGTGGAGGTGAGTGAGTTCAGCTCTGAATAAAACAGCATTTGTTCATGTGTTTGGTGAGAGTCGGTAGCAGACGTTTCAAGGTCGTTTACTCCTCCAGCAGAAACGCAGCAACAGAGACGAGTGGGAGACAAAACACTGGCCTGCTGCCAGTAGACGCTGGCACAAACACCGAGGTGAGACGCTATATGTGTGTGTCCTCTCTCTCTAAGTGTGTGTGTGTCATTTCTTCATCTGTGTGTATTCCAGTATAATTTGTGGATGACTAAGCACCAATATGAAATGAGCATTTAATGCTCCTGTTTTACAATGCGAACTGTCTAGCCCAGGTATGAAGAATCACACATTTTAATGTACTTAAAGTGTTTTACCAGCAGCGCGCACTTTACACATATCTTATAAATGAACATATTCAAAGTACATAACTCAAAGTACTTACAACTAAGTAAGCTGAAACGAGTATCCTTGAAATGAGTACGAGCATTACTTTTCAAGTATATCGGAATTATTTTTAATGTTCGTTGAAAGTTATTTCAAATTCAAATAAATTCTATTACAGTGGTGATATATTTATTTATGAGTCTTGGATGTTATAATGGTGAAGTATTAGACTGAGTGAGACTGCTGGGAGTGTTGGATGAGGTGAAGACACACTGCGATGGTGTGAAGAGGATTTGTGTTCATTTTTGAATGTTTTTGAATGTGTTTTTACATTTTTGTAGCGTGCTGAGAAATATCACATTTTATGATGAACATGTTAAAACTTAAAAATCTTTGGTTTTCTCATCATGTATTGTGACATGTTCTGTTTGATATTCAGGTTCACATGAGGTTTGACTTTCTATAAACTACGCTGTTTATCTCTTCAGCACTAATGTGCATCACTAATGCTCTTCCTCCTTTAACAAACACATCACAGCTGCTCTGCAAACTGTTCTAAAGCTTCGATACTAAAGCTCAAAGTTTTATAAACTGTAAATGGAATTCAAACCGTTCAATGCCAAATGTTAGGTGGTCTGGTGCTTTTTGTAGAAATCGTTTAAGTGAGGCTTTAGTGTTGTAATCTAACGTAGTTATGAAAGAGCTTGTAAACCAACCTGGTGATGTAGGCCTCAGACACCCTGGTGTCTCTGGGTGAGCTCACATCTTTTCCTGAGCACTTGTCGTCTCCGGCGTGGCCGCTGCTGGCCTCGCTGTCGGCCTTCTGACTCAGAGTATCTGAGAAGTTGTCGTCTCTGGGACGGAGAGACAGAGTGACGATCAGACATGGTAAGAGCGAGAGGACCAAGCGACCAAAAGGCAAAAAAGAAAAATCGTCAAATCAGTCATCCTTTTACATTTGCGCTGATATTTGATGACATCATTTCATATCAATTTCCTGCGTGTCAGCGTGTCTCTCTCTGTCCTCCAAGGTCCAGAGGATCGTATGAGTCATATTCATGGGCCTCTCACTATTCTGGTGATGCAGTGTGGTGGTTACACACACACACACACACAGTGCAGCTGCATGGGTTTCACTGAGGTGTGTGACTGGATACTGGGTCCAGATGCTGCCTGTCAGGTGGCAGTAATCAGAGCTGCCTCTGATCATGTGTATGAGCTGATAAAAACACTAAACACACACACACACACACAGTCTGGTGTGACACTAAACACACACACACACAGTCTGGTTTCCATAACTTCAGGGTACATTTTATTGACTTGCATTAATTTCCTGGAGACTTTCCAAGAAAACCTGGAGATCTCAGTTTTTGCTATCACTTGTATAACCTTCATCTAAACTTGACCTTAACCAAACCTCAAGTCATGTTTTCACCTTCATTTTTTTTACATCATGGGGACCTGCTTTTTGTCCCCATAAGGGAGACAGGTCCCCATAATGTGAGTGTGTAAACAGGTTTAAGAAGACTGTAACCCTGGTTCACTCTTCAGCCTGCTGTGTTTAAGTCAAGAGCAGGATGTTACCACACTTGGGGACAAATGGTACAGCTGTAAATTCCCCAGCTCTTTCATTAACTAAGAAGACATCCCATCAGCTGAGTCCCTCCTGGTGAATTATTGATGGTGGTTCACTGACGGGACAGCAACAGAGGAAACAAGAGAGGAGGAAAGAGGGGAAGGATTTCTAAATGGCCACTTTGTTGGCCAGCTACTAAGTGATTGGAGTGGTTCTGTTCCTGTTCTAATGAGACAGTGAATCCAGTTCATTAGGCAGCGACAGTCAAGAGTGGCACACTGAAGGCTAGTTAGTGCTAAGAGTCACATCAGTCATACAGATGCTGGTTAAAGCCTTGGAGATGGAGACTGTGTCATAGTTGAACTGCAGGTTCTCTGTGAATGAACCTACAGTCAACTGACTTACACCATGAAGTCTACAAGGACGAGTGTGTTATTCAACTCATCAGACTCAACATCAGGATATCTGAATTGTTCTTGACACTAGTTTAGTAGCCTTAGCAAAAATAATCACATACTTATCCATTCAACATGTACTTTAGCGTATATAGATGATTAATAATTAGAATAATTAGACACCACTAGGTACATAACTACCAGGAACATGAACATTTGATACTTTTACATTTGTGTGTTTATTTACATTTAACTAGAATTACCATCTCATGGTCAAGTTGCTGTTTCCACTCATGTCACCTCCCAAAGGGATCAATAATTCACCTATCTATCTATCTATCTATCTATCTATCTATCTATCTATCTAGTAAATCATGTTCTTAAGAATGGGATGGATGTGGGCGGACCCAGGTTTCCAGTCACTGTTAGGTTTCGATTATCATTTCACTTAAGTTACACAGAGCAGCATCAACCTTCCCATTTAACTCTCACACATCACCAGTACTGAAGTGTTCCTTTTAAAGCAGCTACAGTGAGAGCCGAGGTCATTAGAGGTGAATTGACTCTTTAATATTCACTGTTCGAGCTCAGTCTCGGTCATGATGCAGCTTCTTTTCTTGCATTTAGAACACGAGGAAACACATCCTACATACAGTACACAGTAGTTTAGTTTGTGTGACTTGTTTATATGGTTTTTTTTAATTCTAAGCCTTAATACATATTTCAATCAGGCTGATTTTTAATGCATAGACTTGTAGTTTTACAGTACATACATATATAGAAAACACTCACATGTCTTGGACCACGATGTACTGATGTGGCACCAGACCATCGATGCCGTTGTGTCGTCCCTCCCACCAGTCTTCAGACGCTCGCTGGTACAGCAGCAGGGAGGCGCCCTTCTTGAAGGACAACTCTCGGGATGAGCGCCCAACATAGTCAAACTTGGCAATGGCTTCTATGGGCTCGCCCTCTGTTAGTGGAGAGAAGAGTAGATGAATAAGGTACAACAGACAGGTCAGAGAGGTGGCGATTATCACATTTGCGAACATTTTAAAGGTGACAGAGAATTTTTGAAGTTTTGATCCTTGTTTTGTGATGTGACATACATGATAAAATGTTGGTTGGATGTGTAACGCAGCAGCTTCATAAAAACCTCTCAGAAAGATATTTTAGGGTGGGAGTTTTAAACACGTGGTTTTGTACCTATTTGTTATCTTTTCAGGCTTAACTGATGACCTCATTAGGGAATGGAATCAGAGCGGGGGGGCAGTGAGATACATTTGACGTCACAAACAACCGTTTTTGAAATTGACCCATTTTCTAGCGACATTTCTAAAAGAGGACTTTCTATGAAAAGGAGACGTTCAGTATTTCTAGCACTTTTCACATGTTCCTGAATGTGGGTTGAACCGTTCTTCAACAAAGACCAGGTCAAAATGTTTTTGATTCTATCACCTTTAACACTGATACAAGTGGTACAGATTATGACATTAAAATCTCAACCTCGATTCACGATGAATTATATGCACTTATCAAACGTTGGTTGTGGTGTAGAAGAGTATAACACTGGTATGTTTATACATGTGGATGCACAGTTAGTGCTGAGTACGAGTACTGGGCCAGTTGGTTATTTTAGTTGTAGTCAATAGTAACCCAGCTCTACACACAAGGCCGAGCTCCAACGAGCCCTGAGGAGCTTTAGCCCGGTTATATTTAGCAGCTGCTGAGAGGAGATGTGTATGACTCAGGGGCATGTCAGTCACTGGACGGATCATTAGACTGTGTCAATAACTCGACAGATTGAGCTACAAATCTGTCATATAGGAAATAAACTGGGCCAGGAGAAATATTACAGACATACCCGTTAGTGGTAGATTGAGCTGTTACAAGTAAACTTTATTGCACTTTATATGTATTGACCCGTCTCTGTGAGTCCTCTAACTGTTTAAATGACTGAGAATCAGGTTGATGTTGATGTGTATCCTGAAGAAAACATCTGTTGGTGCAACAACAGCTCTGCTTTACTCTTTACCCAATGAGCATTCACTACAGCAACACAGGTCTAAAAATAACCTGATTCCTCTCTCACTCCTCTCTGCTCTGCTCTCATCTCACTCTCTCACTTTAAGTCAGACAGGAGGTCCCTGGACAGACAGAGCTTCACCACAACACATACATACACTGTTAGGTGAGACAGCCGAGTAAATGGCTGAAGCTTAGAGCTGCTGTGAAAAGCCATGGTGACACGTTTCTCACCAGAGGAAAGTAATTGCGTCAGAAATGAGCAGAGGCCACATGAGACAGTTAATACTTTGATTCCGAACACGCTCAAGGTTTCTTCATTTCGCTACACGTTGTTTTTCTACTCCATCTATTTTTTTCTAACCTTTAACTCGTCACCTTCGTTGCGTCAGCGTGTTGTCAGGGCTGACAGGGCGGATGGAACGTGGCTTTAATGAAATGTGACAAGCAGAAATTTACTGTCTGAATTAATTGGGCTGCACTACAGCGAACAACGCTATTAATAAATCGACGGCATCCTTATCAGTCCAGCAATTTCCCTTCACCTCTTCATTTTCTCATCGTCTTTCTCTCACTTCAACCCATCTTTTCTCATCCATCCTCCAGTAGTGGTGGAGGATCCTCTCTGTCGTTGTGCGCAATTATAAGTGAAAATGGTTTCAGACTAAACCCAGAGCTAACACGTATGCACAGCCTGCCTCCGGCTGTGATGGAAGTCACAGAAATGTTGAACAGTGAGAGCTGGAGGCCTGCGGTGTAACAGATACAAACTGTCAGACGTCTTACACAAGCCAGTGGAGCGAATTCACTGTGGCTGTTGCACCCCGTCCATGTTCATACATAGAAATAGGGCAAAATGAGCCTGAGCCTGGTATGGGTCTGAAACACGGTTAGAGACCAATACATCAGGAGGAGAATGTCATATTCTCTTCCTCCATAAATATTTTTTTCTCTGTAGACAAATATTAATCCTTCTGCTACAAGAGCACGAACCTCATCCTGGACTGACAAGATCAAGTGTTACAGGATAACCCTCCATGTATAGTCAAGTTTACTGACCTTTAACATGAGCATAGCAACATATAGAGAATCACTGGGTCATGTGACAACAGGACATCCTGCTATTCTTCTGCAAAATGATATAAAATCAATGTGCCAGTTAGTTCACCTCTGACCTTGTAGTAAATTTGCCAGCAGATCAGACATCAGTGTATTAATGATGTGAGAAGTGCCACAGTAAAAACAGACAATTAATCTGCTGCGTGTCAGTCATGATCTATGAGAATGGAACTAGACTGAAACTGTATGTTTTCAATGGATGAAAGATTCTAGTTGTTGAACATCTGTTACGCTTTGTTTTTATTTTCCTTTCTTTTCTTTTCTACAGCTAATTTTACCACTCGTTCACAGTCACAGTCAAACGAGAACATTTAGCTTCTGATCTCGTCTGCAGTGTCCGAATACTGTCTGTCATCAGTTTCCTCCATCCAGTGGTTTTAATTCATTAATTGAATTCACAGTCCCTCCTGACATTGACACTAACCTACTGCACCATCACAACTACACAATCTCATAAAAGACAGACACCATGGTGAGAAACATCCAACTTCACTTGCTCATCAGCTGATTCAATCCTGCAAAACAAGGCGGAGCAGTGTCTGTGAGATGCTTGTACTGTTGGAGTTATCACCAAACTGATATCTTACTTACACTGAAGGAGAGGAGAGAATAAAAGTAAAAACCTATTTTAGTCTGTAGTTTCCAGGGTTGTTTTTTGTGTGTGAAATCATGAGGTCACGGTAATTTAAAATAACAATGAACTTGACCACATTTCTAAACTCCAGGAAGTGATTCAGTCAGAGTGCACATCCAAATTTTACAACAAAACCTTGGCACCAAGTGTTTTCTGGTGTGAACACAAGTGAAGTGATGACATTGAGAAGAGATCAACTGTATTTCCAGACTCTGTCTATGGATGAACAATGATAAAAACAGTTCCTAAAAACTGTGAAAAAAAGAAAAGACTGGAGCAGTTAGAAACTTTTTGGGAAGTCCGTTACCAAGGCAACATATGAAGACTTAAGACTCGGCTTAAACTGATTCTTTTGTACACATACTGACAACATTTGGTCAGCTCTCTGGGATAAAAACATTTATCATTTTTTAATGAGCTGACTGATCTGAACGAGCTTTTATCGTCTTTTTTCCGCTTTTTGCTGGAAGTTTAACTGTAATTCCTGATCCTGTCCGTTATTTAGTTTCCACCAACCCGGTCATTATTTGATTTGGACCAGAACAAGTGGTGTCCTATTCCTCCAAACAAAGGACCACACGTATGATGACACAACTTGAACTCAACCCAGGACTGAAAGACGTTTCCTCATGTGTCTAAATGAGCCACGGTGCTTTTTCTGTACTTCAGATTCTACTGCACATATGGAAATGTAGTTAAATGTAGAGAAAACACAGACACAATTTTTTGAAAACCTACTAAAACCCGACACTCCTGACACACCCCGTACATTAGCTATTGTTTTACAAATGACTTTAACAGACAAGTTCGTGGAAAAAAAAAAAAAAAAAACGGGAGATGAAATTTTAGCCTCAAGGAGGGAAGACTGTAGCCCTGCGAAAACAACATTTTTGTGAGCAGACCACCATAGAAACCATGTAAAGATGTCCCACTGCCTGGAGGGAAGAGCAGGATTAGAATATGAATGAGAGTCTGTCAGTGAGAACTCAGTTCCCTGGTCCTTCAAGGTTACTGTATTTTAAAGGATGAAAGACGGGATTAACTGTAGGGAGCTGAGATTAACCCTGGCAACACCACAGACCTGAGGAGAGTCTTGGATGTGGATAAAGCACAAAGACAGGACATGTAGCATTTTATTTAACATGTCAACATGTGTGTAAATGTGACAGTTTTCCACTTGTAGCTTAACAGATATCTATGTGATTGTGCGTCATTTGTACACAAACACTCACCGTCCTCACTGGTGTGTGTCTCAGTCCCTCCCTCATTGTCCACCTCCTCCAGGGCCCCATGCTCACTGTAGGGGCTCTCACTGCAGAGACATCACACACAGCACCACATCAGGGTCACACTCGTGACTTCACAATCAACATGATTAACAGGATGTGCTAATAACAGTGGTTGTTATTCGTTTCCTGTAGTATTCTGTCTGTCAGAAGGTTGGATAGTGTCTTTGTGGTTGATTGTCTGGCTGTGGTTGGTTCTATTTTTCTAAATCGTTTTCTTCTGGCATCGTGCTCAGAGAGCTGGCAGTAATACTGAACACACACACACAAACGCACAAACACACACACACACACACACACACACACACAGATTATCTCTGCCAGGAAATGAGTAGCTCCTCCCATGCTAACATGTCATTAGCTCCTCTCCTCTAAGATCAGGGAAGCAGCCAAAGCAAGAAAAACCTCCCAGGGCTTCATGAGCCCCTCGGGGCCACGTAGCCATGTTCACATAGGTGATTAGCTGTAACTCGGGATAAATCCCTGTCAGCCTCTGATGATGTGAGGGATTTAAAAATAAGGAACAGCGATGGATAATAAGAGGAAGAAGCAAGTGATAAATCTTTCTCCGACATGGTCAGGTTTGATGCGTTTGACTCCTTGTCAGCTTCTTCCTACAAGGTGACCCCCTTTGTCCTCCTGTTGTATTGTGGGTAATTAAGGTGATTTTTGATCTCACCGTGTAGAAAACAGTCCACTGTGTAAAGTCAGAGGAACATGCTCCACCTTGTCATGTTCCTTGACCGCAGATGTCTAATCGTTGTGTGTAATTACTCATGTCAACAGAAATAGCACAGACAGAGCTGAGAGCACACGTGTACCTGCATGTTGAGTGAGTTAATAATGAAGGAGCTTTGGCTTCGTGCTTTACTTACATTCACAGACTGAGAAAACAACATGTTTGCATGTTTTCTTAGGAAAAGTGTGCTTTGTGTCTATGATCTCCATCCTGGTTGACTTAGTTGGCCAGTTGCTGTGACATAGATCTTCACAGATTAAAAGTTGTGTTCTCTAACTGCAAAAAACAAACACTGCTGTTGTTTTTGTATTGCTCACCAGTAGTCTCCTCCTGCCATGCATTTCTCATAAATGGGTCCATCCAGTTCTTTGGCGTCGGGGAAGATGATCTCATGGTGGATGATGATGGTCTTGATGATCTCGTTGACGTGGGCCTGACAGGAGACCTGGTCCTGGCTGTCTGGCGTGGGCATGAGCGTGGGGCCGAAACATATGGCCAAGTTGTATGGGTCCATCATGTTCTCATCACTGTACTGGGACAAACTGGACAAGAAAAGCAGGAGAGATGCAAGAAAAAGCCAAGAATGTTACAATACATATGCTCATAAGCTTAAGGTATTATTTAAATCAGAGGAAAAGCTTTAGAGAATAGCATAAAAGACAGATTTACTGGTCAACATCTATAAACTTACTGGTTCAGGAAGGCAAAGAGGTAGCGCATGACGACAAGGACTGATCTGGGAATGGTCAGGAGGATCTTGCGGATGTACAGTGCTCTCTCATACAGGTTCTCTATTCCTACAGCAGCAAAAACACAGAAGATGTGATACAAAACATATTGTTAAACTAATTAAGTCAGTGTTATTTAAGTTCAGACAGGAATCATTTCCACCATCTGAGGCCACAAAAAAAACACTCAGCTGATACTGTCCACATATCGATTATCATCACACCAAGTCCCAGGATGTGAATACAACAGCACACCGAAGCTGAACCAATCACTCATCATAATTACTATGTGTCTCTGAGGGACCTGCAGAGAGCAGTAATATGTGAACCATCAGTGTGTGTTTAGAGGCCATGGGAAATCTTTCAACTATGGTAGTGACCTTCCCCCTTGCATGGAAGAGACAGAGGAGAGGGAAGTGAGTATTCTTGGATACCACCTGACAACGAGGAAGACAAGATTTTCCTGCTTCATTTTGTCAACATCTCTATTCTTAGTGGGTCTGAGAATATTACAAACAAGAGAGGGACTTTTTTCCACAACTAACTTCATGTTGTTCATCTATATATTATTTATCCTCCTCATCCTGCATTTTTGGTGGTGAGGAGCCCAGCTGACTGTGGATGAGGGCAGGATGAAACCTGGAAACCCACAACTATTACACTAGAACTAGATATACATGAAACACCCATAACAGAATGAATGTGAATAAGCATATATTGAAAAAGTATAGACACAAACAGAAAATGGCATTTCCTTGCAGATAAAAAAGTGTGAATGCTGATGACCTCTGAGACCTGTTGTCATGAGAGTGGAGAGAAAGGGGGAGGGGGATGTGGGGGTGGGGCATGCTGTCAAGGTCCCAGGTGAGAACTGAACCCAGGTCTGTGCAGCGACAATGTCGACCAAATGCTCTCTAAGCCCGTTCAACCAGGTGAGCTCTACGTGCTGCTGAGAGTTTGATGAGATTTGGCTCAGGGTTCCTCTCCAACTCCTGCTGAAACCAGATCCCATATTGGCAAAATGTTGACACATGAGTGCCAAAAGGCTCTGTGTAGATAAAGTGAAAGGGATTTATGACAGTTTGAAAAAAGTGTGTGACTTTGTGTTTTTGCCCTGAGAGAGAGAACTCAGTCACAATGAGTTTCAATGAGCTGAAGGGAAATCTCAGAGTGAAAAAAAGAGAGATAACGTTAAAGTCCCATCACTTTAGAATCCACACTGCAGGATGTGGCAGGAATTTCTCTATTATTTGATATCAAAATTATTTCACTATTATTAATGGGATTTATGTATCCTACAGGTCAACTAAATTATATATATATGTTTATAGGGAATAGACATATAGTTCATATATGAATTTGTTTCTATTTAGGTTTCATATATATAATTATATGTGGGCATCTATGTCGCATATGAAAAGTCAACACATTGAAATATATGATCTCTGTATGGGTTGAAGCAGCCAGTTTTATTTGGCTGGGCTGGGGCTGTGCTGGCTGCTAAAAATAGCCATGTCACCCTGCAGCCACTCTGTGCCATCTGGGATACGGGCTTCTGGGAGACTTGCAATGTATTTCATTTTTTCATGAATAACTAACTAGGATTCTGGGAGGCTTCTGAGCACTTCAGAAACTAGCATTGAAAGATTTACCCCATCCCATGCTTATACATCACCTACAAACACACGCGGCAGCACGCGTGTGCAACACATCCTGAATGTAAATTCAAAAATAAAAGATATCGGGAGGCTCCAGCACTCTGCTGAATGAGAGCGGATGGAGAGGGAAGTGATCTGAGATCCATACAGAATAAGCAGAGGACTTTCAATATGGTGCCTGCTGGGCATTCATCCCACACTGCAATCACTGCAGGCATGTTGAGCTGGGGAATGTAAACAGGGAATCCCCATTACTCAGCCTGCACAACTGTGTAAAAATACACCCAGGAAAGACACAGGCACACACACACACACATACATTTACTTATACACACATGTGGGAAAGCTAATAAAAGCATGCATGAAGCTAAAAGCACACAGGTACACACACACAAACACACACACGCAGAGCTGCATAAGGTATCACAGCACATGGTTTGTCAACGTGACTGCGCTCGTGTTCACTGTTCTTCAACGGAGCTAAAAGCCTCCGTGTCACATCACAAAAGATAAGAAGGAGCCAAACACTGAGCTGTCACTTAAACACAATGTGACTGTTCTCATGAGATTTCCCAGCTTTTCACTCAGTTCTGAGGACGTTTAACATTCCACCATCACTCTGTAAGAAGCACCAACTTTATGCCACAATGTCGCTCTCAATGCTCAACCAAGCAGCACAGAATACTTCAGTATTCACATTGTCACGGCAACAAGATAGTTATTTTACCGAGAAAGAGATGACGTGTTTCATCTTGAAGAATTAGAATTCAATTGAGTGGGAAATGTTAAAATAAAAACACGCAATAAAATGTTATAATCGACATCGAAGACTAAAGCAAAAGACCAAATCTTCTTACTGATGCAGGACAGGAGGTCATTGAATCTTTCTTTGGGGAAAAGAGGGTTCTCCAGACCGCGGAAGTAAAGTTTGAGAACACCAGCCACTGAGTTGATGTCATGATTGTTCTCGTCATCAGTCAGAGGGTCGTTTCCTGAAACATAAGTCAACGCATGAGAATTATACCAAACCAAAAGCTTATTTGTTCAATTTGTTAGATCATATCTGATGCAGGTGATAACACTCAGCTCTTATAGTTAAATAAACCTGCCGTACCTCTCTCGAATGAGTTCTTGATGTCATTGACTTCCAGCTGGGACCCAGATACACGGAATATTCCCTGATGTTGAAGGCCTGCACGAAGAAAGGCGAAGAATGGTCATAAAGGTAGAGAAAGAAAAGCTTCTGTTACAGCCAGCTGCGCTATGTTTATATTACCAGCTTCCTTTTTTCCTCATGAGTGAGATCTCATGTTTTTTTCTAAGAATCTCTGACAGATCCAGATCCCACAGCTGCTGGGGAGTCAGAGGTTCACAGTCTGATCTACAGCTCACTTCTTCTCACCTGGGTATTTTTTACTCTGAGAGCCTTTTTGTGTTAACTTGAACTTAATTTTGTCATATTTTGTCATAACTGCTTTTCTTTTCTGTCTTTAAATATCAGATCCTAATTCACAATTTGAGCTGCAATGACGAACAGATGTTCTCTCCTGTTTGGTTGAGTTTTACTCATTATTTCCTCTTCAATGAGGATTTCTTTACATAGAAGAGCTAGTTTTGGTTTTTGTTGCTGTTGGCTTTGGTTCTCTCTGAAGTTAAGTTTCCATTTTCTCTTGTGCATTTGTTTTCCTCAAAAGAGCAGTAATAAATTGCTAATTAGCTTGTGTCATTATTGTCTGACTCTGGACCGAAACATAACAGCTTCTAAAATTGGACCCAACAGCATGTTTTTTAAGCCACTTCACTTTTCTAATTAAGGATAATAAATGAGTGCGGGAGAACACAATCAAGCTTTCTTTAAGTCCAAGTGGGATTAGGACTTACTAGAGGGAGAGATGATGAGTCTGGGTGAATATAATTAACCTGCTGTCCGCCACATTTTTGATTCCTCTCTACACGTCATCACAAGTAGCAAGATTGGTACAATAACCAACTCACCATATAAATTTATGTAGCGTATACAGCTTTCCACCACACGGGGAATCGCTTGGCCAGAGTCCTTTAAAGGAAGAGGAAACAAACACACACATTTCAGATCATGTCGAGGTTGTTGTGTAAACAACATCCACAACGATCTAGTCTGGATTTCACACATTTCTGAGACAATTTACACTTTTTTTTTTTTTAAACATGATACTAACATTAAATACATATGATCAAACGTAATTTAATTCTATAATAAAATCATCTATTCGTATTATACTGTAACTGACCATTAGAACTATAACTACTCAAATAAACTAAGACATTCATTTTGTATCACGCTTTACTGCTCTATTATCAACAAACATACACACCAAGGACACGTGACATACATGTTATCAATAGACCAGTGATGTGTGACATACAAGTGCATTGATTATATTCGATTATAGTGCAAACGTGACAGTGATGTTTAGTACATACACATGCATTCACAGTGCAATTGAAGTTTGCAGGATAATTAACAGGTGCGGGTTATTGTTAGTTGAGATCTGACTGAGACAGACTGAGTCGAATTCATCTGCTATTTAATTTTTAATTCTTTTTTTTTATGTCCACTCTGTTGCAGTAATGATCAAATATAACAGGTGACATGTTGTCCAACGCGGTTAAATTGGCTTGAGTGCTGCTAAATATACTTCGTCTTTGTTGTTATTCCAGTTATCAAGAGCCACAGTTGAGCACAGATGAGCTGAGGTGATGTGAGATGAGGGAACAGGCAGAGAAAACACATTCCTCTCAAACACTTAGAGACGAACTGTGCTGTTGTTCTGCTCCTGTGGCACTGTTGGACACTGATTCACCACATGCCTTTAATGATACAGTGAAGCTGTTTACAAGCCTCGGGGGCATAAGCACGAGTCTAAACACAGCCACCGTGCCAAAATCTATTGTTGGAGTAGAGCTGTGAGGGGCTCAGGAGCAGGTCTGGGTGCTACAGTGTTATGTAGTTTTATCTCTCTGGAAACGTGAGACTGGGATCAGGAAAAGTCAACACAGATGTACCAATCTGAGAGAATTTCCAAGACGAATCGAACCTCATAAAACAGATTTTCTTCAATTCAGTCTGTCTCTGTACTACTTGCTTAGTTTAGCTGATTATCATGGGATTAAGACAAACACAACATAAAGTGGAAATGTTGTTAAGACAAGCGAGATAAAGAAAGTGAGTGCAGGCAAGCAGCATGGGCCCCCCCAAGATGCTTCAAGGTGTCTACCTGATGTCGAGTGTGTGAGTTCCGTCGACCGCGGCTACAGAGAAATGTCGCGAGAACCAGAGAGGTCAGAGGTCAGAGAGAGAGAGAGAGAGAGAGAGAGAGAGACAGAAGGAGAGAAGCGAGACCCAGATTAGGACCACAGCAGCTGCCCACCAAAGCCTTCACTAGGAGCACACCCTCATGCCACTCTAAGCTGGCATCACACCCAAAAGAAACAGTGAGAACCAGACAGAACCAGGCAGGTTTGGACGTGGCCACCAGTGAGAGGCAGTGAAGAGGCTGGAGGAGGGAGGCAACACACCTTATCAGTCTGACATCAGCTCCCTGACTGCCATTTATTCTGCTGCTTTGACTGGCCTGTGCTCTAACTCTGAAGGAGGAGAGAATCTCTCTGCCAGAGTGGCTCAGTGATGCCAGGTCAGCAGTGAGTCAGGGGAGTTGACGGAGACAAACATTTATTCCTCCAACTGGCACTCCTCTACTCACGCAGCCCTCCAAAACTATCTGTACCACCTCAACGTGTCAGACGCAGCCTGCGAGAACTCACTGACTCATGAGGAAGGTTTCCAGGGTCCATCTTAGCACAAATGCACGATTTTGTTCTGTTGTTGTCGGTGAAAGTTAAATGGAAGCTAAGACACTCTGGGGGAACCCACCAAAATGGCCAGAAAGCCAAAGCAAGGCAGAAAATAGGAAGGAGGAGGAGCAATGTCAAGCAGGCAGAATGGTAATCAGTACCTTGATAAATGACTCCAAACTGCCATTAAATAACCTAACATTAAAAACAGAGCGGGGTCTAGCCCGCCGGGTGCCAGTGTTGGTTTTGAGAGGCCCATTGGGATGTCTAGAATACAAAGAATGCATTAGAATAAGTCAACAATGCAGTTCTTCTTTAGAACGGTTCACAACTGTCAAACTGTCTCCAATATTCTCCGTCCTTGAAAAACTTGAAGTGAAACTGAAACTGTCAGAATCCAGATGATGGACTGAGGGGGTGAACGGGAGATTTTTCAGTCACTGCTGAGTTCATTTAAATTCTTATTTTTCCACAAGACGTTACAGGCCAGTGAAGTATCAGCACAACAAGACTGGGAGCATTGTGTTTCTGCCAGAATCTACGTCATGACAGGACCTGCTGGAGGATGCTACTTTTAGTTTGTATAATTTAACTTCCCGTGACCCATATGACCGGGATGAAAAGAGTCCAGAGTTTTGGTTCCTTCTTCTGCTCAATCAACGTGAAATTACTGAGATGGAAAGACCTGAAAACGTTTAACTGATCATAAAGGATGATAATGTTGACCATTGTTAAAGTGAGAATGACCTTCTAATGTAAAGTTCTGGTTAAAGATACTGGTATTAATCTCTGCTCAGTGGCAGGTCCCCAACTAATGATTAATCTCATCATTAGTCATGAGACAGTTCCAATCTATAAAATAGTGAGAAATACCCGACTATTCAAGGTGACCAGTCCGTGACCGAATAAATAAATAAATAAAACAAAATCATCATTTTACAACAGTAGAAGAGTGAAAACCTGGTAGATTGGTATGTAAACAAAGCGCTTCATTTTAAAGAGGAAACAGACTTTCTGAGTTTTATGTAACAACAGATAATACTGTTGTTGTATGTGAATCTTCAACAAAAAGTTCATTCTACTGATAATAAATATTAACAGGATATTAGTGATAACTAAATTAATTTTCTCTTCTTTGTCTCTGACACATGAACATTTGCTGACTGATCAATCTCACCGTCTTTGATTATTTATCTGTTGTCATTAATCATAAAGTTTTATACAATGTTTCGTTTCCTCTTTTTACCTTTCTAATTCGTTTCTTATCTTAAATATTTTCCACTGTACAGCCTGTGATTATCCTTAAAGACCTGACAAACGGCTCTCAATCTACAGTACAGAACTCTAACCAACGCAACATGACACCAAAGTGGATTAAAAACACGGAAGCTGAACATCTGCTCAGTCGTCTCCTTTGTTTTCTGACTCTAACGACATCAGCGTCTCCTCTGCTTTCAAAGCGGATGTCATGTGAGAACTTCCTGTTCTCACCTTAATGAGCTGCAACATGCAACAAAACTTCCTGTGTCTGATGAAAGAAAAAGTGGAATGTGTGTATATCTTAAATATGAACAGGTCCACAAGTGTGTGTGTGTGTGTGTGTGTGAGACAACGTGTGTTACCTCGTGGTCATGTAGTCAGCTCTGTGGCCTGCGGGTGGAGAGAGAACAGAGAAGAGATGTGAGCGGAAGGTGAATGTGTGGACATGCCAGGACGTGTCTCCGAGTCCCTGAGCTGCACCGTCCTCACGTCTAGTAAAGCTCTGAAACCTGCCATCTGTCTACAAACACCAGCCTATTGAGACCAGGTGCAACAGCATCCATACATAAAGCTATTTTACACACCCACACAGACAACACTCATCATAAGGATGACACAAAGAGAAACAAATCTGGACACGCAAAGTGAGATTGAACACAAAACATCTTTTAAATGCTTTTAGAAAACAGGACTTTCTTCTTCTTTGTGTCCATCTGTTGACGTGAACAGGATCGGATGTTTCTGTGTGACTCACACTGTACTTGAGCTCATTGTCAATATGACTGAGGAGCATGTGGTAGAAGCAGAAGGGTTTTTTCCTCGTTAGCACACAGATCTATTACTCATTACTTGCACAGGACTGTTGGTTAGTTCAACTATGGTCAGATAGTCTTTGGGTTTGGGTTGATTGGTCAATACTTCAAGGAGATTCCACCAGTGGAGAACAAGGAGGGATCAACATAATGACCACAACCCTTTTAATACATGACAGATCATGAAAATCCATCCGCCAATCACATTTTAGTTACAGCTTATCTGGTTAAAACCCAGATGTTGACTTGTTGGGATAAAAGCAAATGGTAAATCTGCCACAGAAACAGTTCCAGTAAAAATAAGTAGCTAATTTATTACTTCTTATGTTGTTTGGACACTGATTAGGGTTAATGTGGTGTCAAACTCTAGTTAAAATGAATAAGACCTTTAGGTTAGAATCAAGTTCAAGTTCTGAACATGGTGTGACAATGAGAACAGAGTTGATGACTGTACCTTCACCCAGCGTCCGCTTCAGCAGGTCGTGTTTGGCCTGCAGTTTAGAGATGAGATTACTACCCTCCAGAAACTCCCGGAATTTCTACGGAGAATTGAGAGTAATTATGTGGTGGCCAGAGAGCCTGCTTTTAAGACAGTGATCTATGATAAGACATTCAAGGCCAAAGGACACGATGAGGATCTTTTTAAAGCTTTTATCAGAGCATGTCCATCATCAGACCGGAACAGGATCATTAGTCTTATAGGATGGGAATGTTTTGAGAACGACTCCTGTGCCATTTGATCAAAGATTTCTAAGAATCTTTGGTGGCTGAGATTCAGTTTCGAGTTCAGTAGTTCAGTTACGTGCACAGATCTTCAGTCCTAATCAAAGCTTTGACTTCAAGTTCTCAGATTGATTTTAAAGAAAAGGCATTTTTATTTCTTTTAAAACTTCCAAGTTTAGAAAGTAACTGGAAGAAGAACTTTCCTAAAGATAATCTACATCAGAGTTTGTTCTATTTTTGTACGGAAATAAAAGACAACTCTGAAGCCTGTTCCCTTTGGATTTGTTCACTCGTATCCACTGACATCTTGTCTTTTTGAATCACACATGTCCACGCACCATGAAGTAGAACTGCTCCGTCTCCTGCTGATTCGCCCTCCTCTTGGCGATGCTGGGTTTACTGAGGTACGTCTCCGACACGGTGGACTTGACTGATTCGGTCGAGCGGCTGTGGTGGAAACACTCAGACACGTCATAGTCTTCGATGGTCACCATGTCCTGGATGGTGGTCAGGGTCGCCTCTGAAGTCTTCTTGATCTGACAAAAACAAGGAAAGAAGAAGATGAGGTGAAGTTTGTCAGAGCGATGAACGGCTGTAGATGACATCACAACATCCTCAGCAGCTTGTTTCATCACATTTCCTAAAAATCCTTGTCACTATCCCTAAAACAACAAGAACAATTCTGCTGTTTTCTGACAAGATGCACATTCCTGAACATCCATCAGCTCCTGATCATAAGTGCAAGCCAAAGCAATCCATTTTCATGCACTCAATGAGACCAGAGGAGAACAGTGTCAGCTGGAGTAGCAAGCGTTTAAGATTAATTTCCATAACGTCGTCTTCTCTGTCAACAGCAGGGATTTTCTTAGATCTTTTAAATATCAGGACTTGGACAAGTGTGTCTGCTACTTAGTGAGAAAGATTAACAAGTTCACACCCAGTGTGAGCGCCGCAGGACACAACTGGTCTCTCACACTAGCTGTGAACTGTTTAATGACACCAGTTGACAGGATGTATGAGAAGCTAATACCAGGGTACATGAGTTTGTAATGGAGACTAACACTGGTACAAACTGATCGCGTAGAGAGATAAATAAAAAACTTCATTACACATTATAGAGCAATCAAGTATCATATCCACTTATTCCATTTTTATTACAAGCAAAACTCATATTTGGGCAGAAGGCAGAGCAGCCATGCTAGCAGCTTTGTGACTTTATAGTTGCAATGCGATGTTCAGAGCTAAAAACACGTCATGAAACATGAACGTCTTCACCATGTTTCATGACAATACATCAGAGAGTTGTCAAGACATTTCACATTTCAAAACAAAAGAAGCTGCTCTCGTGCGTTGCAATCATCGTCACTCAACTGTATGACGGAGGCCCGCAGGTCAATGGGGCCCAGAGTGACACACAGAATTAGGAGTTCTTCCTAATTATTGTTAAGACCCCTGCCTCATTAGGAGTCTGTTCTCATTAGTGATGAAAGAATGAGGTGGATTCCTGGTGATACTTCACACTGAGGCTTAAAACAGTGGATCACAGTTTGTTTCTTTAACTACACGACCTGTGACTGGGACTCATTTAGATCTAAAGATAAACAAAACCCACCAGAAAAGCAAGATGGACATTTCTATTAAGTGATGAACACACACACACACGTGGATAAGTTTTAGTATCATCCATCTCATGAAGTAAACACGCTGTGGGTGTGAGCATGGATAGTGGCAACATAAAGGAAATGACACATTTTAAATAAAATTTGCATATATATATTATCTTGTCAACTAGTGATAACTAATGATGTTATAGAGCAGTTATCACTAATGATTAGTGATCTTCTGCACTAGACTGAAAAATACTATAAATACTAAAACTAATACAGTGATCATTATGAGGTCAGTCTCATGTTCTGAACGTGTTTGGTCTCTTTCTGTGTCTCAGACAGTCTCAGTCCAGGTGGCCTCAGTACAGAACAGACCCAGCTGTCACCACCAAGACATAAACTGTGCACTCAAGAGAATCGCTCCTAGTGAAAAAGCTGCTGGCTTTATAAATCATTCAGCAGACGAATAGTTACCAGTGCTTTTCTACGGTCCTGTATCGACAGAGCACCGACACCAGGAGCTCAGTCAGTTTAGTCACAGCCGTCGTTCACTAGAATGAAACTAAGGTTTGTACTATTCAAAATAATTCCACTTGTCACACTTTTGAATCAATGTGATTCTGCAGGGTGGCAGCACTTCACCCACAGTTATCTCAGCATCTAACATCACATCTCAGAAGGCACGGTGCCGTCCACGGCTGTCAACAGAGCCGGTGGCGAGTGTGTAATCTGCTGATCATCCTGCTACGAGACTCTGATGCGCCTCTGTGAGATTTATCTGAGGAAAAACAAACACTACCTGCAGAGGACACGACATTAGATCACCTGAGTTTGGTGAGAAAAAAAACAATGGAGTGTGTTTGCATGTGTTGAGAAAAACTTAAAAAACAGTTGAGGATGAAAATCATCTGAGAAATCAATTAACTGTAATTTCTGGGGTTCCGTTAACTTAGTCTATTCTCACGTCACAAACCAACAATCACTGATGCAGAGTTTGAAGTTTTTTTTTTTTTTTTTTTTAAATGTATTGTTTCACGAAAAGTCGAAGAGATATGAGGAAACAGCCATGCAGCTTTTCCTGCCCGGATAAAGACTCTGTGTTGTACATTTGACAGTAAATCAGCACAGAGCTCTGAAAGTTCGTTTTTCAAGGATGTATCTGGCGTGCTGTGATCGGGAAGAGAGGCCATCTGGTGATCCTAACATGAGGCAGCAGCTCTCTGCAGTCCTGACCCACCAGGACATCCGCTGATGATGGTGGACAAGGACATGAAGTGACCAGGGATCGTCATCATAACGGATTAGTGGGACTGCCACTTAAGATTGTCTGAATTATCATATGGTTGACCATTTATCTCTTCATCTATAAAACATAACATGTCAAAGAAGAAGTGTAGATGACCACTTCTATTTGAGTTAGTTTCCAAAAGCCACTATTTATTTACATCCCAAAACTTCTAATTAATAATGCTGTTGTCATTGTCATTGTCTGTTTTAAAATGACTTACATGCACACAGAGGATTATGGGAAATAATGTGTCCACAATATCCAGTGTTATTGTTTGTAACTCTACTTAAACATCCATCTATCCGTGTCTACTTCACTTCACCGAACCATATGATGCAGTAGCAGAACATGGGAGTAATTCAGGAGAGGAGTCAAAACATCGTCAGTGTCATTCTTTGCAGGAAGTAACTGAACAAGAAACTGTACGTTCTAAGATTTAACATGATCAAAAGGAGTCTGAAGCTGCAGTGATTGTAGGGGAAGTTACGTGACATGTTCCTGCGTGTCTTTGTGGACGAATAAAAAGAAAAAAGAAAGGAAGAAAGCCACCGATGTGGAAGCAAGGAACTGAGGATGACGACAAACGGTAGCGAGAGGAAGCAGGTCAGACCTGACACAAAGACAAACCCTGATGGATGTGATAACACTGTGAATCAACTGCAGTCACTGTCTTTTTTCCCCCATTGGCCTTTTTTTATGAAAAAAAAAAACTGCTCAAGCACGTTGCAGACACATTACAAAAAAAAAAAAAAAAAACAGCCTGAAAAGCAGAGATGTGACTATAACATGGCAGCAGAGAACAGGTTTGTAGGTTGAGCAAATAAAGGCAAGACAGTGGATTCAGTGACAGTGGGAGCAAATATGGAGGCCTGATAGTTACCTGCAGGGCACATAAGAGAGGAGGGGGGAGGATACAATGTGTGTGTGTGTGTGTTTGTGTTTGCAAGAAAAAGTTTAATTCTGCGGAGATCATCGGTCGCTATCGTCTCACTCACCTTAGATGACTTGTGGCTCAAGTTTACTTTCTTTAGTAGCTTTAAAACTCTGCGTCTCTGGTAGACAACATAAATAAAGCAGCAGAGAATAGTTCTGACATCTCTGATAAAAAACTAAACACGCCCTATGTCACAAATGCCCACGTAGTCGGTTATTTTTGCGTTACTTTACCTCCTCGTTTTCGATCTTCAGAGTAGCGAGTCGAGACTGCAGCTGCTGGAACCTCAGGATGAGCTCTCCGTTTACCGGTGGCTGCACTGAGATCTGACACACCTTTAAAAACAAACAAAATAAACGGTTAACGATTAAGAAATTCTTCTTCACTTACAGAACAAACCGCTGTGACTGAATGCAGACAACCGCACAACAACCACTAATAAAGAGACATGATATCAGCATCGACGGTGTCGGCCAAACACTAAAACTCTTGGCACATGCTGAGCTACATGGCTGCAGGGGGAGGAATAACACATGATTTGTCAATTTCAGTGCCCAATAAAACCTGATCTGGCAGCTGAGACGCAGTAAAACTCGGCATTTAAGCCACTGAAAATCAGACCTCATTATGTCTGAGACTTTTCAATTAACTCCAAATTCACTGACACGTCGTTCTGTGCGTGTAACGCAACAAACGAGATGCAGCTCGGACAACTTTCAGCATCGGTCAACTCATTTCATCCTTAATGTGTCAAAAAAGATATGACCATTGATACAACTATGACATCACGTACCTCGTCTCCCATGTGAGGCTGGAACTCAAACTTTGCAGGTGGACAGAAAGCTGTGGGATACATCTCCATGAACCTCTGTCGGTCGCTCCGAGGGTCCAGGCTGTCCACGGCGTTTTCAATGATGTCGAGACCCTCGTGGCGCGACGTCTCCAGGTTGTATTCAGCTGACAGGTAGGTCCGCAGGGCGCGATTTAGACTGGCATGGTAGCCCAGGTCACAGCACTGGAGGAGAAAAATAAAGTTAATGTCAGAGAGAACTTATAGATGATGGTGAATCAGGAAAAATGAGCCATGATTTAATCAACTTATGTATAATTAAACTGTTTTCAAGTGGTTTCAACACAAAGGTAGGACACTGATGACATGTGGGAAAACAATCTCTCTAATCCACATGTAAACAACAGGATTCCACCATGTGGATTTCCCTTTCCCTGTACAGGAAGAGACTCATTACAATTCCCTGCAGCCCAGGTTGACCAATCAAGGCCCAAAAATGATCAAGGTACTATCTCAAAGGAAATGGTGAAATGTCCAGGATGAACCCCTCCCTCACCCACAGTCAGCTGGGATTGGCTCCAGCACCCTGACAACCCATAACAGGATAAATGGATGAATGTACATGGAACACAGTGTACACCCAACACACAATCACACACACTGGTGAGATTTAAAACTTAGCAGAGACAGAGTTATTTTCAGTGCACAACATGATGCTGAGTCCTCAGTCCTGTCTCTAATATACAACCTAAAACGCTGTGAAAACTCAGACTGATCCTGTTTCCCTAGAAACAGAGGAAACACAGTAAATACAAAGTATTTCTCTAACAAAATAACACCAACCCAGCTGACTACAGCAGCCAGGTCAAGCAAAGCTACAGTCGACTCAAGACAGAGTCAAGAGAGGAGAGCGATGTCGTGAATAAAGTGACGACAGTGGCTATAAATGACAAAAAAACTAGGTTTTGAGGTCAGAGCCAGCACCACTCCCCACTCACAGCTGCAAAGATCTGCA
The DNA here is from genome assembly GCA_016801845.1 of Polydactylus sextarius. NCBI lineage: Eukaryota > Metazoa > Chordata > Actinopteri > Polynemidae > Polydactylus > Polydactylus sextarius. The sequence continues at coordinate 12,960,474 of CM028921.1, read as the reverse complement.
TTTTATATATATGTGAATATAATACGTAGGATTTTAACACTGAAGCAGAGAGAGAAGGAGAAAAGAGGCGCGGAGCTTTTCACCACAATAAGATTTACCGTCATTTACAGCCCACATCTTTTTCTTTTTTTTTTCTAATATCAAACCCAGCAACTACAGTCATTTGTCTCTCGTCTGATTAAAATTTTAAATCTCTCAAAGAATCATGTTCAAATCTATTTGAGGTGCTTAGAAAAGAAAACAATCATGATGTCAGAGCAGTGCTGACAGAGGCGAGTGGCTTTATACTCACATCAATTAAGTCCGACAGGTCGTGGATGTAGTATTTGAAGACGGAGGAGTTGGTCGCCTCCAGTGTGAGCAGGTACTCGTTCCTCGCTTTGATCGACTTCAGCTTGTTCTCAGAGTACTTGGCCTGACGCTGGAGAGAAGCAGAGGCAAGAATATATATATAAAAACAGACAAAAGACAAATAAGGGAAGGTGAATTCATTACACTGAGAAATGTCTTTTTAATACGTGTTCTCGTGTCTCTGCACACAACAGATTCAATACACGTTAGAGGAGAAATAATATTTCCTGTCTACCAGACAAAAAAGCTGCACTGACTCACACACTTCATACTAATCATCCATATTTTAACACTTCTCAAACGTACTCCAGGAAGAGTGATGATAAAAAACATCCACAGATTCATTCCTCTGGACTTTAACAGTTTGTCACAGAGTTTTAACTGAAAACACACTCGTTCTAAAGATACAAAGCGCGTTTGTCATATTTGTATTTACTGGAGCTGAACTTTAAAGCAACAGATTAACAAACAGCTCGCATGTTATAACACCAAAAACACGAAAGCACCGGAAATCCCGGAGTTTTGTTGTTTTAAAACTATTCAAAGACACCAAATGTGAAAGTGAATGTTGTAAATACAAACTCAATTCAAGTCTAAATATATCTGTCAAAATTCAAATTAAGTACCAAGTTAAGATGAGATTTTTTTAATGAAGCATTCATGTTTTACCTTTTCTTTCATCTTCTCGATCTTCTTCACAGAGCTGCGCCTCGCACACTTGTCTTCCATCCGGATGCTGAACACAGGATCAACTTTACCGATCTGCTTCTCCTCCTGTTTCTCAGCCTCCTTCAGTTTACTCTCAGCACTGATGCTCTCTGAGTGATACAAGTGGTACGTCTTCATCACCTGGAGACACAGAATAAACAGCCTTTAATCCCTGTTTCTCATTAACTGACTCACAAGACCAGGAAACATCCTCAAACTGTACTGTCTTGGTTATTGAATAGAGCCTTTTAGCTGAGTTTCAATGAGGTCAAAGGTCACAGTAAGTCACCTTCATGGTCAAGACTTCTTCTTTTTATGAACCACAACTAAGTTTTCCATCCTTTGACCTTCCCATTCATCACAAATCAATTCAACTCATCTCACATCAGGATGTTTTCTCTCTCTGAGCCACAAACCAAAGACAGATTCTCTCCAGCTTTTTATATGAGTCAGTCATGAAGCCACGGAAACCACTGCAGCTTCATCTGAGATGCTGCTCTTTGTTCGGGAAAAAAAAACTAGAGTGGAGGAAGCAGATCTGGCCTCCTGGTTCAAAACTGAGTTAATTCGAAGGGAAGTTTCCTTTTCAAGCTTTGATTCAGGTTGTGTCTTTGAAGTGAAGTTTATTGACTTACAACGCAAAGGCAGTTTAAAGCCAGGTGGTATTTACGTTTAGGTCAAAGCATAAAAGCACAGGTCAGAACAGTAATATTTCTTTTTCTGATGGCTGTAATGGATATTACGTCAGACACGGCCCCTCCTTTTATCAATAAACTACAGCTATTTAGTGCAGGAGAGACACATGACCTTGATGGCAACATGTTGTTAGCGCGACTTCCTGAGACTTGAGTCATCGTCATCGCAAGAGGCTGGAGTGTTGGAGTTACTCATGCTTGTGCCCTGGATCCATTAAGTTGTGACTCAGATGTTAAGTGCCAGGTAAACCATGAAACAAAAACAATGAGTTCTTCAAGGAAACGACAGCTCAGAGATAATACAAGTCTAGTAACGGCCGAGGACACACAACTGAGGGATCTAAAGATAGCACAGTGAATCACTGAGGCGTGGGAAAAAAACATGGAGTCACAGGTAAGAAAACTCACCGAGAACTCTGGGAGATTTCATTTACACCTGACAACAAAATGTACCACGAGATAGAATTTTAACCTGATTACATTTATACTCTAGTGTCACGTGAGATTTGTCAGATCTGATCTTTCTGTCCAACTCATGTAACAACCTCCTCTTGTTCGCATTAGTCACATTTACTGATGAAGAGTGGATGGAAAACCTGCGTGTTCAAATGCTTTCACATGTCAATGTGTTCGATGAGGTCACAATGTTCACACGACCACGTGGAGGTAGTTTGACTGACTGGAGATGACACAGCTTGTTGTCATGTCAGGTGTAAATGTGGTCAGTTGTATTTTTCTTTGAATGCTCATCTAACTCTGTCTGTCTGTGAAGCTTATGGTGCTTGTCTCAACGTACTGTATTGAGAATAGAGACGAACAATACATTGAGACAAGGAGTAGAGCAGCAGTATAGAGAACCAGTGGTTAAATTTGGAATAAACTAAATTCCAATGTATCACAGCTCCTCAGTCTTTGTATGCAACACATTTGTCTACACAAAAACCTCAATTTGAATCCAAATAGAGTCTCAACCACCTTAAAATCTAAACATCTTTAACCCAAACTGAGTTATTTCTGTACGAGTCCAACAACAGACCAAAGCCTGATTTGTCTGGAGCTCTCTCCCTTCACTGTGGTTTGGTCTTACTGGAACCAGTTTAAAGATGGGTGACTGACCTTGGGCCCTACACTCCTCCCTTATTGGTTTTGAGTCTTCCACTGGTGTGTTTACTTTGGTGCTTCTTTTAGAGCAACATATTTAGAGATGGAGCAGACCTGTTATTTCATTGGCAGAGGCCAACATCAGGACTGTGGCTGTCTGATGCAATAGCTGCACAGTATGTGCGAATATGTGTATGTGTGTGTGCATGTCCTCCCACGGGGGCTAAACCAGGTCAGATTTGAAGTGAAGACTGTGGTGAGTGACACACACACTGAGTCTGGAGTAACACATTGTGTTTGGACAGGAAGTGGAGCCACTGTAGTCCTCTGCCCTGTACTAAAGAGACAAACTGAAGCGTTTCACTCCATCTATTGGGATCAAATGATAAACATCTCCATCCTTTTTACTACCCAGGTTACCATTATGTTCAGTGAGGAGGTTAACATAATGCTATTGAATGTTAGAATGAGGTATGATGGACTGATGATATAAAAACATACACTTCAACGTCAATATGTAATGACCTTTACAGAAACTAGACTGCGGACGCGCACCGTGTTGATCTGCTGAAATGTGACTGAGAAAAATTCACCTCTGGGCTCAAACGTCTGCAGCCACAGCTAAGTTTAAGTTCAGTGTTTAAACAGAGAGCGTTCCTGTCAGCCAGTGGCCTGAAGGTACAAACCGTATAATGTAATTACAAAGTGTGCAGTTAGTTCCCAACTGAGAAACCTTTGTTGCATCTGTATTTAGTGACAGCTATCAAACAAAGCTGTCGTTAAAAAACAATCTTAAGAGAGAAAAAAAAAACACATTTATGGTAAAGACGCTGGCACCAACTTCCTGGTGCGACTTGAATGAATGTGTTTTGAAGAACAAGAATAAGAGACTTAAAACAAGCGAATGAAGCAGTTTTTAACGTGATAAGTCACAGTTTGTGGCAGTAAAAGAGAGCGAACTCTCTATCTGATCCATTCAATTTCATGTCTGAGACATCTCTTAGTTACAGGTTTAGAGATGTAAAGCTGTTGGAAAGAGTAGTTAGTTTTCTCTGTGCTATTAACCACGGTCAACCACTGAGTGCATTGGTAAAAACAAAGTCAACACTTACTGTGTACAGCTCATTGAGGACCTTCATTAAGTCTTCCTGGAGTTGAAAGGCTATTTCCTTGCTCTGTAAAAGAGAGGAAGGAAGAACAATAAGAACAACACAGTAAACACAAATTTCAGACATTGATTTTACACAAACAAAACATTTTATACGTCAACAAACTACAAACCAACACGTCTTCTTTCGCTTATGTCTTCCACATTAAAGCTCCGTTATAAACGCAGTAACATGTTTAACAAATTTACACTGTTGACTGTATATTTGGTGTCGTATGAATGTGGACAACGACCAGGCTTTTGGCCCGTAAAACATGCTCCGGTTTAAAGGGTACAAACACAGAACCAGTATCAGCGTAATGACGACTTTTCCACTGAAATTGTCAAACACAGCTTGAGTTTCATTTTCCACATGCTTAACACATTTTCCAGCTCTTATGTCTGAATGTGAGAGATATTTTTCCCAAATATGTTAACTCAATCAGCCGCGCTGCAAGGCTGACTCAGTAACACTATCACACACATACACGCCCACATTAATGCATCTCATCTCAAAGGAGAGCGTTTAACACTGCGATCTGATGGATTTAGTGGGGCTTTTACTATTAATTTCACTGTGGAGCTCCATATTTCTTCCATGCCGACTCCTTCACGTTGACTCTGATACTGTATCATATGTTTATGAGATTATGAGTCATGACAATGAATTTCTGATCTCTCCACTACAGTTTCTACCACAAGCTGCTACCTGTACGATGTTACAGCATCGGCCAGTATTTCAGGTCTTTCCCTAACACAATTATCCTCGGGCAAATCTCATTCTGGGAGCCGCACACAGCAAAGAGCAGTGAGAGGGTTTTTATAGACAATCGAACCACCAGGTGCAGTTTTTCTGTTTACAGTGGATTTTATATGTAAGATATAAAAAATACTGTAATGAAGGGTTACAATGGTCAATCTACAATTGAGCCTTTGATGAAGGTTTTGTCTGGTTGAATCACTGTGGAGGAGGTTTTTCACCAGTGGCTGTGACTGTATTATTTGCACGTGCAGGCAGGAAACCAGGATGATCCTGCTGGTTTTAATGCGTTGATGGTAAAGCAACAAGAAATTATGACGGATTTTAAATATTAAAAGATCTGCGATAAGACCTGATCTGTTTTCAACAAGTACACTCACACAACATCCAGATAATTTAGATAAACCACAGGACAATGTATGAGATGGTCTGACTAATTAAACGAGATTAAATGAGTCACACGTATGATCTGCACATCTTTTTTAGCTCTGACATAATTCTACTGAACTGTCAACATGCAACAAACATGGACAGATACCATCAACTGACTTCTTCAACAGTCAGTTCCAGGTGAAGCTGCATATTGTCCAGGCTTGTGAACTGACAGTAAATAGGATTAGACTTTCAGTTACCTGCTGCCAGGCTGGGGTCTGAAATTAGTTTGTCGTGCGGGCTGGCATTAGTAGCTCTTACCTAATCAGAGGGTAAACAGCCTGTGAGCCTGGTTAACCACAGGTTTAGACGCACCAAACTTGGCCAAAGGTAAACTTGGCCACGTTTTAAAATAAAGCCTAGAAGAGGGAGACTGTGAGGTGTCGTAGATTATTCCTAGCATGCTCCTGCAGATAGGTAGGTGTAGTGAGTGTTAGCCAGAAGGCTTTGGAAATTCCTCTGCTATTGTTACAGATGGTAGATGCGTTGTTTTGTCGTTTGTGGTTGTGTGTAATTGCCCGTGCCGCGGTGAGTGTGGCAAAGTTGGTGTTGCATGAGCTTGCGGCTGATCCCACAGTAAATCTACTTGATCTGTGCCACAAAGCTGATGAAGCTGAGTGCCAGTAATTGTGAGATCTGTGTCCAATGTGTCAGGAAGCTTAAATCAGCCTTTTAGGAGAGGGTAGTTAACAGGGAGGTTTTGGAAGTTGCCAGCATATCCTGCTCTGGGTGCAGGTGAGAGCGGATGGAGCAGAAGATAAACTGCCACGTTTTCATCCATTCTCTTCTCAGTCTGCTGCTGCTGCTGCTTCCAAACTAGATTCCCGGCAGAAAGTCCAGCCGGTTCATCTACAGTTGGAGCGGGAAGAGTGAGAGTGTGAGTTTCATCTCCAGAGGGAGCTGGAACTGAAAAGGCTGGAGGCTAAAACCACGATATGGATGTGCCAGTTAGAGCTGACTCAGTCCCTGAACTGGTGGGTGTGCCACTGCCACAAAGTTATACCTGATTTGGATGTGAGTAAAAATACTGCACGAGTAACCATTTGCTCCTTTGAACACATCGCTGGTGCCTTGTGTTGGCTGAGGGATGACTGGGCCATACCTTTACAGTGTAGATGAACAGGTGCTGCTACGTGGCAGATAAACTAGTAAATGAGAAAGTGGATGATGTTGGTGTTAAAGAGTTGAAACCAGATGTTTCAGGAGCCTTCAAACATCTTTGAGAGATAATATGTTGATCTGGTTCCTGAGTTTCTAGTAGACCTTTAATTATTGTATGTCAGGAAAAATGACAGCACCAAATTACAAGTAAACTGCCAATTAATTGTGACTCATCATGAATATTGTAAAGACACAGGCCCTCCCTGGGGACGATACATCCTTTGACTGACTGTCAGATCTAATACCAACAGCTTTTTCCTATTGATGAGGCTGGGAAATGATCCAGAGCTCAATGAAAAGGAATCACATGAGCAGTGAGTGTTTGTGTGAAGACATTTCAAAGATACACATTAGATACATGTTACATTCAAGAGAGATTTCTTAAACGTAGCATCTGATTAATGTGGTGAAAATTGGTGAAAAGCTCGACCAAATAAAAAGGCAACAAAAACCCTGAAATAATCTCACTTTTCAAACTGCTGCAGAATGTAACAAACATACCTCGAATTAGAAGCAATTATGGTTGAATGGTGTGTTGTGTAACTGATTTAATTTGCACAACTTACCCTCTTCATTTGAAAAGAATCTAACATGGGGGTTTTCCAATTTGCTCTAATTCATTAAAAGGATCCTGTGAAGGGGTTTTCCCCTTTACAGTTCATCACATCTGTAGTTCCACCACATTAGAGAGATGAAACAACCATGGAGAGGAGACGTGTCATGGTATGGACGTGGTGAATGTTCTCAATGTGTGTGAAGTGTGTTCAAACCTTCACATACGTAGAGCTACAGCAGCTACATGGGATTCACCCATCATTCATTTCATTATTTACATCACGTCATTTCCCTACTCTGACTGTAAAAAATGTATTTAATGAGACGGGTCTATTGCAAAATAAACTGTATCCAGCAGCTTTCTGATGAGAAGTTTAAAAGAGGCTCCATCGTTGTGAAACCCTTGTACCTGCAGCCACAGAACATGACTTTCATTAATAAAACACAGCAGAGTAAAACAAAAGGCTGGTTGTATGAATAATGGAAATGTGATAAGACGTGTCCGAGCATCAAGACAGACAGAGAAGTCCGCTACGTGACGCTCGTATTAAAAACACACATGTAGAAGCTAAAGTTGCGTTTTTCCAAAGGAACTTGTGATAAAAAAAAAAAAAGTGACTGTGATGCAGAAGTTGAAATATAAACACACATGCTGAAGCAAACATGTCGACTGGAGGATGTTGATGAAACACACTGGAGCTACTCAGGATCCCTCCTGTGCTGTTCCACCTCACAGCGTGAAACAAGAACATACAAAAAAAAAAAAACAGCCTTTCATGTAGTGGACAGATGACAACAGTGTTGCTGTCTCCTTGAAGCTGTGAGGGAGCCCACGTTATGTGGACTTGTCTGTTGTTTGTGGCTCGTTACTGAAGCTCCGCTGTGATCAAAGGCTCAGCGGGACTTTAATTAGGGGGCCAGCAGTGTCTCAGGACTCGTATGAAACAGGACCTCCCACCAGGCTGTTGGCTGTTTGATTCTACTGTGTCACCTGGACACACTGGAAAACTACATAACTAACTTTAAAGCAGCCAAATGTTACACAGTTTGGTTGGATATCTCTGATTCCACGGGGGTAATGATGCAGGTGGAGCAGCGGTAGGACTAATGTGGCAGGATATGAACAGACTGGGAAGGATTTTTGGCAAAGCTACAGTTACACTTAAAATGTTACAGCAGCGCTACAAGGAGGCTATTGTAATGAACATCAAAGCATGCTGAGAATCACATCTGAAAAACTGACTGTTTCAATAATATCTCTGTAAATTTGTAATTGTTGGTAGAAACAGGACTTTGGGTCTGTGTAGGGGGTATACAACCATAAACAATGAGATGAAATCCGACGTTGAAAAAGGGTAAAAATGCATCCTTTTTGAATCGGGAGGTCAAACATTCAGGGCAAGAAAGAGAAAACGGAGAAAGAAAAGTGGCACAAGCTAAACTGACACAAAGACACTCCTCTGAAGAAAAGCCACTTTGTAATTTAGGCCTGTGGTGAGTTCATGTGACTCCTGCAGCATAGGAGCTCATAATCTGTTAGGGAGTTGCCGTCTTTGTGGTGGAAAAGGCAAGCTGAGGCCCGGTTCTGGTCATGAAGCCACAGTTGAGATGGGAGAGTGAAGCTCAAACTGCGATGACTAAGGTTCCACTGCATTACTCTAATTCACAAAACTAAACCACAAGAGCCTCAGATCATCAAACACAATATATTATATATAATATGCAACTAAATATACTTCAATGTCAAATGAACGAGTTAATTAAAAGTGAAAGATTGTTTATGTAACAGAAATGACTGAAGACACTGCAGCACCATCTGACGACTACGAACAATCTGGATCGTATTAGCAGCGACTTTAAACTTGCGTTTGGTTGATTGATAAAAAAAGACACGTGACCTCTGCTAGTAGAGGTCACACATACTGAAACAACAACAACTGCCACTGGATCAAGCTGGAAATGACGAGTTTGTTAACATGATTAATACAGAGTGTTTCAGCTGGAAAAGAGAGTTGGAGACAAATATGTTTAATTTAGTCCATACAAAGCTTTCACCTTCCCATATGCAGTGAGTTCATATTTTAGTATTTTTTGTACTATTGTTCTCTTCAATCATAAAACACTTCTCTCCTTGACCTCAAACCTACATTACCAGTTGTCCTGTGTGTTCTGATGTTCACCACAAAAATATAACGAATCAGTGCAAGACGACAGTGACTGAAGTGTCAAAAATACAGTCTACACTCTGCATCCCTCTACTATTAACGATGTAGAACATGACATCCATATTTTTGATTTAACATGGTTTGATTACGTTTCATGTCTCCGCCCTCACCTTCTTGAGTAGTCGTGTGGAGTCGTCACTGATTTGCATGAACCTCATGATGACGTTGTTGAGGTAGATGTCACTCAGGGTGGCGTGGTCCTTACTCTCCCTCCTCACCTGGTTCAGCAGCAGATACCAACAGTTGACAGGTGACAGCAGGTTCTGGTCTTTCCTGCATCAACCAGAGAAAACAGGCAAGTGTCAAGCATCTATGTGACCCATGTCTCAGTTACACAGCATGTAACTAATATATAGTATAACAGGAGCAGTTATCTAGGATACTTAAATTATTTAACTTTCACTATTAAGTTATACAAGTAATTAGAGGATATACATATACATATACAACATTTTAAACATTATCACACTGTGATTGTCTGGGAATGGCCCCAAAAAGAAAAAGATCAGATCATAATCAGACTGATCACTAATAACTTTACTCCTGTGGTTTTTGTTCTGTACTTATTGATGACTCTCGCTGTGAGAACATGAGGAGGGGGAAGTCGTGGCCATAGGGGGAAACAGAATCATGGTCAGCGAAGCATTTGTTTTGGTCTGAGGTGCTGGTGTAATGTCTGGTGGTAGTGCACGTAAACATGCGCGCGCACACACTGAACTTAATTATTTAAGTCACAGACTTAAGCCGCCTCTGTAGTTACAGACGTACAGACATAGTTCATGACAAGGCATGTAAAAATACCGTGTGTGTTTGTTGCCGTCCTCAGTGACTCAAACTTCATTTTTTCAGACAATATTGATCATTTTCTTGGGTAGATTATGAGATTTCCTCAACATTCAGGATGTCTGCAAACACCTTCAGTGCACCATGGCCTGTTACTAAAGTAGAAGAAGGATGTGTCATAGTCCTCCCTTGATGTTACATGTCCCACATACTGCTGCTTCCAGGACTAAAAAAACTCCCCATATTTTATAAGTTAGAGATACTTTGTATGGCTGACATTAGTGGGGCACTGCTCTTGCACAGCTCTGTCAGACTGACTTCCTGCAGCCGTGGAACCGTGTGGCTTTAAATACACTTAGTGGTCTGAAGCAGGAGAAGTCATGGATGTATTTTAAGTCAAGCTGAAAAGTAGAATTACGTATGAATAAAAGATACAGGTCTGAGTGCAAAAGAGCTAAAGAATGAAAAATAGAAACGGCAGAGAGCTGTTTCCTGTGCTGTGTGCAGGCTGCTTCCACGCTAACTGTAGGATACTGTCCAGGCCATTGTGAGCCGGGCCCTGTATTAGCAGACCCACTTCCTCTGGGTTGATCTATAACATTCCTCCTACCTGTTAAAAATCAGCACAGAATATAAGTGTGTGTCTGTACATGGGTGTGTGTGTGTGTGTGTGTTCAGGATAGGTTTTATGGTTGTGTTGGGGCCTGAGGTCAAGACTCGCAGGAACCATATGGAGACACACCTCTGCTCTGTCCTCACACACTGAGTTTGCATAGACAGGCAGCATTTGTCAACACAACAGGTGAAACTCTGCACTCGCCAAATGACCCAGCCCTGAACTGACCGTCAGCACGGGCATAACATGTGCTGCAAGAGCAAAAAAAAAAAAAAATCCTCCAAATGAATAACTAATACATATATTCAAACCAGCTGAAATCTTCCCACAGACTTTTTTTTTTTTTTGCAAAACAGGAAGCAAACTACATTTGATAGGGGTAGAGCCAGGCACGGTACAATGAAAAACACATGAGAATCATTTTTCAAAGACACCAGGAATAATAAAAAAAAAAAAAAACCTGATTCAGCTAAAAGCTGAGAGATACACTGATGCCACATGCTTAGGTTACACTGGGGACACGTGCAAGTTGAGAAGAAAAGAAATAAAGTTTAAAGATCCCAAAAGAAACACCATCACACACAAACACACGCGGTCTGTCAAAGTGCAATCACCATAACTCTACTCTGAATTATGTATTAGCAGAGCACAATACTTCCACTCTACGGCACTTCAAGATATGTGAAGACAGCACGTGTGTGTTTATTAATTCATAGTCACTTTTGCTTACGTGGATGTCCAGGTGGACGGGACATGTGACGAGTCTCTGCTGTGGTGTGTGAAATAACCCACCAACAAAAGAAAATAAGATGCTGGATGAAAACAGATGTCAGTCAATTATCAGGATCAGTCAGACAAACTGAACATGTCTTATTTGTCTGACAGTCAAATTTAGCCTCATACACAACACCATGATTCATGAGCAGCACGCATCATCAGTGTGGAAATTCTTCACCACTAATGAACCAGGCTCAAAATTCACGATGACGACACCAGCGAGGTTAAATTAGACTCCGTCATTACATCACCTGTGATGCTACCTGGTTGAATGGACATGACTCACATACACGTGTGTGTCCACACCACCTGGATCGTTGCTGTGGTTCGGTTAATGTCAGAACTATCGAGTTTATGCTGATGATAATGACAATCCATCATTAATGAGCAGTCTGAAGAAATGCCCAGAGAGCAGACACGTGATGTTTATGTAGCCTCATTCAGTCACAGAGAGAAGGATGGTATCTGAAAACTATACTGCCCTTAAGCTAATTCATCTAATGTTCCTAATATTCTGTTATATCTGATTGACATCATATTATCACAGCTTATGTTGGGTCTTTTGCTATTTCTACTAACTACACATGTAACCCTCGCTTCTTTTGGTAAATAACATGAAAATGTAAAAAAAAAAAAAAAAACAACAAAAAAAACAAGACAGATAAAGAGAACAGATACAGCCTCAAAATTAAAACTATACTGTCATTGTCAAAAGTACGATGCCATTATCACGATAATTATTGTTTTATTGAACATATAATTTAAATGTCCATTAGAGAAAAGCAATAAAAAGTGGTGTGTGTGTGTGTGTTGTAGAAGAAAGAAAATCAGGGGGAAGAAAGTGTCAATTGGAAATGGCCAAGGAAATAGTAAACACTGCATCTCCGTGACCTAGTAAGTTGGACTGGCGTAAAAAGGGGACATAGGGAGCAAACAAAGGGAGGGCTGAGACGGGCCGTGATGACAAAATAACCTCTGGGAGTTGCTTACCCCACATAATGGCAGGAAAACCTCACAATGTCATCACTTCCCTCTCAGCCAGGGCAGGAACTGGGACAGACAGACTCACAGACAGATAGACAGGTCCCCAAATGGGTCACGCAGGTAGAAAGAAAAAAAAGAGAAAAAGGAAGCTGATGTCCAGGAGATGAAGGCAGGAAGAAAGTGAGTGTGTGTGTCCTGTTCATTCATATGGTCTGAATCCAGGAATCACAGAGTCAGTAACATAGTTACCTCTCTCATACACTAACAGGATGCTGATAATTACCACTTCAGTATGCAGGGCATTGAGACAGGAACCATTATCAGCAGCTACGAGCGCTAACAGCACGGTTGGAGTTGTATTAGCTGGAGTGTCCGTGTGCACATGTGATACAGATGTGATATTGTACTGGGGGAAATTAAATTTAACATTCATTTACTATTGTGGGAGGAACCAGAGCGTCCAGGAAACACATCACAGACACAGAGAACATGTAAACGTTTTTACTGTGAAGCAACTGATAGCTACTACACCACCACCACTACCACTACTTCTACTACTACTACTACTACTACTAATAATAATAATAATAATGTATTGATGGGAAAACAAGCAAAATATCAGAGACACTGGGCTATTGCTATTGAGACCATTACATTACACAACTTGTCTACTAATATATTTCAGCTCAAAAACATAAATAGGATTAGACTTAGGTCAATTGAGGGAGTTTTTTGCCCATTTACATTAAATCCACTACCTATAATGTTTGTCTGTACAGTATTACAGCCACAACACTTAATGATCCCAGTTGTAGCTTTGGTTCTGCACACAATGATCTGCTCACCATGTCCATGTCCTTCCTCGAACAAACATTGTACACAACAGTATATAGTTGTGTGTGTATATTTGTGTGTGTGTGGTCTGGTATTCCTTGTGTTATGGGGACTTCCTTACTTCCTTGTGGGGATAAAAAGCAAGTATCTGTGACGTTTGTCACTAGTTATGAGCACAGGTAGAAGTACCTGCTGACTGTACCAATGAGCAGGCAGCTGCAGTACATCTCTGGTACTGGTCCTCATCCTAGACTGGATCTGCTGGTTTATATGACACCAATAATCTCCAGACAGGTCAGTTTGGTTTTCATACAGGACCATGTCTGTCTTTGTCCTAATGGAGGCAAGATGGAGACATGTTTTAAGGTTTGGTTCAGGTTGGGGTTAGGGAGGTAGCAGTTATGACTGAGATACAGTCTCCAGGAAATGAATGTAAATCAATGAAATGTCCTCTGAAACATGACCATATGTGCGTGTGTGTGTTCTACAAACAAGCTTTAAAAAACAATTGGACGAGGCATTGAACACACACACGTGCACACACACACACACACACACACACACACTGCCCCTGTGGCTGGACACTGTTTTGTTTTCTCACAGGAGGTGATCGAGTACAATAATACCTCACAGAGACGCTGCTGCTCGGACAAACAAAATACATCATGTTGAACATGATGGTCTGTGGAATTCCTTAACTTGACTTTATAAATGGACAGTTTATCAAGTTTAACTGGGCCCTTAATGCTCATTCATCCTCCACTGCTTTACTGCACCTGTTTGCCAGATTCAGGCAGAGACACAAGAGTTCACGGGAAACTTTTCCTGAGGCAAAACAGATTCCTGTTAATCCGTTGGTTAGTGCAGTACTCACACGGGCTAATTCAAGTTTTCTTTAATTAACACAATTCAATACTTCATTTGAAGCATGTTTCTGCTCTATCAAGCTAATCTTTTACATAAAAACTGTGTAATGACTACAGGCAGAATGAAAATACACTTTTTAACACCACAAACAAGCCCGTCCAATGCAAACAACCTAAATAATGTAGCAAGCAGTGAGTATAAAAGTACAGACCATATGATTTAAAACCCATCGAAGGCTTTTAATGTCATTCAGACATTTTGTATTTTCTTAAGAAAAATGCTCCTCGGTACTTGCCAAAGGTTTATTCAGCTTGAAGTGACCAGACTGTAGCTCACATGATGTAAACCACAGAGTGCCATACCAGTCGCTCCGACAGTTACACACACAGGCAAACACAGCTGCTAGAGCCATCGCAGCCTCAGACGGGGAACAGGGGCTATTTGCAGACGGCGAGGACAAACCTACGTTTTATTTTTGTTCCCACCACAAGTTCAAACAATATGCAAATGTCTGCTTTTTCCATGAGCAGACTCCTGCAGAGTAATGAGGCCAAAATCTACAGCGTGCTCAACTGTGTCAAGATCCTGGAAAAGACTTAAACTGTGCTGTACAGTAGTGACGGTAGAGGAGAGAAAAACGGGAAAAAGACAAACAGTTTTTTTTTTCAGCTTTACATCCACAGTCACGATTACTGCATCTCTACACAATGACACTGTTCTATTCTCAGTCGGCATGTTTCCAAACTAATACACTGAATACAGACCAAAATATATCCACAGTATCAAAGGCTTACTTATCTAAATTAAACTCCTGTTCCCTTACTAACTTATTTTCAGCCACATATGTCTCCTACATCATAACGTTTGCTAGTTTGTTATCTTTTTGTACGAAAATCTGATATATAGATTATATATGAAACATCCCCGCAGCTTCTTTCTCATCGTTGTTTTCACGACCTTGAACATGAAACAAAGACTGACGAGGCTGAGCAGCATGATAAACCCATTAGTCCCATTAGAACTTAGATATTGACTTTCCATCTGTCTACTACAATCAAATAACTCTTTGAGGGAAAAAAAATTACCTCCGTATTGAGAATGAAAATTGTCACTCTGAGCCTCAAAGACGATTCTCTGGCTCACAGAGGAACCAAATGAAATCTTACTCAAACAGCAGACAGACAAACACTCAGCCGGCGTCTGCTCACTTGTACTGCTGATGATCCTTGGTGCTGCGAGTCTTTGCCATGAAGCGTTCGGCCAGTTTCTCCAGGTTTCTGGAATACTCCATCTCAATTTCCGCCTTCTTCCTGAAGAAGTCCTGGAGGTCCTGCAGCAGCTGGACCCTCATCTCCGTCTGCTGGTCCAGACATTTCTGCTGCTCCACTAGCTGGGTGCGGATCTCTGAGGGAAACAAACACAGTTGAAGATGAAGCCACGAGCTGAAAGGTAAAAATGAGATTTTATACATTCAACTCATACTGGTTTACATGATTGAAATACAGTCTACTGTGGCCATCTTAGAAGGACACTGTGACATTTTAGACCTTTAATAGTCATACTGTAGTTTAAAGAGACATTATCACACAGAGAGAACACAGGTCAAGACTTCATCGTGTCATAATTTGACATCATTTATGACTCAGAACCTATTGACTGGTGTGCATTGAAACAACATCAGTTGAGAGCAGCACAGACGCGTCCGTACAACACAACAGTCAAATGCAGCTTATTATCCATTAGTTATGGCTCTTGTGGAAAAGAGAGTTTGGCAACACTGGTCTCAGGTGTTTCATTAAAGCTGAAAATAACTGCAGAATGGATGCAACCTGATTTCCATCACACCCACAGTTACACATACACACACACACACATGCGCCCTCATCTGTACCTGTGACTGAAAACCCAAGGCACTTGACAAAACTGGGCGGGGACGGCAGGTCTTGCTTATATGTGCAGGTAAATTAACTTCTGAGGTGGTTTTATGAGACACCGTGTCATTCGTCGTGTCCCTCACTTACATTCACATCCTCAACAGGACATCTGGGATCTAATAAACACGCACGCACGCGCACTGGCACACAAATGATTTCCTCCGTGAGTCCTGTGACGCTAAGCCTGTGTATAATGGATTTCACCTAATGGAAGTTAGACTGAACCACAGCAGAGAAACAGAACCACACAAAGGGACACTGAGGGCACATCCAGCTGCAACATGCTGACGAGGTAAATATTATCAGTGTGATATCTTATCTTAATAACAATCATACTTATCAACAAAGATCATGGACCGAACAGTGGATGTGGCAGCTCAGCGTCATATGTTATTGTGTTTTTTGTTTTATCCTATGGCATCGCTCACAAGCTCATTAGAAGTTCGGTGTCTCTGGAAAAAATACATTTGGTTCCCACTATGTATATTATTCTCTGACTGACTATGAGGGTTGACGACATTGTTTGACTATATGTAATTATGAGGCTAAAAAGTAGCTCCACTAGATCCTCTGTACTGTACTTAATTAAATCTGTTTCAGTCCATCGAATCTGTTTGCTCCCATGATCTCTCTGATGACACCTTGGTGGTCTGTGTGTGGTTATTGTGTGTAAATATTACAAAGAATCACCTTTAGTAATGTAGTAAAGGACTTTTAGTTGAGTTTTTCATCTTTGTTAAAACAAATTCAGTCAGCGTCAGTACAGATTTGGTTAATGTGACCTACCAAATCCAATTAATTAAAGTCCAAGTACTGAAATTAAAAGAAAAGATCCTCCACTTTATGTTTAAGAGAATCTCAGCTTTGTATTTAATTAATGTCACTTGACCCAGCAACTAAATGAACCCGTAGTTGAGGAAACAACAGCAGAGAACATTTACATGTTTAATTTGTCCAAAATTAGTGAATATTCAGGTTTCTATGGACTGACACAAAGTTCAGTAATGATTAAGACAATTAGAAAGCAACAAATGCCAAAGAATCCTGTAAGAGACCCTCAACAGTTCAATACGTCACACTACTTAACCTTAACTAAAAACTTTTTTGTGTTTCCAAGTAGCAGCTGTGTCTTTCTGGCTCTTGATAGGAATAAAGCACTTAGAGACAGATAGGACACGAGGGAGACATTTCTGAAACACTAAATCTCAGTGAAAGCTTATCACAGCAGTTAAAGTCTCAACCACAATGAAGAGCAGACATCACTAACATCAGAGTACAGCAGCAAAACCTTACACACAGGTTTCAGTCTCACTCAACAAAGCCATTTTATCATCTTTTTTTTTTTTTTGAAGTACTGAATATTTCTACAAGTTTCTGGTTATGATGTAGATAGTTGTGTTTTAAATGTCACTTTAGACTTTTTACTTGTTATTTCTATAAACTGCCACCAGGCATCTCAGTCTAGTATGAAATTATAACCCTAATTATAATGAACACTGGTCCTGACTTCCAGTTCTTCTTACAATGCTTGTAAAATCAAAATAAAACAATAAAACTTCTCCTCTGGTTATGGTTTGGTATTATGGTGTGTTATAAGGAAATGTCACATCCCTAAAGTTGATGGAATTGATTCTTTGTGTGTGTGTGACATCTGTGATTGATACATTGCTCCTCCAAGGTACAAATGCTCAGCAATTGTATTAACTTCTTATTTCATTCATGATGTTGTAGTCTTGTATCTGTGTGAAAAACTTGACTTTTACTTGATGGCTGTTTTAAGTTACTGCATTAAACTTCACTAGACTGTTTTGATGAATGAGTAAAGCTTGCAATTGCTTCAATCTGCAGGGGATCTGAGGATAAAAACGACGCTGCCATGACACTGACACAAACGAGTGTGTTGGATAATTTAACACAATTACATCCATGACTGCACAGAGAGACTCATTAAATCATTCACTTTCTTAGTCAAATGTTGGTCAGTGAAGCTGCGCAATCAAGTTCAAGCGTGAGGGCGTTAATGCTGAGAGACAAGTGTCGCCATCTTTTTCTCATTGTGGCCTCCCTGAGCTGAGGTTTCATTCAAAAGCAACGAGCCCCCTGCTGTATGTCAAACAACCTCAATGCATGGTCACCTAGATGCACTTGGAACAAGCACGCTAAACTGTACAATGGTGCTAGAGAACAGGCAAACAGCTGCCTTTGACTGTACTGACGCATCTGAGTCAACATCAACTGTTTGACCAGCTTCTTACTCAGACAACTAAAGGACACTGATACTCAGGACCTCTCATATCATACACGTGTGCGCTGTTTTCAGAAATTATGCTACAGAAGGAAACATCACTGTAATGTTGCAGGAAAATATAAATAAAGCCCGTCAGTCCGTCTCTGTCTCTGTAACTACTGAGCAAGCAACAACCAGCAATCTGACAAAGCTCTTTAATGCTTTTATAACCACGTTCATGTACACATTCAGGGTGGTGGCTTGCAGAATTAAAACAGAGCTGATGAAGCTGCAACAATAAATTCAGCTGACTGATGGACATTCAGTCAGTGTGACCCAGAATGCACATGATGTCAATACAAACAAAGAGAGAACCTATTTGTCTTTGTGGTGATCAGTTTGGACCAAAGCCCTTTGTTTCTGTACTGGATGTTATCCAGTTGCTCCTTTGGAGGCCACATCACATACTTCCCATGATATGTACAAAGTTCAGAATGGCTTCTGATTTGCCAGACAGGCCTTTTCTATTGTCACAGAAACTGCCGTGTAAGCAGGATGGGTACTGACCCACAATGTTGACCTCCAGCGAGAGAAAGTGGGCTTCAGTAAAAACAACTCAACCACTGTCAGATGGCCAGAGAGAGATGTTTTTTTCTTCCTCTCTTCAATTAAACGATATATTCACCCCACGCGCTCTCAAGTAACCTTTCTATGAATCAATCTTTCTAAAGGGCAGCTGTGGAATTTGCTGAGCACTGTGTTCCTCTACGGGCACCGTAAAAGATTACAAACTCTTTCACCAGTTTCTGCTGGTTGATTACAGTCCCCACCAACAGTTATCTGGGACATGCCGCACCACATCAGTCCCAGAGCTGCGTTTCCATATGTAGAGTGGCTCGTCGGCAGCACCTGAAATAGCAGCCGAGGCCTGGGGAGGGACGATGCTGGAGGTTTCCCAGCCACACCATCTGCTTCAGGTTTGGGACTAGGGTGTTGTCTGTGCCTCTTCTGGAGGCTGGATGCAAGCAGAGTAAATACCATCAAAGGTTATTACGAAAAGGCTGATCAGTTTTTAACCAAGCACAAGCTTTCAATTACAGAAGGAGGGGGCTGACGTGTCAGGAACAGACGAGCATCTACAATACATCTTCTGACTCTTTTGGAATATTCTGATAATTCAACAAGGCCATGCTGCCATACTTAATCATATCAGAGCTATCAGTCATGTAATTGCTTGTTTGACAAAAACATACCATATGGTAAAAATTAGTAGTAGAAAAAAAATAGTTTGATGCAGCCAATCAGATTGGTAGAGGATGTGCCTACCACCGTGCTAATTTCCAGTGATCATGACTCATCCTGCTGTGGTTGATTTTTATGTGGCAAACAGAGATCTGTTGTTGATCTAGTTTGATCTAGTTTATCTTCTAACATCTGCAAAAATGTTGTTCTTCAGCTATTCATTTACATTTCTCTCTCTGAAGGACTTGTAGTCCTTTTGAGAGTCTCCTACATGGAGAACTCTCTTCACGCACCATTCTGACTCATTAGAGACAATGAAAAATGATCCAGAGTCACAAGAAATACCGTTGTAGAGACCATCATGCGCTGACTACAACTGAGGACGTCACGTGGCATTATTGAGATGGACAACGTGTAATGACTTCATGACCTTGGTGGGACGAGTAAGAAATTCATCATGTACTTGTTACGACTCAGAGGACAGAAATCTACATATGTGAAATACATCTAGATGAATCCAAGGAACACGGGGTGGAAACATTACTGTCAGATGATGTTGGACTCTGCCTTATATCTGAGTACGACTGCTGGTGTGTGTCAGTCATTCTTGTTCCTGTAATAAAGCACATAAGGTATTTATACAAATACCACCTGAGGAATGATAAAGTCTGTTTGAAACAACAGACGTGCCAACGAGGCCGAATAAATTCTCTTAAATCACAGAAAGCAAAGCCAAACTACACACAACACACTGCCAGCTTTACTAAAGCATTTTATCTCAAAATATTACAGAACTGGCAAAGTGGGTCCTATTACAACAACTGACTGACATGTTGGCAGATTCCAAAACCACAGAGAGGCTTTGAATGGGAGTCCTGCAGGCTACTGTGATCCACAGAATGACTGTTAATCCTGAGTAGAAAAGAGCCTGGACCACAGTCATCTGCTTCTGTCAAATAACGTGAACTGAACCAATGTCCTCCGCGAGGTTTTATGTTCCAACAGTATGGCTCTCATGCCGAGTGACTTACAAGAGATGTGTTTTACAGAAACTTATCTGCAATGGCAGCTTTTTTTGTGCCACGTCCACAATGATGAAGACAGGCAGAGTGAGATGAGACTCTCACACACACGTACCAACAGAGAACACACAACTTCACAGATAATAGTGAAAACGACAAAAACAAGAATAAACATACACCCACCACTTTTCTCAACAAGACCGATACACAGACAGGAAATGCAGCAGTTGCTGTGATTTGAGTTCTTGTGTTTTCTCTTAGGCTCAGGAGTATTGTGGGCAGTTCAGGTTCCTTCCTGCTCTCTGGGTTTTTATAGTGATTCAGAAACAGCTTGGCCAAGGTGTTCACTGCTCGAACACAATACAGCCCAGCGGTCAAAAAAAACAAAACAAAAAAAAAACAGATGTGGTCAGATTCTATCGGAGCAAAAATACACACTGAAATCTCTGTCACTTCAATTCAACTGAGTCATATTTAAATGTGCAATTTCAATAACTGTAATGTAATCATTTCTGACGATTAAATTCAGCTCTGGCCAGAGGAGCCAAAAAGTCGGGGTTGCTATGGCAACGCCCTCACAAAGCAGGAGACAGATCAATCACCGCTGACACTGTGGTGGCCTCAGGACCATTGTTTTCATCCAATTAAAATAAGAGAGTGAAGAGCTGGATGCTGGATAAAGTGAACAGACTTTAGAGAACGGACTGTTTGTTCAGCTTCTGGTTGATATGAACTGACACTAGATGGATGTGTTTTGTCCGGCTGAGATTTCTGTGGTTGGACGTTAGTTTGCTTCTGTGTGTTAATGAGTTGATGTATGAATGGATGGTTTTGTTCATACAGCCTTAACATGCCGCTTAACTCTTCTGAGTGTAAAATACTCACCTAAAGAGTTTGTGGGTTGTCCGATTATAGTTGATGCTAATCGACTTGGGTTCACATTGATGACTGAGAACCAGAATTACATCAAACAATAGGACGTAATGGGAAACTTCATATTGTAGTACATTTCACCTCTCAGTCTCAAGGCTAAGAATATTCTGAACAATTTCTCCACCGACACAATTTATTTTGCACCCATGAGTTGATCCTCTGACCACGCTGGTCCCAAAATAATAGCCCAGTTTTACTATTTTACCAATTATCAACGTGAACATCTGCAGAAGCTGTTTGAGACGTTTCTATGCTCGTTATACTTTTTTTTTCTATAACTCTGGATCTCTGCTGGTTTGCTCTGGTGGCTGCAGTGAATCAAAGCAGACCACAAAATAATGACAAAACGATGGACTCTGCTTTGCTTTAACGATTCATGGCGAGTATGATAAAAACGTGGACGACTAATGCGGAGGACAGGAAGTGGTTACATGTGTGTGGCTCAGCATCAGAGAGAAGGAAATCTTTTTGAAATGCACTGATCTCCTTCGGTCTGTCGGCCAGACCTCAGCCACTTTTTCATGCATCTCTAGGCCATACACAGCTGCTCTGTCTGTACCAGTGTGGTTGCTTGTGTGTATAAGAGAGCGATGTATGTAATCTGTATACTCAAAACAAGTCCTGGCGCAAACCTTCAGCTTGCTTTAATTAAAAACTTCGTACATACACTGGAGTTTAGAAACGTACACTGGATCAGTTAAGATACTATTGCTATTTTTCCAAATGAAATAGGACACCTCACCTTGCACCTGGTCTGCCTCTGTGCTTTTGTTTGGGGATATTGCTGATGGAAGAGATAAAGGGAGTCAAAGCTCATGTGTCAAAGAATCCGTCACCTTCTCATTTTGAAGAAAGCTCACCTCTGGCTAAAGACTTAACAGGGCAGGTATGCAGCTCTTACAGTTGGGATGTTTGTTTGGGGTAACAATAGCGTGGAAGTTGTGCCGTCGGACAGCTGAGGAGATAAATGCCTATAAAAAGGTTGTTTCACGGGAAAACATCTGGAACAGAGGCACTCGAGCTTTCATCTTCCCGTTGCAGTAAACAAATGGAAACTGTAGCGTGTTGGCTTGCAGCTCTGAAAGATGAACCTAAAGAATGACGGAGCTGCTATGTGGCCTGCGGTGATAAGCATTTCAGGGAGGGGTTGTGGACATACAGTCTCTCCCCTCATCGTAGGCCCCATGGGGTGTTAGGAGAGAGAGACACAGAAAGAAGACCTGAATGAACAGAACATGAAGTGGCTTCTCACCTGTATGTCTGTATACACGCATACGAGATGCATGAAAATAAAAAATAATAATAATAATATTCTATACTGTACTTTAATGCAAAAAAGAGAAAAGAGAAAAAACTTCACATTTGATTTTGCTTTGAAATGACTTACAATAATAAATCTATTACCAAATTCCTCAAGTAAATTTTACATGAATGTAATCTTGTCTCTAAAAATACAGTTAAAGTATAATTTTGAACAACCACAATCACGTGAAAGAAATTATCTTATCTTTAACACACTTCACTATGCAAATAAATGCTCTGATTCATCCCAGTTTGTCTACCAGCCACCATCCATCTCTTCCTGTGTCACCTGTCTCTGTGTGTGTCCAGCTGTCTGTTTACCTCTGGTGTTTCTACACATGCTATCCTTCACAGTGTTTGCATCTCTAAGTTAAAGGTTTCTTCTTCTGTTGTCTTCCCAGGCAGAAATGTAGAGACACCAGAGCTGGGCAGGGACTCTATGGCCTGGAGCCAACCAGAGTCTCTGCCAGTTGAGGTTGACAATGTGTTCCCACAGTCGGGACACCGTGGCACCGTTGGGCCAGAGGAAAGTATAGAGCAGAGGATATGACTGTACATGGCTGTAGCTGAGGTATCACTGAAAGGCATGGGCCACCAAACCAAAATAAAACCAAAGAAGAAGAAGAATGCACTTAATCACTCCAATAAAGAGTCACATCTGAAGTAACATTTTAGTCTGATGGGACGAGCTCTACTTTTTGTTGCTGTAGACCACATAATAATTACTGGATACAAGAATGTCCCTGAATCTCACAGCAGAGTCGGTGTGTGTGAGTCGGCTATGTATTAATTTAACTTCATGTGAACTTTGATCCAGTGAAAACTGACCACATCTTATCATTCGTTTAAAGTCAAACAGCTTCCTACCCTAACAAAGTTCAGACTTTAGTCTGATACGTCTGAATCAGATCCCACAGTATTTATTAAAGCAAAGTGCTGAGTGGAGACTGATCCCTGTTGAGTGTGTGATACCATTGATACCATTCAGTCACAATCTGTTTTTCTGAGTCTCTGGAGACAAAGGACTTCTACATGAAACTACAGGTGTTTAATATTCCTTATGTCCTCTAAGTTAATATAAACTATATAACTTATATGACTACATGTTATTCAGTATTTACACTAATGAGAACCACAGCCACGTTAGTCAGTCTGGACTTAATCCCATCAGTGCTGTGAGGCAAATACTGATGTTAGCATGCTAACATGGAAAAAGCTGTTAAGCATTTACAATACTTATCATTTTAGCTTAGTGCATTAGAAAACTAACATTAGCTAATTAGCATAAATGTGGTCATAAACCAAAGTAAAGCAAAATAATTGGAGTAACTTTGGATCACCAAGGTTACTGATTTGAGATACTGAGATATTTCAGTATGAACTAAAGTGGTGGACAAACACAAACACACACTCTGATAGCTAAAATAAAAGGAGACTTCATGGAGAAGAGTTGCTAAAGGCAGAATGTTAACACATGGTCACGCGTCTTCACAGTCAATGCGATATGTTGTCTGATTCCTACTGATGTCTGTCTGTGGTTTGACCACTGATTGATGACACCTTCAGGAGAACTGAGGTCCAGTCAGAATGTGGCTACGAACACAGAGACTGAGCACCGGGCAGCTTCAAACTAGCACAGCCGAAGACTTTATGGTTTTCATCAGACGATGCACGCGTTAACTAAATTCAGAGCAAAAAAAAAAAAAAAACCCCACATGGGAAATATCAGCCATTCTTTCATTTGTACTGCATCCACTAAACAGCAAGGAAAAACATCAGACTGACCGCCCCTCGCTGAGCTCCTCCCCTCGACCCACCACAAAAAACAGCACCTCGCAGGATGTGTGGTTTCTGGGCCTTTGATAGGGTTAAACCAGCGGAGGAGCTGCAGGGGCCAAGGAGGAACAACCATACTATTCAAGACAAGGCCTGTAATTCCAGAGGCATGGACATGTGCTGCAGACCCACTGGGGAGAGAGTGGGAGCGCAAATGGTATGGTACAGAAGAGGGCTGACGACTCCACTAAAAGCTCTCAGACAAGAGGGGAATGATTCTAACTGTATAACTTATTCTGACATACACGCTAACTCCTTTATGTGAGTTTACATTATATAAACTAACTAAAAACAATTGTGGTTGGTCCACGATAGAGAAAAGCACATTTGGAGGTGCAGACAGTGAGTTCAATAACCGTTATCAGGACTGCACATGTTGATGCTCCATAACACACAATGAAGTATTTTCTTAATTATATACAAAAGCTTAGAGTCTCATATTTAGATCTTCCAGGGACAAGTTTAAAGAGACACGGCTACTTTAAAGGAGATGGATAAGTCTTATCTGCAGAGGAGCAGCAGACTGAGAACAAAGGAGCTGAGAGTTTGAACTACATTCACACAGACACATTCTACCATCTCTGAAAACACTTACCGAGTCAGGCAGTGCTCATTATGAAGGTAACTCCTTTAAGTTAGACTCAGGGTAGCAGACAGCATTCTAGTGCACTGGCCTTGTGAATGTTAATAGAATGTATTAATGTTTAAATACACAGCTATGTGCCACCGAGTCTACCTCTAATGGTGGTCATTAATAATAAGAGTCTTCTTTAGTTTACATGTGACACAGACAGTTTATCCCTGGTATTATTAGTGATGTGCCATGTGTTTGTACCAGTTGTCTGTTCAATCTGTCTGTGTCTGTGAGAACAACAGATGATTAATAACCACGAGACAGGTATTAATATATTTTGAACTTTTCCATAGCGTTGATTAGCTATAACTATGAATAGCTCCGCAGTTATATAACTTCATCAACCAGTCAAATTCTTCAGTGAGGACTGAAGGAATTTCATACCAGGTATCAAGTATATTTATAGCTGAGTGGAAGTTATGACTACATTGATAGTGATTTCAGGAAATCATTTCTAGTGAGAGACATCCTGCAACAACAATCACCTGAAGCTCACTATCAGCAAAACAAATGAGCTTGTGTCGGAGCAACAGGGCAACAGGAAGACCCCTGTCCTGGTCGCCAGGGAGAGGATGTGAAGAGGGTGGGCTCCTGATACAGGGATACAACTGATATGACTTGACTGTGTTGAGTGTTGTTGTTCTTACATCAAGTCAGAATCCGTCTCCCTGAAGTTCAAGTGGCAACGCCTCGAGTCCCAAACCAGTTCTTGAACAAACCATTTTCAATGTAAATTATGGAAAAATAAACCTCGATTTTAACACATTTACACTATGGTATATTCATTCCACCATACTTGATCAAAGACATAGTAAGACACACTGCAATCAACCAGCATCTTAAGGTTAGAGTTGAATCACCTCAAGTTGACACCAGAGCTTTCAACATGTATTAATTACATTCAATTAAATGACATGGGCAATAATATGTTAAAGCAAATAAAAGTACTGGTTGTAACAGATTGAACTAACATTAGTACTAATCTGAAATCTATTTTTACATTGATTTCCAGTGAGGTTACTTGAATTACATGTACAACTCTGTGCACAGTGTGTGACTATAGCCGAGTGGGACACAGAGTACAGGCAGATCCATCCTGATTTACTGTATGTGGGCAGCTGATGTCCCAGGGAGAGAGGAAGCCAAATTGCCTTCAGCTGAACCAGTCTCATGACTGTCTGATGTCTTTCTGGCTCCTGCACTTGTGGTTACGCTTAACCTCAACTCTGTACCTGAGTTTGATTGACAAGGACAAAATTACAGTCATTAAAGCACAATGTTGTGAACACCTGTACACCTGCTTCTTCGTGCATTTATTCAATCAGCCAATCCTGTGACATGGTTCTTTAGAAAATCAGCCGAAGCCTCAACAAACAACATATCACAATATCAGATTGTGAAGTCAAAGTTTGGCATCTGTGGCATGAATCAATGGAGCCAACCCACCTTGTGTCAACAGCCCTCATTGGTTATGCTAGTGTTATAGTGTGCGGGATGTTTTCTTGAAATAATATGGGTCTTTCAAGACAAGAATCGTCATTTAAATGCACAGGTGCTCAATCCAAAGCTACTGAACATGGTGGCAGATTCTCATCTCACACTTCTTATCAGAAGAAGAGACTAAGGTCTTTCTGATTGAGGTGCAGGTACAGGTTTGAGATTAATGATGTGCATAGATAGGTAAAAGCTGGGATTGATGACAGTTTGGAATAGTTTGGGGTGTGTCTAAGAATTCAGGGTTTAAGCAGTGAAAAGAAGCTTTTCCCACACATCAGAGATAATAGACTTGTGTACACAGCCAACGCAGATGTTTGTGGAGCAAAACGCCAATGAAATTTAGCCAAGAACCACACTTCAAAACAGAAACATAATCTAAAAATCAAAGAGATATAATTACGCTGCTGTAATTCACTTCAGAGCTTCAACCAAAAATGCACACATGCATTTTTATTAGTTGTAAAAGGACTGTGTGTGCATCATCAGAGACCAACGGAGAGACCATCTTAACCTTTAACCAGCCGTTTTTATTATCACTCAAGTTTGAAATGTTACCCTGTTTCTTCAGTTGTAACTACCCAACTGATCAATCAAAGCGAACTTTAAAAGAAGTTCATACTTCAACGCTGCGGTAGAAGACATGGCTGCTCTCTGTCTGATGAGACAAAAGCCGCACGACAAAAACATAATAAAGAGGCTGCTTTGATTGAGACAACTCACTGAAGTGCAGCTGAGTTTGGTGGTTTGAACCGAAGCATGGATAAATATTTGCTCCGCATTCCTTCTGTCAGCATGAGATCACCTCGCCTCACCTGACAAAGAAATCTTAAGTAGACGGGGAAGAACCGGGCAGAATAATGACACGTTTGAAGACCACACGATGAAAAACACGAGCAACGGAGCAAAGAAAAATGCTTTGTTGTGTTTCACACAAAATTTTAATTATACTCACAATTTCTCTGTGTACTTAGAGTGACTGCATTTATGTCGTAATACATTTCCAAGCACGCTAGCTAGTGTCGTGTGGGATGGGTTGAAATTTAGTCCAAACGGAATCAAAGTGAAACGTCTCGACAGCTGTTTTATAAATTGTCGTGAAATGTGACTCCCATGCTGTGCTTGAGGTGAACTACCATAACTTTGATGATCCTCTGACTTTTCAGTCCAGTGTCGTCATCAGGGCAAATTGGCTGAATGGCTGAAACATTTTGGTAGGTTTTATGTATTTTTATTGTTATTTTACCCACATCCTCTCAAGTCCCTTATTGTTCTTTCTATTTTCAGCTAATCTTTGAATCCCTCACCTGAGGAACAGGAGCATTTTGGGAAGTGTTTTTTTATACAGAATGGTTAAAGGATGTTCGTCTTAGTCTAAAGAAGAAGGTGAGAGCATTACAATCCCAGAAACTATGTTTAATTGGAACCCTGCTTAAACTTCAGGTGTCAGAGGGCAAATCTTTGACACTTTTAACACAATTATCAGACTACTGACAAGAAAAGACGATACCAAGAGGCATGAGAATAAACTAGTTTCCATCCTCTGGTGCTGGATACGCCAATTTCAAAAATAAATAGGAAGCTATCTTGAATAAATGATTCCCAGCTGCTACTTCTCATTGAAAAAGTCAACAAGCAGAAATGTCAAATTGAGAATGAAATACCTAATCGAGTAGCAAAGTACAATGAACAATAACCCCCACCAAAGTCATTTCCCAAGTAGTGATAAAGATCACTACTTGGATGTCTTTTCATCTAAGTTGTTATTCACCGGACCAACAGAAACATGAAGAAAGTCAGCCAAGAGCTGCAAATACACACCAGAAGCAAAACCAAGATGATCAACATGTCAGATATCACTTTCAAAATGAGCAATAAAAACAATGAGGCAGGTCGTTAATAAAACGGAACTTACAGAAATGTTCCTACACCCAAAGAATCTAGAAAGGATCGTGCAAAAAAAAAAGAACATGATTTTCTACTGCGAGTCCAAGAAACTCCTCTTTCTATGTGAGTCAAAGAACTTAGAGCTTCCTCCAGGAAGACCAATAATAGGTGGAAATGAGTCAGTTACAGAACCACCAACCAAAGTTTGTGAACTGTTATATTGAGACAACTGTCTTAGATCTGCCTTCACTCATCCGGGACAGCACTCGTGAATTGAATAAAATTAAAGCTATTAAGAAGATTGCACTACCATCCTTCTTGGTGACTGTGGTCATGGAATCATTTAAAACATCAACCACAAGTCTAGAGGCCTCGTCATATTACCTGGAAATGAGCCAAACAGAACAAATGCCGCTCCGCTGACTTCACTGTGCAAACTGCAGAATTAATCAACTTTGAATAAAAAATATAAAAATAAATAATAAAAATGTAATAATACCAACAGGAATCGGAAATTAAGTTTGGATTTTTATTGAGCCACAATCGATTTTCTTGACCTTATAAGATCATTTAATATTGACACTGGTGATTTTGTTCTATATTTAGAAAACTTCAGAAAACCAACCGACCGCAACACCATTAGAGCAGATAGTTTCCATCCTCCATGGTTGATTAATAATAGACGTGATGCTCAGTTCAAAAGACTTTCACGGATTAGTGACTCAGAAGGAGGTTTTGAAAAAAAAAAATAATCTCAACTGTGCTAAAGATCTGAAAAAGAGGATTCAGATATAAAACTACACAAAAGCAAAATCTTTCACGGGAGACGATGCGCTGACGAAGAAACAAAAGCAACAACGGGGCTGAGTTCAGGTCGCAACAATCAAGCAGATAATCAAAAGAAACATATTGAGATGTGATTTCCTGAGAGAGAAACATTATGAACTGCGTGTCAGACCCCTGACTTGATCATCTCCAAAAGACAAGAGAATGAGGAGACTTCACCTCATCTTTAACTACCTCAGTCCTCACCAATGACTGACTGTGGGAGCAGCTCTAAGATGTTGAGATGACAGGTCGTCCACTAAAAATGCCATTGTCATCTTCCCCATGTAAACACAAAGTTGACATGACTGGACAGGTGAAATTAAATCTAAGTAATCTGTTGAAGGCAACGAGGCACAGACCCGCCCAGCGCTTTCAGAATACCACAAGAGATTTAAACCAAGTGTGGCCGGAGAATGTGAGCAACCTCAGGGCAGCTGCTCAGACCACAAGAGCAAGAGACAAAGAGGGAGGAAGAAGAAAAGAAAAAGGCAGATCGGCTTTCACTGCTCTTTGTTTCTCTACACTATAGAGAGTGAGACTGAGGCGCTCTCTGTAGTCTCCCACAGACCTGAGAGAGACAGGCCAGCCTTCAGAGTTTCTGTGCAAGTGTGTGTTTGCGTGTGTGTGTGTGTGTGTGTGTCCAGGATCCAGTCACACGTGTGCCACACTCCTTGGCAGGCTGCCACGGTTCGAACCCCCTCACATGCCATTACCCAGAACAAATGACAGGACTGCAGGGAAACGTAGCTTCCTCCGCACAACCTGATTAAAAACTAAGACATACGAGGTGTGTATCTGTGTCCATGCTCGCTGCAGCTGACTGAACAGAACGTGGACACACACTAACGCTTGCACACACTCATCTTGTGTGGGGAGCTCTAATTTACAGTGCATTCACCATCCCCTGGCATTTCTCTTATAGCCACAAATGAATAAGTGAGTGTAGCCTCAACCTAATTCTAACTCTTGACCTTGTGTCCGCCCTCTATGTACATTAGTTTTTTCTTTATGGCCATTTGTGTCAGATAAGCTTTAATACATTAAAGCTAAAGAGTCAAATGTTAAACCAGGATAGTGTTGTTCTATTTCCAGAACAGTTTGATCTAAAAAAAAAATATATATAACATCACTTTGCAGCTCATCCCGCTCCTATTAAACTATAATAAAATAGGCCGTCAGGAGTCTGCAGGGACTTCTTGAGCTGTACTTCGTCTTAACCTGAAAACATCCAGCAGGAAAACAAATGACATGACAAAGTTTTCCAAGAACTGAGTAGTAACTGCAGTGTTACAGCTCTGTCGGGACACATCAGGTCTGTCAGTGAGGAGCAGTGATTGAAACAGCTATCAGACATGTACAGTGAATATGGTCAACTTATTATGATGGATTACCTGTCTAAGTTATCTGACAGTTGCAGTTCTTTAGATGTGATAGAATCACATTTCGTAATGTTAAAGGGAGAATTCATATTCACGTGTAGTTCCTAAGTTTAGTTACAGTGGTTCCACATTTGCTGGAAAAACTTGGTCAAAATGAGAACTATAATTTCCAAGAACACGTTTGCCAATCACCAGTTACTTTGCAAGTCAAACTGCAAATAAAGAAAACCAAAAAAAAAAAAAAAACATATTGAACACGTGAAAAAATAATTAATTTGTCTGAATGGTCAATGGGCATCCACAATACATGGTGTCATCGGACTGAACAGAGCTGGCAGAGCTCGAGGTCTGAGGGCGCAGGTCAGAGAGCAGAGGTGGGTGGTTTAGAGGCAAGAGGGTCAGCTTGTTGAGAACATCAGACCGCCATCAGAGGGTCAGTGAGAGGACAGAGACAAAGAAGCAGGAAGGACAGAAACTGAATACAACAAGTATGGTGAGGAACATTCATACTCATCAGCTCCCGGTATTAGTCAGACTGAAGTGTGTGTGCGAGTGTGTAAGTATGCTAAAAACAGTCGAGGACTCAGCTGAATTCTTTTCTTTCATCTAACTGTAAACCAGAGGCAAGAGGAAGACACAAAAAAACATCAGCGATATCTGCTGCATAATAATCACACATGACAGTAATATAAATGTGTTATTTATGGAAACAGCTGACCGGTGTTGCATAAGAGCTGAGAGAGTTTTCAGCAAATGTAAAAGATTCACAAGTGTCTCAAAAGATAAAAGAGTGGAATATAAATACATAACTTCATCTCCGTCTGTCACTTTGGCTTTATTGTAATGTTGTGGTTGTCCATGGAGGAACTCTTTGATGCTTTATAAAGTGAGCAGGCGAAAGAGGACAGAACACAGCCAAAGAAGTACGGGGACTTTCTCCATGTGTGACCACTGGCAGCGAGACACAATGAGCAGTGGAAGAACATGGCTGACAGATCTTTATCCGTAAATGGCTTTTTTTTTTTTTCCCTAAGCGTCCCTTATACGTGGCTGGAACCACAGCTGTGGCTCTAGTTTCCATCCTGGGGGAGGGGGGCGGAGAGTTCAGGCCAGAGCTCACAAGACCTGCCTGGGGCTGCTCAGACACCAGCACTGGCTGCACACTTGACTCAGGCCTCCTCCTGCTGCTGCAGCCCACAATGAGCCTTTATTGTGAGGGTGATAAGCTGAGAGCTGAAACCATGGGAAACTCTGTCCAGCTCTTCTCTCTGTTACTAAAACCAGACCCAGAGTGCTGAGGGAACTAGTGACAGAGGAAGAGGTGACCACATTAAAAAGTGTTGGCATTTCCTATTTTCCTCTGCAATCAGACTTATATTATATTATTATTATCATATTTTCAAATCAAAGACAGAGAGTTGGCATCTGTGCTTTTAGCCCATAATCAATCAGACTATAAGTGACACAGTTAAAGACGTAGCCTTTACTTGATTTCATTTCATTGACCAGTTCTTTTTATATTACTGTTTCCCACTCAATCTGTTCCTCAGGGCGACCCAATATGGCAGCTGTGCCTCGAGGGGTGGTCTCTGGCTATTGATTAGGAGGACAGGCTGCTCAAAGGCAGCTTTTCTCGGGTCACGAGGTCAAGACAGAAGAAAGGGAAAAGGGGGAGGGGACAAGGAGGAGGATGGAAGATCAGTAAATTAAACTTCTGTTCATCAGTGTTAAGGGGGTGGATGGGAAAGAGCAGTTACGACAGAGGGTAAGAAGAATTGTTTGCGTGTGAAGCTTTGCACCTCAAGTAAACAGCTTTTGATGCCTCACATTTATCAGACGTTTCAGAGAGATTAGCGATGACAGATATTAATGATTTCACTCTGGAAATTGCAGCTTTATTGCAGGAAAATGTGATCATGCCGTGGAACATGTATGAATCGGTTTTCTGAACACAGCGAGCGGTTAAAAGTAAACTGGCCTGTCTGTGTCAAACACAGGAAATATGACCAGCCATTTGATGAGAGCAGACAAGGCTTGACTTGTCAGCACAATAGAAGCCTCTTGATTCTCATTCCTGCCAAACACTTGATTGTTTTGAATAGCATTATTTCAGAAGAGCTGGGCAACCTGCCAGCTGAACTCTATACATTTCTTACTTTTGACTGAAGTCAGCCGGATGTACACAGAGATAGAGACAAAAAGTGAAGGCTTGGGGTAATGACAGTGTGCTTTTTCAGTTTAAATGAGGCTTTTTCATGCCACTTTGTTTCTGCCTTTTCATGTCTCGATGTTGTAATAAAATCAAGAAAGAAGAACTAGAAGTGTCTCATTTTAACAGTTAAATAAACCTGGTAAATTAATCTCATTACAACACTTGAGTTCACAGTAACCTTGACCTTTGACCACCAACTGTTATGATTCCTGGTGAATATTTCTACAGGGAGTCCATCGACATGTTCCTGAGATACCATGTCTTCTGATGCGAAAATGATTTCGACCTTTTGGCTTTTGACCAACAGAATCTGATCAGTTTATTCATGTGTCCAAGTGAACCTTTGTCCAAAAACTGACACAGATGTTACTGAGATCACATTCATGAGGATGAGACGGGAAAATGGACAGATGGACTACTGACCTGAACTGAATGTTTTTCCTTTGAGAGAATCTCCTATAGAAACACATAAACCCATGAGACTTTAGCTGTTTCACTGTTTCCTGAAAATACAACCTATTTTTTTTACACAACTGTCAGACATGTCACACTTTTCAAATTCAGAGCTTTGTTTCCATATTGTGACATAAAGTCTGGCTCGCTAATATCAACAGTAATTAGTAGAACTGATGTTCATTTAGTAATGCTGACAATAACTATGGATATAATTAATGCGTATAGAGTAACATGACTTTAAAAAAAAATATTATTTATGTTGCAATAACCACAGAGCTGCATTATTTCATAATCCATTAGTGGAGGTAAAAGTGGCGAGCGGTGACAGCCACTTGTTGAGCGACAGCTTGCTGACGGCTCCAGGAAAAACATTTTCACATCACCCAGAATCCAAATTAAATGCAACCAGGAACTGCTGCAGTCAAGCAGGCACCAGAAGGCACCACCAGGCTTTGCCAGTGGGAGGAAATAAAGGAAGTGGGACTCAAGACAACTCACACTCGGTTCCCAGAAAGTCAGTTCAATGCAAAAGTGGAGCACCTGAGCCGAGCCTCAAACCACCACTTGTGAACAGACTGGTGAGTAAAACCTTTGACACAGAGAAAAGCCAAAGTGGCAGATGTCACATTGTTTAAGTGAATGCAGGAAATAAGAACCTGCGTGAGACTTCACTTACAGCATGTTTGCACTCATCTTAAGAAGCTTTCACCACCACTTAACACATGAATAGCTTACATCTGGTGGATGAATCAGCTAAACACACAAATGCTGAATAAAACAAGTCCACTAAGTCAAAGCTTATGACATCCGCCTTCACTTACTCCTACCCTGACCTCATGTTGTCCCTTCCCTTCCCCCAAGTCTTCTTCCACCTAATCCAGCCTTACTGGGTGGCAGGGAGCAGCAGCACGGCCTGATGGTCAAACTGTGTCTGTCTGCCTTCCTGCCCGTCCATCTGCTGAGGCCCAGCAGTGCTACAAAGCAATTAAAGTTGTCCAGAAATTAGCCGGAATCAGCCTTCAACCCTCTCGTTTATTGTACTTTTTTCCCCCACTGATTCATTCAGAAATAAAACAGCTTCAGCCTGTGTCACGCTGCAGTGGCTTTGATTTGATCCTTTCTGGGAAGAAATTAAATTAGTGTCAGTTACAACAACAACAACAACACACCAAGCTGTGTGTTCTGTCTGGCCCAGTGAATTGCAGCCTTTTTGTTTGGTGTGGAGATGCAAGGAATTCACAGGGGTTAGTTTGGCTGTTTTGTTTTTTTGTGGAGGAGGAAGAAGTGGAGGTGAGGTTCAGAGGGGTTGAGCAGGAGGGTGCGGGGGGGGGCAGCTACATCCTGATGGCCTTTGTGTCCACACTGAAAAGCACAGCGGGGAAAGTGAAGCTTGCCTGAGCTCAGCAGAGTTTATTAAAACTTCAAAAAGGGGCGAGTGATCACAGATGGTGCCGTCAATAACTATTCATCGTACAAACGCAGGCTCATGTGCACGCGCCACAGACACACCCAGCGCCATACCTCTGAGTGGAAACATGCTTCAAACACACACACATACACTCATAGAGAAGGAGGGGTGATAAAAGCAGATGGTGTGTATGTGAATGGCTGTGTGAGGCGTTAGGATTCCATTAGTCTTTTCAACCTCTAACCTCCATCAACACCTCTGAGAGGCCGTTAAGACGACGCCACACACATCCACCAGCATCCACTGTGAAGTATTAGCTACAACTTAACAGCTGAGGGAAGTGTCAAGAAAAATAAAGACACGTAACAGAAAAATAATCTTCCTGGAAAAGCACATAATGGCTAGTTTGAATAATTAATGGGGAGGTAACAAAAAACGTAGGATAAAATGTTGAAAACAGTTATGAGGATCAGGTATGAAATAAAGTAAAAACTAACATGAATGATATGTTGAGTGTGAGTACAATGAAACAAGAAGTGTAGACACTCTGACTACCACACTGATCACATGCTTTAGTGCAGTGACAAACTTATTTTAAAACCTGCTGATTACAGATCTGCATGATCCAGATGTCAGATATAGAACATCTGGACTGTGTAACAGACAGTGATCAACACATACATGACAACACGATTTCATACTGTTACTAATAAAGAAAACTAATGACATTTAACCGCACGAAAACTCCTATTAATCTGCAGGATTATGACAAACCCACGTTGCCTCTAATTCCTCAGCAAAACCAACATGAGTCCTCTGAGTAGCGAAGCAGCAGGGCTCTGACTTCAAACGACAGTAAAGGCAGGTCAAAAGAGCAGCCTTTACGACGATACAAGCGAGGTGTCCTGTCAGAGGCTCAAGGGTTCCTGCTATAAGAGGTCACCACCGGCAAGACACACACTGACATCAGACCAACACTTTCCCAGGAGAAAACAAGACCCTGACCCACCAGTCCGCATACACACAGAGATAAAGAGTTAAACACTAACAACTTCTACTGTTCTAACCCGACGAGCTGAGTCTCGATGTAGACGCCCATTTAAGCAGTTAGCACAATAATGTAATACCCGTGGCTCAGATTTTTTCAGTAAAAGGATAACTTCCTGGAACTGCCAAAATGACTTCAATTTTCATTTCCTCTGTGGGAGGATAAAAACGAGGCCATCAGAGAGTAGTAGAGAGTTGACTGACAAGTGGCGCGGAGAGTAGTAGTTCACCCATCATAAAACTTCATTAAACACTCCTCATCGACCACCACGCCACCATGAGTTGAAGAGCTGTTTCACTCGTGACAGTTTCAGTCATGACTCAGAAAATACTGGAAAATACCGGAATTGTGTGAACATAAAAATGATGACTCTCGGAAAATGTTGGATAACAGTAATAAGTGGGCGAACAGAACACCACAGTTACAATCAGTCTATCTGATAAACAGACACACGATGACATACAACTGGCCAGCAGGTACGTGGGAATTTTTCCAACCATTATTAGAATTCAAAACTAAAACGGTTTGGACCGTGAGACAGACTAGAGACAGACCAGAAGATCACACAGCAGCTGCTTCTTGAGTAATCAATGGCCGTTAGCCAGCCTTTACCTCTGGCTATCACAGCTACACTGCAGATGTGATCCCATTCATTATCACAGCAACGTCTAACCTCATAAAAATGCTTTACAGATGCAAAATCAGGAGCTGCCCTAAAGTAGAGCACTTCACGTTGAATGCAAAACCCTTGTTACTACATCAGTAAGTAGTCACCAATGTGCTAACAAGCATGAGTGTGATTACTCCATGTAAACTGTGTCTGTTTGAAGGAGACTCATGTCAAACACACTGTGTCTGAATACACTGGATATTAAAACATGTATCATAATCTGCATGATAGTATTATCAGTCTGTGATAATGTGACACACACACACACACACACAGTGATACTTCCTCCAAAATGTGGTTGTCCAAAAAAAAAAAAAAAAATGTAGTGATTTTAAGTGAATACAGCAGGATGTTTGCAATGCAAAAAAAATACAGTCATTTATGCAAATACTTTGGTGTTAGTTGTTTGATGTCTACGCCACCTTAAAAAAATTATTTACCAAGCACAGACGAACACAGAGCACTGGTCTCAGATCTGAATTCTACATCTGCAACAAAATAAAAACATAACATTTTTTTTTTTTTTACTAAGGCTTGGGTGGTGCTACTGAGCAACATCTATTCTCATCAGCATCAGGTTGTTGTAATTACCCCCCTGCATGACAAATGAGTGGATTGTTAATTTCTTGTTCAGCATCACGCTATGACTGTGCATCATCGTCTATTATCGGCTGAAAGCCCTTAGTCATCCTCACAGGAAGAAGAAAGGCTGTGAGCATTCCTTGGAAATGACAAGTTGTGCTCAGCCACATGGGATCTTGTAATTCCTCGAGCAGCGGTGGCTCCTCTCTCCTCCTCCACCCCCTCCTCTGAACCCCACTGACCCCCGACCCCCACTTTCTCTGGATTTAAGGCTGGATACTGGAATGTGAATAGGTGTTATTTTTTTTCAGCATGATAACAGAACTGAGGAACGATGCTGATTGGCTGAGAGGACAAATCCCCCTGGTTTGAAAAAGACGCCTCATCTCTGGGATATTCATGTTCTAATGTAAATGTATTGTGATTGAAATGACACACTAAGGTATTTTTTCAATGAAATTAAGACAGTTCAGCATTTAGTTTTACAAGTGAAAGTAAACTGCAGATGTTTAAATCTCTAGTTACAGAGCGTGTCATAAGTCAGCTGATAAATCTGAACAAATAAGACGTCTTGGCTGAGTAATGTCGTAGTAATGTAGAATGTGTCACAAAATTAAAAGCAGGCAGTGTTTTTTTTAAAACTATTAATATGTATAAATTGCAGAGTCTGGGTGTTGTAGTTTCCTGTGTGGGGGTGGAGGTGTTAAAGGAGATGGAGGACACAGATACATTCATGTGGTTTCATTACGGTGCCTTGCACACCTTTAAGTATCAGACTTAAATTAAGGCACACAGCACAGTCACATGTTTTACAGCAAGTGTGTGGGCTGCTGAAGCCATGAGCGTGTAGAAGAAGTCAAAGACGATCCAAACTCATGCAGTCAGCTCCACTGAAGTCAATCTTCCACACTGGATCTGAATACATGAGTGCTGCATGCTTGTGGTGTGACACTGTGGCAACCAACTGATGCACCAACTACAAAGTCTGACACCAACTCTCTAATAGTGAGAGAAGCTAAGTGACTACAACACTACAACAACAGTAACAGGTTGTTAAACACATCAACATAATAAAGTGAAGCAGTGCCAATAAGCAGCAGTAAAATGTTTTCCATGAGACAAATGTTATAATGTGACTGGTCATGTAAAATGAACATAACAGGTCATGTGATGACTGGTGATAGTCTCAGATGCAGTTTGGATCAGTGGTGAACGTGCTGAGATTTGATTCCCACGTGCAAAACTACAACACAAAAGACCCAAGGCTCATCTGCACACAATTAACAAGCTTTTTATTTCACACATTAACCTCGCCACCTTTAATAACACCGATTTTTACTATTACCATTAAACTGAACCAGGCCTGGTAGGTAACTTTATAACTTGCTAACTGTGGTTTATTTTTGATCAGTCTGTTAAAGTAAACACAAAAGTAAAGTGTCTCATATTGTAGCAACTTCTGAACACAGCAGCTATGTCTGTGACCACGTCTCGTACTGAAGGAGTCTGGTCCTGGTAGTTTTCTCCAACAAACACAAACATTTCCTCCTCTCTTACCTTTCACTTGGCTCTCGTAGTCCGCGATGATTTCTTTATCCTTTTTGAACCTCGGTGTGGACATTTTCTTGTCTTCTCGTGTCCGGAGCTTATTGTAAACTTCTAGTGTGGAGGAAAAAAAAAACTGCCAACAAGCGGATCTCAGATCAGCCGCCGCATCCCGACAAAACAGAGGACGAGAAGGGAAGGGGGGAAAAAAAACGAAGACGAGAAAAAAAATGTACTAAATTACACTTTGAGAGGGTTTAACTTTGTAATAAACTCGACTCGGAGCGAGAGGAAACCGTCTAGTCCTTCATTGTTCCTGTTCCCGGTGGATAAACAGCAGATATACAACAGGGCCGATGCGCAATCCCGCTCCGACCAATGAATCCAGTGAGTTATCAGAGCAGGCGGCGCAACAGTGCGGCCGCTACCGCAGAGAAAACAACACGCCGCAAGTTTCTCACTGCTCTCCGTTAAATAGCGCCCGCAACAAACCTGCTACAGCACTTTAAAGTCGCACAGAAACGGACGCGTGCCTGCTTTTTTTTTCGGTTTGTAGTTTCCAGTTTGGGACCCACACACACATACACACTCTCTCTTTCTCACACACACACACACACTCACACCACACACTCACACACTTCCCCCCCCCGACTGGCTCTCCCTCGATGGTTTGTCCTCACAACTCCCAGCAGCCTCCGGGGCAGACACACACTGAAGCTGAGGCAGCTAGACTGAGGCTGGGCAGGCTGACTGACTGACTGCAGCACGACGGCCTGAGTCAGACTGGAGACGAGAGAGAGAGAGAGAGAGAGAGAGGGAGGACCTGCTCACACACACACACACACACACACACACACACACACACACACACACACACACACACTCACAGTCAGCTAGTGGACACCAGTGGACTGACACTCCTGCTCCCAAAACCTCAACATAATTTAAACGTGCACATCTTTTCAAAGTATTATACCATAATAAAAATATAATACACTATAATATTTCTGATTAAGATTCTGATTAATATAAACATTAAATGTACTTTATTCCCCCTTTCCTCAACATTGACAGTGTTAGCCAGAGTACATTTTTTAATTTTATTTTAATTCTATATTTTGTTATACAACCTATTCATTTCAGTTGTTAATACTGTATTGTTATGATGCTTGTACAGCCTCTGCTGTCAAACATGTACATTTCCTTCCAAATAAAGCAAATAAAGGCTATTTTGTTCTGTACTGTCATAAAAAATACTGAAGTGTTCATTGTATTAAAATATCCATGTGTCATTTCAATCACACTAACATTTGATCATGAATATTCAACAGATTTAGTATCTTTTCCAGATCAACAGATCTCAGTTCTGAGTAAAGAGCGCTTCAATGTCCAGTTAGTGAGTCTCCATGTTTTCATCCAGGCTACATGTGACAGCTGTGTTTCTATAGATGCTACGTTTCACTTTAATCATGTTGAGATGCTAATCAAATGTGTTTCTGGACTTAGTTCTAAACCAAAACAAACTTTGAGGACATGACAGTGCTTTAATAAATACTGACATGCAAAGCTGTCTGTTTTCTACCTCATTTCAAGTCTAATAATTGTTGAAATTAATAGTTGCACAGCGCCATCTGCAGGATAATAGAAAAAACAAAAAACGCAATCACATTCACTGATTTCTCCTCAGGACGACATTCAATTATATTTTATTGCACAATCTGAAAAAAAAAAAAAAAAATCAATCAATGCAGGACAACACTGAAATAAACAAAAACAATTGTTATGTTTGAACCAGATGAACATATCCCACACCAACAACATATGTTTTCTAGCTTCTCACTGTACAAAATACTATTTTTAAACAAGGTCTAAAAACACATTATCAACTCATTCCAAACTTAGTGTTAACTTTGTCCTAAAAATCACAATATTAAGTACCATACAAACAGATATATAAACAAACAGAGATATAAAACGGTCAAAGTAATGCAACAACTTCAAAATGCAGCAGCTGCTTGCTCATGTTCTCTAAATGCCAGGACATTCCACAATTGTAAACATTTACATAATAAATACATATATATTAATGTAACTGAGCCCTTTACAGGACTTATACTGACTTGTGTTGGCAGCTTTCAAACTTTACTTTACTTATAATAATTATAATAACAGCACTGTACATCACCAGGTTCACAAATCCAGTAGTACGTCACGTTTTTTCCACACTACATAAATGAAATCACTATCAAGTCTTATCCCTGTTGATCTTTTATAGGTTTGTTATTCAAGCACCACAATCAGGCATTTTTAAAGAAAGCCTCCTCAATGACCTCAGTGAACCTCTCTTTCATCTGCTGACGGAACCCGGCGTACCACTCCAACAGCCTCCTCCTCCTGTCCACCCTCTGCTCCTGGCTCATCCCTCTCTGTCTCTCCAAGATGGCCGGCAGTTCTTTCCAGTCACTGATGAAAATAAAGGGTGCTCCCGCAGCTTTAAGGAGGCGTAGCGGGGAGCTGGGGTTCCCTGCACAGGTGCCAGGTGTCATTACATCTTCTACTACAGGGACCGAACCATAAGAGCAGGCTTCGTAGATGCGGTAGCACTCTGTGTTGATCCCAACAGGGCAGAGAGTGAGCTCACTCTGAGCCAGAGCTGTCTGATAGTTCCTCAGACTGTCTGCTGTCTCCTGAGGAAGCCACCTGAGACAAGGAGGGACAGGGACACACTTAATCAACCGTGATCAATATACTAGATATATTTCTGTGTTGTTGCATAAAGAGAAAAAAAAACTGTGTTAAAATAGTAACAAGAATGAATGAAATCTTGTCGCAAACAACAATTATCCTCAGCCCTCCACATCCTACAAAACAACTGTAAATTTCAAGTGAGAGGCAGACATGAAATGTGTGGAAACATTTCAAAGTGTTTACATTTAAATAAAGCAGGCGATGCCAGTATAAAGCTTTAAAAGTAAAACAAATCCCCTGTTTGTGTTACCATCCTTTTGTCTGAGCATAGAAATGCAGCCCATAAAAACAGAAAGGAATGTACTTGTAAAAATAAAAGCTTGTCCTTTAAGACATTTATATGACAATCGGGAAAAAAGTACTACCAGGATCTCAGGGGCCTTGAATACATCTAACAGTTTATAGAATAAGATGAAAAGAAATGCTCTGTGGGCTCATGTGTTTATGTGTTTTTAATATCAAAAATATTTATTTATGCTAAAATGGATCCACTAGGAAAGTGTCAGTAAGAAGAAGTTCTTCATGCTGAGTCGGTCTTTCTTAATCGTTTTATCCAATTTATGTAACAATGCAAAACATTTTCCAAAAATTAGTACAAGCTCTACTTTTCCATCTGTCCCGAATTAAAAAACATGGAATAATGACTTACTTCTCCCTGGCAGTGGTGATGCATTCCTCATCCAGGCCCGACTGTTTCAGTACCTGCATCAGTGTTTCTCTGGTGGAATTTTTGTAAACTGTTCCTAGAAAATTACAGAGGTATGGCCTGTGGGAGGTAATCAATTGGGCGTTAGGCCTGATCATTGGAAACTGCCTGTATCTGCACAGAGAAAAGCAAAACAGATCAATATGTTAGATGTTTGTCATTTCAAAAGACAAAAAGAAAGGTTTACTATACTATCAAACATTACAGTGTTACAGGATGACGTACGTAGCAACACCAAGAGGCCACTGGAAGACATCTTTGTCATTGACCCAGGGGCTGTCGTAGACCAGAAACAGCAGGTCCACAAAGCCACCGTTTCTCTTTAAGTACGGGCCGATCCAGTCGTTGTTACAACGTTCATTGCCCAACATGACCACAGCCACATGCATCACTGTGCGAGACTGAACCAGCCCCTGGACGTGCTCCAGCCACCGAGTAGAGTAAGCGACCTTCTGCTGTTCACGGCCGTTCAGAACCAGAACCAGGCTGTTCATATCCAGAGGGACATGGCCCTGGACCACAGCAGGACCTGTGTAGAAACTAAACACAAAAA
Organism: Polydactylus sextarius; assembly: GCA_016801845.1. Classification (NCBI taxonomy): domain Eukaryota; kingdom Metazoa; phylum Chordata; class Actinopteri; family Polynemidae; genus Polydactylus; species Polydactylus sextarius. The sequence continues at coordinate 12,917,832 of CM028921.1, read as the reverse complement.
TGTTAGAGGGAATGGAGGAAGCACAAATTGATGTGCAGGTTTCTGTTTTCGTGTTATGTGGTATGATAACACAGAGATGGTGAATATATATTTGGGTTTAGCAGTTTTTTTTTTCTAAATCCATGTTTGATACCTGAAATCAATCTTTCCTAACTGCAGCTCCCCCTCTCTCCATTGTGCTACCTTGTCAGTGGGCTTAAGAGATCCTTCTAAAATATGCTCCCAAAGATAAATCCCTGAGGAGAAAAAAAAGATGTCATGCAGTTGACAACATACATGTAACTACATCATAATTATTATATTTTCAATGCACGTTCGTGTAAATGATGATGAAAAAAGAATGTGTTGTCAGGTGCTTTTGTTTAAACTAATCAAACACCAAAGTTAGATTTTCAAGCAATTTTAAAGCTGTGTTTATTTAATGCAACAATCAATACAACAGCAAATATTATTTTCAGTTCAACGATGTGTGATTTCACAACATATGATGTCTTTTTCACTTATTTATAAAATCCCTGTGTTTCTAGCATATTAGGACAAATATAAATTATAATTTATTGTTAGAACATATGTATGCTCATATAAAATAAAAAATGAATTACAAGCAGTTTGACTGATCAACCGTTTGTTTTTAAATGACAACCACAGTTCTGTTGCAGTGAATAGACACTTAAGGATGAAAACTAATAATGTAAAGAGACATCAATGATATTTAGTGATGACTGCGCATATTAATAGTATCTGGTAGAACAATAACTTACCAATGGCAGCTTTGCCCCAGATTTGAACCTTGTATCTCTTAGGTTTGCTCCTGTCAATCCGACTCAGGTGTTTTTTAAAAGCTTCTCTCTTTCTGTTCAGAGCAGAGTTGTACTCCACCTCCTCCTCCTCCCACGGGTTCCATTCATCTGCTACAACTGGTGCGGCTGCGCCGCCATCTCTGACACCACCTGCAAATACAACACAGCTTTTCCTTCAAACTTACGAACACGCGTCGATTTAATTTACTACCAAATTAAAAAAAAGAGGTTTCTAACTATCTGTCAATGTGGATTTTGGTCATTTGTTTTGTTCTGTCACAGATGCTACACGACGGTTGTGTGAAGAGAAATTACCGGCGGGTGCTGTCTCTTTCTTCACCACCCTGTGGACGCGGGAAATCACTTTAGCACTGAAGAAGACATTATATGCAGCATAAAGTGAAAACGCCACATAAGCAAAAATAATAAGAAGGAATAATTTTCTTTTTGGAATTTTCATTTTTCTTTTCCTTTTTTCCTTTCTCAAGTCACCATTGTGTGGCTCGTCTGCCTGTTCAGAGAGGGGGCGCTTGTTTACATCACGAGGACCAATTGATGTAGCTGACTGAAGAAATGCCTGTACTAAATTACTGATTACTTAAATATGTGCTTGTTTTAACACGCGTTATATACTACATATAATGTTTTTGTTATTTATAGAAGGTGTAAAACGATATAATCACGTAATATATCAGAAATAAAATAAAAAGAAGAACTACTTCGGAACCTTTGTCAGGCGGAACCTTATTCAACCAGTCCCAGTTTCTAGAAGAGCAGATCAAAGAGAAACACACGAGATTTGTTCACGCAAGGTCGTGTCCCTAGCTGTGAGATAGTCGGCAAAATGATATCTTTAGCCGGCCGTTCGGGGAATCTTTCCCTGTTTTCACAGACAACAAAACACACAGTGAAGAACCTGGTTCAGCCCGGGACGAAATCGTCGTTGCCCGTTGCTGGTAAGGTCGAATAGCGGCGGAAGACAACAAGAGCCGTTAGCGCGCTACGTAACATAGCCACAGTCTGAGCAGTCGTCATGATACTTCCCTTTATATTAAAGAATTTTTGTGCTAGATAAAATCTACAAATGCTCTGTTTTGTAATTATATATCGGTGTGTAGCCCGTGTCCTTGTCTTTACCCGACTTTGTTTATCGTTATCAACTCGCTGCGGCTAACAGGAAGTGATGGCTGATGTGTTGTAGCTGTAGTGTTTGACTTTGGACAGTCGACACCGAATAAAGTCAAATCAAATATTAACAAGGGAGATGTTAAGAGCTCACAGGCCATCTGTTTTTCTAAGAGTGGGACCAGAGAAATACACTAGTTATTATCAAGTATCAGTGCAGTTCAGTGCCAGTACTGGTTGACTGTCTGTATAAATCATAACAGTGATTATGATGAAAATAATCACTAGTTTATCTTTGTATTCCAGTTTACAAGTGACTTTCTCTTCAGCCACTCGTCTGTTTTTCCGGACTTTTGACTTCAAAAACTGTTTTAACCTTTTGAGTCTTTTGGTTGTTGGTTATATAATGTGATTACAGTTATAATAATGGTATGTGGCCACTCTTCTGTGACGGTCATGATTTATGGATTTAGGCCTGATGTGGTTTTTCATGTGCAGGGAAACATCTGGAGTTGGAGTTGTGGTATACTGTATTAAAATGGTTTAACTGGTTTAAATGATCAATAATGAATCATGCTAATGTACATGACTTGACTTAGAAGTGATTTCAAGTTTTCTTGTTGTAACATCCTGTCTGTTGCTTCTTCATTTAAACACCACACCATGTCTTTTATTTCCAGCTCCTGCAGGAAGCCGTCTTGTCCACACAGACATCAAGATTCCTGACTTCACAGACTATCGTCGCGCCGAGGTAGTTGACCCCAAGAAGTCATCCCAGGACAGCAGTGAGGGCAGAAAGGCATTTTCCTACCTTCTCACTGGTGCGAGCACTGTGGTGGGAGTCTATGCAGCCAAGACAGTGGTCACCCAGTTTGTGTCCTCCATGAGCGCATCGGCCGACGTCCTGGCCTTATCCAAGATTGAGATCAAGCTGGGTGACATCCCCGAAGGCAAAAACATGACCTTCAAATGGAGAGGAAAGCCCCTGTTTGTCCGACATCGCACAGAGAAGGAAATTGCCACCGAGGCGGCTGTGAATATCGGCGAGCTGCGTGACCCTCAGCACGACAAGGATAGAGTGATTAACCCGAGCTGGGTCATCGTCCTCGGTGTGTGCACCCACCTGGGTTGTGTGCCCATCGCCAACGCTGGAGAATTCGGGGGATACTACTGTCCCTGTCACGGCTCCCACTACGATGCTTCGGGAAGAATAAGAAAGGGACCGGCTCCTCTGAACCTGGAGGTTCCTTACTATGAGTTCCCTGATGAGGAGACTGTGGTTGTTGGATAAATACCACAGCTGTGTTCCTCTCTGTAATATGTATTTTAAGATGGCTCTTTGAATGAGTTGGTGACATAAATGTATATTTATCAATAAAGAGATCTTTCAAACCATATTTATGAGTTATCGAGTAATTATTATATTGTTCTAATAGTTTTTCACTCCTGGATGATTAAGCTTGATGTCTTTGGTTCACTGCAGTTTTTATTACGTGGTTTAACAAATAAATGCGACACGGTGATTTTGTCTCCTTTCACTCTATTCGGAGCATTCAGCATTATTTTATTTTATGAATAAGATTTAATACAGAAAGATTCAGAGCAGGGAATACATGCCAGCACCAGGATGAAAGGGAGAAATAAAATGCTTAAAGAATTCATAGTAGATGAATGAAATGTCACATGGGCTTTGAAATCCGTTTCACAATTTTACCAGTTTGAGTTCTGCTTTTAAAAACAGTGGTGCTACTGGCAGAAACAACCAGTTCTCTTAACATTCATAGGCTTGCGAGCTTCTGAACCATGAAGAAACTAGAATAAAGTATTTGATACATATCTTAGCTACAAACAGAATAAAAGAGAGGATTACATTTCTTAAGACTGGTTGGACAGTGTGTTGTCTTTGTGTTTCTGTGTCTCTTCATTGTCGCGCAGAGTTGAGTTTTCATAACATGAGCTAATAGAGTCATCTGAACCATGTCCATTTAAAGGATGTACTTTTATTTTAATGAGAGTTTCAAACGATGACAATTTTATATCAGTAAAAACCGCAACAAAAAAAGTCTCTGAACAGAGAATTTAGTAGTATGAACCACTGAAATCTAGTCTTTTAATGATAAAAGCTTTTAAAGTATTTAAATAATTTAAATTGATTCAGTGATGACAAAATACAACCACATATGCACATATCATCATAATATTTCACATTTACAGTTTGCAACAATTTATTACATAATCCTCTGTATTTAAATATGGCAGTAAACTACATTTGGAGAACTGTGCTTCACTGTAGCTGCAGTCAGGTTTTAATTCACCTTTAAAGCCGAACATTAAAGAAGTAATGAATGAATAATTCTTTCAACTGATAAGTCAATTTCTCTTTACTCAGTAGCTCAGATGTGCAGCTGCTTTAATTCACAATGAGTTCACAGTTAACTAGTGTTAGCTGTTACCAGGACAGGTGATTGATTGCACATTTAATTAAGAGTCTCTTCAGCTTTAAAAACATTTCACATCATTTTCAAATTCTCCGTCCTCCTGAGCACTTTGGCCTTCATTTGAGGTTTTTATCGTTTCCAGACATTAATCCACATAGTGCACGTCAGCCTGCAGCTCCTTGGTGATGTATCCCAGAAGAGCCGCCGTCAGCTGCTGCTTCAGGGTGGCGTTTCCCATCACCAGAGCAGAGAGTTGGACCAGATCTGTCCACTGAATGTCTCCCAGGATGACCATGAGATCATTATAAAGCTTCTGCTGCTGCTGAGGACTGAGCTCCATTATAACCTGAGGCAGAGGTTTGAATTGTCCACTGGTGAGCCAGCAGCCCAGGAGACCTCCGACAGCACCACCTGCAGAGGAGTTTCACACTTCAATTAATCAATCAATTAACAGTCCTGTGTTTATATGATTACAATAAAACATGGAACTGCTGTGATAACTGAGAATTCACAGAATCACTACAGTTTACCACTGGTGGCAAACAAATCAAGATGATTGCAAATGGTAGAGATTGGGGAGCTGTTGCGTTTTCTCCCACTTACCCACTGCAATGCCCAGAGGACCCCCGACCAACCCTCCAGCGAAGGCCAGTCCTCCAGCTGCTGCTGCTCCTTTCCCTGAACCTTTCACCGTGGTCTGGATTTGCTGATTTGCAGATAACTCACAACAGAGCTTCATAACATCATTGACTCTGTGACACATACTGTAATTTGAGGGGATAATGAAGAAAGATAATATCAGATAATAATAATATAACAGTAAGAATCAAACAAACAAACAAAAAAAAGTCCAGGAAAAATTTCATTTAAACACACAATCAATCAAACATTGATATTCAGCTTGCAATTTAAAAGACAGAAGAATAATCACGACCCTGTTTATGCTTTATAACGTGACAGTAATATATCTTCTACAGCAATAATCGCCAGATAGTTTTACTGATAGTGTTGGTTGCATCAGAAAGCACAGTGAGATAGAAGCTAACGTCAGTCAGTGTAGCATCTCTAAACTCTTTCTACACATGACTCATTCAGAAGATAATGTGTTCTGGACAACAAACGTTATTAACTCACCTTGTTATTTTATGAAGTCTTTATTAATATGTTGGGCTTATTTTATTTGGCTAATTTAACTCCACTCAGCCACTGTTTAGCCTCTCTATGGTCACACTCCCATCTCTGATTTCTGAGCTTGTATGAGCTCAGCAGCAATGCATTATGGGAACAAAATAAATGCTGCATTCAAGGACATTAAATAAATCCCAAAATCTCTGATCATATCAGGGGTTACATACAATATATACACTTAAAACACGTCTGGTGATTAAGATTTTGTGAGTAAGAGAATAAGAATATAATTCCAAGAAATTATCAGCAAAATGGTGAATCAATAACGATGCTAAATACATTTATCTGGCTACCAAATATGTTTTCTTAAGAAATATATACTTATGAGTTTATTAATCCTTTAATAACATATTTTATAAATCACACGCGTTAAAGGAACATTTCAATAATTTTTAACGTGATTTCAAACGTGCAACGTGAAACTGAAATAGTAAACGGGGGGGATGAATATGGGGAGAATATTTACCCCTTAAACTCTTCTTGGTTTCATGTAAATTACTTTTTATTGACCGCGAATTAAATGGGTTAAACATCTATAATTACAAATTAATAGTTAATGGATCTATTCATCAGCGTTCGCTATGATTTGATGAATAAATTATGTGTTATGAGCTCCTTTACACGGGTGTCTTGGTTCTCGTGTATCATTTGTTGTTATTATTATCATGTGATATGAGTGTTTGTGACTTCCGACAGCAATTAAAGGCAACAACACCAGCCAATGAGTATGTAACAAGAAGGGGGCAGGGACCGGGGGGATTATATTCCCTGTGTGTCTGACACCTTGTAAACTTGTTTATCATAACTGTACCGCCCAAAATCATGCAACACTATTTATAACTATCATAACATTTATAAGCAGGTTCGCCATGTTACAAAAGGAAGGTTTTATATCCACTGATACTGTAATAATAAATACAGATCTGAACAAGTCTGCGCTCGTTCATGAGTAAAAGTGTGTTAATCCCTGCACCTGCTTTCATCCCGCTGCAGATAAACTGATCAGACGGGTCATTGTTTACATTTGTGTGATCGTCCACATTTACCCAGAGTACACCGGGAGACGTGTCCAGCTGCTGTAATATGGCTGAGAAACGGGAAACGCAATGTTTTGTCTTCAAAATAAACCTATTAAATTAAATAAAGGAGACATTTCGTATCAAGAATGTACCCACAAAAATTAATTCCGATCAATAAACACAACGTGTTATTAAACGTTTACCTCGTTTTGACATTAATGGTTTTAAACTCACTGGTATTAAACTGACTACAGCATTAAAAGTGTATCATAGTGTGGTACAAATTGTCACAATATTGATAATAACATGTGATGCGGTGACAAAATTTTACCTTTGATTTTTTGTTGCACGTTTTGCTACATTTACTTGCAAAAAAGCAGAAGAAATTGGTGTTTAAAGGGGAATAGCAACTTGTGTTGGAAATAAATCTGCTTATGTTTTTGGTTAAGTAAAATTTCAAGCGTCAAAAATAATTGAGATTTTTCTATAACGATGCTCTATTTTTTTTAACAATTAAACTAAACGTTTATGTTCATGCTTATTGTGCATTTTCGCGTATGTTATTTGACCATTTAAAGGGACGAACCAAATATGGTCTTTTATTTTGAATATCTTACCGGAAGTGCCGTCGTTACATCCGGTGTTTTAACGTTGGACTAATGTGCGTGGCGCAGCGAGACTGACGAAGAATTTCTGCTACTGTTGGATTATTAAAACCGTGAATATTTTTGGACAGCATGCAGAAATCCTGAAATGAGAGTGTGAGATGATATCATTTCCGAAAGTGTGGATAACTATCACTGCCCCATTGATGAACACGAGCAGAACGGGTGTGAGGAATAGCTGCTGCTGCATTCATAAACACTTCTTTAGGACTCACAACAACCCCTGAGCATTGTTTTGGGGGGGTTGACAAAAAACAAAAAAAAAACCAAAACAAAACAGCACAGATTCCGTTTGGGCACGTTTGTTAACAATGTCTGAAAAGGTGAAAATGAACATGGAGCATCTCGGTGGTGTTGTCAGGCTCCGGGAGGAACACCAGAAGGTAACGTGCTCGTGGACACGAAACATTTCGAGTCCGGTGTGAAACGTTAACGACCTCAACCCAACTGCTGGCCACGCGCTCAACACACCCTATGAGCCACGAGTCGGTCTCCCGAAGAGCTTTTCATTTAATTTAACCGTGTGTGCGTTTCGTTGTTGCGTTTATTACATGTGCAATGTTGTTTATTTGCGGTTGTGTCTGTCCCCTGTTTCGAGAAGCTTCCTCCTCTCAGACTCACTCACATGTTGAAGTAGTTGTTGAACTGCTGTCTGCAGGAACTAGTGTTGAGTTTCGTTCACTGTTCACACGCTGCTACTTTCACTTGCATGTTTGTGTGGGATTATTTGCTTTCAAGAGAAAAGAAAACTGACTGAAGCGTTGTTTTATGAACAGACCGGCGGCTTGCTAACAGGGGGTTAGCCTGGTGATCAGGCCCACCTCCAGGTTTAACCCCTGATCATAGAGGTTTATAACTTTACACTTCCTGTTTGTCAACCAGTGCCAAGTTTTACTTTTGAATTTAGAAACACGTGATAGCTTTTAACAGTCTATGTTTATGTCTCCTGTGTCTCTCTGGTGTCGATGAACACATTCTGTGTTTTGTGCTTTTATTTTGAAAGAGTTGTGTGTTTACATAGCAGCATTTCTATTGTCACTCAAATTAAAACAGAAACGTTCATGAATCAGGAATGTACTTGTTGCAACAATCACAGTTTAAAGTTTCTCCAAACTTCTTTTGAGTACTTGACAAGACTGATCACTGCTTTGATTTCCCACTGTCATTCATTCTGAAATCATTTGATCTGAAAACAGGTGGTGAAAGACTGTGAAAGTCGGATTCAACACTGGTAAGTCTGAAGAGATTCCCGTGTTTGGTTTCACACAAAAAAAAAAAAGAGAGAGAAGCTCGTCAAAACCGTTTCTAGCGTGGCAGCATTGAAGATATGCATCCATATTGTGTAGTTCTGCTCTGCAAAACAATGAGGTGCGGCCTAGAGATAGATAGATCAATCAGATAGAACTTCTCTGCATTTCCACCACTTATCTCCACGTTGTCCATTTGAATAAACTGAAAGAATATTTCATTCACAAATGAAACTTCCTCCATCACCTCCTCCCTCTGTCACTGAACTCTGTTCTTTCATTTTGCAATAATAACCACCAGATTAATTCAAATTAATCAAACATGACTGTGTGTAGTGATGTGTCGTGTTCACAGTGTTGGCACTAGTTCAAGTCAACACATTTAACACTCCTGACCGATTATAGGCCTTTGTTTTAAGGATTCAGTAATTAGCTTATTTGATATGGCAAGAAGAAGCTTTTTCAGTGCAACAGCAGCTTTAAAGGTCCTGCAGAAAAACACAGCGGTTTTCACTTAATGAACTGTCAGATGAGACAAAGATAATTATTCACTTTTGTAAACAATAAAGTTTTATTTCATTCTGTGGCACTACGTTAGACTTAAAACTATGAGTTACATGTAAAACTTTCAGGAGCATGTAAAGGAAACAGTTCTCTTCCAACAGGTCACTATAGTGCAGCAAATTAGGGCGAAACCAAGAGAATAATTACCGTGTATTGAAGAACACAAAGTATTTTCTTCTGCCTCTAAAATACTGGCTACAAAACATATTGGACGTTGCACCGACATGAGGAGTTAATTTTGCAGCAAAGCTCCCACGATGCTCTACTTGACTGAAATACAAATGTTCAGAGAAACTACACACATTTCTGTGTTTTTAATCTGCATGAAAGCAGCCATTATAGTCCAGTGTTTCACTGAAGTTTTAATCAGATGTTTACAAATGACCGGCGACATCTTGATGCTCCTTTGACAGGGAATACTGCACTTCCCTATCAATCCAATGCTACCATTTGGTTCCCATTGTTCAAGAAACAAAGCAAATTTGACAACAACAGCTTCATAATAAACACAAGACTTCAGCTGACAACAAAAAATGAACTTGAAGAGCTGTTGTCCTAACATACTTGTGAATCCATGATTTTGTAGGAAGAAGGTATCGTGTGACTATGAAGCTCTGGATAATCGTCTTCAAACTCTACCAGATCAGCTCTCCTACGACATCATGGTGAGTGCTGACCTTGTTGACAACACACAGCAATAAAAACACACACTCGTTTACACAACCTTTGTATTATGGATTAGTTTGAGATGAAATCCTTTTGCAAATTGCAAGTTTACTAAAACTTTGTGTAAAGCTTCCCTTATAAAGGCGACAGAGAATCAAAACCCGTTTGTACCTCGTCTTTGTTGAAGAACGGTTCTACCCACTTTCAGGAACATGTGAAAATCTTCCTCATTTAGTCAAGTGTTTGCATTTCATAATGAGTTTGCCAGTTAAGCCTGAAACGATGCCAAATAGGTGTAAACTCCCCCTCCCCAAACCTAAAATATATTTATGAGAGAGGTTTTTATGAAGCTGCTGAGGCGTTATACACCAACCAATGTGTATATGTCACATCACAGAACAAGGATCAAAACCCTGTTCATCCATTCTCTGTCACCTTTAAATATTCACGCTACATGTTTCCTCCAGACACTGCAGGTTGTATTTTTTCTGTTCACATTCTGCCACTTTGTTTTGCTTCGTCTCAGTGGTTTCTCTTTCTTTCAACCCCCGTGCTGCAACAACAGGTGCCGTTTGGGCCTCTGGCCTTCATGCCTGGGAAGCTGGTTCACACCAACGAGGTCACGGTTCTGCTCGGTGATAACTGGTTCGCCAAGTGCTCCGCCAAGCAGGCACGCAAGATTGTCGATCACAGGATGAAATGTGAGTCTGATCGTTTCCTGTCGTCTATGTCTCTCAGAGCAGATGGCTTTGTTTATTTTTTTTTTTTAAGTCATCTCTCTCGCGTACTGCCACTCTTCATCCACCAGAGGGCACAGCTGCATCAAGATGAGATGAGTCGCTGCAACTGAAGTGACAAATGGACTTATAGTTCTTATATAGAGCAGAGGAAACTTTTCTTAATATCTATGCTGTTTGTAATAACTTTACCGAAGCCTTTTGACATGTGTAGGGCAATTTGATATACATGGTACATGGGAATATTTATATATATCATTTATTGCAATACAAGCAGTTTTTTTGTGATGTGTATATTGTGTCGTTTGTGTTGATAAATTGTGCCGCCCTGCAATTTCTACCCTTTCTCCTTCTGTGGTTAAATCAATGTACTGTCATATCTGAAGTTCAGTCTAACATGGTTAACATGTAGCTGTATTTTTCAGTTTTTTTTTGTTTTTTTTTTTTTCTCCTGCTGTTCATTCCAACTCTGAAAATCCCACATCAAGTCAAATGGGCCCAAGTAACGATCTCTGATGTGAACATTATTAGGGTGTTTATTGAAGCAGAAATGTGCTGCCACAGCCCATCCGCAGCCGTCTGCCGCCCCCCCCACCCGCCCACCACCTCCCCTCCTCACCCATCCTCCCCCCCCCCCCTCTCTCTCCTCTGCCTTCTATCTCCTGACCCTGCCCACCCTGCTATTACACAGCTAAGTGCTGTAATACAAACAGAGCTGGCTGAAATGTGTCAGACAGCGGCTGAGTTGTCAGGCCTTCTGTGTTTGACCTTTCCTCACTTCCAGTTGATGCGCTGACTGGAGGGGCTCTCCATCGCCATGGAAACAAGGGCCCTCCGCTGCTATTAGTAAAAGGGCTTAATTGTTGTGAAGATTTAATGATCCGGAGTAGTATTCAGGGCAGAAGATATTATGAACTCTTTGTGTCATCATTTTTCATTTTTCCCCCCAACTTGTTTAGGATTTTAACTCTTGTGCAGCTGCTTGTCATCATTATGTTAAATGTTTTTTTTTTTTTTAGCCTGTTTTTTTGCACAGTGGGTTTTGTCAAACTGCCTCCAACTCAGTGAACACAGTTTCATGAACAGACTTTTTTTTTTTTCTTCCCACAGATGTAAAGAGTGAACTCGATGATCTATCCAAGACCATGAAAAACTTTGAAGCCAGAGTTGGATTTGCGAACGATTTGGAAAACATCTCGGCTGTACGTTGTGTTACTGCACGTCCTGTCACAGATCAGATGTTGCACAAAGTATAAATGGGGACAAATGTACTGACTGCTGGGGTTTTTTTTCTTTCTTCAGAGTAAAGGCGACTATATTGACATCAGAGAAGAGGTCGGAAACAATGACACTGTCATCACCAAAGGTATCTTAGTCGTTATTTCCTCTGGCCTCATTTTATTTGTACACAAAGCTATTTTACTCCACTGATGAATTTCTTGATAAACATTTAGGTTTGCATCTTGTCTGTTTTTTAACAGGACGGCAGAGAATAGCTCACAAACCAAATTCAAAGCCAAAGCTTGATGCCGTATTGCACCTAAAGGAGGAGGATGAGGAGAATGATGGAGAGGAAGGAGATGATGGGAGCAGGAAAGGCGTCATGACGGAGGAGGAGCTGTGGGCCCGATTGGATGAGTTGGAGAAACTGGAAGAACTACAGGATGAACAGGACAGGTACATCAACACGCTCTGGGTGTGTTTTTTTAATTGGTAAGAAAGTGAAATAATGAAAGGATGTTTTTTTTTTTCTTCAGAGTATCTTATAATGCAGATCTAAACGGGGAGGACTCATCATCATCATCCTCAGAAGAGGAGAAGGAGGCGGATTCTGCTCCGTCAGTAAACGGACTGAGTCTGAAGCCGAGCTGGACTCAAAATAAACTACCACCAAAAGCGGAGCGGAAAGAGGGGGAAGATGACGAGGAGGAGGAGGAGGGGAACTGTTTGCCCACCATCTTTTTCTCTCACACCGTGGAACCCAAAAAGGTCAGAGTGATAAGACGTCACAGCTTTTGTTCTTTTCTTTGAAATCTGTTGTTTAAATCTGACGTTGGCTCTTTCTTCATCGCGTTTTTTTTTTTTTTTTTTTTTTACCTCAGGTGAGGATAAACACAGGAAAAAACACCACATTGAAGTTCAGTGAAAGGAAAGAACAGAAGGAACACTCAAAGAGGAAAAAGAAGAATGGACACAATAACGGTCACTCTCATCACGAACTTCACAAAATCACGACACCAGCGGACATTTACAGGTGAAAACAACGGAAGCATCGGTCAGTAAATCAAACTCAATGGTTTATTAATGATTCACCGAGTCACACCCGTGGGTTGTTGATTCTCTCAGGTTGTTTGTGGACGTGAAGAACGGAGAACTCATCCCCAGAAAGTCCATCCTGAAGTCGCGCAGCCGAGAGAACAGCGTGTGCAGCGACACCAGCGAGAGCAGCGCCGCCGACTTCGAGGAGCGTCGCATGATCGGACGCAGTTACAGCCACGACGAGGCGACGCACAGCGACACCAGCGACGGCATCACGGAGGAGGACAGTCCCACGGCGGTGCCGCTGCACCCCGCCACCAGGTTTGAGGTAAAACATACACGGACCGGTTTAAGTCTTGTTTTACATCTTGCCGTCTTTTTGAATAAAAACATAACAAAACTCTCACTTTAAGTTAAAACGGCAGCGGTCGGCGATCAACACGTCTCTCCTCCCTTCAGGCCTTTTCAGGTACAGTGGTGGAGAAGGACTTGATGCCTTCAGCTGTTCCTCACCTGACCATCGCTCCTCCAGCTCTACCCACCATCCTGGAGAGGAAACAAGAGGAGGTGGCGCCCGACGTCGCCCCGCCACAACAAGCCCCGAAAAAGGTGTCGAAGTTTAAAGCTGCCAGGATGCAGCAGAAGTGAAGTGACTTGTTGACGAGTAGATGATTTCACATCGACTTTTATTTGAGCCTTTTTTTTTCTTCTTCTTCTTCTTCTTCTTCTTCTTCTTTTACAAGCGATGAACCGGTCAAACCCTCTTAACACTTTCTTTCTCTCACTCATCTTGAAACCAGCTCCACTTGTGACTCTTCTTTAGGAAAAAGTAGCGACGTTATCAAATCAGATTTTTGCGTAACAGATGCATTTCTGCAAACTAAAACACTAGCTGATGCTTTTTGTCCTTCACTTATCTTCTACTGCGGTATCAGCGACACATCGCCGTTGTGTGTCGCGCTTGTTTAAACCGGTCGCTGTCTGTGATACATTAACCTTTGTACCGTGTGCACCAGTGTATGAGTTGATCCACGCTACCGTTAGCCACGACGCTAGGCTGCCTTGTTTTGTTGTTTCCTTTTTCAAGTGCTGATCATTAAATGAAACATTTGCCCGCTGAAGCTCCCACTTTACCTTCTCTTGACCTGCGTAATGAATGTATTTCTTTGTGTAAAGACAAAAAATATTGATGGAAAAAAAAAAGGACAGTAAAAGATTTTGGCTACATGTCTTTGTTTTTGCTTCCTTCCTGGGGAAAAAAAAAAAGAAAAATCTTATTTTAGGATGGATTTCTAGTTGATTGTGTTTTGAGGAGAGTATTGTGCTGACAGCTCTTTATTTTCTGTCTCAATATTTAATCACAAACACTTTGGAAGGTGTTTGAAAGGTTTTCTCAAATATGTCAGATTTCATGGTAACAACACGTAATAGTAACAAGTTTATGCTGCTGATACCTGGTGTAAAATGTTTTGATGTTAAAACAGCTATTACCAGATGCTGACTGAGCTAATGTGGTCTTTTTATGAATTATTGTTACTTTTAGTGAATTTCCTGTTGTGCAGTAAAATTTGAAGAGCTAAGTAAAACGCCAAAACCAAATTGCAACCAAACCCTCTGAGGGCGCAATAACATTTCATCATAGTTATAATGCCAACCAAAAGCAAAGTGCCCTACTCCAGTTAGTAAAAGTTCTGTCCAACAACTGTGTTAAAACCAGGAGGAGAAATTCCCAAACATCTTTCTCTGACAACAAATCAACTTTTAGTCTGGCCCTGAAAAACAAAAACCGAACCACTGAAGACCAGAAGAAAGTCTGGTTTGCAGATTACTCTTTGTAATTCTTGGCTGCAGTCGTGAGTGTGCATGAGATAAATTCCCTGTACGGCACATAAAATGTACAACTGCTGAAGTGAACTGTCCTATCGATGGATACGTGGGTGACGGGAGATGATTGTTATAACATCAACGGTTGAACTGAAACATTTAGAACAGTGGGCTCCAAACAGCAACACAGTTGAAATCCAACGGCACAGAACGTGATGAAGAAGTGGCGGTCTGGCAGATTTACACCTTCCCACTGAAAGAAGAGACAAAGCAGGTATCGCTGTTACATTACATGTGTGGGAAAGAGGAAAAACAAGAAATCAGAAAGTGTTGAGATGTTCCGACAGAGTTCCGATTTACTGTACTGTAAAAATGCAAAGTCCAGGAGTGAAGTATCTCTACATTTGAGGATAACACAACAATACTGTTAAAAAAAAAACACGTTACAACTCAACAAGTGGTTTAATAAAAACCGTGTGAGAAATTTAAAGATGATACATGTTTTTCAGGTTGAAGAATTCAAACATGTCTGAGACGTGACGAGACTTTTGTTGTTGTTGTTGTTGTTGTTGTTTTTTGCAAGAGAAATACTCCAGTGACGTTCAAGTGCCCCAAACTCGTACTTAGGCACAGTGCTTGTGTAAATACGCTCTGTGTAAATATATCACAGTTTTCGCTGCTGGTGAAATATACAATAGCAGCCAGACAGTGAGCAAACTGTGTACAAGACAATAGGTGAACAAGCTTTTATTCAACCTGAACCAATATATAAAACGAACAGGGCAAAGTCATTAACATCCTGTTGAGTATATTGATGAGTTATTGTTAACTATCATTTTTTTGATTGCAACAATCTAATAATTATAATCTAATAATTAATTAATATCACAGATTTCTAAAATTCCTCGTATGAGATTTCTAGTTGATTCACGTGAACAGGGTTGAAAGTTTGCAGCTGTTCACACTTCCAGGTCAGATGAATATCTAATGTGATGTTACAGTACGTTTTCATAGATCACAAACGCAGGCCGGCGTGTATTGTTTTGGTTTGTAATTTAGATTTTTTTTTTTTTTTTTCGAGGAGAGACTCACACACACCACACTGTTCTTCATCTGAGCCACATGTAGCTTTAATTAAAGCCGCAGCTGTGAGTTGAAAGGCTATCACTCGTCTCTTAGTTAAATGGTGGGAGTGCAGGTCTCTGATAAGAAGCTTTTAAACAGGTCCTGAGGTGACTCTACCCTCCCCTCCCCCCCCTTCCTCTTCATCAGGATTATTTCTCCAATATGAAAATCCAGGTAGCATGAGACAGATTAGGCACTGCTTAACATGCTAGCATTGTATCGGTGAGACAGATCAATGGATTTATGTAGGTTAAGCTGTGAAGGTATATGCAAGAACACAGCACAAGTACATTTCAAAGAGAACAAACTATGTATCGAGTCGGGACACATGAGATCTACACTTCAGGGATTAAGAGGGATTTTTAAGAGTTATGGGATGCAGGATTCAAGCAGGTATTGTTGTCTGGACAGTTGCTTGGGCTCGATGATTGGACGAGGTGTGGAGGTGGTGGTGGTGGGGTTGGGCTTTTTAGCTACAAATGTCAGACAAATGTTTTAAACAGCGGCCAGTGTATCTGCTTTGCTCAGGCTTTTTGCCCTTCACGTATCCAACTAATGAACCTCGGGTAGAAGATGCAGAAGATAAACAAGTGTTCACATTATCCACAGTGATGTCATCGAAATGTTGAAATGTTACACAAAATAAAATGAATACCCTCCAAAAAAAAATAAATTGTGTGTTCAAAAAAAAAATTTTTTTTAAAAATAAATTAAATAAAACTTCAAACATTCACCAAAAAGTCACTCAGAAACTAGAAAAGAGAAACTCTAGCAGCTCACTAGAGTTTGGCAGGATTAGAGTCAGATATCAAAAATATGAAAAATAAAATGTGATTTATCAGGAATTATCTAATAAAAACAACAACAACGAATTTAACAAACTGTGGTTCCAGTTTTTCAAACATAAAAACCAAACCAAAAAAAAAACCAGTACACCATCTATATACACATGTACATGTTACTTTTCTTTCTTTTTTTTCTTTTTTTTTTTTTTTTTTTTTTTAGTGTTCAATTACATCAAATTATATTGTTGAGCTTTTACTTTTGGTCAGACAAAAGTAGTTATGAGGTTTTTCATAATTTCGATGTAAAAAAACAAATAAACAAGCATTTAATTTTGTCAAATAAACGGGACTGATCGTGAAATAAACACTTTAATAGTTAAATCTTTGGACTAATATGTGAAAAATATGTCTAAAACAAAACAAGGTAAATTAACTCACATTCTCATCATAACAAAACAACAAAAACCTGGACCAGAACCTGTTGCTGTTTTACGTCTTTCTGATTGTTTTAACTTAGTTACTGGATTCTGATCATGTGTGAATTAGAGGAGAGTGTTTATAACCCGGTCACATATCTGAAGTAAGACGGTCCCTCTTCTCTGAGGACAACCAGCAGTGAGGGTCAGGTGAATTATAGAAGCGTTATTGATGTTTCAAGCGTCCAATTAAGCTTTCTGCACAAAACCATCGCTCTAAAATGCTGCATCACCGAGGTGTTGTTATTTTCTATCTCTTTATTTGTCAACCAACAGTTTGAGTCCACGGAGAGAAGGACGTGGCGGTGAAGACACTTCGCACAATCTGTATCATTTTCACGTGTTAAATAATAACGCACGTGAACCGCGACGTCACAGTCGAATCGAATCCGTCAAGTTTGTCCCATCAAAAACATAAAAGTATAAACGTAGCAGATAATCTTGTTCCGTCTAAATGTGACACATCATACTACACAACACGTGCGTGCGTCTCACCGGAGGATGGATCATGTCTGCGCTCTCCAGACGCCGGCGCATATTTTACGCACAGTACAAATCTGTTACACTTACACACCAGCGGCCAGATGAGGGAGACATACGGCTTCAGGACATGTTCAAGTAATTTTTTTTTTTTTTTTTTTTTCTTCTTAAAATAAGATTTCATTATGTCTTTCTTCAAGTGGAAATACTACAGAGTGAAGCGCACCGCTGACTTCATCCGGTCAAACGCGTCCGAAGGTTATTATTTTTCTTTTTGGTTGTTTATTTTAGAGCAGAAACAGTAGAGTTGAGGTGGAGATGTGGGTCCGACTGAGCGCTGGGCGTTTATGATAAAGCGTGAGAAGCAGCAGTCACTCATCCACTCCAACATCACTCCACTCAACTCCAGCCGCCACCTCGTGTCTCCGCGTCTCCTCTCACCGACACAGGTAAGAGAAAAACCCCACTCTTCAACACCGACAACTCAAGTTCTGGTCCAAACTATGTGACTTGCAAGTTGTTGACGAATCGGATTGTGATGAAGGTGCGTGTGGCACGGCTGCCACTGTTGTCCTTTTAGAAATGGAAAAGTAAGTGATGGCGAGGACTGAACGGTGAGTGAGGAATTCCGTCAGATACGCGACTGTAAAAGGGAATTAATCGAGTGTTTGAAAAGAATGAAATCGTCATGTGTTTATTTGCTCAGATGACATGTAATTAACAGACGGTGAGCGTGTTCTGTGATGTTTGCATGACGATATTCTTTTATCGTATAAACTAAATATTTAGTTTGTAAATGGTGTGGATGTCTGATTAAAATGTAGAATCATCATTTAAAAACCTCAGACTGTACATGTCATCACATTAGAGTCCGCAGCTCCGACACTTTGCCTGATGTTTATTACAATCACTGATCGCAGATCAGCCAACAACTGCACTTTAACCGTGTTTTTAAAGTTGCACCTTTTAGTTTCGGATGGGGCCCATGCTTTACACATTGTAACCTTCTTTAAACAGTCACCTGTGCAGAGTGGCGCAGCTACTTTGAAAGGCTCCCTCACCCCGTGCCTCCCCTCCTCTCTCCCCCCTTTTCCTCCTGTTATGCTCTCCTTTGAAGCGATGATGCCCCATCTGTCATACGTGAGCAAAGAGAGACCATGCTCTGCTCTTCTCAATTACTGAATTCTCCTCATGCCAGCTCCGGTGGGACAGGAGGAGGAGCAGGTGGGTGGCAGTCAGCACAATCAATCAACATGAAATATTCAGCTTTGAATATACACATCATTTACTGCTGCTGTCCTTGTTAGAAAACACCCCAAAAAGAGTTGGAGGCGTTTGTCTGAAGCGTTCTGTAACAGGGACCAAGTGAAGCTGCTGTTTTTGTTTTTTTGGGGTTTTTTTTTTGTCCAAATGGCCCCTGTATATGTTTAAGTGATAGCATCTTTTTTTTTTTTTTTTAAAAAGTGAAACGATAGAGGAGTAAATAGAGGAGTATATTATCATCATTACTGAGAGAAAAGCAGAGGGAGGGAGGGCGACGGGATGAAACTGTATTAAATGTAGCAGCCGTTTCCTCATCATGCTGCAGTAAATTCATACAGCTTACATGACAAAGCTCTTGGCAACTTTGTCCCTCGATAGAAGAACTTGTTTGAACATGAGGCACATGATTTGAATATCTGTAATCCACGCTGAAATCAACAGGCCAGATGAACTTTTTGGCACCCGCTTCCTAACACATTGAGAAGGATTTTCTTTCCTCAAAAATTCCTAAGCTATTTAGATTTAGGATTAAAATCACTTGCGGGGGGAAAAAAGAAAAGAAAAAAAAAAAAAAAGCAAGGCAAAAGTTATTTGATTCATCTTTACCACACACACACACACACACACACACACACACACACACACACACACACCCCGGAAATCCTGGAATTTTTTCGATCTTATCAGATTCAAATCTGAACCTTTCTGTTCAAAACTCTTCAGGAAAGTTTGAATCTCCTAAGTGTCTTTGTGATATTAATATCTCTGTGATGTTGCCTAATGAAATTTGCCAGAATACCATGGCCCTAAGTATTTGAGCTATGAGGCAATACAGTGAAAAGCATAGCCCCCTCATATGAGAACACAACAGTGAATAATTAATAACCTTGCTCCCAATTCCAGGAAAACAATAGCATATTGTAGGAACACTGCACTAATTTAACTGGGGGAGAAAAAACAGTCGACAACTTTGACAAAATGTGGAATGCATCACCATTGTTATAAAGCTTGTCCACATGAATTTTGGACTACTTCTTCTAGCCACTGCAGCGTGAGTATGTGTATGTGCCTGTACTGTATGGTTGTTTTGCATGCTGTCTAATATTGTAGTGAAATGTTGTTTGCCTTTGAGATTAATCAGAAGCCATTAAATAGCCCTCTCTCACCTGCTGGCTGTATGTGAGGTGGAAGTGCACATGCAGGAAGCTATTTTCCACAGGCCTCCGCTCTTGGCTGTCAGCTCCCATTAAGGGGGAAGGTGTCATATCTGTAACACAGCTGAGTGCAGATGGCAGAGTGGAGGGGATGGCTCACCGATTTAAACAATGATTAATGAACAGAGATGGAAAACAAATTACATTGGACTATTGGAGGCAGGGAATTGTTTTTATGAAAATGTTAATTGTGTCTGCCAGGCTGATACCAGGAGTGGGGGAAGGGCGGAGTGAGGGCAAAGCAGCGAGGCAACCAAAGGGCTACTGATAGGACATCTACTACTCCCCTGGCTCAGATTATCGACATGTCTCAGCGTGCAGTGTTTAATACCGTACCTTGGCTTTAAGACCTCGAATGTGCCATAACTTTCAAGGTTTGGCTTTTTATGATGAACCCCATGAAGAATTGTCGCCCACCACTGCACCAATTAGCGTTATCTCTAATAATAAGTGGTTGTAAGTGACGAGAAAGGCGCCCTGTTCTAGTTGTAATTATTGCAGGCGGGTGCAGCTGCACTACTTAGGGAGATGATGATAATTATTTTTCTTTTTTTTTCATTGCGGGTTGATTATTTAAGAGCATCATACACTCATCAGAGTAATCAGGAGAGAGTGATTAGTGAAAATCCACGAGGCTAACAGCTGCCACATTAAACACTTGCCTCTGTTGCCAACACATAGAAGCAGAGCCCTTCCACAGGACAGAGACGCGCAAAAGCACTTCACCTTCAACTCCACGACCACATGTGTTTGTTGGAAAGTCAAGGCTGAGGGCACACAGAGAATTAGAGTAAACAGAGCGCCCCATGAAAAGGCATGTTGTTGTGCACCAAGGTCAATCTTCAAAGCTTCAATTCACAAATACAGGAGCTCACCGAGGGGGAGTCAAAGTTTGATATGGCATTTTTGGAAGTGTGGGAAATAGCAGTAGTTAGTGTGCGGTGACCTTGGCCTCCTCTTGAATTGTCTCCAATTGTATTAAAATAAGTCAACTCCAAATTCTTCGCTGAACCAGGACTGTTTGATAAGACCAACACCGAATCTAATACAGACTCCAAAAACAGTCTCATTTAGCGATGTGAGTGCCACAGCCATGTCTGGTGTTCATGCAGTGTTGCTTGCCACTGTGTAAGGCCTGCTAAACTAAGGGCTAATTCTCTTAGCCCAGATGTTGCCTGAGCACAGTCCTGGGATCCCACTGGGTTGATGAGCTCAATCAGTGAAATGATGAAAAGATGATTTTGTCCCTGTAATTACAGTGTGTAAACTACTTAGCTAGGATTGCAAAGGAAGTCATTTTCTAATTACGCTGGTACCCCGTTGTCTAATGGTGGATGTTTTGTTGTTTTAGATAGTGCAGGAGAAAGAGAGAGATTGAGAGGAGGAATGTGCGTGTGTGTGGATGTCTGTTTGTGTGTGTGTGAGTGAGAGAGAGAGAGAGAGAGAGAGAGAGAGAGAGAGAGAGATGAACTTCATGAGGGGCCTCTGCTCTGCTGCTGAAAAAAAGACCATCACAAGGGCAAGATGGCTGCCAAATGAGACTTCATTGAATTATCAGCCCAGTTAATGTGCCTTGGATTATGCTCTTTGTTTGTCAGTTTTTTCCTGTAGATGCCATAGCTTAATGAGATACTGTAAGTGGCATTACCAGACTCCTGCTGTGATTTTGTGATGACTCGTTTAATGACTTTTATCTTAGTGCCTCCAAGTGTTTTAGCAACTGGAGGAATACGCGTCTAGTTTTCACTCTTTTCTTGCCATCTCTTTGTGGGTTTTGTAAATATTTAGTATCCTCATAGACAAATGTGATGTAAAAGCAAAACACTCTTGTCTCTTTAAATCATATAGTGACAAGAGTGCATTTGTAATCTGTTCTCCTCGCTCTAGAGGAAGTCGCACTCGAGGAAGGAAAACACGTTCGTATGTTGTGGACTGAAGAAGCTCAGTTCTTTGAGATCTGCGTGAGTTCTCTTGGAGCTGGCTGCTGTCCTGCAGGGACCAACCATCTGATGCAGCCCACACCATGTGGATAGACTTCTCTTGTGCAAGGCATCCCCTACGCACCCCACACTGTTAACACACCCCATCATACGCCAAAGCTTTGTTTGTGTCCAGAAAGAACAGGTGGTCTGTGCAAACAAGATCAACTGTTCACACATTAGTGATTTAAAATATATTCTATATGCACGTGCCTGTGTGTATGAGTGTGTACAATGTGCGTGTGTGATAGAGAGCATGAGAGAGCGGGTGTCTTTACATGTGCATGATAAAGGAATTGAGGAGACAGTGTTTATATTTCCTTTGCTTTGTGTGTAAGAGGTTGTGAAATCATCAAAGGAAGCTCATGAATGCAAAAGTTTGCATGTGACACTCACTAATTAGGTTACAACACTGCATATATCCTCCCTTCCTCTCATGTATACTTTACCTTGTCATTTTCACATCTTTGCCTGCTGCAGAAATGTGATTTGTGCAATTTAAAAAAAAAAAAAAAAACTTCAAGTGAATTAGGAATATTGACATTGAGGAGGAAGGAGTTTCCACCGACAGCTCATACAGCTACAAACGCAGCTGGTCAGCATTTGGCAAACCTGCTGTTTTCACTCTGACTTGCAGTTATGTCGCCAGAGGAACTTATTTTCCTTCTGTTGCATTCAAGGCCACTAATATGCATTACTGAATGAGACAAACAAATTAATTGAAGGCCTCTTTTCACTGAACATGTGAAATAGCTGACTCCCAAATAACTGCACATCACCACTGCGCCACATGCACGCCAGATTTATTTTTACAGGGCACAAGCCAGATTTTTGATAGTTGTAAAAGGAGTGGCATAGATTTACTGCATCCACAACAAATGTGTATGTATTCCTTTATGAGTTCTTTAGCTATTACTCACAAGGAGGTAGTTTGTCAGTGCTGTGTGTGCTCTTTCTGTGCTCTGTACTCCCGCAGTAATGAATGGTGCTGGTTAAACTATTCTGTCTCCGTCAGGCTTTTGGGGGGCCCACAGAGAAGCTCCTATAGGGTTTCATTAATCTGGCTGTCAGATAGTATATGGGTGCTATCTTTTGTATGGGTCATGGTGGGAAGCCATGTTATCACTGCCCTCTTTCTTGTACGGGCTCTTCATCCCCTGACAGGGCAGTTCAGAGGACGGTAGGCTGGTGGGTTTGGTGGTTGGGTGTGTAGGTGGAGGGAGACACAGGGAGCATAATGTATGACACGGGGCTCTTACTGTCTGTGCATAAGTTCGCTCTGTAATAATGAAACAATTGTTATCTGTCAGGGAAGTCAGGGAATTCCATGAATTCTGAAAGTCATGATCGCTTATAATGTGTCATTTAGAAGTCAGCAGAGGCACTTTACAAAACTACAACTGCAAAACTCACAATCTATCTATCTATCTATCTATCTATCTATCTATCTATCTATCTATCTATCTATCTATCTATCTATCTATCTATCTATCTATCTATCTATCTATCTATCTATCTATCTATCTATCTATCTATCTATCTATCTATCTATCTATCTATCTATCTATCTATCTATCTATCTATCTATCGTTCGATCGATCTGTCTGTCTATCAAAATTGAAATTAAAAATCCTACTATCTAATAAACAATAAAAACAACTATTATCCGTCAGGTTCACTGTAGGACCTTTACTTGATGTTATCACACTACCTTATGGTTTTCCTACAAGATCTAATCTTAATTTTCATTTACAGTAACTATTGCTCGGAGGCTTATGTAACTGTTTGTGGTGCATTCTCAGTAGTTTTCAGTTCGACCATCCACATCAAATATTAATGCTTTTTAACTGCTGTTAAAAGACACATGAAATATGCATGTCTAATCTATACATTTTATTCATGTGTTTCATCCCAGTGTCACCCAACTATGGATTTATAATGTTGTCCGTCTAGTGATAAGATTATACAGATGAAATACTGAAATACACAGTGAATCCTTAACCCGACTGCAGTGACAATATGTTGGATATTATCAGATTTCAAATCATCCAGAATGCAGCGTTCACAGAGCAGGTTTTAATTTGAATGTGTCACATATTTCTTTTATTATTACTAAATCACACCTGCTCCTTATTTGACTACACGCGGCCACACCTAAGAGGTGCAACTGTGACACGATGCTTAATAACAATCAAGCTCTCTCTCAATCTGCACCCAACGAGTCTAATCCACTGTGACAGAGAAAACACCTGACGGGCCTGTGTGTCTCTGACTATCTGCACCAGTTACTACAACACACACATGACACACACACACACACAGGTGATGAAGCTTTAATGCCTCCTTGCTATGCTTAGTTAATCAGACGAATACCACTTACGCAAATGTGAAGTGGATCTAGTGTATGCTAATATCATTCGCTCACTTTCTCCCTGTCAGATGTGATTAGGTCAGTCCTGTATCCTTATATTGATCTGAGTTTGGAACAGACGCTGCTCACACCAGCCACACAAGCTCTTTATCTGTGCTGTTTTGTGTAAAACATTCTCATCTCTGACTGAGGTTGCTGTGGACTATAGACAGCAGCAGCAGCAGCAGGTGGCGAGACATTTTATTTTGAAGGCCTTTAGTCACATGCAAACCAGTGTCTTGATTTTAAATCTGATTAGTTTTTAATTTTTCTCCTATGGCTCATTAATGCTGTCAGTGACAGTCAGGTGCGTACATCGCTTAGTAAAAGAAATATTCACACTTTCACACTAGTCAAAGTCCAATTATAAGAGGCTGCAGAGGCAAAGCAATTTCAACTTGACTCTGATCAATCATTATTGATTGGGATGCAGGCTTCAAAATGGATACCCTGTACACCATTAAACATCCAAGGCCGAAGTACAGTCATGACATTAATAGAGACATATGCAATAATAGTTCAAATGACTGTAATCCTTGCAAGTCAGTGGGAAGTGGGCTGGACCATCTTCTGCTGCCCTGTATGTTCTGATTAGAGCAACACCAGGTTGAGAAACACAAAGTGTATCTCTGGTTTACTCATATAATTTACTGTCTACCTTCTGTCAGATATGATTTAGGTCAGTACCATGTAGTTAAATAGATTTCTGATCTACAGTTTAAATCGGGCACACTGTTTACTCCAGCCGCTGCTGCCAGTCTGCCAGCTCTTTATCTGTGTGGTTTTGTGTACATCATTTTCATGACTGACTGAGGTTGCAGTCCAGGATGATGTAAGCCTGTGTTAATTCAGTGTGGACAGTGCTGGCTTTGTTCTGTGCCCTTTGGTGCTGCACTAGAGCTGCGCGGGGCGCGCTTATGTGACCTCTACCATTGTAGCGCGATGTGAATTTGAAGCTTTGTTTTGCTGTTACAGCTGAATCAAAAAAAAAAAAAAAAAAAAAAAGGAAAAAGGGAGCAGGGCAGCAGAAAAGTGAAGCACAATTTTGCTTTCCGTTCGGATACTCTGCCTTTAACTTTACTTTGCATTTTTGCATCCTTAAGTTGTTTATTTTCCTTAGTACTCCTGTAACATAATTATCATGCTAAAGGTTTTATTCAAATGTGCAATAAACCTGCCAAAAAGCTTAACTCTTTTACTTTAATCTTTTTTGAGAGCGCCTCACAGATTTGTGAAATGCAAAGGAAGGGCAAGTAGAACCCTAACCCTGATCTTTGATGTTTGTGCTGCTTTAGTATTGTGTGTCAGTGCAAAATGAGATCGAGACAAAGATTTTCACCCTTTAGTAAAGATGAGATATTTATTGAGGAAGCCTGTGTGGTTTGACTTAATCAGCATTTTTCAAAGTCTCCAGCTATAATCAAAACCACAGGTATACTTAACACAGGATGAGCAAAGTCAAAACCTACTTTGCTCTATTTCCTGACCTATTTGTGGCATTATATAGCAGTTGCAAAAGTACACATTCACACAATTAATTCACAGTATATAGCTGTACCTTTACATTTAAAATGCTTGTCATTCAAATTTTCAAACTCCAAAGTGTGTATTTGGTGATATGTGTACTTTTTTTTTTGTTTATAATCAGTGAATGTTTCTTTTGTTTTCTCTTTAGGTCCCTGACACAACAAACAGACACTTGATCTGAACAACATGAATCCACATCCTGTTTCAACTGAATAA
Organism: Polydactylus sextarius; assembly: GCA_016801845.1. Classification (NCBI taxonomy): domain Eukaryota; kingdom Metazoa; phylum Chordata; class Actinopteri; family Polynemidae; genus Polydactylus; species Polydactylus sextarius. Next base: position 12,891,825 of record CM028921.1, on the reverse strand, counting down.
GAGCAAACAGGCAGCACACACTTCACTGTTAAACTTTGGACTGTCCCGCATAGATACTCCTGACCAACATACTGTAACATCAGCCAGTCCCTGAAAACACAGCTTCATTACCCCATCCAGCCATCCAATTAGATGCCAGATGGCGCTTCTGGCCAATCAAATCATGGATGCAAGGATTCTCAGCAGTATGAATGGGAGAGTAGAGCTCTCTCAGTTCCTCCGAGTCACTAATCAAAGCATTGTGTCCCAGGTAAATTCTGCCCAGGATGACAACCGCAAGAACAGGAAGTATCCGTGTCCGCTGTGTGGAAAGCGCTTCCGCTTTAACAGCATCCTGTCCCTTCACATGCGCACACACACCGGTGAGAAGCCCTTCAAGTGCCCATACTGCGACCACCGGGCTGCACAGAAGGGCAACCTGAAGATACACCTGCGAACTCACAAGCAAGGCATTCTGGGTAAAGGCCGTGGGAGGATTAGAGAAGAAAACAGGTTGCTCCATGAGCTGGAGGAAAGGGCGATACTCAGAGACAGGCAGATGAGAGCTGGTCATGTTAGCCAACAACAAACAGCCAGTTTACCCCAACTTCAAAATCCTCAGCTATCGCAGGCCATTCCAACACAAAACCAGTTGTTTATTAATTCTGGCACAGCAGAGAGTCAGGGTCATACATCCACATCCCCGAAGGTGACGGCCGTCCACGATGAGCCTGCCCAGTCTCAACCCAGTGGCTTCCGTTGTTCATTCTGTAAGGGAAAGTTCAGGAAACAGCAGGAGCTCGAACGTCACATCAGAATCCTACACAAACCCTACAAATGCACCTTGTGCGAGTTTGCTGCCTCACATGAGGAGGAGCTCATCGGCCATGTGGAGATGGCACATATAACAGCAGATTCAGGCTCAGGACAGAAATCTGCCGTGGGATCTGGTGACAAGGGGAAGGCCGTGGGTGAATTCCCTTGTGAGGTGTGTGGCCAGACGTTCAGCCAGGCCTGGTTTCTGAAAGGTCATATGAGGAAACACAAGGAGTCCTTCGAACACTGCTGTCAGATCTGTGGTCGTCGTTTCAAAGAACCCTGGTTTCTCAAGAACCACATGAAGGTCCACCTCAACAAGCTTGCTGCTAAGAGTACTCTCCCTGCTGAGCATGACACCTCCGTTAACCTAAGTAACCTTACACAGGACCATCAGAGCAACCTCTACTCTCAGTATATCTCCCACATTCACAACAGATTCCTCACGGCTGACAGAGCTGACCATCCAGATTATAATCACATACTTACCACAGCAGGTGTTGATATGAAGGTGAGGGAAATGTTAGGGAGGATGATTTCCTCCGGTCCAGGTCCTCTGACAGGTGCAGACACTTCCTCATTGTTGGGTTTAAATCATCTCCATCCTTCACTGAGCTGCACTAACATGGGATATCTACAGAAATTTATGTCTAACAGAGATGCGCTCAACAGCAACAGCAGCAGCAGCAGCAGCAGTAGCAGCAGTTATCCCGGCTGGCAGATCATGACACCGGGGCTGCCTGTTGAACAGCAAATGTTCAGCCATAAAGATCAGCAGCCATGCTCCTCCTACCTGCCCGACAGATGTCTCCCTGTAGACGATGGCAAAGTGAGTCTCAGCAACCCAGACACTAAGGCTGTCAGCAGCCCCAGCAGTCCCAGCAGCCTGAGCCACAGTGGACCCACGGACATGGTCACTGAGATGGGGAACTCACACTCCAGCAGTGTCCCGGACCATCGACCACAGTCTTCTTCTCCAGCTCCAGGTAACACAGAATTTTACACAGAAAATTCATTCACTCGACAAGTGCTACTGAGCCTGTCAAAACAATTAATATGATAATGTATCTCCTGTGGGGGAGCTGTCCAAAGTTTGAAAAAAAAAAATGAATACCCTAATAAAGTCATCAGTTAATAAGCCTTAATGACACCATGCTAGAAGCTAAAGGTTAGCACATCTCAGTCGCTGAATATTCAATTCTGACCATTCGTCTCTTTATTTACACTAGCTGACATCAGTTGCAATCAGTTAATGTCATATTCATCTTCATCCACAGACCAACAAGACAATAGCAGGTCCCTCAACTTAATGGATGTAACATACAATGTTACTGAAGCGTCTCTATAATGTTACATCTGTAATTTTCTTTGAATTCAAATACATTTAAGTAAATTCTTTGCATCCTTAACTAACACTAACACGTAACTAACACACACACACATTTCTATGTGTGTATAGATATATACATATAGATATATACAGATAATAGAAATAAATAACTGGCATTAAAGAGCAGCTAAAATGTCACAACAAAAATCAAGTTAATGTGTTTTAATAGTTACATTAAATCTTGTTTTTTCCTTCTAAACTCAGATGTCTCAGTGACAGCTGTGGCCTCATCTTTCTTCCCACTTCCTGAAGGTTAGCATGAAGTGCAGGGTCAGCAACACCACACACACATTATTGTCATCCACCAGGACTTTGTCTTCTTTTTAAAGATAATGGCATCATGTTGTATGTATAATTAGTACCCTCTATTTTAAATCCGTCACCTCCCCACCCCTTGCCTACGGGGGCACAAGATGTTAATGCATGCCATCTGGTGTTTTTAATGATTTGATATATACCACCCAGTGATTTTTATGATTTGATCTACCACCTGGTATTTTTATTGATAGTCTTTTGTTCTACCTGGTGATTTGGATGATTTGGCTCTCTGGGTAAATGCCTCTCTCGTCATGGCATCCTGCTAACATGTTATCATGAGCCTAGATTACTGCTATAAAAGCATTGTTGAGAGAAGAAAAATAAATCCAAACTTTTCTTCTATGTCTTCATACATTGTGTCTTTACATTTATTTTACATATATCAAGTTTCCCAGAGCACTGCTGTTATGTGCATCAAGTCTTATGTGCTCCTGTAGGATTTGATCCGGTATCCCCTTAAATGATTTCAATGATGGCCGTATAACAGAGATAAATGGATCAGGTCTAATCTCATTAGATGTTTTGTTTCCATATTGTACACACATACTGGTATCTGCATATTTACATGTAAATGCTCACAGTTTATGGCCAAATCCCTCTCTGGTTGCTCTTTAAGAAACACATTCAAGCTGTGTTGTTTTTACTTTCCCTCGTCTCCCCTATCTTCTAAAACCATATGGTGTCACTTCCAGAAACATTTATGATAGCTGGCTAGCTGAGGATTTGAGTGTGCACAGTTCTGGGATGGCACATTCTGTATCAGACTCTAATTTCAGTCAATATTAAGCATGGAAACTAATTCATTGTAAAGGTCAGGCGTCATTGCTTTAGTCAATGATGGATCCGGCAGGCTTTCTCCCCCCCTCTCCTCCTCTCCTCTCTGTTCTTAGTCCTGTGTAATGGTAGACTCACTCAGGGGGCTTAGCACCGCATTGTTTAGCTCTGACAATATATCCCAGAGACCTCTGCAGCTGCTCCCTGTGCTCACAATGACAGATTAATTAACACAATCACACGCTGCTGGCCCTGGCTCAACACACAGGTCTGCTGCGGGACAGATAGGTAAATCCTACACATATGGAGAACACGCACCACTTGATGAGGGTTTAATAACAGGGATAAGTTTTTTTGGAGGTGGGGGGTTGTAACTGATCATGTCTGTCTGTCTCGATGGCTGGATGTGCAGGAAAAGAGAGCAAGAGAGAGAGAGTGTTTTCTAATTCAGGAGAGCGGAGATACCGAGGAAGAATTACCACTGCCAGATGTTCAGCTTGAGGAACATTGATTAGTCCAGAATTACTGGCTGCATTATTCATAGTCAGCCTATGGTGGTCATGAAGTTATTGATGTCCTCAATATGGATAGCAAATATAGTACAGTCATGGCTGTCAGAGTGAGAGACGACTTCTTTGCTTGATACATGGAGATACAGTGCTGGATTTAGATTTTAACTACAAATACCCGGCATTTGAAATGAGAAAACTCACTGTGATTTCAATAGAGGGCATCTGTTTTGAATTACTTCTCTCAATATCTAATCAGGACAGATTTGAAAATGCACTTTGACTTTAATTAGAATCTGAGATTAAGAATAACGACTCTTCTTAAAATGATAAACTAATGAAGGGTGCATGCTTCAGGCCTCTGACCTACATTGGACCAGTCGCAGCTCAGCTCCGAATAAAAAACATGCCCAAACATAAAATGCTCTGACAGTTATTAATTAGTCCCATTCAATACTCTTAACCTCAAGGTCAATGCGTAGACACCATGTAATGATGTTGTCCCCACATATGTTATTTCCTGCTCATACGCTACTTTTACTGTAAACATTAAAGTCAAAAGAGGCTGAAATGATAAGCATCAGTGAAACTGTAAATGTAACACGAGCAGTGGTTTAGGCAGAAACACAAATCAAGCAGGCTGATGTACAGAATATCACTTTCATTTGGCTGTTCCAGTTCCAGCTGTGCTCTTTGTGATTGCTGACAGTAAAAGCATCTTTTAAACCAAAACAGGTCCTTATCTAAGTGTCGAGCTTCACAAATTCAGCTCTTATTCAGAGATCAGAGTCAGTCTGACTGGTTTGTCCAAACTGATTACCTGTTAGCTTTTCCATCTCCCTCTCACTTCTGTCTTTTAATCCTCTTTTTAATTATTATTGCAGATATGAGGCTCAAATTAAGCTCAAAATGCTTGTTTTCCTAGCATGCAGATAAAAAGATTTACCCAGGGAGTTCTGAACACCTGCCTTGAAATATTGTTCCACCGTCTCCTGAATGCCATTTGGCTTAATTGACTTGGAAACGTCCCAAATGCGTCATTGACTATGTGGTCTAATTAATATTAATAATATATGCTATTATAAACATCAAAGAACATCTGGTGCCCCTGTTTTTCTCACCAGTCTTGTGTGTGACTCTCACTCTCACTCTGTTTCATCTTAAACCAAAGCAGCCACCATGTATCTCTGTTTTGCATTGCAGGTACTTCATTACACATATAGAAAGCTGCACTATATGGAGAGTTTGATATCTACAATATAAATTCCAAATGCCTATGTAAGCATATAGTATGTGAGCCCGTGATTGCATTGACGGTGATGTATGGTTGTAAATCTTAAAGCCTATTTCCATATGAAATGAATCACTCGTCCAAGCCCAGCTGCACGCTTTTTCCATAGACATGGCTCACTTGAGGCATTTATTTATTTATTTACCTTTTTTTCCCCCCTCGCACATCCAGTAAGGGCGGACAACTCATACACATCACTTCATTAGATGCTCTGTGTTAGGTGAGAGAGGCTGGGGTTTGTAATGATGCAGTAATTGGAGTTTTGCTTGATAAATCTAAGCCCTAAAATTACTCCCCTCACATAATGTGAGCCTCAGCAGTGTAAGTAAATCTTAAACTGATTAAGTTAGCATGAACCAGGCAATCACAAAGATGGCACCCGTCCAAAGAAAGAGGGGAAAAAGGAGTCTTCAGTCTTTGTGCTGTTTTTACCGCTCTCATGTAGGCTGGTTAATGAGTTCAGGAAGGTCCATGCTGAAAGATGAGGTCAGATCTATGTGTTTTCTGCATTTGGAGCTGGCTGCTAATGTCATTGTAATTTAAGCCACAGAATAATTGAGATATATATCGTGTCTGAAAGAGTTCCATTAAGCTGTTTGAATTTTTTTGTCTGTTACTGGAGACAAGGGTGTGGCACTGTGGAAGTCTCTTTCCCGCTCTTACACAACTGCACACATCGGCAGACACATGTGCACACATTAAATCAAACGCGGTACACACACACACACACACACAGTACACACACACATACACACACAGTACAAACATGGGCGACTGTCTTTAATTCAAGGACATGAAGTTTCAATTTCAGCAGTGATTTTTCAATTTCATTAGGTTCAGCTCTATTTAATTCACACATTAGTGTTATTTTATGACTTGAAATAATAAAAAACAGCCTCCTTTTGCTGCCATTCAGCTCACAGTGCTGTTTTTTTTCTATTAAAGTTGGAAACAAAGTATGGTAACAACTACAGATCATTAGATTTAGATTTTCCTTTGTGAATTACCTCAGGGTCAGATCTTGAGGTGTATGAAATTGATATTTCTCTGGCAGGGATGAATTACTGTTGTAACTCAGATATTAGTCCATTAAAGAAGAACAATAAGGCATCAATATGCATAGAATTAAATTAATGGTGGTGGGTTTATCTCCCTATCCCAGACGCATCCTAAAAGACACAGTATAATGTATGACCTGACCTTCAAATGCCAGGAGAGTGTTGGGCAATAAACTGCCAATATTTGTGGCTTAATGGCGTTGGATGACTTTTACTGTAATTGGAATGGCAGCGAAACAGCTGGGCTGTTTAAAGACAGTGCAAGGCTGAGGTCTCAGACAATCACTAACTCAAAATGGTCACACGCTGTGTGTTTAACCCTGAAGGGTGTTTCTCTGATAACTATATAAGTATTAACCTGTGGGTAAACAGGGGCTAAAAAGACATTAGAATTATCTTTAATTAAAAGTTATGATGCGCCGGTTTCAGATCTTGTCTCCAGATGGATATTATTCACTGGCTAAAAGGAGAAAAATTGCCCTTTGTCATTCTCCACAATAATACACTTTGTACTTTTTGAATTATGTTCCCATCACGCCATTTTTCAAGTATGAAGCAAAAATAAACTCAACTACAGTACATGGTGCAGTTAATCAGAAGTGCTCACATGTTGGAATTTGTTATTTTTGACTGGGAAACCCACTTACTGGTTTTGATGGAATGAGGTTTTTGTCTACGACATCTGCCTTGTTCTGGTTGCTTTACAATTTCACTGTTTATTATTTCTGGAAGAATCTTGTTTGGTGTTAACATCTTTGGGTGTATTTATTGCACATGGTGGTGGCGTCCATACTGTAAAATGATGGATCACTGGAGCTGAAAGCTGATTACAAGCTTGATTTACTGCAGGGCAGTGCTTAAATCATTCAACTCAGCCTGGTGTGGGATTGCAACATTTTTCATGTTTAGACAACGGTTGTTGGTACATACTTTTCTCTGAGCAAAATCCTCAGTATGCTTCATATACTCATAGTTTCTTAATTTGATTTGGGTTGTATTATGTCTTTGCTGTTATTTTCTGTTAGGTGAGAAAGTCTACAGGTGTCCACTGTCGAGTGACTACAACGCTGCACAGACAGCCTCCCTCGGCTTTCATCTGGAACGTTACCACTTCCCCCACTGGCAGAACAGCAGGGATATTTCTTCGCCACTGCAGCCTTCCAGCAGCAGCAGCAGCTCCAGCCCCAACTCCAAGCTCAGACCCAGATCTAGGGAAGACTGGAGCCCGGCTGCCGGTCCATACCTCGGTCCGGAGAACCACAGTGAAAGCCCCCTGCTTGTGAACAAGCAGTCAGACCTCGCTGATAAAGATGCAGGTGTAGAAGGCTCTTTATCTGCTCAAACCAGGAAATCCCAGTATGAACCCTTAGATTTGTCCATCAGGCCTGAGTCTGTCACATCTCATCCAGCCATGTCTCCTGCTGTACTGGCACAGATGTCTGGCGTGTTCGGTAACGGACTCTCTTCCTCCCTCACCCGCCAGCTACAAAGTTACTCTAATGCCACAGCTGAACTCAGCGTGACACCTGCGTACCAGTGTGACCTTTTAGTGCAGGAAACAAAAGAACAGATGAAAACACAGAAAGGAGCCTCCACCACTTGTCATGACGGTGAAGGTGAATTTGAGAAATCCGAGCAAGAGCTTGGGAAGGAGGATGGAAAAGACGATGCTGCCAAGTGGCAGATGCTGAAAAACAGCAATGTCCTGGAGCCAGAGGAGCTGGGACAGGCCGCTGCCGATTTCCAGGGTCTTGGAGAAAAAAAACAAGATAAGCCGGGGCAGTGGGCTGTGGCCGAATCTCCCATCTCCTCTCTTGAAAGCCTGACTCCAGGACAGGCTGATCCACTCCAGCACCAGGGCGGCCTGCTCTCCTTCCTCAGATCCCAGGGGAACCTGAGCGGTGCACCTGCCACTGCACACAAAGCCAGTGTGAACGGTGGGGGGCAAATGGAGAAAGATGTTGCATCAGGTGAGCATCAGCTTATACATCATATACTGTGTGTTAAATGTAGCTGTCACTGTTATCAAGATGAAACCTCTACAGCCTTCAGAAATGAAAGTATCTATTGCCACCTAGTGGAAAGACACTTGTCTTTGCTTTATTCCATCTTGTTTTCTCCTTCTGGCTGTAAAAACACATCTGCAGATGTAGATATAAACAATATTACATTAGTTCACTTAATTCAACACATGATTGGCTGATTAGTGTACTGGCTGTAGTTTTTATACTAGTGTTTATTAATCTACCAGTGTCAGCTGTAAAAAGTTTTTTGCAGTATCTCAGCCCTTATCAAATGACAGTAGAAATATTAAGACTGAGTGTGTGTGTGTGTGAATATATTTGCCTTATTCTTACTGCACTTCACTTTTTTCTTGGCAGATCTTATCTCTGATCACAAATAAAAGCTAAAGAAGACACAGGTGTGTGGCACTGATTACCCTGCTCTTTAAAGGACGATGATATCCCTGTGTGATAGGTTACAAATCGCCAAAGTCGGTGGAGCCCACTGATGGAGAGGCTTAAGCTCTTGTGATAGTGTGATATGCTTGCAGAGTGCAGATTTAATAATGCTGTCTCTCAGGAGGGGGAATCCAACAGCTGGGGTCTTTGATATGCATGTATTATGAGTGCAACATGATACACCTTCCCTCTGATCCCCCTCTTATTCAGAAACTCAATATGTTCATGTGAAAGACAGGAAAGTGCCTGTCAACTCCATTAGGGATTAACATCTGTTCCCTTTCTTTATGATTCTAACAGCAAGATGTAGTTTTGTATGTGATTGTACAGATGGTTATTATAATACGCCAAAGAGCAGCCCTCCCCTTCAACTTCTGTCATTGCCATGACACCGTTCATGTCTCTTTTTTGGTTTTATTGCATATAATACTGTTTGGATTGAAAAATTAGATATGATTTAGAGAAGAAGGCAATTTTGAGTCCCATTTGTAGTGAACCTCAGGTTTTCTAAATTTATTTAAAACCATCAGTGTTGTTGTTTCTGTCAAGCATATTTCCTGTAACTGTAGCTGGTGCTCTGAGTTATTTCAAGCATCTCTTGCCTGTAGTTGACTGCATATTGATCCACCATATTTCTGCTGTCCCCGAGGAAGTAGATGTCAAAGACACAATAAACACCTGTCAGTCAAACAGGACATTGAGACAGGTAACTGACATTGAGAGTCCATCGAGCGTCCTCTAAAAGTGAGCGAAGCAGGTGGCCGGGCAGCCTGTCCTGTCTGCAGTGTTGACCAGGTGGCTTTGTCATGGGGATGTCTCCTGTTGCCCCCATCCTCTCCATACTGTATGGCACGTTGAGTGGCATGGTGACATATTGCCGGGCAGTTTGGACATGAAGTGATGTGTTTGTGATGACAGTTCAGGTCGGCTCCAATGTGCCAACGGTGGTAATTGGCCAGATGGTGACCTCTGGTTGAACCTGTCTGCATGCTCATTAGTCTCACTGAGCCCTCCCTTGTGTTTTAAACAGAAACTCTCATCTCTGCACTGCTCAGACTCCACCACTAGATGGCAACATTCACCACTGTAACATTAATGATGCTGCAGGCTTCAAAATAGTTCCTCATCAGGTATTATGGCACATATTCACATTTCACAGACACAATCAGGACAACTATTTTTGAAACCACAATCATGTGGCACTGAGGATGCTTTGAGGTTCTGAGTATTATCTATTATAAAACCGGACCTCCAAACCATTTAACTAAATAAACAGTCTCCTCTGTGGTACCAGATCAGACCTCTCAGATGCATGAGAACAAGTGAATATGAGAAGATCGATAAAGAAAGGATTAAGAATGAAAGAACATGGAGGACGGGGAGAAAGAAAAGGCCCTGATTTGAAAGGTTGAAAGGGGTGAGTCATTATCTCATTGTCTGACCTCTGTATACCCCGCGCAGAGGGGGTGACAGAGAATGAGAGAAAAGGAGAGAGAAAAGGAGCGAGAAAGATCAGCGTAGATGGAGATAGATGGAGCGACAGCGAGGTGAAAGAGGAGCGGTAGTGCGGCTGTCTCCATGAGCAGATGTCATTTGAGGGCAGCGAGAGGGCAACGTGGCCCGCCTTTGTGCCGCGCTTCTCCCCATAGAGATAATGAAGGGTGGAGCTCTGGGAAGGATGTACAGTCATCACTCACTGTCTGTGTGCCATCAGAGCTTGGGCCTGTGTCATCTGTCACCATTCAGCTCCCCTGGTCCCCGACAGCCCCGCCACTGTCATCATGGTCATTATGTCAGCCTGAAACACACACACAAATACACACACACTCACACAAATACATGCACGCAGGTGAAAACATACACCTGTACAGAGTCATGAAAATATACACTTGAGTACATATTTGCAAATATGTACGGATGTACTTTAAAATTCTGACGTCAGTTCAGGTGGATGACAATTGAGTTTTAATACTGATGCAATATTTTACTTCTGTTACTTCAATAATTAGAAATATAAGCAGATTTTACTTAAAATACTCTTGTGTTAAACAAAGAATGCAACCAGAATCCTAAACACAAACTTTGCTTAAATGAAATAAAAAGTCCAAGTAGAATTGGGCAAATTGTCATTCATTATTTTTTTTTTTTTTTATATTTTTTCATTTTCTGACTAAAGAATATATCATATAATTAAAAAGTCTTTTAATGCCAAGACTGCAGAGCTTGTACAAACATGCTCTGCAAAGAACTTTGACATTTTGGAAATATACTTCTTTGTTTTCTTTCTGAGAAATATATTATGACAAGATCGATCCGACTCTTACGTCTGCTCATAAAGTATGAAGTATGACGCTAAAGCCAGCAGAGAGTGGGGGCAGGAGCAAACGGCTAACAATGACGACAAAAACCCCACAGAGCACCGCCTCTGAAGTTCACAATAAAAAAACTTTACAGCTCTTTTGTTTAATTTGTAGAAAAATAAAATGTGAGAGCAGCAAGTTGCAGTTTTACAGTTACAGGTATTTCTTGGCGGAAGTAGACAAGCTGTCAAATAATCATCTTTCAAACTAAACACTAGTTAAACTAATTTTAAAGGCAAAAGTGAAGGTGAACAGTGTAGTTACAACCCAAACTGCTGTAAAGTTTATAGAGTAAACATCATAGGCCCTAGTTTGTCTTTAACCCAGAATACCTCCTATAGATTATTATATTATTAAATGTATTTCAGGTTTTTTTTATTTACGTTTTAACTAAATAATGTGGTTTGGGTCACATTACTATATTACTTACTTATAGCCTGTTTGATTTGTTGACAGTAGTTCTTCATGTTCCCAGATCTCAGCAGTTACTGTAATGAGTACCATAATTACACATCGCAACTAATGAAATGACAGTATAAGATAATGAAAATGTTGTTTTTCTGTTAGTTCACATCACTGTCATCACCACACAGTCACATCCCTCTGATCCATGTTCAGTCTATATGCGCATTAATAACAGTACATACATATAGATTTCTATGTGTGTGTGTGAAGCGTGTGACTGGTCTGGAGCTGTGGTGAGATCAGCCCACGAGTGGAGGATCATGCGGTGAAGAGATGGATGGCTCTGAGCCCACTGCTGTCTCCTCTAATTGTAAAATATTAGTTACATTAGACTCTCGCCTGTGATTAATGGAACTTATTTGGAGGTTACCCTCTCTTGGACCTCCCCTCTCCTGTGGTGGGAGTGAAGAAATACAGTGGACCCAGGAAGACAGAGACAAGGGAGAGAGAGGACGGTGAAATAGACGGGGGGGTTGGGGATGTCACGCAGGGCAGCGGGCGACTGATGTCGACATGAGACCTTTTGGCTTTTTATTAACTGACTTTATGAAAGTGTAATAGGCGACATGATTGTTCACATCATTTCAGTGCATTTAACAGATTTTAACTAGACTGAAGGAAATCTGTGGATGTGTGAAATTTTGTGTTTTGAGTAGGTTGACAATTACAGTATTTAACATGGACGGGAGAAACTTTAAAGTTTCTACTGAGTTTTTTTGTGCACAGATATCTGTTTCCTGATTGGATTGAGGCTGGGGGACATTGAGGTGGAGACAGGTGGAGTTTAACGCACCATCAACTGCTCTGTACCTGAGTTTTGACAAAGCTTTTTTTTTTTTTTTTTCTATTCGTCCCAAACAGTTTCCTGTCTCCAACTCTCTATGTCTCTCTCTCTTTCTCTCTCTCTCTCTCACACACACACACACACACACATATCCCCTTTTTGCCATCCTGATGATATTCAGATGTGTCAGGCCTTATCCTGTGTGTGTGTGTGTGTGTGTGTGTGTGTGTGTGTGTGTGTGTCCTTTATGGCCATTGGGTTATTATACACCAACAGATGGAGCATTACCTTTTATTGCTCACACCTTCTGTGAGCCCCCCACCCATCCCCACCCCTCCCCTCTCCACCCCCCAACACCTTTTTTTTTTTATTTTTTATGTAGACGTGAAAGTGAGTGTTGAGCTGCGTGCAGCTGTCTCAGCGCTGATGAGGAGCATGATAGAGAGGAAGAGGCGAGGGTGGGGTGAAAAGGCTGAGACAGCCCTCAGTTTTTGGGAAGTGATGTCAAATGACATCAGCACATAATGGTTTACTGTAACCATGAATCACAGAAGAACACATTGAAATGTTAGACAGAGGGGAAAAGAGAAAGTCATTATATGAGGTAACATCTCAAAAATAGCACAGCGGCAAACAAGGACACATGGCTGTCTAGGTAGAAAGGTAAATGAGTCATCCAGCAAAGTTTTTGTTTTGATCTTAGCAACACCTTCAGGGTATGGTGTCATACGGGTTTTTATTGAGGTCAGATAAACTTCTGGTAGCTATTAGAGACCTGCTTTGTTGTCTGTATCTTCAAGGTACACTGAGCGCTGTGCCATGTAGGTTTACATGATTCAGAGGAGTTATGTGAAGAGGGGGATAGACATGAAGTGTTGGCATGCCTCGCCTCCCAGCTGCAGATGTCTGTCATTCCTCAACTCAACACTTGTGTGTGTTTATACGGCTGTGTGTGTGTATGCTCTTGTGCGTTTGTCTGTGTTTGTGTTGCGAACAGGAAATGTGTTACAATGAATTACAAGTTGCTGCCCTGTTATAAAAAAAAACAAAACAAACAAAAAACAAAAAAAAAAAAAAAAAAAAAACAGTTGGCCCATGAAGTGTTGCAGTGTTTTGGTGAGGCTGAGGTGTTGAAAAGCCCTAATTGTTATTATGAAGGCAAATCAATGTCGTAGATTCGACTATTTTTATTTTATTCTTTATTTTTTTTAAAACATTTTCTTACAAAACCACAGTAAATGTAGCACTTTATAACCACTGGAAAACTTTTTGAAACCTCCTGAAACTTATAAACTCCAAGTGTGATTTTTCTTCTGCGGCATTTCAGAGACTCAGTGTAAAACTTTTCACTTTTCACCTGCCAACATCTGGTCCAGAATACTGGAAAAACAAGCTGCCAAGAATTAAATTTAATATCCAAAATAATGAATATACTTTTTTCACAGAAATCAAACTCATTCACCTCATTGTCACGAGACTGTTTCATGAAGAGAAGTCTGTTCTGTGTGAAACAGTTTGACTGTAGCTAAAGGTTTGTAGTGGTCAGCTGATAAAGATAAAAGGTTTAAACAGTTAAATACTATCATCTTAGATTTAGTAATCACCAGACCCTGACCAAGATAAATGACTGCACACTGTATCTGTGTACGTCTCTTATCTCTATCTGCCTTCTTTTCCTCTTCTTCCAGCTCGTAAGCCTTTCCAGTGCAGATACTGCCCTTACAGCGCCTCTCAGAAGGGCAACCTGAAGACCCACGTCCTCTGTGTCCACCGCAAACCCTTCGACAACAGCCTCTACCCCGACCGCCGCCTCCGGCGCTCACACATGCCCCAGAGGTCCTCCAGATTGCCTCCGAGAATCACGGGAGACAACCACGTACCCGGGAGAGACCAGATTGGCATGACTTCACTCTGTGGGACTTGATGTTGTCATGGCAACAGCAGATACAGACAGTTATGATTATTGTTATAGCTTCTCCTCGAAGGATTAGGATGAACGAGATTGTTTAAAAAAAAAAAGGAAAAAAAAAAAAAGAAAAGTTAACCAACCTTGATGTACATTCCAGTGTTGAGCCACAGTACGTATTTATCTGTAGCAAAAAGAAGCTGCCTATAATAATAAAGTCCATTGTGATGTGAAAGTGTAGCGGGGATATTTAGTGCCTTTCATTTACCAAGAGTGTCCGAACCATTTACTTGTGTTTACATCTTGCATCTATCAGTTCAACACTTGTCTGATAGGAAGGAAGTACCGTGTCTGCCCAAAGCACTTGTTCTCTCATCCAGTAAAAACCCTACGTTACATCTTTGTAAATATCTCTCCATTTCCCTTCCAGTCCACAAGTCTTGTCTATCTGTCAGGATATGGTGCCAGATGTTCAGGCTTTAATCGCGGCAGATGTAATGAAGTAGAATGTTGCACATCGGAGCTTCCATTTGTTCTGGATTCCACTCCAGGGAGAAAGCCTCTCTCACATATAATTATTGCCCATTAACTCCTATGCTTCATGCCCTTGTGCTGGAACAATGCTCAATTAAGGGGAACCAAGGAAATGGAAAAACTGCAAAGATTCATTGATAAAACATTCAAATGCCTTTTTTTTTTCTTATGTTCTTTTTTAAATTGAGTGTAACCACCCATGTGTGTATGTACCAGTTCTGCCCACTAGTGTAAAATAGGCCCAATCAACACAGCTATTGTACGGTGTGACTGCTATGTATGGTAATTTTAGCATGATCTGAGCTCACTCAGCCTCCTGTGCCAATAGCCTGCCTGTACACCCAGAGATCACCCTGGGCAGCTGTGTGCCTGTTCAGCCAGGGTCTTGTAGTCACAGCGATGTGACTTTGACTGACAGTTGGCCTGACAACTCCATTCATGCGCCACCTGCTAGCTGTCAATCAGGGCGGCCATCCTGGGGCAATTGACGGAGCTGTCAGCCTGTGTGAGATGTGTCTGTCAAAGCCCACCCACTCCGACACTCTGTCTCCCTGCCCAGGCCGCCTGACATTCGTTTGCTGTCCTCCTTCCACCCTTCCTTCCCTTTCACCTCGATCACTTCTTCCACTCTCAGTCTGTCTATCCAATCACACATTCTTTGGCTACACATTTGTCATCTTCAAACCCTCTGGTTTTTGTAATGGAGTGCTTCACAAACACTTCTCGCAGGTGACTCAGTCCTGATGTAGTTTTTTTTTTTATCTCCACTTCTTGTATTTGTGTGCACCCTATCAGCACTGAATGTCAATGTTACCAAACCTTTCTCCTCTCATTTTCCTTTAAGTTCCTCTTTCTGCCTTCCTCCTCCTCCTGTTCACTCAACCTTCATCTCTCTACCTGACAGGTGACAAGGTCTAGGCCTCCAGCTGACTGGCTAATCGGAGCCCTGTCATACCTGTCGATACTTTTTCAGAGTCATGCCAAGCCACATCAGGCCCGACCAGACCATCATGTAAGTTGACCAAGGGCACAGAGTTTTGTTTTGTGGCGTGAAGGCAGTGAAAAAGCTCCACAAACTCACAGCTTTGTCGAAATTCTGTCACTTGTACCGTTCAGCAGCCCTCTGGATGTGGATCATCCCTAAGGCCTCATCCTGTCAAACCTCCTAATTAAGCGCAGTTTCCCTTTAAGCAGGGTCCTTTAATTAATGCTGGGGAAGTTTGTTAATTACTCCTAATTGTGATGAATGTTTTAGTTAACGTCTCGCTACCACAGTCAATGTCATATTCAGGCTTTTTGCTGCTTGTTAGGCCTTGTCTTTGTGGTTTGTAACCCTGGTTTTTCACCATTCTCATAGTTTTGAGCATCAGCACTTAACTATTTTTTCTCAAGGGGCAGCTGCTATATCATCAGATTCTGCCCTGCATTCAAAGTCTGATTGGTTTGACAGACAAGGGAAATAAAATGATGCCAACTTCCTGTACTTTATCCACCTAAGCTTAGGCTCCCCTTGACCTTTTTGCTGTCAGTGACGTCCTGTTTACCAGCACTAAATCAATCCTCATTCAGTGACACGTATAAATAACGCCCCTCTGGAGAGAAGGCAGACATGTCATCCCCCAGACTGTCTCTGTCTCTGTGGGCTTCATCCAATGACCTCACATCACAAACGCCACATTTTCAATTGAACTTAAGTGACACGTTAATGTGAAAAACATGTATTTGTCACATGCAAACTGGTTATAATCTGGCTCCGTACCACTGTCTTTGTCTGCCATTATTACTATTTACAGTTGGTTGTGTGCAGACCATGTTTGAGGTCTCTCTCCGTGCCTAGTTGTGAGAGGCGGGCCATGTACAGCTAATCAGCCTGAATAAGTAAAGGAAACAGTTTGACAGGCCAGGTAATGAGAAGTAATGAATCACTAATCACAGTCTCTTACAACCCTTGGAGCACAGATGAAAAATTAAAGGTAATTAGCTTGCACACTTGTGAAAACAATATTTAAGACTGTTGGCATCACATGGCAGAGACTTAACAGATTTTCTCCTGCGACAACATACATTAACGCTGCACTGAAGCCTTAATATCAAGCTGTTATTGGAACGGCTTTCTCAATGTAATTTTAGTGACTGATCTGATCAGGGTATGAAATTCTCCTTTTTTTTTTCTTGCAGGCAAACTTGCCAAAATGCAAGCAAGAAAAATGTTTCACTTAGTTTTCCCCTCAGGATTTTCTCTATTGAGCAAAAGAAGAAACGTGCCAGGAACATGCTTCTGAGATTTAGGTAGGGTGACTTAGTGAAGTGTGAGATAATATTCAGTCTCCACCTCAAGACACACACACACACACATATATATTTATATTGTATGGTGTAAGGTGAGGTGATTCAGAGACATGTGGTCAGAGCTGTGAATGCTTTGCAGCTCTCTGTGGTTCTTGTGTCTGACAGCGGAGTGAGGGATGCTTTGACAGAGCCTGTGTTTGACAAGTCTGCGTGAGACTCAAAGTACAGGATCCAGACATGGACTGTCAGTCAAAGCCGACACATCTCCCAGCTGAGACGTGCCAGTTTAGTCACAGTTACAAGGGAACTAATATGCGTTAACTGGAGCAAGGCACACATATGGGCCTGGTAGAGTCCTGTGTCCCGAGGCTGGGATTGAACAGATGCCAAAGAACATAAGCCCAAGATATAAAAAGAATTACAAGGGGACAAATAAAACATGGGGATTATGTCAGTGTGAGAAATGGAGGCATTGTAATTCTGCATGTGTGTCGGCTCGCCTCTCCTGTTTCAGCATCCAGGGCCTGTGAGCTGTAGCCCTGCAGTCCTGCACCTGTGCTGTGAAGATCCAGGAACTTTAGAGACAGAAAGGAGAGGAGGTTGTTATACTGTATGTGTCAGGGAGGGAGAAAAGGGGAGGGGGTGAGAGTTGGAGGAAAAAAGTGGGACAAGACCGACTGATTCAGGGTGTTGGAGACAGTGATCAGGCCTCAGAACGCTGTATCTGCCAGATCAGTCACCAGCACCGTGTTTTCAGTTTCAGGTGTAAATGTAGGCGACTAATCCTCCCTCATATCACACAACACACACACACGCACACACCTGTTCATTCACATGTGTTAACAGCCAAAGTTCCTTTGAGTTTCAAGCCTCTCTATCTTGCTCTCACTCGTTGCTTTGTGCTGAAAAGACCCGTCTTGCATAACAAACAATTGCACCAAACTCTATTAAAATCACTTCATGGGGATGTGATAGTGCCTCAAGTTAAAGGCTGTAATTGAAACGCATTTGACAAACCACACAAGCGCAAAGCGACAAAAGACAAGCTGTGATTCTCATTTGACTTATTCAGTGGAAATAATAATCACCCTTTTTTTGTGACCTCCACAACTTGAATATTTTTTCCTCCAAAACAGGTTTGTTCATACTAACGATCTTGAGATAGAAGCCTATCAGGAAATGATTTCAGTTTTATAGCCAATGTGACATCTAAAAACTAAGTATCTTGGATTTATTTTTGAATCTGATGACACGTGAACAGACTCCTTGACTGCCACTTTGACGACTTACTGTTCTCCTACACTGAAGCTCAATGTAACCAGTCAAACCCTCACAAGTGGAAAGTCTGCCTGTGCAGATGCTCCTATCCATTGATTTAAAGTGACAGCCACATCCTTGACAAACACACCTGTCATTGTTCAAGTCACATCACATTTTCACTTTCATACGCAGAAGACAACAGAGGTGTGTGTGTGCGTGCATGTGTGTGTGTGTTTATGCACATATGAGCATGAGTGCACATAGGAAAGTTTCCTCATCAGACTTGGTTTTTTTTGTAGTTAGGTAGGTCCACTCTCGTCCAGCTGTTGTTCAGGAAATCAGCCAGATTCTTTTCATCGGCTTCTTCAACCAACGTTTATAAAACAAGACATCTGTGGTATTTATTTTTCAAACACACATCACAAATGGATTTAATGTGCCAGAAGCTGCTGACCATCATTTTGTGTGTGTGTGTGTGTGTGTGTGTGTGTGTGTGTCACTGGGCTGGTCAGACAATATTCTCTGTGTGTCTGCTATGGTGTGGCAAGTTTTGGGGGGAGGGGTCGGTTATGGGGACTGAGGGAGGGGGAGGGTGATGAGCTGCTGCAATAATAAGCAGATTTTAATGATTTACTATAAATCAGCAGCCGAGGACTCTGCTTGGGGAGACTGAGGGGGATGACAGCTCCTGACTCACACACCTCGCAAATGCCTTGCTGATGATGTGTGTGCACTTTGGATCATCAATCACAGAGCACAAGCGCGCACACACACACCCACGCACACACTCACACGCTTTAACAAAAACATGCTTTCAACACACGTGGGCAGGTGCACACACACAAACATATGTGGGGGCCACACACGTATTTTCTCGTCTCTAATGTCTCCTCTGCTGTGGCAGGGGACAAATCAATCACGGGTACAGAAGTTCAAGGGGGTAAGAGATTGTCTGGTGCGTTTTTCCCTATGCTATTGATCCCATTTTACTGGCATCATCGCCAAGCTGTCTCGCAAAACCGCAGGATGGCAATGGATTGAAAGTGGATGATTGAGAGAGGAGGTAGGGTGACATTCACTGTAATCTCAGTCCCTATCCATACCCCCACCCCTACCCGCCCCTCTGCTAACACACAGACAAATCCAATGACACCGAAAGTTAGTCTTGTACCAGCAGTTTTTTGGAGTCGACAGAATCAGGCCCATCAGCTTAAATCTGCAATATCTCACAGTGAAGGAAGCACACTCGGCAGAGATTTTTTTTTTTTTTTTTTTTGTTTCTCTGTCTCTTTGTGTTTCTTCTGAAGCCGTCACACTGTACACCTGACTGTCTGAAGATGTTGTGTCATATCCTGTTGTCTGAATTTGATGAAAAAGATATCGGAGAGAACACCCCCTCTAACAGCACATCTCCCACACACAAGTGTGTGGGAGAATCAAAAAGAATGACACGGAGCATTGCTGTGAAATTTCAAAAAAAAAATAAATAAATAAATAATAAAAAAAAGAGGTTCATGTGGAAGCTATTGATGCACGCTCAATTTCCTTGTAAGTACTCACAGCGTTTTCTTATCTCTTGTGTATAAACAAATGAGGGGGATTTTTTCCAGTAAATGATGGAGAGCCGTCTGGTTCATCTGCAGTGAAAGCAACGCTGTTGAAGGTGGCCGGATAGCAAGATAAACATATTGCAAAAAGATTTTCCAAAAGACACTCATTTCTTCCGCACCGTGGGAAGCTTTTATAACTCCTCTAGTGAAGTGCTGTCTCACATGTCATGATGATAATCTACGGTTTTTCAAAGAAATTATGACACTGACCAGATTTCAGATGTTCTGTCCCGACTCATGTCCTTCCAAAGAAATAAGGATCTGTTTTGTAATCAGGCTATAACTATCTGGCTTTCGTTACGCTTTATCAGCAAGTTAATTTTGTAATGATAATTAAAACCATTCACTCCGTAACACTGAATGATATCCAAGTGAAGATATACAGTGGTTAATATCACCCAGCACCAAGCTTTACAATGTAAATCCATAATGACGATAAAGCTCAAATCATTTACCTTCAGTGTTACAATACAAACTTCAAGCAGTGATGAAGCTCAAATCATTCACGGCACTGTTAGTATCAGTATATCACCGTTGAGCTGTTTATCACATTATATCTACATTATGATGATGCACAAGTTTAATTAAAGATAGATGAATGCTTCATTCATCTTTCCTGTTGCTGACATCTTGATTAAAAATGTTTAAAGGATTATGTATGGGGCTCCTATTTGTGTCCTTGTGTTTGTCTTTTCAACTTTCATCCACTTGCCTGATTTATTCCCCTTGTCTATAAATAAGTGGACAGGGTGCAGGTGATGGATTAGTCTGTTGACATTGTACCAACTGCAGGTAAACAATTACTATTCATGCTTCATCGTCGTAGAATCTATACCAGGATACTGCCACTTAACAAAGGGACAAAAGGTTAGATTGTGAGCCATTGTTTTGCGTTTGGTCGGATGTCAATTATTTCATAATTCACGGCAATTCAAAGAAGTTTTTGGAAAGTTGGAGTATCCTGGATTTCATTTGAAAAACATTCTCAGGAATCTGAATCAGATCAATCTCATAATCAAAGGCAGACGTGCTTTCACATCAGTCTATCTGTAATCAGTGTGGGGGGATATGAGTATCCCTTTACATTGCTGGGTTGAAACACATTCACCATTTCATTATATGTCACACATTGTTTATTCAGAATTCAGCTTCAGTTGCTCAAACGCCCCAGTGGGCCCGATCAAGTCTGTGGTCATTATGCAGATGTGAGCAGTGAGTCACTGGGAAAAGGAGAAGAGGGTTAAATCTCTCTCTCTCTCTGTGTTTGTGTATGTGTATGTGTGTGTGTGTGATTACATGTAGTAGGCCCACATCTGTCAGAGAGTGATTACAGTGTACAGAGTTTATGAAACAGCCTCTGTATTAACAATTATTCATGTCCCCGAGGCCACAGAGTGAAAGGCCTTTTTCAGACTAGTCTGTGGAAAAGAGGATTAGGCAGAATACTATGAAGATGTGTGGAAAAGAAAAACACGTTGTACAATACCAACATACAAATGCTCCTTAGATAATCTTTTCTCTAGAAGATGAATTGTTTGCTCGGATTCAGCCAAATCTTTGTATTGTTCACATTTGTTACAGAAAACTATATTGTTCATAGCTGAATTAAAACCAGTGACATCTATGACATAAGATACAGATCAGGATTTTCAGGCTAATAAAATGAAATACATCTTTGATTTACAGGACGATTGCAGTGTAAAAACAAAAACTTGAATTTCATCACCTTAACAGGAGTTTTTTTTTTTTTTTTTTTTCTAAATACATTTAACAAAAAACATTTAATGTCGCTGTAAATTTTATCAAGGTTTTTGTTTCATTAACTTAAAATTCATTAAATTAAGTTACTCTGGTCCCAATACCAAACATATACTAGTAGAACACAAAATTGTGTTTTGGACAACAAATCAGTTCTGTAAAGGAAACAAATAAAAAAAAAAAAAAAATGTTACTGTTGAGAATAAAGTTGAAATGCTGACATTATTTTTAACATCATTGTAGACTTTGTAGAGTTTTTGATTTTACTCTCCACATTTTAACTTGCAAAATGAAAAAAAAATCAAAAAAGTCATCCTTTTGTCCTCCAGGTTCTCTCGAACTTCATTCGGAGACTTTTGGTTTTGCAGTCAGTACATGTTTTTGATTGAAACTGGTAGTTGGTTAACGTTGCTTGTTAACATTGCAAGTGGTCGATTTTTTTAAAATAACGCAAACAGGAGGATTTTTAATTAGACTCTAGATTTTACAGGAAGACAATGAAAAGAAGCCGATACAGGAGAAATTTGATCTGTTGTCCTACTTCCTGTCAGTACTGTTGCTGCAGCATTTTGGATTAACTGAAGGTTTTTGTCTTTTTGTTCCTGGAACACCCCAGTAGTAAAAAATTACAGTGGTCCAGTCTATAGTTCACTAGATCACTAGATAAACATTAACAAAAGGTTTAATCTCATTGCAGTTTTTGCTGTGAAATGCAGAAATATTCTAACGTTTGACTTGTGAAACTTGATCACCTTTGCTAACACTGTACAGCTGTAGCTCTTATTATTTCTGTTGGTGAAGTGTTTCAGGGTCAGTGTTTGTATCTTTGCTGTCATATTGTGCTGTGTACTATCTGAATTAATGATGGATGTGAACGTGTCAATGATATCAGCGTCTCACATTTGTTAATTTAAAAGACATTAATAGACACGTTGTCAACTCTGTGATTGTCAGTTGGATGCGTTGTATTTTGGAGAGCTCTACTCTAGATAATGAACTGATGGATAACAGTCAAGTGTTTACTCCACTAGCGGGCATTGTCTTGATGGCTGGCTGCTTGTGAATGTACATTTGTGTATTTTGAATATTGATGATATCGTCTGACTCTAGATACATGGAACATGAGTTCAATGGGTTTTTAAAAGTGCTACGGTGACATGTTACACTGATGCAGAACCTCATATTTTAAATATGCCATGTAGTGTTTGCAGCTAAGAAATGTTAAAATGAACATCAGATGTCTCACACTCAGCTCTTCTTGTACACTTTTAATGAGATTGAACAGCCAAGTGTTTTTCTGTTGTTTCGTGTTCAAAATAAATATGATTGAATTCATCACAGCTTTTGCTTAGATGTCATATTTTATTTTAAGTTTTTATACATGTAAAAGTGGTTTGAACGAACGATAATTTGTTGCTAACGCTTAACTTAGAAAGTGAAGTTAACATTAAATCTAAATATACATTGTACTAGTATCTTGCAACACCACTACAGATACCACTGTAAACAATTATCTGATGATTTGACATGATGAGTTTGAAGAAACCAAAATTGGGTAATGGTCATATAAACTGAATTCTTAAAATACAGTTAAAAAAAAAAAATAGTGTTTGACTCATGTTGTTTTGACTCATTTATAAGTGAAAAACTTTCCACAATGAGTGGACATCATACCACCAAATGTCTTAGTTTTTTGCTGACGTACTTTGATAATGTTTCTCACTAAATGTCATCATTTAATGGACTTAAAGTGTAGTTTTCCAGACCCACATGGTCTCAGATTGACTCACATTCAAAATCAGAAACTAAAGTGAAGCAAAGCAGTGACGATATCAGATCAAATGAACGTGAAGCCTGGATGTAGTTGAGGCAGGTGTTTACACGTGGACACATTGACAGACTGTGACAGCAGCAGGCTGCTGTTTGGACTCAGCTGTGATGGAAGGACAAAGCTGTGGCCCGTGGTTCATTGTCGGAGACATTACTGGGCCATCTCTATCTGAGGCAGCGACGTCTTGTCACCTGACACTGGGCTGCTTTGACAAGCTGTAGCACCTTAGCTGAAGTACCGAGGACCTCGTGTACACACACCATCGGTTATTCTTACTCATGTTTTCTCAAGGACCTCATGTAAAGTGTGTGCGTGTGTGTGAGTGAGAGAGAGAAAGTGTGTGTGTATGTGTCCTAGAACATTCCACTTCCTTTAGGTTATTGAGTTCTAACAGAAAGTGGAGGCTTTCAGAAGTATCTCAATCATTAAACATTTAGATTCATTTTTATGGGCGATCACTCTTATCTTTACGATTATTGTGTTTTATTACAAGTTTTGTAGATAATTGTAAAAAAAAAAGGAACCTTGTCTTGTCAAAGAAAGAATCCAGAGAGAGGAGTAATGAAACCTTAAAGGTTCGTCTGTAGGGAATGACGTTTGGGAAATATATTTTCTTGTCAAGTGTTGGATAAAAAGATTGATACCACTCTTGTTTCTGTCCACTGAAGACAACAGATGATCTTAGTTTAGTCTGACTTAGTTTTGTAAAGCTTAAGTGTTAAATAATAAAAGTGTTATAATGTGTTGTGATTGTTGTGTTTTTAAATTATATCATTATATGAAATATTAAGAACTAGTCTTCCAGCTGTTAACCCTAACCTAATCTAAACTGTTATGACCACAGACACATATCAAATCTCTTATCTTGAATTCCGGTAAGAAAAATGATTTTGAAAACTAAGTTGATGTGTTGGACGGTGGTGTTGTCTCTGTGTGTCACTGAAGATGAACAACTTGTTTGCTTGTACATTGACAGTCAGGATAACATGAAAGGTCAGAAGCAGGATTTGGAAGACAGCTGTTCATGTTATAAATATTGACTGAAGTGTAGTGGACTATAGGGAAAACATGTGAATTGTTAAAGTGAGCTGTAAACCCCTTTAAGTGGTGTGTTTGCTTTAAACATTAACCTGTAACTGCCTGCAGGATGAGTAGAATTTGGTGCTTCCAGGTATTGTGCTTGTGCTTCCTTTACCCAGGAAAGATGAATCACAAGATTTACTGTATATCTATTGTTACATTTTATGACCTCATGAATTCTATCCATCTTTTACGTGCAGAAGTACAGCATGAACCCTGCGTGTGTGTGCGTGTGTGTGTGCGTGTGTGCACGTATATTGGCATGTGTCTATAAACACAATTGGTTGTCCAGTAAGCCTCAGGAGGGATCATTTTCATGTCCCCTCCACTTCCTCCTCCTCCAACCCTCAGGAATGGAAGACATTTCTTGTGAGAACAAACCTTTAATTGTCTGCCCTGTCGACATGTAAGGGAAGTGATGCGTTATATCATAACTCTCCCCCCACCGACGGCCCCTGAATGACCCCAGAATCAACGATTCGGCTAAATGGACCTATTGTTGCTCACAATTTAATCTTAACCTTTCAGTCATCTCATGAAATATCAGCGAGTTTGAAAAAACAGTCTGTTTAAATCATTTGTGTCTATTTAACAGGCATCGCAGATATCTGATGTGGATTGACGCTGGCTCCAGTTACAGTCTCATCATCAGGGCCACGGTTGATGAAGAACTATCATCTACCATCCTGCTCCAGCCTTCAGTTTTTCCTGCTCTGTCTCTTTTGTTCTTCCGTCTTTGCGGCAGCACCAGAGGGGAGAGCTGAGGAGGGACTGCAGCTGAGTGACAACACTGACTGAATTACCCTTCACCCTGTGAAAGTGCAAGTTTGGGTCACTTACTATCGACATGACTCCGCCAAGCTCTGGAGTAGCTGGAGGGAAGAAGACAGATATTGTTGTCCTTTTTTTTTTTTTTTTTCTTTTCTTCTTTTTCTTTTTTCGTGCTCCTATTATTGGGACTAAATGTTTTCGCAGTTAAACCAAACACACAAAACTACAACTCACAGCCAAAGAAAGTAAAGTGAGCATACAAATTTCCTCAACTGCATTAGCCTGTTCTCTGGTGGTGACGGAGGCACAATTCTTTCCAGTAACTGACAACTAAATCACCTGTGGAATTACAATGCTATTTCTCCCTTTGTGCATGTTGCCTTACACCAGCTAAGCCCATATTGAATAACTAATTAGGAAAAAAAAAGTAAAGTGCAAAATCCTGTATTGCTGAAAGGTTTGAGAGGGGGAAACAGCCATGCATTCTCAGACAAGTGACTGTTTGGTGGACCTTATTGATTCCGAGGCAGAGGAGGAGATCAATGAAAAGAAACAGACTGAGACAAAGAGTGGCATTTAAGGGTGGAAAAAGCTGACATTTTCTCCATCACTGTCACAGCTGTGGTCATAAAGCAGCAGCAAATATTAAAACATTTCTCATATGCGCAGGATTATTGGCAGGAGAAATTGTTTTCTCCGCGGTGTGATACTCAGGCTGAACTCGCAGTAGAATCCCCCGAGACCGCAAATTGGTGCCTGTGACATATTGGCTCCAGCATTTACACACACCTGCCACTCATTCCCAAACAGCCCAGGCACAGGGCTGCGGAGGGCAGATAGCAGCCAAGGAGCCTGTTGGTTGGACGGTGTTGAGGTGGATAGGTGTGGTGGAATTCATCACTGATAACACGCTTACGTTTGCAGCTTGCATCGAACTCCTCTATTAGTCAGCGATGCCCTCAGCACTCTGCTGGTTATGCATATGTATTGCGCATGTGTGTGTTTACGCGTGAATGACGTTTCTTATCTGTGTCTATGTACGCTTGTATTCAAACTGCACCATTTGTGCAGAACACAGGCGCACGGGGGTAAAACAGAATGTATGTGTACATTATATTATGTGTACGCACTAACCGGATTGTGTGTAATTATGAGCGTGTGTCGTGCCCTTCGAGTGCACTCCCCAAGTCCTGAACTCTGAGTGACACGGCGACTGCAGGGTCATATCTCTATTTGCAGGATAAATGATATTATGCTACACTAAGAGAATTACACAGAGGATGTCCCTTGGAGTCACCATGCTCAGCAATCAGTCAAAGTTACTTTGTGTGTCTCTTAAGCCCCTCTATCTGTATTCACTCACTGGTCTGGAACGGGTGTTAAATGGATCCTCTACCACATCCCGTCATTATAAGCTTATGATCTGAGCCTTATGACTGAGACTATGAGAGGAGACACAGAGCAACATAGGAGGATATTAAGAGGGAAAAAGATCATCGAAAGAATACAGCTTGTTTTTGCAGTGTTCATTCTGCACCCCCTTTTCTTGTTTACACAATTATACATACCCTCCTCATCCTAACTACCTCCCTCCTCCCCTGTTCTTTCCTTCTCACTCCTGCGCTCTCCCTTGGTGGTATTTGATAGCAGTAAAGCAGAAAACAGGAGAGCAAACAGCGGGTGGACCCACTCTAATACTCAGCTATGCCATCTGCTGCAGTCACATGACTAACACGCAAACCCATTGTAACGCCATGATGCCCCATCATACCTGACACATCGATCAATCACGGCCAAAAAGCAAGAGAAAATTATCGAGGATGAGAATAAATAGAAGTCAGAGCAACATCAAACACTGTAAGTCTTCTACAGGAAACCTGTCAGCCATCACTACATTTGTTACCTTGTTTTGACTTGTAATTATAGCATCTCATCAGGACTGTGTATTACTGTATTGTTATTTTACATTTTTGGTAAAAAAAAAAAAAAAATTCGATCGGTTGTTTCAGACAAAACTGTGAACAAAAAATAGACAACATGGAGAATTAATATTCCATTCTTCATTAATTAGTGAAGCAGTGTGACACGATGCAATACGACAAGTTGTATTCAATAATTATACAACCATTTAACCAAATAAGAAAACTAATGAAAGAAAATCCAACAAATTTAAGGTCGAAGCCAAAGGTCTTGATCAGGTGTCAGGAACACATTCATTTACAGCAACAGTGGCCACAGGAAATTATTTCCGTCAAAACTGTCCCTACCACAATTACGCTTTGTTAATTATGTATTTCATTAAGTAAGTGGATTAGAAGCAGTGCTGATGAAATCATAGCAGGGTTTGCCGAGGGCCTGGCTGCAGAGAACAGACAGGAAACGACTGATATCTCTCCCTCTCTTCTACCCTAAAATAACCCTATAAATACTTAACACCTTTACGACCTATCTAGGCTGTCTTCATTCGCATACAATCGTCTGGTCTCTGTATCTGCATACCATTTTTGTGTCGGATCATCACGGTGTAATTGTGCCATAGATACTGTTGACATCCGCATGCTGTTTGAAAGTCCTCTGCAAAGATGACGCCGAAGTCTCTCCATTTCATCTGAGCCACTTCATTACCATTCAGGTGCAAAAAGGAGATAAAGCGAAATGCAGATCGCGCTTTCCGTCTCCCCCTCTTTCACACCCTCACTCACGTGCACTCCTTCTTTCTATCTCTCTCACCCGTTCTCTGTGTTCTCTTATGTTTTATTTGATATCCCACAATAAAGCCTCTCTTTGAACTGCCATCAATTGTGTATGGATTTTTCCTCAGAGGAGAAACAGAGAGCTGTCTGAAAGGGCTCCAGTCCCGCAGGCTGCCTTCATATTGATGCAGAGGAGTATTGCCATCCTCATTGCTGGATCAATCACTCACGTCACTGTTGTTTTATGGCTGGGGCCACTTCACAGAAAGAAGCCTGACAACATCACCGCAGAGGTTTGCAAAACGATACAGCTCTGATAGTTGAGGAGGGTGGGAGAGGTGGTGGAGGGCTGCGGGAAGCTTTTGGAGACAAGAGGAGATGAATTTAGATTCTGTAACTGTCACACGCATGCACTAGCACATATCTCTCTTCTCTACAGCTGTGGGAGCCTCTGGTTTATTGCTGGGTGTGGTTACGTGAAGCAGAAAGCGCTGAGAAGACTACAGGATGCCATCAACGCTTGATTTTGGTCACTTTGCGGCAGTGACATCCTCTTCTATTTTCACTTCTTGGCAGCGTGTTCACTTTCAGTGCACATGTGGATCCATGCTAAACTTCTCAATTTACATTTGTGTAACCAACATCAGTGTGAAAAAAACAAACAAACAAAATTTTCCCCCAAAAAATGTAATATTTTTGCCGAAAAAACTGAATTATCTCAGTATCAGTTATCTAGGTTTTGTAAAGTACAGACTCATTCAGTTCATGCCAGTCTTACAGCTTCTCTTATGAAAAACAACAGCTGAGTTGAATCATCCCAGTGTGTTGTCTTGGGTCCAACTGAAGGTGAACACAGTTTGTTCTGTTGAAATCGTTGTAATTCTCACTCATGCAGCATGTTCACAAGAATAAAACTGAAAATAAGTCATCGGTGCGAGCTTCACGTCAGTTGACAGTTGAATCATTTGAGTTCAGGTGACACAAAGCACAATATCACAGCTGATGTCACGCTTGAATTATTCAGTGTTACATCAGATGATTGATTATAGCGTCTTCATTCATGATCAGTTTGACACTTTGTGCTGCTGCGACTCCTGATCTGATCATCAGCTTAAGGTTGATACACTGTTTGTTCACAGCTATGATGTGATGAGTGTAGTGGGAGTCGGTAGTTGTTTCCTTGTTTGTGTTTGAATTCTTTGGCGTCTCCCTCAAAGAGGAGCGTTTTTTTTTTCTTTCTTGAATGTAACTGAATCATAAATGGTCAATTCACCGGCATAAATAAACTCCTTGCATCTATGCATCTCACCACAGATACCAGCATTTCTGTGGCTCTAGGGGCCAAGTTTATGTGTTTACTTTCAGTTGGATGAAGGATCACTGTACATTTTTTTGAAAAACTGCACAGGGTTTCTACTCCTTGTCTTCTTTTCTGAGTCTTATTCAAGTGATATCACTCATACACTTTCTTCATGATTGGAAAATAAAATGTTATGGATACAAAAATAACAAAAAGGCCATAGTGGACAAAAACTGTGATTTCCTATTGCAACCAGAGGAATTTAATTACTCATGCGAACAGGAAATGTTTCATCTCTCGGCTGGAAATAACAGGAGGAGAAAGCTGATTGGCTGTTGGAGTTCAAATCCAGTTTTACTCAACTTTTTACATTCAACAACATAGCTGACAGGTATAATATGATTTTTCAGCTTCATATCACAGAAACAAAAGAACAGCTATCCCTTGAATTGTTGTTGGATTTGGAGTTAATGTCAGACTTTGACACTGACACTGTGACTGTCCTTGTTGTGTTTCCAGCTCAGTCTGACCTGTTCACATCCAGTGCGTTTATTGAAGCCTGGTGTTTGAGGTGCAGCAGCAGACACCAGAGTCCCTCTACACCCATCAGTCATCGCTCTCACTCTGAACTCTATATGACCTTCCCCTCTGCTCTGGAAGACTAGATGGTTATGTGCACTCTGGCATTTCCATATTCACCTTAAAGAGACAGGATCTACTTATTTGTAAAAGAGCGTCAGTGGGAATTTTCCTCTTTCAGCACCTATTAGGTATCAGAGCTGACCTAAAAGCAGCGAGAGCAGGGTGAGAGAGAATGAATGAGGTCTGGTAGGAAAGAAGTGGAAGTCCTCATGTCTGGTGAATAGCCCTTTAATTCCCTGTCCTGACAGAAGGCAATGGCAGCCTGGAGGAGGGTCAGGACACCAGTTGGCATGAATAGACACATTTTTGTCTCGTCTCCAACTTTCTCTGCTCTGTGCCTCCACTGACTATAACATCTCATTTTTTCCCCCAAGCTGGAAGTCTCAACAGCCATTCTCTTGTCATTTGAAGGTAGGCGGGCAGCTCTCTGTCTCTTCCCTCACATATGAATAGAAAACATTGTGCCAAAAGCTTTAGAGTCAGAGAGCTGCTTTTCGATTGCATATGAAATGCAGAATTTGAGAGCATGTTTGAAAATGACAGGCTGATTGGCTGTGGTCATTTCAGGATGTGTGGGCCTCATTTTTTGCTGTGTTTTATCAGTGAGTGCATTCATCCATTCAGGATAGATTGAAGCAGTAGCCTTTAATAAAGTCACTAGGCTTGAAAATATATGAATAAAATGACATCCACTGCCTTGGACGGATCAAATTGACTTATCCTGGTAATAGCCCAAGGATAATGTGTGCGTGTGTGAGTGAGAAAGCGAGTGTGTGTGTGTGTGTGTGTGTGTGTGTGGAGAGAGGGAGAAAGAAAATCACAGAAACAGAGATGAATATAGTGTTAAGACAAAGCCAGGAAAGACAGGAATATCAGAGAAATAAAACATACTTGACCTGAGGGGACAGAAGTCAATGAAAACACGGAGTGGACACATGACTTTGAGTCTTGTTTGTATTGGTAAAAGTGACCCATCTGATACACGAGTGTTATTAGGGATGCTGGGAAGGAGAAAAACAAAGCTATTAAAGATAGAGAGCGGGAGAGGAGGAGTGACAAACTTGATCCTAACAAAGTTAAAGGGCTATTCAACTCAAAACATCAAAATTATGAGTCAAATTTCTCCAATTCCAAAGCAATTTGATCGCACTGAGCCACTGACGACTCCCAAATCCAATGATACACAGAGGAGCCATAAAGAGTTGAACAAAGGGAACAGTGACGACAAAAAAGTGTCATATTTCAGTCACTTATAGAAGAGAAACACCCAACATCATATCTTGAGCTGTCGTACCGCTCTCCTCTCATTTTCACAATTTTTCTGGCCTCGTTTGGCGAGGAGCTGTTGGACTGCAATTTTGACAGTCGTGGTCATGAACCACAATAATGACAGTCAGAGACGACGGCTGTACAAGGAGACACATGTCTGTTCTCTGCTCTTCACATCTCCAGCTTAAACTCCTGTTATGTGTGAATAAAGAGGACAGCAAGTGGCAGTTTGGCAGCTCCAACCAGGAGTGTCACTCTCAATTGCGTCCCCTGCCAGCTCCAGATACATCGCACGGCCAAAGAGGTCACGGGTCTGACTCCTCTTCCTCTCTCTCTCTCTCTTTCTCTCTTGCTCTCTCTCTCCTTCAATCCTTTCTTTTGACTGTTTTACAGGACATTCCATTTCAGTGCCACCTACGCAATGCATAACAGTCAAGGAGAAGACAGGATGATGTACGGAAGACACGAGCCAGAGCGACGGCGGCACATTTTTTGAACGGTCAGATAAAACATGAGGCTTGTCTTGTCAGATTACCCTGACACCTCGTGTCAAAATCTCTGCCATGTCTCTGTGAAGCAGAGAAGCAGATGTCCTGAGTTTGCCTTCCTCCTCTGGACAGAGCTGTCAAGATTTGCTATTGAAGGACATTGAAGACAGCCCGGATGGAAAAAATGAGTTGTCTGAGGTTTAGCTTGTTTCTCTGTCAGGAATGAGCTTCATGATCAGAAACACTGAGCTCTGTGTTGAAAACTCTGTCTGACTTTCTGTTAAAGAATTATCCATCTGAACAAATCAGACTGTGACGTGCTCAGTCAGTGTTTTGTCTGGAAAAAAGCTTTGTGCATCACTTTCTTAATAAAGTCATTTTTTCATGTTAATATATCACTTATTCATCCCTGTACTGAGATGTTAAATGTTTTACAAAAATGCTGAAACTTCACAGTTGAATATAAGACACAAATATAAAATATAAAACGCAACGATGCAGGTGGAGTCTAACTGAGAACTTTTAGTGAAGAACAGTTTGTAAGTACAGTTCTATGGGACATATTGTACTTTATGACTCCTCTACATTTATTTCACAGTTGGTAAGTAGATACTTACAAGTTACTTTTCACACTCACATTCCATGAATTTTATGTAAAAACTATCTATTCCACCTAACAGCATATAGAATTGTTATTTATTTTATATGCCACCGTTTCAGAACT
The DNA here is from genome assembly GCA_016801845.1 of Polydactylus sextarius. NCBI lineage: Eukaryota > Metazoa > Chordata > Actinopteri > Polynemidae > Polydactylus > Polydactylus sextarius. Next base: position 12,859,464 of record CM028921.1, on the reverse strand, counting down.
ACAACAGTACATTTTGTACATTACACGTTACAAATATACACTTCCCTGTGAAATTCAGTGATTAAATGGTGGAATTAAACAACTACAATAACATACTGTCGTGAGGGAAGGTCAGAATGTAAATGAATCAAAACTGATGAGCATAAAATATCAAAGAGTTTAACTTTAAATATCAGTTTGAAATCTAAAATTTTACTTTAATTTACTTGTCATAATGTGTTTTTTACAGTGTAGTTTTGCTCCTTTTGTTTAGTTGAAAAGTCTTTTTCTTCCATCTCTGCTTAAAGATTTTTTATTTTTTTTTTTTGCTTTCCTGCTTCAGATGTCAGTTCCTACATTAGATGGCAATAAAACAAAGCTCTGTAGTTACGACATTATGTGCATTAAATTCAGGAACCCAGATTAAAATGAGCTCATAAACGTCGTTTGTGTCTGACAAGAAATGTTTTTTTGACGATAATAAGCCTTAGCCAAACAGAAGGGGAGTCAAATGGATTTTGATTCCACTCCAAATCATTCAGTAACTTCCCACTAATGTAACTTGATCAGAGCACTCTCAAACCCGAGCTCTGTGAAATGACAGTTGAGATTAATTTTGTCAGCCCTGTAATCGCGCCTTATTGATGTGTTTCCTGTGAAATGGCACATTGGAAAGAGCAGCTTCAGCTGCAGGGCAACTGTGTTGCATATAGTAGCCAGGGATGGACATGTGATGCTGACCTCCTGATCACACACCTTGATAAAGCTGGGCAGCACACACACACACACACACTCACAGGTAATGCTCTATTATGCTGATTTATTGAAGGTTAATTTAATCACTTTTGTAATACCTGACCAGAGGGTGTTCTTACCCATGAAAAACCCAAGTAACAGGAAAAAAGGAGAAAAACATGACAACAAATCAAAAAGTGATTTCATGAAGGTGGCACCAGAGACAGGCCAATCCATCAGAAGGGCGGCAGAGTGTGGACGTGTTGCCACGCGTGGTGCCAGGCGAGATGCCAGGCGGTCCAAGGCACATCCTCCATGCCAGCACCCTGAGGCTGCGTGTCCTCGTCACAAGGACAGAGAGGTTGTTAGGACCAACTGCACTAAATCACATACCTCCGACAGAGCAGGTTAGTGCTGAAATACTGGGAGAGCAACTGCTGGTCAAATGTACTTTTTTTCCCTCAGCATCGCATCCTCTTTTTTTTCTCCAATTGATACAGTGATATATGATGTTGTTATGACACTTCTCCTGCTTTTGAGAGCACCCCAATGTCAACAAGGCTGTACACAGCGCGAATGATTCCTCCTAAATGCATTTTAGAGTTTTGCACAAATACATTTTCAGAGCTAAGTAAACAAAGCAGGCTATTATCTAGATGTATTGTTTATGCATTTTGTACTCCATGGCTGAGCAAGTGAGTGAAAGAGAAGCAAAGATAGAGACAGAGAGACAAAGAAGGAAAGAGAGAGAGAGAGAGACGCAGCCTCCTTCTCCAAAAGACATCAGCTCTGTGAGCAGCACAGGCAGGTTTCCCATTCTGTCAGCATTTTTCTTTACGTGCCGAACAGATAGCTAAAGGTTCCACTTAATGTGATGGGAGACAGGATCTAATTGATTGATACACAGGTTTTGACATGCTATTTGAGCATGGAGCTCACTATAATTGGTCATGTCATTGTGCATTAAACTAACGATATATAGAGAAGTGCCCTGAGACAAGTATCTTTAGCAAATCTGTCAGATATCACACCAAAATATCTCTGACAGCTATCTCAGGAAGCAGCAGAGCACTGCAACACAGCAGCATGAAAACCTGCACCGACTAGTCAAGGCACATTTAGGAATCAGACCACCTTAAACTCACCTCTCTGTCTCACTGTCACCGTCTCCTTCAGCGTTTGTCTCACGTACAGTTGCATGGTATTGTTAGTTTCATTTGTTTGTGCCGTTTATTAAAAACAATATTATCATAAGTTGATGATGTAGGAAATGAGTTTGGTGTTTTCTTTCTTGCACATATAAAGACAGGTAAATGATTTTTTATGTTGGTTTGTAAATGCGAACATGACTCCTCCCACATGTTAGACACACAGGTGACATGTCCACATGCTGAGGATTTTTGAAGACTCACTTCATTTGTAGCTAATTATGACGTTAGTTCTGAGACACTTGGGTGAACATTTGATTCTTGTTCCTTTTTAAAATGAGTTAACAAGTTTTATTCTCCTAACATGGTCACATTTTTAAGACTTTCTCTATAAATTTTACTGAAATAACAATTTATGTTTTTGTTCAGTTGTGTGTACGTGGTTGTCTATCAGTTTACACGACTGTACCAGCGCACTCGTACAGGAGCAATATCTATCAATGTGCTCTAAAGACATCCGCCACTGTTTTGGCAGCCATTTTGTTTTCCTAAATACATAGCCTCTCCTCCTCAGCTGTCTGTTGCTGTCAGCCACTGTTGTGTGATTGGTCTGATGGGCTTGATGCTCATCACTCTGTCAGGCTCTGCTCGCCTTTCATTAGTCTGGGCCCCTCCATCCACCACACTCACACAAATCACATTGACATCCAAACTCCTCAGATCCACAGAGCAATTTAACTGATATTCATTAGAGGGATGACAAGAGCTGATGGGAGATCTGTGGAGTGGAGGAGTGGGGAGACTCATTCTCCTCCTATCCTATCGCTGTCCTGTCCGCCTCCTTTCTCCCCCCTCCTTCACTGCTGAGGAGCATTGAGGCGCATCAGCGTCTGTAACTATCCAACCCTCAAGCATAGTCAAGACAAAAGGTTGGATCTAATCATCTAATCTCTTTATTATCACAGAAAAATACAAGTTTTGTGTTCCTCATGCTAAATAATTGGCTAGAGCAGATCCACAGTTTCTACATCGCTCTGCTTTATCAGCCGCTATGATGATCATCCAAGCATAAGTTCAATCATTTAGCCCTCTCCCTCCAGCCCCTTATTAACCCCCAAAGTGTCAACTATCTCATTAACGCCCCCAACCATCCTCACCCTGCATCCGTCACAAAGCCTAAAGCACTCATAAACACGTACAGGGGTTGTAAAAAAAAAAAAAGATCATATTTGAGAGATATTTTTTATCTGCATAGATTTGGTGAGCTTGAAAAACTAACAACATATTCAATAAGGCAGCTCAGCCTTTTTCATTTGCATTATCAATGGCTACCGGTCTAAATCCCATCTTTCAATTATCATCCTTTGTTAAGGGCTTTATCCTGCTTGTCAGATGTGAGTCATCACTGGGTTCTCCCACAACGTTAGACCAATGTATCCTAAACGTTGGAGGGCCAGGAGCAAGTCTGAGGCGGTAATGAGTTTGTGTGAGAAGACGGGGTCAGGACACAGTGTGTGTGTGTTAATTAATCTGTTCCCGGGTGGGAGGAACTGAAGCGAGATGATGATATTTAAGAGAGTAAATGGGTATGCTGCACTCGAGCTGTCCTTTGTTGAGTGAGCGAGCAGGGTTAGAGGCTGGGCAAATGGCCGTTGCCATAGTAACCATATAACTTCCCTGGACCCAAGTCACTCAGTCAGTCAGTCATGACACGCAAAGCCTGGGAGCATCAAACACAAAGAACATGGTGTCCCTGGGCTTCTTCAAATAAGGCCATGGTAAAATGTCTAAGGAGTGTGTGTGTGTGCTTTTATCATGCATGCAGAAAAACAAAAAAACCTCTTTCTCATTATATGGCACTGAGCCTGAATTGTGACTACTCTGATAGCATCAACACCTGCCAGTAATATTGTTAGATCCACAAGCCTGCTTTGAGGGAATCGCACCTGTCTGTGCATTCTGCACCACTGTCAGCTTGTCTCAGCACGCCTATATAGGAACCGCTTTATTTTTTCCAAGGGACAGTCTTGGAGTCCAGGTGTGTGCCAGATCTGCTGTCTGTGCCCAGGGCTCCTGATGGCATCCAAGCCCCCGTGGTAATCAGCCCACTCTGCCTGCTGTTGCAGCCCGCCTGCCTCCTCCTCCAGTGGCTCGTTTCAGAAACATCTGGTGGTTTACATGCAGCACACACCACCTGCCAGACGCCTTGCAGGCAGTGGCACCTCTCACACCTCTCAAGTCCGCCCCACAACAACGCGAAAACACAGAAATCACCAGGAATATCCAGACAAATTGTGGTTGTGAAGACGACTGCAGAGATAAATGCTGAGGGTTTTTAAGTTGTGTGCAGTGTTTCTGCAGATGTAGGCTTGTAAGCAATCTGTCAGACGATTTGTAAATGCTTAGTCATTATAATATGGGACAACAACTGGGAGGGGCATTTTTTGGATGATGCATAATTTTCCAGTAAGCCAGGTGAAAAATTAGATAATAGCTTGAAAACTACATTCTGGATACGGTTAAGTGTCAGTCATTAACTCCTCATTTACAAACATTTTTTTAAAACAAATATTTTTCTTAAACTTGGCTATCATAATGCACGCTCATTTATTAATTCCTCTGATTGGAAAATATGAAAGAAAAGAAATTATTTATGCAGCAGTTAATTCAATTTAATCATAGAAGCACAAGGCATTATCATATTTTTTTTTTATCAAATAACATTTATAAAACTATTGTGCAAAACAATGTCCTTTTAATCTTCTTCAAAGGCTCTGCACCAGTGGATAGTCATTGTCCTCTTAAATTAGGAAATATAACAAGTATGCATAATTTAAACAGCAAGTTGTAAGCTTATACACTATATGTACATTTTTACACAGACCTGGATTTTAAAGGCCCTTTTCTTAATGACAACAAACAAGGCATCTTCTACAATCATCAAAAAAAGTCAACAGGCTGTACAGAAAACAAAATATAAACACAAATTATGAACTTTAGTTATTTGGCAAAGTCTTTTAAGGAGCTTTCCCAAGCGTTTGGCTGTTTTTATGTCTTGAAAAATGACCAGAAGGCTTTTCTAAAATCTGGACAGGACTGGACCAGGACTGTACAAACGTAACAGTAAAACTTGTTAAACATGCAGTCTACCAGCAAATCAAAACAAACTCACAAAAATACAAAATAAATACAATAGTTAATACATTTCAAGTTATTAGCTGACCTTCTAGTCAAGAGATTCAACATGATTATGAATCTGTTCTCCGTGTCTTATATTGCCAAAAGTGTACACAGAGTGAGGGAGACAACAAAGCTGACAACAAATTGAGCTGAATATGTTTGACCTACAGTATATTCTGGTGTGAAATCAGTGTCTTTTGAACCACACAGAAATCAGAAATGTTTATAGGCCAGGTAATGTGAACACCTTGTGCTGACATTTTTAACAGTAGTTTATGGCATCTTTGTGCATTACCACACTTTTCAAATATTCTTTTTTTTTTTTTTTTTTTTAACAGTCATTCTACATACAGTATATTTTCCAGCACTGCTGAGAGTAATTTAGTGTTTTTCTACTTCACACACATATAGCAGATGGTCCTCTGGAGACTTCCCATGGCTCTTGCTGAGGTGAAGCTTGATGGCGTGTTTAGTGGCAAATTTACGGACACAGAGCTGGCAGCGAAACACTGCCCCATTACTACTGCAGTCATCTTGTGATTGTGGAGAGAGGAAGGACTCCAGGGGTACCAGTTTCTCAGTGAGCAAATGGGCGTCCCTGACAGTCTGTTTGGGCGACAGCTTAGCCAGGTCCCTGATCCTGAACCCGAGGTGAGATTCCAGGTGACACACATAAGCTGCTGGGGTTCGGATCTGAGAGGCACAGTCACTACAGAAGAATATAGGCTGACCAGAGTCCAGGTTCTTTAAGAATTTGGTTCTGCCCGTTCTCCTTAGCTGGTACTTGACATTGGCCAACCAGTGGCTGATGGTGGTCATAGACAGACCTGTGAAACGGGATACATGCATTCGTTCCTGTGGGCTGAGGTCATTAATGATGTATTTCCCCTCTGATGTCTGCCTCAGGCTTGAGGCAAACTGGGCCTGCAGGAGGAGGAGATGCTGTGGGTTCCAGTTGGAGTGACGACCTTTACGTTTGAGCCCATGCAGGGATGCATCGTCATCATCATGTGTTGACCCCAAAACCTCAGTTTTATCTGTGACCCGGGACCGTGAGGCAGGCTTTGGGACATGGTGGGACTGTGTTAGGTTCCTCAGCATATCAGAGATATCTGACAATGCGTTTTCATGTAGAGGGCTGCTGGATGTGTAGGGAGAGACCACCATCAACTTTGCTGGAGTAACAACAGAGGAGGGGGAGACAGAGGAAGCTGTGGATAAGGGAGTTAAGGGGGCAGAGCCTACAGAGCCTCCTCTTTCACTCTTCCCTTTTGTGAGATCCATAGGCTGGTCGTCACTGGGCTGGCAAAAACCATTATCAGCTACACTTTCCGGCTTTTTGATGTGAGAAGGGGGAGCAGCCACAGCAGCCCTCTCAGCCATGCTCTGGTTGAGTCTAGAGAGCAAGCTCAGGGGATCTTGGTTTGGCAAGGAGGGCTTGGCTGCTTTCCCCAAATGAATGTTCATTACTGACTGAAGAGCACTTAGAGGGTTGACAAAGGGCTGCTCTGGAGGAGTATGGCCAGTAATAATGGTGTTGCTGCATCTCAGTGTAGAGGCCAGTGGGGACTTGACTGCCGTTTCTCTCTTGGGTTCTGTTGCTGGGGATGCTCTGTCGCTATGGCTTCCTCTGTCACTATTGGCAGGGGTGACTGCCCTCCATTCATGAGGTGAATCAGCCTCTCCTCCCTTACGTGATTCTCCGGCTTCACTGCTACAAGGGGAGAAATGATTCTCCATTTTTGGGGACAACTGTTTCACCCTTTGCTCTACTTTTGCTACTTTCTCAGTCACTTTTTTCACTAAATCCTCCATTGCCTGGAAGTTGTTGCTAGGGAAGGGGGAAGATTGACTAAGCGGTGGGGAAATGATGGGTTGGTTTTTGGACAACCCTCCATCCTCTCCGCTGAACAAGAACTTCATAGGGGAATTCTTTTCCACGCCAGCCTGTTGGAGCTTGAGGGCACTGGGGAACTGGTAGGCTGCATGGATGCTGGGGTAGCCTCCCCAGCTTGGATTCCCACTCTGGGCCTTGTTGATGGCTGATGTCACAGTGTTTTCCAGTGATTTGAGGATATCAAAGCCCCCTTTAGGGCTCTCTTTCAGGTCCTCTTCAGTAAGATAATTATACTTTGAAATGTCAAATTTTTCCTCCTTCTCAGCATCTTCCTCTTTACCAATGGAAACTGTAACTTGTTTTTCATCTCCAGCAGCATCTTGCTTGGTGCACTCCTCTTCAACCTCCTCCTTCTTGATCTCTTTGAGAGGAGGAGAGGTCGTGGGGGTAGTTGGGATAGACTGAAGAGGTGGAGGAGAGAAGGTGGAGGGTGCTAGTGGGACAGACTGGACCCTCTGGTCAGTAGGTGTGGAGACCCTCCCTGGGTTGGGGGATGTGGCCTCAGGAAGTGTTTTTATTCTTTTTCCCATGGAGCTGGTCACTCTCAGGAAGTGTCCTGTCACCATCATGTGGGTTCTTAGTTCTTGCAGTGTATTATGGGAGCTCCCACACTCCATACACTTTAGGATCTGGAGTTTGTTGGATTCAAATTGCCAAGCATAGCTCGCACCGTTCTGGTGACTGTAGCGGTTATTAGGGGTGGAGTAGGGACTGGATGAAGGTTTCTGTGAGGATTCACTCGACTCTGCTTGTGACTGTTTTGCTTTGGGGGTTCCTTCTCTAGAATGTGGTGAAGCAGTGAGATCCAATCCCACAAATCCCCTTTTCTTAGAAGACATGATTTTGGCTGCCACGGGGGCCATAGGCTCCTTCAGAGGCACTTTCTGGTAGTGTTTGGTCTTGATCATGTGGACACTGAGGTCCTGGAGGGATTCAAAGGAATGGCCACAGTACATGCACTTCAAAACTTTCTGGGCATCCTCCTTCCCCTCCATCTCCAACAGGGACCGCTTACGTGGTTTAGACCAGCGTTTTGCACCACTACCAGCCCTGTCCTGGTTGTCATCTCGGTAGTGGCCTGTATCATTCATGTGAACTGTCAGCTCCACCAGGGTGTCATAAGCAGCACTGCAGCCCTTACAGCGGAATTTACTGGCCCCAGTGAAGATTGAACCAAAAAGCTTTGGGTTTTGCCTGTGGAGCTGCACTGTGCTAAAAAGGCTGGGCTCAGACGGAGCAGGGTGACGGCCCTGGGAGGGGTGCTGTTGTAGTGTCTTTGCTACTGCCGACTGGTGCCAGTCATAGCTACCACTACTGCAGCTGCCACTGCTACTGGTGCTATTGCTACGGCTTGGCTTCTCTGTAGAGGGCAACTGTGCCTGTGACACTGTGGAATTTAAGTTCAGCGGTGACCACAAGGGGCTGGTCAGAAAGCTGGCATAGATAGCCTTCATTTGTTCCAAGGTGTCGATGCCGATGGGAGGTGTCTTAGTGCCACCATTCAGAGGTGCTGTGACCAAGGTGCCCTTGGCTTTTCTGGAGGGGCTCTCATAATCAGAGAGTCTGTCACTGGTCTCGCTGACATGCGACTCACTGTCCATTTCTTGTCCCGAGAGCTCTGCGACCTCAGCAGATTCCTGGTCGCACGCCTGCTCCTTGGCAGGTCCCACATTTTGCTCCACAAACTCATCTTTCATGGGAAGGTCACCCTGAGGGGCTGAGGGCAGGTTGTCTGCTTCCACCTCTTCATCCTCCACAGTGCGCTCTGTCAGCTCCTCGGGAGAATAGGCTGCAAGGAGAATGGAAACAAAGAGAAAGAAAGAGATGAGTTAAATTGCAGGGAGTGAAAATGCCATGTTAGAATAACTGGAGAAAAAGTTTCCCTACTATGTGTGCCCGAGGACTCCCAGGGACAAATGAGCCATCTGTGTGGGAGCCTTTAAAGCTGTGCTGAGAAATTACAGTCATCCCATTTCACCTCATCAACCGTTGAGGTGTTATTTTCCTCTAGGCGAGCCTGTATTTATATACTACCCCAGCCACACGGAACTTATGCCTCCCCTCTTTTCACTCCTACTGGAGGAAAACAAAAAAGAAATATCTTGGCAAAAACATAATGCACCATTTTATTTATCTCAGGGCGCAACAGCTTGAAATGAAAAACTAAATCTGAAATTAATGAAGCCCAATCTCACTGTGGCATTCTCCTCTGGGGTAATAAATGAGTTGGATCAACCTCCATCTGTCAGTTAATATGTCTGATGCCTCTTCATCTGCCTCTTCTCTGATTACACACACATACTGACACACGCACACACACACACACATACACATTCACAGACAAAGACCATATCTGAAGAATTACAGGAGAAAGATGTCACAGTTTAGTTGTGAAATTTTGACATGCTGAATTGACATCCCACTGTGTCATCCAGACTGAATCTACTTCATTAGTTTCTGAATGTGTAGATGATAGTTAACAATTTGTCTTCAACCTGCATTTCTTAAAGAAAACCTCAACAGTCCAAACGAGTGTTAAACATCATAGAAAGAAATTTAACACATTGTAAACAGAATAATAAATGAACAAAATAAAGGAACGAAGGAAAGAGATAGATAAAGAGGATAAGATGAAAGTGAGGGTTTTTGTGAAGATTCTCATTCATCCAGATCATAGTATCTGACTGTGTTGAATCTTCAACAACTAGACTTTTTGAAAGTGTTTCACTTTCATCTGAGACCCTTCCTCAGTTCAGATGGACGGTGATGGATTCACAGAGTCAAAAGTCTTAGTGCTTAAAGGTTTTCTACTGACAGTTGATGCTCAGGTTATTTCAGTGATCTTCATTAGGGTCTCTAACACTGGGGTTATGGTAAAGACAGTTGTTAGTTACATGAGGTCAAGTGGCCATGTTGACGAGGGTCACTGAAGCCTCAGGTGTGAAAACAAGTGTGGCCACTTGACCTTAGGTGAGTCTAACAACTGTTGTTGCATAAATAGGAGCTTCACAGTGACTGCTAAAACTACCTGAGCTACCAAACAAAGTCTGAATACTTGGACATCTTGTGTTCACCCATAGGATCCACCACTCTCTATCAGAAGTGAAGAAGCCTTTGGGACAAGAGGGAAACTTGAACAAGTCCAGCTGCTTTAGATTCAGCTACCTCTGAAAAGTGAGGGTTGTCAACATGATGAATAGGTTTAACAGACTTGACACATTGCACACTAGCACCCAGTGTTCACATAGAGAGAGATGATAAGTGTGTGTGTATGTTTGCACATGCACACATACACACAAGCTCTCCTGTTATATGATGAGCCTACCCCACTAACGCCAACTCATCCACCACTCATTCCCCTCTTCCGCAGTGTCACTGTGTCCCCTCCCACATTTCCTGTCCAACTCACTCACTAAACCACTCAACATAAAAACAAATCTCTGGAAACAGTGGATGACCCGTGGACAGGTCTGAGGCTATTTGGACAATATTGTAAACTAAGACAAATGTCAGGAAGAAACTGTAGGTATAAGCTTTAATAGCTTGGACACTCACACAGTTGAGCCTGTGCTTGTGGATACAAACACACACACACACACACAAACACACACACAAACACACACGCACACATACACGCTGTGAGTAAATCCTTCATTCCCCCCACCACCCCACACACACACGTCCAGTCTAAACAAAAATGTCATAGCTGAAATAACTCTCATTTCCAGTGCTAACAGCCAATCTCTAGGCAGCCATGCGGCTGGCGCTGGTCTGATTTGGGCCCTGGGGGCACAGTCAGCAGGCAGCCCCACTGAGAGGCCAGCCTAATGGAGACCTGGCAGGTGCGGCCCACTCTTCATCCTCCTGAAGATTTGGTTTGTCGCTGGGTATCCATTACCTGCCATTCTCCACTGATAGGCCCCGACAGCCCTGATCAAAAGATGTCGTCGGGCCCCAGTCTGCTTGGCAGTCAGTGGCATGTCGTTTGTAAAAGGGGCCAAGCAGGGTGTAAATAAAATGACATGATCACTTCCCTGGCCCCTCATGTTCTAGACACAATTATGATAATGTGCATGTGAAAGGGAGGGAGGGGTCTGGGAGGAAGGAGAAGGGGTGAAATCGCTCACACTTGGGCGAACACGGGAGGTATCTCACTGCTACCAGAGCTCAACAACTGCCCAACTCGTTTTCCTTCCACTTTAACTTCTCTTCAGCTCCTAATTTTGGAAGGTATTCATGTCATTCTCGTTTGACAGAGGAAATCCAGACAGGATGAGGTAGTTAATGTGTTTGCATCCTGACTAGCTGGACACAGATGTCAGCTTGCATCAGGTTAGCCTGGCACACTGCTTGACCAAGTTGTCAGGTCACCTTTCACTTCCTCAACCAGAAAATATTCCACATATCCATGTCTTCCTGTTGTCTGGCCATTTCATCAAACTACTGCTGTCATGACAAATTCCATGTCACACCATCACATTTGTAAGCTTTCCCAGACCTCTCTGTGTAGCTTAAATTCAAAAATACATGTTTTATATTTCTTACTAATAGAGCCGCAGCCTTATATTTTACTGTTCATTTGTCATTAAACCTCGATAACACAGAGAGGGGAGAGACGTACAAAAGGACCAACTATAAAACCTACAGGGTCTAGTCGTTCTCCCAGGCAATTTAAAATGCAAAACAAAAACCATTATGCCTGAGCACTATCTGTTAATTTAATCCCCAATGACTGATAATCCATCAAACAGGGCGACAACCACATCCAATTATTCGCCCTGGCTTGACTGACAACAGAGGTGATTTATCAAGCTAATAAAAGGTGATGGGAGTATAGAGGCTCTCTTAGAATAAAAAAAAGAAGAGGATTATGAATACAATAATACTCTTGAATGCAGTCTTAACTAATACACACACACGCACACAAATGCGAGCGATGAGGAAAGACAGTGACATCTTGGCTTCCAGGACGCATTCCTGTGGAGTATCATTTTCATAAACATAAGGGCCGCAGACGAGGAGGGAGAGATCATCTGATAGAAATACTGCAGTGCTGCTCTGATCATCAGAACAACAGATAGGGCAGGGACAGGGGGTGATTAAGCAGGAAGGTGCTGTGGCTGCCTGTAAAGCAGAGCCTTTCAGTGTCTCTGCCTCTCTCCGTCTCCTCTCCTCTGTCCCACGGGTTGTTTCTCCTCGAGTGCTCCTGAAAACACTGTCTGTTTTTAATGCCGCGTTTAGAATAGTTTGATAAAATCACATTTCTCACGTAGAAATATTTGCACTTCGTTGCGGCCTGTAGCAATTCAAACAAACGCACTATTTAACCTCCTTATACATTTAAGCATATTTTAATGAATTTGCTTAAGCTGAAGGATCAAGCTACAACTACCTCCGGTCTGTTTCCTTAAATCAAACCAAAGTGCATATTCCTGGTCTTGTCTCAAAGCTGAAGAAACAGTCTGGGAGCCAGAACAAACCCAACAGCAGCGGGGTAAACAGGATGTCATTAAAAACCCAACCTGAGTCTGACCCTCATACTCAAATGGCTGCTTGGTTTCAGAAAAAGAAATACATGCAACCTTGCCACAGGCAGCATTATTATGTATATTTAACAAGAAAAAGAAGGGGAAAAAAAAGCTGTGACGTCATCATAAAGACAATATTTCATTGCATCTATGTTTTTCTTACTCCTGCATGCACAGCAAACATTTTTTTTTTATCTCTGAGAAGAAGAAGAAAAAAAAAGAAAAAATCTTTTTCTGCAAATAACAAAAATCTGTTTAACTTCTCACACACCAAGAACGATGTGAAGTAATCGGTAAAATGATGCTCAGGCCTCACAACCCAATAATGTAAAAGAATTACCTAATTATGGAGATGCAAAGGAAAAAAACAAAACAAGAATTCTTAATTAACATATTTAGAGGAACAAGCAATGCTTATATGGGTTTCACAGAATGAGTACTTTATGATTTATAACTTGATTAGTGGACGCATGGTGAACTGTACTATACACAAAGACACTACTGGGATCCAGAGAGGAGAGGAGATATTTTCTACATGGGTAGTCTCTCATAGCTTTCTGTACAGACTGCAGGAGAAGTTTTATGGTGTTGTTTAAAGATAATAACAAAAAAATCAACATAAAAAAAGAAAGTGCAGTGATCGCAGCATATTGTTATAGGATTCATATATTTTAAAATGATGCCTGATCATTGAATTTCATTATGTAGACATTAAGGAGATAATACACATGGAGCTGCAGACCTTGTATAAGACATGACACATAAACCAAGTTTACTATTTTAATTATCTAGTGGAGGAGCAGAGGAAGGAGGTTAAATGTTGTTACTGAGACCTTTGATCAGATGTTGTCTGAGATACGTGAAGTCAGTTGTTGGAGCAGGAGGCCTCAAAGAAGAGAGTCAAACTGTGGAACAACATGACAAGACTGTCTTGACATATGTACAGTATTTTAACTGGACCTTGATGCCCTCGAAGCAATAGAGCCCCTCAGCAGGGGGCTCTTACTGACAGGAAACAGCTCCAGCACACTACAAGACAGGAAGTCTCCCTAGTCTAAATAAAAAAAAAAAAGAAAGAAAAGAAACACTAAAAAAACTACAAACTGCAGACTTCCACCCGCTCTCTCAAATTTCCCAGCAGCCTAAAACTCTTTAAATAGATCAGAATAATTTAGTCCAAAAACAGCCCCATTCTGTCAAAATAGCAGCAGATCAGTAACATACCTAAAATGCCTTTCTGTTGTACACATTTGTCAAAGTAACACACTCAATCAAACTTAGTTCTCTGCCTCCTTTCCCTTTGATCCTTACAGGCTGGCTGAAAATCCCACGAGAAAATATGTAACAGGTGATCTGTGGCCTTCTGAAAAATTAACTAGTCCTGACATAAATGGATTTTTTTTTTTTCAGTTAAAACCAGAGAAGGCTATCGAGAGCTGATCACATCTTGTTTTTTTTTTGTTTAAATGCATAACTCTGCTATGTTATTCTCGTACAAGTGATCATGTTACAAACGATCATGAATGTCTTTGTCAGTTTTTATTTGTGTGTGTTCTCTACCCCCTGATGGCATTGTGAATACATTGTGTCCGCCGATTGTAGTGCAGGATGTGTGATATGAGAGATGGGAAAAACAGAGAGATCATTCTGGCCCCAGGCAAAGCTTAGGGCTGAACCTTGTCAATGCACATGGTAAGAGGAGAGAGTCAGAGAGACAGACAAAGAGAAGGGGAGGCTGAGAGAGAGACAGATAAAACCAGAGAGAAGAGGAAAATAACAGACACTGAATAGATTCAACCGTCGGCTGATTGTTGTGTTATGACTGGACCTCAAAGCTGTCAGCTGCACATACAGACCTTCAAGACCACAAAATTCATTTCACTTTATCTGACATGAGACAAGCCACAAACACATAAAGGCCTCCCCCTACTCACACGAATGCACAGGAAAACAAGGTGACTCATAAACCCAGTTTGAAATGCGATGAAGCCACAATAAGTGATAAACAAAATGGAAACAAACACAAAAACAACACAAACAGTTTCCACAGGTGCAGATCCAAGGGCAGTAATAAAGAGTGAGGTGCTGTGAGAAGACGACGTTCCCGTCTGACATGAACATCCAGTCTGTCTCCGCTGATGAGACACAGTCAGTCAAACTTCCTTCAACACACTTCTCTGTCTCCTTTTTCCATTATTCTTTCATCCACCTTCTTTTGGTGAAGAACTGTTTATTTCTCATTCCCTGAACTGTTAAAGCCTCATATAACGATGCTGTTAAAGGGTCATCAGGTTGTGTGAATGAGGGTACACAGTAAAACGGGACGGTGAAGTTATTCTGCGTAAACTTACATCCAGCGTTTGAACTGTTCATCTGACTCTTTGAATCTTGTTTTTATATTTTCTGACAGAATTTCTACTTGCTCGTTTTTTTGATAAAGACAGGGATTTTGCAAAAATACGAACCTGAAAGTGAGCGATTTTAAATCATTTTCTGACCAAATAATCTCAACTGAGCCATGTAGAAATGTAGATCACATGAAGACATGAAGTGTCTGTTGTACTTCACAGAGCACAGAAAACTGCATGCACCAAATGTACAGTAAATACAGTAGATCAAAGTCACGCGTCTTTGCAGCGGTCAGCTTAGTTAATAATTAGAATTTTTCCATTTCTTTTCATCTCCAGCAAAGTGTTTCTATCACTGATTAAACTGGATCCTGATGTGATCATGTTTTGTTTGTTACAAGAACTTCCTACATCAAACTCTTCTGAATTTGTGACTGTTGTGTTGCTGTTTTCTCTACGAGCAGATTGAAAATGTTATAGACTAATTGATATGATGTTCAGAATTATGAAAACAAGACCCCCAAAAAGTAGATTTATCTTTAAAGTTTGGGAACAGACAACTATTTTTGCAGATCTAAGATTAAAGTTGTGGTTTAAACAAATGCTAGGGAATCTACTTGAAATCAGGTCTGATGTCGTTCTGATGGTTTTGTGTTGAACTGACACTGAGACAAACAGATGGACTCAAGTCTGAACTGAGGAGTTTTGTAGTTTTGGGTTGAGACCAACACTAACTGTGTTTAAAGTTGAATGTTAGTGTTGAATCTTCAGGGTGGGGGGTGTTGAACGGAATAAAGTAGGGGCTTGGGAATGGGACAATCAAAACCCTCTCACAACGCACAGCTGCTGCCATGATTGCCTAGCAACGATGAGGTGATGGATGCAGCCTGAAGATGGATGGCCACCATAAATCACCGTAGTGTGTAGGAGGAGGAAGTCGGAGACGGAGAGAGAACAAGAAGAAGCCAAAAAAACAAAACAAGACTTTTTCACTTTTTAGTAGCAGCACCTGAACTGGCCTTGCCTTGACCTCTCACTGTACTCTTTTATTTATGATGGCTGAGGAAAGACACAGGGCTGGAGACAAAGTAAATGGAACCTTCTGGGCAATCTTTACACTCGCTTATATTGGATCCAGTGGATCATTGTATCATGTATAATTGCAATAAACTCCACTGAATCTTCTGCGCGCCCTTCAGTATCTACAGTGTTTTTTTTTCCATGATTCCACTAACTTTTCAAAGATGATAATAATGACAGGCTATACCTTTCATAAAGCAACCCTCCAGGCAAGGCAATCTGGGTAGTGTAGTTGCGGGATAAACATCCCTGGGCTATCTGATTATGGCCTACTGCTGTGGCACTGGTGTCTAGTAACACTCAGAGAGAGCTCTCAGCCATCCATCACACAGTGAGTGTCTGTCTAAGGCTTTCCACCCTGCTTCTTCTCGTCCTGGCTCTCCAGTTACAGCCACACACGGCCAGCCTAAATAATATTCTTCATGATAAATGGCACTATAAGCCTGGTATCCATCATTAATCTGATTTTTAAAGAAGCATCCATCTTACAGAGAGCCTGTTAGGGCCACGGGAGAGCAGAGCAGCTTGGGTTCATTTAAAGGCCAGGCTGCTGCATGAGTGATACCCGTCAGCCCTGCTCATCAGGGAGCAGCACGAACACACACACAAACACACACACACACACACGACATTAAACATTGACGCCATATGGTCACATGTGCACACACACACCTCTATGGTGCCTCTGTGCGTGTTGTCCGCTGTGCATATATTATGAGTATACAGCGCTAACACACACTTGTCGGACCTTTTGTACCCACAAAGCATATTTCTTGTCTTCATTCAAACATCTAGAAACGTGTCATGGAAGAACATTCTGTCACTCATCAAAACACAACTCTGTGTGTAACTCAATCCTCCCTGTCATCTCAAAAAAATCTCCCCTCCCAAACACGTCACCTCAAGGGTTTCAGGAAAACTCACTCTTCCCTGGAAAAACTCTCTCACACACACTCACTCACACACACTGTCTCTCCATTCCTCTGTCTCTCTCCACTAACTCTGTACCTCATCCTCCATTCCTCTCCCCCTCTTTGTCTGTCTCTGTCCACTCTCTGTCTTGTTTTCCCTTCTTTCACTCTCTCTTTCTCTTCCTTTCTGCCCCCTATCCACCTCCCTTTTCTGTGTGTCTGGTAAAGCCTGTTTGATAAATGACACACGTCACTTTGTCAGAAGCGAAGGGTGGGTCAGTGATAAATGACTCTGTTGAAAAGGAAATCTGCTCTCTGGCATGGCCAGGCTATTCTCCTCCTGGATTGGGTTTCAGGACCCCTAAAGACCGGAGTGGCTCAGTTTCCCCGAAAAGAGCACACATCCCACCAGGCTCTGACGCTCTCTACCTCTGGGAGGGGTGGGAACTGAGAGAGAGAGAGAGAGAGGGTGGATGGGAGGTGGGTTGCAGGGATCCAGCCTGTCCCAATTGTCGCCACAGTGCAGCTGCATCTATCACAACAGTGGTGGGACTATTTTTACAAAGCCTCCAACTCAATGCCCAGACAGCAGTCCCTGCTGAAAACCTCGGCTGAAAGCACACTGAAAGCTGAAAGGAAGAGTGGATGGCGAACGCTTTTCTATTTGTGACACTACTACAGCACTTACACTCCTCTTTCTCTCCTGGAGTCCAACCCTATGGCTTGACATCTGCCAAGTGTGTGTTAAAAAGGAGAGAAGGCCTATTTCACCGCCCCCGCTCTTCTTCTCCTTTTCGTCACCACCATCCCCACCACCACCACCCGGACCTCCTCCTCCTCCTCTTCCTCCCCCTTCTGCCCCTCTTTCTCTCTTCTCTTACACTCTCTCTTTCACTCACTCGCTGGCAGGGTGGCACTGTTATCATTACACAGGCAGGATTTATGGAGTCAGGGCCTATGGCAAAAACAAAAAGGCATCTGTCAATAACTGTGGGAAACACTCTGTCAGCCTTCCTCCACCTCCTTCCACTGGTGCAGAGCCTCATTAGGTATGCACTTATCAGACACATAGATCACAGACGTGACTCAACCTCACCGGAATCCAGCCACAGGACTTTCATTAGCAACAGAGCCAACAGGACCAAAACAGTTACTGCACTCACACCTGTAAACACCAGCAGACGTTGTTGTTCACTTTTGCAACCGTGATGATGCGTAGGTTGGTCAAATGATCAAGTCCCAACTCACACTCCTACTACTACGACTGCCTCCATAAGGCCGCTGTTTCTCACACATAAACGACAGGAGGCAGACACATACTAAAACGGCGTAGTTCAATTTCACTTCACACAGCGGTCACAACGTATGTTACACGGTTACGCTGCATGTTTGTGTCGTCTCTCTATGTTGGCGTATAAACTATGACGCTAACATGTGAAAATGCAGAGAAATGAGGAGAAGAAGAAACTAGACGAAGGCCTGAAGTGTTAAGAGAATTATGGCCCTGACCCCAGCAGGAGGTCTACGGTTACAATTCCTTTCATCACTATCTCCAGCCAAACGGCACACACACACACACGCACACACACATTAAACACGAGTGCATATCCACTGATCTGATCCTGCATACACACACACACACACACACACACACACACACACACACATATATATATGCAGACGTGAGTGATGGCTGCCAGTCTGGCAGATATAATCCTGACCGTGCAGAAAGTGGTCTACATCCGACTCCCTTACCCCTCTCACCCCCCTCACCCCTCTCCTTCTCTCTCAGACATCTGACCAGAGTACAGGTCAGGACACCAAGCAGAGAAAAATACTTTTTTTCTTTTCTTTCATAACCTGTAGACACACGGTACACGTTAGACATTCCAGTCGAATAGCTGCGTCTCTGCCCATATGTTGTGAAGTCAGCGTGGACTTCCTGTTATGTTGGTGGAGTATTTAAACTTTCTGCAGCCGTTTCAATAGCCCTGGGCCCTGGGCTTACAGCACCGCAAAGGAAGGAGGTCTGTATTTCCACAGCTGGGAGAGCGTCTTTCTCATGTTTGCTCGACTGTTTTACGTGGCCAGCTGCCCTCGGTTGTTAAGAGCAGTCAGACCTGACCCAGGTACGCAGGCCCATTTGTCACCTGCAGCGGAAAATTGAGTTACAGCACAACCAAAGGCGAGCAGCTCTGTGTAATATCAAGTTGATTACATCAAAGTGGTGGCAAACCTCATTGGGCTGGGCACCCCAAGCTTGTCATCTCCAATCACAGAGCCTGTCAGGACTCCATCAGCCTCACGGCTAATTGGACCAACGCTAATGAAGCAGGCAAAACAAGTTTTCTACTGTGGAAAAGAAACCCTCTCAGACAGAGGAAGGGAAGAAAGAGAGGGAGAAGCTGAGAGAGTGTGTAGTTCAGAGACAATGAGAGAGCAAAGCAGGGAGGGTGTGTGTGTGTGTGTGTGTGTGTGTGTGTGTGTGTGTGTGTGTGTGTATGTGGGGGGTGGGAGGGTGTAGATTTTTCATGCAAGTCTCAAGGTTGCAGTGGGCTGACTCTCCCCCTAAGTCCCTAATCAAGGCCCATCATCTGTCATCCTTTTCTTTGCTCTCTCTATCACCATGCTCTGTGCTGCAATCAATTCATCATCACCCTTTGTGTGCCACTGAACAGTTGACAACTTTATAACTTGCAGCTGCACGGGCTGACTGACAGGGGTGGAAGGGGAGCATGAAAAAATGAAGAAATGAATAGATGAATGAATGAACAAAGAAGCATGGTTTCAGGGAGAAAAAGTTGTTTTCTAAAAACACAAAACGATCTATATTACAGCCTTTTATCCCCTTTCGTCAACAGAGAAACGGCAGTGTAGCGAGGAGAGGAGAGGGAAGAGAGGAGAGAGGAGGAGATGGAAAAAAAACATCCTTCTCACTGATCTGAAATCAGAAAGCTTTCAGTCATTCTTTATGTGCTCCCCGCGGCCACTCTGAGCCAGTGAGCATGTACATTAGGCTGGGGCATTTTGATGAAATAAAAGCCCAGGCCAGCTTATGGCTAAACAGAATGGGAGCACTCACTCAGCCTGTCTCTGATTGACCATTAAAGCCATTGATGAATGGGCCTGTCAGGGGAGAGACAATTAAATCAAACATGAAACAAAGCCGTTGTGACGGCCCGGTCTGACAGAGCAAACCCATTCCTCCCCTCCATTACATAGCACACGGCTCCTTTTACAACCCCTAACCCACTCCTCCCGCCCCCTCTACCCACTGACTGTGTGTGTGTGTGTGTGCGTGTGTTTAAAGTGAACAAGTGAGCATGTGCACATGGGAGTGTGATGTTCTCTACTGGAAGTGTGTGTGTGTCTGTTTATGTGTGTGATGTCTCACTGTGAAACCACTTTGTCCCCCCTTCTCCACTTTTTTCGTGAGTCACTTGACCATTAGGGTGAGAAAGTAAGAGAGAGAGAGTAAAAAGTACACAGGGCCTTTCAAAGTGGTTTATACGTGACGTCATGGGCCTGCAGCACATGGTGGGAAGTGATTTTCTGATGCAAATCGGGAAGGATAAGATCAAAGCCGCATGACAGCCAATCAATCAACCGTCAAATCAGACATGGCAACTGTCGATTATGGCTCCTTCCAGTCCACGAAACCCCATTGTCTACCCTCAAATGTTTATCTTATCCCAAGAAGAGAGAAAAAATCTCAGAGGTAGAGCTCTTTTTTCCGCTTGTGCAAAGAAGTTATGCTCTCGGATCAAATGCGCACAATGCCCCTATGTCCCCCTTTATGGCACGCCTCAGGCACTCAGCGACGAGAAAACACCGCTTCTCTTCCATAGGGTTTGTTTGTTGTTATTGCAGATCACAATGTTAGGTGACACGATTTGTTAAACGAGCAATCCAAGTAGGAAAACACAAAGGAAGCGAAAGTTTACAGCAGTCAACTCAGCCGATGGGACTAGACTACACAGCTGCCGAGAAACTTGGAGATCGAAAACGGGAGATTGTTGTGTACAAACAGTATCTTTATAGAATAAACAGCCAGTTTGTACGAGGAGTCACAAGTGAGTGTGACAAAGCGCATCGTTGGAAAACATACAGTGGAAACGGAAATGCAGTGACTGTAAAGTGAGCTTTACAAAGCGAAGGTAACATCCGCAGCTTTATGATAGGAAGCCGTATTTTTACGCACATTACACTTGGATACACGTACCTGCTGCGCGCTTGGGCGCTTCTTGTTTCCTCCTCGGCATTTTTTTATTTGTGGGGATTTCCGTGAAACTCTTCTCTCTCTCGCTCTTTTTTTTTTTTTTTTTCTTAAATTTGATATACCCCCTCGCCGTGTCTGGGAAGATCCACCTCTACTCAGAAAAGATTCACGCCTTCGTGTGGTAGACGGCGCAACATCGGAGAGTCCGATGGAAAGAAAAACTAAAAATCATCGTCACGGAAGAGCAGCCTGCGGTGAAGTCAGCGTAAAAATAACAATAATAACAATAATATTAACACTAACAATAACAATAATAATAAATAAATAAACGCGGTGGTGGAAATGTTTTTTTTTTTCCCCTTTTCTTTTCTTTATGATGTGGTCGCGTTGAGAATGAAAAAGCCCCAGCGTCCACCTCGCCTGCCTGGTCTGGCAACAGCCAAAGTTGAGGGATAAGAGAGACGATCGCGTCACTCACAGCAGGAGAATGGGCAAACCCACCGCTCCGTTAACTCTTTACTCCTCAGAGAGAGAGAGAGGGAGAGAGGGGCGGACACTACACCGAGTGTCCTCCTACCTCTGCTCTGCACATGAACCACACACACACACACACACACACTCTTAGTTGATTATTACACAACGCTGGCTGATTATTACAAACCACAAACCGCAAACCGGTCTGAATAATGTTCCCGGACGTGTGTCAGTTTGTTTCATCTTCAGTAAATAATTCAACCTTTATAGCGTTTTTACTTTGAAATGTGTCATTTTACATTTCTGTGGAAATATCAGTCTTTGCTGCACTAAATTACTATTATGAGCCTCTTACTGTTGTTGTTTGTAGTGATTGTAACTGACACTAATGACAACATATATTATCATGACAAAAGCCTTTACACGCGCGCGCGCGCACACACACACACACACACACACACACACACACACACACACACACACACATATATATATATATATATATATATATATATATACACACACACACAACATGAAAACAACAGTCAGTGGTAAAAAAAATTTGATTAAATCTATAATATTCAAATCTTTTTCATTCATGAAAATCCTCTCCATTTTACTACAGAATACATTTTTACATTACATTACATACAATTTTACATTAATACAAACGTATGAAATATCTTATAGTTTAAAATGTATAACTTTTTCTTATAACAACTGCATCCAGTATCAGAAGCTTCCAATACCATTTATTTTAGCTTCTAATATATAAACAATAGAGAAAATAAATCTATATTTGTATATATTTAAATATTAAAAAAAAACAAACAAACAAAAAAACACAGAAACGAATGATGAATTGATGATAGGATATGATTTGTATTAGTATGGAGGGATGTATTGAATATATACAAAATTTAAAAGAATAAAACTATAATAAATCTACTATATAAAGCTACAGTTACAGTTTATATGTAATGTAACACCATGAAATCTGTTATTAGCACAAATGATATAGATTATAATTAGCAATCAGGTTTGTTTTATGCACAGTGTATAATGTGATATAAGACAAAATATAGAGATGGAGATGTTTGAATGAAATACATTTAGTTAAATAATAGTTAATAGTAGCCATATATGTTCCTGAAGTCCTTCTTTACATTGTATTCATAAGAGAAAACACATGCTCACACAGTCAGTATCTGTCTTGTAAGTTGTGTAAAAAATTGATAAGCAACCTCCACCACACTGTCCTGAAATGCAAACATGCCTGATGCCTTTTCCTCACTAATTTAATCTGAGCAGTTAAATGTTAGCTTTCATCATAGTAAAAGCATCAGTTCTCTCATATATCCACATTAGGAAGAGATCAAAGGCAGTTCAAGGAAGCAGCGTTAAGTCTTAGTGCTAAGGTAATGAGTTTTTTTCACCACCTGTCTCTCTCTTTTTTCTGGAGCCAGCAGAGTCTCTGTGGAGCAGGAAGGTCCCGTCCCAGGTCCTCACATCTGCATCTGATGTGTGTTGACCTCTGGCTGAAAAAAAAAAAACATACATACAAATACCAAAACATGTCTCACATCTATTCTAGACACACAAAGATGCAATAAAGAGAACTGACACACACACACACACACACACACACACACACACACACAACAAGAAGAAGAATTAAAGGCCTCTCTGATCAGAACTAGTCCCTCCTCTCTGCCTCTGAGCACCATGGCTGGGTCCCTGTCACTTTAACAACATGAAATTACAACCCAAATGGGATGTCAGGGGTTAGCAGTGTCTCTAAGAGCACTATGTGAATATATTTTCTCCTATGGACTTGCACCCATCATGACCTTCCCCCAGGAACAAGAAGTAACCTGGTGATTGGCGTTTTTACAGCCAAATTAAACTATCTCGCAGCCTGCTGAAGGCAGGAGGAGAAAGCAGCCGTTCCAAAATTAGTGAGCCATCATCATGACAGAAAGTAGTGGGGACATGGTGTCATCCAGCCACTGTATCGATTAACCCATAAATTGTATATGGCCTCTACACTGTGCTTCTCCGTGGCTTACACTGTAAATGGAAGTTATCTCAGCTGTGCATCTGTCTTGCTTTGCTGCGCGCTGTAAAACCCTGATATCTACTGAATGCAACCTGGCTGGCTGTTTAGCACATCACAAAAAAGACAAAGGCATTATACATCTAATTAGTAGAATGAAAGTTGTGTCTGGGATGGAAGTTTTTAATTAAAGAGAAAATCAAATCACAAACTGGATTAGTCCATTGTTTTTAGATTTTGACGAAGGAAGCGTGTGTTTTCTGTAATATTCAGATTCTTTTTTTCTCGCAGGTCTGTGTGTGATTCTCTCTCATGTCAGGTAGCCCTGTTGCATTATTTCCATCTTCTTGCTCTTGACACCAGGATTGTCATAAAAGAGGAACGTCTGTCAAGACTCCATTGATTTGCACACATGTTCGCCCAATCATTCTCAAAGTTGCGATTAAAAAAGCACAAGCTGCCTCTATTTTTCCATTGAAATCTTTTGGCAAAAAAAAGGGAACAGCATTTCAATTTCATAGCCTCCAGAACACTCAAGTATTCATTGCACTCTACTTTTTGCTTTCAACCTCTCCGCAGGAGGCAAGACTCATGACATCTATGTATGCTGCTGCTATTCACGATGCTATTCAGCCTTCAGATATGTGCTGCAAGTGATCCCTCAATACCATCAGATCGCTTTTAATGGCATGCGGCCAGTTATGGACCTGTCCAGAGAGGCAGCGCAGTGCAGGGTCTGTCACTTCTGCTCTCATGAGGATTCCCATTCAGCATCACTTTGTCCAAACTGAAAAAACGACCCTGAATAAAAGTTCGTCAGAAGCTAAAAGACGTAGAAAAGCTGTTTTTTTCCCCCCCATTTATGTTCTGCAAAAAGAAACGTTTTGTCTGTCTGCACATACGTTGTGTGCTCATCTGTGTATTCATGTGGGTACGTCTGTGTGTGGGTGTGGGTGCGTAATGCATGGCCCCACTGAGAAGAGTGATTGCTTTATTCCTGCCTTGTATGTGCTATGGGGGCCGGGGCCGTGTCTTTGGGCAGCTGTATGGATGGCTTGAGGAGGTCTCCATCATTCATAAAGCACACTCCTACATGTAGAATTGATCTTGCAAAGAAACAGGGTGGCAATAGCAGTTCATCAGTCTTCCCCTCCACAAATCATGCTGAGGTGTCCCCTTGGGGGAGAGGTGACACCATTGTCAGTGCAGCAGTCCCTTTGGACAAAAGAAGGGGCAGGGCAGGAACTCTCGCTCATACTGTACACTGACCCCAAAGTGTCCAATGAAATATGAACAGCGTTTGTGTAAATATCCATAGTAAAGCTGAAGGAATATACATAATACGTTATAAATGATATCAAAGAAATGACTCTTATAAGTGTCGCTCTTGACAATGCAGTAAAACCAAGCCATAAAATAAATAATGTCTTTGCTATTACCTGTTAGAACACGCCTCTTCTTCATTCATTGTCTCTGCTTCAGTTGTGTAAAACAGATGTATTAGAATCAACTGGTGATTCACAAGGACAAAGAAGCACAATTGTTATATTAACTCTCATTTTTCAAGAATCTGATTAATTTTAAAGATGCACATACGCGCCAGACACTGAAGTCAAACAGGTTTTATAAAGGATGCATAATTGAAGCTACCTTTACTCATAGTGTTTAATATATGCAACTCCATCTATTAATAACCCAGGTCATTAATTTGTATAAATCAGCTATGTATGGCACCAAGTACTGAGTACGCCTGCAAAGAGAATTGGTGAGATGAAGCTCTTGCCTTTGGCCTTGGTTTGCACATTACACTCATCTTACATTAGAGCACATGCTTCTTCTGTTCCTCCTCCTCCTCCTCCTCCTCCTCCTTCTCATACCATGTGGACTTTGTCATTGATCTTCATTCTAAAATAATCTCTTATAATTTCTCACTGTAGGCCTGCAGAGAAACCTTTTCCACATCCCAATTTATTAGCTTCACACTGAAAATAGAAAAGCTCAGAGAAAGGTGGACATGTGATGACGGTTCAGAGTAAGCACATTTAAAACACGTCCACCGATCCACCTTAAACACTCGTGATCTTATTTCTCAAGAGAACTCAGGTGCACCCTAAAGCACAAACTGCTACCATTAAAAATGACTTGTCAGCTGTAGCGTTGCCTCCGTTCTCCGGGTTTCGGTCTCGTGTTATAAAGCTGTACAGTTCAGTTTTCAGTTTGTGTCTTCATTAAAAACATTAACATTCACATACTGGATGGGTCAGGCATTGAAAAGGTCTCTTTAACATTTCTCAGTGCTCTCCCTCAGACAGCCGACAACAAACTCTTTCTCAATCACTGTCCAGACAAGAGAGGGCAGGCATATGTGAGAGGAAAGTAGATTTTTATCATTTTTGTGGTAAATTATTATGAAAAATGGCACAGAAAAAAAAGGGAGCGGCCTTTCATTTTGGGTGCTAGATGACTCTACACCGTTTCAATTAGCGCACTTCTGATTGTAGAGGCAGAACTCAGACGATTGATCAAGTCTCTCCTCTCTCTTCTTCTTTTTCCTTGCCTCATTGCCCAAAAGACCCTTTTAAAATATTCAGGTAGATTATGAATGGTTACACCCCTATCTATTTATATCTCCTTTATTGACAGTATTACATTTATATGGAGTCAAGGTGAGGGATTTAATTTAAGAGTCTTACAGAACTGCTCAGAATATTTTTTTTTTTTTCTCCAAAAGACTGATTAAGGAACAGTGACTTACATGATTAACACATTTTAAGGACTAAAAAGTTTAACACAGGATCAGCTGTGACTCTTTGCTGGAGATTTGCTGGTATGTGCAATTCTGAACAAATTCAATAATATTTCAATAAGTTTCAGTCACTCGCTGAGTGACTAGTAATTGTGGTGTTACCTTTTTATGGAAATTCAAAGCTACGTCTGGCAGCACGCTCCTCTGATGTCACGTCACTCTGCTTAGTGCTGTCAGCTTGTGTTTGAGAGAAGGCTGATTTCTCTCTTTCCCCTTCCCTCTCAGGCGGGGAACATAAAAGGGAGGCTGTTTATGATGGACGGGCAGCTTTTTAAAGAGAAGCATCACAGGGTGTTGGATGGGAGGGATTGGAATCAGGACGGCTGTGATGTGACGAGACAGACAGGAACATCCTTCTCCTCATGTCGAGGTGTCAAGTAGGGGGAGACTTAGCAGAGTAGACAGTATCATCACTCTCCCGAATGAAGGAAGAACTCACAGGGGAGGAGAGAAGTGGAGGGACAGTGGTGCAGAGCGGGCGCCAGTTCAGCCATGTTGGCATGACATTGTGTCAGATTTAGCTTTTTTTGTTATTTGTTGTGTTGTTTTTCCCTGTAGACCAACAGTTCTATTATACAGTACTATTTGTGATGGCATTCCCATGTAATGTACTTTTTTAATATATATATATATACAACTAACATATTCAATTTATAAAATCAGACTAAGATTTGATATGAAACATTGTGGGAAATATGTTCTTTCCCTTTCTCACTGAGAGTTATGAGAGAAAATGAACACTTTTATGTTTGTTTGAAAATGTGAAGTAACAGCCAGAAGCTCAACTTAGTTCAAAAATAACAAGACGTGTCTACCAGCACCTCTTACGCTCAACAGCATCTGGTTAGTTTAATCCACACAAAAACCAAAGGTAAAAACAAAACGTAGTGTTTTCACAGGAGGTTTGTGCTCAACTATATGTTGGCCAGGTGCACTGATTTCCTGAAGTCTTGTCAACACCATGAGCTTGCCAGGCAAACACTGAAGACTTCAGGAAGTCACTATTTGGCTGAAAAACAGTCTGCCACATAACTAACTGTTGTCTTTATCCTAAGATAAGCAGACGTTTAACTCCTGGCAAAAACAGTGAGGTAAGCTTATTTTCTCAAACTATTGTATAAAGAAAATAACAGATAACGTAGAATGATACAGTGAAACCTCTCTCTTGTTGAATTGATCCCTGTTGCACACATTCCTTCAGCGAGATAAACCGAACAGAAATACTGTTAACCTTTGAATGCTCATGTCTATTCAGATACGTTGTGAGGTGTCTCTTCCTCTTGAATTTCAACAGAAAAACATTCCAGGCTTAGAAATAATTTGCATAAATGTAAAACTTTTATGTGAACGTCCTGTCTATCTCCTCTGTCTCTTATCCTGTTTGGTAATTAGCCTTTGACCCCTCTGGGCTCACACAGCTGTGAAGATTGAAGGCCAGAGATAGTTTAAACGATGGATTTGTCATATAAATTCCCATCAGTATGAAATCTCCAAGGCAGAGCCCCCCAGTTTATTATATTATAGAGCACATCTTGTAGCACTATTATTTAGGAGAGCAGTGTCAAGTAGAATCTGGTTTTGACTGTCATGGCAACTCCATTTGCTTGGCTTTTACAGCGTGCCCCTTGACTTTGCCGTGTGTGGAGAATCACTGGGTTGCTGGTGATGGGCAGTAAATCCCTTGCCTGTATAAGTGAGCGATCAGAATTCATATTAGCATCTTTACACGCTGATGGCAGCCTGTCACTCCAGGTGCCAAGTGGTCTCTTTGGACTGCAGTCAGTGACTTGCAGGGAGATAGCAGCATAACGTTTTTATCCTGTTGGAGAGAGAAGCACGGTTAGTTCCATTAGTTCCATTTGGTAGGCACAGAGGACTTTTTGTTGCATTTGACCAGATTTTTAGCTCAGGAAAAAGAAAAAAATTCTATTGCCATGTTAATTTACTATATCATAGTTATATATCCAGTTGTGTGATGAATATGTTAGTGGTATGAACATCCTCGTGTATGTGCATATTCCCAGCAAAAAAAATGTGTCTTTCTATGTACACTCTCTGTTAGCAGCCTGTGATTCTCTTGTATTGGTTTCTCTGTCTGTAATTTCACGAGATTAATGACACTGTCACACACTTGTGAAGCGTTCTTAACTAAGATTCAGCAGCATAATGTCCACTCCATCTTTGTTTCATTTTTTCCCATTCAAAAAGCATTCCAATCAGCGTTAGGCCATCTTGAATCCCTCCTCGTTCTGGCTCCTGCACAGCGGCGGTGCCAGTGTTGGAGGGAGAATGTTTTTGCCAAACAGATGGAAAAGCATCACTGTGTTGCACACACACAGACACACATACTTCCACTTGGTGATTTCACGGCCTGCATTGACATTCAGTCATTCATTACAAAGTGAATTAATGTGCCAGAATTGCAGTTTCCTCTTAAAAACAGATGTCGATGGAACATCTAATTAAGCAGCACACCAAATCATTGCCTCTCGGTCATCTCCAGCCATTTTGCCTCTGTTTAAGAAAGTCCCTGTTGTAAATGTACAGTAAAAATGTATCTCATGTGGATCAGGCGAGGAAGATGTTGTGGCTGTGACCTCAGAGCCCAATAACCTCAATCACTATTTAAATTATTCACACAGTAACGACACCGGAGGACTCCATTATGAACATTATTGCTGAGAAATGGGCTCGGCTCAGGTGAAGGATGAGTCTTATCTTTCGCTGTCAGTTGGGGCATTAGTCATGGTAACTGGTCCCTCAGACCTGTGTTTGGGGTTTTCATTGAGCTTTACATAGTGGATTTATCACAGATCACTAGCTGATGTCAGCGTCCTAACAACCACATGAGCGTTTAAAGCTGTTTGATTTCAGGATTGTAATCACAGGTGTGAATGATGCAGCATGTTAAAATGAGTAGTTAAATGTAAAAATATGTTGAAAAAAAAGTGACGTTAAAATCACATGTTGTGAGTTTTTACAACAAGCTACACAATAGCGCTGCGTCACTTTGACATCTACATTTACTGGCTTTAGAGTAAATGAAACTTCACAGACAGAAAAAAGTTTCCATTTGAACCAAACAAGACTGAATAACGGAAGGTGTTTTCTCTGTCACTGCTCTTTTTTCCTACGTCAAGAAGCCAAACTCAATTTATGTCAAACAAGGTTTAAAGGACCTTGGGATTAAAGCCATAAACTGGCTGCTGTCAGACCTGAAGCCCTGCTAACTATTAAGTGCCAAACCAGCGTTGTTCAATATCATTTCATATTATATCATGTCACGACACAGTGACAGCTACACATCAGCCCAGTCACAGCTGGTTTGCCCTGAAGAACTCCTCCGATGTCAGCTCCAATTGAAGCTGACTCCACTTTGCTCTGATCTAAAATGGGAAATCTCACTGAAGTACTCTGCAGAGAGCAGCTACAGCTTTTGGTAACTAATGCTAACAGGTTGATCAGCTAATGAGAATAGATATTTGGGTAGGTGGATGTGGAGTGGAGGGAGTGGTGCTGTCATGTTCCAGCCAAAAGCCTTTACATGCTGCATTTTAACCGTTAGAGACAGTACTAGTGGAGAACTCACCTGTATACACGTACTAAACAGATACAGCAAACAAATGGAATGATTAGTTTTAATTGCTGCAAATGTACTAGAGGTGTCACACATATGGACACAGTGTCTAAAGCATGTGGTTCACACTTACATCCAAATCTTCAGGCACATGTCCTCTGTTGGCTCCATGAACGTCCCTCCCCACCTCTTTAAAACTGTGTAATGAGCATGAGGAGGTCCGTCCCAGCAAGACTTTATAACCACAGATCACATGACAATTAAATGTCTGAGAGCACATGACAACTAGGAGTGAATATTACATTCTCCAACTCCGTGATTCAATTCAATCTGCTGATTAAACTTCTTCTTCTTCTTTTTTTTTTTCATTACACTGATCATCACCGTGTTGTGTAAAGTAATTAATTTTCACTCTGCTCAGACCTTTGATAACTTCCACCTTCACATTCTTACACATCGATGGCAAAACTTGTTTGAATTGCGTGGTGCTTTGTGGCATTGTTCTTGCATGCTAATCAAAGGTTTAAGTCCTGCAATCTAAACTACTAAATGTCTGATGTTACAAACACACCTATATGTATGTGCTGGTTACATCTTTTTAGGCTTTTGGTTTTATTTTATCTTTTTGGGAACTGAGCCTAGGACCAGCTGCTCACAGCTTCTGCCCTGCACCAGAATTTCTTTAACACTGTTTTAATGGAATAAAAATGAAGATGTTTATATATTCTATATATTTTACATATTACATATATACTATAAAATATATAAATATATAATATATATCACACACATGCGTGACCATGTATGTGACATATAGGAGAAGGGAGGGACTATAGGACAATTTGTTCAATTAGCGGAGGAGTCAGAGAAGGAGAGAGACAGAGGGAGGACCAAACGTGATTGGGTACATCACCTACACAAACAATGATGCAGAGGATGACAACATCTTCTGCTTGACGAGTGTGTCTGTGAAGGCTGTCCTCATACAACGAAGTGGCACTTTGAATCATCCTCATACGCCAGATGTGTACACACAATGACACGCAGAGACACGTCTAAACACACATGTAAGGACAAAGACATTTCACTTTACATCTTCCAGACGAGACTCAAGAAGATATGCATGAGACACAGAATACAAGGTCACTTAAAGGAGAGAAATAAAGGTCTATTGACCTATTGTGACCAAATTTCAAACATATGTAGAACAAACAACAGTGCATTGTTTGAGTAGAGCTTCACTTCACTTACCCTTCCTGTCTTTTTGTCCAAGTCTAAACGGCTTTGACAACTCTCTGTTTTTGGCCGTTCCACTTGTGCTTTCCTTTCATTTGTCCTCTTCAGGGAAATGTGATTTTTCACAGTGGAAGTTCTTACAAATTCAGGAGCCAGAGATCAGTATCCAGTTCTCACCGAGGTTCTTTAACAGAGGTCAGTATCATGTTTAATTTAATTTAATCAAGAAAGAACTGGAGGGAGGTTTTTTTTTTCTTCAAGTCAATTTGAGTGACATTAAAGTGGAAACAGACAACTTTACAACGTTTCCTTGAGTTACCGTTGTTACATCTGCGATGTTACTGTTGGTGCCACTGGCATTAAGACCTGATTACTTTCCACTTTCTGAGCTATAATAAAAGCAGAGAAGAAAAGCTGCTTGTACTCATAAGTACGTTTTTGAACCTTCACAAGCACTGGCACTCTCTCCACTGAGTGAACGCCCATCTGATATTCACTCTTGTTTCACCTCAGTGTCTTTAACTCTCCCTCTTCTTCCTGTTGTCTGAGAATAGGGCTCTTTTCCACAGTTACTGTGGTTGTTCCACCATCCACTAATCTACTGATAGTTACCAGGAAAAACAACAACTGTCCTCTTCCTGTTTTGGTTGTGCTGTGACCGACACCCCTCATTTGTGAAGTAATTAAACACATTTTTTTCCTGGGATTTTCAAGTGAGTGGCAGAGAGAGTTGATGACTGGTGTATAAGGTTTACATGAGCATTATTTCTACTTTATAACTTCTACAAAGATTGATGAAGGGCCTTTAGGACTCTGATAAATTAACAAATACGTAAAAATTTATTTCAAATATGAAATATTTCCAAAGAGTTAGTAACAAGTGAATTTAATTATATACATTATATAAATCTAGTTATAAAATACAGTTCTTAGGCTTTATCTGTTATTTCATTCTAATCTCTTTTTAAGTGGAAGACCATCCACCTTCAACCTTTTATTCTCTTTTGTTCTTGTGCAGTTCATAAAAACCTATAACTACACACAGAACACCACTGATCCAGAGACAGTGTGATCAGACTTTGTGGTTTTCTATATGAGGAATTTCGACACATGAATTTAAGATAATAGTGTCCTCTGATTTATGTAATACAATTACATTTGAATCACCAGCGTATGTTGTAATAATACTGTTCACCTTATGTCTGAAACATTTTCTCTCCGCTTATTCCATCGATGAAAAGAAAAGCATTAAAGATGATTTGAATAAAAATCCCTGCTGGTTTTTGTTCTTGGCCTTTACACAGGAAGGTCAGAGTTCAGTCACACAGAAACACCACCACTGGAGGTGATCATTCTTCAGTGCTCAGCAGAGGACATGATAGAAACATGGGTGTTGAACAAAGCCCAGTGTATCAGACTATGTGTGTGTCGTGATGCCTGTTAATATGGATGATGTAGATCTAAAACCTGCTCATGACAGAGGTCACGTACGGTGTGGTTACTACAGCATATTGTACACTTTTTGTCATTACCACACAGTTCAGCGCTACCACACATGCTGTCATCTATAACGCATCTCGTCTGCAGGTGTGGTCCTCCTAGATACAGACCATCAGCTGTGCAATCCACCATATTCTGCTGCCAGGCTAATAAATGGCTTGTGTCAGAGGCAGTGTCAGTCTATCGTTTGCTCATTTCGAGTTTGTCTAGGGTTTGGAGAAGCGCTTTGCATTCTCCACTGGTCTGTTCAGTGACTGGCAAAGTCCTGACTTTATTGATTTCTTTCTTCACTGCTCTTTGTCAAAATATCCAACTGCAGACCTTAAAGACCTCCGCCATTGCTCGACATCTGCAGCCACACACTGCTTCTCTTATAATGGTATAATGGAGGGGGGGGGGCTATGATAGGCTGCGTGAGTGGAAGATGATTGGAGAACACAATCTAAAGCTTCAGCAGCTCCCTCTCTCTCTCTCTCTGTATCTCACTCTCTCTCCTTCCATTCTGACACAGAGAAAATATTGTACACTGACTGGTTCCCATTGAATCCACGTTGTGATTCATCGTCCAATTTCAAACTGCCAAGCAGTTAAATTGCACCAGGTCTGCCAAAATTCATCCCAGGAACATGCAGGAAATGTGAAAAATTAAATGTCATCGTGGCACAGTGGAAAACTTTCACCTCTCATCGAGCAGAATATGCTCGCTTCATTCTGTACTGATGGATGACGGCCCCGGGCTATACTTAACCTACTTAGTAATGTCATGTACTGCAGAATATGTTTACTTTTGAAAAATAGTGAGAAAATATAAACTTTATCAGAGCTTGACATCTACGCATTCTTCCTCCAAATAAAGTGGCTTTTCATATTGAGGCAGGAATGAATTTTCCCCCTCATCAGACTTGTTTGCTGTATAACATATACCCACGCTGGTGGTATAAAATAATGCAAGATATGAAAAGACAGGTATTGTTTTTAAGGGGGGATCTGTTAGACTTTAGTGCTTAAATATCTGGATAACCTAATAGCGATTATACTTATACTTTTATACTTTAGGTGCCAATTTGAAGTTTTATCAAAGAAAGTTATGCCGTGCAGATGTTTTGAAGAGATAAAGGTATATTATTGAGTGTGAATGAGAGAGGGTGAGAGACAATGGGCTGAAAAGAAGAGAAAGGATGAGGTTAGGAGGCGGGGAGAGGGTAGGAGGGCTGAGCGATGACTGGCTACTTTAGCAATTAAAATGTGGGGCAAAGACACAGAGGCTTGGTTTGACCGAGAGACTGCACCATTCATCATCCCAGCTGCCATAAAGCAGCAGTAGATGGAATCTTTGATTTGAGCTTCACAGGAACATAAATCAAAATCCAAACCATGGCCTGTCAGGGCCATCGCCAGAATAACCCATTTGAGAGAGGGAGAAAGAGGAAGAGAGGGGAGGTAAGGTTGGAGAGAGTAAAGGTACTTACTTTTCTGGCTTTGCACTCCATCCCACAATCACACACACACACACACACACACACACACGAACACACACATAAACCCACATACACACACAAAGACAGACACGCAGACAGATACAGTTTACGAACACAAACCTTTGTCCCTCCATATGTATTTGAAGTTCACATGCAGCTGCCTCACACCCCGGCACAATATCGAATCCAGGGATCATTGATCAAGTGGCTGGGTCCTGTCAGTGGCCAGTGGTGTGCCTGACCCACCCCGCCCTGCCAACATATCGCCGTCCACCCCCTTCCTCTCTTCATACCCTCGAATACAAGGCAGAGAACAAGGAAGTGAGGTCATGCCGCGTGTACACCCATCCATCTAAATAGCATGACAACGACAGCTAATAAATCATTCATTCATTGTTTAATCTATTGTCTGCTCGGGCAAAAGTCATGTGGCTGATACGAAGACAGATTTACCCCATGCAGGTGGGGCCTATTGGACAGGAATTTTTACTGTTACTGGTTTCCTTATCAATTAGTAATGTGTTCATTATACCTTGAAGCAATTAAAACCACTAATGATTGAAATAATATGGAGGGTCTTTTATCAAGTCAGTGCCAAAGTAATTTAAGCCAATTTAGTCATACATTTTATTTTTGCTTGAGGCTCCAGGGTTTGAAACACTGTGATTTACTGAGGCATGGTGGAAGTTGACTGAAAGATGAATGAT
Organism: Polydactylus sextarius; assembly: GCA_016801845.1. NCBI lineage: Eukaryota > Metazoa > Chordata > Actinopteri > Polynemidae > Polydactylus > Polydactylus sextarius. The sequence continues at coordinate 12,824,605 of CM028921.1, read as the reverse complement.
TGCTAATCTACAAGTTATTTCAACATTACATTTGCCTGCACGTATGCAGGAGTGGCTCTAATAATGTATTCACGCTTGCATGTATGTGTGTATGTGTGTGTGTGTGTGTGTGTGTGGTGGAGGAGGTGGGGGTTCACTTTAAATGCAACACACAATCCCAGAAGGATGAATATTTAGGTTGTCCACCGTGAGCCATGTTTAATTTATTATAATTACAGAAAGTCAGAATGAAGGCAGCGTGTTGTGATCAGAGGTAACAACCCTAACATAACCCTATTACGCAGGGGTTGTGTTTTCCCTGTGTGGAATCAATGTAAAACATGTGACCTGAAACAGCTCAGGACAGGTTAATGAGGCTACATTTGGGATATGCATCTCATTACAGCCGCCAGAGGGAAGGTCACTAAACACCACTATTTACCTTAGCCCCCCATTTCACTCATCCTTGAAAAACAGGGCAAAATGTAGCAAAACAGCAGAAAAGCATCACGTTGCTATGGCACAACTTGGACACAATGAGCTCACATTGTTATTTGGGAATGTTGTGTGTGTTTGCCCCATGGCAAACACTACCACCATGTATGACCTGTTGTTAAAATGACAATAGCAGTAGTTTTACACCAGATGAGTGTGATACACAGAATGATTTAGAAGCCATAAAGAGCCATGACGTAGTGTTGAGCTCTCAGACAGCCGTCACCGCTGATGAATGATTGAACCCCGGATGTGCTTGAAGCTGATAATGGGAGCTGCATGTTCGGTGATGTGGCAGCGTATATAGCAGCCAAAAGTGGTGTGTGGCACTGCCGTCTGTGCCCGTATGCAGAACATGGCATCAGAGTGTGTAAAGCCCTACCAGTCAGTCGGGAGATGGGTTGAAGGAGATGAATGGGAGGCAGGTTCACTTTATTACTGTCACTCTGCTCTCTCCCAGCCTCCTCAACCTCCCCACTACCACCCATCCATTAATCACATGTTACTGCCTCCTCCCTCCCTCCCTCTCTCACTGTCTATTTCTCCTCCCTCCACCTTTCCAACCCTCCTCCATCTCCCCGGCTATCATCTATCCTTCTATCACTCACAATTGCACCACCTTGTCCAAATTCTCTTTTACTTTCTCTTTCTAAGATCCACTTTTTTATCATCCTATCAAGTCCTCTTTGTCGCTGTCTTCCTGTTCTTGAAGCCAACGGAGACTTTGTCATTAAACTGTAAGAAATCAACCTCAAATATGACACATATCAGCATAAAACACAGACTTCTCCTCTGCTGGGCTAATGCTTTTTAATAGTACAAAGTCTTTTCTCATATTGACATGTTAGCCAGTTTGGTAACATGTTAACTGATTATGAACAATGAATTGTACACCACCCACTGAAAACCAAGTTTCACTGTATTCGTTTTGTTAAGGGTCAAGTAGGATATTTCTTGTTATTATCTGGTTAATGTTCTTACAGTGGTTTCATCATTATTAAACTGAAATTTTGTCCACAACGTCCATCATGTTTTTCCATTTAAATCTAACCAGTTTAGATATTTGCTTATGCTAATCTTGTCAGTTAGCTTAATGCTACGTTATAGAGATCCAGTGCATCTGACTGCTAGGTGTAAACATGACTTTAAAAGCTGAGACACTACAGATCAGTGTGGAGCAGCAGCATTGCCACCAGCTCTCCCTGTGTCCCAGCAGCTATCAGCCTCTCTGCAGTTCCCTTGGGTCACACGTCAGACAGTACTGCTGTGTTGATGCTTTTGCTACATATGGTATATATATATATATAACCAGCTAGCTGCGCCTCTCTGGGGTACCTGGATGAGCTTTGTGCTACGTGGATACCAGGGTGGAGGGGGAGGAGGGAGAGAAGAGAGGCCCCCATAGGCTGGCTATGCTGCTGCTCCCCCGGATCCTTTCGGCTAATGGGTCGGCAGGGATTTGGGGAGGGGGGTGGAGGTGGACAGAGACGGATAGCTCCTGACAAACTCACACTGACAGCCAGTGAATACAGGGCAGTGTAGCAGAAAGGTCAGAGCAGGGATGGATAAAGGACCGCTTGACTTTCAAAGTTTCACCCTGCTTGGTGCCACCACAGTGTCAGTTTGGAAAGAAAAGTGTTTACGGCTCATCAGTTGGTTTTTCTGTCAAGTTGGTCATGTGTTTGTGTTAACTGCATCGTCTTTACACAACAACATGTTTGAGATTTTTTTGCAAACTTTTTGCATGTAGTCCATAAACAGATTGATTCTCACAGTTAAGAAATTAAATTCTGAACTCACTCTGCTTAAAACGTTCAATTCAAAGTGAAACACATATGCAACAGCGGTGACAGTCTCATTAAGTCCTTAGTAAGCTGTGCACCTTCAAGGAGAAAGAATCAAACCCTCTCTAAATGAACTAATCACCCCAGAGGCTCACTTACTGTGTGTGTATGTGTTTGTGCGTAGGTGATGTGTTTATTGACTCCAGCAGAGGAGTGGATAAGAGGAGAGGCTCTGACTGAAGAACACTGATCCAGTCAGATGTCACAGGCCCTCAGAACTGCCTCTAATGGGGCCCCGGGGACTCTCTATCTCTCCTTCACCCTCTTCCTCTTTCTCTCCCTGCCTCACTGGCTTTCTATAGTCAACCTCTCTGTGTCTGTTTTCATGTGGCATCCTGCTCTTTTTTCACTTGGTAGAAGAAGTATTCAGATCCATAAGTTCCAAAAAAGTGTCAATATGTGATATTCAATTAAGAGTAAAAGTCATACCCGATTCATATCAAGTAATACTAAAACGTCACTGTGTATCAGAAAGTTACTGTTGTAACTGTTGAAGGTTGAGCAACTTTGAGAGGTCATGAGATGATTAATGTGAGAAGAAAAATGAAAAAACAAAGTTCTGATACACAAATCTGGTTTCTATCTTTCTCAGATCAATTAAAGATTTACTAGGTGATATAATACCACCCGAGAAGTTAGAGGGGGGAAGAAATCACTATTTGTTGAACCAAAAAGACCAAAAAGGTTGGAACCTCTTTAAAAATTTAAGCAGTAACTAAAACTGTCAAATAAATGTGGAGAGGAAAGTACAATATTCTCCTTTGAAATGTAGTACAGTACTGTACTTAAGTAATTACACTTAGTCACCATCATTTTTCCTGTATGAAACTATAATGCAAAAATCCCCTGAGGTGCTACCAAGATTTTTGATTTTTGATTGATTTTTTTACCTGCCAGTTGCATCAAAGACACTTTGACACGAAATATGTGTTGTATAATGTTCCTTATGTAGCCACAGACAGACCAAGATGGAAGAAAATACGAGCATGTGATGATATTTTTCTTATGAGCTTCTTCTTATTCTTACTGAGAGGTAGATGAACAAATTGATATCACATGTATATGCTAAATATGTTGCTACTGCTGGAAGATAGTCAGGTTTGTGTGGTGCAAAAAGTTAAAAAGAGAACTAGCTAACTTTGCCTCTTCCTTGTTTACAAGGCTTCCATGTGATGTTGTTATCCTCTGTCTTGTGCATGTATTAAATTAATATGATATGTAAACACATTGGTGTTGGTTCCGTGGTTTGATTCCTAACTCATCCACTCTGCCTGATGCTAAACCACAAATCATATCCATTGGGGTGTGAGTTTGTCAGTTGCCGTCGTTTGGTGTCCAAAATTTAAATGTAATGTCTATAGAGAGTCTAGATGGACAGAGTCTGGCTAGTTCTCATTGTTAGCTTTATGCTAAGTTGACTTAACCATCTGGGTGTTGTCTTCTCATCTTATCACTACACTCAAGATTGTTGTGTAAAATATGTGGTATCCATTTTCCTTTGTCTTTATTTTTCCATCAGTTCAGCCTTTGAAAATCTTTTTTTTTAAATCGTGACCGAGAAAACACCATAAAAATTGTGTATTTTCAACGCTGCACCAAAACTAAGAAAAAAAGAAACTGAACTAATGATATCTATTTATATAAAGGCACACACAAGAGGTTTCCAGAATCATCAAGAAGAAAAATTGCAAACTTACCAAAATGATGCATGTCAGTGACATATTATTATAGATTTTGTTTGAGCTCCTCCAGTATGTAGTGTTGTACTGTATGCAGTCATTTCATTTGATTTATTGATTGGTTTTTAATTAGTAGCAGACATGTGAAGAGCTACTAAACTTGTGCACGCACCGACAAAAGTCACGCCTGGCCTGATTAGCCTACATGTGGAACTGTCCACACTTAAACACATTTGATTTGCCTACTTAGCGTGAGCCTCGTCATGTGAGATCAGCAAGGACACCACTTGTCAGAGGAACCGGAAGGGACAGTTCTCGGCAGGACGTGCACTCCTCCCACAGCTCCCAGAAGGCCATGCTTCAGCCAGGTGTCCATCATCACCGTCGGGAAGCCGTCCATTTTTGAGTCCTTATGTCCTCCATCTGAGGCACCCCTGTCTCTGTGACAAGTCGTGTGACCTTTTCCCCACGTCAGGTGTCGCGCTCAGTTACGTCAGTGCGGCGGCTGTGTGTCAAAATGTGGTTCTGTTTGTGTCTGTTGACTCTGTTAATGGTTTTACCCAAAGAGCACTGCTTTGGAGTGACACAGGATCTGATGTGAGATGACAGGGGTGAACATAGAAGGGGCTGGCCTAGCTGTGTTCAACAACGTGGCCCTGGCACGATGGGAAGCTTCATATTAAGGTGTTTGTTATCAGTGTGTGGAGGGCCAATTCCTGGATTAATGCTAAAGAACTGATGTGTTTTTACTTATTCGTATGGGAGATTTACCTCTCCATTGTCACCACGTGCTTGCTCGCTGTTTTTATGATTTGGCACTATACAAATAAAGTTGAATTCAATCAAAAGTGTCTTCAAGATGAGATGCAGTAATTTTATCGTAGATAAATCAGACAGATCACGCACAGATCTGTTTCCAACCTAAAGAATATATACATGTTAGCATGTATATTTATGTCTCTGTTTATCTGTCTTGAAAAATTTACATTTTACAGAGAACTTTGTCTGGTTAAATGAAAAAATCACTTCAATTATAAAAAAACTATGTCTGCATCTTCATCACCATGTGAGGGCCGCTACACCCCCATGAAGCTTCATCTAATGCTAGACAGTGTCTGTCTGTACGCTGTGTCATAACTCGTTTTCTTCTCCCTCATTACATTTCTTAGGGTGGACAAAACACATTGTGCTCACACACCATTGCCTGATCATGTTAAAGTTGACTGGGGCACCACTGACCCCCCTTCCCCTGAGGTTTGCTTCTTACCCCCTACTGTTACTGTACAATCACAGGACATTAGGGACACACTGGAGGGTTTATGTGCAAACACTTTTGTTACAGTCCGGTTTGAGTGCTATGTATCATTATCAGAACGTCATTGTTTACAGGGAAGAACATTTAAAAGGCCTCATAGATCAGTATTTGTTTCAGCACACAGCCAGTCTTTTGTACACTTTATTTGGACACATATTTGCTCCAGCGAAACACCTCTTAACTAATGGTTTTGTTTCAACATTTAAACCTGTTTCACAGACCTGTTTGAAAGCTCAAACATTTGGTGTTAATAGGGCAGAACGGCAGGGTGTATTTGATAACCACAGCAGCTACAGTATGACATCCACAGCCAAACGATGGCTACCAGCTCTGCAAACAACCACCACACCCTCGATCCATTTTTATTGTATTTGAGCAGCAGTGTTATATTTCCTGGCCTCCCCTTAGCACCACACACACAGGGCACTCCAAACAAAAAATCCATACTATCGACCCGCCAATGTCACCACAATTACTCTTCCCAAACAGCCATTGAGGACAAATTACATCTGCACTGCCTTTTCACCCGGTCACTATGGCTGAGCAGTAGCCCCCTCACACCACCGCCTCCTTCTTCTCTTCATCCTCCCCCTTCTACTGTTCTCCATCCCTCCATTCGCCCCCTAACCGAGGTCTGGATGGACATATGAAGAGGGGGGACAAAACAGAGGAAGGCGCAGAAAAAGAGCCGGCAGCTTAGACTAATCATAACAAACAGACACTTCATGAAGTAAATGTATAGTTCAGCTTATCACTGATCACAATTTCAAGCCTTCTGGGCAGCTGCCACTAAATGTGCAACAGTTATTCTACATGAGCAGTCACCTATCAAAGCAGAGATTTTCCCTGCTTTGACATGTTGTGTAGACACACTGGGAAAAAAAAATTGCCTGATATTTGCATACGGCGTATTGGAACAGGTGATGTTCAAATATCATCTTCCTGTCCGTGGCAGGATCAAGCTGAGCGCTGCATCTTCCTCTGCACCCGGGCAGGCCTCCAGTGGTGAGTGGTAATCTTGCTCTGAGGTGTGAAGAAAACCACTTCCCATGTTTACATGAATACAGAAGCCCAGCACCACAGAAAACCCCTTTGGTATTGATTTCCCTGTCTGTATACACTGCCAAAATCATTTATTCACTATTGGCAGTAGTGCTAGTAACAACCAGCATTTAATGCTCTTAGCTATTAAGTTTCTTTGCAAGTAATCTCAGAGAACGTTGTCCCCCCTCCAACAGCAGACAGGGTGATTGAATTTTCCTGATGTTACGATGGCCCAGGAGGACATTTAAATGACTTCTGGTGCAGGTGGTGTATACCTGAGTGTCAGAGTTTGATTCTGTTTCAGACAGTGTGTAGGCCCCTTTTCTGAATCAGGATCATCAGTCACCCCACACACACACACACACACACACACACACACACACACACACACACACACACACACACACACACACACTGCCTTTCACCTTCATCCTTAACAATGAAAAGGGCTACACTCTTTTAACTGTAATAGCTCCAATGCTATCTACTGAGTATTTCTCCTCGTCGGAGCAGTCATGTAGAACTGCTTCTCTCTAAGGCACATCAGCAGCTTCAATGATATTTTCTACAAATGTTTCTAAGTCAGGGCAGCTTTTTCCTTATTGCTCCCACAGGTGTTTCTGCAACAGTCCGACCAGAGAGAGACTAGTTTTCATAAACATGTAGCACAATGGATTTGAAAAGAAATTAGGAAAAATAAATAATTTACCTCAACTTGTGATGAATTTGATTGAGAGTAAGAATATGAAAGAGACATTTAGGAAAGGTGAGAGCAGCATTAAGTCATACATCACCAAATTCAACTAAACTTTAACTTGAATGATATAAAAGACGGAGCATATTTGACTGTATCTGTGTCAGATGAGTTATATTGCAGAGGGACTGTTGTATTTCAGAGATAAAAGATGAAAACTCAAATTGCATTTTCTCAGGTTTTTCCGCTGCGTTTGAAATTTCAGACGATAGAAGCGAAGGAGATATCTTAAACAATTTTGTGACAAAAAATAGCAACAAAAGGTTCATCTGTATAAATCAAAGTGCTTCAATTCACATGACAACCTATTACACTGTCTTTCTAGATCCTGCATTAATGCACGAATCTGCATTGTGACGCTAAAGCTCCACACACCAGTATATGTGTGTGTGTGTGTGTTTCTGTGCGAGGGAATCATTCATGCATCTGTAAGTGTGTATGTGTATAATATATGGTGATCAGTCACAGGAGGGGATTTTACTGCGTGATTATTTCTGCTGTGACACTAACGAGCTTCGGCTGCAGATCCACTGCAGACCAATTACACCGGAGAAGAGGCTGCTCGCTTATTACACTCAGATAATCAGCTGGTTTTACCCTCCATGTTACAGCTCCTGCTACACACATGTACATTTGATTTTTGCAGGATGTTCACGCCAGGTGTGTGTGTGTGTATCTGTGTGCGTGTGTGTGTGCGCAACGCCCTGCTATTCAGATGGACAGCAGGCTATTGTCTGTGATGCTGTGCTGTCTATATTGGAAAGCTCCAGCTTGTTGATTTATCACTTCTGCATTGTGTTGCCGGAGCTCTCCACTCGATTGTATCTTTGGTGCACCGATGTGCCACCTCTGCATGTGTCAGATTGTAACTGGGCCTTGGTATGAGGGATTTGTGACTGGAGGGGGACCCTGCAAACAACAGACCTATGAAGACGGAGAAGATGAGGAGGGAGAGAGGGATCAAAATCTCTCCGTGTATTCAGTGATTGGGTTATTGTAGACAGCACTGTCAGCACTTTCCACAAAGAGTTGGAGAAAACCAGTAAAGATGCTAGGGTGATCTTTTGATGTATATTGTACCAGTGAGAGGGAGACAGACACAGACAGAGCACTCTCTCTCTCTCTGTATGTGTGTGTGTGTGTGTGTGTGTGTGTGTGTGTTTGTGTGCACGTGACACACTCTAATCACCTTAATTATTTCGTCTAATTACCTGCAAACAGCTAATGAATTCTTCAGGAACCCTATCATGTTGTGTATGTGCTCACATCATCATCCGTTTTGCACGGCTGCCATTAATTTGCTCATAAACAAATACAATTAGCATAAAATGTTTCATTACAAGCTCATATATCGGGTTTAGTCTGTGCAAAGGATATGAAACAGCTGAACAACACGCGAGAAAAGAATTGTTTTGTTGCCTTTCCTCACTCACATTATAAGGCGTGTGACGAAATGAACATCGTTTTTTAGGAAAATATTCCACGGTGTGTATGTTTGCTGTCCTTGGGGATATTGATGTATGCACCACTATGCATGTTTGTGCATGTGTTTGTATTTCTGCGTGTTTATATTTGTGTGTGATATTTTTTTTTCGCTTTATAAATTTTCCGTCCAAGGTCGTCCGGAGAAGAGGGACAATGGGCTCGGTCCTGGGTGGACTGATGATGAATGTGTACATTTCATGACAACAAAAGCATAATGACCTTATTCTATAATGAATGGATTCATCATTAAAAATCTGTGGCCTGCGGCAAAGTCTTTTTTGCATATTCTGATGTCACCTCCTCTCTGAACATCACATGCATTTGTGCTCTTCACCTCTGCTGTATATGTGTGTGTGTGTGTGTGTGTGTGTGTGTGTGTCCCTCTGTGCACCACCAGTCCAGACATAGCTAACTACACTGCCCATTAACACAGTCAGACATGTTAGCTGGGAGAGACTGGTATTCAATCACTCAACTCACAGACATGTTTATGGAAATACTCTTGTTTACATAACTAATACCTTCATGATTGCAGTGTGTATATGCCAAATCTTTTCTCAGATAATTAGAGATGAAAACCCCCTACCGGGGCTGTGCCCTACACAATGTCACCAGCCCCAACAGTGAGAAATAATGTTTATAAAATCATTAAACAATGTTGTAACTGCGTTGTGAGTTCCCCACTGCAAGTAACAGATGATCTGAAGCGTTAAAACAGTGTTGACGACTGAGCTAACGACGTCTTCACACTTATGTCACTGAGGTGAACATTTCTTTGAGAACGACTAAAGATTTTTTTTTTCTAAAGAGAAAACTCCTCAGACCAGTTCAAGTGACACTTGAAATCTGAAAGTGAATGCACATATTGGATTTTATGTGGATTTAATGTTTAAGCACAGTTTCTTAAACATTGTCATTCTGAGGTTCTAGTGCTTTAATTATTTCTTTTTTTTTTTTTTTACTATTTATACAACATTTATCTGGTGGATTTTGCTACTAGTCATTTAAGACATTAGGAGGTTTTAATTAAGACATGACCTTATAAAACATAACATAACAATGGAAATAAAAAGGTTAGAATTAGCTCCACCATAACGACCTACTGCAGTAAAATGCTACTTACAAACTAATGCATCATAATTAGTAATCAAGTAATATTGTACATAATAACATAGTAAGCACAATACACCACAGGGGTCATTTATAACAGTTCTCAACATGAATTAATTTTTTTACATTTTGCCTATTATATTGACTTAAAGTTGTGTACTCAAGAGAACACACGTGACATTTTGAACACATAACTAGTACTAGCTATGTGTTCAAAATGTAATCATTATTAGATTCTTTTTTATGTTGATTCAAATTCTGGAAATCACCAGAGTGAAAGTTCTCATTATAGCGAATCTGGTCTATTTCAGAATAATAAGATTGGATTGTATTTATTGGTGGATTACTGCTGCAGCTGTTGGTTAATAAAACATTATCATAATAATACTTTCTTGTTATTTTGGTGTCAGTGATCTGGATCAGTGAAGTAGTTACATGAAATAGAATGAAACATTTACTCAAGTGAAAAACATTTACATTAAGATTACACTTAAGTGCAACATTGATGAAAATGTAAATGTGCTGTATATTTTCATCATAATTATGTGACATTGTCATTGTCATGACATGTATTTATAATGAAATATTCTTACACTGCTTTTGTTATTCTGCTCCTGCACTTTAACACCATCAATTGTGAGTTAAAACATTTGTGTGTTTTCACACACCTACAGCACTTCCTCCTCCTCCTCCCCCGCACACACAGGGATGTCTAATGGCTGCACAAACAGCGTTGATTGATTGACAGCGGTCAATTATCAGTGCCTCTCAGTGCCATATTGATCCCCAGGCAGGTTAGCATTGTTTCTCTAACTCTCTGTCTTGCAGGTCATGTAACATGCTCTGACCCTGCCAAGGATACAAATGGCACATATATCTCCTGGACTGCTCCAAATGTCACCTGCCAGACAGAGAGAGTGAGGAGCAGAGAATGGTTTGAGGTAAACATACACACACACACACACACACACACACACACACACACACACACACACACAGACTCAAGCATACACTCCAATCAGGGAAAAGGACCACAAGTTGTATGTCACTTGTTGTAAAACGCCAATTATATCATTTGACGGGTTTGCATCTCCTCTCGTCTGCCTCCATGTCTGCCCTGGAGGTTTACATTTTCATGAGAGGAAGCAGGAAGAAGAGCTTGAGAATCAGAATCAACCTTTCAGAAAACATTCAACTGGAATATCTCAGCGAAAGCAACACTATTACCGAGACAGCCACCACACCAGTGCATTTCACAGATAAAGAAGCCCACTGAATTTGGAAGCCACAATGGATGTACTGTAGCAGCGGGGGAGGAAGCAGTGGGGGCTGGGTGCCAAGTTGAGAATTCAGAGCTTCCACCTCTGTCTGTAATCAGGTGGGATGACAGGGGGCGAGTGTTGGTTGGTGGCTCTCCGGCGGCTCTGACAGCCTGTCACAAGGAGATCAATGCCACATGCCTGTCTGTCCACAACACTGACAGCTGACCCATCTAACACGGCCCAGCCCGCTGGTCAGCTGTTGGACATCTCTGGCAGCTGACAAGACACCTGGGACATGGCAGGCAGGGGCCGGAGCACTGCTACCTGTACAGACATCAGGATTTAGTCCAGACAAGGAGGAGAGGGAAGAAGAGAGTGCGGGAGGAGTGAGAAACATTGAGACATTTTAAAAAAAAAGGATCACAAACTCAAGAAGCTAAAATCTGTTATTATAGACAGTAGAGCGTCCAATTAGTGAGTCTTTGTCATCAGTTATTGTCTAAACATAGATACAAAGTACAGTTAATACAGCATATCCTGGCATCTGACAAAACCCTGTGTGTCTAAGTATGCTTTGTTTGCGTGTTTGGGCACAATACATTTTTCACAGCATAACTCCCTTTAGAAGTGGAGACAAAGGAGGCTGGCGGCTAGAGTCTGGGCTGCTGAAACATATGGGCCATGTCATTTATCACGTCTGCTGGTGAAGGAATGAGAGCCCATCAGTGGCCTGGCATTGATCCCTGTATGGGCCAGCCATTGTTTCAAGCAGCACCTGGTGGAGTTCTGTCTGCATCTAATGGGGGAGGAGGAGACACACAGAGAGAGGACAAGATCCGTTTGAAAAGGAGGGCGTTAACATTTTTAGGCTACTGTTTTTGAGCAGCAGAGATGTGGAAACAAAAGTGTGTCTTGAATTTTGATTTAATGTATCGCTTGTTTTTGTATCACAGAAACATTTACATTAAGATTTTTATTCAGTCTGTTTTTAAGTTATAATTATTAAGTTTTCAGTGAGGTGGAAACATTAAGTGTGGTTTGATACTACGGGTCCCAGATGACACTAACGAAAAAACAAAACAAAACAATATAGGTACCTTTAGTTAGAGAAATTAAAAACAACTAGTGGCTAATGCTTATTATTTTTATTATTATGCAACCTCTACTAATAGAATTTATGCACTTTTTTATACATGTATTAGTATATATGAACCAAGATGTATATGAATATCCATTTAAATAAAAAAATCTAAAAATAAAAGTAAAAATTTAAATAAAAAAGACGAAAAATACAGTTTTTATAAACACACCTCGACTGTGTGTCTTTGTATAACAAAATGTAGGATACACGAATATAACATATATTTGGAAGCCGTGAAAAGGAGCAGTAATATTTTCACCTGTTAAAAACACATTTGCTTACTCAGCATTGTTTGTCTGCAGTAATTCATCACGCAGGCTTTGAGTTATTGATGGAGCCAGCATCCGTTAGCAGGCCCCTGTCAATGATTCACTCACTAAGCCCATCTGTCAGGCACCGTCTCCTTCTCCCTCTTCCTCTCCACCACTGCTGTTCAGCTCAACCCTCCTCTTGCTCAGTGATGGATGGACAAAGTCCTTGACATCCTCAAACGGCCACATTCAACACAAGAACGCCTCACAGGTTCAGATGCTGTTGCGTAATCCGTCACAAATATTCAATCATTTACTGTCTCAAAGTCACCTGTGGCTCAGAAGGAAAAGCATTTAAAACTTCTGAGAAGAAAGTGTGTGTGGAAAGGTGATTTCTGGAGGTGACTGGTAACTATTTGAGTATTCACAGCTTAGCCGAGGACAGTGATCAATAAATCAACTGCTCACAGAATCCATCATGATTGTGTCATTAAATGCTCCCAATGCAGTCAATGATAAACTGTGGCCAGCACTAATCTGGGAGGCAGTTTGGTGCATCCTAGCAGAGCAACATTAGCGAGCTCTGAATCACACGGGGACGCTATGAAGCATCTCAACTGTCTGAGTCTGAAAAGAAACCTGAGGACCTTGATGTGAGCACAGATCAGTGGTGTGAGTCAGAGCTCAGGTGTGGAGGAGAGTGCCATCTGTGGGAGGATGAGAAGAAGTGCATGAAGGTGGAGAAGTGACGGTCGTTGAAAACAGCAGCTGAACAATCCATTCATTAGATGTGACTGTCCATCATATTATGTGAAATCTGATAGTTCTTCCCCATCATTATAATCTGTCATTTTGACTCTACCACTGATGTAGATATAAAAACTGTAACATCGTCCCTTCAGGTCACAGCTCTGTGTTGATACAATTTGTTGCACCATTAATAACCGAGGCGTAAAAAACTGAAGAAGATGTTATCTCGTTTATATCTTACTATCTTTAAGGAATCAGGATGTTCACATTTGCCACCAGTGTGCAATTCCGTAATGACTCTAGTAATTTGTTTTCCCTTGTTAGATATTAAAAATTATATACCTATTGTTTTATTAATATAATTTGCTGTGTGATCTGAGAGAATAAGTAGGCTGCCTTTTACATCTAACCAGTCAGTCGTAGTCTATTCAGAAATAATCATTATTCAATTCATTTCAGTTTTTTTTGTACACTGTCAAATTACAAAATACATTTATGTCAAGTACTTCATAAAAAAGCAGCAGTTCCCTCCAGCAGAACCAGAGTCAGAGTGATCTCCCACCACCTCAACCACCTTGCGTATTAAATTTTATTTGTTTTCTGAGAGTTACGCTTCTTTTTCATTCATTAAATTTGGGCGGTGCAACTCTGCCTCCTGGTCTCAACCCTGGATCGTCATGTTTTCTGTCGTCTAGATTCTTTATAAAGAGAACTACTCTGTCCAAACTGAGACAGACGATTTCTCAACTAACCAAACCAGGTTTTTTCCCCCAAAAATTAAGTTTCCAATTCTTCACAAAACCCACATCATTGTCTAGACACCACATCAACACCTCTGACGTGCCTGTACGTGTCAACACTGGTTGCACTGGGGAGTACAAAGGAAATGAGTCCAGCATTGTTTTTTCTGTAAGTACAAACACTTGTACTTCCTGTTTCAGAGATTTTGAATTAGATTTTTTTCTCACCATCTGTCCTGGTGACAATCTCTTGTCCTTGTGAGACCAGAAGTCCTTCTCATGTTATGTGCTGTGAACCACTTAATCTTATATCACAAAGCAAACACAAGATCAAAATCTATTCTAGCTATAAATCTATGAATATAAAATCTAATCTATAAATTCTATTAAAATTGATTTGAGGTGAAGGTTCCAGTCCTTTTAGTTTTATTTGTTAGCAGTAATGTATCCTGAATGTGAAAATGCTGCATGAGGCCCATTTAAGAACCATTTAGGTCCATGATTCACTTCCATCCACTTAGAAACAGATACTCTGAGTGAGATGTAGTGTGGTTGGTGTCGTTGAGCCACAAAGATCAGTGCAGAGTTCATTCAGAATCTGAGAGTCGGGGCCCTTTGTGGTGACCCCCTCCCATCAAAGCTGACTGCTCGTGTCCTGTCTACGCGCTGGCTTGTTGTGTAGACTGTGTTGTTCTGTCACAAGACATGTCCCACATTTGCAGCTGCCACGGCCGGCCAGCAGGATGTGGACGTGAGCGTCTGTCAGGAGAGCAGATACGCACGCCACTTTACTGGGCGAGTGACAGGGGGCCACGCCACATCGTCACTTCTCCTAGATCTGTTGTGACTGAGTGACATTCTGACTGGACGAGCGCCCGGCGCTGGAGAAGCTGCAGCTCTGTGTCACCCCTCATTCTTACAATCTCCAGCTGTCACATCAAACACTCCACTTCTGTTACACCACCTCCAGACTAAAGCCCAACATCCTCCTCCACCCCCACCTCCTACACCGTGGACTGCATCATCCATCTTCATAGTCCTTTAGTAAATATTGCCTCGTGCAACTGTGATTTTGCTGAATCAATTTGGTTTGAAATTATCATGTAATGATCATAGACTTGCTTTTACACTTTTCTTTATTTCAAGGTTCTTTAGGTTTTTAGGCCTCTGAAAGATTTGCATCAAAATTCACTGGAAAGTCACAAAATCCATTTATTCAAAAGCTTCACTATTCCCATGATTAGTTAGTATTGTGTTTTATTCTTAATTGTAGAGAGGACATCATTCCTTTTATTACAAGACTTAATTTTAAAACTTATTAAGGCTTGTAAATAACTGTACATTTACACGATTTTAATATTTTTTTTTTTGCATGTGACTAATCAGATGTTTGAGTTTTTAGCAGTTTTACCAAAGAAACATTTCTCTTTTACTGTACCACTATATTATACTTACAATACCTCTAAGATGAAGACATAAAATAACAGTTATAGCCTGAAGAAGTAAAATATAATACATATATCGGGGTCTCTATGAAAGTCTATGAAAGTTATATTTAAAATGTCAGTCACAGGAACCATTTTTCTGCATCATGTACAACAACTGAAACACTACACTTTATCTATTATTGTGGTGTTGATATTTTTTAAACAGTATAAATGTAGTGAATGTTTTACAGTCTGACACTTCACAGTTCACACAGCTTTTCCGTTGGGTTGATATGCAGTGAAAACAAAGTATGTGTTACATATCAAATTCATATTCAATAAACTTTGCATTAATGTTTCTGTATTTTTTTATTCAGCTTTATACTTTACAATTATTCCTGCTGCTCTTTGCTCCTGTCTGCCATGATACTGCTGCTGCTGCTGCTTCCTGGGATCACCAGTGTCCTCTAATGGTTGAAAAGTAAATTACATCTCTTGAAATAAATAATGGCAGGATGTTTCTCATCTTGTCCTCAGTTCACTCAGGGTAGTTTTGCTGAGAGCAGCGCTCTCTTTTTAAAGAACATCCTGTTCACAGTCCCACCTGGAACCACATGGGATCTGTTGCCCAATGAGCAGAGACACAGGAACAGTTGGAGGTTCAGGATCTTGGGCCACTAGAATATCAGAGATAGTTTGATCTAGTCAGAGACCTGGAGATGGATGAAGAACCAAAAAACTTCTTACAAATTTATTTTAGCCTGCAGTAAGTAAAACATAAAAATGAAAGCTTAGATTAGATTGAAAAGATAACTGCGACTTCTCAATTATTCTTCAGTCCGACAATGAGAAGTCTCACTTGTGTTTGTGTTAAATGTTGTGCCAGGAACACATCAGTAGGTGGCAGTGTGCATTCACATATTTACCTCGAAAAAACAACTGAACAGAGCTCGATGAATTGGAATTTAGTGAGGATATTAAAAAACCATATAGAGCAGCAGCTGTACTGTGGTATGAAAACAGAGATGATCCTTTGGCTGAGAAATGTCATATGTAGCTTATATCACACTGAGGCTAGAGGGAGGAAGAAAGGTGTAGGGAGATGAAATCATCCTCTCACATTTATCAGCATGCTTCATTATTTATGTGTGTAGATGGATCAGAGACACACATGAGGATCATCAGCTGCAGTGAGTCACTCCAGTGTCACAACTGTTTAACTCTGGTAATACTGGTCAATTAAGAGTCACGCAGGGCTGCTGGGAACTCTACACTTTGTTCATACCAGAGTCTCTGCAGGTATGGTCCTCATAAACTCAGGTCAGGACACCAAATGCTCTGGATGTAAATGATTAATCCTGATATTTACTTTATTCTTTTCATCGGAGCTTCATCGTTGAATGAGTCATGAACAGATGTGCTGGTTTATTTCATAGTCATGAATGTTTTCACTGCCAGGAACAAAGGAAGGCAGCCTGGAAATACACAGACGGATTATTTATGACAATACAGTAATAAGAAACATGTTTTATTTTACTTTGTGTCCACTGACCGTAAACAACAACCAGCGCAACGTTTGACGAGGAAAGTCGGCTTGAACTTCAAAAAGAGAAGATTTGATGATCACTAATGTGAAGTGGTGTTTGAACAAGATCAAGCTCGGAATATTATCAAAGATATTCATTTATTGAAAAGGAAATAGATAATACAAATGAAACAAAAAAGCATTTCGTCACATTACTTTCATGAATCAGTAACAGCAAAAATGATCCAGTTCTGTCATCGTTTCCATCGCAGATGTTACTCTGATGAGTTTTACAATATGAGGAGTTTTGGGTGCTTCCAAAAATGTGCTTTCTGTGAAGTAAATACAGTGTAAATCCAAGTAAACAATACATCACATCTGATCATTCATTAGTAAACGTCTCATATCAAAGAACTGAAGTGTTCAGAGGTTTGTCAATACAGTACATTTATATAAGACTTCACACGGACTGTGGCTGAGCTCCCAGTCTCAGAGTATTTCACATTTAATCACCTCCCCTTGGAGCGCCCCCATCACCTTCAGATCAGGGCTGCTCCTCAGCAAACTTCAGTTCGGTTTCTCCAAGTACAGCCTCACCCACTGTTCTCACAGTTCAGCTGCCCTCTGTTCTCCTTTACTTTGTCTCTCTGGTTCTCTTGGGCCTTGGAGTCTCCTTTCAAATCACAAACCACCCCTTGGAAGGTTTTGAACCTGTCCAGCCGTGAGTTCTGAAGCCTGACTTCTGAACCCTGAGATGTACCGAGGGAGCTGAGGGAGCGCACCGCTGCCAGGCCCCGCTCCTTTCCAGAGGGCCGACGTGGCGTGGTCATGGTGCCGAGCTCCCCGGGGTGATCCATGTCCCTGATCACCTCACACAGGTAGCGAGCTAAGTCCTGGCTGGAGAAGGAGAGGGCTTTCTGAGAGCGGCGGAAGGTCAGAGGGGAAGGTAGAGTTTCTGTCTCTGAGGGAGGGATGGCCAGACGCAGGGCGATCGCTGCGCTGCCATTCCTGATAGACACCTCCTTCTTGTTATTGTCCTGGGGAAGCTTGGTCTGAGGGTAGGACATGATGCTGTGTGGATAACTGTAGCGCAGTGACTGGGCCGGACTGGGCTGGAGGGAGCGCTGCAGCTCCACCATGTTAAAGGCATTCTAACACAGAGGAGGAGAAAAGACGCTTTTTTTTTTTTTTTTATTCCATTGTATTTTTTGAAAAAGGATTTTAAGAGATAATGAAAAACAACATTACCACATGACACCAATCTGTGCTCAGAGTAGTGTAACTCAGCTAATGCATCTGCCAGCAAATGAACCTGTTCCCCAGTCTGAGACGAAAATCCACCATGAGATGTTGGCAACAACAGCCTCATTGATTGGCCATGTAATTAATTATCTGATTGCAGAGGGGTGGAGTGGGGGTTCTTATTACCAGCGCTATTAAAACAGTGGCATTAACAGCTATTGGTGTCTTCTTGCCTAATTTCACCTAACACTCTCACATACAGAAGTCTCCCGGGAACTGATGGTTTTCTTTTCAAGGCACCAACACATGCTTCTTTATCAAGCGCCGAAAGAGCTATTTTCTACTTTTGTATCATTTTTTTCTGTCATAAAAAATGTGAAATATAGCGTGATGATAAAAACACATAAACACAAACATGTCAACTGCCTTGTTTGTGTTGTTGTGTACTAACACCTTCTGTCTAAATACCATCATGGGTGTATGTGTGTGTGCGTGTTTACCTGATCCTGCTCTCCTCCACCTTCCTCGTCATAGTTGAGCACATTTTCCCGGATGTCCTCCCACTCGCCGTGATGTGCAGACACGTGGTAAACACCCTCCTTCAGGCCCTTGTGTCTCCTCCAGCAGGAATAAAGAAACAGGCCCAGCATCAACACTGAGGGGTGCCAGAGAGTCAGTTAGCACAGTGGGGACAGTTCACTTGATTGCAGCGGGGACTAAGCACAAAAACTCATCTTTGGGTGGATGTGAAATTTAACAATGTGAGCAGAAAAAAACTGAGATACAAGATAAATATTAGACTGACTGTCCAATGTAAAAATATGTATTTCCTCTCTCTTCAGGTGCAATATAAAATCCTTCTGAATAAATAAATAATTAAGACTAATATCTGACCATAAATCAGACTTTCCATCACATTCATTTGTCCCATTAGAACTATTAATTGCTTGGAAAGTACAGTTAGGACATACTAATGGAACATCTATATAAAGAGGCAGCAGCTTTCCATCTATTCCCTTTGATGGTTCCTGTCTTATGAAAGACCAGCTCCTTGGAAACCCATTAACCGAATTTGTACTCCTCCCAGCTTAAAACTCAAAGCCTCAGTGGTTGTGCTGAATGTGGAGGGGAATTCTGCAGGAACCATGCAGGAAAGGTCCTAAAGCATACACATCAATCACAGCTATTGTGTGCTGAATTATACAATATGCTGGACTGACCTTTAGAGTCCATTAATCTCAACCAGCATTTTTCTCCCATCTGCCATCCCCCTTTCTCTTTTTCTCCTCCTTGCTATCTGTTTTTACAAGCTCAGACTTCGACTCTCTTTTTTTATCTCTGTATTTCTTTGTAGCTCTTTGGTGTTTTTTGTTGTTGTTGTTTTTTCCTACCCTCTCTCTATTGGAACTACACTGTCTCTTGTCCCACTCACTCATTAAGACTCTCACTGTTCCTATTTTTCAGTGCTTCTCTGGTCACTGCTTTTATCTCTCACACTAGATGGGATCCATTTCAGCTACAATAGTTTATATAGTGGCTGCTAAGTATCAGTGTAATTGGAAATCTTCTGAGGAATGCACGATAATCACATTAGTCGGGATTTTTAAAGTAATTGCTTCAAAAGAGAACAATGCACCAAAAGCTCTTTGGAGTCACACTAACAGGCAGGTACTCATAAACAAAGACAGGAAAACAACTCCCTGAGAGCTAATCTCCGCTAAAATGTTATCTCAATTAAAAATCATAATCTCTATTTATTCACTGCCTGGAACATATTTTAACACTCCAGGTGCTTCATCTCTGTTTCTGAGCAGCTCGCATATCAGACAAAGAGATTGTGAGCCTCCCACCCGCTCCTCAGCTGGCATCTTCACTACTGAGGGTGGAGGGGTAAGAGCTATTGATCAGCTGACCCAGCTCCTGCACCGCTGCATCCAGAGAGCCCTCAGAAAACACCAGAATCTCAATGAGACCTGGTGCCAAGCAGACACAAGCCCTCCACCTCTTCCTTCTCCTCCTTCTCCTCCTTCTCCTCCTTTTCACCTCCAGAATCACCTGCACCTCTGAAGTGCTGCTTGCAGGTCTGTGTTCACCTCAGTGCTCAGCTTCACCTGAGCTGCTAATAAACACAGCAACAGAGGAGCTAAAGAGCAACCTCTACAACACTACCAGACACACACACACACACACACACACACACACACACACACACACACACACACACACTCCTGTGCATAAACTGACTGAACTGCTACAGCTTTTCTAGTCATCTGTTGACCACTCAAAGCATGTACACTACACTTAAACTACAGTTTTTGCCATTCAACCATTTGCCTCTACCTACACATTACACTTTTTTCTTCTAACATTAACATTAACACACATCCACACACTGATATCATCAGGGGCAGTATCGTGTCCAAGCACACTTGAACACATAGTGAGGACAAGACCTGCCTCTTGAGTCCTCATAATGCATTGAATTGTGTTATGAGGACTCTCCAGGAAATGAATGTGAGTCAATTAAATGTCCTCTGAAGTCATAGAAACCAGACTGTGTGTCTAAGCATGAATGTGTGTGTGTGTGTGTGTAGCTACATTCTAATGAGATCAATATCACCTGGGGTGAGGAACAAACCTTCAAGTCATCCATCAGTCCATAAAGCTGCTGTCTATTTGCCCTTTAACCATTAACATCAACAGGGTATTATCACGTTAGCTTGGATTGATCAAAACACTTAACTCTTTCACAGTCTGAGCTCAATGTGAAGAAACGAGACAAATCAAGGGCAGGTTTGGAAGACAGCACGACTGATGAAGAAACAGAAGGCAACGAGACAGGTGAGAGATGAGGACGAGTGGAAGAGTGATTTATTTATAAATCTCTTAGGGAATAAAGAGAACAAGCACTTTACATGATCGCTTGGAGTCCACAAGCCCATATGGCAAGATAATTCCTTCCATTCTTCAACATCACAGTGTCAGATTTGATGCTGGACTAATGAGGCTCGGTCAGACATCAGCTCATCTGCCTCTGTCAACAGCTCACACTGAACTCACAGTCTGGTCGGCCTGTGATGGCTCATATAAAATTTAATAATGAATGATCATTTTAACTTTTAATGCATGTTGAGGCAGAGCAGGAGTTCCCCTTTAATTTAACACCCGGGTGGTAGTGCTTGCTTAGTGCAGCAAGTGTGTGTGTGTGTGTGTGTGTGTGTGTGTCTGAGTGTGTTTTCATTGTAGTGGTTACAGTGATGATGGTCATCAGTGAGCAACTGAATATTATACAACCAGCTCTTTTACATTTGCTTAAGTTTAAAGGAAGCGAAAGATTTATTTGGCCTATTTTGTTGTAAATAATTAAAAAAGATGTGAAAATGTTCAGCCACCAAAGAGAAATCTTTAATTTAACGTAAGTTAAAGATCAATGTGTGATGGCTGTTGAAGTGAGGAGGTCTGAGACTTGAATATTAATAACTCATCAGTGACAGTGGGTAAACTACTTAAGTTACAAAACAACGTGTGGAATTTCAAGAAAGATACTGAGGCCACACTTAATCATCTCTGAATTCATTATCAGATATTGAAAACTACTTTATACGTTTTACTCTCGAGTGTCAAAATAACTGATGTCCCAATATTGGCCACATGCCCCGCAGGGAATGTTGAGTCAGTTATAAAAGCAGGGACAATGTATTGAATCGTCCAAGCATTTTATGAGCCTGTCTCTGACAGAAAGACTCATGAACGGTGATGTGGCCCCACAGAGTGGTAGTAATAGTAGTTAGAAGCGAACAGAGGACAACATGTGAACAACTCACTCACATGTACACATTCGTCCTTTTATCTATGCGAAGAGGAGAAAAAAATGACATTCCTCAGCCGTAATCCATAAAACTACAACTGACTTATTGATGAATCTGTCCAACGTCCAATCTGTCTACACGGATTCTTCTTTAATAACACTTTGTCCTGTGATGTGAAGATTTTACTCTAAACCCACAAAGTAGTCTGAACCTATGACCTTATACCGTATATCCTGTAAATCATTTGTCTGTAAACGTTGTCTTTTCTCATAGTATTCAAACATGTTCAGTCTAGAACTTGGTCATAGATCCTTAAAAACAAATCAGTAAGTAAATAATTAAGGTAAGTGGACGTGGCTGCTTTCCATTAGCAAACAACCAGAACTGTTTTTCAACCATTGGATAGTTTTTTGCTACGTTCATATTTGCAGCTCTCACTAACTCCTGTCTATCACCTTGGCTTTCTGAAGATGATGAAGTAAAGTGAAACAGGCAGAAAGAACATTCTCTTATGTCTTTACAGAAACATCTTTTGACAGCAACAATTTAAATAAGAAGCAGCAGCAGGTGAAGGAGGACGGACTGACACTCCTGCTCTTGTTAAACCAAACGGAGCTGGTAAAGAAAATGATATAACATGGGAGCTTTTAACAAACAGTGTTTTTTTTAGATTATATATTTAACGTCATATATTTTTTTATTATACATTCTCTGGCTTCTTTAAGTCAAGGTTTTCCTCATAATGTGAATATCTCTGAAGACAAAATAAATAAAAGCTCAAAGTAGTTCTTAGTTCCTCAAAAGTAATCAAAGCAAGTGAAAAATACTTATGATCTCCATAAAATAAATGGAAATAAAAACAAACTAAAGACTCAATGATAGAAATAAGAGACGCTCTAAAACTACAGTAACTTTTTTTTTTTTTTTTTTAGCACCAGCTGTCACTGTCTTCACTTCTGTCTTCAAAGGTACGTTTCTTTTCGGTGAAGACCCACAGACACAAACAGGTCTTAACAATTCACTTTTTATTTGAAAATATAAAATAAAAACTGAACTTCTAACAAGCTTTTATGTTATATATATTCTTATGACTGCTTTATTTCTCGTCTGGATTAGGATTATCTCTCTAATTACCATTCAGGGGGAATAATCTTTTCGAATTACTAATACTATTACTAGGCTAATCTTTATGACAGGTCGTAACCTAAATGTAACCCTGAGGTAGACCTGACCTGAATGAGGTTTGTCTTGAGTGACATCCTTGATAACAACAAGAACTGTGTAAACAACATTAAAGTACACACACAGACATATTTAGGTTGACTAGTGTAAACAGAATGTGTACACAGAAATGAAGAGGAAATGCGAAAAAGATATGAAGGGAGTAAAATGAGTGTAAAGTGGGATATAAACCAACTGAGGTATGAAGTAAAGCCGAGAGTCAGAGTGGAGCACTGACAGAGACAGAGGACACAGAAGTGATGAGAGATATAGAAAAACACATTAAGAACTTGACTGATTCTGTGGGGACCCTTAGACCTTCTTCTTCAGTCACAAATTACAATATGCGATGTTTTCCTCTCCATTTCTCTTCCACCACAAATGTTTGTTTCATGTTTGCACCATGGAGACTGGTGAAAACATGAAAGATGCTGCATGGAGGAATCACATCCTGGCACAACTCAAGAGATCAATACAGCTACAAGATGTGTATATGAATAGATTTCACAGCTAAACAAGTGTGAAAAACACAGAAGACAGTGGATGTTGCTAATAAAACCAACCCTAACGCAAGAATTATACCATGAAGACGACAACAAACAGAAATAAAAGCACAGCAAGATGGAAAGAACTCTATTAGACATGAATAAAGGAAGACAAACACAGCATGAAACGGTGACAGTGTTGTTGAAGAGGACACAGTTACCTAGAAAGGCCATGACACAGATGCTTATGGCGAACATGGAGCTGAGGCTGAGGCTGTTGCCGTCTTCGTTGTGGATCATGGCGAGTGTCATCTCACAGTGGCGTCCTCGGTAGCCCTCGCTGCAGTGGCACGAGTAGCGGGATGGAGAGTGAGCCACACAGGTGCCGTGGCGACACGGCTGGCTGGCACACACCGTGTACACACACACTTTGCCAGAAGAGTTCTCTTTGGTCAGGTGGCCCGGAGGGCACCTGCATCGGTGAGAGACAGGGTAAAGAAATGACAGTCTGAGAGTCTGCCAGATAAAAGGAATAGTGAATTCTACAGAGCTATAAAAGCTGTGCTGACAGTGTAAAAATAAATCCCTCAGGAGTTACACCTCTTATATCAGACTCAAAGATATGCTCTTTGAAGGTTACAGAGTGTCGACTGTCCTGTAAGAAAAAACACAAGATGGAACTGAGAAGTTAAGATTGTCTTTGCAAGACTAGTCCCTCAGTGTAGTTGTACAAAATATCTCCTGAATATCATTCAGCGCTGCCCCCTGCATCTCTCACTGCTTTGTATCCTGAGGCTGTGCTGTGCGTACAGAATATGGATGTTCTACTGCAGAGTCCCACACTGGTTTATACACACTGTTCTCCGAGGGTTGATGCACCGTTAAACACACTGTCACTGGACTGAACTCAGATCAGTTGCCATCTGGTGGATGCTTTGATATCAAGGGTTTTTACAGGAACCTCATCAAACCATTATATACACTGTACAGAGTGTATATGCTTGGCATGTACCGTCAGAGCTGCATATTTAATGCCTGTGTTTGTGTTAATTAATGTTTGATCCAAAAAAAAAAAAAAAAAAAAAAAGGGTCATAAATGATTCATTCATTGCTGAAGCCACAAGGTTTTAGCAACTTGAGGACACACCAATCAATCATCATCATCTTTTAAGTTGATACAGCTGCATGGGTGTAATGCAGCAAATACAGAACAACATTATAATTCAGTTGTAGTTTGTCTGGTCACCCGGTGAATACAAAAAGCTCTTATTTGGTATTTTCTGAGGGAAACAATTGGAGTGTTTAGCTGCTAGAAGCTCCACTTTGCTGCTTTAGATGAAAAAAACAAACTTACCATATAAATTCAATGTATAAACTCTGTAAGGGTGGACATCTCTGAACATTTGCTGACTGTACACTAGTGTTGTTTTATTAGTTTACTTTTGTCTTCTTTTTTATATTCGTTTAAACCACAAGCTTTGTTCTGTTGTGTTAAAATTGTTTCAGCCTATTACACTCAACATTAAGTCGTTTGAGCAGCATTTAGAGAACAAACTATTATATGAAATATAGACTCTTATTACTGTTGATATCATTATCATTATCACACTGTCGTCATAGTAACTTGGTCCTCCATCTTTTTAAATAAATGTCAGCATAAGGCTGTTACCCCTGACCACTGATGTCGTCAGGTTTTTAATGTTCTCAGGACTCACAGGTGGTGGTTTGAGTCACTCGTGAGTTAATACTGGTATGGTATAATACGGTTAGAATCTAATATAATAATCAACATTATAACATTTAAGCATATATTCCCAAATGTTTGAAATGTTGAAATTAAATAAAGTTATAAATGTGAATTTTATATTTAAAACCAACAGCAAGAAATTAAAATTTGCATTTCTATACCAACATAAAAAAACAATAAAATAAATGAAAATTCAAAGGAAATCACAGTAGCAGCACTAGTGGAGTATCAATAAGAAACTGTGATAGTGTCATAAACTGTTACCAAAACTACAACATCTACCGGTCTCATGGATTAAATCAGATGTGATTGTAAGTGATCACTGTGAAACTTTTAGCACCAAAATGAAACTTTTGGAAAGTTTTGTTGTGAAAAATCAGCAGGGTCAGCAGGGAGGTGCCGATGTAAAAGCAGCAGAAAACACAGCTACAATAATCTGCTAACAAGTTTCATCTTTTTATTTTCTATTTTATTTTTATTTTTATTTTTTAAAAAACATTTTCCTCTATCTGCTTACTGGACAAAAAAACAATTTTAAATATACAGCCACGGGAATATGTTGTTATTATTTCGTTACAGCTCATCCTCTCGAGGTTAACTCATCGTCAACTTGATCCTGCCGGGAAAGTGACCTGCTTGTTGTTGTGGTAGCAAATAAACTATAACGCAGCAAGACTGTGCACACGAAATCTCGCCTGCACTGACCCTTGTATAGCAATCGTCTACTGTGATTTTAGACCACAGACTGTCATTTTCAATATAAGTTTATCTTTTTATATCTTATGAAAATATATATTGTACATTATAATGTCTCATTCTTTGTGGAAACAATGGAAGCGACTTCACTGCGTCCTCAAAGATCTGAATATGTACTTAACAACATCACTGCTTGACAGTTAATATTTGTGGCTCACTCCACCTGCAATTTCTCTCAGAGATGATTTGTCTTCACTACAAGCATTGATTGCCACACTTTATTTATAGCTGACAATAATATGATAACACACAGCATTTAGTGTGATGTTAAGTAGCAATTTCGCCTCCTGTAATAAAACGATGCAGTGCTGGTATGCAGTTCTTGACATTGTACACAATTACATATTTTTGCTAAGCAGATCAGTGATGCACCTTCTTTGTCTCTACACAGATATAAGTACAGTTTGTGCCGTCATCCTGTAAGACCTCATTACCATCCTGGGCTATTTATTCTATATGTTTACAGCACCTGCATTCATGGTGTCTCCAGAGGTCCACACACACCAGGGGAGGAGAGCAGTGATGTTTCCTGCAGGCCTGTGAGGAGCAGCCGACAGAGACGCCCTGCACAGTGACCACCTGAACCCCCTCTGACGGCTGCTCTCTGTCCAGAGGAATGGAGAGACCATTCAACCTCACATCTCTCAAACAGCCTGGTGGAGACAGAGAGTTCACAATGACAAAAGACAGACAAAACACCAGTCCTCCGGCAAAATGACACATATTTACCCCAAAGCCGGGGTGTAAACTCTGCAGACTGTCATACTCAGAAACACATAAACAGCCTGAGGTGAAGCTGACAGCATGGACTTTTTTTTTTTTTTTTTTTTTTTTTCAGGATCTTTTCTCTGCTGGTTAGTTTGCACACACTGTGGGAGCTGTAGGGTCCATCACATCATTTAAATACAGATCAGAGCCACTGACTCTCTTATCTGCTGGAAACTAAAGGATCAAAGCACCTTCAGACCCGACTGTGAAGAGGAGAAGCACCAATAATTGGTAAAGATAAAACTAAATCCTTTATTTGTCTATTATGTTGAACAGGTATAGTTCACTGTTTTGGGGTTTGCATGTACCAATCAATTTACAAATTAGCTTGTTAATTCATTCATCAATTATCAGTTGACTTTTCCATCCAGCTCCACTTGCAGAGCCAGACCACAGATATATCCACAGTGTCAGTGCGAGAGAATGGTCTGCTGCACCTATTATCACTGTGCTGTAGGGAAAAATGCTCAGGGTTATTTTTATTTCTTTAGTACCAGTCACAGTCGTCTTGGGCAGAACTAACACAGGACGGATCAACAGTCCTCCTGCAAAACTGTGTTGTCACCTTGTTTTGATGGAACATTTAGATATGGGGAGAATAACACGGTTCTGGTTGTAGCTCAATGTGAAAGTTGGTAGTTCACAACTTCTTATCTCCTGTGACAAAAGGGAAAGTCGGACTTTGAAAAAGTCAAATTACCACTCATATACACACACTTTATAACACTCCATTCAGTCAATTATCTCGTTTTAATTCTTTCAAAATAAATACCTAAGTACTTAGCCACTCACCAATAAAACTGCGATTGTGCCCTGATGGAAGGGAGTTTCCAACCATCACCACTGAAGGGTCAATAATAATTTCCTGACTTCGTCCAGGTGAAGCTGTAACCTGTCGCCGTCCTCCACCTCCGTCCAGGTACAGAGTGAACTCTCTGCCGAACCGATCCAGCTCCACCTCGTGCCAATCTCCGTCATCGAGGCGATGGTAGGGCAGTGTGACGTTGTAGTCTCCATCACCGAGGTTGTAGAAGACAACCAGGAGACCCTGAAGAATCTGAGATACACAGTCGCGATTTACTGATATAAGATTAGAACATTAAACAGAGGAAGAACACAACAGGCTGTAAATCTACTGGATGTTTCATATTTGAGGTGTAAAAGCTGTTTTTAATAATACTGTGTAGATTCTAAGGCTTAGTTTAGTGTTAACTGTGTGAATAGCATTAGCAAGTGAAGTGGACTGACATAAATTCTAAACCGCTAGACATGGACTCCTGCCATGTTGCTGCATCGATGGGTAAAAACAGATCTGGAGCCGGACACCATTAGAACAAGTTGGCCAGATGAAACGATAGAGAAAAGGCAGGAAACATTGAACCAGACAAAAATTGTGAAATTTAACTGGCCAGAAAGACTCAGTGGTGAACCTGCCAGAAAAATGGCATGAAGATTTCAGGGCTAAAAAATAATTCACCAATTTCGCAGTCGTTTTGTGCTGGAGTACACATCATTGCATGGCAGAAGCCAAAGTCATCCCGAAGGGAAGGTATACAAGAAACAACAATTATCTTCAGCAGTTAAGGACGAGTGAACACAATGGACTCGACCAATGAGGGACTCCCATAACTGCAGCTTGTACATGTCCAGAGCTTAATTGGAAACAGTAGGGCAAGATAATTCACATTCAGCCCAGCCTGAATTAACTGTTACTCCCTCAGCATGGGCGTCTCAAATGTGTCTCTCCCACTGATCACACACACACACACACACACACACACACTCACCCACACACGCACACACACAATAGTAAAAGCTGAGTAAAGGCTGACTGTGTTCTCACAATGCCTCGTCCTGCCCTCAAGTCTTAACAAAAACTGGCAAAGGACAAAGGACTGTGATTATATAACCTCTGTGATTATATAACCTCTGTGTTGCGCCGCCAGTGATCTGAGCAATCGCCTTAAAGCGCAATATGTTCAAGTGAATTTCTGAAGTCTGAATATCTACAGAACTCACGTCACATTTAAAACATTAAAAGTGAAATGCTACATTTTAAAAGTTATTAAAGTTTAAATGGGCTGCTGCTAGTTGCTCCCCCCAAAAAAACTCCTCTACAGACTGAATTAGATGGAGGTTTTCTTTACAGAGGCACCGTTCTCCTCAGAGAGCTGAGTGCTGTTACTCAGCTGGCCCTCGGTAACTGCTGTGTGAAAGTATTGTTATTTATTCAGTGTGCACTCTATCCTGTATCTACCCTTAAGAAAACAAGAGGAGTGAGGCAGCTCTTTAAATTAGGGCTTGTTGTCGACAAACACACCAGGCTTGTGTTTCTCAGAGCTTTGAGACAACCATGCTGAAAATGCTTCAGTGTGCTGCCACAGACAGACATCAGATATTTTATACAGCTCACCAACTCAGTTCCAAAGAGGGTTTCACAGAGAGGGGCTTCACAGCCCACATACAGTGTAGGCTACAGCCTTTTCTTCTTCCTGTCACTGTGGGACTGCAACAAGGGAAGAGGACAGCATTGTTTTTCCTCATGTTGTGTGAAGACCCGGAGGAACACAACAGATGAGGATGATGCCTTAAACAATGCTGTCGAACAAGTAACAAGCACACGCGCCAAAACAAGATGTTTTCAGCAACAGACTAGAGGTGTGGAAAACTCCACGGTGGAAACGGGTTCATTGCAAACATGTGACCTGTGAGTTAGTCCTGACAGATGTTTCCCTCCAGGTGCTGCTCCATTACACCTGTCAGTCAATCAGGTGAGGGGATGATTCTCACACGCTCTTTGGAATGTGTCAGGGAAGAAAGCTTTCCCTCCTGAAGAGACCGTGCGTGAGCATCGCTCCAGTGAAGTTTATGCAGAGCAAGCAGCACGACCTCAAGCTCACAACGTGAAACAAGCTGTGTCAAAACCCTCAGTACAGAGCAGCAGATCTGACCTTCTCATAAAAGCATTCTGTTGTCAAATTACAGTGCTCACATTTGCTTTCTTGCCACACTGAACTAAGAAGCATTAACCAGAGAAAAATTGACCTTGTAAAAGCAAGGTCTAATTTTTTAAACACCAACCACTCAACAGTAGGATTCTGCAGGCTTACTGAAAGACCTTGTTGACAGCATACATGTGTCAATCACCAGCCCCCTTAGTATCCACCCATATGTCTCCAACCCTGATATTATTCACTCTCGGCTTGACAAGCATTTGTAGCAATCATTGTCTAGGCTGTAACTGTAATTTTAAGCTTCACATAAAAGACAATCAGGGCTGTCAAGGTGGAGGGCAGAGAGCAGCCATGACTCACTTCTAAACACAGGTATTCATTCTGCTCCTGGGAGAGCAGGCTGACGATGACACCGGCAGCAGCACGAGTTCGGATCCCGACCTGGACTCTAGTCTGTCGCGCAGGCAGAGACCACGAGAGCTGAAACTGAATGTGGCTCCGGCCGTCAAAGGAAAACTCTGGAGCCACTTGTTAATTAAAAACACACAAGACACATTTGTTCAGTTAAATTTGCTTCCTCCAACAGCAAAACTGCCATATTCAGACAAAGAATTTCTCACATCATTATTATTAGTCTGTGTGCTTATAAAACCTTGTTCCACTGAGATCTCAGTGTACTTTCCATGAAAAACTTAAAAAACTGTCAATTAAAAACAAATTTATACACTTACCTTGATCACACTGTGGCCCTGTAAAACCTTGTTCACAGCGACAGCTGAGGAAGCCCAGCTCTCTGTGACAGTGACCTCCTCTACTACACAATGGAGGCTTATCACTGTTGGTGCACTGGTCATCAATGAGAGAGCAACCTGGTATGGTGTTGGAGGTTTCAACTGGGGAACCAAGGTCATAGAGCTGAATGGAAGAAGAAGACGAAGGAGACGAAGAGCAAAAATATACAGAGTCAGTGAAGAGAGAGCGTGAAAGGGTTTCATTGGTTACTCATGGAAGTTTAAGTGTGACAGCAGCAAGTGAGAAAAAAAAGAAATGAAGATAAATCGTATTGCATACACAGAAACTGAGTACTGAGCAGACAGTAGGGTGTCTTGTGTTAGCAGCATGAAAATAAAGCCATTATACATGTGCAAAGTGTGACTGTTCAGTAACACTTGAATGGTAACTTGTAATGCAGTAGTTATTCGGTGTATTAATATACGTGCGAGATTTTTTTCTTTTATTCATAACAGCAGCTGTAAACATGTATGTAAAACTTGTTGTAAAACTGGTTGTAAAACTTATGTAAACAATACAGTTGTTGCAAACGTTTCACAGACTTCTGTACACAGCCTTCTTTAAGGATAACTCTTTGTAAGGTAATATTTTTGTTGTGTCATTATTAATTTAAGTTAATTACCTTACTGCATCTTGCACCACTGTCATTTTTTATTAAAAACTGGGCTCAAATTTATACTATACATCTACAATTAATGAGTATAGACACAGAAGAGCGACTAATTAAAGGAAGTCCCTGGAGCTCCATGTAGACTACAAGGACACAGATAGTGAGAGAGAATTTCATCAGAAGCAAAAAGTGAGCGACTTCATCATTTGTCTGATTTTCTTGTGTAACTTTGAGTCCTCCATCACCTATGGGCCCCATCACCCGAAAAGGTAAAGAATACAGAGGTGCATTTTAACAATGTATTCACCCATTGTGTTCATCTACAGCCAGTCCCATAAACAACCTGGTGACAACCTGATGTGTACGTGTAGTGAGCTCTACTTCCTCCATACGTTACCTTGCTGTCTACAAACAGGTTCCTTATACATCCAGTATAATGCTTGTGCTGCAGCTCTGGGTATTCATTTGATACGTTCCTACTGACCCCTCCAAGCTGCAGAATATGACTTCCATTCAGATACCTGGTAACAAAAAAGCAAATCTCAATGTACAAGTAAACACAGATGAAGAATTTGAGCAGAGGAAAAGTAAATGTGCACTATGTAAGATCTAATGGTTACAATTCAAAGTCTCCATCTAAAGACAGAGAATACAAGTGTGTTACACTTGGAACGAAGGAACACATGGACCATATAATCTGTCAAGGTTAAAATTGAGGGTTTCTTTCTGTAGTTTCTTTCTGTAGAAACTATTATCTGCTGCTATTCAACAACAAAAATGACATCTTATTCTGCCTTATCTTTTATTGTGGAAATATATGCATGATGCATGATGCATCCAAAGATAAAGTGATTCAGCACAGCAGCTGAAGTGGCCTCACAAAGGAGATGAAACTTTTGGTTGTTTTGGTTGTATTCCATAATTTAATGCAATAACTATTTGTACTAACTAATAAGCTGAAACTGAAACAATTATCACAGTCTAGAGAACACACAGTGAAAAAGGCTCTTAAATTGTTTTAAAATCTAGAAGCTATTAAAATAAACAGCAGCGTTTAAGGCTTTATGTGAATTTTTAAATTTCATCGACTTAATTACAAATGAGCTATTAAAAATAAACACAGGTTGAGTCCAGTGATGGGAAAACAAACTCAGCTGTGGTGAAGCACAGGCTGACTATTTACAGAAACATAGTCAGAAGTCAGAGGGGTGGTTGACATTTTAAAGATTATACCAAAGGATTTCATCAACAGTTTCTTCCCTCCAGAGACGATCGTCTGGTACATTGAAAGATTGAACACCCAGAGCACAAAACAGTCTGAACCACCGTTAGACTTCATTCTGGAAAATAACACAGTTTTAACACCATTGATTGTATTTACCAACTGGTCTGTACAATATACTAACCATTTATTGCTAATTGTTATGATACATTTTAAGGGGATATAATGACAATGTGGCTGGTATTTTTGGATTCATATCATATATTCATTCTGTTTATATCTGTCTGTTGAATGAAAATGTGTTGATTTCATTTTCTCTGGATCTGTTTCTATCACACATGGTCAGATTGTGCAGCCAGGTTGAAGTAACTGCCCACTATTTATCAGCAAATGCTCCCAGTGCAGATCAACCCACAGGGTGGCCTGGGATCAGTTTTTGGCAGCAGCCTACAGGATAAACATGACTGTAGGATCAGTGTGGCGCTACCAGCGAAATGTTTCTACACAAAAATCCAGGAAGTCTGCTTCGCTCAAAGGATGTCATAATTATTTTTTATCACAAAATGTGAATCATAATATACAAGTACGGCTACATTCACAGTTTATACCGATTTATTCTGTCTGCTCCGACAGCAGCCACTCCCCCAGTCTCACTCACACACTCACTGTTGCTGGTTGTTTACCAGTATTTTACAGCTATTACCCTGTATACGTCAACTAAAACAGCAGCAGTACCTAAGACTGTCAGAGCGATTTAAATGGAAAAGTCTTTGCTCATAAATACAACAACTAACAATTTTTCTGTCCTTAACTCACAGTACTCACTTAATTCTGCTCTAAACTCCCAGACGTCTCAGTGGCGGGTGAATATTGGTAAAATATTGTAAAGCTATTGCTGTCGTGTTGTAAACAGTTAAATTCATAAGCTTAAATAAGTTAGTTAAAAGTTAAAATGTATTTCTATATATGTATCTGTATACTTGTTGGTTCGCGGAAATAGAAACATAGTGAGCAAAGTTTTTGCTTTAACAAAATACAACAATAGTAAAAGGCATGAAAATTCAAGCCTTGTTTGTTTAATGGAAGAATTTGGTTCTAAACCGTCTGTCGAGTTTTGCGTAAGATTTCACACTGCGAGGGAAATACAGCTTTTATTCTACATAAGATACAAAACACGACTGAAGATGCAACTGAAACATATTGTGAACATTTCACAATATGGGACTTTTAGTCTTTGAGGACTGAGTCACCACAACAATGTATGACTACATGTGTGCTGCAGTTGTTATGTCAATGTTGCATCATTAACATGACAAATGATCACAGTCCTTTAAACACTGTTTTATGCAACTATCAATACAACAATTGCAACAAATGTCATTAAGTAAGTTCTTCATACAAACACATTATGACCAAAAATAAATGTCCTAGTTTTCAGTTGCTACTAGTTTACTAGGGAACAGTAAATACCTCCCTTCAAATACATCTAGTGACACTTGGGTTTAAAGCCAGTCTTAATCCTAAGTCATTATACATGGATGCTTGGTCAGGACCTATTGGTGTCACTTTTTACCACCCTAAGTAGCTGTTAGCATCATTTAAAGTCTGCACGTGTGATAGACCTCTAGTGCTGCCATTAAAATTGACATTAACTCAAAGAGACTGCAGCCCATTGTCTGCTCATGACGGCTGACGCTACATGTTTTAAATGTGATGAGTTGGGGATGGGAATGTGTTGGAAAAAAGTGAGATCAAGCATATTCTGCTTAGAAACTTCAGAGTGGATGAGGGCCCAAACATAGTAGTGCTTGTACAAGCAAGAAGATGCTTCATTTGCCATAATTATAAATACAATACACTTGTATTGAAATATGGTCTTCATGTCTGCATTCATATAAATAACTTTATTCTGTATTTTAACCAACTTACAATCTCCTGCTGCTATAACTGTCAATGCAATGTAAAGTGAATGGTTGTTCCCTGTGGGGACATTATATTAATAAGACTGATTAGACAATTAACCTCTGGGTCTTGTTTGCCAGAAGATTAAAAAAATACAGAAGAAAACCTCAGTAGATTTGTAGTTTACAATCACAGAAAAAGCCCAGAAGGATGTTTGAAGAATTGTCAAATCTTTGTTTTTGAACACTTTGACTATAAATACCATAAATAAATCAAAACAGCTACATTTTTTTTTTTATACATAGGTTCAGATGTAAAAAAAACCCACTTTCTTCTTTATCTTGAGGCCAGATGTTTATTGGCTCCCATGAGGAGTCAGAAGAGCTTGGCTTTTATATTGTGCAGTGTTTCTTAGACTTGTTTCATTTAATTATTGATCTTACTTGTCTCTATTGGGTGTGACTCCCCGGATTTCACAGGACGAGCGGTCCTCTGTCATCGCCCATGTGTTCACACCTTCTGTCTCCATGACAATTGCACTGGAACATCGATCAAGAGTGAAGCGCACTTCCTTTAAATTGTGGGAGAGTGGAAGAAAGGTCATCATTGCTGCATATGTGAATGTTTGAGCACAGTGTAGCCAGAGTCTCTCTACAGTTTCAACATACACTCTAATATTCATACATTCACACAGAGAAAGAGAAACATGAAGAGGAACTAGAGTATATACACTTTTCTTACTTTACTGTTGCTCCTCACATCCAGCCGATGCCAACGCCTGTCAGCCAATCCAGCGGTATTTGTTAACTGGAGGACCAGAGTCCCAGAACCGTGGTTAATTTTCAGACTCGGCATCCCGCCAATCAGCTCTGGGGAGAAGGAAGTTTCCAGTTAGCTGCACTAAACTAAAAAAAGATCATTGTTAAACCTGAGTGAAGAGTTTCCACTCGAAAAAAAAAAAAAAAAAAACAACTATTACTATTTGTATTATGAAAAAAACTTCTTTGCTCAGACAAAAAGTACAGCTAAAGTAAAATAATAAAAAAAAAAAAAAACCTAAAACAA
Source organism: Polydactylus sextarius (assembly GCA_016801845.1). Lineage (NCBI taxonomy): Eukaryota > Metazoa > Chordata > Actinopteri > Polynemidae > Polydactylus > Polydactylus sextarius. Next base: position 12,789,231 of record CM028921.1, on the reverse strand, counting down.
AACACTGATGAAATATACTGCAAAAAACTACAAGGATACAAATAACTACTTGACACAGGGACATGTGGGACACATGAAAGCAAAAACAACAAAAGCAAAAAAAAAAAAAAAAAAACACAGTATGACGAAAAAATGAAAATGCCAATTATATGTAACTCAGATCGATTATAGCAGAGAATCTGAATGGCACCAGAGACACTGTGAGGGAGAAAAGTTGTACAATAGGAGATAAAAATCAATTATAGAACTGGCTCACACCAGTTACAGTGGAAAGTGAGCTCTGTGGATGACACTGTTTCTGTAATGAGATGTTGCTCCACAGTTTTTTTTTTTTTTTTTTTTAAATGATGTTGCGCCCCCGATTAAATTCACTGTTTATTTATATGTTTTATATTTGAATAGAAACAGAGTTGTGGAACACACACGCGCACACACACACACACACACACACACACACACACACACACACACACACACACACACACACACACACACACACACACACACATATATATATATATAAACCTGAATATTAAATGTTAATCATGTGAACAGAAAGATATCACCAACCACCAATTACAATGTTTTGTGTCTTTCTACATAAAGTAGTAGGAATGGTAATTGAAAACTGTAAATACATTATGAGTTTGTATTTACATCCAGGTACTTTCATCAGGAACCCACACTTATTTTATTATATCTAATGGTGACCTACTACATAAATAAACCCTGCTGATATGTTGTTTAATAAGACAGTGAAGCGGGGGTAAATATAAACAGAATTACTTGTAGGACATGGAAAAGTAATAAATATAAATTAAACAGTAAAACTGGGTTTATCTGTGTAGCACTAAATTAAATTAAATGACATCAATTACTGAATGATGCAGAAGGGTAAGTGAATGTTCATATTCCCCAGCAGTGCTCACTCACTCACTAACGAACAAACAACTGCCTCATTCATCCGATTAACTGCTAATCGGTAATTAAACAAAATGAAGTTCGAAGTTTTAGTGCAACAGTTGTTCATATCTCATTCTTCACCTATAGCCATGAAGTCCTCAGCGTCTGCAGGCAGAAGCGGGGCTACGGGTCCAGCATACAGCAGAAGCCCGTCATCTTCCTCTGTCATAAACTCCAGTGAAAGATGGCTATCAAAGCACGGCCTTATGGGAGGAAACCAGGCATAGCCGTTACCAAGGAAACCAAGGCTCGTCTGCTGACAGTCTGGCCCCTCCATCTGTGGGGGGCAGCGGCACCTGTGGCACAGGGGACACAAACAAATGAGGAAAATCAAGGCAGTATCAATATTGTTTGTTTTGGCCTCTGAGCAATCTTCACACTGTCCAATCTGAAAAAATATGTTTGGTGACTTTTCTTCCTGATGTGACTGTTGTCTGATTCACACAGGCGACAGCTTCGCTCCAGCAGCTTGATAAACAGCTAAAGAAATGCTTTTATCATGCAACTGTTTGTATAAGTCACGAAACCCTGAATATTCATCTCTATATTAAATCAATTAGTCATGAAGAAACATTACTCCACTGTATTCTTAACCTGTCACAGCTGCCCTCTGGTGAATCTGATGCGAGCACGTCACATCTCCTTTGTTCGGAGATAATTCGTCCTTTTCCTTCACTTTTCAACGAGCCACACTATCACTGAATTCCCTGGCCTTTTTTTTCCTTATTCTCACCAGCGCCTCTCCTAAGTCTTAAGGTAACACGCTCTGGTATTTGTGCAGTTGCCTCCTCTTGTACTTATCTGCTTTGATTACAACTTGAGTGTTACGGATCATTGCTTTAACAAAAAACTGCAGTTTACATATTTTTCACACCTTTCTGCAGCATGTTTGTGTGTGTGAGTCTGTAACGGTAAATATTAATAGTCATAAATAAACATCGTAAAGGGAGAGATAGTTGCAGTGATGAGAAACAGCCCATTCAATCACTGCGACGGTGGAGATGGAAAGGACGGGTTGACGAGGCGGTTCCACTGCAGACGTGTGAGACAAGCTGGCTTTGCTGATAATGTCAGAGCTATCTATTTTCATACAGTGTTTGAGAAAGGCTGTGTGTACTCAGGTTGTTAGGGGCTGTTTCTCCCCATTGCTGTTCATTCTGCAGAGGGGCAACACATGTCAGGAATACTGATCCACACGCAGAAAAAAGGGACGACTTAGGCTCAGTGTAGTCTTACGCATACATAGGCACACGCCGTGCAAAGCACCTGACTCTTTCTCTGCTCTTTCATATGACTCATGAGAGCCGTGCCTGCTCAAATCAAGAAGTGCAGGGCATGTTTTTCTCAGTTTGACTGACAATATCTGATCAGCTGCTGTCTGAGGTTGCCTGTTAAGCTCCTTCAACACAAGATAGAACCAAAAATTGGATTCTTTGTGGTTGTACTGCATTCACATGAGGGCACATATAGCACATATTCTCACAGAGTAGGGTCTTATTTTAGCAGCGTGCACAATGCAACTGCAGCAAAGAAAAAAAAAGGATAAAAGATAAATGGAAAAAGTAAGTTCTGAACGCTTTTTCCTCTGTCTTTTGATGATCTTGCATCTTCATGTAAATGGTATTACGTGAGATTATAACGAGATGTGAACATAGAAAGGGGCAGTTGTACTAATCCTCTCCCTTATAGTTTTTAATCTGGTCAGTTGTTTGTACATGAAATGAACTGCATGCTGTTTTTCCTGTGATAAACTACCACACACTTACTCACTTGGAGGCAGAAGGCTTTATATTGACTGAAGTCGCTTATCAATATTTCTGGTTAATATTCAAAGTACTGGTTAATGTCCTTGATTCAAATGTTGTGTTTATAATATAGGGATCATTTCTGAAAAATCCCAGTGCACCAGAAGTTTAAATTTTCACTTTCAGGCTTTCTGATTATGCAGAGATAGCAAGCACATCACAGCCTTTTAAAACATCTGTTTCCTAAAATCCAGCTGAAGAAAACAACTCATGTAAAATGGAATAATTTGCAGGTGAAAGCAATTTTTCTCATGAGAGACAATGTTTTTAATTGCAAGCTTTTCCATGATGCCATTCTTGCAACATAACCAACCAAACAGCAGGAAACCCCTACTTTTCTTTTCTTCTCAGTAATGCAGGTATGTTTCTCACCTGTATCCATAGCGGGTGTTGATGCAGGTCCCACCATTAAGGCAGGGGTTACTGGGATAGGAGGAGCAAGGTTGGTGGGTCATTTCTCTGGCAGCGCAACCACAAACTGCTGAGGGCGTCACCTTCACTGAAACCAGGGATAGAGGACCTGAGTCTAACAAGGTGGGCGAGTCACTGATGCTTAACTGTGTGGAGCAGCCGCTGGATGTCTTGCAGTCTGTGCGCACACACTCATCCACCTGCACCTGGCTCACATTCACACGCAGCAGTGACCGCAGCTGCAGAGGCAGAACAGGGAGAGGAGGGGGTGAGGGAGACAAAAATCAGCATCACAGTAATTGTCAGTGAAGATTCAAGGGTTTGTGTCGCTAATACTGGTTATGAGGGATGCATAATGATATACATTTAGAGGGACATGGTCTAATTTACACGGAAAACAGGGTCTAATTTAACTAAACGCTTTGAATATTGTTAAACTAGTTGTTTTTTAAAGTAACAAAGCAGAGACAAATTACAACAAAGCACATTTAAAAGGAAGAAAGAAATCATGCCATAAAAAGAGGAGAGGAGATAAAGACAGTAAATGAATAGAAGAGGAAAACAGGCAATACAGGGTCAAGCAGTAAACATAACGTTGGTCTGAAAATAAAAGAGCCTTTAAAAAATCCTGTAATCTCTGCCTGTCTACATCCAAGGTGTATCTATTGATACATGAGCACTTATCTCCATCTATCACACATGATGTATATGTACAGTCTGGGGAACAAGTATTTGATCCCCTGCTGAATTTGTGAGTTTGCTCACTTACAAAGATACAAACAGTCTGTAATTTTTATGGTACTTTCATTTTAATGAAGAGAGAATATCAACCAAAAATCCAGAAAAAAAACTTGTTACATTAAAGCTGTAAGTTGATTTTCATGTCACTGAGCGAAATAAGTATGTGATCCCCTACAACCCAGACAGAATTCTGGCTCTCACAGATTGTCTGTGCCCATGTGGAAAACAGACATAATCAATTAAGAAATCACAGATACATCTAATCTCAACTCATTATGTATATAAAGCACATCTGTCCACAGAATCAGTTTCTTCCATTTCAACATCTCTACCACCATGGTCAAGACCAAAGAGCTGTGAAATGACGTCAGGAACAAGATTGTAAACCTTCTCAAGGGCGGAATGGGCTACAAGACCATCAGCAAGAAGCTTGGTGAGAAAGTCACAACTGTTGATGCAATTATTTGGAAATGGAAGAAACATGAAATCACCATCAATCACCTTCAGTTCCTACTTGCCCCATGGGGTGAGAATGATCATGAGAAAGGTGAGGGATCGGCCCAAAACTACACAGGAGGAGCTTGTTAATGATCTGAAGGCAGTTGGGACCACAGTCACCAAGAACACCATTGGCAAAACAAGACACTGTAATGGATTGAAATCTTGCATCCGTAAGGTTCCCCTCCTCAAGAAGGCACATATACAGACCCATCTTAGCTTTGCCAGGAAAAATCTAGATGATTCAGACAAAGTGCTGTGGTCAGATGAAACCCAAATCTAGCTCACTGGCATCAGCTCGACATGCTGTGTTTGGAGAAGGAGAAATGCTGAGTATGACCCAAAGAACACCATCACCACAGTCAAGCATGGAGGTGGAGACATTATGTTTTGGGGCTGTTTTTCTGCTAAGGGTACAGGACGACTTCACAGCATTAAGGGACCAGTAAATGGGGTCATGTACCATAAAATCTTGGATCAGAACCTCCTTCCCTCAGCCAGAACACTGAAGATGGGTTGTGGATGAGTCTTCCAACATGACAATGACCCAAAACATACCACCAAGGCAACAAAGGAGTGGCTAAAGAAGAAGCACATTAAAGTCATGGAGTGGCCAGTTTCCAGATCTCTTTCAGAGGGAGCTGAAGCTTCAAGTTGGCAACCTGGAAACTTACAGGATTTAGAAAGTTTGTGTAAAGAGAAGTGAGCCAAAATTCCTCCTGAGATGTGTACAAACCTGGTGACCAACCACAAAAAATGTCTTACCGCTGTGTTTGCCATTTCTGTCCAAAGAAGTCATGTTTTGCTTAGTTCTTTGTGCTTAGTTCTTTATTTCACTCAGTGACCTGCAAATTAATTTATAACTTTTATGTAAAGTGTTTTTCCCTCTGCACTAAAATGAAAGTGCAGTCTAAATTTCAGACTGTTCGTTTCTTTGTGAGTAAACTTACAAATTCAGCAGGGGATCAAATACTTATTTCCCCCACTGTATGTACCTTCTTTTTATGTGCAGCAAGGACAGCATGTAATTTCTCTGGCCGCAGGTAACCGTTGTTCATTAGCACATAAAAATGAACGTCCACTGTGTTCTGCTCTCTGTCAGCTACGCTGAAAATGTTGATACTGCCTGGTCTGACGGACAGCGTTTCAGACAGGAAGTCCCGGAATGTCTCCAGCCGACTCTTCCCCTCGACGTGAGAGTCGATAAAATCTCTCGCTGTAATGCCTTCAGGAGACAAAGAGAGCGAGAGTTCATGATAGAAGAACGACTGACTCATCAATGACAACTACAAGTTGATCAAAGTCGACCAAGTTCCTGATTCCATTAGCACAAGAGGTAGCCTGACATCTCCCTGTATTGATCCACTCCCTTACTGAATCATCCATATGCTGAATGAGTTGTGAAAGTAAGACTTATTTGTTTCCCCACTAAAGCAAAGTTGGGGGTCTAAAAAAATATTGTGCAAAATATTTTAATAACTACAAAATCAATGACCTTCATGGTTCCACCTTCCAATAATATCTGGAGAATGTGGGCAGTCATCTTTAATCACCAAATATGATAATGACTTAGAATTAGACGCATCCATAACAGCATTAGAGTCTGTTCACTGAATGGTTTTTTTTTAAATGTCAAGGACTTTACCTGACACTTCTTCATCGACCTTTATAACTATGCTGGGCTCTGAGAGACTGACACAAGAATGAACACTAACATAAACCCCAGTGTTAAAGAGGAAGAGGAGAGAAACTATTACCAACAAGCTCTGTGAACGCTTGATCAACAATGCTTAGAAATGCTAAATAATGCAAGTATAAAAATTTCTCTTGACAGCCTGTTATTTCAGCGTTAACTAGATTGACAACCTGATAATCATTCAATGAAAAGTACCAATTTATTCGTGCCTGTGGCTTGTCTCTTTCAGCATCATCTTCAAATAGGAATTTAACAACAGCGGCATAAACAGAAAGCTTTCTGCTTATGGAGGATAAGAGACTAGAATAGGAGAGGGTCATGTGGAGACACAACAGGTTAATAGAATCATAACAACGCATGAGAAACTTAAGTGTTTGTGCCACAAAGGGAGTCAATGTTTCTGTTAACATTACCTGTCAGACGTAGCGATGCAGATGACTGTATGGCATTTTCCTCCAGCTCTCTGACATGAACTCTGACACTTGACGTCACATCGGGCCACACCCCATCTGATACCACAACCCTCATCCAGTAGCTTCCTGCTGGAGTGTTGTGTCTCATGGTCATCGAGCCCAAGCTCTGGTTCAGACTGAAGTATCTAAGAAAAACACACGGTGGAGAATAAGAGAAAGAAAGACGGAAAGAAAAAAGACAAGTGGCTTGTCACAGAGAAGAAAATAAGTAAGTACAAGGAAAAACAAACACATTTTTTGGGCTTCAAAAAAGCTTCTCAAAGAATTTGATAGTTGTCATGGTAACTGTCAGAATTTGTTATATGAATAAAACAAATATGCAATTGGTATTTATAATCTGATCTTGAGGCAGAGGCGATTTCTCTAAGACTTCAAGGGAAGCTCAGCTTCCCCTAAAATGTCAGAAATTAAATGGTCAAATATGTACGGTTGTGTTAACATTTCATTGACTACAAATGTGTTAGAACACTTTCATCTCGAAGATGATTTCGTTCAGAATCAGCTGCTTGTCACACTGAGTCGATGTTGTTAACTTCTCATACAATCCCATAGACCGTTTTCTTATACGGTCTATGGTCAATGCATTTTCCGTAGAAGCTGAGCGTCCATGCACTTCAATGGGACTGCATACAACAGTTTTATTCATTGCCTCGAAACTCAATGGTCATAAATGACACGATTTTGTCCCCCCCCGGACGCCCAGCGTCTCTGGGGGCGGGCCTCGGCTGGCCTGGACACTGAGCTTCCACATGATGATTGGGGGATCAGTTGACAGGCTGAATCCCGTTTTGATTGACAGGTATTTTGAGATATACAACATAACTTGACAGCTCAGCTCAGTCCCGTGGATTTTGCAAGCAAAGTTGAAAGACAAACTGCAACCCATTTGTTGGTATTTGCTCGCCGAAATTACTCGTTCATTCTTACACTGTTCATTCAAGACGCCTACTTGGTACGATAGGGTCACAGACCATTTTCTTGAAAAGGAACGGAGGGCAGGATTTACATATAAATACATTGACAAATTTTATGATGTAAGCCGACAGTGAGCTTCCCCTCTTTGAAAGACCAGCAGCCGCCACTGTCTTGAGGGTGTGAATATTGAACAGCTGCACAAGGTCCCTGATGGATTGAGAGCGAGCTCGCACAGGCTGTTTCATCTCTGCAACTTCATACAGGTGGACTGAGAGCGCTTCGTTTGTTTGAATCTGATTGCTCTTTTTAAAGTGGACAACGCTGATGATGGCTGAAGGTTACAGTCCCTTTGGAAAATGTGGTTTATATGAAAGGCCGGGAATTGAATCTAAGATAAGTAGCTATTGGGCATGTTTCAGGCTGAGTGATGTTACTGAGAGAGGCTTTGTTAAAGAAATATAATGTCAACATTGAGTCCACATCCACGTTATGTTTCATATTTGAAATGGTTTGCACTTCTTCACCTACTGTCTTACTTTAGCACGTGTTCTTGTGCTGCACATTTGGAGATCAGCATGTTTTCAAAAAAAATAAAAGAATAAATAAATAAATAAAATCATAAGCATTCAACAATCAGGTCTTACTTGGTTGCACTTGTCTCCAGAGTGTAGGTCTTGTTGTCCCAGTCATCAGGATCTGGGGCATACACCTTCCCCAGTGCTGCATTTGCTATCCTTCCTGAACAAGGTAAATACACACACACACACACACACACACACACACACACACACACACACACACACACACACACACACACACACACACATTGATTCCGTCTGGACAGAATTTGCTGATGCTAACATTTATCTTTTCATCCCCTCTTCTCCTTATCTTGCATTCTTGTGTTCTGTTCTACTTATTATGTTCATAACTGTGGAGCCCCAGTGCTGGAATGAATAGTCTTTCTGTGCTCCACTTCATAGAGCGTGGAGCTTAAGGAAGCAGGGCTATCTCAGTATGGATTATGTTATTATCGACCTGCAGTTGCAGAGTACTGCAGCTGGGTAAACAATGGCAGCCTGGATGAGTCACAGTGCTTGTGTTTTCAAAATGACCAAAACAGTCATAAAGGTGAGTGTGCAATCAAAACACTAACAAGCCAATGTGCCAAACTCACCTGGAGGGTTTGAAACCCTTCAAACAAAGATTCAGGACTCATCATAATGTAATGATATATAATGTTAAGACGTGAGGTATAAATGTGCTGGAGGGTTGAGAGTGGATTTGACATTACCATAAGGAAACACTGTTACAATGCAAAGGGAAGAAAGTAATTATGAATTCTACCAAGCACGTATGGGAGTGAAAACTTTCCCTTCAGCTGTACCTTCAGTTTTGCTTAAGCTCTGCCTGCAGAGCAAAGTTCTGTGGCAAGTACAAGAAGCAAACAGTGATTAAAGTGGGGGGAAGAGCTGCTCACCCCTGTAGCTGTGCACATAGACATCTTTCTCGCCTGCCTGATGGGCGTTATCATTCTGGTCAGCGATGGTGATTGTCAGAGTGTTTGTGGCAGTTATTGGCGGATCGCCACTGTCGATCATAATCACCGGCAAGAGGACCTTGCTCTGTCTCTCCCTGTCAAACCTGCGCAGAGCGGTGAGGGTGGCAGAACCATTTCCATGATCCTGCAGATGAAAGTCAGCAGAGTGAGGTGAAGGCAGGGACAGAGAGAAAGGAGGCCCGTGTTTCGGTGAGTCTCTGTCTACAACTTGAAGCAGCGTTGTGTTCTTGTCGAGCCAGACCACTTGAGGTGCTGGGCTGTTCTCCCACAGCACAGGACTGTAGCTCATCTCCAGCTCCGGTCCATTGTCATTTATGTCCAGCAGCGCCAAGTGGGCCGTGACGCTGCCAGTTAGTGCGGGGGTACCCCTGTCTGTCGCCAGGATGACCAGGTCATAACTCGCCACTGTTTCCCTGTCCAGCGGCCTGGCAACTGTGACCACACCAGCTCCACTGACTGTAAAATGTCCGTGTGGGTCAGACTGAGGGAGAATGCTGTAACGAATACCCCCATTCAAACCTGAATCAGCGTCAGTGGCTTCAACTTGAATGATGCTGCTTCCTACATTTAAGTCTTCAGGCAAAGGCGCAAGCAAGTGTGAACTTGGGACAAATACAGGAGCATTGTCATTCTCATCTTCCACCTGAATCAGACAGTGGATGAAACTGGAGAAATCAGAGTCTTCTACTTTAATGGTCAGATTAAATCGCTGCTGCCCCGGTTTCTCAAAGTCCAGTTTATGTTTTAGTTTCAGAGTTCCTGTCTGCTCCGGTCTGTTATTGACCATGTAGAACTGTTGTTCTGGGTTTCCAGCCACCACACTGAAGGTCAGCTGTCCATGTGTGCCGGCGTCAGGATCCACAGCGCTCAGCTCCAGAAGAGGAGCATCTTCATTCATGCTCTCTGGCACGCGAGCACCACACCAGTCCTCTCTGAACTTGGGGACATGGTCGTTGATATCTGTTACGACTATAGTCACGGTAGCTGTGCCAGTCATACCACCTCCATCCCGAGCCTCCACCACCAGTTGGTGGCTGTCAGCCGTCTCGCGGTCCAGACCCTCAGCTGCTACAGATATGGTGCCGGTACTAGAGTCGATGGTGAAGAGGTCTGCTTTGTTTGCGTTGTGCACGTTCTGAGTAATCCTGTAGGTGAGGATTGCATTCTGACCAATAGCTGCATCATCGAGGTCGACTGCTGTCATTTCCACAACAAACTCTCCAGGGGGGGAGTTCTCTGCCACGCTGCTGTGGCAATTATCAGGGGCACACAAGAAAGTGGGGGCGTTGTCATTGATATCCCAAACATTAATAATAACATCAGTAAAGCCAGTCAGTCCCTCGCCCTCTTCGTCTGTTGCCATGACAACAAAGCGCCAGGCAGCACGCTCCTCTCGGTCCATGGTGCGCTGGGCGTACACCTCCCCTGTGATGTCGTTGATCATGAAGTGTGACTCTGCTCCTTGGCCATGAATAGAATACCGTATAGCAGCCTGGTCTGCATCCTTGTCTGGGTCGGTCGCTGTCACCTGAGGAGATAAAGACAGCTCTTTAAGAAAACTGATATTCATTCATCCAGTCAAACCTAAATTACTGCCGCCTCTTATCTCTTTTCAGCTGTCATGTGGAACTTCTTTGCGTTTAGAATTTTTTAGACAGTCAATTTAAGTGTTGACACTTTTTCCTGACCACCTAAATTAAAGCAATGAGCTCAGATCAGACGTGTTTCCTGTATTTGGCATCAGAGTGGGTCTGTCAGCCTCACTGCTGAGCCTCTCCACATCCTTTACTGCTGTGTATTGCTCTGATAATTCTGTAATGTTGCAAACCATGTCATAAATAATACATACATCTCCACTGGATATGTCTGTTGATTTAAAGATAATTACTGTCAGTACTCATTTTCTCAGCCTCTCACCTGTAGTACAAAGACAGGTGACCCATCCAGCTCCTCTGTGACTGATCCATAGTACTCATTCATGGAGAATACTGGTGCCTCATCATTCTTATTGACCACAGTCACCACTACAGCAGCATAGTCTTCCCACTTCCCATCAGAGGCAAGGACCAGCAGCTTGTATCTCTTTTGTTGCTCATAGTCCAGCGGCTGTGCAATAAAGATCATCCCCACCTCTGGCTCGATGTCAAAAACACCACCTTTGTTGCCAGATGTGATCTGATAGCGTAGTTTGGCATTGGCCCCTGTGGTGAGAATTACAAAATGCATGACTTGAAATGTGGAATACAAACAACTACAACCGATTCTGCAAACAAATGTTTTTATAGCAAAGTTAGTGGTATTTAAAGGTGAAGTATATATCCGCACAAGTCAAGCAACATGTTGCAACATTCACAAGCTGAATAATTTATTATTTCTTATTTTCTTACTTTTAGCAAAAACATCATCATTCTGGCACCAGGAGGGCAAAGCTACATGGAAATCAGTGCAGTTCTCATTTCCTCTGAGACCTGAGCATTAGTAGGTTTTTATGTATCCCTTTCTTGTTTTGATTACTTAATTAAATGGAAACTTTGTTCCTTGTCTCCTCAGCTTTAATCAGATGCTAATTAAAAAAAGAGTGCCAAAAAAGTGAAAGGGAGCATGAGAGTGAAAAGCAACACAATGCACTGATAGCGTCCTCAAGGGAATAAATGTGAAGCCTGAGAGACGGTGGAGGGATTTAGTTCAGTAAAGAGGAATTCTATATCTCAATTTATCTACTGTGTCTCCACACAGACATCCAATCTACTAGTTTTACATTGGAAAAGATAAAATAATCTGCTGGAATGTGCAATCTTCACTTTCAATCATTCTGTAGGGTTAAAAATAGCCAAAATCCCATGTAAATACACTAATCTGTACTATTAACACAACTGTAGCTGACAAAGTGCTCCCTGCTTCCCACAGGGCGAGCTTACAGCAGTCAGGCCCCGGGTGGAGTTTTAAAACAAGACAGATTGAGGGTAGCCTCTCAGGCGTAAGTGTAACAGTGTTGTAACTTTAATATTGGGGGTTTGGTGTTATTCCAAAGCCATTCATCATTAGTGCTCCAGCCCGGCCTAAGCTGCTCCCCCTCTCACCATAAATACTTGATTAACGGACTTAAACATGCCTGATGAAGGGATCTTAGGCTACTGTTGTATGGAGGATGAGCAACCGCTTTATTGCTTAAATCCCGCCCACCTACTGTGTGGGAGCATGTCACTCTTTTTGGAACATATGTGCCACAGTGCATTACAGAGCACTCAAACGACCGCTGGTAAATCTAGAACAGCACATCATTTCAGCTGCATGATTTCAACAGGGCTCAAGTCAGATCGGGAACGACTAGCGACTTCATGCACACTGCTGCAAATGCAGGCAATCTTTCAAAAAAGGTGCCTACTCACTGCTGGAAAAAAGTGACTGATAGACTGCCAAAATAATTCTGCTATTTAAAAAAAGAGTCTGGTGAAAGATGAAGAAATTTCAGTCTAGAAATTTCTGTAAAGTTTCTAAAGTGGCTCAGAAAAACTTCTCTGCTGGTTCTGGTTGGCTAACTCCTTCAGCCTTTATTTCAAGGTTGTGCACAATAAAATTTTCATGGGACCTCGTCATTTTACCTTCATCCTCGTCAGTCGCACTAACGGTGATGACAACCAGACCCACATCTGCATTCTCATCAATACTGACTTCATACAGTCGCTGAGCAAACACTGGTTTGTTGTCATTGACGTCGCTGATGAAAACCCTCACATATGCTGTATCTGCAAGAAGTCAGAATGTCAGAAGATTAAACAAAACACAAACACACACACACACACACATGCACCATTAGCCAAATACTATGTGTGCATCCTCCCTCCATCTGTTTATTGATTTTACAGTTAATTGTCAGTGTTTGGTGGGAAAGAGGCACTTAACCCTACGCAATGTGCCTCACTGACATGGAAATCAGACTAAACATTATTCACAAAACATGCTGTTAAATCCATGTTGAATCCATCTTGTTAAGATTTTATTGTTTTAAATACTATTTTACAGAAGAAAAAAAAAACTGAAATGGGACTAGAGTTCTTCAACAGCTGATGGATAACGACCCTTTATAGGAAGGTTAAATATTTCTAAGATGACACATGTTTGTGTCTTATCACGCCTTCCTTGTTATGCTGTTTATTCCGTTAGTTACATTATCTTCTCTCAGAGCACATGTGTGACATGTTAATTGGGAGCTGTTGCAGTAGGAGATGATGGTGGTAGAGCGTGGCCCTGTTTTCTCAGCTTGTTTTTACTTTTACCTCCTCCTCTTGGTGTATCTCAGGGGAACATAGAGACAGGTAATGTTTGCAGAGGAGATGAGTCCTTCTGGATGTGGCAGATACGCAGCACAAGACAAAGCTACAGCTCATTGCAAATGTTAAGCAGACGTGGCTTTGCTGCTCCAAAACACCACCTTTACCCTTAATTCCTCTTTCACAAACACAAGACCAACTCTGAATACAAACGTCAAATTACGTCATTCTAGATGCAGACTGTGGTTTTTATAACCACAAAAATGTTTAATTTAGAGACGTGGCAACCAGACAAGAGCTGTACTAAAAACTGAAGAATGAAAATTAAAAATGAAGAGAGAATAAGAAAAAAGATTTTGTAACAAAAAAAAGAGTGCCAAGAAATCTCTGAGCTATTTTCACATGGAAGAAAGTGAATCTGTCTGGTCATGGCAGTGGAATAAATCAAATTAAGAGTCAGGAACATAATGTAGTGTAATGTACCAATGCAGTCTGTTTAAAACACAGCACACACTCCTCATTGTTGCAAGACTAGTGCTGTTTTTTTAAGAGTAGGACATTTCATCGGGGCAGAGGTCTTCAAAATGAGTTCTGCTCATTTATAACTTATATAGATTCATTGACTGTAACAACAATGAAAAACAACTATTAGCATGCCAGGGACACACTGAATCTGAAGTAACTGCTACTGACATATTATTTGTAACATTTAAGCTGAATAGTAAGTAACATTTAAGCTGAATAGTAATTCATCTAAGATACACTTCCATACTGCAGAGAGTTAGATGAGACGATGGTTTTATGTCTTTATGGTAAACACGAAAGTTAAAGCCAAGAGATGGTTAGTTAAACTCAGCATGAAGACTGCAGATGTGGAAACAGCTTACCCCTTGATTCATATTCACTGTATCAACATAAGAGTGCTATCAATCTGCTCATCAAACATTCAACAAGAAAACAGACTCCAAAATGCTGAATTTTTCATTTCATGAAATGAAGCAAAAATACAAATTCATGAAGAGTTTTATGCTAAAAGAGAGATGTATGTCAGATATATCTAAGAGATGGTGGATGTCTCATGTCATTAATAAACTCCTTATGACTTCTGACCTGAGTTGGGCTGTTTGTTCTTGCCGGGTCGTGCTGACTCCTGACCATCTTCTGACTGAACCTCTAACAAATAGGAACTCCGGGCCTCACGGTCAAACACAGCTTCTGTGTAGATGATGCCAAGTTTTGAGTCAATGCGGAACAGATGGTGGTCACCGCTGCTGTCACTCAGAAGAGAGTAGGTGATCTGTTGAGAAGAAGGAATTTGAAAATGAAGGTTGTCATTATATCAAACAATAGCTGACATTAAAAGGTTTATTAATGAAAATAAAAGTTCTTTCTTATATGTCCACTGTCTCTTGAAGTCAAAACAGGTTATAGACTGTCCCGCTAGTATTGTCATAGTCAGTCATACATCTATGATGACAGCCACCTCAAGCTCCTGCACTTGATGCATGTGAGGGGTTAGTGTTGACAAAAAAAAAAGAAAGAAAATGGGCTGTAGAAACTTATGTTAAATCTCTTCATTTTTTTGTACATACACACAACATGAAAGCATTAGACAACCACCAACCTCTCCATTGAGACCGAGGTCTTTGTCATGAGCAGACACTTGGAGAACTGAAGTCCCTATCTGCGCTCCCTCTGTTACTGAGGCCTCGTAGATGGAGGATGTGAAAAATGGCACGTTGTCATTCACATCTTGGGAGAGAAGAGAAATGTAGTAGCAGATAAAAATAATGTCTTAATTTCCAGATTGTAATTATGTGAGAAATTCTAATTTTGCTTAATGGATAGAATTAAAATCAAACTTTTGGCTGAGAGCTATATCTGTATGTTTCTGTGTCATCCAGTTGTACTCCATACTCAATCAAGACAAAGCAAATTTAATTGATTGTACATGATTGGAACATGAGGTCTAACAGTGAGTTAGTTAACATATTAGAGAAAAAGACACGAAGTTGAAGGTTCTGCCTGCAGAAAAAAATCTTTTTAGTCTGGTTTATCTTTTGTGCATGTGTGTTTTTTTTATGTTTTATTTACCAGCGTTATTGTATAGGGTAGGGTTTATTGTGCAGGGTTTATGTGGTTTAACTGTAATGTGACAATGGATCAAGCTGATTAGATTGGCCAGCGTTTGATTGGACAAAGTTGGGTCTAATTAGCATCTGAACCATTCCAATTTCAGAATTGGTGGGTAGCGCTGCTACAGTTGATTGTGGCCTTGACGTGTGCTGGAGCAGGAGCAGAGCATCATTTTTTTGTGGGAGCAGAGTGGTAAAGTTGTAAAAAAATATATCACAAATTCATGAGTGAGAAGACCGTAAAGTCATAAATTTACAAGACAAAACAATCACATTATTCAAATGTTTGTGTTTGTGTTTTGTTAATATGCCCATTTCAATGCAGTGACTCTCCAAAGTCTGGATGTTCACATGATAATATAATGATTCTGTCATGTTCTTCACTCTGACTGTAGTTTCTGTTGTTTTTTTTTTTCTCTTTTCCCCTGTGTGTCCTGTCTGTCTGTAAACCTGTCAGTGGTGTGGGTATAGCACTCCTCATTTACTCCTGACTGCCAGGCTGTCTACAAATCATGACCCCTGCAGAGAGTCTATTCCAGTTCTTCACCCACATGTATGGTGCCACATACTCTTGCCTCTGCATACAATTTTCCTTGATTTCCTTGATTTTTCTTGATTTTTCACCTCATGTTTGCCAGATTACTTGCTCACTTTTCTGCCTGCCATGCTTGTCACACAGTGGACCTCTTCACAACCAACTCATCTCTCCAGTTTCACTCGACCCCCGGCATCATCAGGCTGCTCCTCAGCTCATTCTCCTCCCTGCTGTCCAGTCGTCTAGTGTCACTCACCACCTAACCTTCATTCCTTGCACAGGTCATACTCTTGTCAGCCCCAACCCAGCTCATTGCTGGGTTGGCAGACTTTCATTTCCTGTCTGGTTTTGTCCTAGAAACCACTGTTCCCTCTCCACCCTCAGCCTTCACCTATCATAGCCCACATTTCCCCATTCCTCCTCTGCTAAAACAGAACAATAAATCTTCACTTTATCGCTTGTGCCCTTGTCTGTGTTCTGCATTTTTCTTCATACATTCAAACATGATGTGATCCTTGGGTAAAATATTTCTTTATTGGCTGTAATGGCCCTCATTATTCTTAGATGAAACAAGTTTGGAGGAACCAGGACTCAGAGCTGACCATACATGGGGGGGCAGCCATTGCTGCAATACTCCACCCATCAGGGCTTTATGGCAGTTTGGCCATCTAGTAGCTACTTCCTAACAAGATGGAATCACAGACTGTGAAAAAAAAGATTTTATCATCTGACAAAACCGTGATTGAACTGTTTGGTTTCAGATCTGAACATCATGGCTGGAAGAAACCAGACATCATTCATTATCTTCCTAGTACCATTCTGAAGGTGAAGCATGGCAGTGGAAGCATCCACCTGTTGTGTGGGCAGCAAGGGGCAGCAAGAATGGTCGGCTTTGAGGGAAAGTGAACAAAACACAAATAAATTTAATGAAAACCAGGAGTGTCAGGAGTCAGGAGTGTTCAGAACCTCAGACTGGGCCAAAGGTTCAATTGCTTCAAGTGGCCCACTCAGAGCCCTCATTCTGAGTCTCAACCCAAGTCAACATCTCTGAAGAGACCTAAATATGGCTCTACAACAGCTGTTGTAATCCAACCATGACAGAGTTAGAGAGAATAAGCAGAAAAGATGTGCAGAATGTCCCCGATCTGGGTTTGCTGTAAGAACTAGACTGGAAACTGTGATCATTGCCAAAAGTTATTCTGCTGAGTTTTGAGGAAACTTGCTGAATATTTACGTCAATGTTATGTTCCAATTTTTCCTTTTTCTGACACATGGTCCACACAAGTCCAATTTGAGAAAGTCATTTGTTGCGCAAAATCATTGTGTTGTCAATTTGAATGTCATTTGAATTTCTTTAAACATGTTAAGCAATATTAATATTTATGCCAATCTACAAGGTTGTGCATACTCATTGTTCACTGTGAGGCAATCAGGTCTTCAAATTTTAAAATTTCATTTTGCAGGTTGACATATTTTTTGTTAGTAAATCGCTTTAACGTCGTTTTTAGGTTTTTGGAATTTTTGTCCTGTCATCACTAGAAACCTGCTCCATTAGTGGTGCCACACAGTTATCATCATGTTTTCACTTTGTCCTTGTGTTCTGATGAGGGGGCAAACTCATCTAAATGATTGTAGCAAAAGGTGTCATCATTATAAAAACTAAGGGATCTAAAGGAGTATTTCCTGAAAGCACTGAACAGATCATTAATACAGTGATGACATGCTGCGATGACAAATCATCTACTTTTATTACCTTTGTAACAAACTGATACTGACATTTTGACAATTAATTTATGATTAAACAGGAAATTGTGAATAAATAATTATGTGCAGATTATTTAAAAGACACAGCTAAATCTGAACATCTTGGGAGAAGATTAATATTAAGTCTAGTCATGGAGGAATTCCTACAGAACGAAGACAGTGAAGAAATAGTCTGTATCTTACCTGTAATATTGACATAAACTGTAGTGAAAGCTGCGAGAGGCACAGCAGCCACGTTCTGTGCTCGCACTCTCAGAGAGAAAAACGGCGTTGTCTCGTAGTCCAGCGGCTCAGACACCAGAATAGATGCAGAACCATCTTCACGGTTTGGGGAAAGATAAAAACGAACAGGCATGTTGGTTTCAGGGACCATCCCATCCTCCAGGTTGTAGGTCACCCTCGGGTCACCAAGCTGAGATGTCGCCTTAATGGTCTGGATAGGATGAAACATTTGGTCAGATAGGTTTCAACTGAAAGCCTGGATGTCTAAAATTAGGGAAAGATATGCAAGAAAAAAATGAGGATGAAATGAAATGAGGGACCAATTAACATCCAAACATCAGAGTGATATCAATCTTTTTTATCCAAATTTTGACAAGAGGAAATAGACATATTTCCCAAATTCTCAAACTTCTCTTTTAACAAGGCTTTTCTTTGAAGTCAGTCAGTTAACATTTGCTATTATGTGCCAGGCTACATTATAAACAGATCAAAGTATATTTTTGGTTTGTAGTCTTAAAAGAAGCACAGATTACATCATTTTTTTATGATTGTGATGATTGATTATCTGAGTATGAGGAGTTGGAGTAGAGCCAGACCTGTTGGCTGAGCCCTGATATGATCTCAAAATGTATCACCTTGCCGAGACCTTGGCAGGGGAAATGGGGTAATTCGACTATCCCGAATGACAGCTATATATTTTTCACATCAAAAGAGACATTTTGAATGGATTTAATAAGACTGGAGTCATGAAGCTGGATTAGCACATACAACCCAATGTCAGCTGTCTCCTGCATCGAGCATCAAACTAAAACACAATTTACAGACTAAACTTTCAAAGGTGTAGTCTGAGCACAAAGTTTTGGAATAAGACACACAAATCCAGGTAAAAGAATAATCAAATATACAGCTGATGAAATTATGATAATGTAAAATGGCAATAGACAGAGAGACAAGTATATCATTGTGTGTGGTGATATAAATACAGTGACAAGTACTCATACCACTATAGGTGTGTCTCTGGCAGTGTTCTCAGGGATCACTACACTGTAACTCTCCTCTTCCCACTGCGGAGGCTGGTTTTTCACGTTGGTGATAGTGACTGCCAACTCCACGGACGTGTTTCGGTTTCCTCCATCAGATGCGATGATGTCCCGTGTAATGTAAGTCCTCTGTGGAAACAGCAACAGCTCAGGCGTCTTTAGATTATTAATGGTATTTTGAGCCGATACGATTGATATGACAACTCTGAAACAAAGGTTAGTGGACTTGATGGATGTGGTGCAATGTTACGGCGTTCACATTTTTAGTGTTAACAATTAATTCACTGGCAGGAAATTCATCTTCTTTAAATACAATTAATCATTTAGCTGAGTATGTGAGGGTCTCTGCTTTTCAAACCTGAGAATTTGTTGCTTTTTTCTCATCTTATATTCTAATACAATTATATTTTTTGCAAGTTGGACTCCTGAAGATGACATGTTAGACTCTGATGTCAGCAATATACTGTATTTCATCTGGAAAACACAACACCCTGTAAAAGAAACATTCACCTTATGTTCAAATGACTAAGGTACCATAGAAACAGTACCAAGAATTAACTAACAGTCCATGAATCATCTTTAAATAAATGTCTGTTGTGAACCAGTGTGAAGCTCATGCTCAGTTATCAGCCCCTGACCAGCTGACTGGCAGTAATGACTTCATGTTCCTGCCCAAACCTAAACTTATTCTATGAAACCCACTGAGGAGATCATTTAATTAGGCTAAGAACAATAGACTCAGCAGCGTGAGTCTTATAAAAATCTAGCGAGATATAAATCAGGTTGCACAAACACTGGTCTGTGTTGTTATTGTTCTGTAATTGAACCACTAGGAAATAAAGAGGTAAATTTGACTGAGCATCTGAATTTCATCAAAATGGACACTGCAGAGAAAACTGCAAATTTCCTTAAGGGGTCATTAGGGTGTTTGATTCTGTTTATCTAAATTAAAACATCAACATTAATGCTAAACCAGGATGAAGAAAAAAACTGTGGAAAAACCTGCAGAATGCTGTCTTTTTATTTCACTCAAATCTCTCAGTTAAAGATGCAAGTCATAGTTAGACCACTTTGTTAATGGAAAATTGCTCATATACGACCTTAATTGTTCGGCTGAGTTTTTCTAACTATCTAACTATCGTGCTAGAGTGGTCAGATAAAAAAAAAAAAAAAATCTCAGTTAACTTTAAAATTACATTTTCTATTCCTGGGACAATCCAATTAGTATTTGTGAACAAGTTCAAATCTTTACCAAAGCTTGAAGCCAGAGAACAAAGATTAAACTGTGTGATGTCCAATGTGGATCCAGTGGCTGCTGCTTTTAAAACAACTTAATGGCTGACTGACTTTATGCTACCAGCCGACCAAGGTTTTAAAAAGTGAATGTGCACTGACAGATCTACAATATGCCTAGATTCATAGATCCAAAATAAACTGAATTTGGACACAGAACCTTTATCAGCTCCACTTAATGTTTCCTGGAACTGTAGTGTGACAGTACAGTCTGACTCTGGCTGCTGTGTCTCAGAGTGTGAGAGAGGAGGCTGTTGTTCAGTCTCCTACATATTCTAGTGGAAATACTGCAGTTCACCTGGGAGCCGTGCTTCACTGTGATGTGCGGTGTGAAAATGTAGTTTTAATACTTGTTCATTGTAATCAGAGAATGTGATAAGAATCAAAATAGAGAAATGACTTAGACCATCTTAAATGTTGAATATTTAATGAGGTGCTTTTATGATCTTATTTTCACAACAAAGATTGTAGGATGATTCGGATTGCTTCTGAAACCGTTCTGAAATATGCAGCAGCTTTGTTCACTGAGGTTTTGGTGGTTTAACACTTTAAGTGGCAAAATTGTCATAGACACTTCTATCACCAGTGCTGCAGCAAGTTTGTAGCAAACGACAAACTCCTACATTTGAATATGTTTAAATAATTTAAATAATAGGAGAGGAGAAGAAGAGTGTTGATAGGCTGCAGAAGAAATGGAAAAAAAAAAAAGTTATTTATGAAAAATGTAACAAAAAAAGTGTTGCAGTGAAGACCAGCTTTTTAATCTTTATGCTTTTACTTTCGAACACAATTATTTCCCGCAAGCATTTAAAAAATAATTTAAAAAAAAAAAAAACTAAATGAATTCACCTTCCTTTCAATTCAAATTGACAAAAATATCTTTGTGACAGTTTTACTAAACATATAGCTTAGTATTTTTTTTTTATTTTTTTGAGAAGCTCGAAGCATCAAGTTAACCATAGTTTGCCAGTTTCATTGGCCAGTGTAATCTTACAGCCTTTCAATTGTTTGCCTTTACTAGCTTCAGAATAAATTCAGACTCCTCTAAAGCTAGCTCATGCAGTCAGTCTCTTTATCAAAGTCTCAGATGACAAAATTAAAATGTCTTGAATTAAATACATCAAAGCTGGAGTATTTCAGATGGACACATGCAAAAAAGCTTTGATTTGTGATATTTAGCCTTTTAAAAAAACACCATCTCTTTTTCTTACAGCTACTGCCGGTTGGAGAAGAGGTTTTCTTTCAATAAACACAGTTATACTCATCAAATATAACCATGGGAATCCCAAGCTGTTAACATCTATTTTTAATAATTTGCTTTGCCTGAATTAGACAGCCTTCATCTTCTTCCTCTGTGGTCTTTCAACATGCAGCACCTCTGGGAGAACACGTACCCCAGATAGGGAAAAGCAGACAGGCACTTTGAGGTGGCTCGTTCATTAACGCTTGCATGTGTGTGTGTGTGTGTGTCTGTGTGTCTGACAGAGAGCCTGCTAATAACTGCTGACTGACCTGTGATATAGGTTGGTTCACGTAGACCCATCCAGTGACAGGATTAACCTGCAGGTACTCAGGCTGCTCCGGGGACATGGAGTACGTTATAGCCGCATTAGTGCCAAAGTCATCATCATGTGCTGCTACACGAAGGAAACTAGTACCAACCAAGGTGTCTTCTCTAAGAAAGTCTAAAGGGAATAGAAGAAACAAATGAGCAGTATTTAGCAGTATTTTCTAAAAATAAAACCCATTTTAAAGTTTTCTGAAATACATAGACACCCACTTTCAGTTTCACCCTATTTATGTCAAGATTTATCATGGTACTGTATTCAGTGATACTGTTTATGTTTCATCTGGAGACCAGCAACTCCAGATGAAACTGCAACTTACATTCATAGCGCAAGTTCTCAAACTTGGGGCTGTTATCATTCTGGTCTAGTATTTGGACGGTGAGCTGACAGATGCCGATGAGAGGCTCCTCTGCCCAATCAGTGGCCGTTACTGTAACTGAATGCTCTCTCTGCTGCTCCCTGTCAAATCGCCTGGCTGTTACAATCACCCCTGTAAATACAAAACCATACGCACACATCATCACATACTCATCAGCATCCATTTACCACTTCTTCATGTGTCCGACAAATAAGTAAGTATATGTTTGTCTCAAGTCAGGTGAACATTCCTCTCAAGTGGAGTGACTTTGCTATTAAATCTACAGATGAAGACAACAGTACACAGGCCTGAGAGAAAATGCCTGATGGAGCAACACATTGGTTCAACGTGTTATGACTTCAGAATAGCTTCTCTATTTTCCCTTGCCTTCATTATGTAGAATCATTTCTATAAACTGAATAGTCACAGCGAGCATCTCCCGATGATTAATGGACAGCTTTCAGTGTTTGACTCATATTTTTGAAGATTGAAATTTGAATTATGCGACCATTACCGCTCCTCTTGGACCACAGTTCAACTGCAATGACTGTTAGTTGTCAATTATCATTAAAATGCAGTGCAGAGTCTCTACAGTAAACTCTGGGCTTTATGTCTAATTGAGACCTATTTGAGCCCAGACAATCCGTGACTGTTATACCTGAGTCTGGATGGATTCTGAAGGCAGGCATGGCACTGTCTCTATGCATTAAGCCATATTTGACTTTTCCATTTGCTCCCTCATCTGCATCCACAGCATGCACTTGCAACACAAAAGTCCCCGTTGGCTGGTTCTCTAGCACTGAAGCCTGCTCACGATATTGCTGGCACTGAGATAGAAAAAGGGAGGGAGAGAGAGAGAAAGATTCTTGTTCAATTCTCACATAGAACAATATATTGTCAGAATATGTTACATTAATGAGAAAGCATGGATCAAAGAAAATGAACTCATTATATAGAAGGTCACTACACACATATATAGGGAGGTATTGTGTATAAAAAATAAAGAAGTAGTGCACATCTATGGAAATGAAAACACTTGAACTGGTTTTGTTTGAAAAAAGCTTTGTTTTAGCCCATATCCCAAACTGTTCCTGCTAATGAACATATGTTTCAGATGCTCTCATGAGTCTTTTTTTTTTGTAATCAGACGTAAATGCTTGCTACTCTCATGACCATGAAAAAAGAATAATGAGCAACAAGCAGTGACAGTGAACCAGAGGGAGGGAGATGGATCAAAGCGTGAGATGGCAACCAATAGAAATAAGAATAATGTGATGTTTCATGGGATGTGATAGCACTGACAGTATGGCTTTAGGTAGCGCTTTATAAAAATTCCATATCATGCGAGCCCAGATGGTTCTCAGGCGTAACTTGATATTTAAACACATCAAGTTGCCAAGATTTCCAGCCCACCTAAAAGACCTCGGGAGCTTCGGCTCCACACAAGAGTGTGCTCTGCTGAGGTTCAAGTCATTCCTAATTAAGGTGAGAGTTAATTAAACAGGTACAGCATATTGTAAGTTTTTCATAAATTAAATGAAATCCCAATGGAACGCCTAAAGATAGAGTGGGTGTGCAGGCTAATCAGAGCTCGTGGGAAAACAGAGAGAGACGGAGGCCAGGGAAAAGAGAACACTGGGATACAAAATGAGAGAGCTGGAGAGTGGGATGAGGAGGAAGAGAGAGATAGTGATAGACGGGAACAGCTGAAGTGCTCTGAGAGGATGAGACAGAAGGATGAGAGTGTTGTTTCATTTGAGGTGAAGGGCTGAAAACAAGGAACAGGGTGCAGAGCTCATACAAAGGTAAAACGTGTCTTACTTAGTTTTTCATACTGAAAAAAACCTGCGTGACTACAGAAAAAAAAAAATATAAATAGTTCAACGATCTTAACTTTACATCCAGGATAAAAAAAAAGCACCTTACCTCCTCAAACACAGGTTTGTTGTTGTTGACATCATCAACTCCTACAATGACCTGAGCAGTAGACGACAGAGGGTTGGGTCCTCCTGATGCATTGTCATCTGTGGCACTTACATTCAGGACGTACTCCAACCCTTTAAGCTTGGGGAGGGGGGTGGAGCGGAGACGAATCAGCCCTACAAAGACCACAAGCCCATTAAATTACACTTGATAAAGTATTTCTCATTTTTAGGGAGTCAGTAAAATTACTTCAGTTATAATTAAGCAGGATGTTGTTGGCAGTATGGCCTTGTATGGTACAGAATATGTTATCAATAAAAAAACATCAGAGACAGTGCAACACTTGTTATTGTTCTAGAAACTGAGAGTAAAGTAGCAAACGTGGAAATTCAGCTCAGAAATCGACAGAAAGGTACAAATCTGATATGCAGACTAAATCCAAAAACCAATTTCACAGTGGTGATTTGTCATATTTCTAATCTAATAATTGCATGCTACTCTCTAAAGATGCCCATCCAGCTCAAGCACTTGTGCAAAAAAACATAAAGTAGTAAGTGATTCAGGTTAGAAGTTAACCAAGTTCAGCAGATGCCTATTAGCTGTTCCTTTCTCCCCCTTTGTCTGCTTTCATGTTACAGTGGAGATAAAAGGTGGGATGAAAAGATGCAGCATCTGAGTCAACGTCTATCTCGTCAACAGTAACACAAAAACATCAGAGGTTGCAGGATGAGCAGGCAACCTGTGATGCGGAGCAAGCTCATTGAAGTGACAGCATGGGGAGTTTTTGTTGTGCTTCCATTCATCTCTTTCAGTGCTCCTGATTAAAGACAACACAACACAATGATACACACTGATTGGAAAGCCCGACTTTGCTCTTTCATTCATGTGAGGACAGAGGAGAAAAAAGTCCTGCTTCCTAATGATAATGTGTGACGCTGATAGTGGTGCAACACTACATTAAAATAAGTGAACTGTGGGATGTACATGGTAATTCTTCCAGTTTAAATGTCAACCTTGTTTACAAATGCGACATGAGCTCTAGCGGCATCCAATGACCCAGCACTCTTTATATATACAGTAGGTGGGAAGCTGTATAGTGGTTTCCCTGAACCCAAAGGACATCAGCCTCTGCATAATTTTTTTTTTTTGCACTGAGAATACACAGAGCAGGTAGGAAGGAATATAAAAAGATGACACAAAGGAAAGAGAAAGTAGCAGAGTGCAGCCTGAAGATAAAGCAGATAAAGCAGTTGTTGTGAAATTGAATTGAAAGGGTTGGGTGACAAATGTCACCGCGATTGCCACCGGTTTCGGATCAAAGGGCAAATAAAAAAGATAAAGCTTGCAGTCACTAATGCTAGAAAGCTAAGGAACAGGGAAACATTCATCTCTGTACCTGCAAAAATACAAACCATGTGTGGAAATTTCTAAATAATGTCGTCGTTTATATTTATGACCCCAATAATAGAACAAGCAGCACTCATACTGAAATTACAGCTTTTAATATCAGCTCTCAATATCTTTCCACATTGACTTTGAAAGTAGCGGGCATTCACTGCTCACCACTGTGGAAGGAATGTATTAGAGAAAATTGAATGTGTGAGTTGACGGAAAGCCTGTCAATTAGAGTGAGAGCTGCAAATGTGAAGCCCGGCTGGAAAATTAAGAAGTATCACCTTTCTGGCTGTCGATGACAAAGTTTCCTTCTTCATTGCCTGCTGTTATGGAGTAGACGATACCATCACCATCTGGATCTTTGGCTAGAACTGTGGCAACCAGGGTGTTGGGGCCCGCATCCTCAGAAACAAACGTTCGATATCTGTAAGTGTGAGATAGTGAGATACACACATATGGAAGTCGCAGCTCAATAACAGAAAGACTCACAGACAGGACGTATGAATCATTTATACAGTCCAAAGCATCAGCAGGCTGATTAGACTTATGGCTGTTGCTTTATCTTGTCACTATGATTTAACATGTCCTCTTAGCTGGCAAGACCAGAGGTAAATGATAATGTCAAGTGGGATGTTGAAGTCATTGAACAAATGGAGCCGCTTCATACGAGCCCACTGTGGGCCCTATGATCCAGCGCCTTTTAAAATGTCAGCAGTGATTTGCGTGCTGCGTGGAGCTGGGCAGCGAGATGTCCATCGAGACACAGGAGACTGATGTACCACTGTGCCACAAAGCTCGACTGGGTGGAGACGAACTGCATGACTGTGAGGATGCAGAGGATGAAGAGGGATGGAGAAGGCAGCGAAAGGTGAGAGAGGAGAGAGAGTCAGGTGACGGAAAAAAAAGGCTGGCCCTGCAATGACAGGTAAAGTGATAGAGAGAGGAGGGATTTAAATGTAAGAGCGGCGCAGTTCTCATAGAGTTTGAGTTGATTCGTCAGCAGAACTCGTCCCCTGTGAGATTTTGTGCTGTATCCACTTCTAATGTGTGTGTAAGTATGCATGTCTGTGTGAGAAGCAGAGGGAAGTGGACCGTCGTTTGCCGTGAGAAGTCAGAGGTGACTGATGGTTTACGGAAGAAGGCTGATGGGTGATTCATCTCCGCCGGCCGTGACAGTCTCCGTGGCAACATGAGTGACCTGTAATCTGTCACCCGGCTCAGAGGCCACCTCTCCGCAGCTCTGCAGAATGAGACGCAACCACTCCCTCTGCTTTCTCTTCCTGAAGCATCACTGACATCTCACTGGATTATGAAGTTACACTGAAACTGAGTCACACCTGTCAACCAAGTTTGTCTGTCTGTCTGTCTGCTGTGGTAATTTACATTTTTGTTGACTCACTTCAATCATATTTAGTCTCTCTATATGTCATTAAGATGTGAATTAAGAAAAAACATCGGGAAATATTAACTTGCTCAAGTATCTCAATTAGTTTGATATAATATGCATGACTTGTTTTGCACATTGTCCTCATCTGGCCCAACAGAGTCCATCTACATCTGTGTGAGCTGCAGTGTGAAGAAGCCGCTCACACACATCACCTGGTAAAATGCCTGCATTCCTAAATGTGTCTGCAGGTTTAGCAAGAGAGTATGTGTCTGACTGTCAACAAGCTGTGTTTATCTGCATGTCTGACTGCCTGTTTCCTGTCGACTCACCACGCATGGTTTTGTATTCTCTACTCGCTCGCCTACAACCATGCTCCACTGTGTTTTTTGATGTTTTTCTCCAACTCTCGGTCTGCCTGTTTGTTTGACTCTGTATCTGACCACCTGACTGACACCTGACAGTGCGCAGGCAGGTCGGGCAGGTCCGCAACAGGCTTGTGTGAAGGTCACTGAGCCATAACTGAGAGGACAAGCAGCTTGCTCGTTTGAGGGAAAAAAAAAAACGCAGCAGAGCCACGGTGACAGTTGCTGCCCACCCACTCACACAGCTTTGCTAGAAAGACACACATATTGCATCTTTATGTCAGTTTACTGCACACCATTAGAGGGGGCTAAAAATACTATACATATACTATACTATACTATACAGTGTGGGATCTGAGGAGACTATTTACGTAGGTATAAAAATATGTATTGTGACAGTTTTTTGATTACAAAGTTGAATAGAGCGCAGTGAATGTATGTAGTGATATGTAAACAAATGTTGCAAT
This sequence comes from Polydactylus sextarius, assembly GCA_016801845.1. NCBI lineage: Eukaryota > Metazoa > Chordata > Actinopteri > Polynemidae > Polydactylus > Polydactylus sextarius. The sequence goes on along the minus strand of CM028921.1, from coordinate 12,761,448 downwards.
TTTTTTAAATAGATAATTGATTTCCACATTGTGTTGTTTGGGCAAGAGGAGTGAAATTCTCTGGTGAGAGTATAGTTGCTGATAATGAACTGATTGTACTCTAGAATTGAGATTTTATTATTGAATTTCATTTTGATGTTTGAAGTTAAGTTATTGATTTAGAAAATGATGATTTTGTTGTGTTGTTGTTTTTCTTCCTGACTGGCATCACCACCTGCTGCTGAAGTAGATTACAAAACAACTTGCCATTGTGACTTAACTACCTTCTCCTTCCATTACTGCCCAGTCAACCAGACGCCATGCTGTTTGTCAATTTGTCCTCATCGTCTTTCTCTCAGTGTTTTGACCAGCTTTCTGTTTTGGGCATTTAGCCTTTAGCTTCTGTTTTTGGATTGTTGCCTCTTGTGTACTGAACTTTGACTACTCTATTAAAAACCTTTTCAACTTTTTTTCCCTGTGTCATGAGTCCCTTTAGGTTTAAGTCTTTGTCCACATTGTTAATGGTTGTACTACTACAGTGTTAATTTGACCACTACTCATAGAAGGACGCATCTTCGGCTGTTATTGAGATGAATTACCTGATGTAAACTAGGTCAGAGATGTATGATGCAACTACCTAAAGACTCATATCTGTGATGTAACGACCTTGTCTGCAGAGAGAGTAAAGCTTTATGATGAAATGTGATCAGCGGGGGATCAGAGATGAAACGCTGCCAGCAGCAGGAACTTTATTTAAACTTGTCATTTTTGTGACAAACTGGAATCACTGCCATCGTTAGGACTCAATTTATTTTTTGCTTTTGTAATGTGGAATACAGTAACAATGCAAATAGCTTATCAAGTGTGCCTTGGGTGTCTTGTATTTGGTTCAAATAAAGTTATTGCGTTATCTAAACTCAATAACACAAAAACACAAACACTCACTGAATGCTATTTGTAATAGCTTATTGATCTTCTCATAGCACTCTTGTGTCTTGGCCTTGCACATTTCTTTACTCCAATATATAGTCTACAACATTTGGACTCCTTTTAAAGTCTTCACATTTTGTTCATGGTTTTACTTTGAGGGAAGAATAAAAAACATTGTTGCTTTTTATGACTCAAAATCAACTGAAGATAACTACACCAATTAACAGACAAAATGATGGAAGAAATAGTGTTTATGGAATGAATGGATGTGTATTTCATAGTTATGAATGATAGAGTTGCTTACACAGGTTGGGAGAATTCAGGAGCCTCATCATTGATATTTGCCATCCTCACACGGACTGTGGCAGTCCCGGAGTGAGGCTCATCCCCGCTGTCCATGGCCATCACCACAAATTCATACAGATGGTTAGGTCTCTCATAGTCCAGACGGCCTGCAGGGAAAATGGTCCCGTGGGGCGAAATGCTGAATTCCGGGCTCAGGGCGTAATAGGTGAGTTCAGCGTTTAACCCTGAGTCACAGTCTGTGGCCAACACTGGCAGAAAGAAGAAATCACACAAGGACCATCAATTAACAGTCAATTGAAATGAGCTGATGGGATGGCATTAGCTGATGAATATGTTGACATCTGTGTAGATAATTATGTCTTTATAGCCTTGCTAAACATGCAATAGATCATAAGCTCTGACAGCTACAATTACTGGCAAACAAACTGCACTGTGCCCCTTCACAATGATTATCATCATTTACAAAAATGAGCTTAGAGTCAACAAAATGAACGAGTTGTGTTTTCTGCAGAGAGAGTTTGGAAGTAATCACACAGAAAAACTACAGATTTGTTTCCGATGTGTGATGAGATTATTTTAAGACTCCAGACACTGGCACCTTTGGTTGGAGGCTCATTTAAGTCTAAGTTTGGTTTTGCTGTTGGGTGAATTTCAGCTAAACTCACTGTTCACCTCAAGCTCATGACACTTGCATATTCTTATGATGTATCTATTACCTCTACACCATTCAGAATCTCATTGCTTCATTCTCCTTCCATATCAATGTCTTATAAGATAGTTCAAGTCTGGTGATTTACTATACAGTCTGTCTACAGTCTGCACATTGTGTCTGACTTATTAAATGATAAAGAACTGAAAGATTCAATTTTCTCTAAACCTCACTGTCACTAGTGCTTCAGTTTGTAACTTAATCATCAACCTCTATGGGTAAAGTTGAAGTGTAAGTCTCATTGTAAAGTATTCGTCGATGTCAATGGTGTCGCTCAGTCAAAGCAGGCGAGACTGGATAATCCGGATTTCACTCTTTCTGTGCCTTAAGACTTAGACATCTAATTCGTTAGCTGCACAGTCCACCTCTTTTTTCATGTTTTGTCCAGTCATCAGAGCCACCGCTGGCCATTATGGTGCCCCACACACAATTAGTTTGTGAACCCCTATGTGTCCTTCCAGCTCCTTTTGCCAAGGAAACCCAGGAGCTCAACTATGAAGTCACTCATTTGTCTGTTTACCACAGTGACAGTGGAAGAAGGTGGCAGCAGCTCCCTTAAATGTCACTACCGTTTTTTTTTTTTTTTAACCGTCATTGCTGCATCTATTGCTTATGATTAGTTGTTCATCAAAAGTTGGTAGCTTGGATTGAGTGCTGACCTTTTTGCACTGACAGACAAACATCACTATAAGTAACATGATGGACATGGTGTTGGCACTTCTGACTGATGTTAGAGTCTGTTGTTTCCACAGTTTGATGAGCAGACCGTGTTCTGTGTAAATCTGTAATTCTGTTTGTTAATAATAAAATTTTGAATTTACTAGTGGCATAATAAACTCTCCCATTGATAGCTCCTTCAAATGACTTAGATTTCCATTTAGAATGTTCATACAACACTTGTTTTGTTGTGCATTAATATTTTTTGTTGATGCACTCATTTGTACTGAGTGTCATGCACTTTCTCCCACACTGGACCTGCTGTGGCAGCAATTTCTATCCCTCTGTGCTGAGTATTTAAATCTTTTCAGATTACATTTGTTCCACTTTTCTTATCCAGAATGCACTAGAAATATTCACCCAGCCAGAAATTCCATCAATCACCTATGACAGCCCATGGGGGGACATGCATGAACATTTGACAGAAACTACAACGGTGAACAAAGTGAAATGTAAAAAATACTCTGAATGCTTCTGCTTTTTCTAAGCTTTAGGCTCTCGTTAATTTGTGAGTAAAATATAACCGACCGTGGAAAATTCCCAGATGCTGTTGAGGTACTTTTCCATCTGAAGCTCTATATTGCAAAGAGATCTCAGAGGTACAGTATCTTAAAGCACCTGAAGCTCATGAGTACAGTGAGAAGTATTTTTCAATTCATAAACAAGGGAAAGTGTCAGTGAACATTTTTCGAAACGTATCTTATCATACATTATGGAACATCTATCCATCGATGCTTTATCTTCATCTGCTTATCCAGCAGCAGCTGACTGTGGGTAGTCTATTACAGAACTGACATACATACACAAACAAAATCCACCCTGACAATCACACCTAAGGGGAATTAACAGTCATGAATTTAAATAATCTGCATGGTTTTGGAGGCTGCATGGGAGGAGGCCTCAGAGAAAAAAACCCACATTCACTCTCCACACTGAAAACCCTCCAGCTCAGGTTTGAAATCAGAACTTTCTTGCTGTGAGGTGACAGTGCAGTAAACAAAGCACCACTGTGCTGCACAACCACCCTCATAGAAAACAACTGGTTCTGATTATAAGATATAGAACATTAATTTTCTGCCTCTCCTCAGGCACAGTGTGTTTCTTTATTAATATAAAGAGAAAATACCTCATGGCCGCAGAAAACACATTCTTTGTGCCACCTGAGCGGTCTCCAACTCTATATCATAGTCACATTGCTTTGGGCTCCAGCGTCCTAAATCTTGTGTGTGTGTGTATTTTGTGTCTACTTTTAACTACTTTTAATAAATAAAGTAAGCCTGTCAAAGAAAATGACAAATGTCTGGACATGTGAGAATATCAAAGTAGGCTGCAACAAGTGCTCATTTGGTCCTGAGCGTTGTTTGCTGTTGGCTCAGGTGACTACTTGTAAGTGACTGAAAAAACCTTGAGGACTGTTCAGACTTGTCATTGGTCTCCAGAAATCCCCCCAACAACTCTTTTTCTATAAGTTAAGACAGTATGATTAACCTCATGCCATGATAGATAAACACGTCACAATTCATACAAAACACAATAAATCAAACATGGTGTCTCTGTAGCAGCCAGTTATAATTGAGATATAATTGAGATTATGATCACAGATTTGAAAGATCTGTTAGTTTCTCTCAGTTGTCTCATCTGCATCTTTTATGTTCCTCTTAAATTTCTTTTGCCGTTTTCTTGTAGAGAAAGTGTCTCTCCGGATAGTTTCTTTTTTCACCTCAAAGAGGAAAAGCTGGACATGAAATGTGAGGTCAGAGGAGTCTCACCCTGCAGCAGGGACGTTGCCGTGGTTACAGTCTCAGGGACTCCATCCACACTGTAGATAGATTGGAGAAACTCTGGGACACAATCATTCTCATCCGTTATCAACACCTGAACCTGATTAGTGTGGCGGGAGAAGAGGAGAAGGAGAGAAAATGAAGAAAATCAGAGAAGAAGAATGTAAAATTAGCTTCTCTTTCATAACACTCAGATCCGGGTGACAAACCACACAAAATTCTGTGTAGGACACTGACCCTAAAACTTAATCTAAATTGCATTTCATAATTTCTCAAGTTGTCAGTTCAACACATTCCTTATCTTCCAATTCACGATTTTCCCGAGTCAAAAATAGAAATGCTCTGAGCATTATGTGCCTCACTGTGTGTTTTTGACAAAGGCCCTCAGCTTCCCTCTGCCCTACAAGCTCCCTGTCACTACTGTGTGGAAAGTGTGAAGTGACAGCTGAGTAATAGTCTTGAAATAGCTGGGATAGGTTTTCCCAGTCTCTATCTCTAACTCCACAACATGGGGCTGAGCAGAGGAAGATTTTTGCCTCCTAAATCTGTGTCAAAATGATAAAAAAAAAATAAAAAAATGTTGAATTAATAATTGAAGTGATACTAAATTCATGAATAGTTTATCCAGAAATATTCACTTATGAATGAAGTTTTCTGATTTGGACTCGTCGAACCACGTGCCTCAGAGCGTGCTCTGTTTTCATCTCCAGATCACACCGGCGACTAAAAGCACTTACTGAGACACAGAAACAAAAGGGTGAAGCAAGCTGCAGGAAAAAAAAAGAAAAGAAGAAAAAAAAAAAACTCTCCTGGGCCACCTAGTACGTTAACCTTTAAAAAACATTCAGCCATGCCTCTGCTGTCAAACACTGAGTTGACGCCTGGTCTGACTGAGAGCTGAGTGAATGTCCAGTGGGTACGCAGCTCACAAATCTCAGAAGGACAGCTGATATTTTTCACTCTTATTCAGCAGTGTAAGAATAAATTCTAGTGTGACAGATGTGATAACAAAGCAAACTAGTGGACCTACTTGGCCTGTGAATGATCAGAGTTGTATAGCAACAAAGTAATACTTCACTACTCTACTTAAGTATGTTTCAGGAAAATATGTTTTTTATTTTATTTTATTTTTTTCAGTTCCGTCAGCTTAATGACATACTTTAACTCATTACAAAAATCAGAGTAAATGAAATGTGGTGTTTTCTCTGCCGCTCCGGTTCACTCTAAGTCTTCTTGTGACTGTTTAATCTATCAAAACCATATTTGAGGGTTGATGTAGGCTCCATTTTAAAGGGTGGATGGATGGAGAAACTTCAACAATATCAATATCAAACAGAAATATTTAGTGCTTCAGTTCAGACTCAAGACATTGTCTATGAAGATTGTTGTAGGCTCCATGTTTTAAAGTGCTTTCATTACTTCAGTACATTTAATTATAGATTACTTGTCATACTCAAGTACAGTAAATACTAGTTACTTTAAGACATTTACTTGAATAACATTCTAGTCGGTGACTTGAAATCCTACTATTTTTTGGTCTGGTATCTGTAATTCTATTCTAGTGGCAGCTACTTTATACAACGCTGGGGATGACTTATATTTGTTGCCTGTATCACTAACCTCTGTAGCACTGCTGAGGCCTCCGGGCTCCTCGCTGGCTCGTACCATCAGCAGGTACCGTCGCTGGTCGCTCTCATAATCCAACATCCTCGTCAGACTGATCTCGCCTGTCTCCTGGTGGATGCTGAACAGGCTGCTGGGATTGATCAGCAGACTGTAGCTGATTGGTCGCTTTTGGAAGGAAATGGCCAACACCACCAGGAAGCTGTAGAGCAAACAAACAACAAAAAAGTCTTAATATTCTAATTCAGTTTCGCACATGTTGAATTAAAACTGAAATCCTCATTCTTACATCAACACTGCACTGTTGAAATCAATTACTGTATGGCCCATTGGCTACGTGCTGTAAACACAGTCAATCAGTACTTGTCAGATGTGTGTAATAATGTAATACTATTATGCAGATATCAACGTTTTGTTTTTATACTTTCGTTCTCTAATGTCGTGCAATGATGATATGTTAATTCATACTTGAGTGCCCTGGTGTGACCAAATGAATATTCATCAACATAACTGTTAACAGGCGAGTGTGCATCTTTATGTAAATCTGCACGGGTTATTATAGCTGTTTTTATAAGCGATGCATATGCATAGGTTTATATTAGATTTTTTTTTTCTACATACATGTAAAAACTCTCCTTGAGTGAATAAATTAGTGGATATTTTACACACACACACACACACACACAGAATTCTATCATTATCAAGGGTACCAGCCCTGATTCATCTGAGCACATGCTTTACTCACGGCTGTCCTTCAGGCGTGTTCTCTGGTATGGAGATGCTGTAGCTGATGTTGGTGAACTGCGGCGCTCTGGCTCCCGCCATCACAGAGAGCATGGCCGGAGCACCGCGGCTGCCCAGGCCATCGAGGGCCACGATGCTCAACAAGTACTCTCTGTCCCTCTGAAGCACCTGCCCTGTGGTCACCACCTGGCCTGTGTTTTTGTCCACCGCAAAGCAGTCGTCACCACCTGCGGGGAAATACAATGAATTTATTTTGCAGTTCGCAATCCAAAGCAATCTAATAATGCTGCCTTGAATACTAAATCAGAATGCCATTTTGAAATAGGTGAGTTTGCTTCACTGGGTTTGTTCAGTTAAAGTCCACAATACATCTGTAATACAATTCATGGTTCAAATTAGCATTTAAATTCACTCTTTCTGTGCAATTCATTCATTCAGCAAACAGTGATTCAACCATTCGGGAAATGGCTTTGATTGAGCTTTTTTTTTTCTGTTACTAATTCAATATAACATTATTCGACAACCATGGATTTGTACATTTAAAGCAGCTTTAATAAGAGAACTCTTTTATTGTCAACCCAACAACAACAACAACAAAACATCATATTGACCACATACAAAACTTATATCTTTTCTTGATTTGCTTTATTTGGAAATAATTAAAAGAACAATACAAAAAAACTGTAAATGTTTCATTTCTGAGGTGAAAATCCTGACGGTTAGAGTGTTGGGATTGTTTCTATTTTTATGTTAATTAATTTTTAAAATGCATTTATTTTATTTGAGCTTCAGAACTTCAATGGACAGACTGAGTTGAAGGTAGTGTTTGTTGTTGTGTATCCCTGAATTCTATATATAACCACCACATGCTGAATAATAGTCAGTGGCGGTAGTGAAGACAGAGAACACCAGCAAATATGGTTGTAAACAATGCCGGTTAGTTGTGGCTGAAACATGTTTATTGAAGAGGGAAATGTACTCAATACATCTTTTAGACCTCAAGTATACACACCTGTTTAAATGACAAACAGTAAATTTTCTTTAAAGATAAAAGGTTTATTTAATGCGCGTCGTCTTGAAACTGGGTGTAAATTATTGTGAAGTGAAACTATTCAGTTTGTACAAGCTGTTGAAGACAAACCTCATGCTTACATCAGTTCTTAGCATGCTCAAATAAAACATGGATACCTTGTGGCAACTGTGGTTTAACTCACATCAGGGAGCTGTGTGATGGACTAATGTGAGTCAGAGGGAAGTCGGCAGTGTTTTGTAAAGCCCCAATGGCAAGATTAACACATCCCCCATCTTTGACATGTCAACAAACCTCTATCCCCTCAAACACCAGGGGGTCCACTAGTCTGGCTGTCTTCCAAAAGCCCACTGCATGTGTGTGTGTGTGTGTGTCTGTGTGTGTGTGTGTGTGTGTGTGTGTGTGTGTGTGTGTGTGTGTGTGTATAAAACAGACGGAAACAGACAGATAGACAGGGATGCATAAATAAATGTATTAGGGTCTGTGGCTGGTCTAGAGTGTGCATATGTGTGTATGTATCTGTAGAAGATGGAGACCACAGGGTGACACAAAGACAGAAACTAATGGGCACCTAACAGTGTATGAATGCATGAATGAATGTGTGAACGCCTCTGGCTTTCTGTCTGAGCCACCGTGCTGGTGACTGTGTGACTAGTTGGATTTGTTTTGAAAGCTTCATAGCCTGTCAACACATTTTAACAACATCACAACCTACACAACACAACCTTTTAATTCCACTTTCCTCTTGTATATCCTGCAGTGTGTATGTGTGCGGTCTAGGTATTCCTCATGTTGTGGGGACTTAAATCTGTTAACACACTCACGTTATGGGGACTTGTCTTCCTTATGGGGACAAAAAAGAAAAAAAATAATATCCCCATAATATAAATCATTAAATTTTAAGGTTTTGTTATGGTTAGGGTGTGTGTGTGTGTGTGTGTGTACTTGTATAGCTATACAAGTGAGGGCCAGATTGTGTTTCAGATGTTGTGAGTTCTCCAACTGAACCAGCAGTGTTTTCAGGAGCTTATTGTTTGGAACTGTGGTCTATTTCTTTATTGGGTAGACTTCATAAATGATTTCTTCTTTCTCTTTTTTTTTTTTTTTTTTTTTTTTACATTTTTCATCTTTAGTATTATTATTCTTTCCTCATCTGCATCAGTGCCAAGCACATCACAAATGCTGAGTGCCAGACCTTTGCAAACTAAAGACTGCACCTGTTCTCCTGCTCGTTTCTGACTTTTAACCAGCTTACTACATAATTTACAGCTCCCTGGCACGATCATGTGAAGAACCATTAACTCCCCTGTGCACAAGTTCAGCAGTGTGCTAACCTTGTAGTATTACTGTGACATTAAAATTATTTTGTATTTTTCCATCTCTGTGAAAAACTGTTTATGCTTCTCTTGTTTGGACCAGCTGATTACTGGTGTGAGCAAAATTGAATACAAGGACAGTGTTGCTGATTGGCCAATTGAACTGTTTTCAGGCATGTCCCACAAAAATCCTCCATCAAAAATAAACTTGCCACATTCAACATAAAGTGTAGCACCCCGATGTTTCTGGGACACTTCTGAAACATACCACAACATGATGGTTTCAATCAAACTATTGACTTAAATGGAGGCAGTCTTCAACATAAATTTGGTGTTAGAGTTAGACTTGAGATAAAGGTAGGTTTAAACTTTAAATTATGATGGTTAAGTTGGCTGGGGAATTCATCATGGCAATGAGTGTCCTCAAAAGACAGAAGTGAGAACCAACAGGACGCTTACCATCCACTAAAAAATATTCCACTTCTCCACTTTTGCCCTCATCTCCATCGTGAGCCTGGAGCTGGTAGACAAACGTTCCCGTAGGTGCCTCAGGGGACACTACCGCCAAGTAAGGGTACAGCTTCATATTCCATTCAGGGACGTTGTCATTGACATCGATGATCTTCAGCTTCACCTTGTTCAGGTACCAGTCGGGGCCTGGGGGATGCACAGATAGTGACAGAGCTGTGGTTACTGAAAGTGACTGCTGTCATGTAACTGTGTGTAGAAGGAAGACGAGCAGCCACAGAAAACTAAAAGAAGTCAACTCAGGGTAACAGGAATGCGACATATAAATCCTCTCCACTAGAACATAATGCTGCAGGATTAGAATAAATCTCAGTCATCCATTTATCTGCAATGTGGAACTGATGCCAACACACTCTCAGTTCAGCTCAGACTGTTGGTAAAAGTCAATTACCACACTATTTGTGATCATTTTACCTGCTATCTCTCCACTTGCCTTTGTTTCAACATAGCTGCAGGGTTTGTGTTATAGTTTGATGACAGAGAAGCTGTTTGAGTTCATGGTGCAGGTTAGTGGACATGACATCATGCAGTCTTTCTCCATCAAGGCTCCCAGACAGAAACCCGGACACCCAAGTTCCCACGGGAGAGAACCTCAGCCACAGTCTCATCTACCAAGTCTGTGTAAAGCTACCTTGATCTTCCCACAGGAGCCAAGGGATGATACCTCATGGCTGCAGGCATTTTGTCTCCCTGCACACACTGCCTCAATGGTGAGAGTAAGAAGATTCAAGGAATCCAATTACCAATATGCACACCCTGGGCTGGAGTAGACAGCAACATTGCCCAGCAGCACTGGAAAAGATGCAATGTACCACTGTGTTACTGTTTCTGTGAGAGCAGCAGAGTGTGTTTTGTGCTGGAACTGACAGAAGTGGATTGTTACCCACGTCAAAAACCACAACACAATCAGGAAACAACACATAAGAGAAATTTCTGACACTGTCACTGGCCCAATCCAGGCCACTTTGTGTGCCGAGTTTATTACTGCAAAGTGGAGCAAGCCGCAGAATCATGAGCTAAGACACTATTTCTGCAAATATTGGCCGTGATCTTGTGTCGGTGTGGCGTGAAGGAATGTCAGAGGAGCTGCCAACCAGTTCAGTAGGCTGCAATCCACAGAGGCCATCTGCTTCACCCCAGAGAGGAAGAACCCCCTGCCAGGAAACACACCACATCACGACACACACACACACACACACACACACACCACAGATGTGAACACAAGCACAGAGACTTGACATACAGACATGTCATCACGTCATATTCAGACACATGTTTGCACCCTCGACAGAGCTGAAATTAGCATTCTTAACATTAGTTTCTTTCTATCTTGCTATCTCTCTCTCAGATACACACACATCAGCACAGACTTCTGCAGAAAGGCGAGTTAGCTAAAGGTTACAAGTAACTGTGATTGATTTCAAATCCCATTATGTAAAAGTTCTCCTGTGTGTGACCTCGGGCTATAAATATGCATTTAATCTGAGAGAAAAGCAGCAGGAGTTTGTGATGCATCCTTTCACTACCTGAGGGCTGATGCTACAGATGTGCTGGTGCTTCACAAAACAGTTCTACTTTACTGGTTCCTCTGATATTCAGCAACGTAAGGTCACTCTCTGATGCTATATGCTCTTAATGAGCGTCACACATCGACAGCAAATGGTATAAAGTTTTCAAAGTGTATGAAGTGCTATAGTAACGCTTTTACAATATTTATTGTGCACTCAGATGAGTCGGAGCACAGAACACACACATGCATCCTCATGGAAAATACAATGTGTTACACACAGAATAACTCTGCTGTGTTCACAACCGAAACACAATAGCTTTAAAGTGTGTGACAGCTCCTAAAAGGATTGTTAGAGGGGAGAAGCTGGAGGAGAGAATTAATCTGGCTTTCCGCTCAGGCTTTAAAGTTGCTCTGTGGAGGAAAAAAGTTCTGACTCAGATCTGACAATAGTTCGTTTTGGATAAATAGCCACTGTATCATGGGGCAGAGAAACTAATCAATGTTCAGATGCTATCTTCTAAAACGTCGACAGCAGTAGTTTATGCAATTTAAGCCAGATCACCCTGCTTTGTAAGATGGAACAATCCTTTTCTGATGAATAATGAGAAAGGATAAAAATTCTATTTCAAAGTAAAGGGGGTTTAAAAGGCACCATATCAAAAAGAAATCAGCGCTTCAGCACTTAGCATTTAGTTGCCAATCAAATCTTTGTCGGGAGCAGTGCAAGATACATTCCTTCCTTGCCTCCGTCCTACTGGTGTCTTTCCTTGCCACGTCTCTTGGGTAATAGTGGTGATGATTTTACAAGGCTCCATCTAATTAGCTTGTTACAGAGAGACTAATCAGAGTCAAGGCAGATAATTAGAGACTATCAGCAGCGGAATGATAATGAAGAATGTACTAGTGTGTTTGAGTGTATACGTGAGTGTGTTTGTGAAGCGAGAGATGGTCTGTGTGCACTGGCGAGCAGAGGGTTCACGCTGTATGTGCTGAGGCTGCAAACATGTGCGACTTCTCTGTGATGTGGTGAGTTAAGTGGAGAGCGGCTGTGAGTGATGCTCCATGAGCACCAAGCTGACACGATCTACTTCACCTGACGGAGACAAAAGACGTGATCAAACAGGCGCTTACAGAGGCTCACAGGCTTCACTGGATTTCTCAAAGTCAAATTTGCTTTCTGCATAGTGGCTGATGAAAAATTGGTCTGCACTGTTCGCATAAGATGTAAGAGCATAGGAGAATGTGCTGGATGACTAATGTAATAATGCATCATACAAAAGGTGCAGTGTGAGGTTGGAAAAGGCTCAGTCTGTACACAGTGTGGTGCATCTGCATGTGCTCATGCAAGTTCAATGGTTGTGTATCACTGCAAGCCACTCAGTGGATGTTTCCTGCTGTTAATCCTCTCCTTGGGTAGTTTCTATATAAAGCTGCTAAGTGGCTTGCCTGTATGAAAAAAAAAAAACTTGTCTCAAGTGCCTCTGTGCATATACACTGCCCACAGTATAAGGACACTGAGTGTGTGTGGGATGGATATGAGAGCAAACAGAGTGAAGAAGAGAGGCACAGATACAGAACCACAAATACCTACAAAGAGACAGAGACGGCGAGAAGGAACCAGGCAGCATGTTAGCACAGGGATTGTGTAATGTTTAGCACAAAACGTAAAATAATGCCACAGAGACCAGAGCACAAGAGGAAACTAACCCTGTAGCACAACAATAGACGATGGGAGCATCTATGTTTGTAAAGAATATATATGCTAGCAGAGCACAAGCCACAAGAGGAGAAAATTAAGATAGAGCATAAAATATAATTAATAAAGCAAGCCTTTTCCCTTGTTCCTCCTCCATCCAGTGATGAAGGAAATTAAAATACAAACATTTCTGTGTGGAATTAAACAAATTGCTTCTGTAAGCATAAATATCAATGGCCCGTACGAGACATGGAATTTCAGTCGAGCTTTTTAAGGAACAAATGAATGGAAAGTGAACGTCAGCTCAATGGGGGAGTAATAAGGTACATTAGCCAAATGTTTGCAGTGTTAAGGAGGCTCTATTCTAAGCTGCCCACAGCAGCCACCCCCCGTCTCTGTGCTTAAAGCAGAGTGTGAAACTGTCAGCAGGAGATCAACACACTAAAAGCACTAGGGACCGAAATCTATTAACTCAGAGATCCTGGCACGGCACACCCTGGACATGGCAGCAAATAAGAACGGCTGACACACTGACCATGAAAGCACACATGCAAGCATTTTCAGCTCAGGACAATTACAAACCGCAGACATCTTCACTCTCTGGATGTTTGTCTGAATCTGCATGTCTGCAGCAGAAAATGCAAATACAGAAACTTGATAAAGAGGTCAGTGTTTCTTAAAGCAAAAGCGAAAAAAAACAGATACCAATGCCTACATAATACTGTCTTTGAATAACAATTTCATGAAACCCATAAAATGAAAATGAAATTGCACATTATGGCACAAATACTGGTTGTGGATCTTTGACATTTGTACTCATTCAAAGCAATTTCATGACTTCTGCTAATACAGTAATTACATGTTAATTACATGTTGATTGAATCGTCTGTGTATCTGACGTAATGAAGTAACAGCTGCAGAACAGTTCATCTCACACACTTGACTGTTTCTGTTAATATAAAGTCTTCATCTGGCAATTATTTATGCAATATTAATGAAAGACATTGAACTAAAGAAGCAGTTTGTTTGTGGTTGTACCGTGATGTAACACGGGAGGTTCTTCCATCACAAGTTTTCTTCTAATAAGTACTGACAGCAGCGTCAGCAGCACATGCCTCACAGACAAATTAAGTGACTGACTGAATGAATTAGTGATGTGATATACTCCCAGTGACATTTGTCATCACCCACTGAAAGTGACACTTAGAATTGGTTAAAATGATACCAAGCTCATGTGATGATTGCACCAGAGGTTAATGAATCTTTATATTTCCAAGCTTAGTGTTTAATCTCAGTGGTGCCCATTGAATATTTCACTTTTGCATGATACATGTTAGATATTCAGCCACTTATTGACTCGGTGACATATGATATTGACTATTTATGTATTTAAATATGGTTCTTAATGTCAAGGCGTTCTTCAGTACTCAATATTACCTATGTTAATTTGATCAGAGCCATGAAAGTATTGAGTTTCTGTGCCCAGCGCTACAGACTGCTGAGCTCACCTTCCACTTGTATCCCAGCAGCCCCGCACAAATTTCCTTTTTTAATCTTTAAACGGAGCAGCACTTTTTTTTTCTAATGTGCCTTTAGGCAATTGTGAAAACACAGCTGCCTAAAGACACATTAGAGGAAGTGAAATGCAACACTTAGACAAAAAAAACTGACTTTTTTTACAAGAGAATTTCCAACTGACTTCACCCATTGGACAGGACCATCTTGCTGTGAGACAACTGTGCTAATCACCACACCATCATGCAGTCATTAGAAATATCTATTGAGTAATCTAGTGTCAAAATAAACATCTTTTCATTTATGTGTCTGTCTCACACAAAGAGATAGATCCATCATAAATCAGCAGTTCAATGGTCCAATCACTCATACATTCTGACTCAGAACAAATTCTCAGAAAGTGTCCCTAGATATCCTCTGTGTAATTCATTTCTTGTCCTTGAGTGCCAACTTCAGTCTTTACTGAGGAACAATTGACACTCATACAACCACAGTGATTCAGAAACAATCTTACTTCTACATCAATAAAATAGAAATAGATGATGTAGATAAATGTATTTATAGATAGTTGTGTAACAATAAGCTACAGGGAGCCGAACAGAAAACATGACGTGTAGTACATTTAAGTTTGCAACTTTTCGGATATCAGATGTTTGATGGAACTGAGATGATGGAGATGGATGGATGGATGGATGGATGGATGGACGGACGGACGGACAGACAGGCGGCTCTTTCCCATCAGACATCAAACAGCTCCAACCTCAATTTTTCTTGTGGTTAAGCCAAAAGAATTACACATCCCGTTCAGTTCCTTTTGTTTGCTGCTTTGAGCAGAGGAAACACGCCCTATTCCCTTCTATTCTCTTACATTAAAGAGGATTTAGAGAGCCATGAATGTTGAATGAAGATATACTTTTACAATTTAGCCTTCAGGGAAGGGAAATACAATATAATTTATTCAAAACATTTTAAAATCCATTTAAAACAACTACGGCTTATGATTTATTACTGAGCTTCACATGTTAAAAAAACTTTGTGATACATATTTGTTGAAATTTCTTCTTTAAATGTTTTATATTTTCAACTCTGCAGACTTTTTCCATCTATTTTTTTTTCCCACAAAGTAAAGGTCATTAAATAATAATGTGCTAACTATGCTCCACGTGCTCCAATCAATTAATGAAAACACTTTGTCATTTAAAAACTAACATGTTAGTTATTGGCTGTTTAGAAAAAAAACTAGCACATAACGACTGATCAATAACTGATTACCATTCATATTGCATGGCTATAGTTTTTGTAACGATTAAAAAGATATAGTGCCACATCTCCTCCAACTCCACCCATATTTCTGTCATGATACTCGCCCACATGCATCACTCTCATCTCTCTGTGGGATCCTGTATAATTCCAGGGTCAACAGCTTAAATCCCAGTAAGACTGTGAATTGCAGGCACTGCCCCCACACAGGAACTCTCAGAAAATCAGTGTGAAAAAGAGCACTCAGGCTTCCCTGTGGTGTAAAGCTGATGTTGTGAAATTGCAATGCCCCCCGTTTAGTTCCATCTCCAAACATGTCCTGCACGTCAAGCTGACCAATTGTGTTCAAATTATGTTGACGTTAATGTCACTTCCACTAGAAGGTCAGAGGAATCCATTATCGTACATATATAAACATAATGTACATTTGCAAATTATGTTTATGTATAAATTATGTTTTTGTTGAAAATGCAATCACATTTGTGGCTGTCCTTCCATACACACTGAGCACTGACACAATGACAACATCAATGCAATAAAGTTTTTCGTTGCAATAAAGTGCAACATAATTCTTAAAAAACTAAACTAAAGATAATTATACATCAAACGCAGACTTCTGAAAGTCATGCTAGAATTTCACTGTCTTTTAATCTGCACACAGCGGTGAAAATGGCAGCGTCTCTCCTGCTGTTAAAAAACAACAAAATGGAAAACAAAAGAGATAGTGAGAGACCCCCGTCCCCACCTCCGCAAAGCAGTCCAGCCGTGCTTTGACTTGCTATGACAAGTCAAATATCTGCTGTGAGAAGGGTCTATTCTGTTAATAGTGTAATTCTTGTCTGAAAGTGTTTGAATAAAGCTGCATTTGCATTTACGTCCCTTAATTTGCTTCATTGAGATTGTCTTGTCTGGGCTTGTAAGCTTTTACATATATAAGAGGGGGAAATCAAAAATACATTCCTTATGGGAACGTTGGTCACTTTCAAAATGACTCATCAAAGCCCCGCTTGTCATTACAATGAGGAAATGAATCTTTCCAGATGCGGTAATCAAAATGTCGTGTCTATCATGAAAAACAGACCTTCGTCTCAGGCTTCAGCCCACTATCTTCAAGTCAATGAATATACTATGCAAAGACCATTTTTGTGCTGACAAAGACTCAATTCATTTATTTTTATAGCACTAAAACGCACACAAAGAAAACATTTATCTCAAGGCACTTTACAATATCATAGAGAAAAGCAAACAGTTCCCACAGTGAACAGCACTTAGTGACAGTGAAGAGGAAAAACTCCTTTTAACAAGAAGAAACCTCCCAGCAGAACCAGACTCAGAGTGGGCAGCCATCTGCCTTGGCTGGTTGGAGTAAAACGAGAAAATGAGAGAGAAAAATGAAAGAGAAAGAGGAAAGAGAGATGAGGATGTTCTTTAAAGTTATACCAGCGAGCTCTTCTCCTCTGATTCATTACCTTCTTTTTTTTTTTTTTTTTTACTTTGAGGAAACCACATCAGGTGTTGAACACAGAGAGGCTGCAGCACTAACAACATGATGATCAACCTGTGCAGGAGTAAAGCTGAAAAACTCCTCCATTGTACTGACACATGGCACTTTAGTAAATAACCGTGAAATCTGTTCCTTAAATTTAGCAGCAGCAGCATCAGACAGACACCTACAGTAATGGAACTGTAGTGAATGAGTCACAAAAAAGACCAGGCGAGTAAAGCAATAATGATGGTTTGAGGTCAAAAAGGCAACAATACTTCAATCCAAGTGTACATTAGTGGCAAATTTAAAGGACTGACAGACAGAGCTAAAATATAAACCACTGGCTGCAGTCACCAACACAAAGGCAGAAAAATATCAGTCTTTTGTTGAACTGGTCAGAACCACAAACAAGAGCTCACAAATTGCTATGTGTAAAGCTGTGTGTAAAATCCACTCCTACTAGAAAAAAACATCCAAATTAAACAGTAAATAAAAACTATCACAGCTGACTCATTAGCACAAATAATAATAGTGTCTCAAATATAATAGTGGTAAACACGTTTGGTAAATGTGGTAAACACGGTAAAAGCGTTGTTGTCAATCTCCACAGTTTAGTTACTGAGTTTAATGACAAAATCACCCAAAATCAGTGAAAAAACAACAAAAAAAAAACAAAGAAATATAACAAAGGAATTTTGGACTCAATAATATCATTAATAAAAAGGTTATGTTGACATCAGCTTCTAATATGATACTACACACACACCCACTCAAATGACTAGTAGCTAGGAGTGGAGAAAAGAGCTACATTGGGAGTAAAACAAACAAAAAAAAAAAAAAAACTGACTCCTGTGTGAGTATAAAACACTTTAACAGAAATAGCCACACTGTGAGTACACTTATGAGAGCAAATAAACAGGACATCAAGAACTAATTTCTCTGGGCACTTGTGGGATGAAATATTATCACCTGTCCAACACTTCTGAAGAAATATTATGTTTATAAATGTTTACGACCTTCTGGCAAAAATATGACCAATTTTGAAAAACAATTTTGTTGTCTACTGAAGGAAATATCCAACTCTCTGACCACTAAGTGTTGCACTGTGGTCACTGTGGTGATATTTTTAACATTTTGTTTTATTATTTCATGTGAAGTCAGATGAGGATCGTTATGGCAGGTTCATTTCCCTCCATCCACAGAATGATGTAGGAAATGGTTAAGTCCTGAAGAAGTGGAAAGAGTTAGCCTTTGTCTTAAAAAAAAAAAAAAAAAAAAAAAAAAAAAAACATATAGTATTAGCAAGCAAACTACTATTATGTAGAGAACCAACCTGATCATGATTCCTGAAAATCAAGAAACTTCGATAGGAAAGACTTCCAGAAGCTGCTCCTTAAATCACAACATTTGACTTTCTACACTAGTTCAATTGACTTTAGACAGAGCGAGGCTCGTCAAAGCTAGCTAGTTTTACTTTTCGACAGCATTAGCATTCAGTTAACAGGCTAAGCACATCCCTGATCTTCAGGGACTCTGTTCTAGATGTACAAACATTATGTTGATGTGTTATGTTATGTTGACATCAACATTTTCGTCAGCCTTTGCACAGACAGCAACATATACTGTACTGTACAGATCCCAGCTCTGTGGAAAATCACTGGAAGAGCTTCAGCTTTGACTGCTAAATGTGAGTTACTTAGGATTTCATTTTTGTTTTGAAATACACCGTTACTGTTTCCTTCCATAAAGCAAGTTGTGTCCAAGTCTTTAGGTTTTAAAGCTGCTTCTTATCTCCACACTTAGAAATATTCTTTAGACTCTTAAACAGCCAAGCAACAAAACTTTATCGGCACATATTCTGTTAGATTACTGAAGATTGGAGTTAAACCCATTGTACCTGAAGCTATAGGCAGCTCGTTGTAGTTTAAGAGCAAGACCTTAAAGCTCACAAATTGGTTGGATGGCAACAGAAGAAAAATCTGCATTCAGCTCTAGGAGCTCTATTTTATTTCTATAAATGGTGATATTGTCTTGATAAGTTTTTGATGGGCAGATGAGATGAAACTAAATGAAATAAAGTGAGTCCGGTGATTGGCGGTGTGTGTGGGATTCCTAGCTTCTGAAATGAAACTGGGGGAAATTATTAGGTTACATTTACATAAGCACTGTATTAGTAGTCAAGTACTGTATCTTCACAACTACTCTGTGATACCATGCATAATTAGATGTGGCTGTGAAGTATGCTTTATATTCTCAGATTTGTGTGGTAACAGTGTCGCCGCCATCCAAACAGACACTTAGGATAGAAATAATATGCACTCAAGCTGCTCTACAGTAGAAATGACATGGATGTGTAATGATACATATGTACCTTGTCATGAACAGTGTCACTGAAAGATGAAATATTCCAGTGCCAATTTTGGTGAGAGGATCTAAGGTATAAATTTATGAACTTGTGCTGTTGGACTCTCTGTGCATCACTTTGGGATTTTCTGGAGAAGGAACGTGTGTGTGTATGTTCCCAGCATGTACATGTGTGTATTTGTGTGTTTACCAAAGTCGGAGTATTGAAGCTTTATTAATCAGCGTCTTGTCTGTTCAATCGTGTGTGTTTGTGGGCTCTCATGTGTGTAATGTTGTCTATGCTTGTATGGATGTGATGTCAGCGTGGTGTATTTTTGTTTTTAACTGTATGTTGTGTGTACTGATGTGTAACAGCAGTTTTCAGTATTAAGTAGCTTATTGAGATGTTTCTATACACCCCTCAGCTCACATTCAACGTCTGTGGTTAAGAGGGAAGTGGAAGACGTTTCAAGAAACTCAATGTAGCTCTAGAAAAACAAAAAGCAGGGTTGGTTTTGATTTTTCGTGAAGTGAAGAGAAGAGAAGAGAAGAGAAGAGAAGAGAAGAGAAGAGAAGAGAAGAGAAGAGAAGAGGAGGAAATGTATTGTTGCTCTCCTCTGTTGCAGCCACAAAGGTGAACTGTTCATACTGGAGGCTTTCATTTGGTCATTAGTCTCTATCAGCAGCCGTCTGTTAGTGTTAGTGTGTGTCAGAGAGCTATCTTTCTCTCTCTCTCTGCCTGGTTTGATGATGGAGGGGTAATTTTAGTTTTATGATGGTGTGACTAATGATGTGGATGGAAGAGCTGAGAACATGTGAGGATGGGAAACTATGAAAAAGCGTGCGTACATATAGAAGCTCAGATCAGTGTGTGTATGAGTATGTACCTTCACAAATATGTGGACACAAGCAGTTGTGTCCCCATCACTGAATAGGCTGTTAATGGGGAGTAATGAGGGAGTACTTTCATGGCAGATGTGCCCTTTCTGAAACACTGTTTTACTTTGAGACAGTAAAACTGACCCAAGCGAGACATCAGCAGGTAAGCAGCTACTCTGTGGTTATGCTCTGTATGCATGTATTTAAATGGCTTGTTCACTAAGTTTGCTATACCCCACTATACCCCAGGAAGTAAGAGTAAGTATCATTTTGACATAGCACCTAGAGTCACATTAAATGACAAAAGCCCTGGCAGTGTCAGCCAGGCCCAAAATCTGTTAGAGGGCCATCTTCTTCACTGGAGTGTGAAATTATTTTAGCTCTCTGCTCATTATAGGATTTTAAAATGCATTATAGTTAGGGCTTTTATGGTGTGCCGCAGCATTAATTCAATTTGCCCCATTCACGCTTTCTTATTGTCACGCTCAGCTCAAGCTAAAGGGGAAGAAGCTGCTGAGCAGTGCTCCCCAGCCTTATCTCTAAAGGATATAAACTACACTACCCAGTTCAGTCAGAGCCAGTATGGACCGCTCTATCCATTCATTCACTCTTCCTCTGTCTCCCCTTCTCCAGAAACTGCTTCCTGCGGCGACCTCCATCTCTGTCTCCATCCCCTAACCCTCCCTCCATTTCCTTCTGAGTTTGTGATTGATGGGGATTGTCTTCGAAGCCATTTCGATATCTTTCCATAGAAATACATATGTGGGCATACAAACACAAACACACACAGCCCATCCATGGTCAGACACACCAACACAAACACACATATAGTACACACTGCAGAACCAGGGCCAGGCAGAAGCAACAGAGGGACCTGTATAAGTTTAATGGAAAAACAAGCCACAGTGTGTGTGAGAGACAGCATTAATCTATCACTGAAACCAGAACCTGAGTCTTTGTGTGGATAACACACCAGAGGAGCAGACTTTCTGAGAACACCCTATTACTGTCTATTACTCTGCAAAGGTACAATAATGAATTGAACATTGCAAATGTATTCCTATGGAAATGCTGGAGATTAATATGGAGCGGCAGTGTGAGCGTCTGACAGTGGTCTGACAGTCTTCCCTCAATGTAAATGCTGCAGGGCTGCATGACTGCACATGGACATGGTTTATCTATCGTCTGCACGCATGTTCATAAAACATGCTACCACTTACACTTGTCACATGCACTAAACTGTAACCCAGCATGTGATTGTGGCGTGGCTTATTGGAAATGAGTGAAGAGGAAGAGAAGCTGTGGATAAAATCCTCATTTAGATATCTAATCCAGTGGACAGTCTGTCCTGTGTGGCCCATCATCTCCCGTCATTAGCAGCAGGCCACAAGATTAAACAAGCTCAATGTTTATCACTCACTGTGTGAGAGACAAATCAAGTGTTAAACTGTCCCACCTCATCATGATTTATCACACCATCTGCTGTTCGACAAAGTTAACAGTAGAAAGCAACAATTACACCTAACACACATGGTAAGGAACAATATTGTTGTAACTTTAATGTTGTGTTAATGTTCAAATGTTTACTGTGTATTCATATTCTTAGAATAAATGCTCTGTGAATAGGATTTAGTGTAAAAAAAAAATCAATCTAAATATCAAAACAAGCTGAGTGACTCCACTGTAACTTTGAGCGTATAATTATTCATAAAATGTGTCTGATATTTTTGGACCAGAGGCTCATTTTAGTGTTTGACATTTCTCAGTGAGAGATGACCATCAAAAATAATATAAACACATATACACACAAATAATTCAATGAAATAGCAGCTGTAGTGTTGGGGCAGCACGGATAGCAATAGTTCTGAGTTGACAAAGTAGCATGAAAAACTGTACAGCGAGTAAAAAACAGCAACTATGTAGTTTATACTGAACACACTTTCTGTTCCATTCTGCATCTCTGCTTCAAGGCTGGTTGTACTAACTACACAGCAGCATCTCTATCACATCCATCTCAGCACATCATAAGACTATAGAGACCATATGGTCTGATCAGTCCACAGAATTGAGCTCTGCGCTGTTGAGGCAGAGAGAGATATAGAGAGACAGAAAGTCATATACGTTCTCTACTTCCACTGAGGGGAGCAAAAAAAAAAAAAAAAACACTTACACACATCTTCATCCTCTGCAAGCACACAGACGAGCTTAGAGTTTAGAGACATAACAGACATGTCCACATCCAGAGGAGAAACACATCACAAATAGTCCAAGTCAGATCGCAATAAAAGTAAAAATGAGAATGTCCTTTTCTATGTTATCCTTTTGTGCTGTCAGATCTTCTGTTTACACATCTCTCCATATATCGAAACAAACTATCAAACTATTTTAAAATAATCCACATCCAACAGCTCATGTTCTCTCCTTGATGCTCATCATCTCTAAGAGATGCTACATTTTCTCTGCATCAAAGTCACCTGCTACTGTAATCATGATATAACTGAACTATGAGGGAAGTATGCAATTCCCCTACGTGTTTCACAGTCATTTTGATCATCAGACTAAAATGTAAAATGTTCTCCTTTCTCTTTCTTTTTTTTTTATTTTTTTTTATTTTTGCACTACAGACATTTTCATCTTTCCAACAAAAGACACACTCTCGCTGTGCAAATTGGTGTCCCACAATTACTGCAATTTGTGCGCTTTATTTCAGAGCAAAACTCATGGCATGTCAGAATATCTCACTACACAACTTGGCCAACCATGTGATCTGTTCTGCTACATTAAAAATCTCCTTGTTCGCTGTTCAACCAGCAAAGCTTTCAAACTTGTCTGTGTCCTGTGTGTTTATCAGTGCCTCCTCTGGTCACAGAGAGTGGAGCTGCAACTATTGTTGTGCTCGGTTAATTGGACCTTTGGGTACAAAAGGTTGAGAAATTCAAGACCAAACAGATAAATAAGCACAAGCATTGAATTCCCATGACGTATCACAGTGCTAGCTCTGATTTTCCCTTGCTCATTCTAGCCTGTGGGCTGGTTTGTGTGAAAGGCTGATTCATTAGAGTGCTTCAAGACAGTTCTATCAGCCGTTCGAATCAATTACACACCTAGCTCTCTGCAAGTTTGTAAACTATCACCAACAGTCTGTCACAGCTTATTCTGTGCTGTATAAATTGTTGTTTAAAGTGATGTTTTGTGGCTGGGAGCAAAACAGCTCCAGGTTGATCAATAGTACAAAATCAATTCAACTCTCTCTGGGGAAATGCCACCAAGTGGCTTTGTAGCATGCAAAGAGTCCAAAACAAAAGTTTTAGATGGATGGTGAAAAGGCAGGGGTAGAGCCGATGAGGCAATAAAATAAACAGTTCCTATATTCATTATGAATGACTCAAAATTCAGGCAACCGCAAGCACATTTACAGAGAATTAAATTATGTCACCACAACCTTCAAACTCGGACCTTTGTCTCCCACCAGGCTGCTGTTGCGCACCATGGACCAGATTTAATAAAAGAAAACCTTCTCCATTGGAGATGAGCTCCTTGTAAAATCTGCAGGTCTTCCTCATTTATCACTTAGGTGGACAACAGGCTGCATGGAGGCATTCTGGGAATCTGTGCCATTGGAGGTCAGCAAGACATTTACCTGACAGCACCTTCCTCTGTGTGCAGTTCCTGGGGTTGACAATGTCTGTGATAATGGGCATCAATAATGTAAACCCTCTACCAGACGAAAAACTTCCTGATGCTCTGACTGTCCTCAGAGCGCTGCACTTTCTGCACCACTCACGTCTCCAAACACACCTCACAACATATTTGTATAATTTACACTATGAGAGTTGAGAGTATGAGGTTTCTGCCATAATGAGAAAAACACACATCCAAAACTAATGTTAGGAGCTGCAATATTGTGCCCTACCATTGTGTCCTACTACCTACTCCTCTTTCTGTTTCCTGTCAAGTTCAGGCCAGTCTTTACCAGTTGGTTGTTGTACTAATTGCTGTAATACTCGGCCAGTCTATCATTTGTAGAGTTCCTTGTTCGTCTTGTCTCTGCTCCAGGACCAATTCAACTCACTTGCGCTGTTCCAGGTACACCCGGCCTCATCCTGCGTCTCCAGGCTCGTCCCTCGTTCAGTCAACGTCCCTGCTCCCCTGTGCTCTGTCCAGACTCACTGACATCTCCGCCTTCATGCTACAAGACCTACGTTGATCCCCAGAGCCTTGTCAGACCTGTCCCAACTCCTCCTTCATGTTCCACTTTAGCTTTTTCGTGTTTAATGAATTGCCCGAACCAGCTCCTTCTGGTCTCTTGTGTCTGCTTTATGGTTCGGTAATCTCTAGAGACAAAGGTCTGACACTTAATAATTCCACACAGACCCTGATAATTACTGTGTGTTTTCTGGTTAATAAAACTCCTGCTTGGCTTCAAGTACTTTTAAAAAAAAAAAAAACAATTTTGAAATTGGGTGACACTTCACAGATGTTCTCTCTAGAATCAAACATGTATTCACTGTGGGATTTGAACATACACACAGATATGATTGTGATCAGGGGACAATGTGTCACCTCACGTCATCTCACATGATCTCATGGGGAAACACATGTAAACAAACTTTTGCTCTGCACCAAGAAAAAGAAATTAAAAGCAGAAACATTGTTTGTTTATTTTTCATTAAAAACAACTGGAGATGAGATTTTAACTGTCAGTTTTAATCTGTCATATTTACAACACTGGTTAACATTAGCCTCAAGGGCTTGAATGTTTACACTGTAAGCAGCTCCATAACATTAGCTTGCAGCAATATCATATTTTTTGCTAATTAGCTCAAAAGTGATATGAAGTTGTGTCATGATGTAGAATTGAACTGGCACAATTTAAATAAACCATTGGCGTTACTCTGAAAAAACTATTGTCGACATGTTGCAGTATAGAGGTGAGGCACACAATATGATTGTATGAAACAGTCGAGTACGTTACATATGTAGTTATGGTGAACACCAGACAGGCTGGTTTGAAAATACTGATGTGATCACAATCATAATTATCCAGATTTTAAATCCTAAATATCAAACATGTTTGATATTATCAGAGCAGACGTGATAAGCCAACGAGCAGTTCGAGACTCAATCTGTGAATCTCTCACATTACCAGATAATCTGAACATCAGCACCGAACAAGGTCCCACATCAGATTTCTCATTCGGCTGTCAGAAGGACTAAATCAGTGACAAACCAGCCCAGAACTCCTGTAGCCTGAGACCAGATTTAATCAACCTATCCTGTTCTGATATCAGCAAACACACATGCAAATATCTGCTCTTCCTCTGTGAGCGTGTGACCTCAGTCAGCAGATCAGCTCAGTTTCTAACACTTTCTTTCCCTCTACTGAAGTCAGCATGTTAACCAGCTGGCTCTGGTCTGAACCATCACAGTGAGTCATTGTAGGGTCCAGTCTACACTGAGGAGGTAGAGCTGCTCAGAGCTGCATTATAACTTCCTGTATTGCAAACAAATGATATCATTATAAAGTTTTTGTGTTTTTGCCATTAGTTTATTTAAATATGCCAAATTAGTTTTTTGTGCTGCAGCAGTTCCAAGATATTGGAGCATCAGTCACCCCCACAAGTGCCCAATAACCATCTATTTATGGTTGAAATGACAAAAAACCTCCAGCAACTGTAGTAATTATGATTCTTGTCAGTCAGATGTAGTGTGACATTGCTATGGAGCCATAAAGTCCACTAAGGGAGGAGGTTGGGTGGTGAATGAGTCATCAAAATGTCAGAGTTTGACACATGAGGCTGCTTTTCACTGTTGGACTGTGATGGACTATGAATATCAAATAAGTAGTGGGCTAATTTATGATAAATCATCATGACAAATCATGATTTTTTTAATCAAAACCTTGTATTTCCCTCAACATAATAGTCGTTTTTGTGTACAAACTTGACCAAACCTTAACCATAGCACTGTCAGGTTATAAAACTGATGTATTTTCCAACAATCATCTGTAATAGTTTTGGATGTCACTCATAAATTATGCTATCTGACTGATAGGAACATCAGATCAAAAACTGTTTTATGTATGATTTAAAGGGATATATTCAAATATCAAACTTTGTAGTTTACTTTGAAGGATTTATTAGCGAACACCTGACCTGGTTACCTTATAATAAAATAAACCCTGTTAGTTAAAAGAGAGCAGTGTTGTTGGAGCAGTACTAAGGTTGGGCACACACTTCTGGAAGGCATCAGAGTTATTGCCAAGGGAGCAAAGATTGGTGCATCTGTTATATAACACACAATATTCTGTCTTTTGTGTCTCTATCTTTGGCTGCCTTCCTTCATTCCAAAGGGCAGGTCATACCTTTCTCCACATCTTCTCTCTCTTTCCTCTATTTGTCCCCAACAAATACTGGTGCAGCCTGCCCTTTTCACAGCTTTACAGTGCTATATTTTTTCCCCCAGTGCCCTGTAGCCATCCACCCAGCACTACAGGCTAGAGTACACGCATACCTCATTCCCCTCCTGCCACCCCAATAGTTTCTCACTTCTGCCCTCTAACCATCTGACAATTATATTTCACCAGGCTGACCTCTCATCAGCAGTGTACAACTCCCTGCCTCTGATCTGGCTGCTCTTTACTTATCTTCACTGGAGCTTGTGAGCACACAGCAAAAAAAACAATCTCACACCCTGACATGTTTTTACACACTCCTTCCATCTTTGTCTGCCCTCATCCTTCCCTGTCTGTCTCATTCCTCCTCCAGGTTCTCATCTTGGCCTCTCTTAACCTATTTGACCCTAACGTCACTCTCCGTCCATGCCCTCGGCACTATACCTTGTCCTGACCTTTCTGTGCCTCTATGGCAGTACCTTTAAATGTTACCTACATGAAAACGAGAGTAGCATGCGTTCATCTCCAGCTCTTGTTCTCTTTGCTTCATCACTCCACAGTAAACAGTGGAGAGGAGAGGACTGCAGGGATGTTGCATAGACACATCCATTTGATATCTGAGAGACCACAGAGCAGAAATCAAATGCTGCAGGCGTCTTCACAGTATGTCCCCACAAGCAACAAATCTGAGAATCTCTGCTGCAGGGAACCCAGATACAGAAATGACAAGTCTAATATATAATACATACTCAGAGTGACACAAAAACACATTTACAAAATTAGATGTAAAGATGAAAAACACATATAATGTGGCATCAGTGAATAAATGCACACAGCCTTTTGTGAAATTGCTTTCTTCTTAGACAAACATCCCCAACAGTCACAAATTACAAACACAAATGAGATCAGGTCTCCTCTCAATTCATTTCACATCACAAGGGGAATATGCAAATGCAGCGGGAGGTGGAGGGCAGTGGGGATGCGGGGGGGTCGAGGGACCAGTACAAAAGGGGAAACAGGATTAAAGACAGCATGAGACAAACTGCTGACTATGAGACAGAGACTGAAAGAGGGAGGAGAATGGAGAGAGAGAGAGAGAGAGAGAGAGAGAGAGAGAGAGAGAGAGGAAGGTCTCCTGCAAAAAAAAGTGGTTGAGAAAAGGGGATTACCACAAACTGAATCTCACCATGCACACATATACCTAAAGGAAAGGCAAAAACAAGTCCAATAACCCCCCTTCAACTCACAAAGGAATGCACTACTAGTTCAATACTTCTCTGAAACCATCAAATACCATTAACAGATTTCTACTCAGGTGCACAGAAGAGGGTTCTTTGGAAGGGACAACTAAAAGCAAAAATTCCCCACCAATACAAATCTAAACTGACGTCCTCTGTGGGCCAGCAAAAGTCTTTTACAGGAAGAGCTGCAGAGGTCCCTCACTCCCTCTCCTCCAAACATCACATAACTGTGTGAGTCACGAGTCATGGCCTACTTCCGCTGCTTTTTTTTCTTCCTTATAATGCCGGAGAGATGCGGAGAGACTATGTCAGAAAAATATCACTTCATTGTTTTCTCTGGGGATGCTCATTGCACTGAATATAGTTTAAAAGGTAAATATTTCTCCAACATTAGCAGGGGAACTAGTCAAGGCGAAATGAGGAATACTTTCATGGTGCTGCAAGCAACAACAGACTCCTTAGGCAAACAAGGGGATACTAAATATGATGCATCAGAGTGGGAGGAACGGCGTCAGTGCTTGTCAGGAGCCGTGACAATCTCCCTCTGTACGTTGACTAAAGTACTAACGAGATCCCAAATCCCCTATACCCCATCATATTATGATTTCTGAAAATGTGCTGCACTGTCAAAACACAGTTCCATAATGTTAATGCACTCAGATGTCACATAACTTAGAATTCAAGTTATGGAAAGTTTTGAGCAATGTTCAATTTCAAAAATATTAAGCAAAATGTTTGTTTTGTTTCTGAAAAACAGAAAGTAATTCCTTCACTTTGAGGCTGTAATTAAAAAGTAAGTTGTGTAATGAATGTTAATATGTGAATATATTATTTCAGAAATGAACACGAGTAAAGAATAAACAGAAAGTGGTTCAGCTATGTAATTACTCACACTGCACAAGTAAAAGTATGTTGCATGATTATATTAACTGATCGATTTCCACTAAAGATGCTCATTGTACCAATGGTTAATTATGTCAGATGTGGAGACCAGCAGGAGATGAAATGAGTGCTATGGTAAATTATTTTAATGATATTCATGAGTATGAGACGCAAACACATTTTTGTGATGTGGGCCTGTATGTTGTTGTATGAATGGAGAAAAAACTATGCATTTCCTGTGTGAAAATCTGCACAAATACTGTTCCACTAGATTCTCTGTCCCCAGAGTAAAACATTTTATGGCACATAGTTGCATAATTGTAGATTATTATTCAATATTTATTCCAAACAAAGTCTTTTATCATGCTTTTGGTTAATCCTTTTAACTATAAAGCCTGCTCAGGAATTGCACATAGATACAGAACATGCCATAAGAGACATGAGGGAGTAGAGTATGTCCATGAGGATGGATTCTATACTGAGAGAAACCCAGTGCTGCTGTTCCATCTCCCCCTTATCTACAGTGTGCCAGAATAAACTATCTAATGTATCTAACTGTCAGAGCAAACTTTTTAATCTCTATTTGAACAACAAAAAACAGCTTCAATCATAACACTGCACCCAATGCACAAACATTAACATACACCAGTGTGATTTCAAGCCCACATTATGTAGTTAATGAACACACTTATGATACATTTAGTAAATCTGCATTCACCAGCTAATAACTAGATGAATGTAGAGCAATGTACATGTCTGTTACAGTTCGCAAAGATTATGCAGATATAAAGGCAATCAATTACTAACATACACACCTACATCATGGCTATATGAAATTAATGTTAGTTAATGCTAACAGCATGTGTTGTAGTTGCGTGTTGTAAATATGGAAAGCAGCAATATTAGTGTTGTTAAAGTGTCAGAGGCTTTCATCTGTGACTCAGTGATAAAATGAAAATGAGCACGCACAAGATGAAGACAAATTGACAGGAAACACAACAAATGAGTGGAATAAACTGATGCTGCATCTGTATAACGGTTCACACGGCACAACACTTTGTCACTGTCTGTGAGAAGCATCATTCCAACTCTGGCACCTGTTCACTAGTTTTTGAGGTCTTGCTTTATCACACCGTTCCAACGCATTGTGCGAAACTGTATCGATCATTTTGTCCACCCACGTATGTGAATAATGCAGTAAATATCTTTAAGGTTCACACTGAAGGCTACTGACTTGAGTATTCTTTGAACTCATGCTAGACTGTTGCCTGACAGAGCTTTCTATTTGACATTCAGCAGGTGAATGTCAGCAGCACTGACAGCTCCGTGCTACAGAGAGTTCACAGTGGTGTAAAAAATAAGCAGAGATGATGCAACGGACGGGACCTTATTAAAACTGCTTGTACCTGAGGTCAGTTTTCATATGACCATACCATCTCACACTTGCATACAAAGAAACGCCTACAAGGACAGATGCACAAAAAAAAAACAAAAAAAAAAAACAACAAAGCATATCACCAATGCTCATCTCTTCCTTTGCTGTATCTTGTTCCTTTATCTGCGACACAGATTATGAATTTATTGCAATACCCTGGCAAGCCCATATGCAACAGTAGGAGGCAAATACACATGGGAGATCAGGTTAAATCTGTAAAATTTAAAAATTGTACTATGAATGAGACAAGCAATAAGAGGAGCTGTCCTCCCAGACTGCTGTCACCATTCTGTCTGGAAAGCTGTAGTCACAGGATAAAGGACATGCCAGGCCTTTGATCAGGAGAGGAGAGTTTTGCAGGTGAGAAGTAAAATGGAAGAATGTATCTGAATGAATATCTGTCAGGCAAGAGATGGTTTATTTCTGTCATGTATCTCGTCAGAATTGTGACTATTTTTGCTCTCTCTGAAAAAAAGAGGGAAAAAAAACTCCAGACACCCTTTTACAAGAATGTACCCCAATCAGGCATGCAATTACTATCTAGATCACGCTGTGCAAAGTAACAGCAGCAGGCAATGCAAACAGCACACACAGTTTCCTGCGCACTGTGTTGCTCAATTACAAAGCAAATCATTTTTGATTCCCTGTTTTTTGGTTTTTGTTTTGTGTTGTTTTTTTGTTTTTTGTTTTTTTTTTTGGGTTTTTTTTTGTTTCTTCCTTGTTATAAAAGCATCATTTCAAACTTTTTAAGGAGGAAAACAAAACTTTAACAAAAACCTCTCCTCCCTGAATTGGAGAGGATGCCAGAATGCAGCAGCGCTGCCTCAAATCCCTGAGACTAGAGAGTGAATGAGAGGAGGATTAGAAGGGTACTGCCCGTAGATGAGAGAGAGTCGGTCGCAGTGGATTGCCACTCTGTAAGGATTAGCTCTGAAAACAACTTCACACTAGCAAACTGTGTCAATCAAAAACATAATTCAGCCATCTCACACAGACCTTTAAATAAAAAACGAAGCACCCCAACGCTTCACATGGGCATGTGATGCAATGCTCATAATTGAATTATGTCATCCATATAAAAATGGACACACTTCAGCTTAGGCCAAATGACAATGTATTGAAGCCATGTGTTGGATAAACAGGACACACCTGTGGAATGAGCTACAGCTACACTGACAGTTCTGTTGGATGTGATGGATATGTCAAGTCAAGCCTGCTGTGTGTGTTTGTGTTTGAGTGTGAGTGTGAGTGTGAGTGTGAGTGTGTGTGTGTGTGTGTGTGTGTGTGTGTGTGTGTGTGTGTGTATGAGAGAGTGATGGGGGTTGTGGGGGTAAGTGGGTGGTGGGGTCCAGATGGTGGCATAGTTTTACCATGTGCATAAAATGAGCAGCACTCCATTAAAACAGGCCTTGATCACCACAATGTAAATAATTCCCGCTGAGAGGAGGAGAGTGCATGACCCAATTTAAGTGCGGATTAACAGGAATATTCTACACACCTCGTTTATCCTGAATCTTAACAGTGAGCTCCACGAAGGGCTCAGTCTCCCTATCCAGCGCCCTGGTTATCGTGATATCTCCACTGTCGCGCCCCACGGTGACCGGAGAGCTCTCCGCCTTCGGGTAAATCAACTCGTAGGCGGATGACTGAAACCTGCTGGGGCTCAGGCTCGTTATGACAGAGCCGATATTCGCATCTTCAGATACGTTGAGGGAAATCACGGTGCCGGGATCAAGTACCGCCCTCGGCCACCGCGGTGCCCTCACTGTGCGCCCTGGTCCAACAGGATGAGTCGCCCACGGCTGTGGAGCGACAGTGACCACTAAACCTTTACTGGTCAGAGGAGGCCAGCCGTGGTCTCTGGCAAACACGCTAAATTGAACTTCAGAGGGGAGCCCAAGGATCGAGTCAACCAACAAAACTTCCCCCGTCTTGGGGACAACGTAGAAAGTGCCATTTCTGGGGACAGACAGATATGTGAGCTCTGCGTTCTTGCCGCTGTCTGCGTCCTCAGCCTCCAGCCTGTACACCACGCTGCGAAGAGCGGTGGTGTCGTCTAAAGTTATGCGGAGGCTGTTCGCGCTGCGAAAAGTCGGTTGATGATCGTTTGTGTCCAAAACATCCACTTTTACCGACGCAACCTCGAAGACGACAGACTCCGACGCAGAGGTGTGACAGAACACACCGACGCTCAGAAGGTATTCTGAGCGTTTCTCTCTGTCTAAAACCCGGGAAGTTTTCAATAATATGTTTCCCCGCTTGTGGTGAATGAACGCGCGGAAATCTTCGCTGCCGTTTCCGTACAGTTTGAAGTCCATCCCGGGGACTGGGCACCATTTTTGCGCGTTGATGCGCCTCACAGGGATACTCAGTCTGTTCACTTTAGAAGCCGTCGGCGAGTTCTCAAATACATGCCCGTGAAAGAAAGGCAGTCTTCCCTGTGTTTGATATCCAGCAGCCGCCGTCAGAAGGCAGCTTAACAAAACACCCCAAATCATACTGGTGTCAAGTTAGGTTTCCCCAAGCGACTCAGGGTGATTGGTAGCAAAGCATTAAAAAGAAAGAAAAGACAAACATTTCCCTCAGAGTTATCAAAGATGTGGTCCCTCCAGGATCACCCTCTGAACTTCCAGCCTTTTCATCCTGGGAGATCCG
The DNA here is from genome assembly GCA_016801845.1 of Polydactylus sextarius. Lineage (NCBI taxonomy): Eukaryota > Metazoa > Chordata > Actinopteri > Polynemidae > Polydactylus > Polydactylus sextarius. The sequence continues at coordinate 12,728,489 of CM028921.1, read as the reverse complement.
TCTCTTGGCTTCAAGCAGCACGGCTGAGTGCAGCCAGTCCACAGCGCTGCAGGCGGTTGGTTGTGTTCGTACCCGACGTTCAGCACCGGAGCATCGGACAGCGCCAAGCGCGGGGGCGTGGCGGCGCACGGGGACTGGACTCCTCGGTGAACCCCACCCTGTGATGGGCGTCCCCGCCTCAAACCTCTCACACACTGGCCGAACCAGCGCACACGCAGCCAGAGCTCTCCACGCTGCATAACATCGTCTGCCTCAAATCCGCTTTCAGCGGAAAGAAGCGCTGATAGAAAACCACTCATCCTTCCTGGGCTTAAGAGGGTCGATTCAACACACGCGCCTTTTCCACAGTGACGCTCACAGTGGAAACCAAACAATTTAACATTAGTTATTGACAGAGGAATTATTCCTCCATTGTGCTCACTTCCTCTACGTCTGTCTGAGGAGACAGACATGACCCCACGACCTGGTCACGTTATCTCTAAATTTGTGGTTACAGTTGCTTCTTTGCATACACCGCATTTCCTTTACAGCACTTCCTGCACTGCATTTCTTTCTTACTTTCTGAAATCACATCATCACACAATCATGATTTGTTTACAGCATGAAATCACAAAAAAAAAAAAAAAACAACTGTAAAAACACATCAATAAAAATGCTGATATGTCTTGTGCAATCACTTCACATTAATATTGTCGTGCCAATTACTCATCCTTCCCTCCCGACTCTGATAACATGCCAAACACCCCAAGCTCTCCAAGGCCAATCTGTAGGTGGCTACTGTTAATTTCCACAGACTGCAAACTGCCCATTCCCCTCACTTCTCTGCACAGGACGAGTCAAAGGACTAGACATGACATTGATTGGAGAGCTCTGAATTGTCAAAGAGAAGGATATAATGGGCTTGAGAGCATAGATGAGCACTCTATTGAGTCTGTCTCCCATGTCATGTCGACCTGTAGATGTGCATGGATGAATATTCATATGCATTGGGATTGTGATGTGCTGAATGTGCACTTCAGAGCCACATGATGTTCCTCTATTCACTCTATCGTGCGGTCGGCTACATGTCTTCAGTTTGGAAATTCATCAAAGGTCCCAGTGAAAGATTCTTATCAATTTGAAACCGCAACTTTAACTAAATCCACTCTACAGTAAAAAATGTTCTCTTTCAGGCAATAATTCTGAGCACACCCCCCCCAGACAATTTTGATTCACAGCCTGCAGCTGGAGCACAAAGCTTAATCTGGTGATCGCACTATTCTTTATGTGGCATTACTGTGACAGTAGGACACAAGAACTATAATACATTCAACTGTGTTTTCACAATCTCTTACTGGGGGGAAGGAGAAGCATTTCAAAATATGTGCAGAAAAACAGCCTGAGGCTTAAATATAACAGAAATCCTATTGATGAGAGAGTAACATGACTGGTATTGTCATGTAAGGTAAAATTGTGAGAAACCTGAACAATCTGAAACAGACTCTGTGTGAGAGGACCCTGCACACCCTATTCTCATCTGTAACTGCTCTTTGAACTTCTTAAGAGCTTCATGAATGCAAATCACATCACGTCTTTTATCATGTTGTCTCGGATGGTGAAATTCACCGTGACTGCCAGCAGATAGCTGTAGCAGAGGCTAATTCAATCACAAGGTCCGGCTAGAGTGTGAGGGATAGTTTATTTGAGGGTTTCAGTAGTTATCTACTGAGGTGAAACGCCAATATACAAAAAAAACAACAACAAAAAAAACCAAAAAAAAAACAACAACAAAGCTGTAATGAATCTAAAACATCATGAAAGGGCTTCATCATCCCTCTTCTCTAACAAATAACAGAGAGTTTCGGGGCATTTATAAAAAAAAAAATCACATTAAAGAGAGCAGCCAACAAACATTAGAAAGCTTCATGGTTACTTAATGAATCAGTGACTCAGTCAGACACAGTTGATGTCCAGCAGTCTTCTTTTGCTGCTGTGCACATCAGCGACAATGGATGATGTGGTTGAGGAGATAGACCATAATGTAACTTGTATGTCGTGTCAGTTATTCCTCCTGGAAAATCTGGTGTAAAAACAGAAAAGACATGATGGAAGGTGGAGTTAAGAGGATGTGACACCATCAGTTTATATCAGAGAGGAAGTGAAGCTTTTAAAACAGATGGAAAAGAAATGTTCAGCAGAATTCAGTGTAATAATTGGCCGAAACAGGCAGGTTTATAAAAGGATAGCATAATGATTAAAATGATGATGAAGCATCCTGTTCTTTTGTTGTTAATCGTCTGTGAAAATTTATGGAAACCTTATTCCACATGTTCATCAGGAACACATAAAACCTGACACCAGCAGGTTCTGCTTATTGTTCCTGTGAGTCTGAGCCCCTCAGGACGTCTTCGATCATTACAACCTGAAGGAAAAAAGCAGTAAAAAAAAAAGCAAACAAACAGGATAAATATAAAAATATTTCCCTCATAAATTAGATCCAGCTAATTAGATATGATCTGTGATACGCTCAGGATCTCACCACCCACTGCTGTGTATACACTGTGTTTCAGAGACCATACCTGTTTATTGATACATGTGTTAATTATGGAGCACTGAAGCCAGTGTTGGGTTTAGGAAATTTTGTGTAAAAAGAGCAACAATAGTGAACCATATCATTACTATGTCTCTCTGTAGGCTGTTTTACACTGGATGCTGCAACTCATAACGGCTGATGTTTTGTTCATTGTAAGGCTCAGTGAGAATAATAAAACCAGAAAAACAGCAGCCACCTTGAAGGAAAAACCTAAAAATGTTTTCATTTTGTTTTTAGATTATTGTTTTTTCAAAATAACAAAAAAGAACACAACTTCGGGGCCACATCTTGTCTGTGGAGCATTTTCATTATATGAACGTTGTGATTAGATGAGCCCTGGGTTGCTTCAGTTATTTGCACACTAAGAAATGATCATTGTTTTCAGCAGTATCTTCCCGTAGCCCTGAACACTCACAGCTTTAGATTAGCACATCAAAAGATTCTCACATCCTGAAAAGACATAGGATGTAGTAATTGAAAAAAAATCTTTCTGCTTCACTAAGAGGTGAGATTTTTGTAAAATTGCTGATGATGTTCTCTTTGAAATACGCTTTAGAGAATAAGAACATTGTCTTAGATGTGTTATGAACCTCCTCATTTTTCTTTTCTCAGTTCATTATCCCAGCAAACCCCAGCCATTAGGCAGGTTTCCATTACTTGACCAGTTCAGGGCCTTGGATCCATAGTGTAAATTCAATAATATGCTAGTTATGAGGCTTAGAGGATTGTGAGAGACTCATTTGGAGAATAAGAAAAATACTAAAGGCTTCCAGAGTCAATCCAGCTAATACTTTCTTCAGTTGAGGTGGTCCTGTAACATTTCTCGTTTTAGAAATGATTTTCATTTGGGTCCAAACCCAAAGATACATCCCATTATCCATGGTCAGACCACAGGGTCTTTATCATCGGTCCTGTCCAGGCCTGTGCCTCAATTTAGTCCAGAAAATCAAGGAGAATTGTCAGTGATGACTCAGAGTGTCAGAGATTAAAATAGATCAGCTACAGTACATTTCTCTCTGTCTCAAAAACAGCTAGCGCCACATCATTCTTCTATTTCCTTTAATGCTTTGAACCATATTGCTCATTTTGTCCAGGGTGCACTGTTAAGTGGCCTAATAAAAGTAGGTCGAAATGCATTTCATGCTCATTATCACTTTGTTCCACATCCACGGAAAGAAAAAGGCTGTGGCATTCATCATTACTGTTCTTCAGAAAGTGATAATTAATCAGTTCAGGAGTCTTTTTTTTTTGTTTGTTTCAAAGACCTTTAACAGTGAACAGTGAGCGTCAGTGGATATTTTCCTTCACTGCTCCTTTTGACACGTCACTTTATCACAATGAAGGGTCGCTGGCGCCCTCATCTGTCTGTTTAAAGAACTGCAGCGCTAGAAAGATTATGACTGCAGTCAGCGTTACTATGTCAACCAAGCAGAAAATTATCAGGGGAAAAAAATATAATAAACAATTCAACTTTTAAGTTCAAAAGTTCAAAATTGACATTCACATTAAAGTACAGCGCAGTCGGGTGGAACATCACTGCACTGGACAAATCACAACCTAATGATTTTTAACTGCAGAAGAAAATGATCCAGAGGAAATAAAATTCTAATTTAAGTTAAAAAAAAAAAAAATCTAATTTAGAGAAAGAAAAGAAAGTAAAGCAATAAGAAATTAAAATGTTAAAAAAAAGATTTATAAAAATTTAATGTAAGTCCAATTTATGTGTAAGTAAACTGTGGAGTTTACTGCATTTTCATAATCTAAGACAAACAAGTCTTATCTGATGTTTTGTATTAAATGTTCTGCATATAAAAACAGTCATTACATTTTCTGACAAAGACAATTCAGCTGTATAAGAGTAAAAAGCCACTTTAATTGCAGAATATATTGACAGTACAATAATCAAAACACTGTCATATTGCTCCAATTTTACATGACTCGCTCAGCTGTTGTTCAGCTTATGAAACAAAACAGAAATACGGTACTTGTACAGTAACAATGAGAAACACAACATAGACACGGGCTCACAGAGCACTCGGCCCACCACTCTCCACCGACGGGTGGCTGTGTTCGTTCAAAAACACATAATATTATAATAATCATAAGAGCAAGAACAAAGACACGGAACATTCTATCCTGTGATGTACAGTCGTGATGTTTCCATCACTGGGTCTAAAGGGACCAACTACACACAGGGAGCAGCCATGACACCCACAGACGAAACCAAGACGATAAGAAAAACAAAAAATATGGATTACTGTGTAAGTACACGATACATACATGACATTAAATGAAATTACATGACTTGTCCATGGTTCCTTACTACTCCTTCAACTGGCCTTCAATCACCACGTTACATCTTCTTTGTTACTTGTGCCTCATTCATGTATTACATGAGGGCTGTTGCTTTTCACTACAAAACTTCAGTTTGTAAATAAAGACACCACAGCTGCTTTCTTCACAGCCTTCGTCTCCGTCGGCTACCGCAGGAACCTGGGAGCCGACCTGTCGTCCGTCACCGTCTTACGGAGCTTCACTCCGCGTCGTATCGACACCAACATATCAACATCATCCTGGGCGGCAGACGACAGCCCCTGGGGCGCACCCTGAGCCGGATCCCCTGGCTGCGAGCTGAGGAAGGGGAAGTGGCCCTCGCCGAGGGCGTGGGCGCTGGCTGCCAGCTCTCCTATCTTCTCCACCAGGCTGTGGCGGTTGGCAGCGAGCAGAGAGTCCTCCTCAGCGCTGTGGCCAGACATGCCAGAGGCTTGATGGGCGTAAACAGTCCTGTCTGTACCTCGTCCTTCATCACCCCAAGTTGTATCAGGGAGGCTCATCCGCTTCGGAGAAGCCCTCATGTACTCACCAGCAAATGGGTCATCGCCGTACAGAGACTCCTCGCTTCCCACGTGATGCTGTGATGGGCTGCCATAGCCCACAGAATCTGGCACCGTGGGGGTTTTAACTGGCACGATGGGGGGCCTGATGGGAATGGGGCCAGATGTTGATGGCGTGCGTCTCACACCAGTTTTGGATGACGGTGTGCGGCGAATAGTAGCCGTTCCAGAGGTAATGGCTCCAGAGCTGCTTCCTCCTGCACCGTTCGGTGTTCCCTGCAGGGCTTTACCCGCGGGCAGACCTGCTGTGCTGGCAGGCCTCTTGGTTTGGATCATACGGCGGTAGCTCTGAGCGATGTTACTGTGGCGTGGGATGGTGGAGGACTTGTCAAAGTCTGCCTGCCCCTCACTGCCAGCATCCCCATTGAGTGAGTAGCACTCATAATCAGATCCTGAAAATGACAGTGAGTCAGTAGTATTTATTTCATTTACAGAACCAGAAAAAGGAATGAAGGTAATAATTTTTGGCTTAATTGTTCACAAAATTATCGATATAATTGTGCATCCAGGAGAACTGTAGACTGACTGTTACCTTGAGAGGGGATGGTGTCCTCAGAGCATGATGGGGTGTTGGTTTGGGTGCTGTAGCCACTGGAGTACTGCAGAGAATCTCTGCTGCTCTTCTGCTGCTCCATACTCAAACCTCTGGTCAGAACCATGGCTAAAGTACTGGCTGCTGGAGACAGAGGCTCACCATGCTGAAGAACACACACCCATAAATGTTACACACAGGAAAATGAGCGACACCAAAATCCACAAGGTATATAAATTCATAAAATGACATTCATGGTTTTTCTCCCCGAGGACTTCTTACCTTGGTTGCCGTGCCAATTCTCCCTCGATGTGGATCATCCGATTGCATCCCAGAATACCCCTGTGGACTGGGCGGAGCCTCCAGTTCTCTCATCTTATCCATTGTGTCCCTCCTCCGCTGCAGGGTGCCGACTAACCCCGGGTCACAGGAACTCAGCTTGGCCCAGTCCTGCAGCAGCAGATGGAACAATGAGACCGTCGTGCAAAAAAAAGAGCATCTCCATCGTTCGCCCTCCAACATTCACACTGTCAGTTAACATGGAAACTGTTCACTTTGCTTGTGAAATGGTTGGACGGTGAGGAATGAGCTATGTCAGTGATGTTAAGTCATAGAGGCGTCTCAGTTTAGAAGATGTTTGTGAGGAAAAATTGGAAAACCGATCAACAACACAGTGGTGACTGCGAGGTTGACCTTGACACTGATTAATTTGTGTGAAGGCAGCGAAACACAAAAAGCAAAGAAGCAACAAAGTTAAAACAGAGCACAAAGCAAAAACAATTGGCAAAAAGCAAACGAAAACAAACCTTCACACTAGGGACCTTTGATGTGGGTGAGGGGGTGTTGGATCCGGGGGAGTGGTTAAATGTGGGGGACGCAGGAAGAATGACAGAGAGAGGCCTGATGGTGCCAGTGTGAGAGAAAGCAGGGCGGAAGGTACCAAAGGATGAGCATGAGCCAAACTGCGGAAGGGACAGACAAGTCTGATTCAAAGTGGTCGATATCATGAACAGTCAAAGTCAAACCACTGTCAACTGTCAACAGGAGCCGACAGGCCTCTTTATTATAAATTATAGATAACAATGAATGAAATGTAATGCTCCTCCCCTGTGTGTGTGTGTGTGTGTGTGTGTGTGTGGACTGGTAAGATGCATGCAGTACTAACCGCTGTAGGAGAGTTGCACTCGCTGACAGACTGGCAGGTTTCTGAAGCCTCAGAGGAGGCTGAGCTTGTTGATTTCTGGAAAAAAAGGAAGATGTAGTATAAACAGTGGGGAAGTGGAGAGAGAGGCAGGTGTAAGAGATGAGAGGTGCACAGGAACAGGGTGAGAGTTAGTCAGTTGAGAGAGGTATCTCCTCTCCGAGGGGATTTACAGACTAGATCAAAAATAAAGTATCTTTTTAGATGATTTAAACAGAGTGTGAACATTACATCAGTTGACATGCTGGTTTGCTGCATATGTTCTGTTCACTATAATCTGTTCAGACCATGAGAGAGTATCTTTCTCACTCCAGCGGGACACAAATTCAACATTCACTACCGATGCAGCTCTGTTGTAGCTAAACACAAACAGCTTTGTCTCAGTTTGACTATCAATATCTATCTGCGACTGGGTTCATCTGTGAAATGCAAACATGAAAAAACACATATTCACATATCCGATACCAGATTGGAGACAGCAGATGGAAAAGGACTGCTGTTAAAAAGAAAAGCCTCCTCCTGCCTGCAGCAGTTCTGTCTGAGGAATCTCTGGGGCTTACAAGTCTGCTTCTTTCCTCCCGGTTTTGATGTGATATAATCCCTTCCTCCCACCATCATTTCCTCCTGATCAAAGATGAAATGTTAGCTTGGTGTCTGAGAGCGTTACCTGGCTGGTGATGTCAGAGGGCATGGGTGACGGAGGCTTAGAGTGAGTGTTGGCGTCCTGGGAAATGAAGCCTGAGTCGTGGGAGGAAACACTGCTGAGCCTGTGAGCTCCTGCAGAGGGCATCTGGAGGAGACTGTTGATAGGACATCACTTCAGTATACGACTCGACACACAGCGCACACATAAACCATAAACAACAGCACAGATTCTATTCCTTCATTTAGTCCTTGTCGTTTTTGAGGATTCATGATTAACTGTGGCAAAACAGAGGAAGTCAGATGAAAGATTGATCACAACGCTGTGAACATGGAGACAGTGTTACATCAAAACTCTAAATGATGCCATTCTTCTAATTTTGGTGCATCAAAGTGCATTAAAAAGTCATCTCTCCTTTGAATCTTCTTTCCCTAAGAACATTAACAGCTGACATTGTGTTTTCGTCTCCTGCTCTGTCATTCTCGCTTAACATCTCTTCTCCGCACATTTTAAGAACAACTTTTAGGGTGACTAAGAGAGTCTTGACTTGTGCTTCTCACCCTCTTCCTCTGTTGCTCTTTCGCACCTGCTCCTCCGGTAAATATCTGATGTAATTATTGCTCCTTTGCCACTGTTCTTTAGGAGGAGTATCAAGAAGGAACACTAAAACAAATATGAAAATTTAAAAAACCTTATATGATTTACATATAGACACTGTGTCTATGTCAGAGGTGTTCAGGAAGACTACCACATGTTCTACAGTTCATAGAAAACCTTTTATAGACTCATTGGATAAACAAAAAACTGTAAAAACTGTGATTTACTTACTAAATCTGAGTTAAACATATAGTGACTCCAATATGAATAAATACAATGAACCATAAGAGTTGGCTGTGTTGTTAATCAGTTGCTGTTAACATAACAAAGGTTATGCTGTATCAGAAACTAAAGTAAGTTTTAGTTATAGTTATGTTATAGTTTGTTTTTTGACCTAGAATTCTCCTTTGACTCACATATAAATACACTGTACAATCACCATTAACTCACAAATATGCAGATCTGTTTCTTGTGCTCATGGTTCTCAGACTGTGATATTTCACAACTTTGGAACTAATCTGCCGATAAGAAGCTTGAAAACTGTAAATCTGATCAAGGAACAAGCTGAGAAGCTGGAAAATCACACATATACTGGGTATATAGATACATACTGGTCCAGCTGTGTGGTGAAAGTTGGGAGTCGTCTGCTCCTGAATCATGAAATCCGTTTACATTAGACACAGAACAAAGAGCAAAAAAGGTGTGTGGACTTACCTGCACATGCTGCTTTTCCTGGAGCCAGTGCTGCTGGGGGAGGAGGGGGGTGTCTGGTAAGACCAGCTGTAGTCTGAGCCTTTTAGGTCCCGGATCACCTGCACCAACACACAACCAAGCAGTGATGATACAACACTGAGACAACTGTAGATGTTGTCTGACATGAGAAACAATATACTATACTTAATGTTTTAAACAATAACCTGAACAGCTCTAGATACAAATGTATCAGCAACATTAGTAGAATTATTTCAAGATGACGCCTCCTGTTACCTGCTCACTGGCTGGCGGAAGCTTGTGTGGGTCTTCAGTCAACACAATGAGGTCATCAACAACAGGCTGTAGATGTGTTATCTCGCCCAGCATGGCGATCTCTACATTCTAGATGAAGAAAACCACATGCATCAACTTTAACAGCTGCCACACCGACACCAAGAGAAATTGTGGCTATTTGCATGTTTTTCTTTTCTTTTTCTTTTTTAAACAACTCTGAGGCTTAAAAAGGCCAAATGTTCCTCACCACTACAGGCTGCAGCAGGTTAATGAATGTACAGTAACGGCCTCTCTCCTCTAGCAGGGCTCTACGAACCGCCTGCTTCTCCGTCTCCTCCATCAGCAGATACATGTCGTTGACATCCTGCATGGCGCTGTCCAGCTGGGGGCGCAGGTTACCACGACCTGAGCAAGACACAGCGAGGAGCAGAGGAAGAGAGGAGGAGGAGGAGGAGAGGAGGGGAAATGGTAAAAGAGTGAAGAGGACAGAGTTGAGGAGGAGTGAAAAAAGGTGATAATTTTGAACGTGACATGAAGGAAGAAGAGTGTTCACAGTACAGGGAGGAGGGAAAGAGGAACAATGAGAAATGATCAGAGCACAGTGATAAACTGCAGGTCAATGTACTGACAAACATTGCACTGAAATGGTTCATGTACATGGGAATGAGAGGAGACTGGAGCATGTCGTCTATCATGAGCTGATGCGAAGCCGCTGGTGCTGAAATGAATGTGATTAGACCGACACTACTGTGAAGGATACCAGGATTCTCACAATGACACTACATGACAGATGAAGAGGATGAAGAGAGGATGATATGAAGACGACTAATTCTGAAGAGGCCAAATTCTTTGCGGCTTAGATTACATGATTTACAGAGGTGCACAGCCAGTTTAACATTTTTTCAACCCCCTACAGAGTACTGTACTATGTCTTAGCATTTTCAGTTAAGCAGTGCAGCTTCCTGTATTTTCACTATACCATAAACAGTCTAACAGACAATTCATTGTGCCTGCATGTTGAATACCTATGAACTTAACTGGTGAATTAAGGTCTTTGCTAGAAGATTTGCTACAGATTCACTACTAGAACTACAGCATATCACTCCTGTTTTAGCTGAACTTCACTACCTCTGTTAGTTTTAGAATCAATTTTAAGGTCCTTTCATTTACCTGCAGAGGTCACATAGCATCATCATCTATCATTAACAGCTCATCAAACACATAAAGCCTTGACATCAACTCTCCTCATCCTCCTCAAAGCTTTCTACAAGCAAAGAACTGCTTTCATGAATTATATGCATGAATTGTGGAATCCCATGTCTATCACTACGTATATTACACATTAAAACCTCTGTGAACTCAAATCATACCTCCAGGTAGATGTTTACCTAATCCATTTCTTATCTTGAGTTATATGCCTCACACAGGCATCTACTTCTTTTTTTATTCTGTTTTATTCAAATTTAATTTTACTTCATTTTTTATCTGTTGTGCTCTGTTTATTTGTCTCTGCCATGCCTGCTCGCTCTTGTTTTTAATGGAAAGTAAATTATGTTTTATTGGTATCATAACACCTGTACTTTTCCCAACATGATCTGAGCTCTGTTGACTAGTGTATTATTTACATTATTTACTATTACAATCTGTAGAACTATTTGCTCCATGTTTGGGTTTAAAGGAATAGTTAAACATCTTTGTGTTGCTTTCTTGCCAGTAGTTAAGTGAGAAGATACCGTAATATATAAATAAAACACTGAAACAAGGGAACAAGCACCTTAGCTGACACAGCAATAGCAACATGTAGTTTATATGCTTTTATTTCACAGATCAAATGAGATCCAACACATGAATTCATGAACTTAGAGATGCTGTAGGCACATTTTGTTACCTTTATACAAAGATAACTAGCTGTTTCACCTATTTCCAGTCTAAGTGCTAAGCTAATCAACTTGTAATATTAGCATATCAATCTTATAAGCATGAAAGCAGCATCGGTCTTTTCATGTAACTCGTAAGAGACGCAGTAAGCATATTTCCTTTAACCACAAATGCTAAGACAGCACAGGGGTTTCTCTGACTGGCAGTTTCATCTAAAGATAATTGTGATGCCTTTGAAATGATCCCATGAAATTTTCATTCGGAGCTGACATACCTAGAAGCTCTACACAGCCACGGGACAAAGCCAATATCAAAAAGAGAAGGGGTTGCAGGAGCAGGGAAGGGGAAGAGAGACAGAAGAACAGGTAGAGTTAGCTGTATCAAATCAGAACACATTGCAGCGAGACTGTGCCACTGGTGTAAGTCCTGGATGAAAATAGGAGTTTAATTAAAACCAGCAGAAGGGGCTGATGAAAGCACAGCCAAGAGAAAAGAACATTTATTTGATTTATAAGATAAAAGATGACAGATCATCCAAAGCTGCAGGGAAGGAGCCTCTGAAAGTGTGCCACGCATTTTCATCTGATCCAGTTGTCGTTTCTAACTCTGGACTCTAGATGGCACTAGTTTAATCTGAAACACTTGTGAAGACCAGGAGCCAGCAGCCAAGCAGACTTCATTAGCTAATATCAGGGGCTACATCAGTGCCCAGTAACATGCCCGTTAGTATAAATTAAAGTTTCTTACCTTTTCTTGCTTTTTTCTGGAGTTTTATAGTATCTAATGATTTCCTTTTAATTTCTTGACGAGACCTTTTATATTCTGTGGAGACCAAAGTGAAAACCAAAGTTGTATTAATTCCTGACTCCATAAACATTGATTTACTGCATTATTTGTGTGCGTTTGTTGCCAACCTTTGGCGTGGTCTTTGTCCAGCTGATTAGCTGTCTTCTTCCATTCCTCTATCCTGTCCTGAAGTGGAGTAACCAGACCTTCCATAAGAGCACTACAGAGAAACGGACAAATAACATGAAGAGTGAGAGAGGGAGAGAACGAAGGGGAAAACAAATAGCTTATTTTGCACGACACAAAAACACTCAGCGAAGAGTGGCAGAATGAGAGGAAGGCCACCATAGATGGGATGGGATGTGACAACAGTTGTAGAGAGAGAGAGAGAGAGAGAGAAATAAAAACAAAGCTTACTTGGTGAAGTGGCGTAATTTCGCTTCAATGCTGCGATGTCGCATACACATCCTTGTCAGAGCTGAGCCAATGTCCCTGGTGGCACCTTCCAAAGACAATACCAAAAACAAATTGTCACTTAGAGTGTATCAGCATAGCGTTGCACATCAAAGATATGCTTCACGGCCTAAAAAAAACAAAAAGCTGTTATTCTATGAAGAGACACAACCCATGAGACTCGAATCAGGGACATTTCTGATTGGTTTCATCTATTTTCTGTCAGATGCATATAGTAGTTTTAACCCTTTTGACGAGATATTTCCAGCTGTAGCCTCTAGAGGGACGAGTGTGGACAACAAAAACAGAACCAGTAAATGTCATATCTGCCACACAGCTCTACATAAAAAATAAAAACCTTTTGAAAAATTTCCCCTTTGACACTTTGAGAGAACATGTCTGATTCTCACCACCATGTGAAAGACAATGTGTGTGAAGTGGTTACTGTACTTTTCCTCTCTGTTGTACTGTAATCAAACAAGGTTTTAAATCATTAGAGCCAAGACTGTCCCACTGTCTCACTGATACATCACTGTAATATATGGCAGCACTGATCCTGTTGTAATCTGGGCCACATAGGACTAACCTGAGGATGTCTCACCACACATAAAACAGTATACACACACACACACACACACTCATAGACAGAGGTTATCTCTCAGTGACAGGCATGCTCGGTTGTATTTGTATTCATGAATGATTCTGGAGTGCATGCGCACAGGTTTTCATGTGCATGTGGACAGGTGGTGTGATTTACCAACCCCCCACCCTTTCCGAAGTTCTCACCCCCTCTATCCTGGAGGGAAAAGGAGGTGGGGACACTGTAAGGGGATATCCCTCTATTCTTCCCTGTCTGCTCTGCCTTTCCTGTTCTTTCTGTTTCCTAAACACCATTCACAGGGTGCAGGGTGGAGAGAGGGAGAAAGAGAAACTGGCTCTAACCTTCACAGCAAAAACACAAACAAAAAAGGAGAGGAACGCAGAGTATAACAGAAAAAAAAAAAAACACATACCAGATCTGAAATGAGACACTGCATTAGGAATGTTTTAAATGTCTGTCTGCTGAGATCTGTGCTCTTTTCCACTTCTCACATCAAGAAACGGGGTTAATTTCTCCAGTCGATGTCACGTCATGTTCTGAGACAAAGACCATTTCACACCACTGTTTAGCTGTGAACTGTTCAAAGATGATCAGCTGCAGATCTGGACTTTCTCACACAGACATTCTCTTCTGGCAGATGGAGAATGCTTTGAGTGTGCTTGTGTGTTGAGGAGAGGAAGGAAAGCTTGTCCTGTTCACATTGATTCCTTTTCTAGGTGACAGAGGAGGGTTAGAGATGAAGGGTCGTCCAGCTGTATCACACACAGACATTAAACAATGGCAGGGAGTGATTGAAGTAACATGTGGAACCTATAAGCTGAGCTCTTGCTATAAATAGCCAAAGAAGTGAACATGTTTAAAGGACTGGTGGTGAGTATCTGTCATATCTCTGCTGAGCCTGGTTCAGTGTAAGGACACGAAACATACAGAACATATGCACAGGTTATACAGGAGGCACACACAGCTGGGAATCAGATCTGGCAGAGTAAATACTCAGGACTGATGGAGACTGAAGGAGACGGGTGGGTGAGTGGGTGAGTGGGTGAAAGAGAGAGAGAGAGAGGCTCTATGTGGGCTCTGTCTTCTCCCTAACAGACTTTCCCAATGTCAGCCAGAGAGAGACCTCAACCCCCACTCTCCTGTCCCATCCACACCTGCCAATTTCCCTCCCGTCTCATCCTCTCCTCCTTCCCCTCCCAGAGGGGGATCAGCTGACAGCTACATCCTTGGGAGGTCCAGACACTTCCTGCCCATGTCCACGAGCCCTGCTGGCCTCTGGCCCCGAGCGGATGGACGGGGATACAGTGATTCACTCTCACAGCACCCTGCATGCACACAGGCATGGGACAAACACGTAAACTAGTGTCCATATGAACTATGTATAGGTTCTTTCTATGGTTACTTCCTTCTTTTCTTTTGAAATATCTCTACAGGTATCTGTTCTTGAAAAGAGACCCCCCACCCTACCCTTTTAGGTCTTTTTGAAGTTCTTTTTTCCCAAAATAAACATTTTATGTTTTTGTTTTGCAGTTGTTCCATATCCAAGCTCTTTGGGGCAAATTTGTGATTTGTTTCTTGTCTATATAAAGAGACTTTGCTCTATTGATATACTAATGTACTGACCCTGTAGCAGTTTGGAACATTGTAGTGTGGAACTGGGAAAATGATTATTTAGCAGACATGTACCCCTGGGGATTTAAGGGGGAGCAGGGCCAACCTCATACCAGACACCCACATGTGCATGAATGAAGCAAAACACAGAGCAGGATGGAAGAGAGCCGTTATGCAACCCCACCATATATCTTAGGACATGGAGCAAATAACTCGGAGCAACTGAGCAGCACAGCAATGTGTGGTTAATTATAACAGCATTGAGCAGGTCTCTGGTCCTAAAGGCAACCAGTTCAATATACACGATGATCATAAATATAAACTGCCATCAGATTTGCCATATATGTCAGGGAGAACATGGGATTGTTGGTGGGAAGGTCGAGCCCTCTCTGTCAGGTTTAGGTGGGAATCTTAAGCCCCGGTATCCAGGACCAGTGCAGTGTGGTCTGAGCATTTAGTGAGCGGTTCTATCCAGAGCTCTGGTTCTGATTAACTCTCCTGATTCCTCGGGGAAGGAGGAGCGTTTTAATAGGACTGCTTTACAGGGAAATCTCCTGCCAGGAGTCAGGAGCCAGGAGCTAAACTGCCACGGGCCTCATTCCCTGATGTCTTCAACATGGAAGCTTAGTTTAACCATCTCCCTCTTTCAGCATCTAAACCCTGCTGCTCAGCTCAGATTTTATTTGCACTCACAACTAACGGGCATTGGAGCGTGATTCTGCTGCAGTCAGACTCAACTGTTTTCAAAGTGTATCCAGTTCAGCTGCGTGGCATCCGTGCTCCCGCTCTCTCTGCTTCCTGTGTCAATAAAGCATGTTTATGTGGGATGTAGGCGAAAAGGTACAGAACATCCTCGTACTTGCAAGGAACACAAAGTCCCTGTTTTTTTTTTTTTTTTTTTTTTTTTTTTTTTTTTTTTTTTTCGCCTGCGCACAGAGAGCTGACTTGAAGAAATTCCATCATCCATGAGACAACAGTTACTCACATTGGCACCTTGGCCACAGAGTCGACTGCAGCTCACACAGACACTTGAGCCGCCTGCCTTTATCCTCCCTCACCTCTTTAAAGCACTACAGAATGAAGTGGCAGGGACAAAGTGGAGTCCAGCAATGGATGAAGAGGTGGGGTGGGGGGGTAGAAACAGTGTGAGCAGATGTCGTAAGGAATAAAATCTCCCATTTTTTCCCAGTAAAAATGTCAACAAGCTCAAATAAATGAGGGGTAAGCATATGAAGGTAGAGGTGATTGATGTAAATCTGATCAACAAAATCTAAGAAACAGGCAAACTATTTTCATTAAACGTTAAAAAGAGAAGGATGGAGACTTGTCTCACTGAGGTATCAGTAAAACAACTATATGAGATTTAACTTCAGATTTATAAATTTAATATCAAATGAAACATCATACTATCACATCATCAAACATTTGCTTCAAAGCACAACTAGAGCTCTGGTGGTGTCTCCGTTGGTATTATAAATACAGGAGCATAGAATTACCTCTGCTGGTAGAGGAGGACTAAGTGTCTGATGTATCAGATGACAGTTTGAAGTTTTTCTTTTTGTGTTAATATTTGCTGACCTGAAATATTTGCAAAATGAATGAAAGTGAAAAACAAAGCACAGTATGTGGTGACAGTTCATGAGGAAATGAACGTTTGAAAGACTCACTCGATTATATCCTTTCAATTCAACAAGGCTCAAAGCCAGGACATGTATTTATTAGTGTAGTTATAGATTTGACACTGGACACAACGTTTTACATGCTGGATGTGACAAGTTCTGGCACAATTTCAGTCCTTGCGTTCAGCTATCACTGTCACTTTACAGCTTCACAGCAAGAAAGTTGTTGGTTTGGACCTGTTGGCGTGTCCACATGTTCTCCTCATGTCTATGTGGCTTCTCTCCAGATACTATCCCCCCCTTCTGTATTTATTATAATCCAGTACCTCTGAACTGCATGTGTGTGAGTTTAGAAAGACACTGTGACATTGTTTGGTCTATAAAATGAACAGCCTCGAGAACAACGTGACTTTCCAAGGTGATGTCTTCAGATTACTCATTCTGTCCAAACAACTGTCCAAAACCCAAAGATATTTAGTTTACAGTGTAATAAAAACAAAAATCACACATTTGAGGGTCTGTAAATAACCACACTCCCACATGAATGTGAGCATGTTTATGAGTGAACATATGTGTCTGTAGTAGCCATCAAAACAGCATTCAAAGCCTTTGTATCACTTCCTTACATGTCTTCTCAGCAGAAACAATACTAATGAAAGGTACAGGAAACAGCCTCAACTTCAATTGTTATCACACACACACATACACACACAACCACAGTGAAACACACACTCATCCCATTGTTGTCTGGCCAGACCGTACATGCAGCAAGTTTCACCTTTTGACCAAAAACGCCCACAAATGCAGACAGAGCTCAGAGAGTCTTGATGTGGTGTAAACAAGTTCTGGAGTGCATTAAGAGGAGACTGAGGAAGAAGCAGGACGACAAGGAGGAAGTTAGATTCTTTCTACTGGAGGAGCTTCCTGTTCAGGGATATAAATGCTGCTAAAAATAAACGGCGCCCCTTGTCCAGATGTGCTTTTCATTGGAGATGAAAAAAAGGATACAGAGAGAAAACAAGAAAATGTAACATGCAGAGACGGAGAGAAGCAATGTATCATGTAATTAATGGCAAGAACAGACGATCCACGGGGGATTGTCTTCACCTGCAGCGAAGGGAGAAGGACCCCAGATGTATCTAAGCTCCAAATAAAAAATAAAATATAAAAGATGCCTGGCAACAGTTTGTGAATGACTCAGTATTAAACAGCCAGAACCAGTGAGCCAGTATAATCAGATGACTGAGGTTGTCCTGCTTTACACCCTTTGCACTCAGGTAGTTTTTTTTTTTTATCTCACCTCCCATTCTTTGGATCAGCCAAAGCTAATACTGTACACCTATTTTAGAAACACTGCTTACACCAGCTGTGCAACAGCTGTTCTTATAGCTTTTAATAATCCTTCAGTTTTCCTGTGGAGGAGAGTTTATTAAAGTAAGTCCACTATTGTCTTTTTTTACTTGCTGTTTGCTTACAGCCTCAGAAGATTCTTGTTGTTATTATTACTGACACTGGTGGCTGTTAAGGGAACTGCAGTCAGCTCATTGCTAGGAGTTGAAACATGACACAAAACTGACACTTCTAACGGTATAATATACAACAAAGACCATATAGTTTGTCTGTGATGGAGTATGATGTGCTACAAAGTTGTTGAGTACACTCTGTGTCTAGGTTAGTGTGTTGTCAGGGAGCAGGAGTGAGGTATTCAAGAGCAAATAGAAAATGTCAAATCTTTAAGTCTCTGTGTCTGTGTGTCTGTCTGCCTGTTCCTCCTTAGTCTGGTATTTTTCCTCAGAGTGAAAGTTTCACAGAGCCAAAACATTTGCTTTAAGCTCCTCCCTTTTCATCCTTTTCATCTGTTCTTCACATCATTGTTCCAGCCCCTTCACTCTCCTTTACTTTTTTTATGTAGTCATCATAGTAGCTGGAAAACATTCATTTGGAGAGAGAAAGAGACAGAGAGAGACGACACGCATTTAAAACCTTTCAAATCCACATCTAACCTCCATGTACAGGCTCATATTAGGGGTGAACATGAAATGCCGAGCTTGATGGATGTCACTGCTGGTCACATGGCCAAACTCTCATCAATTTGACATGTCTGTGAACATAGCGATGCTGCTGGGATAGCACGGAGAACAATAATCCTCTGATCTCGCTCTGCACTAGGCCACAGCCGTATCTTGTCCGTAGCAGGCTGTCCAGATGGCAGGTACAGAAATCCATCCCATCTGCCAATTCAGAGAAGCACAGTGTCCAAGCAGATTACTGCTTCACTGACACAGTGATCTACTAACATCTCCATACCAGCACTAAATGTAATGTAGGAGGGAGAACTAGAATCGTGACACAGTGAAAGCATAAACTCATCTGTGTGTGTGTATGAGAAAGAGTGAGTGTGTGTGTGTGTGTGATAGTTTAAACTCTACATATTTTAGTACAGTTCTACAGAGGAAAATGTTTTCTGTGTTGGACACAAACTTGCAGTGGATCACAGTCCAATCAGTGATCCCAGAGTGTGAATTTTTGAAGCTGGGGGTGGCTGATCAGGGAGAGAAGGGAAGGCAGGCTGTGTCTGTGTGTTACCAAGTGAGGCTAAGAGGATTAGCTTAACGCCTCTGCCTAGCCTGGATACCCAGCGCTGCGGAAATCCCACTGCAACCACAACCCCCACCCAGGTCAACCCACCCCTCGCTACACTCACCTCACTCTCCAAAAATACGGGCCCTGTATCTCATACCATGATGGAACTTTAGCCGTGAACTAGCAGCTCTTTGACCTCGATCCAATTCAACCATGTCCAAAAACGGAAAAAATCAAGTCAGCCTTCCAAAACACATCATCCAGCCTAGCAACAACGAAACACCAAACACAGACTCAACTATTCTCAACACAACATATAATAATTTACTATGAACAACAAAACCGGTCTAGACAACACATCAAACACCATTAGACTGATCAATATAACAATAAAAACATTCCACAGAGCCGTGGGGCCTCAAACCAAGTCCCAGGAAAGATATGTGTTGATATATGAAACATTTATCTTTAAAAGGTTCAACCAGCTACTATAAACCTTTATTGAACCCAGATGCAAGCAGCCAGTTCACAGAGACAGACACAGACATAGATCCATCAACACAACTTTAGAGAAACAGTAGTGACAGACACTTTGCCAAAATGCCTGGCAGCTGACTCCTCCAGCTGCTACATAAAAACACAGACACTAAAGCCACCAGCGGGACCATAAACTAAAAACGGACACGGGCAAGAAGGAGCCCGGACCTGAATAGAGACCAAGACAGTTTGACACATGCACATGTGGACACTTAATGCTTTCACACTGTGGCGTACACTGCAACCCTGAAATTATGCGTGGGGATCGTAAACGTGAAAACGCAAATGTCCAAAACAGTTGGACAAGACAAACTTTACTAAACAGACTTCACTCTGCCAGTGTCCTGGCAAACTGTGTGTGTGATGTCCAGTTGAGCCCATGTGTGAATAGAGGAGTATGTGGGCATGTTGCTTACTTTACATAATGAAAATAGTAAGAACAAAAACAGAAGAATGGAACATGGAGAACGAAGATGCAAACAAGATTCAGAAACTTCTGTCAGTAAGGGCAAACAACAAAATTCAAGAAACAGGAAGCACTTTTCTTGTTTAGGATGTAAATAAAACACTGCCGTGTAATTTTGCATGAAGCTCTGCCTCCTCCACACTTTACCCAAATGCCACACCTTGATGAAACCAACGGAGTATTTCCAAAAAAGCATCTGACAAACAGTTTTTTGTTGTGCGTTATATATGTGAAAAGAAACTCCAGACAAATTCAGAAAAATCAGGTTTGGAAAATGATCTCAAATATGAGCCAGTTATTCTGGGTATTTTTTATGAAAAGCTGCCTTCCAATTTAAGGTCAACACAGGGAACAGGACAGGAAATCATAAAATCCTTTTTCATTCACTGTCCAGGACTGTCCTCTCTCTCTCTAGGTTCACCAAGGAGCACTGAATGAGGGGGACTTTTGCTTTCTTTGGCAGGAAACGTGTTCAATGTGAAGAGTTTGTGTGAGTTAACAGAGTGAATGGGTCAAAGGTAGATTAAAGGAAGCAGAAAGAGAACACAGTAAAACTTCCAGCAGTGCCATCAGCCACAACTTGTGCCTGAACACTGTGGGGACTCATGATGATGGAACAGGGCCAGCTCCTCTGGTGCAGTCACCCCCCCGTCTGGTTCAGAGGTAACTCCAGGTCACCATCAGCTCGGTCAAGTAAATATCTACATTCCTCCTGACTAATTAATTGCTGGAGTTCAGGCGGACAAAGATTGACCCAACTCCCACGGGAGAAATGTGATTGAAATGTCATTTCTGTTTTAATTTCCTTCATGTTACGCAACTACAAGCAAAGACGTTTCACTTTTTTTTTTTAAATTTGAAATTGTCAAATGATTTAACAGTTTATGACCATTTAGGCTATTCCTATTTCTGATAAGTTACAAAAGTTACAAAAGACTAAAAACGTCCAAAGTGACAACTTCAGATTATACAACAGTCAAAGCTTTGTGCTAAAGCTTTGACTGTTAAATACTTCTATTGAATACGCTTTCTATTCAATAGAATAGGGACAGTTAAGACGTTAAGAAAAATGGGGAAACATGGCAGAACAGCAAGCTCTGTCACACACGAATAGAAACCACAAGGTTCTGATTTGCAGTCATGTAATAATATATATTATATAAACTTAAATAAAATGTATATAAACTCATATAAATTATATAAACTTCACCATCCATCTCATAAACTTTACCGTTTAGAATTGGGAAACCTTAAAAATCAAATATTCAATGTTTTATCATGTTTTAATGTTGTCAAACGTCCATCAACTAAACCATGTGTCGTTAGTTCATCTTTAACTGTGACAAAGTCGCAGAGTGTTCTCTACATCCCTTATATAGTCTACGGCCTGATGACATTAATCCTAAAGTTAATGTCCCAGTGAGGAGCAAACTGAGACCAAGACTGAGTGGACATATGAGTGACACACTTAGAGGGATTTTATACATCTGGAGCCATAAAACTCAGTTTGCCCTTCTTTCTCCTGTCTCTCTGGTCCATCTATCACTGTGTTTTCTCTATTTTACTGCACACACACTCTCCCTTTGAAGAGCTGCCCTGCTCAGCTCTGTACCTCTGTTTTACTGAGACAGGCTGTCTCCTGAGACCTAGTTGACCATGGACTACCTTATTTTATCTTGTAGAGTTCATGTGCATTCACATCAGGAATCATTTAGCATAAACTGATGTTTTTCCATGGTAATAAACCCCCTTGTCAGTGGAGAGGCTGTCAAAAGAAAACTGGTGACAATGTGTGAACATTTTTTTAAAAAATACCTTCTCTCCAACAGCAAGTGGTCAGTGAGGGTCTGTGTTAGTGGAGCTGGTTTAAGAGCATGGTCACATGTGACCTGTAGCGTTTGGTGGCTGGCTACCAGCTGTCACACTCTGAATGTGTATGTGCGTGTGTGTGTGTGCTTTGTATGATTGTGTTTGTGCATGTGTCAGGAGCCTTTATGCACTCATCCGGGTCTGCTGGTTTTTTTTGACCTACATACTGCTCTCGATGATACAACTCCAAAGAAATCTGTGTTAATCAGCTGCCTCTCTGGCCTCCTGTTTTCTAATGCTAGCTGGCTGACAGCAGATCAGCAGACCTCATTAAGAGCAAAGAACCAATAAGCTCAGATTTTCACTTCTCTAACCCAACCCCTAATAATCACTGTTCCATACCCCATGAAGACAACAAATCCATTTACTCAAGTGTGCGATTGAGACAAACTTCTTACCTCTAGAGTTGGTCGCCATGTCTGCCACCTTCTGAAAGGCATCTAAAAAGGCCACAGCTGCCAAAATTGTGGTCCTGCAAACACATTGGCACACGTTCATTTGTGACACCATGACTGTATAAAAGTGGCTGTAAATATTGAACAAGTGTCTTTTCATTGGAGTTTAGTGTTCACTGGAAATAATTCTCACCTGAGTTGAGAGTGCAGTTTCGTGGCCTTGGCACTGAAGTCTTCCCACACAGGATAAGAGCTCTGATAACAGAGAGAGAAAAGAAATGATCTTACCAAGAAATCTTACCGAGAACATTTCAGAGAACAGATGTATGTGGGTGCAGATTTGAGAATACATAATGTTCTAGTTAACCGAACAGAGTCTGGTAAAACTGTAAGTGGATTTCTGTTTAATTCACACAGATACGATACTTTGGAATTCAAATAAAGCTGCAATGACTCAGACAGCTTGTCCTCTAACTCCAGTCAGAAACAGGTTGGTGTGTTAACTCTATGCTCTGATTTGTGTTTTGTCAACAAAATGTCCTCCTTTGTTGTTGTAAGCTGGTGTGTGTGTATGTTCATGTGTTTGCATGTCTGTTTGTCATGCTCAGATATCAGAGCCTGTATAGGGTTTATTAAAACAGGACAGGTAGCATGACTGCGCTTTGAAAAATCTGGATTTCATTCACCCCAGGATCATCCCACACTGCCTCGAGCTATGAGAGTGTGAGCTAAACAAGAAACACATTCAAGACCAGATCCCATTAGAACAAGAGCCTGAGCACTGAGGGAGGACCAGAATACATGCCACATTTATGGAGAGGAATCAAAACAGGCGACACATCCTGGCTATATATAGTCAGGAAACAGTCTTGGTCTTCATCACTTCTGTTTTAACGTCCATTTCAGCACTGACAACATTTAACTCCCAGCTTCACTCACTAAAAGTGATTTAAGATCCCTCATTGCAAACAAAAATGTTTCCATGAAACTCCCAGCCTTTCTGTCTGCACTTGACTCCAACAGGTGTCTAATTAGCTTGTGTGGCCTGTGACTCCCAGGGACAAGAGGGATGTGCTGCCAAGACAGCTGAGGGAGGAGTGTGAAGATGGAGGCAAAGAGGGAATGATTCTCTGTATCCACACCCAGCAGCGCCCAGGGAGATGAATAGGGATGAAAAGAGGGAAGGAAGAAGAGGAAGGCTCTTCCTCTCATGCTTTGTCAGTCACACTAGAGGGCGAGGTCAAAACTATCATCCTTGGAGCTGTTGGCACTGGTGTTCAAGGACGTTTTTAAAGGTGACAGCTTTCCTGCACAAACAGGTCTGAAATCTAATCCTGTATCTCTCTGCTCTGCCCAAATCCATCGCTGATCTAATTCTTGATAGATGACATAATCCTGCTGAATCATTTTATTCACTCAAAATGATTTCACTTTTCTAACACCTCCTACTCTTTTATTGCTTCTGCTATAGCTGCAGCAGACGGTTATATAACCAACAGGTGCTGCCTCCAACAACACAGCTCGTCTGTACAGTGCTTCAGAGGGTCTGTGTTGTGAGTGCACACTTTTGTATGTACAGTAACATTATTCACAGTCGGTGTGCTGGTGCCTTCCTCTCAGGGGTGACGCTGGTCTGACGGGCTCATGCAGCCCAGTGAGTCGGCAGGAATGAGGTCAGATGTATGTCTCAGACAGTGGACACGGACGCTGTGCTGAGTCAGGGCTTCAGCCTCATTCATCCATGCTGCTTATCAATACACAGACAGCTCCTGTCTCATTCTCTCTGACCCTGACGTGAGCACAGGACAAAAGGAAAATATATGAATCTGAACCAGAGCCAAAATTGGTGAGAGCTCATTTCATTGGATCCTGACAAATCCTGGTTCCATAAATAGTCCAGAGGCACCGCGGCCCTGTGAGCCACCAATCAATAAGAAATCTGCCAATACCAAACTTATTCACTGCTATCAACAGCATTAGCATCCTCCACAATGAGAAGAGTGGGAGCTGCCCCCAGGACTGATGAATACGTTCACACTTTCCATCTGTTGTCGTGAACAACAGACCACCCTGGTTCAACTTCCTTGACGTGACCCATCCCCCAACACACACAAATACACACACACTTCCATGCAAGTGATGGCTAATGGGAAACATCTACTTCCTGCATAAGAAATGGTTTTAAGCTGCCTCTAAGGTTGAAGAATGAAAGAAAATCAAATCATGTTTTATAAAATAAATAAAAAAGTGTAGGCTTTAATTACAATGAAAGGTGCATATTGGTAAAGAAGTGATTTCCTGTCACATGGCTCAACATCAGGGGCCACAATCAATAACCTTTATTCCCGTTTCTTTCCAGAGGATTAAGGGGGTCGGTTATTTTCTCTTCAGCATCCTTCCATGTCTGACATATCAGCTAAAACACCTCAGAAGCTTAAAGGAAGAACAATTGTGTGGAGCTATAGAGAACATTCATACTGTGATAAATGTCATTATGTTATGTTGTTGTCATGTGTCTTGACGCCTGATTTGAAAGTTAAACGTTCTCTTGACTCATATCGTGAGGATGTTTAAATGGATGAGGTTAGCTTTTGACCCCTGGACCACAACACTTCAGCAAAACACGCACTCCAGCACCACTAACACTTCCATTGAATGAGTATAAGAGTATAGAGCACAGACGTGGTGAAGTATTGTTAATTGTAACCATTGCCCCGACAGACCTGCTGCACATTATGCAAATAACACAAAGAGAAACATGTTTCAGCTCTCAGTTTGTTCAGAGTAGGGGGGTGGGGGGCCCGGTGAAAGAGACAAAGGCAGTAAAAATATGCGTGTGATCAGCCACCGTCAAACCACACGGGTCACATTATAACACTGTTTACTTTCACATCCACATGTGTGCTACCTTCATGTCGTTGACGATGGCCTGGAATAATCCACCCAGCGCTCCACACTCCTTCTCCACCGACTCCATGGTGCCAAAACAAACCAAACAGCTCGCAGAGACGAAAATCCGGTTTAAATATCCGTCAGTCGAAGCGTTTTTAAATAATGAAACGCGGAGATCTTTGTTTTGTTCATTCGCCCTTCTTTGTCCTCTCCAACAACAGTGTAGACCGCAGCGGAGAGGATGCGAAGCGGCTCAGCCACAGGCAGCAGCCTGAGGAGCGCACAGACAAAAAGAAATATGCTGCTCGGTGGCACCGGGACCCGCCGCTCGGACGCCGCCGCCGCCGCAGCTCGCTCCTCGGACGCACAGGAAGATGACGGAGCAGTGCGCTTTGGTCACAGCCGCGGAGCGTGGAGCGCGCTCAGGCTTCTCATGGTGACCACGGATAACACGAATAACGGAGAGATCACAGTTTAGGGGGAGAGGGCAAGAGAAGGAGGGGGGGAGGTCGGGGCACCACAGAGGAGGGGATCGGTCGCAGCTCTGCGACACAGGGAGCAGATGTCTTGGAGCTGGAGTCTCCCGTAATACGATCCATGGGAATGGAAAGGGGGTTGGTCAAGTTTTTTTTTTTTCTTCCCTTCACATGTCGTAGGTGAGGAGGAGGAGGGGGAGGAGACAAGGAGGGACACCCCCCTTTCCTCCCTCCCTCAGCTCCTCCCCTCCATCCAGCCCATAGTGAAGTCTGCCCTCCCATTGAACAATTGACTGATATGCAAAGGAGCATTTCTTGGGTTCCTGATGTGTATTCACACACGTGTATGTTAATGTTCATTTAACCACTGAGTCAGCTTTTAGGAAACAGGAGCATGTGGGCCATGTTCCATTAAGCCATTTACCAACTTCAGTCCATGAGACAGAAGACACAGCGTGTTCATTCTAATCCAACACAACTTAATGTGACTTGAGTGAATAGTTTAACATTTTGGGACATGAGCTTTCTTTCCTTACCAGAGCCAAGTTTAGCACAATGACTGGAAATGGGCAAACAAGTCGCCTGGGTCTGTTCAGGACCTCTGAGACTCAATAATTAAAATATCTTGACAGTTTAACCCAATAAACAATACCTAACACATAAACCAGTATAAACAGTATAAAAATGACTCATTGTAGTTGTACCAGGACTTGACATTGTGCAGTTTCTAAATCTGTTTTGCCAGGCAACTAAGTGTATCTCCAGGAAGTCAATGAATGGTTGTTGTTTTTTTTTTTTTTTTTTGCAAATAAAATAACAGGCCAATATAATGTGCACTTTAACTCCACTCATTTTCTTACCTTCATACTCAGGCTTCTGTTTCTCATGTCTGTGCTCAGCTAAACTAAGCTGAGCTGTGATAAGATTATAGATAGAGTCATTTTTTTACTTTATAACTATAAAGTTGGAATCAAAATTATTCAAAAGACAAGAGTATAACAGCACTCAGTATTCTTAGAGATTTTGTAGGAAATTTTGTTTGCAAATTCAAAGCTTGATGAACTGCTGCTACATGACTGTTGTGACAGAGAGAGGAAGATATCAATGGCTGCCACCAGATTCTTAAGAGGACAGGTGGTAAAAAAAAAAAAAAAAACCCTGACTCAAAAAGACCTGCAGCAAGACTTAATAGCAGTTGATGGAGCACTGCTAGGAATTCTGGGCCCCATGGAAGGATATGGCAATGGGCCCCTAACCTAATATGTTGATTGTTGATATATATTTGGGCTCCTATCAGTCAGGGGCCCTTGCCATCATCCACCCACCCCCATCTCTGGTGGCACCCCTGGCAGTAGACACCAAGGTTTCAGATCTACAATGAGATGCACACTAAATGCTAAGGGTCTCCATGTCCACACTCCAAGATTTACCCTGCCAGCTCCAATATACTAAAACACATAGAAATAAGACACAGCAGGTTTGTGACTGTTCTGTGGAGTGATGAAACAAAACTGTAACTACTTGTGCCTATGGATCAGTGGTTAGTCTGGAGGAGGAAGAATGAGGCAGATGCTGAAAAAGGGGCTCGGTGATGCTCTAGAGCTGTTTCACTTCCTCTGGAACCGGAAAACTGCAGCGTGTGGAAGAAAATATCAGGAAATCCAAGAAAAAATGTCTGTCATCTATGAGAAAGATGAAGCTCAGTCACCACTGGACCTTCCAATAGGACAATGATCCTAAACACAACTCCACCAAGACTCAGTTCCAGAAGAAGTCCTAGAGGATTTTAGCACGGCCGTCACAGTCATGTGATCTGAATCCAATAGAAAATCTCTGACGGGATTTGAAGAATGTGACTGAAGCACACGAACCTTAGAATATTTGAACTGGAGGCCATTGCCCATGAAGAACAGGCTAACATTTCTTCAGGAACACTGCACAAGGCTGATGGCCGGATATGCATCGTGTCTGCAACATTAAAGCAGAAGGGGAGCTACTAAGTACAAAAGATGCTGGTAATGAAGGGGTGAATATGGTTAATTATGAGACTGCAGTTGTTATTTATTGTTGTATTTTGTGCTGAATTTGGAGGAAAACATTTGAATTTTGAATATTAGTTATGTTTAGTTATTGAAATTGTTCTTGTTTGACATGTTTATTTCAAACAGTGAAAGACTGTAACTGTTGCCAGTAAAACTAATTTGCTAATTTTGTTAAATTATTTTGATCACGACCGTACTTATCATCCAGTCATAGTAGAGATGACAGTCATCAGTTTTCATTTATCTCTCAGCAATAAAGCAAAAAAGCAGATTTCTCTCTCTGCTTCTGTTAGAAAGATTCAGGTGATTTCATTTGATATGAAATTTGAAATGAAATATTCAACATGCAAAATTATCTCATTGTTTTAGAATAATAAAACAGTCGGTATAAGGTGATTGTGAGGTTTATCAGTGCATAACAAGCCATATTCAGCCTGCCAGAGTTAACAGGCCTCCACATCATAATGTACTGTAACCTCATCATTACTGGTCTGTTATGGAGTAGCCACGGACGACTGAGGTCACAGCAGCACATTCCTGATAAACATCCTGTCGATTTATAACCCTGCGCATCTGCCACACACCTTCCTCTCTCATCCCTCTGTTTTTTCACACAGGAGCATCCACTCCATCAGACAGACGTCCATGTGGCTCAGTCTGGACAAAACTGTAGCTGACACAACAAACCACGAGGAAAAACAGCCAGTCTGCCATAAAAAGAGAGGTTGTTTTATCAGTTATGCGTCTTTTTTATTTATTTATTTATTTTAACCACAGTTTCCTTCACTTTCACTCTCTTTGTTTCATAACAGTAAAATGTGCTTGCAAAGCAATTACATGAGCTTTATACTTGGATATTTATAGAGCAACCAGATACTCAGCATCCTGTCATGCAGGCAGTAACTCATCAATATGGATACACAGGAACAAAAAAAAAAAAAAAAAAAAAATCAAAGAACACACAATCATAGCAACTTTTTTTATTAACTTGTGGTGACGAGATTTAAAAACTATGTCTGTTTTGGGATCTCCTGCCCACATGGTCATGAGTTAGAGACAGACTGGGCCTGCAGCCCAGTTCCTGTGCTCTCACCACAGCACTCACTGGCATCTCTGAGAAAACAGCTATAAAACAGCAAATACCCCCAACATAGACCCTGACATTCCCCCCCACCCCCAACCTCAGGGAAAGAAAGAGTCTGCTCTGTTCGTTGCCATACCACTGATACATGCGCGTCTGGGAGAATTTCCTTAATTCAGCAAGGATGGGTTTTAGTAAGGAAAAAATGTGATGGTTTCTGTTTGGCCTCACCCTCCCAGCAAGGCTGTACAACTGAAAGCAATCATCAGCCCTAAATACATCAAGCTGCAGAGGCTCAGAAGGTTTTGCAGGCTTATATGGACGCCTTTAAAGGCTTCGACTTCTGGGTACGTTTTCATCCACCATTGTGTAATAATGCCTGTTTATTTTTCAGCCTTGGTGGTGGCTGCGTGTTCCTTCTCACATGAGAGAGCAGTGGAAAACAATTTATCATTTCATTAGCGAGGGACATACAATAGTGAGTAATGCGACATTTACTCAGCATGTAGATAAGTAATTGAAATCTGATAACATCAGATGTTGTATAGTAACTCTTGTTTATGTAAGCATTGAAGGTAGGAAGCAAACGGCTGTTTATATTTCTAATCTGACCATATTTTCTGTCCCCTTCCCTTCCTGCTCCTTCTGCCTGGCATTTCAGGCTCTCTCTAACCTTGACCCTGCAACAGAAGCAGCTCAGCTCCATACAAAAGAAGAAACAGAGGACTGGTGATATACTGTGACCTCTCCCCTCACAGTCAGGTCGCACACATGATTCAGCTGGAGCTCTTGTCTTTCCTAGTTTATGGCCCGTGTTGAAGGATAACATTCATGAAGCTGTGACCCCCAGTGAAGTCACAGCTGAGGTCACCGCTGAGGTCTTGTGTCCACCTGACCATAAAATCAATCAAAATTAATCATCGGAGGTTGAGTCTGGTCAGATTGTTATGTAAGTGATCTTGTGTAAGGCTCACGTTTAACCTTGTGGTGAGTTCACCTGTAGATGTAGAGATATGAAAACTTCTGGTTTCCTTTAAGATAAGATCGACTTCAGTGATCCTTGCTGAGACGCTGGAAAAACGGATCACACTGAGCGTGTGGACGAACAGCAAAGAAGTGGATTATATAACATATTTGAGAAATTCTTGTGGGTATTTTCATACTTGTTTTTCCACCATGAAGGCTCGCCACCGACAGAATCTGGTTTAACAAGATGAATTCAAGCTGCTGTTTTGTGTCTGTTAGAAATCTACAAAAGGCCTGCAAGTGAGAGTTTTTGATTCAATGATCTTGTGTTTGCTGACTTTCTGACAGACGCCTGTTATCCGGACCCAAGAATTAGAAATCTCATGACTGATGGAGATGCTGGAATGAATCTGAAAAAGTCGGTTAGTGAATTAGGCCAAAAACAAGCTTCACGGTCTTATTTGTGAACAGCGGGTATACGGGAAGAGCTGCAGACAAGACTGAGACATAAAATAAAGTCATTTCAAAGTAAAGCAAAGTAATTTAATCTATTTTTGATAGTTTTTTTCTCTGACACAACATTCTGGAAGTCATTTTTTAGAAATGTGAAACTTGCTTACAAAAGATAATCATCTTATCATATTGTATTGTTACTGACACATTCCAGGCCTGTACTAATTTTATGGATTACTTTCAAAGCTCAACGTACCAGCACCACCTGAATGTAGCAGCACAGACACATCAATTTCCACTTTTAATTGCAAGATGAAAATTCTGACAAAAAGTTAAAGAGGATTTAACGATTTGACTGTTAGATGTATCTTTTAAAAATGAATGAGCTCCACCTGACTATGCACTCTTGAATTTAAAAACAAACTACAGTCGTTTGTCTTGGTTCAGCTGCTGGCTCCCCTGCTCCCCTTAACACTACTGAGTCTCTCTAAATGTAACATACCACAGCCCCATACATCAACACAGCACAGATGGACAGAGAGTTGTCCTGGGAGAGGGATAACACTCTGTGGTATTCACTTTTTGCATAGCATAGTACACAGCAGTCATCAAACAGAGGGTGGATGGCTAATGAATGAGATAATGTAAACTAAACTGCTCCTCCTGGCCAAGATAAGCTCCCTCTCAAATCCTTCGCATATCTTGCTGTCTTTTTGCTCATGCTCTGCCCTTCCTTTACCTTCATCTACCCATCTTGTGTTGTTTTTACATCTGTGGTCTTCTTTCTTTGTTCCAAACTTTCAATCTACCCTCTGCCTTTTCATTGCTTCTTAAATCTCCCAATCTACTTCCATTTTCACCCACCCACGTGCTGGTGCCTCCTCACTGGGATCATCACCAGCTCCATGTGTGCCTGTGGAATTTCCTCTAAGGCAAGTCATGCTTTCCTCCTGAAGGCTCCCACAAAAACATGAGCTTCTGTGTACATCTCTCACAGATCAGCCCAGAGATATTACAGAGTCCAAGGCACGTGGAAAGACGGAAAAAGAGTTTGAGGGTACAGGGGTAACGGGAGAGTCAGTGAAATAAAGTATCCTCTGCTACACTCTGTCAGGCCACGTGACTGACTTTACTGAGAGGTCTGCTTGACCTCCACAAACATGATCCTACCTGCCACACACATACATGTAAACAAACACTGGAACAAACACATGGTAAACTATAAACGCAAGTATTCATTCACTCAAGCAAAACAAATAAAAAACATCAATTGGCTAAACTTGGGGAATCATGAGGCATCATTTCCTCTCTTTTCAATGTGGGAAAGCATTTTTGAACTGGACATGTTGAGTGTGTGCACATTCGAAAACAAAACCAAATCCACATTTAATGAGCAATTATAAAACCTTTTCTTGCTGTTTAGTTGGAAAACTTCTGCTCTTATCCAGAACTAATCTTTGTATTAATGTGCGTGACACATGTAGCCATGTATGAGGAAACACAGACGTCTGTAAAGTTGCCACAGAGCAGCAGGAACAACACTGATTCAAAGTGACATCTGGAACCAAGCAATGAGTCACATGGTGAACATCAGATAGATACACAGATACAGAGCTGTGTGAAAATATCAATCTGTTTAAAAGGCTGAGCGTAGACATTGAGGACAAGGACATTCAGCAAGTCAACAGATTTTCACTTTGCCTCCTGGTAAAGTTCTTCTGTTTATCTGTTTATTTGATCTCCAGCAAGGACATGACACACTTTCATCGTATCCTGGCGTTGCGGTTCAATTCAATTAAAAGTGATGAACTTGGACAGAGAGCTGGTTAAGTTGTTACAGTGTCACAATGGACTCGTATTTATCTCCCCATTAGTTACAATTAGTTCCTACTGAGAGAACAATAAGACAAAGTGAAATGTTTCCAAGCTCCATCACTGTTACCAAAATGAGCCCTAAGGAGTGAACAAGATGAAGAGTATCAGCAAAGACAGTGTTGATCCTTTCACTATGGCGAGATTCACAGCAACAAACCTCCCTCAGATACAAAATAAACACAGTTATAAGTGACATTCCACTTAAAGAGAAGAGAATGACCCAGGTCAGATCAGTGTTTGGGCCCTGTTGCCGTTCCTCCCTGAGTCAGTGTCGGTCCTAAGTTTAATGATGGATGTGTATATGTAACTGTGCATGTCAGGCGTATCTGTATATACATGTGTGCATACACATGAACACTACGTATGGATGTCTTAGGCAATATGCTGCATGCCAAACACCAGGGTCTGAAAATAAACCACAGGGTCAAGAAACAAGACAGAGAGAGAGTCCTTCCACGTGCTGAGTGTGTGTGTGAGCGGAAAAAGAACTCTCTGACATTTCTGTGAACTGTCTTGCAGAACCCCAGTCGTGTGTGTGTGTGTGTGTGTGTGTGTGTGTGTGTGTACTGATGACACAACTTGCACCCAGAGTTTGGTTTGGAGGAGCTCAGGCCAAGGAAGGAAGCTTGTCCTCGGGGGAGTTGTCCTTGGGAGTGAAGGATCTAAAGGTCAGTTAAGACAAGCTTGTTAAATTCAACATCCGTCAGTGGAGAATGTAATGTACGTGGAGGAATGAGCAGAATGTAAAAGTAAATAGATATCTGCATGAATCTTTCAACATTTTATACTTGAAGGTATCAATCATGTTACTTAGAACAAAAAAAGTGTTATGAGAACTTTGGTTCGTATAACTAAATGTTGATATTGTCACAATGTCAGTGCTAATTCAGGTGAAATATTGACCACGCTCACATCCTGGTTTATGTATCAGCTTCAAAACAACAGCTGAGTTAGAGCAGCGTCACATTGTAAGAGCTGTGAATGTCTGCACCATATTTTGTGTTAATCTTTTAAAGTGTTTCATTGGATAATTAAAAACTTATCTGCTGGTGAAGGTAAAAAAAAAAAATCCAAATATTCTAAAAAAAAAAACAATTATAACAACATGATTGTAAATCAATCATCAGTAACTTCCCAATGTGTTGACAGGGCTCCACCTAGTGGATCTGTTTTCTGAGGTCAAATGCATCCACTGTTATTTCTCGTTTTGATAACACACCTACCACCCAGAAGGTATTTTATTATTATTATTATTATATTAGTCGCAGTAGTAGTAGTAGTAGTAGTAATAGCAGCAGTAGTAGTAGTAGTAGTAGTAGTAGCAGTAGTATTAAATGCTCATTCAGTATAACATTCTGAGTGAAATTCAGATGAAATGATCATCTCAAATATATACCCAGGCAGTATAAAGGCAGTGCCCAACATGTCTGTAATATATGGCAAAGTGTTGAGAGGGTACCACCTAGTGGATATAACTAATCACTACCTTCTGACTTCACTGAACTGAGGTGAAAATACACTTGTGACTACTCTGACTACAAACACAGCTCAATAGAAAGAGAGAGAGAGAGAATATACTGCAGTAAAAGAGTCAACAGAGAAACTGAACAGACAGTCACAATCTGTCAACTGAGCCCTTAATGTTACTGACTTGTGAATTTCACTATAAACTCCAGCTGACATAAACAGTCCCAGGTCCAGCTCTAACATCCAGGTGGCTCCAGCTTCTATTGTGTTATTCAGAATTACTCATGTGTTATTAAGTTGCATTCACTGAGTCAGAACAGTTTCGTACCCGCCCACACAGTCAAGCATTGACAACAAAAGGCAGTGAGGCGCACACGGTGCTTGAACAGCAGCTTGTTGTGCTCGCGATCAGTAAACTTGGAGCAGTGCACACTTATGCGATTTTTGTTGCTGATTGGATAATATTGGAGACAAACACACATCAGGGTGGTGAGGTGAAGAGAAACTGGGCACAAGTGTCACCATCACATCAGGAAGTGGAGCAGCATGTGTTGAGCAGAGAGCACATACTTTTATTTTCGTGTGTGTGTGTGTGTGTGTGACCATCTGTTCACTTGCTCTCTTTGTTACCGTGATCCACATTAAGCAGCAGTGTGATCTGTGTTAGAGCTTCTTCACTTAACCTAACCGGCCCACACACAGTAAATAACTTTCAATACGTCACAGCACAATATGCTGCTGTACTATGTTTTGACAGTCACATTTTGTTTTGTTTTTTACAATAAAAAGTAAAGGTAAAAGAAAATAAAAGTCCAATGTACTCAGTGTACCAGCAGCACCTGGAAGTAGCACAGACATAATTTGACAACAATTTCCGCTTTTAATTATGAGTTGATAATTCTGACAAAAAGGTAAAGCGGATTTGTTGATTTGACTGTTAGATGTTGTGTGTCTTTTACAAATGAATCCCAAGCTTATATGACATAAACCGTGCTTCACTGCAAGAAAGAGTTAACCCTCCTGAGTCATCCTGTCATCGGCGACATGAAAATGCACAGTTCATAATTGCTCAAATATCTCTTCGGTCGTTCATGCTAGAAATGAACCATGAGCAATTATCAAAAGAGTGG
Source organism: Polydactylus sextarius (assembly GCA_016801845.1). Taxonomy (NCBI): domain Eukaryota; kingdom Metazoa; phylum Chordata; class Actinopteri; family Polynemidae; genus Polydactylus; species Polydactylus sextarius. Next base: position 12,693,883 of record CM028921.1, on the reverse strand, counting down.
AAAAAACATTTTCGACTGATACCTTGGATGTGTATGTGACGCGGTTGTGAAATATACAATTTAGAAAAATACTTTTAAAAATGTGAGCGTATTGACCCTCCTTAAAGCTGAGGGAAAAAAGTAACTTTCAATTTAACTTTTTTGTGATTTTCTGCCTCTTTGGAGTTACACCAGTTATTCACAATTCAGAATTTTATAAAAAATATTTTTATTTTAGATTTTACTAGGGATGGGCATTGAGAACCGATGCTGAACTGATCCCTGTTCCATCAGTACCAACAGTATTGTTCAGCTCCCTGAAAAACGTTGCTGCTATCGGTATTTAATGTTGTAGTGTCACCTGTTTGTGTGGAGGAGGAGTGATTTGATTTGCCACTGTTTCAAAATTTGTCCGGTGAGAATTTTCATTGAATAAATGACGTCACTACGTCATTTTAATGTGCAGGTATTGCATATATGCAGCACTGGGTAAGGATCTTCACAGCTGATGTAGCTTCAACCGTAGACATAGAATTAATCAATTAATTAGAACTATTCTTATGTCTGTGGCTTCAACAGTCTGTTTTATCTGTAAAATATAGATTTAGTCTGCTGTATGTAGTCAGTGTGAAGCAGCAGACTGGACTAACAATGAAAAGTTAGTGGTTTTAACTTGGCTTCCTCAGAGTTCAGGACATATATGAGTGTAAGTTTATGTTTTATGTGAAGCATGTTGAAGTAAAAACTGAGTTAAAATGACTGCGATGGCTAATTGCATCAAGCTTAGTTTTCCACATTAAATGTTAAAAATGTTTGAGAGACAATTTTGTGAAAATAAACATAAAGTCATACAGCATCAGAATAGGATGTCTTAGTCATTTTGTTATGATCATTTCAGAAATGTTTAACTCCTGGGGGCGCCTGGATGGCTGAGTGGCTAAGGCGCACCACGTTGGCGTATGTGCCTTGCAGTTGTTTGCCGGTTCGAATCCCAACTGAGATGTCCTTTCCTGCATGTCCTTCCCCCACTCTCTCTCCCTGTTTCCTGTCTCTCTACACTGTCTCTGATTAAAGGCAAAAAATGTTTAAAAAATGAGAATTGCTTAACTCTCAACTACAGTTTAAGATGTAGCTAACCCTCTTTGATGTATAATCATCATTCACATCTGTGGTGTGGTTATTGGTAATTTGGTTATTATTATAGCACAACACATTAATTAATTAGAACTCCTCGGGATGTGGTACGGCTAAATGCTATTTCAATGTCCTGTGAGCAGCGCTGCTCAGTAACACTGAGTGCTACAAGTTACTCCATCTCTCCTTAATAAATGTTATAAATGTTTGTCTCGTTAGCCTCCCTGTCCATTCATAGGTCTCAGTGAGACACATGATGCTGCTCTGCAGGCTGGTCAGCACCGTGAGTTCTTCATCGTATGGGGAGACATCATACATTCCCCATAGTCACAGAAGATATTGATGGTGAATAGCTCCCCCTCCTTTTCTTTGGTCTCCTCCTCCTCCTTTTTTTTTCTTCATTCATTAAATTAGCTATGGTACCCAAGGAAGCAGTTTCTCTTTTTGTAACAGAGAGGAACATCTTGCAACTGATGCATATGCATGCATATTTTCCCTTTGCAACCTTGGTTTCGGCACATCTCTGCTTGGTTGCAGTATACCATCTCTGGCATGTGCATAGTCCCATATTTTCTTAACTGATCATCAAAAAAAAAACTTTGGACTTTAAACTGCATCTGACAAAAGAGCTGCTAAAGTACTTAGAGACTGACGACACTGACAAGAGAGTAGATGACAGTGAAGAGAGCAGAGAAGAGCATGAAGAGGTTTCCACAACTTAAAGCATCATTAAGTGCAAAGCAGTCATACTTGTGAGAATTGTGATGGCAACATCAAGGAAATGAGCAATCACACACAGTCTATCTCTTAGTTTTCTGCATCTGCGCTTTGTTTTTGTTTGACCATCTGGTGCAGACATCTTAAGGATCTTTTCCATGTGCTGTAGAAGCCATCAGCACTAGCTTGTTGCATTTTCTGATCGTCAACTCAGAACTTCTCCATCACTACCATCACTGACACCCCCCCTCCCTTCTCTTTTCAGTTGTTTGGGCAAGTGGCACAGCTTTGGGACATGATTGTTGGTTATGGTTCCAGGTGCTGGAAGGCCTTTGGCCAGCAATTCATCCATGAGGCTATTCTGTGATTAAAAAAAATTTTGTTTGACAAAAAAATGATGTTTCACCAATACGGGGATTTTGCTCTCGTGATGGTCACCTAGGAAGAGAATATTTTTATTAACTAGACAAAAATGAGGATATTTTGGGTCTTTATGATAGTTATTCAAGGCATGATGAGGCTTCATACATTCTCAGGATAGTGTGCACCAGGTCCAGGTTTCTGTGTGGTTTCACCAGGGGCAAAGTTGCATCCTGTCATTTCTATTTTCTTTTTTTTTTTTTTTTTTTTTTTTTCATTTTTATCTGCTTTACGATTACTTATAAATACCTTCTTTAGGTCTTCACAAAAGCTTCCAGTTTTCCTACGGCTACAGAGTGAGTAGGCCGGAGCAGTAGATACAGCAACAGTGTGTTGTCCCACATAAGAGGGCAGAGTGACGCAGCTGGACCTGCAGACCAAGTCATGGGTAGAGTTTATATTCTTTGTGTCATGAAACTGCACATCACAGCTGAAAATACAATATGTTACCTGGTGTTTGGTTCCTGCTGAGGTCATTCGTCCTCCCTGACAGGGTGTATGCAGGTGACCTTGCCCGAACACTCTGGGGAGTACTGCCCTGAAACACCAAACAGTCATTTGAAGACACTGCTGGCAGGCAAATTCAAATTTCAACTATAGTCTGCATCATAACAATACTGGTGTATTCTCAAGTTTTTAGGTGGGTAGTGTCTTTGTATCTAAACTTTAAAGCATTTAATTAACTTTGAAAACATGTATCTTAATGTCTAAAGGTGTTGCTGACCTGGTCCAGGGCCTCGGGACGACTGTAGCTCCTTTGGACGACCACTGAGTGAAAATGCAGGACTGCAGCCTCGGCCCGCTCTGGTCATGTTCGAGGGGATGAGGTATTGTGGTCCAGGTGAGCTATCAGGACTGCGCCACTTGTGCTGAGCCCCAAAACTAAACATTGGTGCTCATTGTTTAGATGGGTCATATTTGTACCAACCTTTATAAGAGGAAACAAGGACAGACTATGTAATAAAAGTAATAATAACAATTTTACTGGTAAAGAAAATCTTAAGTGGTCAGTTTGGCCGTACCTATGCACCCAGGCAGTGAGTATGAGGGTCCTGGGCTACCGTACATAGCTGAGATGGGACCTCTTGGCTTATGGGGCCTCCAAGGCCCAACCCAAGGTTCAGAGTCTGCCATTACCTTGAGGGATAAAGAAAGATTGTGACCGAAAGAAAATAGTTGAACCTTTATGTCCAAATGCAAAAAGTCACTGGTTTTCATTCATATTCTATGGTCTTAACAATTGTTGTTTTTTTTTAAAGCTAAATGTTAAATGTAGCATGAAAGTGCATAGCCAAATATTCAGCATATAAAAATCAAAGTCATGTACTAAAATAATTACAAGCTACCATTTGCCAAATCACAAGGTTCCACATAGGACATATACAAAACTACATAACCATATTGAAAAAAAAAAAAAAAAAAAAAAACATCAACAATAAATAGTTTCTGGGATGTAAACAAAGTGAAATTCACACTTCTTTTTTTAGCTCTTTTTATTGCATTTTCAAATGCTATTGATAAGATAAAATCTTACCTCTCCTCAGGTGAAACTGTCACAACAACAATATAATTAAATAGTAAAATACAGTGAAAAGACTCAAGATTTTACCTTTCAGTGCTGTAATGAGCGTTTCTCTTGTCCAGATAGATCTGTGTGTGTGTTTCAACCTTTATGATATACAGATGGGAGAGACGGTGGAGATGGAGAAGTCTTCATCTTCAACTACCCTCTCACCATCTGTCCTATCTGATTGACTACAGGTTAGTGACAGTTTCGGGCGGATAATCGGTAGCTTTCGTGTCACACCAGAAGTAAACTAACTTGCGTTAACAGCATTAAATTATTTTGATGCATTAATCTCAGTCATATTAATCACATAGATTGATGTATTAACGCTGACAGCCCTTTTTCATTTCAATAGATAAAATTGATTTGACATACGAGTAATTGAGTTACGAGCTCCTCTGGGTAAGTGAGGAGCATACGCCAAGAGGTAGAGCAGCACTTTATGAAACTTTTTACTGTCAAAGGTTTCTAACAGCAATTGTGCAGTTGTCTTCACAGACAAGCACTAAAGGACAAGACAGAGTTCGCTGGCGCCGGAAAGCATAAGAGTCTTCTGCAGTCAAGATGACAAGAGTGGAAGAGTGGACTGGACTAAAATATTCAATAGTGAAATGGTTGTCCACTGCTCCTCAGGGATAGGTTAAATAACCACACTTTATCTTTTTTATTATGATAATGACAGAAGCTTACCACAAAGAAGAATATAGTGTGCATGAATAAGTGTAACATTAAAAAAAATTAAATACATTAAAGGAGAAGTAAAGCAATGAATAATGTGAACATTTTTGGTTGCTTTTCATCTTGGTTGAAATGTGGCTCTGAAATTCAAATACTTTTGCTGGAAGACGATGTTAAAATTTTAGATTTTGCCACCAGGCTACTGCCATTTTTTAATGAGCCAATCAGGATCATCATGAACAAGAACACACTGGAAATATCAGCAAACCTAAGAAGGGAACTCATTCAGGATGCTGTTAATATGGTAAAATATTCAAAACGATATACTTGATCATGATCATAGAGGTGATATTGAAATCAATTTATTACAAAACTGTATTGTAAAAAGTCATGGCATTTATTCTGCTAATATTCAGGGTCACTGTGAAGAAGAATACACTAGAAACATCAGCAAATCGTTGAGGGAAAATCTTTAATGATGCTCTGACCATCATAAAAGATCAGATGAGCACTGAGGGGCAGGTGGTTGTCACTCACATCCAAACTTTGTGGCTGGAATAACGGTTTTATCTCCTCACGTGAGATTATGCAACTGTTTTTCACAGGTTTGTATTATATATATTTGTAAAATGGCTGGTCACATCACTGTGGTATCTCTGTAAATAAGACATGTATTTACATTCATAAAAATGGATCAACTAATATATTTTCAAACAACAATAACTTTGATTTGTAGTCAAAACAAAATGTCTGTGTTTTCCACTAGGTGGAGTACTCTCAACAGCAAAATATGTATGACATTGGGGAATCACTGTTCAGTGGTTTTTAATTATCTAATGAAACATTTTAAAAGATTTATACAAAATATGTTCATTCAAGACATTCACACTTCTTACAATGTGATAATGTGCTCTAACTTACTCAACTCAGCAGTTGTTTTGAAGGTGACACAGGGAACCAGGATGTGAACATGGTAAATATTTCAGTTGGATTAATGTTGACATTGAGAGATTATTAACATTTAGTTAAAAGAATTAGTCATAGCTGTTATAGTGTAGTGCAGAAACTATTTTCTATAATTAACATGATTGATACTTCCATGTAACAAATGTTGAAACATTCGTGCAGATATCTATTTACTTTTACATTCTGCTCATTCCTCCACGTACAGCACATTCTCCATGTTGAATTTAATAAGCTTGTCTCAACTGACCTTTAGATCCTTCACTCCCAAGGACAACTCCCCTGAAGACAAGCTTCCCTCCTTGGCCTGAGTTCCTCCAAACCATTATCATAATCATTATATACACACATATACACACACTAAATATCTCCCTCTCTTTTTCTTGTTTTTTAATGTGTGGATTACTTTCAGAGTGTGGTTTTTGGCATGCATGATGGAGGGAGATATGCCTTATATAAACAGCTACATATACACATCCATCCTTAAACTTTGGACCAATGGTGGCTCGGGTAGGAATAGCAGCAGGGCCCAATGACTGATCTCACCTGGGTCATTCTATTTTCTTTAAAACAAGCAGCCATTGGAGACCCGGCTTACAATAAGTGTTATGGTGCATCAACTTCTTTTTAAGTAATCAGAAATGGATGAAAATCTGTGTGTTGACAAACAAATAGTTTCATTCAAAGAAAGGCACCACGGACAGTACAACCCCAAGAGGGTAAAGTGCTGGGGTTACAAAACAGTGGCCCGGTGTACAACTTTGAGGTATACACAGGAAAAATCCTCCCCCTTAATGACTTCCCTTACATAGCAGCCAGTGGAAACACTGTATTTTCTCTGTCAAGTACCCTCTCAGGTAACATGATGTTTTTTGAAAATTGGTTTGCCTGTGTTGACCTACAGATGAAAAGAAAGAAAAAGAAAGAAAGAAAGGAAAATCCTCTGTGTAGGCACAGCGAGAGCCAATCATATGCCCAGCTGCAACTTTCCCACAGATGCAGATATGGAGAAGAAAGGAAGGGGAGCTCTTGAGAAAAAGGAGACTGTGTTTAATGGGGTTCTTCTCAGGGCAGTGAAGTGGTTTGACAACAGGACAGTCACTTTGAATTTCCCTTTACTTCAGCAAATCCAACTGCCACTGCAGGAAGATGTCCATGAGACATTTCAAATGAAATGCCCAAGCATTGTCAGATACAACAAAGAAATGAGAGGGGTTGGTCTTCTTGATTCTCACATTATCCTCCACACAACAAAGATTAGATGGAAAAAAAATGGTACCATAGGATTGTGTTCCACATGCTCGATCTCACCATCATCATGGTATCCCTCAAAGCTGAGTTCAGAGGAAGTCTCTGCATGTGGATCATCAATTTGGGTAGTAACCACACAATAGAGTATCTCTGGTCTGTGCTCTCAGCTCCTTGTACCAGTTGGTCAGACTCTTAATTGTGACCTTCTTTTAAACATAAAAAACATTAAACACCAGGTTCAGCTAAGAGGACAGCAAGAACCCAGAGCATCACCCAACTAGGATTCCTTGTGAAGAGAGCTATCAGAAGAGTGAAGGAGTATCATACCTTGGATACAACCATTCCTTTGACCCTTTCAGGGTCCGTCAACCAGCTATGGGCAACTTGCTCAATGTCCAACTACCAAGGCCTTCTGGATGTAGGGCACGTCTGTAACATGAGTTATCTGCTTTGTGTTTTTGTTCAAGCTCTACCACTAAGGACACAGAAAGAGACATTGAACACGCATGGGCATTTATACAGTCTGAAGGGACAGAGGTGATGAGCCACCCGATGTGGGAATCGTAATGGAAAGTCCTATACACCATACACAGAGTGATTATGACATTTATCATGCTTTATAGGCTAATTTATGCCCTTGATCTGAGCTTTCCAGAAAATCTCAAGTATACCATTGAGTTCTGTCAGAAGATCATAATGAATCTGGAAGTGTTGAGTCCAAGACTGGTCTCAACAGCATTTCCTGTGGTTTTGGTCCTGACCTACAGTGGGAAGAGATGGACTTGTAATTTAAGAGCAAGACCCCAAGACCATTTTCTTTCTACAGTTAATATAACTGACTGAAAACACTGATAGTGGTCATAACTTTAAAAAATTGTACCAACTCAGCATGGTCTTAAACTGGGACATTAAAATATGACCTCAGTAATTCTGGCCAGTTTGCATGTTGTGATTTATTTTATATCCAATTCCAATAACAGATCAAGCTTCATCTTGCTCTATAATGAGGGGTGAGATGAATTGTGAGTGACGAAGTCCGAAGGTGAAACTTGGGGGTTTTGCTCTCGTGATGGTCACCTAGGAAGAGAACATTTTTATTAACTGGACAAAAATGAGGATATTTTGGGTCTTTATGATAGTTATTCACGGCATGATGAGGCTTCATACATTCTCAGGATAGTGTGCACCAGGTCCAGGTTTCTGTGTGGTTTCACCAGGGGCAAAGTTGCGTCCTGTCATGCTGAACTGAGGAGCTCTCTCCCGGTATGCACGAGGGTCCACAGCTTTGTAGGCAGCAGGACCAGGAGTCTGGGAGAAAACAAAAAGAGAACAAGACTAATTCTCAAAATTTCTAAGTTTTTTAAGAAAGCAATTTTTTATGTTTACATATAAATACCTTCTTTAGGTCTTCATAGAAGCTTCCAGCTTTCCTACGGCTACAGAGTGAGTAGGCAGGAGCAGTAGATACAGCAACAGTGTGTTGTCCCACATAAGAGGGCAGAGTGTACGCAGCTGGACCTGCAGACCAAGTCATGGGTAGAGTTTATATTCTTTGTGTCATGAAACTGCACATCACAGCTGAAAATACAAGATGTTACCTGGTGTTTGGTTCCTGCTGAGGTCATTCGTCCTCCCTGACAGGGTGTATGCAGGACCAGAGCGGAAGGTGAACCTTCCTGAACGCTCTGGTGAGTACTGCCCTGAAACACCAAACAGTCATTTGACAACATTGCTGGCAGGCAAATTCAAATTTCAACTATAGTCTGCATCATACCAATACTGGTGTATTCTCAGTTTTTAGGTTGGTAATTTGTATGTAAATTCAGAAGTATCTAATTAGCATGAGCTTTGAAAACATGTATCTTAATGTCTAAAGGTGTTGCTGACCTGGTCCAGGGCCTCGGGACGACTGTAGCTCCTTTGGACGACCGCTGAGTGAAAATGCAGGACTGCAGCCACGGCCCGCTCTGGTCATGTTCGAGGGGATGAGGTACTTTGGTCCAGGTGAGTTATCAGGACTGCGCCACTTGTGCTGAGCCCCAAAACTAAACATTGGTGCTCTTTGTTTGGTTGGGTCATGCTTTGACAAACCTAGGAGGAAACAGAGACAGATAATTTAATTCACAATAATAATCACAATTGTTATTGGTAGGGAAAAAAGTTAAATGGTCATTTTGGACGTACCCGTGAGTCCAGGCAGTAAGTACTTGGGTCCTGGGCTTCCGTACATAGCTGATATGGGACCTCTTGGCCTGTGGGGCCTCCAGGTACCAACCCAAGGCTCTACACTTGCCATTACCTTGAGAGGAAAAAAGAGATTGTGAAAGATTGTGATGATTGTGACTCAAACTAAAAGTTAAATATAGCATGTAGTATTTAACTAACAGTTAAATATAGCATGAAAATGTATAATAACATTCATAGATAAACACTCAGCATATAAAAAACTGAATCATGTACTCAGAATAATTAAAAGTTACCATTTGTCAAACCACAAGGTATAAACTACATAACCATACTGAAACAAACACAACAACAACAAAACTGAACAGTTTTTGTGAAATTCAGTGAAAGAGAAAAAACTATATACTTATTTCTGTTAATGTATTTTCATGATTTTTAATGCTGTCAAACATATATTTCCCACTGGTGGGACAAATAAAAACCTATGCTATTCTATTTTATTCTATTCTATTCTATTCTAAAATCTTACCTCTCCTCAGAGGAATCTGACAGCACCTGAGGAGAGTCGATGGCCAAAATGGCCAAAATGTCAAAGTTCACACAACAACAACAAAATTAAAGAGTAAAATAAAAAATAAAAAGATTCAGAATTTTACCTCAGAATCTTGCAGTGAGTGTTACTCGGATACTCTCCAATGATCTGCACTGAATTCAAACACACATTGTTTATTGGTTTTCAACTTCACTATGACAACGTTGCCATGGAGATGACTCCATGACTGGCACGTATGTTTGTGTGTGTGAGTGAATGTGAGAGAACACTGCAGGAATTCCAGTAAATATGTGAATCCATAAACCACAGTGTGTAGGTGATGTAAATGATTTATCAGGTATAAAAGGCTGTAACGGTCCACAGGGTCACACTGCTCACTCATTGAGCATGAGACACATGCATTTCAACAAGCTCACATGCCACACATGACATTTCTCATGTTGAAAAGATTGATTTTTGCCGGTAATTCATAGGTAAGGACTGGGCGAAGGTAGATTTCTCTGCTTAGTCCATACAGCTGGCTGGAGTTAACAACCTTTCAGCCAATCAGAAAATAGCATTTCTTGTTGTCTGTCTGAAAAGTCTGAAAATAAGTTTCTACTGCAAGCACGTGATCCATGAATGAATCCATGAATGGAAGAACATGATCAGGTGATTTGTTTTAATCTTTCATTAGGTTACTAATTGTCAAACGGCCAGTCTTCCCACGGTTTTCCTTCTGTTTGTTTTAGTAACATTGTCAACAAGGGTTAGGGTTAACTGCCACTATTGCGGGTTAAGTGCACTTACACAGGTGCCTTTTTGTTCTACCTATTTTGTTACTGTTTCTGTGCAAGTTATTTTTTCTATCCCTGATGGATGGCTTCACTCCCCCCTGCTGCCATACTGGATCAGGTTGCCTTGAACCTAGAAGAAAAATCATCAGTTTTGAGGCCTATCTCAGCCTGGTGTGCAGGCCCAGCCCGGTGCACCTCTGGCCACCTGTGGGTCTATGGAATGAGCTGCTGCTGTTGCTGGAAAAAGTCCATTAATGGGTTCTGAACACTTGGAGCAAGGAGGTCAATTGTTTGACCTCCTTGGTCTGTTTGGTATGGAAATAAAAACTTTGTTTTTTCTTCTTTCTTTTTTTCTTTCTGGCCAGTCTGCCCCTGCTGATGAGATAACAGATTTTTCAACTCACTGCCAGCTTGTTGTTGTGTTTTGTTATATTGACGTAGCCAACACAGACCGGGGGAGAATTTTTTTTGTTTTAAAACAATTAATGGATGCATGACTGCAGAGTCGATCTCAAAAGTACTTGCGGAGCAAGTGAATGTGGTTTATTCACCAGAAAAGGAGATGGACAAGGACCAGTTGATAGCTCAGACAACATAGGTTTTGAAAATGTCCTTTATTGTTCAGTCTATTTAACTGGACAAAAATCACAACATTAAAAAGTTAAAGTTGAACAAGTTAAATTTTTACAAAGTGAACATATTCACTGTTAATATATTTCTATTCCAAAACAACATGACTGATTATTTTTCATAAAGGTAAACAGTGTCTCAGAAGACAATCAAAGTCAAAAGACAATGTGTTCAAATTGCAAGAGACAATGTCACAAAACACTTGGTACATAAAACCGCCCAGCTACATTCACTAAATGAGACAGTAAGAATAAAAGCATCATAACAAAACAGTTATGTGAAATGAAAGTTTGGATTTTAATATGTTTAAAATTTCATATTCAACAATTTAAAGGTGACAGAGAATCAGGCACTGACAGGGGACAACACTAGTAAATATTGCTCCGCCTTTTGTGTTTTTGCATTCAGTGGCAGCGCAACCGACTTAAGGGCCCGTTTATGCTCCTTTTTACACACATAAGTACGTACGTCCGTTTCAAACGTCAGCGCCGAGTGCAGAGTTCCAAACTCCAACGTAAGTTTCAAACAATTGTTTGCAACATGTTGACGGTGAAGGAGATCATAGCGTTCATTCTAAGAAAGTGATAAAAAAGAGGCAGCGTAACACTTCACACACACTTATTACTTGGTTTGCTACGTACAGCTTGAGGATCAGTTAGTAAGTAAGTAAGTAAGCTTCTGAAAACAGAACAAATAGAGGGATGAAATAGTGCTGATACTTCCAGGCCACCGTAGAAGAAAATATGCACACAGGCTAAAGAACACTAGATTCCACACTTCATGTGCTCTGTCAGGGTTATGGAAACAAATGAGGATGTACATAAGTTGGGAAATGTAAAAAAGAGTAAGCCTGAGATTTGCATCTTAGTTAGAGATGCACATTGTTAGATCAATGATATATAACAGCCTCTCTTCATGTCGTGTGTTAATCCTGTCGTGTTTTATCAGCTCCTCAATAGGAAGTGCTAAAACAACATCCAGTCTAGAATAAAAACTGTGTGTAAACTAACAGAAATAACAATTAATGAACAGGACAAATTTTTCCACATCAAACGAAGAGTCAGATGGACCTAAATATAAGAAATAAAGAGGAAGATCACTTTAAAATGTTTTTTACAGTGTCAGTTTGGGCTGCAGAGCAATGACCATGGAGAGAACCATCTTCTTCAGTTTTCTTTGCTTTGCTGTTGAGGGAGAAATAGGACATCATGTTTTTATCAGTGTGGCAAAGAACTGGACTGAGGCTCAGACTTACTGTAGACAACACTACACGATCTTTCCTATGTTGGTAGTGAGAGTGAACAAGACCAGCTCCTGGCAGCTTCAGCTGGTGAAAGCAGTCCAACAAGATAGATTGGTCTCCACCGAGATCAAAATTACATTAATGTCTGGTCAGACAATTTTAAGACAGAAGAGTACAGTATACACATCAACAAACACAGAAGATGGACTGACAAAACATCCTGTCCTTTTTACTGCGTCAGTATCAGTATGAAGATGAAGACGTCCTGGGAATGTGCCTTGAATCTCCTCTTTGGGGCTTGAAAACCGTGACAGTAGTTGTTTTTAAGGAAAAAGTATTATCAGTTTTGCAGGAGCTCTGGAAAGTTCTTGCTCCATATCGACTGTTTAACTAAATATAATAAGAAATAAACAGTGGATTGGATTAAAAACTACTGTTTTGTGTTTTGGTTATATGAAATGAAAAGCTCTGTCTATAGCACTAAAATGTGGTGCTTGTGTTTACATTTTCCAAACACTAAACTGCTCATGAAGAACAGAAAATGCATGAAAATGTATCACAAAATTGTCTTAGGTGATAAATCATTCGCTTTTATATATTTTAAATAACTGATTGCCCTCAATGAAGAACTCATACAAATCTTGCGTGGTCACAGTGGATTCAGACTGCTTAGGTCCAACCCTGTCATATTCATATGTTCATATGTTCAGTCAATGGTATGTAAACAACTGTGCTTTAGTACAACCAGTGTGTCCCAGTGCAACCCTGTTTTATACCTGATAAATCATTTACATCACCTGCACACGGTGGTTTATTTATTTACACTTCATTCACCGGAACTCCTGCAGTGTTCTCTCACATTCATATGTACACATTCAGCATAACATGTTATGGAGTCATCACCATGGCAACGTCATCATATTGAAATTGAAAACCAATAAACAATCTGTGATTGAATTCAGTGCAGATCATTGGAGTATCTGGACAAGAGAAACACTCATTACAGCACTGAAAGGTAAAATCTTGAATCTTTTCATTGTATTTTACTATTTATTTATATTGTTGTTGTGACAGTTTCACCTGAGGAGAGGTAAGATTTTATCTTATCAGTAGCATTTGAAATTGAAATTTTTTTCAATGTAGTTGTAGTTCACATGACATTGATTTTTACGCGAACCCTGAACATTTTCAATACATGTTTGTGCTACATTTAACTTTTAGCTTTAAAAACAATTAAGACTGCCAACTGAGGAAAATTTACAACCATCAGCATGTGTTTAAGGAACTCCCAGAAGTGGTTTCTGGAAACAGCTTTGTGTTTTACCTAGAGATGTACAGCAGTGATCTAACCTGATCCCCCATCTCCACAAAGACAGATGATTTTTGAAAATGAACAGCTGCATCCCACTTGAAAAAAATCACGTTTAATAAAAGAAATGACTACCTCATCTTTTTGAAGATTTGGCAGCCATACTTAACCTATATTGACACTTTACCAATGCCTTTGTCAGATTTTGTATAAAAATGTTACTGTATTGACACCATGGTTGCCTGAATAAGACATGATTATTTGCATTGTCGCTTATATTATCTAATTATCTGTTCTATTTTGATTTATTCTACCATTTCATTTGAAGTATTTAGATATAAATTTTTCTTGAGTATTATCTACTATTTTTGAGTAGGTCTTTTTATGCGATGTGGGATAAGGAGGAGATTTGGGGCCATGTTCGTGTATATATTTTCTATATTATATATGTTATGTTATGTTAAAATGAAAAACTTCAAATCAAAACAAAGCAAAACAATTAAGATCATAGAATTTCAGTGACCTTTTCTTTATAGACATAAAAGGCAGTTCAACTATTTTCTTTCGGTCACAATCTTTCTTTATCCCTCAAGGTAATGGCAGACTCTGAACCTTGGGTTGGGCCTTGGAGGCCCCACAAGCCAAGAGGTCCCATCTCAGCTATGTACGGTAGCCCAGGACCCTCATACTCACTGCCTGGGTGCATAGGTACGGCCAAACTGACCATTTAAGTTTTTCTTTACCAGTAACATTGTTATTATTACTTTTATTACATAGTCTGTCCTTGTTTCTTCCCACAAAGGTTGGTATAAACATGACCCATCTAAACAAAGAGCACCAATGTTTAGTTTTGGGGCTCAGCACAAGTGGCACAGTCCTGATAGCTCGCCTGGACCACAATACCTCATCCCCTCGAACATGACCAGAGCGGGCCGAGGCTGCAGTCCTGCATTTTCACTCAGTGGTCGTCCAAAGGAGCTACAGTCGTCCCGAGGCCCTGGACCAGGTCAGCAACACCTTTAGACATTAAGATACATGTTTTCAAGGTTAATTAAATGCTTTAAAGTTTAGATACAAAGACACTACCCACCTAAAAATTGAGAATACACCAGTATTGTTATGATGCAGACTATAGTTGAAATTTGAATTTGCCTGCCAGCAGTGTCTTCAAATGACTGTTTGGTGTTTCAGGGCAGTACTCCCCAGAGTGTTCGGGCAAGGTCACCTTCCGCTCTGCTCCTGCATACACCCTGTCAGGGAGGACGAATGACCTCAGCAGGAACCAAACACCAGGTAACATCTTGTATTTTCAGCTGTGATGTGCAGTTTCATGACACAAAAAATATAAACTCTACCCATGACTTGGTCTGCAGGTCCAGCTGCGTACACTCTGCCCTCTTATGTGGGACAACACAATGTGGCTGTAGCTAGTGCTCCTGCCTACTCACTCTGTAGCCGTAGGAAAACTGGAAGTTTTTGTCAAGATCTACAGAAGGTATTTATAAGTAATCATAAAGCAGATAAAAATGAAAGAAAAAAAAACAAAAATTAGAACTTTTGAGAATTACTGTCTGTTTTTTCTCCCAGACTCCTGGTCCTGCTGGCTGCAAAGCTGTGGACCCTCGTGTTTACAGTGAGAGAGCTCCTCAGTTCAGCATGACAGGACGCAACTTTGCCCCTGGTGAAACCACACAGAAACCTGGACCTGGTGCACACTATCCTGAGAATGTATGAAGCCTCATCATGCCGTGAATAACTATCATAAAGACCCAAAATATCCTCATTTTTGTCTAGTTAATAAAAATGTTCTCTTCCTAGGTGACCATCACGAGAGCAAAACCCCCAAGTTTCACCTTCGGACTTCGTCACTCACAATTCATCTCACCCCTCATTATAGAGCAAGATGAAGCTTGATCTGTTATTGGAATTGAATATAAAATAAAGCACAAGGAGCAAACTGGCCAGAATTACTGAGGTCAAATTTTAATGCCCCAGTTAAAGACCATGCTGTGTTGGTACTTGTCACTTTGTTAAAGTTATGACCAAAAACCTAATAAAGCCTCTGAAACCATTAAAGATTTGTTTTATTTATTTGCTCCCGTTCCTACAAATGAAAAGTAAAGATTAAATGATGGCGCACACATATTGATTAAAGACTGGTGAATGTATGGCAATACTTTCTTTTCATGCTCCAGCTTGTCAACTGCTAGCTTTAGTTTGCTGATTTCAAGTTTATTTTTCTCACAGTCCAGTAGGTTTAAATGTGCTTTGGGAAAGTATTCCATATATTGTCTTTTGCTTTGATCAAATTAGTTAACCATTTTACTGTAAAAGCATTGTTTAATGTTTCAAAACTTCACAAATTTTTTGTATATTGCAACAGGTATTTCCAGTGATAAGGACACATATATACAGCTCAAGAAATTCCCTCCACTTTAGAAAGTAAAACTCTATCGTTCAATGAGAGATCCCTCATCAACCACACGTTAAAAGTATTTTGTTATTTGTTCTACTATAGGATTATAGTTTAAGTCACTGCAAAGTTTCTCATTTTTATCAGTGATAACACCTAAATATGTAACCGTATTCTTCACAGGGATTTCATTGACTTAAGATTGATCGCATCCCTTTAGCAGTAATAACACAGATTTGTTCAGATTCATTTTTAAACCTGACACAGCAGAGAACTCCTCAATACAATTATCGGCTTTGATAACCTCATACTTGTTAGATATAAAAACTGTGGTATCATCAGCCAATTGGGCTAATTTAAATTCCCTATCCAGGGCTGTTATACCTTGGAATAAGCCTTTTGTAACATGGACTGCCATAAATTGAGTCACAAGGAGCGACAGGAAAGGGCTCAAGGGGCATCCTTGTCTTATTCCCTTACAAATAGTACCGTGGGCTAGCTTAACAGAGCTGTTGCATCCATTATACAGTGTTTTAACCGCCTTTTTAAAGTAACTTCCAAAACCAAAACATGTCATAGTTTTAAACATGAATTGGTGACTTATTGTGTCAAATGCTTTATAGAAATCAACAAACAGAATAAAACAATCATCCACTATATATTCATTGTAATCAATCATATCTAATATTAATCATACATTATTACAAATATTTCTTCCAGGCATAAAACCAGATTGTTCTTCATCAATATCATCCAGTCCAGATTTTAGTCTTTTAGCAAATAACATAGCAAATACTTTTGCTTCACTGTTCAGCAGACTAATAGTTCTCCAGTTCTCAATGCTCAACTTATCTTTTCTTGGTTTAGAAATCAATTTAATAAGACCTTGACAAAGAGTTGGTGGAAGTTGTCCTTTTTCTATAGCGTCTTCAAAAACAGCAACTAAAAATGGGGCTAGTAGATCACTGAATTTTTTATTTAAAAAAAGGTTTTTGGTGCACTTTTCACCCTGTTCTAGCCATTTCCTCCAAGACCTGACAAAGGCTCCTCGGGCTTTTTCCTCATACATCCTGTCCAATTCAAGTTGAACCCAGACCTTAGATGTATTAAATAGTTCAAAAGTTCATTGAGCTTAAATCATGCTCATTTTCACGCTGCCGTCTCACCTGTTTTGTCCACTCCTTTTGTCCATTGTAGTCCAAGTAAATGTTTTAGCTTTCCATTTGTTGTGAAACTGCATCACTGGATTTAAGCCTCCATGTATCCTAAACTTATTTCTTTAAGTTGGCAGATATGATTTTAAATGAGGACGAGATTGATGAGCAAGGCATCAGTGCCGAGTGTGTGGTCAGCACGATACACATGTGTAATGGGTAGGATGAGACTGAAGCACCTCTGTAATTCCTCAGATAAGACAGTTGTGTGTAATTTTTTCCTCTCTTTTTGACAGATTCAGTGCACACATTGTGGGAGCTCGTTCCACTTGAACTGTGTTGGGAAGCCATGTGCTGACGGATTTTTACTGCCCAGCATGTGCCTGAATAATGGGAGAACTGTTGGAGCAGATGCTAACTCCTTTCAGTCCAGTTCTTCCTGTGTCTTCATGCATTTTGTGACTTGATGCTATACAAATAAATTTAATTGCATCATTATAGATTTGACTACTTTTACTATTTATTTGGTGATCTGCAGTATCCATTAAATATGTCTCCGTATTTGTTTTAAATAAAAAGCGCACATCATTTACATGAACACTGTATGTTCACTTGACCTGGCCAGTGAGGCTGTTTACTGGACTGTAGGCCTGCAACTTATTTCTTGCCAACTTTAACATGTGGCAAGTATCAATCACAATAAACACCTTTTCACTAGCCAAGTCTCACAAATAGGATTAAATACTGTAGGTGTAGTTCAATAACTATTTAATATTTAAAACTGTAAATCATTTACAGATTGGTTTATAACTTAAAGGTCAGATTAAATATTAAAAGGAGAGAAAGAACTGTCCCATCTTAGGTGGATTGTTGAGCTAAATTATGCTTCACTTAAGTGAGTCATCTCTGTATGAGTGAGTTGGTACATCTTGTATTTGGGTGTTTCCTCACACAAAACACCCTCACGTGCACTGAGGGATAGGTTAAATGATTATGCTAAGTTGTTAAATCGACAAACTTTGGGTTCAGTTCAGGAGAACTGAACTGGAACTCTGGAAACAGTTCAATGAATTGCATCCTGAAAGATATGACATTTGTGAAGTTCTCCAAGTCCTGCTCAAAACACCAGGATCCACAGCCTCTGCAGAGCGTTCATTCAGTACAGTGACGTCTCAAAAGTTGAACAATACAATGACCGACACAACCCTCAGTGGGCTTGCTCTTATGAACATTCATTTTGAAATGGAAACTGACAGCAAAGGAATTCTAAAACAGTTTAACATCACCAGTAGAAAGAGAACTGAGATTGGCATGTTTTTTGTTCATTTATTAAAATCAGATCTGGTGCAGCATCAATAATTAGTGCCTCTGACTGAGCGTTAGAGGGCTGTGTGTGCATGTGGCAGTGATGTGCAAGTTCAGACAGATTCATACAAGTTCATAGAGTTCGAGTTATTTTGTTGCTCAGTTCAATCCTGCAGGCGTCGCTGAACTAAATGTTAATATTGTCACAATGTCAGTGCTAACTCAGGTCAAATACTCACCACATTTACATCCTGGTTTACTGTGTCAACTTTAAATAAAAGCTGAGTTAGAGCACAGGGTCACATTGTAAGAGCTGTGAATGTCTGCACCATATTTGATGTTAATATTTTAAAATGTTTCATTGGATAATTCAAATATTTTATTATATTATAGAGAGCAGTGATCAATGACTCTCTAATGCAGGGGTGGGAAAACTATTCCAGAAAGATCCATGTGGCTGTTGGTTTTTGTTCCAACCAGTCAAGATCACACAGTTTGACCAATCAACCATCTGAAGACTGAGATCAGTTAATTAAATGAGTCAAGTCTGTTTGTGCTGATGCTCTGTTGGAATAAAAACCTGCAGCCACCCGGATCTTTGTGGAATAGTTTGCCCATCTAATGTGTGTATGATTTATGTGTGAGACAAAGTGTTGAGAGAACTCCACCTAGTGGAGGAGACTGATTATTACATCCTGACTGAACCGATAATAACACCAAGTCATGGTGTTCTGATCATTGCCGTTTCAAAATATATCAATGGATCCATTTTACATTTATGTAAATCCATCTCTTATTTACAGAGATACCACAGTCTGGACCAATCTTACTATTCCAAGATATAGATACGATCTGATCCTGGTTTTTTTACAATCTGTCACCTGATCTGTAATGTGAAGCTCTTAGAGATCACAAACAGTAGAAAAATCTATTATATGATGATGACGATGATGGGAATTATATCTGAGTCTCTGCTGTTAAAGTGGAACCACTGTGTTTTTAATCTCTGCCATAAAACACCAAACATCCCAGAAATACACTACAAAGAGCTGGAATACATTAAGGACATGCAGGAAAAATATATATAATTGGTGATTTCACAGTCATATTTGTTTTTTTAAAACAAAACTGTGGTTAACTTGTATGTATAGTAAATTAGTTAATTATTTATTCAGCTTCCACCATCCGCTACCCCTAAAAGAAAGATAAAATATACATGTGCGTAATTTTTCAGAGAATCTTTAATAATAAAACACAGTAGAAGTGTTGGAAACACATCACGTATTTACACATCAAAACAAATGCGTTTTGTGCAATGTTCTGTCTCAAAAAAAGAAGAAAGAAACACAAGATAATCAAACTTATCGCCTACATTTTTGGTCTGAAATTAAAAAGTCAAAGATGGTGCATACATGGCTTGATCTGTATTATTTCCATAGTATTATGTTGCCATCTAATGCCTTTAAATCCACGAACACAAATAGCTCAACAATGATTGTCAGTAGGATTCTTCAAAAAGAAAAAGAAAAACTGTTTTGCATCCACTTATTTCTTGTTTTGTATTTAATACCAGCTGGTAGAGAATCATTTTTTGTTTTTTTGTTTGTTTGTTTGTTTTTTTTTATTAAAGGCTCAGTGTACACGTACCATTCTGAGTGAAATTTAAATGAAACAAATAATACACCCAATTTAAAAAGTAATGCCTTGATCATTTAGTCAAATATAAAAATATAATTATTAGTTCTGTGTGTGAGCGAGCAGAGCAAAAAAGAGCTAATGCTAGCTCCAGAAACTCAACCGCATCAACAACGCACACAACAAATCCACAACTGCGAGGTCATCAAACACACAATGGCTTGTTCTTAGATCAGGAAGGAGTCAGTCAGCATTCACTGAGCTCTATGAGCGAGAAGTTTACAACTTGAGCTCCATATAATAATAATAAAAATAATAAAAAGTTAAGTTTGTTCTTGTTTACAGAGACGTTTCCTTAGATTCTGGCACAACTGGTTGAAAAGTCAATATCTCTGTGAAGGTGTGACCTGAAAAAAAAAAAACATAACACATTTATTAATAAAAATCACAGCTCATATTATCTTCCTCTTTTCTCTCTTTTGTCCCATCGGTCTGAGTCTGACTTGTATCCTTAGCCACTGACTGATCTTTTTGTTTCCAATATAACAAGCAGCAGTATAACAGCTCATCCTTACGTTTCCACTGGTCCAGAGACAGGTCTGCATTGTCTAATGAGTGGTCGTACTGCTGAGCTTCAATCTCCTCCTCTGGTTCCCTGAACTCAGCGAAGTAGGGCAAAGCCAGAGCCTCTGCAGCCGTTACCCTGCTCTGTGGATCCAGCAGTAACATTTGCTCCATCACGGACACAGCTGACACACAATGAGGACAGAAAAACAACAGGAAATCAAATCACAGTTTGATTATTGAACTGAAACTAGAACCGAAATGTCGTGTGTGTGTCTCACCTGGTGGATTAGTTGATGAAAACACCTTCTGGAGGTCTTTCTTCTCCACTTTTGGAAGACTTTTGAGGTAGCTTTTGGCCTAAGAGAGGAAATCAAAACATTTACATTTTCTTATCGTGATATTAGTATGTGTGCATAAGTGCGTGTGCTTATATGTATATGTATGCACATACATATATACTTGTTTTACCATGTAGCGGTGAATTGTGTTATCAGTTCCTAAACTGTGTAAGATTTGTGACACGGAGTTTATGAGTTCTTGTGTGAACAACAGGTTCTGTACTCACGTCCTCCGATTCTAGTTTCGATATAAACTCCTGAGTCGGCGTTCCTGTGATTTTCATGATCTCGTTGAGCTGATCTAGATCTGATCAACACGGTCAAGGTTTAAACACGATTCGCATTTTATCGATCGTTCTTTCAAAAACGATTAAGAGCACAATTAATAATAAAATAATAAGCTAAAAAAAAATCCAAGCCATCTCTTAAGTTTTCACTCTTCGAAAGTCAGGAAGGCGAAAGGATACGGTCACTGCCTTTAAAAAGAGGTTTCCCTTGCAGCATTTCGGCCATGATGCAGCCCACAGACCAGATGTCCACTGAGGAGGAGACACATCACAGCTGATAAACAACACATTTCACACAGAGATAATATCACCAGTATCATATTCTACACAATTTACAACAACATGATTGTAAACCATGTGTCTGTGACATATGACAAAATCAATGACGTCTGACTTCATTAAACTCAGGTGATATAACAAGTCATTCTACTTTGACTCCAAATTGAGGCAATCGTTGTTTCAAAAATGTATCTGTGCACAATTAATAGGACAGAAGTCTCAATGACAGACTCTATCTGTTGAACTTTCATCTGTGCTCATCTACTTTCATTCCTGCTTAACGTCTTTCGCCTCTGTTTTGCAAATCTATGTGACATGTATTTGACAGTCCCTGTATTAAGTATGTAAAGTATATTATATGAGTACTATAATTATAGTCGACTGTAGCTTCAATAGACCTCAGTTCACCAGAACCACAAGACATGTACATATTTAGAAAAAGAAAGAAAGCTACGAATTCAACCCTGAACTCTGGTTTTAATGGTCATTCTGTGACTTGTTGAGTTGAGGGCATTTGAGTTCAATTAAACATCACACATAATTAATTAAGTTAATTAATAAGTGAAGATTTCCGTCTAATTAGGAACATTGAACATGACAGGATGCTTCTTTGCTCTATTAGCTCAACATTACCAGTCTGAGTGTAGTGCATCCAACTCAGGATGATCTCTGGGGCTCTGTACCAGCGGGTCACCACGTACCCCGTCATCTCACTGTCTGCTTGTCGAGCCAAACCAAAGTCAAGGATCTGAGTAAAAATGTGGTCAGACACAGCCACGATTACATCAAGGTCACAGTGAGGTGACGAGTCTGACTGTAAAACTTTAGGGAAACTCCGTTGTGTGCTGTGATGACTGTATAGACATGGGTTTTATTATATTTAATTTGTCTACCACAAACTAAGTATGTCAACATAAAGACTGGTAGTGGGTTGTGTTTGTTTTGGTTATCAGCTGTACCTTGAGCTCACAGTCTTGGTTGATAGCGAGATTTCCTGGTTTGAGGTCCTGGAAAAATTAATATGAAAGGACAAGTTATAACAAGATATATAACAATGTCACTAAATAGGAAAGACGTTTGGACAAGAAAGAAACAATTCAATGAGGTGAGACCTTTATCTCATACAAATATGGTGGAAGAAAATATACATATACAAAGGGGAGGGGTCATAAGAGGTAAAATAACACTCTATACACATTATCATACATATACTGTATATGTAGATTACAACTTACCCTGTGAATTATACCAGCTGAGTGAATATACTGTAATAAAAAATATGACAGGGATTTAATCAACAGAACAATTAAACTGAAGTAATAAAATGCCAATTGTCTTAAATGTTTGACAGCAGTGTTTCTCCACCTTGAGCCCTCTGAGCATCTGATAAACCAAATACTGAATTTTTTCATCCGACAGTCTCTGCAACTTCATCAGCTTCCCGAGGTCTGTCCCCATGAATGGCATCACCAGATAACTTGAATTGGGAAAAAAAAATCATCAGTACTCAACAGTTGGACATTAGAACAAGATGGAGACGTCCACAGCTTTAGCAGAGGCAGAAAATGCTCTTACAAATCTTGGAATCTGTTCAGAGAGAGGTCAGCAGTAAATACATCTAGGAGGCCGATCACCTGCATCAGACAGAGACAGAGGCTGGATCATCCACGTGAACATCATCTTTGGTCATTTCTGATGCTAATGTGTTCTAATTTCTTGACTTGATATGGGAAATACAGACTTTTAAAATGCTGGGATGTCTGGATTAATTCTAGTTGCCACTAAAACACACAGATCTGAAGAGAAAAACTGCTCGCATGATTTGATTATAACTTACATTGTCGTGTTTCATGTGTTTGAGAAGCCTCAGCTCCCTGTAGGCTCGTTTGGCAAAGAGCTCAGATTGGAAAGGTCGGTACAACTTCTTGATCGCAACTTTGACTCCTGTTCTGGAATCGGCCGCTGAGCTGAGGAACGATCCAGAGATACAATATGTAACAACCTTCAGAGAATAAAAAATGAGACATGAACAGAGGAATGTGGAAAGGTAATCCAGTCCAGGAACACTCCTTAATCTGGGAGCATGATATTACACCAACCTATACCATCAATAATAACAATCATATTTCACTATAGCTGAGATAATCTATAGGTCCAGCTCTAACATCCAGGTGGCTCCAGCTTCTATCGTGTTATTCAAAATTACTCATGTGTTATTAAGTTGCATTCATTGAGTCAGAACAGTTTCGTACCCGCCCACACAGTCAAGCATTGACAACAAAGGGCAGCGAGGCGCACACGGTGTTTGAACAGCGGCTTTTTGTGCTCGCGATCACTAAACTTGAAGCAGTGCACACTTATGTGATTTTTTTGTTGCTGATTGAATAATATTGGATATAAACGCACATGTCAGGGCGGATGAGGTGAAGAGAAACTGGGCGCAAGGGTCGCCATCACATCAGGAAGTGGAGTAGCATGTGTTGAACGGAGCGCACATACTTTTCTTTTGTTTGTGTGTGTGTGGCACAGAGCTGCTCCTGTATGTCACCATCTGTTCACTCGCTCTCTTTGTTACCATGATCCACGTTAAGCAGCGGTGTGATCTGTGTTAGAGCTTCGTCCGATATCGCGGTCTTCACTTACCAAACCGTCCCGTACGCTCCGGTTCCCACCTGCTTCAGATCCCGGTACCGCTCCGGCACTTCCCATAAGGTTTTGTTGACTTCTTGGCGGTGATAACCGGGTCTGACACGCGTAGACATCTTAATTATTCAGCAAAGACTATTAAGTGTAGGAAAGGTTCTTCTTTGGCTGTTTGGTTTCGGCCTCCGTCGCTACACACACATTGTCCAAGGTCCCACCTGTGCGCTCTGCCTGGATCATTGCGCAGCTCTGATGAATAGAGCCGCTTGGGGCGCACCCTGAGGTCACCAAAGCCACTCCTGCTCAGGGCCTACAAATTATTGGTGAAAAAGAAACTGCGATTTGAATAATCCCACGCTATAGGCTCGGGACTTCACGTCGATATACGTCGGCAGGTGCGCAAAACGTTGATAGAGACTTAAAAAAAAAAAAACTATCGTTTTGTCTTATTCCTCAGGTCTGATCTCTTATATTTAGTTACAAAAGCAGAGAAAGCAAATATGTGAGGCGTGCTTGGACATGAACGATAATGACACCCAGAGGTGAAGACCGACACAACTATGTGCTTGAAGAAATATGGCACTATGTTTAGTGTCCAGGAAACAGAACGAGGAAATTGTAGAATCACAAAAACAAAGTGGGAAATGTTCACAACGCGACGTTTCTATAACAAAGACAAGAATAAACATTTCATTACATTTGTAGAGTCGTCTACAGAGTTAATACATCTGTTGTGAAACACAGCTGTGGTTAGTGTTTAGTACCAAAAGAGACAAGTTTCTTCACTGCTCACTTGTTTATTTGTTTATTAAAGCTGTAACTGAAGAGGAAGTTAAGCTCATATTTTATATTTATAAAAGAAAAAAAAAAATCAAACTCAGAATCAAATCTCACTTCTTGTCAACCTCTGTGAAATGGGAGATTGTTTACCAAACTGGTCCAGTAATCCTCCATCACGCACTGTGGTAACCAAATCATGAATGGATATTTATGACTTCCCTTTCTCCTTTTTACACAATCAGACTTGATGGCATCACATGTATGAGACCAGTCATAAAAAAAAAAAAAAAACTTCCCATATGAAGCTCTGAACATATGAAACGAAACATGAAGTGTGTGCTACGGCAGCGGCAGAATACGGTGTTTTCTATTAAAGGAGAAAATATTGTGCGTTTATTTTCTGCGACTTAAGTGCAATTATTTCATAATCCACGAACAGTATCATCCTAAAACATCATCTCTTTCACACACACAGACACAAACACACGCACATGCACACTCTTATTTGGTTTAAGCTGAGGTGACACACCACAGTTTATCAGAGTTAGACAGGTCACTGCGGGACTTGTTGTCCAAGTCGTCATTTAGAACTGATCAACACAAAACAGGGAAAAAGTTGAGGGTCCCTTTTTATAAAGACAAGAGCTCACAAGTAATGATTTTTTTTTTTTTTTAACGTGTCCAATTGTGTTCCATAAACTGCATAAATGTGATATCTTTCTTCACTTTCTTCAGACAAGTTAAGTCAACCAGGTATGTGTGTTTCATTAACATTAATATACCTTTATTTCCCTGTATGTATTCTATTGTATCATATTTTTAATTCATCCAACTCAACTCTCTCATTGTCTGTGTTGGATCAGCTCTGTAGCCTGTGGTGTGTCACGCTTCTCACTAACTTCCCTGACGCTGCCCGCCAAAGTGATAGAGTTGTAATACAGTGACTGGAAAACAGTGGAGGCTCACAAAGGGAAAAAAAAAAAAAACAATCACTGAGCAATTATCTCTCTCATCACTTTGGACAGGCAACGTAACAATCAGGGAAGTTACTACGAAGATCATGTGACACAGATTTCCTGGGCCCAGGCTGGGGGCTTGCTGTCGTAGGGAACAGGATTCCTGTTTGTGGATGCAGACGTAGACGTGGACGCAGCCTCTAGCTGCTGCTCTCCTCCCTCATCTCCCTCGTCTCTCTCTCCCTGTTCAGTGGCGTCTCCTCTGCTCGTCCACGCAGGAAGTTCCAGACCAGGCTGTGAAGAAAAAGGTTTCTCCAGAACCTTGAGGACTCGCTGGACCTGCAAAACAAACAGAGCCAGTGAGAGGTGACAAATGAAACAGTTACAGAAGTAGAAAGTGAATTGAGCCCGACCTCAGAAAAGTCTCCGTTCTCGGCTGCCTCTATTGCATTCTGGGCGATGTAGTTCCTGAGCACCACCCGAGGGTTGGTGCTGTCCATCACCCTCATCCTCTCCTCCTGCGTGGCCTGCACATCACTCTGACCCTCCAGCTCTCGAGCCAGGCGCTTCCTGCAGCAACGATAACACAAAACACTCAATCAGGGAGTTACAGCGATGGAACAATATCACACTCAACAGCTCATTTCCTCCTCTCTCTTTGTTCACTGCCTTTATCAGTCACACTTCCACCCATCACAACCCTCAAAAACAACACCAAAAAACCCTCAGTCATCTTGTTCAGCTTGTTTTTCTATCTCTGTTCTTGTTCAACATTATTATTATTATTTTTTTTTTTGGTCACACTTAAGACTTTTTCACTCTAGCTCACCTGTAGCGTGCGATCCAGCGGCTCCAGTCCTCGGCCTGTTTGGTTTTCAGCTCTTCTTGGCTCGTCTCCATCAGGTCTTTGAGTCGGCTCAGTCTGTCCAACTGTCTCGCTATCGTCGCCCTGTCTGAGATCATCTGGAACAGCGCTGGGTTGCTCTGAGCCATGGAGAGCAGCATGGCCAGTTCACTGTGAACAGCAGGCACAAGTCACAACAGTTGATATTGTTACTGGGATGGTGGGGAGAACCAGGTAATGAGATCAAGCAAAGAGACACATTATTATCTTTAGGTAATTATTTTTATGTTATGTTATTATTAGGTTAGACAGGGAGTCAGATAACGTATTTTCAGATGTGCTGTGATATAAAATTCCCGGTACATCTGGTTTGGAGAGCAATCAGATCCCCCCCGCTTGGCCTCCTAAAAACTATTATACAGTAAATACAGTTGTAGACCAATGACAGACAATGACATTTTGTATTTTCTCTTGCTCCATTTGAGCTGAAAAACAATGATCTTGGTTTCTATGACTCTGACGATGTTATATTCTATTTGGAGAAGTCACATTACAGGATAACAAACAGGTTACAAACTAAAACAGATGTGGCAAGGCTGCGTCTCTGGAGCATTTTTATCAAATTAAATACTTTAAATCCACTTTGAAACAGTCATCACAGCGGAGCTACGAGAGTTTCAATGAAGAGGAAAGTTCTCATTTGTTTGTTTTAGTTTTCCAAACTGCATCTTTAATGTTTGAATCTATCTGATGCTGTAGTCTTAACATGTTATGAATTTTTTCTGTTCCTGAAACTCTTTGTGAATTGTTAAGAGGATAACCAGTTAGATAACCATATAATTATAATTACATCAATTTATCAAGCATACCCACACTTCATGTGGTTATGCTGACAATGGTGATGCCAATGTCTGGAGTGTCAGGAAGCATGTGTCTAGTTTTTAGGGTTTATGAATATATGAATATCAATGACAATTATGATCTGCTGGTGGAACTAGGGTCTTATGGTCTACAAACTAAAATAATGAGAATTATGAATGGAAACATGATTTAGTGACTATATTCACTTGCAATCTGTCACTGAGGAGTAGCCAGATTACAACATGTATTTAATCCACTGACTGATCTTCTCTTGTCCATCTAAAGTTGTATTATGTTCTAATAGAAGGATTTCTGAGTTTCTAGGTGGTTCAACTTGGAAAGTTGGAGCAACTGCACCAACCCCGACATACGAATTCAACATGGCTGCTACTGCCTCAGTCGTGAACTTTCTATTTCTCTCTTTATTTTTTCCTGTTTATAGCAGCTCTGACTCATTTGTTTCAAATTAACTCAGCCAAACACAATAGAGAGTTTTTATAGTGAATTTTGCTGCGTTGCTTGTATGTGCAAAATACAGCATGGACCATTGTTACCCAATAATGTTGGTAACAATGGCTAGTTAGTATAAACTCTGACACAGCAGAATTTCCTGCAACTGTTTCCCTGACTTCTTAACTGGAATGGGAACTAGAACAAATCTGAAAGACAAATAGTGGGGTGTGTACAGTGTAGTGCATGGAGTGGCCACTATCTCACCGTGGATCCATCGTAGGTTTGTTGGCAGCCTTGAGCTCCTCTAAAGAAGCACACTCTTCCAGCAGGAGGTCTGTAGCTTTCTTCACAAGCTCTTCTTCTTCACCTTCACCCTCGGTGGGAGAGGAGATCTGGCTTAATTTACGGAAGGTGTTTGTGAAGTCGGCACCTGCAGACGGCAGAAGGAAAAAGTTAAAAGAACTCCTCAGCATATGTACAATATTGTATTCTCAATATACTGTGTTGCTAGGCAGTAGCACCTGTGTTGTGCATGGTCTGCAGCAGCTCGACGATCAGAGTCTCATCCTCAGGCTCCTCCTTCTTCAATAAACCCAGTTTTTTTCTCATGTTTTCCAAGTAGAAGCCATTATACACATCCATGTACTCGTCTATAACAGCCTCAGCTCTGTCTGGTGGCAGCTCTGGTGCCAGAGCCTCTGCTAACTTCACCAGGTTCCACCTGCAAATAGCCGGCTGGGCCTTGTAGGAGTAACGACCCGAGTTGTCGGAGGCGTTGCAGATGAAATCTGGATCAAACCTGAGTGAGATGAGGAAATTTGATCTCAATAATCTGACAAGTCACTGACGCTTCACATCCAGAACGTGTGATTACTATCATGGGATTATCAGCTCAATCAGACCAACCGGTCTTAAGATGTCTGACCTGTCCATGAAGCCATAAGGACCATAGTCAATGGTGAGTCCCAGGATACTCATGTTATCTGTGTTCAGGACTCCATGACAGAAACCTACACACTGCCACTGAGCCACGAGTCGAGCTGTACGACGCATCACCTACAAACAGAAAGACATGATCAGACATTACAGCGTGTTCTGCTATTGGTCCAAATATATCAGACTGTGAAAACATCCTCTGGGATGATTTGATTTCATTCATAATTGGATAAGGAAAATGTCAAAAGTTTGGATCTAGATTTCTTATTATGTTAATCTCAGATAAAGCAGTAAGCACAATGACTCAACATGGTAACATCAGTGACTCGAATCAGCCACATGCTGATGTGAGTGTAAGTCTCACTGTGCTTGGTAGCAGTTGTTCAAGTACTGTTTCTACAGTTGATAGGTGGGAGAAGGTGTCACTCAGGTGCTCTGACCTCTCTGAAGAAAGCCACGTTCCTCTCCACTCGGTCGGAGTGATTCTCCTGGATTTCAGGGTAAAACATCTCAATGACATAATCCATCATCTGACCTCGGATCTCATCGCGTCCGTAGCTGGGACCCTGACGACCCGTGAACTCATCTGCCGGCTTGAAGATTTCAAAGGATCCAAACCTGCGTGGAATGACCACATAGATGAACAGGGCACAATTCAAGAATTTCTTTTTCCTTCTTAAACACTTACAGATTGCCAGATTGGGTGACTGAGAACCTTCACAGACAATGTGCACTCACCTGAGAAAGGTAGGAGCGATGCGGAGGACCACAGAACATCTCTCGTGGCGTGGGTGTCCGCTGTAGTACACATCCCGTATGACCCTGCTGTCAGATGTCACTACAGAGCCAGCTCTGGTGGTGGGGACGCCAAGGAAGAACATGGCTTCACTGCACAGGAACTCTCTGATACTGGAGCGCAGGACCTTACGACCATCAGCTTGTCTGTGGAGAAGAGGAGGACACAGTAAACACACAACATACAGAGGACTTTGTATTTGCCCAACTATCCAGCAGCAAATATATTCTGACAACACACAAATCAAACGTCAAACAATATCAGTCTAAACCCTGTCTGGCCTGTAAGGCTTTTAAAACCAGAATCTCTAGTCTACGTTTCCACCACTGGTTCCTCTGACTCCTCTAGACAATAATAACAGTACAGACACAGACATAAACGAGCTCTGGTACCTGGAGTAAGGAGTCAGTCCTGCTCCCTTCAGCTGGATCTCCCATCGGCCGCTCGGGTTTTCCCCGAGCAGTTCTGGCTCCTGATCCGGTGGGACCTTCACCTCCCCCAGGTAACAAGCGGCACCGTCGCCCAGCTGACCGGCGAACTGTCCAAACTGGTGTCCGCAGTAGCAGTGCGCAGCGGGTTCGGACCCAGGCATCACTTTGGAGCCGCTCAGATACTCAGCTCCCAGCGGATCGTTGACCACTTCCTCCCCGCGGAGCCCGAGCAGAGCCAGCGCTTCATCCGACACAGCGACGAACCGAGGCCCGGTGATCGGCTGCGGCTTCACCCGGGAGAAACATGCGCCTTTGACCTGACGCACCCCGGGCTCCTCGGACGGGTCCAGAGGAAGTTTCCTGAGGGCGACGTTGTCAAAGTCGAGTCGCTCCAACGCTGAACGACTCAGAGCCAGTCCCATGTTGTCCATCTCAGCGGAGCAGAAGAGTCTGACCGGGGACACGACGGCGACACAGACACGGGACAGTCCCAGTCTGAGAGCTACACGAGCCATCCAGCTGGGGCCATCCGCCCGATGACAGTCTGTGGCGCAGTTCTGCAAAAGTCACTAATCATGCTTTCATAATCCTGTTAGGCACGTTTGCAAAACACACGGCGTAACATCAAAATGTGTCCGACGGGAAACAACCAGAGACCGGAACTATAAACCTTGAAAACCAATATCAAAATAAGAGAATAAGATTTAGATGATGATTAGGATATAATAAGAGTATTAGACAATAATGTTTATTATCTTTCTGCATATAGTATTTAATTGTAATAGCATTAAAATATTGTTAATATAAAGTGTATCACTGTCTTTTTACAGATTGAATTCAACAGAGAAAACATGTTTGAGGTAAATATAGTTGATCTTTACTTAAAATGCTTTTATAATTCATGACAATTTAGGATTCAATGTCTGGTTTGTTACAATGACAACACAATTCAGGGGCATGGACAAACACATTTTACAACCAATGACCAGTTTAGTTTTCTTGGCAATTCTCAAACATGATGTAAATTTAAATAAGAAATTACATTATTCAAATTAAAAAAATTTAAATGTGCTGCAGGAAGGAGAATGACATGTAATACTTAATTCTCACCGCTCTTATGAAGAAAATTCATTTTAATTAATTTAATGTGTAGATGAAATGACACTGCTTCAATTATTCAAGTCCCATATTGACTGACTGGATTATTTCACTACCCTTATAAATACATATAAATAATGTACCATTCATAAAATGACTTACAGTTAAGACTGGGAGGACCTGGAAGTGGATGTTTATTTATAGCCTTGCATGTTGTTCTCGTTCAGTTCCAGGGATGCAATCTGTCCAGTTTTCACTGTGACTGTAACTGTACTGTGAACACAGGTCATGTGTTGGTAATAACAAGCCTCAGCAGAAGGACGTCATCTGAGGGTCAAAGGCAGCAGTGATAGCAGTATAAGGCTTTACCTCCCAACTCTGACTCTGACCTTTATATTTGTCAAAAAATAATCCCATAAATAATTTCCCTTGATGAGAAATCAGGAGAACAAATTTAATCTTTTATCATCTTTTCAATCAATCCTCGTTTTCATTTTACAATCAGACCGGGAAGTGATAATGCATATATCATCAGAGTACAAATAGCTGGTGTGCTGAGTGTCAGATGTTCTCATGTGAATATTTTACACATGGCTTTCTGTATAGGATGCATATTTCTGTGTCAAGTATGAAACTTTTACTCATGATGGAGCCAATTAAAAGCCTAAAGAATGAAGGTGCCTCATATTGGAGGTACAATCAAGTATACAGATCACATCGTTGATGCTTTTTCTCACCCTGAGGCACATTTGAGCTTGTCCTGTGTCAGGTTTCTGTTGACTATACGAGCGACTAAGACAAAGGGGCCATGGTGACGTTTCATCTGAAACCCAGAGAACACAAACGCAGACGGATGTCTATATTCAGGGCAACGGCATTTATAAAGTTTGTTAAAGTCTACTGTATCTCATTGATAAAAGGACGGATTCTTACAAAGTTGCATTGACCATTTGGTTGTATCTGTAAGATGCATAATAACACACGTTTTTGCCATTCCATTGAGAGAACCACGAGCCCTTACAGCTGCAATATGAGGCACTTGTCTGTTGATGTAGGCAGGACCATGCACATTAGGAATACGTCAATTTTGTGGTGCTAATGCTAATCCCGTATGAGTTTTAAAGAATATACAACCTAATAATTAACAAGTTCGTA
Organism: Polydactylus sextarius; assembly: GCA_016801845.1. Classification (NCBI taxonomy): domain Eukaryota; kingdom Metazoa; phylum Chordata; class Actinopteri; family Polynemidae; genus Polydactylus; species Polydactylus sextarius. The sequence continues at coordinate 12,661,548 of CM028921.1, read as the reverse complement.
CACTTTCATCCACCAACTACACTCTTTAGATTATATTTCTCCAGTTTTGCAGTTATTCTTGTATCTACTTAACTTTCTTTTCCCTTTCATGAGATGTACGTACAGTACAGGACTCCAACAGTCTCTTCTAAAGTGCTGGACTTGAAATGTGCCGATTACCCAAAAAATGCTGGCTGGCACAAGGAAGCAGGAAGGAATACAGAGAAGAGATCAGAAAGGTGTGCGTCTCAGACGGTGGCTGAGTCACATCAGGACAGGTGACTGAAGATGTCTCCCAAGATTCGTGTCAAATAAAATCTCTGTCTACATCATTAGAGGGAATTGTGGGGAGAATGTATATCTATCTAAAAGGAGTTATTGGCATTTGTAAACCTTACAAAATGCAGGATTTGCACAAAATATGAAAGGAAACAAAGAGTACTGTCATGGTTTCTTTGGCAGTACAGCCCTGCTGTGTCTACAGGGATATCAATACAAGGTGGGAGGCTGTAAACCCCCTCAGGTCCTCATTAGTTCATCATGTAGGCTGGTGAAACCCTTTCCTCCAGCCTCACCGTCTGTTTTTAAGGCCACGGGCGATAGATACATTGTTTTCATATCAAAGGTCATGTCACTGATGGCTTCAATAGGACCAGTAGATTCAAGCAGGGGGCGGCCGCAGAGTCTCCAATACTGATTGGACAGCAGGTAAAGACAGCAGGGCTCTACCTAAACTCCCTCCAGCGCGGTAGCAGGCGTATCCCAGCATTCCCATCATGACGCCCTTTATGACTGTGCGCAGCACCCAGCTAAAACGCGAGGGAGGGGCAACACTGAGGAGGACAAACACACACACACACACACACACACAGAAGCTGGTTATCTATTGAGTCAAATACAGTAAGCTGAAATTATAGCAACAGGATAAACCTACCTCATGATTTCATTAATGTTAAGTTGCTTCTCCCAGTTTCTTTCTATTCCAGGAACATGACCCATCCCGACCACTCCCACCACCACAGCAGGCACTTCTACAGAAACAATATCAAATATTTAGTTAACAAATCTCCACTGCTACAACCTCATATTCTTTATATCTTTATCACATGTATTATTTTTAAATCAGCACATGTTAAGTGTTGTAGATTTTAGTTTTACTGACTGACGGAGAAAATAATCCTTCAATGTTCTCTCAGTTTAACTGTACAGAAATTAAAATACATATGCACCACTGTTGCTTTGAATCTAGTTTTTCAGTGAATCACAAAAGAGAAAAAACACAATGAAGAAAAATCTCCCACCGTGTCTGCGAAACGGTTTTCATAGTAAATATGACTCAGCATTTTCACTAAAAGCCTCTCTAACATTTAAATCTCATTATTGATATGTCACACAACAATTTAGCATCGAATGTGGCGACACACACTGTTTTCGCAGTAGGTCGACTTCCCCGAAAGAATAAAACAATTACAGAGCTAAAAATCTATAAGTGAGATCGAGTTGAAGATGGACAAGAGGAGACAAATAAGAAATGTGTCTGTTAGCTTCCTGAACGATGTAATACTCACTCTGGGCATTAGGGGGGGCCTCCACACAGCGTGTAGCTTGGCGGAGCGTGTGAGTGAGGTAGATGTCTCTTTCAGCCACGATGGTCTGGTGGAGAGCAGGAAACTCGCCGATCATTTCTGACATGGTCTGCTCCAGTAGGTCCTTCTGTTTACATTTCTCCACATCCTCTTTGCTGAAATAGGACACACAATCCAACACAGTTATGAACGTCAACGTTTAAGCAAAACACTGCATTTCTTGTATTTTAAGAAACTTTGAAACTGCGATGACAGCGGTGTCAATCTGTGATATGCTCAGAGTAGAAATTCCATGCTCACACGATCTGAACCATGAACTGGGGCACAGCTGCAGTGAGCTTTAAAAGACCTCTTCAGGCTGCGCAAGTGCCCCAGTTAATTGGCTGTCAAACATGATCTGTATGGGTTACTATACCCAGCAGCATTTTATACAACAGAGAATGTGACAACACCATTAAAGCTCAATCTAAGAGATGCTGAGAGAAAGATCTCACAGATGCAGCAGTTAAAAAATTGGCAGAGTTGCACGCACTCTGGGAAACATGAGTGGGCACACATTATCCATTTCTAAAGAAAACACACACATGCCCGAAATACACACACATATAATAGAACTGCATTTTTAAAGGCAATGCTGCTCAAAGCAAAATGTTTGCTTCTCTATCCTAAATTTCCAGATTCACTAATACACATCTTCAAATTGCTTTTAATACTGAAAATGTAAAAAGGCACGATATGAACTTCAGTTCCACAGTGTGTGGTGAAACTTCCTACTGGATAAAAACTCCTTTATTTAGTTTCCCAAAAACATAAGAAAGGTTTGGGAATTTTCTTAAGTTCAGCATCAATCATCATACATGATACCTTACATCTATTCATCTATTTTCTTTCTTTAAAATAATTGTCCTAGAAAGACAGTCTCATGACTCTTAAAATGAGTCCCTGTACCTGATTGGGTCTGACAGAAAACACAGACCCCAGGCCAGACGAGCCTTCTGCCACAGACTGAGGGCAGCGATAGCCCTCTTGAATGTCACAGGGATGGGTCTGTCCCCAAGGTGAAATTTACAGAACGGAACCCGCCCGGCCTGTGCAGAAAGAAAAACTTTGATGAATGACAAGGAGAACAACATTAAAAGCAAACACACAAAAAAAAAAAAGGAACTGATCCTCCACTTTTTGTTTTTGTGTATGACATACCTCCTTGAAGGCCTCCCTAAACTCTCCTCCAGGAGCCATGCCCAGCTGCTCTGTGATGTGAGCTGAAACTTTGAGCAGGAGAATCTGCATCAACCCAGACATCAGCCCGTTCTGTCAGACACAAAAGACAGAAATAAGCATTCACACAGAGACAGATACGTCTTCAGTGGTCACTATTTGAAAAACGCCAATGACAGTAAATGTTTAGTTTCAGACTAAACAGACAAAACAGAATACTAGAACTCTGTACTGACACTTAGTCCCTTAACAAACTTAACAAACACATGTCGCTGATTTTTATCTCTCTATTTACAAACATGCTGCGCTTCCTTTCGCTGTAGCTGCCTCATCCGAGAAAACAAAAACACTGATGTTTTATTCAGAATATACACCACTCTCACAATCTTTGCTGCACTGTTTCATTTCTATTTCTCTCTTTTCTTTGATGTAAATTACTCTTAATTCTTTTCCACACCACCATTACTGTTGACTCCTCTTTCTGGAAGCCTGACCTGTTTGATGGCCTGCTGAACCTTATCCAGGTTGATGTCTTTGGCTTCCCTCAGCAGTGTATTCTCATCCATCTTCAACATAGACACCCTGTACTGGCACAGCTCCACCACCACCACGTCTGGCTGCACAGCACGGATTGTCTGTGTGAGGGGGAGAAAGAGCAGTGGGTGTGTCAGATAAGAGACAGAGACGGAGTGAGAGAGTGTACAAATGTAAGATGGAGACAAATGGACAATGAGCAAGAGGGAGGAAATAGATGAAACAATCAATGTGGGAAGAAAGAAGACAAGATTATGTAGCAAATCTGAAAAAAATACAGTATATACAGGCAGCTCATCATCACTTCAAGGTACTGCTCTATGGCACTTCTCCACATTCACATAATCACTCAGTTATTTCACCGACAACTTTCAAAATATTACATCTGAAAAGTGCATGAATGACATTCTGCCCTGTTCAAACCCTCGTCATCCTGTGAATTTTCATCGTCTCACCGTGGCCACGTCCTGTTTGCTGCTGTCACTGAAGTGAGCAGTGCCCACCAGGTACAGGAGGCTGCCATCAGGTGCAGTGAGACAGGTCACCGTCTCTGGCAGGTCAGGAGATTTCTGGCGGCGCTGAGATCGTAACTGCCAAAGCAGCGCCACCGCTTCACCGTCAGCTACACAGAAACAACACAAACACATAAACACAACAGGAATATAGTCTAGTGTTTGTTGTCTTCCCATCACTAAATTCTACTAAACAGATGACAGATTTACATTTTCAACAATGTTTATTATGATTTTGACAATTTCTTAAATACTTTACAACAATTTACATCTAAGCCCCTTTCACAGCTACTGAATGAAAAGTAATTATACAGTGATCATCCAGATTAGTGGAAGCATTATATCATATCTAAAAACTTGACTTAAGACAGACTGTACAACGGGGAAACCCTATTATTGTACGAGCACACAACTTGTTCGATTTAGAGGTTCACTATGAAAGTCTGGTCACTTTTTCTCAATGAAGATTTATCTATAGTCTCAGAGTAAAGTTTAATTCAACAGAAACAGAGGTACTGGATACCCTGCTGGATGATGCCAACTTTATAATGACTTTTTTAAATCATATGGGTTATATATATAAAAATGTTGGTGCTGATTGAGCAACTCCTTGAACACACCACTAGAGACAACTAGAACTACCTCGAAAGCCTGTTGCAATTCATTGCACAATGTTGTGCTGCTGAACTCGCCCTTCGTGAATCCAACATTACTGGGTTGTAGACCCTGATCTTGGCGTGTTTTTTTTTTTTTTTTTTTACTAACAGACAGTGGAGGCAGCTCAGAGACCTTTCATTCACCCTGTAAAGAGTCATTTAACCATCACACTATGACACTATGACGAAGCTGCTAGATTCACTTTTATTAAAGTTTATTACTGAACCGTGCTAATAAGAAACAACACACGATGTAGCTACAATAAACAGCCGTGTTGATATATTACCAATTTAAAAAAAATCAGACAAATAATAGAGAAGTAATGCAACAAAAATACAAGTAATACTACATGTAAAATGTGTATATCAGTCAACCACTACTACATAAAATGGTTGCTTACAGAGGCCTGGAGGTAAGCATGGTAGTTCCTCTTCTGATGATCCGACTGACTCATCCTGTGACACATCAAAACAACAAACAGTGTCTCAGACAGATAAAGGACACTGGTCCAGACCAGGATTAACCAGGTTGAGAAAGACAGACTGATTGCACTTAATGGGCAACTTGTCAGGGCAATGACTGAGAAGACATTAAGTCAACGAGATGTGATATGTTTCTACATAACACACAACATCAGTCTAAAACATACAAGCTGAGAGGTCACTAACACGAAGATGATCAGTACAAACCTCTGGGTTGTTGTCTTGGTCCATGTTTGAAGCACTGAGAGCTGCGAGTGACAGAACAGAATGAAGACATCCGTTCACACTATGCAGTCGGTCAATAGTCTCACACACAATCAATCTCTCTCTGTCACACACACACACACGCGCGCACACACACATTACACACACACACACACACACACACACACACACACACACACACACACACACACACACACACACACACACACACACACACACACACACACACACACACACACACAGTCCCGGTACCGCGTTACTGACTGCTGACGTTGCCGTATGTTCACGGGGCGCTGACTGGTCTGATCGGTTAAACCGTAACAGAGGGAACTGACAGCAGCCACTGGTTTATGACAGTGGATCAAATCGTCTCCGCCGGTGTCGCATTTATGTCAAAACATTATCTACACAATAAGACTCACGGATAAAGAAGAAGCTAGCTTCACTTCCCGGCAGCTAACTCAAGCTAATGCAGGCTACCAGCTACGACTACAGTTCAGTCAAATATACACGTTGAAACTGAATAATTTCACAGCAAATGTTGTCATTTTAAAAATACAAAGTATATGGCTATTTATAAAATAACTGTCGACAAACAAAATCTGTTAAACTTACTGTGCAGCCAGCCCGTGTGTCTGTTAGTGCTGCGGCGAGTACAGCAGCATACAGCGCTCGACTGAAACTGACAGCCGCGGTGCATGCTGGTACGTGTAGTCTTTAATGGTCGGAGGCGGACATTGTGTTTTTTTTTTTTATAGAAAGAAAATGATCTTTAATTTGCTCTCATTAAAACATTTGACACATTACAATCAAAGTCTGGACTCTCCACAGTTTCACAGTCACGTTGAGACGGTCAGAGATGTGTTTCTGAAACAGTCCCTGTGTGAAAATCTACACAGAAAATCAGTTCTAAGCAGAGCTGTGTTACAACATATATAACATGCTCTTACACACACACACACACACACACACTCGTGGTACTAGTGTTAAAGTGCTCTTGAATGCATTTTGTGTGCTTGAGTAGTCTAACAAGGAGATTTAGAGCCAACCTGTACTACAACAAATGACATGGATTATTACCAAAACTGATGATATTTGGATTCTCAAGTGTAAAAGTGCTGTCTGCTACCTACCTACAGTCTTTATCTGTGTTTACTGAATGCCCCAGAAGATGAGTATCGTCTGCATGGATCCACCTACAGTGCAGGTGGACCCCTGACAATATCGCTAAAGTCTTCTACAGTAGTTGTGTTATTGTGTCAGTCAGTGCCAGTAATTGTGTAGCTGTAAGAAATGCATAAGGAGAGGTTGTGTTAGGCACCCATCCCCTTGTCCACTCACTAGTTCCCTTTGAAAAGAGTTTAAATAACCCAAATATGCTTGGTTTTATTACAAATAACAGATAAATTATTCTAGCTATTCATTCTGAAGAGTTTTCTTTCTTTCTGACGATCAAGCATGTGTTACCACAATGTGAGACAGTGCAAAACTAAGATATGTAGATCATGTTTGACCAGCAGATGACAATCCAAAGCTTTGTCATCGTGTAAAGAGGAACAATTCAACGTACACTCGTTACTTCATTCATTTCACATCACAGTACTTCCACAATTAGCCGGCAGAAGACAAACGTCTTGTCCTTTAACCGATTAGTCCAGCTCTATTCATTACAGTGAAGGAATATTAAAGTCTTCGGTAAGAAAACACCCACATAACTGACTTCAAAACATGTCCAGTACCTACCACACACATCTGACAGTTTCTCTGTGCAATACTTAAGTTTCACGTTGTCTCACAAAGCCACATTTTCCATTGAAGAGTCTGCTGTTCCTTTATAAATGGTGCCAATCTACCTACTTTTAATAGTGTGCAAATACAGTCCAGTGAAGATCTCGTACACATACCTAATCAATGGTGAAATATCAATGACAAAGCCATGAAATGTGTTATATTTGAAAACACCCCACAAAACACTGAGTTATACACAGTGTCTATACATGTATAGCTTTCTGTGAAATATGATGCTGTAAGCGCATACATTATTGCCACAAATATATTGTGATCCTTGCATATTAATTGTGCAGATCTCATCAACTGTATTGCCTTAGCTACTTGACTATTGGGATAAAGGGACTAAGCGCTATCATATGTGTTAAAATACATTTTGTTTGAAGCCATAATGCAGTCTATGCATTTCTAAGGTGTTAGTTTTTTTTTTTTTGTTTGTTTGTTTTTTTTAAAGAAACATCACTCATCTGTCATTGCCATTCATTCTCTCTTTATACCTTGTTAATGTAACTGTTTGACCCTGCACTGTAGCACCCTGTTGAGTTATGTCACTGCTGGTTTCATTAAAGAGTTGGTTAGCTGTACACAGTCATCCTGAGACATGAGTGTGACATCATTTCCTACAGTAATACTCTGGTCAACACACAACAACCTTCGATCTGAGTCAATTTTCTCATCCTAAAATTTAAGATTTTTTTTTTTTTTTTTTTTTGACTGTTTTCCTTTTTTCTTTTTTTATTGCTGCATTTTTTTTTTTTTTGTTTGTTTCTTTGTTTCACTCCTACTACCATTCCCCCTTGTGCCATTTCTTCTCATCAGTCAGCACAGTCCACCATCCATCGCAGAAGTGTATGAGATAATTCAAAGAGTAGAGGTGGTTGTTGATAGGAGGAGGAGGGGTTGACGTGGTGGTCATGTGCGAAGAGTGTAGTGTCGGCAGGATTCATTTCAGTCAACATTCAGATTCTTCTTCTTCAACATTCCCCCGCAGCGATGAGCTCGCCCTGTCTCTGCGCCAGTCTGTCTCTACGGTTTTCTTCATCCTCCTCTTCCTCAAAGAGAGTATGGTGTATACTCAGCAGCTGGTGTGTGGGAGCTCTGGTCAGTGGAGGTGGCTGAGAGTCAGGGTTTTCCACCTGGGACAGAGGCTCCCTGGGAGGAGGAGTGGACTTGGGACTGAGTGGATCCTCACTGGATGGGGGGTTGGGGCTTACACCGTTTACATACGTAGTGGTGGGCAGGGTCACTGTAGAAAAGGAAGTGTTGGTAACTTCCGGAGAGTGAACCTTGGTTTCTGAAGAGTCAAGAAGGAAAGATTTGACAGGGTTAATGAGAGGACAAAGTGTCCTTAAATACATCTCCTAAACTCTTATACTCCTGGACTTATAGCTGGACCTGCCATCCTTTCCAAAACATTCATTTGCATTTAAATATCGTTACATTTTTTCATGTTAAAAGCGATTGTATGTACAGTATTAGTAATATTTGCCAAAAAAGTGGAACTGAACAGATACTGAATACAGTGGTGGAAAAAATTATTAGACCACCCTTGTTTTCTTCAATTTCTTGTTGTAATGCCTGGTATGACTAAAGGTACATTTGTTTGTACAAATACAACAAAAATAGATAAGATAGAGTTTAATTTAAGAGCTGTTATGTAGCCATTTTCTATGGTTTTCTTGATAATAACCAAAATCACTTAAGTTTGTACATCAATAGCTATGGCATTGTACTGCCAAAAAACAGTGCTTTTAGGTATTCCATGTTTTTTTTTTTTTTTTTTTTTTTTTTGCGTTCATTGTATTTTTCAGGTAATATGACTTTAGTGGAACCATGCATTAAAATGGACAAGAAACTGAAGAAAACAAGAGTGGTCTAATATTTTTTTTTCCATGACTGTGCTAATTTTCCCACTTTATTAGTTATAATTTCCTTGAGTTTTGGTTCCAAAACATAAAAGGTTAATTCTGGCCTGAACCCAGATGAGCAAGGGAAACAGAAGTACCTGTAATTGCACCAGATACATGAACGATAGTATGTGTGCCTTCCAGGTACACTGCATCCATGTTGTGCTCTGAGGGGAGAGGCTCTGTGGTCGTGGTCTCCACTTTAGGCTTGCGGATGGTCAGCATGTACGGGTGAACGTCCAGGGAGAAGTTGCGAGTGTGCTTTTTCTCCATCCCGCTTATATCTACAAGTCAAATAATAAAAGTCAGATAATAAAAAAAGTAATCTCATGCATTTTATTTACTGGCTTCATTAATGGCAGCAGAATCGATCTGTTATCACAATATAAAGTTTAGATGTTTTATCAGCTGGTAATAAATTAGCCTGTTTACAACTCAGTGTATGCAGGTTTATCAGAGCTGAGAGCAGCTGCTGGTCACGTCGCTGATGAAAGCAATCAATGGACAAAAGCAAGTGAATTTGCAGCATAAAACCAAAACAATGAGCTAAAAGACAATAAATAGCACTTGAGATCTGAGGGAGGCTGCGCAACTGGATGATCGTTTTCTCTGTGTGTTCATCACATGACACGGGCCCTTTCACATTACATTAGGTCTCTCATGTCACTGCTAATATAAACATACATTTATAAACGTGTGACACATCACTGTCTGTAGTACTGTATACCTTTTGTTGCAGGATGCTGTGTGCCCTTGCTGTCCAGAAGTGGTGCAATGAAACTGTCGGCCACCGTCTTTCGTCTGAGCGGTTTGGGTTTTTCAGGCTTGGTGTTGTTTTCCAGACGTGTCAGGGTAAGAGGTTCCTTCACAAAGAATAGAAAACACAAACAGGATATAATTATCACAACTAAAACTAAAGCTCATGAAGCCAAAAACAATCACTTGAGCAGTACTGAAGGGTTCTTTGGAAGTCTTAAACAAGATCCATTTCCTCTGCTGTTTTAGAGGAAGAGGCTCGTATGAAGCATCCTGAACATACATACTGTGATGTTGAAATGTACTGCAGTGCTCTGCTCCAGTGAAGACACAAGTATTATTCAGTTTCTAAAGGACAGTACGACTCTGCTTCGCTTCCGCAGTCACTGATATTTATGAGGGAATAATGGTGAGTTACAATATTGTTGGGACACGTCTTACCTTGAATGGCTGAGGAAGAGGATTTGAAGTTGGTATCCATTTGATTTTCTTGCGAGGCCGTTTGATGACCAGCGGCTCCACCGCCATCTCTCCCACTCCAAGATCAGAGGGATCCATGTTGGGATCGAGTGTCTGTATCCCCGAGTCCCTCACAGTGGGTGTGGTGTCATGGTTGGACTGTGCGAGTGCAGCCAACAGCTGCCGGACCACGTTGTCATACATGAGGTCACTCTCATTAGTGATGAAGTCCAGCCGGTTCAGGGACTTGATGTGGTCTCTGTTCTCATTGCAGAACATGGCCAAGATGTTTATATCACAGAACTGAGACTTCTGCCAGCGTCGCCGCGTTTTAATACCCACTTTATGCAGTTTGTCGAATACAAAGTTGGACTTACGCACAACAAATAAATGCAATAAATTCACTAAGATGATGAGGTTCATAGTGCAGAGCAGAGATATGTCTACTGCTGCCATGATGCGCTGCAGCTGCACAGCAGGCAGCTTACAGTTGACCCTGAGTTTGAGTTCTGGATAGCTGCTGATGTCTGGGGGCTCACCCAGTGCACAGGTGAACTCATTCTGCCTTTGGCGAGCATAGTAGGCGCTCAGGTAAGAAATGGGGATGGAGCTGAGGCAGATAATAGCCAGGTGGCGTGCCAGGTAAAGCTTAGCCAGAAAATTACTTTGTCCTCGTCTCTCCAAGTATTTCTCAAACAGATTCTGCTCGGGACTCTTCTCCTTCTCTGCATTCTCTATGATCTCCCTCCTCTCTCGCTCAGTTATCCCAGGTCCTTTGGACTGGATCTGCTTTTCGATCTTTGGGGCTCGACCCTCTGCAGCTCGATGATAGCAGTTGTCGATCTCTTGAAGAAGAAAATTGAGCTCTGAAGTGAGCCGCGTAGAGGCCAGGAACTCCCAACCCAGAGCGGGAATGTACATAATCCCAGCAAAGGCGAGCAGCGCATAGGGCAGGAACTTGTGCTCAAAGAGTGAAGGCCAGAGAGGAGGCTCCACACCAGGGACTGCATCACGCAGCTCTGTCCAGCAGTAGCCTCTTGCATACAGCGCCTGGTCTCTGGTGAAGTTGTGTGGTGTGTAACAGTATATGGACTCCTCTGAGTAAAGTACAGAGACAGAACATTAATCCAGACATTACAGAAGATAATATCTCATAATATAAATCAATGTTACTGGTTAAAAGCAGAATGAAACAATGCTACATTCATTTTTGTGAGATTTTAAAAAGTCACCATTTTAAGCATTTTTTTCTAAACCACTTATGGATGAACCTGAACCTGATCTGTTGTAATCATCCTTTATGATCAAATGCATGAGTGATAATGAATCTGGCACTGAGTCACCATTTGCGGTCAAAGTTGTTGTTTTATAAATAAATTTTACAAATTTTTATTTTTAAGAATAAGTTATTAAAGTAAGTATTTATTCTTTTATGTGACCAGTAATAAGAAGGATATGCGCAGTAACACGACTTTGTTTGAGTCGCAGAGGGCAACGTGCTGTCCTTGTGGTTTAATGATTTTATTTTGATGGTGACCTAAACATCCTCAGAAAAAAAAGATACACATCAGTGAGTGAATATCTATGAGGGATCTGGAAAGAAGAGGCTAATCACCCACATCTCTGTGCTGCTAAAGTTAAACACTCGGTCCCCGCTGGTTAAATGCTGCTCTGCAGAGAGTCTGACTCAGCAATGAACTAAATCCCTCACATCCATCGTTTCCTGTCTCCTCTCTAACCAAACAGCCTTTACCTCCCCTCCCAACAATCCATCCTCTTGTATCTCCAGTCTGTCTTCCTCTCTCACTCCTTTATATCTCTCTCTGCTCCACCACTGCACTGCTCCTCTTCCCTCCCTGTCTAATCTCCTGCTTACACTCCTTCATACCACTGCCTGTCACAGACACAAACACACCCACCGCTCTCTGTATCTTTTTAATAATAAGTCTTGAGGTGTATATGTGGATTTTTTTTTTTTCAATTTTGAAGAATCAATCATTGATATATGTATGGGTTCATGTCTTTGACAGTCAACTCCCTCTAGTGGCTGAGCATCTCACCTGCAAAGTTTCTGGTGAAGACGAGGGTGACCAGCAGGATGGGGATGATGACCGTCCCTATAGTAACGACACGGTCGAAGGGCAGCTCCAGTTTGAGCTGCACCATGAGGCTGGCCAGCGCCCCGCCCTTCTCGTCCTGAGAGGAGCCGGGCAGGATCAACTCCTTCAGCTTCTCACCGGCAAGTAGAGCTGTGGCCATGTCTAAGTTCTGATCGAGGATGTTTTGCATCGGGAACAAAAAGGATGCACACTACAAGCCTCCTCTTGGCAGGAGGGGGAGGCCAGACGCTCTCTACTGTAATTAAATACTCCTCAACACAGTCTGATGCTCACAGGCACAGACACACACACACAAATGTGTGGTGAACTTCAGCCCCTGTCACCATGTGTGGGAGAGAAGTGGGTCATGGTGTGTGTCTGTGTTCAGAGCTTTGAGTTTCTTACAGTGTCCCACAGCTCTTCTCTTTGAGAGGAATACAAATAATATTCAGAAGTACACTCCTCACTCGGCCTTGTCGTTGATGTGTATTCCTATGCGTTTTTCTCCATCGTCACAGGGTCTGGCCTCAGTCCACACACTGTTTGACAGGATGAGGGACGAGCTGAGTTTACAAGGCGTCCTCGTCAGCCCCGGGGACAGCAACCATCGGCTCAAGAGTTGTCATATGGACCCTGGTCACAAGAAGTTCGGACCAGTTCTTTCCTGAAACACAGATAAACAGTTAGAATATGAATATGTGTTTTCTTCTTAAGAGACATAATGTTATTAATGGAAATGACACCAATAGATCATTAATACATCTTTAAAATGAGCTTGACTGTGAATTTCTATTGTCTCACACCTTCTTGAGTCAAACTGTGTTGCCATCCATCATCCTTTGCAGTGCAGTGATGTAGCTGAGGATCAACTAATCCTCTCTGATCAGTGAAGTGTGTGAATGTGGTCACATCTGAAGAGGATGTCAGCTTTGATGGTACAAGGACACTAAAGTGACACACTTAAGTTTAGCCACTAAAGTGAATTACTTACATTAAACTGATTAAAACAGAGCAGATTCAGTGATGACAACAAATGCTGTATCAAAACATGAGCAGCTTTATATACAGCATGTCCTGCACACTGACTGACCCCTGCCTCCCTCTTGAACACAGTGGTCATTATCTCTGTGGAACAACATGTTCACACTGATATGTCAGATGAACTCTGACACTCATCAGTGGGATGTCTGGACTGTGTATGTGCGAATGTTTGAGTGAGTGTGCATGTAAACATATATACATGCGTGCAAATGCTTGTGCTGTAACTTTGCTGGGTGAATCAGCAGCTGCTGTGCTCATTTCCCTTGAAGGTTATGTGAATGTCCTTCATGAGGAGTGTGAATACATCACCTCTTCCCTCCAGCAGTCCTCACGCTTTGTATTTCTTTTTCACTCACTTCCTCTGCCCTCCTCTCATTATGTACACACACAATTAATCTATAAAATCCTTCAATGTGCAGTCCAGAGCCATAAAGTGCAACATGTACTGTATCTCATGTAGACAATAAGACGTAAAACACTGGTCACTCTGTTCTGTGCACGTTGCCTGGTGTCAGTCAAGGTAACTTTGTCCACAGCATCACATTTTAGTTTGTCAGTTGGAGGCTGCACTGGCGTCTCTGAGCCACTGGCACCACTCCAATCCAACAGATTATGCCCCTCAGTTGGGCAACGCTACCAGTGTCTAGAGAGGGAATCCCTCATTCCTTGGCCACTACAGCATCTCACTTGGCTGTTTCCAGTACAGCTGGCTGAGAAGAGCCATACTCCAGAACAACAGCGGACAGAACTGTGCTCATTCATTTCCAAGTAGATGATGGAGAGAAGAACTTTCTGCTCTGACACTCGTCAGGTTTGTCTCACCAGAGAACCAGCAGCCCAGTGGTACGTGATACATTCAGAAAGCAGTGAAGGCTTAATATTTCAACAAATAGTACATCAACAATAGAGTAACACCATCAAATACCCTGTGTTTGATAACGTCTGACTCAATATCAAGAAGCTTAAGATAAAGATTCAGTGATTCCTTGATTGTTCACAGAGTGTGACGATCACGTCCAAGTTAGATCATGTTGTATCTCTCACTGCTGTCTCCTATCAGGACAGTGGAGGACGGCAACCTGAAGGAACACACTTCCGTCACAGACATTGCATTGCAGAGAACTGCAGCTACATGCAGATGACGAGCGTTTCAGCAGCGGAACAGTGGATAACTCCCGGGTTCAGCAAATACATGAGCTGCTTCACATCAAGTGTAGCGACTGGATGTGTTAATGTGTGTGTGCTGCTTTCTCTGTCTCTGTCTATGTCTCAGTGTGTGTGTGTGTGTGTGTGAGTGAGTGAAGAGGAGATCCTGTAAGATGCTCCATCCTTACATGTCCACAGTGGAAACGGTAGCACCGGAAAAGCCGCACTGCTTCCTCCTTCTGGTGCTGAGACATGACAGTGTGCTGACTGTGTGCATGCGGTGAGAAGAACGGATTTCACTCACCATGTCTTGCTGCATCTCCCGGCACGATAAGAGTTAATCTGCAGTGCGGGCGAGCAGCTCCAGCATGTATCCGAGCGCACCGGTTTGTTCCGCCCACCCCCCGTCCGTCGGCCCCGCCGCCCTCTCCGCTCCTCTCCCTCCTCTCTGCTCCTCTCCCTCCCTCCTCAGAAACAGAGGATGAGGCAACACATTGAGATCCTCGAGTTCATCGCATCATCTCGCTTTTATCCCCGCGTTTCACCGAATTTACGCATAACTGCAACCGTGATCCCGGAGGAATGTTGGTAAAGATGCCGCAAAAACAAACCCAACTCCATCCTTATAATAATTACCATTAGATTACCATTCAGACTCCTGGATGAAGGTTAGAGGAACGTCACAGTGATTACACCTGCGATTACAAAAAACTAAGAGGCACTAGAGGAGCATGATGTGTTGTAACTAAGGCTCTAGGTGAATCATTACTACCTAACTCCACGGCGCTGACAGCCTCTTACTGTCATACTGATAGGTTTACACTGCCTGTCCGTCATCTGTGGGAGTGGGACTGGCCACACACACACACACACATACAGCGAATGGGAAACATGTCTGCCCTTCACATACACTGGGTGTGTCGAGCATCAGGGTATAAAGTCTCACCATATTCATTTGTAAGTATTTCTAACCCTCCATTAGCAGCATCCATTACTGTAAAGGCTCATAAAGCGGATGTTGAACCAAACCCTAGTTTCCAATAAAGCAGAGCCTTTTATCTGGTGATGGAAGAGCCATTACTTCATTGCATGAACTTGTAGTAACACAGGCCCTTAGTGACAAGATCCTTTTCAGACTGGAGCTGGGTGTTTTAATGGAGGCTGATTTTTTTTTTTTTTTTTTTTTTTTTTTTTTAAATGTAGGGTTCTGTGTGCTCCCGCAGACTGACATGGTTTACCAGTTCATTAACAGTAGGCTCCAGCACTACTGATCACAGAGCAGCTCAGAGCAGCGTCAGGAGCTGCAGCATCCTCTGCTGGGATCCTTGTTGCTACAAGTGCTCGTGAGCGCGCCCCCGATGTTCATCAGCTGGACTCAGCCACAAGTCAGTTTCGCTTCGAGCCGGTTTCTGCCGGTTAGAGAAGCTGCTCCTCACTACGTCTGCTGCCTAATATAGTCTCTCTCTGTTTGTGTGTGTGTGTGATGCTAATGTTTAAGATGTATGTGATATCTCACCAGAAACTGAATAATTTTTCTCCAACTGAAATTATATTTATGAGGGATGCGCTGATTGAGAATTAATATTCTACAGGAGAACAAATAAATGCATCTAAAAATTAATTACTTCACAGTAATTCAGCCCATCATTACATTATTATCCTAGACAATAGAAATCCTATTGTATAAATTCAATCAGACAATCTTTAATATGTTGATTTGTCTCTGAGGAGGTGTGACACTCCCACACCGCAGACATCTTCACTGCACCTTTGACCTTCCTTTGTCATACTACAGCCGTGTGCAGACAGTTCTATCTGTGCGTCGCTGCTACTGTCTGAATCTGACCGTAAATAACCAGAACACTGGACACTGACAATGGAAAATTCATTCTATTTACAGAGCGGACCTTTGGAGTCAACAAGGGTGATATCATATAATTGTTTGTTTACGAGATGTTTCTGGGAATCTTTTCAAAATCGGAGTCGCCCATTCTACAGTTTAATGAGGTTAAACATGGAGTTCTGAAGAAAAATGAAAAGGGGGAAATGATGTACAGCTGCTTTATTATTATGATGGATAAACAATTTATTGATAGATATAGATTCATGAAGGTCAGACCACTTTTCTTCATCTTCATGAATGAGTTTTAGAAAAAAAAAATAAAACATTCAAATTGGTAAAAACCAAACGAGGCTTGGAGACCTATAGAAAAACGACAGATTTTGATTTTACATTAGACCTTTGACTTTTCTGACCTTTTTAAAATTTTGCTGAACTGCTGCTGTTTTTTCTCATATGTCAATATGTATATGTATATGTAATATATCAATATGTCAGTTTGTACAGTTTTGCCCAATTATATATTTTGAATAAAGTCCTGGGAGGAAAAAGTGATACCGCTTCCCGTTTTTTGTCCTGATGAAATGAAGAATGAAAATCCGAAAAAAAAAAAAAAAAAAAAATAAAAATGCAAGAGCAAATGAGGAGGACCACTTGATTAGGTTCAACACATCTGTCTGTACATTCTACCATTGAGTTTTTAATATTCAGTTTTTACTAACGTGGCAAATAAAAACTGGCCACATCTATTGGAAAATACATTTAGTCTTAATCTAAGTATCTAATGTTTTCAGTAAAAGCCATGTTTGTTCAATGCGTCATCTACCGTCTAATGTTAAATGAGAGCAGGGAAATTGACCCTTGTTGATCAGAACGCATCAGACACGGCGACTAACACAGAATACAAATGGAGCAGTGGATGGTTGTAAATTAACAGAGGAAGAGGAAAATGTGGTAACCTTGAAATGACCTCTCACAGCGAATAAATGACAGTATACAACAATAACAACGACAGCGTTTTCATCACTAAACAAAAAAAATCTGCCTGCATTTATGCAGTGAACAATCACATACATCAAAGCTGGATGTGTAATATTGAACAGTTTTACACTGAGCCTCTTTAGGATGCACATAATTACAACAACATGTACGTCAGATTTACTCAGTCAGTCATCCAGTCATATACATTATCTATATTAATCAAGTGAGCAAGAGAAATATTAAACAGAAAGAAAAGCAGCTTCACACATTAAACCCCAGCTATGCTGTGAAAACTATATTCCTGTTCTTGCTCCAGTGGATTAGTTCTCATTATAAATTATTGCTGCAGCTGCCTCGTGACTACACATTAGACGACACAAAGACTATCTTCATAACAAGTATATAACTTAAACTCAAACAAGATGGTAGATAAGTCATTCAATTCTATTTGAGATCAAGTAAAGTAAAAACTACCTAAACACATTGCATGAGTTGTTGTACAAAATGCAAAAACACACGTTTATCATTTTTGATAATACTCTTTGATGAATATAACAGTGTAAAAAAATAGTAACATGCATTGAGTTGTACTGGATTGTATTTTTTTTTTTTTTTTTTATAAATACTGACGTGTTGTTCACTCTTCAGTGCAACTTAGTGTGTTGTTGCCTGAACTGTGTCCATTAAATCCTTTTATGTGTTTACTGTTTTACATTTTAAGGCACCAGAAATCAGAAATCTGTGTGTTCGCAGCATTTTTCACGACTGAACATAAAAACATATGATTGTTCATTGTGTCTCTACGTGATAATACAACACTTGTGCTTGTGAAACAACAGTGAAAGTTTTCATTCCAAAACCCAGAGAACAGACATCAAATCAAAGTGCCCAGAGATTATCTATACAAAATGAATAACACGTCATAATCTCCATCTAAAATCCTTTAAACATTTTTTTTTTCTTTTCGCCAAATTTCTCTCTAATCTTTCTTTCTTTCTTTCTTTTTTCCTTCTGCTTCTATTCTAATCACTACATCTTACCAGCTTGTGTTTCTCTTCGTGTTCTCTGTGCTTGGATTGTGCTCTTGTGTTTACAACTTACAAAGTTGGTTTTATTCCTGTTTTTTTTCCCCATCTCTCATCAAACTTCTTCATGGACTACAGGACTGTTCAATGGGCCATTTGGACCACAACTGCCTTCCAGGCTCTGTCTTTGTCAAAGTCCTGCGTTCCATTGGATGCTTGCTGCTGAGGGAGCAAAACAGGAAGCGGGAGACGGACAGAGGTGAATTGTGGGAGGAGAAAGGTGACAAAATTACTGAAATAAATGATGTGTAAAGAATGAGCAGCACAATGTCATTTTGTACGGATGAGCAGCTCGGTGATTTTTATGTCGTCATATTAACATGCCATTTACATGAACCATAGCTGGTGACACACCTGAATATTTGAATACGTTCATGTCTCGTGTTGAAATGAGGACGAAGGCAAGGAGGAAAAAAAAAAAGACAAAAGGGGAAAAGGAGGAAAGGCTTGCTTTTAATTGTCTTACCTCACAGTAATGGGTCAGGGTGTGCATGCCGTCTTCACACTCTGGAGAGCCCATGCGGAGCTGACTCTTATAGGAGGCACAGTGCACCACAGTGGCTGAAGTCAGAACTGCCTGCACCAGCAGCAAAACCATGAGGATCAGCAGCAGGATGTCATAGGACTGCTGAAAATCATAAACACACACACACACACACACACACACGCACACACACAAGAGAAATGAGTATGCTCTGATTTTGTGATTTTGCACATTACACACTATTGTCACTTTTCACTTCACCTTGGCAGTGGGCACGTCATGCAGAAAATTCTCAATAAAATTAATCACGCTGCAAGAGAGGAAGCCGGAGGCTGAAAAGAGCAGAGGAGACGTCACACTGCTGATGGCAATCAGCACCTCCACCTGAGGAACAATAAGAAAAGAGTCAAAAGAAGAATGGAACTGAGGAAAACAGGAGCAAAGGAAAAAATAAATTAAGTTTATCTTTCATCAGAAGACACTAATATTGGTAATAAGTCTTGGGAAGTGTTTCAAAATATATATAAAAAAACAGAGGATATACACTAACTATTTCCTTAAGAAAAGTGAAAAACACCTAAAATAAGTGATATATTTTTAAAGAAATACAAAGTCTCAGCAGGTTGGTCTTTGTCCACAATGTAGATGGGGGTTGTGCTCCAAAATAGTCATGGAAAATGAAACATTACAAAAAACACCATTAGCTGAAAGGAATAAAGAACAATCACCTAAGTGCTGATCAGAGGCAATTACAGACCCACTGGTGACTGGAGTAAATTTCCTCTTTAAGCTGAGCAGAGCTCTATGTGTGACCATTAGAAACT
Source organism: Polydactylus sextarius (assembly GCA_016801845.1). Taxonomy (NCBI): domain Eukaryota; kingdom Metazoa; phylum Chordata; class Actinopteri; family Polynemidae; genus Polydactylus; species Polydactylus sextarius. The sequence goes on along the minus strand of CM028921.1, from coordinate 12,641,945 downwards.
CAAACTGATTCCTGAAACTGATGGCGAGCCAGCAAAGAGAAGTCATGATTGACGTCATATAAGAAGGATCTGGCTAGAAGCTCGGCAGCAGCATTTAGGACCAAAAACAATCCAGGAACAGGGAGTTAGATTTGTTGAGCTGGTGAAGAAATCACTTGACATGTTGGTAAATAGTCAGTGCCTGGTCCACTGTTATTATAGGAATGATTTAACTCATATCTGAGAGGTAGGAGATCCAGTCCAACTGACCCACAAATGTCCGCCCGCTGTCTAGCCTGTGGTCTACAGTGTCAAAAACACCTTCGACATCACTAGACCTCAACACATCAGTCTGAGTATGAGAAGAATGAGGATGACAACTAAAATATTGTCTTGTACTCACCAGACACTTGTTGGGGTACTCTGACACGACATGGCTTGCAATAGCGCTGGGAAAACACTGCACAGGATTGAAGAGCAGACACAAACATAAATGATAAGACCTGTGATGGATGGCATTTTAGTTGTCATTCAGAGCTGCAGTCTGTATTTCTGAAGACTAAGCTTGTAAGCTTTTTAAGTAAGACTTACAGCCACGAGTATCCAGAAAAAAGTGACAGACAAGTAGGGACCCGGCAGCAAAGCATCCATGTTGAGAGCGATAATACCTCCAAATACAGCTGAGATTCCCACAATCACCTCGATCACCTGTTAGAGACACTCTTCACTGACTGATAAATAGACAGACTGGAACCATCCAACCAACCATCAATATGATGTATTAAAATGGAGAAGTACTCACGGAATATGCTCTGAGGAGTCGGGTGGGGAATACTGCAGGTTTTATAACCATAGGCCTGTTATATGTTGGCTGGAAGATGGATGGAGAGATTGAGAGAGGTTAGGATGGAGGAGTGAGAGTTGGAGAAAAATAAGAGGGAGATACATCAGGTGGAGACTGAACCTTAACCACTGACCAAGTATCAACTGGAGACAGTGTTTTTGTGCCCTGTCGGACAAGTTGTCCCTAAATTAATTGGTCTTTTGTCTGAAATGTCAGGCAGCAGTGACTCACACACACACACACACACACACACACACACACAAACACACAGACACACACCTTCCTGTGGCAGCAGCAGTCCTCTGCAGAGCGTGCTGACAGGATGACAGTACTGGCCATCAACACTTCCAGTAAAATCATCAGGATGAGGTTGAAGTTGATCTGAGAACAGACAGAGAAAGAGGCAGAGCTGAGATACAAGAGGAGAAAACCGAATAATTTAATGTTTGTTATGTAGACAAATGAATGGTAGTTCTAATCACGTTGACTTACATTGACAGCTGAAGGGTTGAGGACCAGTTTACAACCGAACCAAACCAAGCAGGTGGTCGTTACAGCGAATGTTGACACATACATCACCTGGAAATCTGACACCTTAAAAAAAAAAAAAATTATTACTGTCATGGGCAAAATCTATTAAAACATAATCATGTCTTTAATGTGTCCATCATTTACTCACTGCAACATTTCTGTTCTTGGCAATAGCCAAACTAGCAATGGCTGCAGGAAGTCCCTGTGAAGAACAGCAAAGAGGCAGCAGCATTTCACTTTTTAGTTGATGAGCATTTGGAACTCCTTGATCTGGAGTAGAAGCAGTGAGGCAATGTTCGCATGTAAATGTGAGTGAGGTAACTTACAGAGCCTGCAGCACAGCGCAGATAGTCCATAGCAACAGGAAAGACATTTCCCAGGTACAGAGAGAAACCAGATGTGATGAGCAGACTGCCCTGAGGACACACGCAGAGACAGTCGCTATTCAATTTGTGTCTTGTGGTCTAAAAAGATACCCCCCCCCAATCCACAGTCTCCCCTCTCACCCCTATGAGGACACTGTAGAGCCAGGCCCTGTACGTGAAGCAGGGGTGTTTTAGAGTCTCGGGCTGGGACAGCTGCAGGTCGCTGGCCCTCACGTCCACCGTGTAGCTGTCTGGCTCGGATCGGTCCCGCTCTCCTCTGTCTGGCCTCCTCTCCAATCCTCTGTCGCTACGTCGTCCCAGTGTCCCGCTGCCTCTCTCCAGAGACATGTGGCTGTAGGTGAACTCCTCTCGGGCTGAGAGCTCCTCACACTGCATCTCTGAATGAAAGAGAATTTTCATATACTGTTATACTGCTTTATAAAATCAGCTAAAAAGGACAGAGCACAGTGAAATGAAATGATTTTGAAATATTAAATAAGAACATTTTACTACAGATGTAGACAAGTAACAATATTTTGAAGTCAGAGTCTCCCAGATGCTGGTAGCTGCAGCAGTCTGGCTGAGCTGTAGCTGTCTGGGTGCTTTTCGTTTTGAGGAAGTCAGAGATAAAACTTTGACAATGGTTTAACCTCCTGTAAACAATAACATGAATAAGTGGTGAATAACTTGGGATGTTATGGGAAACAACTAATGAGTTTTACGGCCTTCGAGGAAGAAAACAAAGAGAAATTCCAATGATGAAAGAGTTAAAATGGCTACAAAGGGGATTTGAATTCATTTGCTGCAGACTGGCAAGTGATTAGACAGCTCCGGCCTTATGTCTGCCCTTTAACCTATTTTCAGTACGTTATGTCATCATCAACAAAAGGCCCAGAATGAGGAAGGAAATCATAATTGTACAATTTGGAAATCCAGGAGGAAAAAATCTTTGAAAAGTGCACTGAAGCCAAAGAAAACGAACCATTAGGCTACTTCTGAACACTTATTCCATCTTTGACACATTGCTCACTCCACACTCACCTGTTGTTGAGTCTCTTGTACAATCTCGCAGTAGAGTCCAACAAAAAGTATCCTTCAAAATGTGAGTTCAAGCCACATGGAAAACTACTTCTTTTTGTTTGTGACTCCCTCTGCTCTCCATCTCTCTTCTCCTCACACTTACACTCACTCTCTCCTCTCTCTTACTCTCCCTTTACCCCACGTTTCACAGAGACAACTCTGAAAAGTTTTTTTTTTTTTTTTTTTTTTTTTGAGTTCTTCAAAGCGTGGAGCGAAAACACATGGCTCTTGTGCTGCCAGCCTACTTTGTGCCAAGAGAGAGAGAGAGAGCAAGAGAGAGAGAGAGCGAGCTTGTGCATGACAACAAGCGGAGGACGAAGGGGCTCGCTCTGGGGGCAGAGTTAGCAGGGCAAACCCTCCCTTTTTCTCACAAACACACAGACACACAAACACACACACACACACACACCACGTCAACCTATTCACAAAACTGAACAATAGATGTTCAGAGTTGTGTGAATGACAACACACAAAGTTATGTGTACAGAAATTCCACATCACAGTGAGAGAAATGAAACAGGCCCAAAGAGAAAATGACATAAATCCAATCATGTGCTGTTTCAAAGTGTCTCCCCGTGGAGTTTTCTTCTCAACTTTCCTAGGGTTACTTAGCGCCCTGTTTGCACTTCACAGCCCAATAAATTAAGATGCCCAGCAGTGCTTTTGGAAAGAAGCAACAGAGACATCTCCATGGCTCTGATCACATGGTCTATTGTCTGACAGCTGATCTAATAACTGATCATTTCTGCTTCAAGTCAGAATCTCTTAACTACTCATTATGGAGTTAATCTTAATGGGTGACAATGCTCTGTGTGTGAATGCGTGTGTGTGTGTGTGTGTGTCAGCATGTTCGTGTATGTGAACTTGGATTCCATTCAGTCTTTAAGACACTGAAACATTCTCAGCTCAACATTGTTCCTGGGTGGTGGTAACCATGGTGACTTCTTAACAACCGCTGTCACCCTGTCCCTCAGCACTCTAATTTACCCACCCCTCACACACACGCACACACACACACGCACACACACACACACACAGCAGAGAGAAAAGTACAGCACATGAGAAATCTGGAGAAGAAGATCTGAGGAACTCTGATTAGATGATACATGATTCAGTATCTAAGAATGCATAATATAAAAAGGCTGTATCGACTAGATAGTTTCACTGAGAGTTTGTGATTTCTTACACATTTGAAAGAATCACTGGGTCAAACAAACCAACCCTGCTGCCCTCGACATTAATGTCTCATTGAAGGAAATAAATGTGTGACTAATTAAACATAAATGCTATCAGATGATCATTAATCCCTCAACAATTATACTTAAATTAACACACCGTGTGTGTCCGTCTGCATGAAAAGAGACAGTGGACGTCCCTTCAGCAGCTTCTCTTTGAAAGCAAAGTGCAAAGTGACCACACAGTGTTGCTGCTCTGCTTTTATCCTCTTTTGTAAGTGGAGCTGAGAAGAACAAGGCGACGTCTGTTCTCTCTGCAACACTTTAATCTCTCTCTCTCGCCGTCTTCTTCTTACAGGTGTGTGTTTAATGTGCTTTATTTGAGAATGCCTTTTCCAAAATGGCTTTCTTTGCACCTGTTTGTCTGCCGCTCTGCCACCGCTTTGAGCCTTAACTTGCGATTTCGAACTGCTTCTATCCACATGTGTATAAAACCCTGTCAACATTTTATGTGTTGGGTAGCGCAGACAATGGATTATTACCGTTAGATCCTCTAACCACTGTGGTTTTACTATATGTTCTCATATTGGGGCTCCATAAATGAGCATGCCATCAACAAGGAACATATTGTTCAAGACGTCTTTGATGGATTTCAAGCTGTTTATCATGACTATATTTGGCTGGTGTGCTGTCGAGTGCCGCATCAAATCACATCCTAGGTGAGATCTGACCTTTTTCAGCTGTGGAGAATAAAATAAAAACAGGACACACTTCAGATCTTCACATCAAACAGAATGACTGAGGTCCCCTTCAGAAGAATCTCAGAGTGGATTCATAGTATTCTTTATATTAATCTTTACAGAGGAAACATATATCAAGTCACACATATACAAGTCATGTCGTTTTACAATCTCTGGAGAACAGCGAATGTTTCCAGTTCACAACTAAACAGGTCCAGAGCCTCTCACACACCAAATAATGAGACCATGTCATTGCTACACATTTATACTGACCCATGCTGATGGTAAAACTATTGTCACACATTTTGTTTCGGTGTGGCGGCAGCTCCTCAGTGTAAATCTTCCAACGGTTGAAAATGTAAAACAAACAAACAAAAACCACAGTAAATCCCTCTGACATGCAACATTTAAACACAGACAGTTAAAAGATGGGCTTTTTGTTTTTACAGCGATATCCAAAAGTAACACACATGAGAAAACATCTTTGGATATATACATTAACTTACATTATCAATAGCTCTCTTTTTTATGAACAATATGTACATAGTAGATGAGGGAGGAATCATCCTTCCTCCTTCAAAGTCTGGCCCATAGTCAACCCACCAAAGTTCTTTTTTTTTTTTTTTTTTTTTTTGTGTTTTTGCATCAGTCACATTACAGGTACTTTTCCTTTGTTTTTTAATGTTTGGCTTTTATGAGTAATCAGCACAGATAATGCTTAATGACTGACAAATATACAAATTAATTAATTCTGTACACGTCTCCATGTTTAAGCAAATAGTCACAAAATGACGCGGCAGCTTTTCCTCGTGGCTACAGGGGAAACACCGATGGCTTATCACATTATGCTGAGGTTGTTCTTCCTCTGATTCCACAAAGCCACAGTTGTTTGCATCTGAACCTCAGAGCATCCAAAGTCTTATCTGTTCCCCTCCACATGTAACACACATGGTGCACTACTTACCTGTTGGACAAGGGACATTGTTACAGTACTGGATATTATTGGCAAATTGTGGCATATTACAGTTATCTAATGACATTGTATGTTAATTCATAGTAGACAGATATCAACAAAGCAAACAGACAGACTTTTATCTGTGCTGAGATAACTAGAAGCATATTAGCAACTGATGACCTTCATGGAGACAAAGATCGTAGCTATACAGTCTGATTTATCATCTTTCATTGGAAATGATCCATCACTCGGATTATCTCAATGCAGAGTGATATCTGTGATGTCGCTCTGATAAATATTCACTGTTCCTGTGTTGACAGAGCTCAGGATCAGACAATAGATCCCTTAGAGGAGGACAGGTGGATGGACTGGATACGTGTAGCCAGAGTTTTCTCCAGGTCCTGTAGGATGTCACAGCCGGGACTATCTGGAGGTGCATCGTATAGAAGCTGCTTGAACGGTTCCAACTCGATCAGGATCACCATGTTCTTCAGGAAGTAGCCCACAATATAGGATGCCAGGTCTGGAGCATCAAGAAACTGTAGGATGATGGGAGAAAAGATTGTTTTTGAACACTGTAACTAAAACTTTCACAGACATGTATCACAGACATGTTGTGATGTGTTTGCACCTTGGTATGGTTGTAGATTTCCACACAAGTTTCTGTATTGATGTTCTTGGAACATATAATCTCACAGTGCCTCTGTAGCGCCTCCAGCTGGAAAAACTTTGCTGCAGACAGAAGCTACAAGAAAACCACAGGCAATTCATATTACAATATATTACTTGTACTTGGGAATAGTTATTAGATTGAAATGGTTGAACATCCATAGAAAACCTTGGGCTATGAAATGTTTTATAGACTAAAAGTTCATTTTCAGCGTGACTAACCTCCATAACATCAGTATTCCTGATGTGAAGAGCTTCTGTTCCTCCACAGTAGAGATACTGCATCACCAGCTGTAAGGAGCAACACACATTACAATGATACAAACACCAACACGGTTCACATTTATACAAGAAGCAGTATGAGTATGTGTTCACGTGTAATATCTGTAATGTTTTAAGTGACAGTACCTGAAAAATGTGGTATTTCACATTGCTGATTTCAATGCATGTGTTTTCACCACAGGGTCTGTTTGCTAGAAGAGACTTGAACCTTGAGAGAAAAAGACAGAGAACAGCTATAGTCTTGGCTGGAAGGGAAGACAAATCCAGTCTTGTCATCCAGTATTTTAATCACGTTTCCGACACAATTCTCTGTGAATGGAAATAAATCTTCACAATAAAGTCGACAGCAGCTAATAATATGGAGATCGAGCTCAATCTAATAACCTATTTGATGTTTTCTCCATGGACATTATGTCAGTGACAATGACAACGACTATGACAGGATTGATTGGTTGTCGTCATTATAAAATGACACCGGAGTGATATTGACATTCTGTCTATTTTCCAGAGGCAGCAAAAAATACCTTGCAGGCATCAAAACTCAACAGTTTATAAATATAGCATGTCAGCGTTTGGTCGTTGCTGTAAAGGATGTATTTATAGTTACACGATTCAGACCATTTGTATGTCACCATACAGCTGAACCCTGTTCACTCCACATACTGGTTTAATGTACTTTGTGTTGTGTGTTGTGAAAGTTGCAGTACCTGTTAGAAGCAGTGAAGAGCAGGACTTTGTGGGCGTAAAAAGGTTTTCCTTCCACCAAAAAGGTCACGTCTGACATGTCTTTATTGTTGAGGAAGTGAGGATCTGGAAGACAGAACGTCAGAAAAACTTGATGTTTTTCTGATAATAAATAAAAAAAGAAAGAAAGGGAGAAACAAACCAGGATGTACAACTTAGCCTTACTGTTAACGCTAGGCACATTTACTTCACTCACATTTACAGTTTCTGATCCACTATTTGAACACTAGGTGGCACTATTAGCACTTACATTAACATTTTTAAAACTGTAATAGTAACAGCTAACAACACAACACTAGAGTAGTATATTGTGCTGTATTTATACAGTGTTAACATAAATTTTAGGAGACCAAAAGTGAAACGATGAAGACAGGGTCTCACCCAGACGTGATGACTGCTTCCTCTTGATCTCTGTCAGTTTGGGAATGGGATAGGGGCCGTAACACTGGGTGAAGATGGCAGACAGCTGCTGGCTGATCACTTCATTCTGACACAGCAGAGGCAGAGAAACGAGACATCAAAGGTGAGGAGAGTTTTTCTGTGCTCGGTTCTGCAGGTCTGCTTGTGTGCCTAGCATTCAAGAGTTTATGTTACGTAAGAACACAAGCTTGTGCTCTAACACTCCTCTCCTACACAAACATTCCCCAACACAATTATCAGTAAAACGAGACAGATCAAACCTCTGCAGCCTTTTATCAAGCTTAGCATTGACTTTATTCGGGCAGATGTCCCAATAAACCGTACACCTCACAGCTTAGAAAGAGGATCACAGTCAGACTTATTTATTCTACAGAGATTACTGCAATGGGAAACCCTGTGACAGGCCAAGCTGCTGTAGGTGTGTGACAAAGAGAGGAAGGCAGGAAAAGTGAGACTGAGAGCGAGCTCTTGTTACACTCACATTTAACTTTGCAGCCATGTTTGTGGCTGTAAAACTGAGAAAGGAAGGAAGAGTAGTGGCTCTGAGCTGCAGCAGCGCTACCGAACACTACAAGCCCCATATGTGCAGTAAGCCTGGCTGCTCTCACTAAAGTATGACACCAACACGCTGCAGTTAAATTACAAGTAGTCCACCAGGAAAAAATGTGCATTTCCCTAAAATGTACTAGAAGAAAGAAGAGAGCTGTGATTTTCAACATTTAATAATGACAAGACCTTTATCTAACAAGCAGCAACACAGAGGAGGGGAAGGCATATCATAAATCATATCAGTTTAGGTAATTGATAATGAATAGGCCTGTGGGGTTCTGTCAGTCTCTATAAAGCTGACGACCTGACAGCATTAGATCACAGAGAAAGAGAGGACGATGATGCCATGAGTCAGTAAACAAAACAAACACATTTTAAACTACAGGAGAGACATTAGGAGGATATAAACGTGTTAATGACAGAGACCAAATGTGTCTTTGGATAATAATCTCACTGGCACCTGAATAAAATTAACGCCCCAGTGATTTAACAGCTGACGTATGCGGTGCGGTACCTTGCTGGCTCTGAGGATCTGGAACATTAGAGGCAGTCCATGTGTGATGAGCTCCTCAGTGTACTCCTCCTCCTCAATGCAGCTGAACTCTTTGAGAAGACCCTGGATCAGAGGCCGGCGGTGCTGATGGAAACATGTGCGCAGAGACTCCAGCCAAGTGTGCAAAGTCCATGGGACACCTGAGCAAAATTAAAGACCATAAAACACATACAAATGTGTACGGGAAAAATGAGCACACAGAATGTGATAGTGCACAAGCTAACCAAGGCTCCGTATGTCTATGGTGATGTCCACGTGTCCGTGCTCTGCACTGTGGTACATGGCTTCTTTAAGAGCTTTGAGTTTGGCCTTCCCTGCTCGGATCAGGTCAATCTGAGACATACTTCTGCCCTCCAGCTCTGAGCCCTCAGCCAAGATCTCCTCCAGGGACAACACATCCCCTTTCCCCGTCTCTGTGTGGGACAGCAGCTTACGAAACACATTTCTAGAAGAAGACAAGCACAAAAACAGAAAATACATTCCATTTTAACTGATTAATCAGAGTACAAGACCCTAGTTAAATGATTTTTATTTCACATGGGCTTATTGTTTGTCTCCTGTTTAATATGATCTAATATCAAGTGGCAAGTGAACTCTTGTGCGTTTAGAAAGTTAAAATGATTGAATTATTGAGTTTCAGGGACGTGAGCAATCTGAAATGAAATGCTAACAGATGATATTTGATATTTGATATTTATATGTCTATGAAATTGTATTTTAATAAACGTCCATGGTTGAATTAAAAATAAAATGCTGAATCAATAATAAAGAAATTCTTGAGGGAAATTCTATTCAAACACACGTCATCTATTTTGTATTCCTCATAGACTCAATAGTAGATTTGTACAGAAGACGTTTACATACATTTGATGTGGAAATGAATGACTGTGTATCAAAGCTTTAAACTTTACTTAATAGCCTAATAGCATCATTAATGCATTCATAGAGAAATACAATACATCTTGGATTTGATTAGTTTCCCCTCGTGGGCACATTGTTGTTTCTGTCACTGATGTTTGTGGCATTTTGTGAAAAATAGATGAAGGATGAATTATTTACAGCCATTTATCCAATAAACCGTATCCATTCTTTAATACATTAGTTTAAATGTCATTTGATTTACCAAATAATGCTGATTGATTTAAACCAAATACAGTCAGACTGATTTAACTGATGCATAGCAGCTTTGGTAGAAATGTCACTGGTGCTTCTCTCAGTATTTGTAACAAATTGATTGTGAACTGCACAGATTTGGGACTATACTGAGATCATACTGCACTTCATTAAGTCTTTATTTTCATACACTTCAGTTGAGTGTGTAGTTCTCAAGTCTATTCTCAACAGTATTAAATATCTAACAACACAAACCAACCAGCAGACGAGGTGTCAGTTTCATGGACGTGCGTTGTTGAGCACAAACAAGATTATATGCCGAGTGCACACTTAGAATAGAGGCTGTTTGTTCTGCCGCTAATTCACTTGTGTGTGTACGTTCATGATTAAACATAAACACCTGTGTCCGTGAGCTGCTGCCAGGCTGTAGGAGTTCATGTCTCCCTGCGGTGCGGTGGAGATGCCGTTACGGTACATGGTACCCACCATGGGGTCAGCCCCTCGCTCCAGCAGCAGACTCACCAGCTCAAAGTTACCTGTGCATGAAAAACAAATTAGCACAACTTATTCACCAACACACGCACTCGCAATGAAACAATGAGAAAAATGAGTGGGCTCATTTCTTCAGCGTGCATTCCCGCATCTATCTTTATTTTTGCAGCCCTCCTCTAAAGTCATAAACTCAGCCAGTTATCACGCTGACGGTCAGGTGTTGTTATCAGCTGGTTATTGATGACCTGCTGCTGTTGTCAGCGTGGCACAGTGCAGACAGGAGATGGAAGACGGGGGGAGTCACGCTATGTTTGTGTACCTGCAGCAGCAGCCAGCTGCAGCGGGGTCTCTGTGTAGTTCTCCATCCCGTCCTGCAGGGAACCCTCCACGTTCGCTTTGGCATCCAGCAGCAGCTGCAGAGGTCGGGTGGGGACACAGAGGAGCATGATGGGAGAGAGAGAGAGACAGAGAGAGGGTGAGGATAAAGGAGGAAGCTGGGTAATTAATCAGCGATTATATAGTTGATAACACTGCCTGTACTACACAACACCTTGAGTCTTCATAAAATTTAATTTCAGTAACACATTTAAAGTTAAGTTTAAGTTTGTCATAATCACATTGTTAGATTATTATATGATCATTTATTATTATTATTTATATAAGTGGTCATTTGATATAATCTCACAAGTCTCCTATTCATTTAAATGTTTAAATTTTTAAAAATAATGAAAAAATAATAAAATTAATAATTATTTAATAATAATTTTAAAAAGATAAATTTAAATCTTTTGCCTAATTGTCATATTTGAGTAGTTCTATTCAACACTGCACGTTCACTGGCACTTATCGTTTAAAAAAAGTCATAGCTTCATATCATCTAAAGAGATGAAAATGTTAAATTTATATCTTGAGAAACTGAGTGTAAAATCATTACATATTCAACAATGAATCTTTTTTTTATGATTTTTTTTTCTTAAATCTCTTTAATTTCATTCTATCGTTTTTTATCTGATGCCCTCGGAGACCAAGTTGTGGCGTCACACGGTTTAAACATTTTCCATTAGAATTTAATGACTGAAAATCCAATGGACAGATCGTTACGAGGATAAACCAAATTTGTTCAAATGAGTTCAATAACAATTAGACTGCTGCCTTTCCACTTTCCACTAAATGCAGTCTGATCTATTTGCTCTAAAATGCTAATTGACACATATACAGGCCATATATTTAACCTGGATATAAAGATTGGCCTCTTTAAAGATAAAAACATCACAGATATCACATCTCAATAATTCTGACAAACAGAAATAAAGAGACAGAGAGAGAGAGAGAGAGAAGAGAGAGACAGGAGAAAAGTCCATTATCATCATCAGCATGATCTGATGACTCTAATGACAATGATGACCAACCATGAGCTGAAGCACAACAAGAGGTCATGATGAGAGAGTCACAGGTGAGAGTCACTACCTGCACCACAGGCACATGTCCATGTAACACAGCGAAAGTGAGAGGCGTTGCCTGCCGTGTTTCAGGAAAGACTGAGGGGTGCTTGTGCACTGAGTTTGGCACCTGAGGGAGGGGACACAAGGGGGGTGGGTTGGGTGGGTAGAATGGACAAAGGTGAGGGAGAGAAATACAAAGCCATTAAAACGACTACATGGACCGTGGAGCACAAGACAAGCAGCTGCAGGGTGGGGAGGGAGAGGACAGGAAGCTTTATGGGAGAAACTAAAGTAATTAAGTAGAGACCCTGGGGGTTGATGTGGACATCCTGTCACTGTGTTCACCTTCTAATGAACATGAAGGATTGATCTGTCAACCTAATGGTTTCACTCTGATCTCTTCATGGCGAGTTTCTCTGACAGGGCTCTGACTCGACCTCTTTAAGGTTCATCTGTCTGTGGCCAGGATGAAATGAATTTCTGTGAACCAGATGAAAGTGTGATGTGTGAAAGAGTCACATGAACAAAACACAAAGGCAACATTTCTTTAGGCTGCTTTTGGGCAAAGATAAATAGACATAGAAAAATGACTCATAATAAGGCTGTGCAATTATCACTTTAACTTAACAAAACAATTACCTACTCTACTGTTACTTAACTGTACAGTAGTGGTGGAAGACTGGAGGGGAACAGGGGAGTGGTAATTAAATTCTTACTAATGACTGTAACTTCATTTTGAGGCCACTCAACTGCTGACACATAAATCTTTTCACACCTCAGAGGAAAAACATCTATCTTTAACTGAACTCATTTAAAAAAAAACGGTTCAGAAGCAGATGGATGAAATGAATCAGGAAGTGAAACTTGTGAAACTACATGTTTGTTGTGTTTGTGTTTTGGTCAGGTGTCATGAACACAGACCAACTATGACACAATGGCTGATGGGATATGTCTTTACTGATGTAACGATAAAAGACCAGGATCATGAGGCTTTAACTAAACAGCACCTGTTACTGCACGTCATTGTAACGTGTTCGGGTTCGGGTCAGCCTCATGATCCTTAGATCTTACACAAGTAGCATCACAGAACATGGGAGAGAACAAAAAGAAAAGGAAGATGAGGGATGCGTTTGGTTTTCTCCTTCATATATACAAAGCTGAAGTCAGACAGCGTGAGGCAAACACTGGATAAGATGTTTTCTATTTCTATTTCTAGTCCTTGTTCTATTTTCTGGTGAGTACAATGTGGAATTTTACATAACAGTTATCCTTCCTTTATTTGACTTTGATCCTTCCAGTGTCAGCACCAGAGCAGCAGCAGAAACTTCACCATCACTGACCTCGCTGTTGATATCAGCTCCTGCATCCAGCAGCATCTGCACCATGGCCTCGTCTCCACGGACACAAGCGTACATCAGCGGGGTCATCCCCTACAAAACATAGCGAGACAGAGAACAAGGAGTGTGGGATCCCTGCACAAGTTAAAGATACACTCATTTATTACACTACAAAAACTGAAATCTAAGTAAGACGAAGTATCTTATATAAAGGTGATATAAGCTTATTTTTTGTCTGATAAGATAGTTCTTCTCAGTAAGCAGTTTTTAGCAGTTGTTAGACTTTTTCACTTGTTTTAAGTGTTTTAGTCCTGAATTATCTCAATAATAAATTATACCTTGTTACAGAGATTATATGACCTATTCTGGGTAAGTACATGCTTGAGACTAGAATATCAACAGTTTCAAAGCTGTTTCAGCAACACTTACGAGTATAAAACTGTTTTCCAAGTAGTGGTAGTAGTAGAAAATTATTCTACATAATGAGAAAAGTAGTGTTAACTGTATCAAAAAAAGTACAATAGTTTTTAATATACCTTTACTGGTTTCAAGAAATCTAATGCCTTGTGCATGGCATCATTGCAATATGATGGCACTAGCATTTTTGATTTAAGAATTTTTTTTTATTCAAAAAAAAACAGGTCTCATATATTTCATTCAAATCAAGAAAATGCAGTTGTTATTAGTGAAAATATACTAATTTTGAGGTATTTTTATGTTCATTGGGGTTTGATATGTTTACTTGTTTTGAGAAAGTCCTGACAAGTCAACTTTTGCTCATTTTTAGTAATATTACACCTATTTTTGTACTTTTTTTTTTCTTGTTTTCGAAAGCCGGCTTTTTGCAGTGTTAAAGCAACAAACCATAAACAAGTGTGGGTGTTCCATGTTACATGCTGGTTCACTTTGTCACAGTCAGTTAAGCACAAGTTTAATTTCAACCTTTAATCTTTTTGACATAAAGTACTTTTGGTCAGATCTGGACTTCGTATCGTTGACATTTTCACTCCTGGCAGTGAGTTTAATGAGAATAATATTCTGCCATTGATCAAAGTTTGAAAGGCTACCATCTGAATCAATATTTCTTTTAGGCCATCGGGAGAACTGGTCTGAATCTGTACAAGACTTTGTGTTTGAAAGTTTCTGCTTTAAACCAGCCTGAAAATGTTCCCATGGAAAATCATTTCACCTACAGTCGTAGCGTTGCCCTGATGATTCACAGCAGTGTAAAGCCACAATAATATGTGTATGACTGGTGCTCAATGGTGAAGGAGTCACAGTTCAACGAGCAAGCTAAATTGTCCCTGCAGGATGTGCATGTATGCATGTACGTGTGTTGGTACTGGTGTGTGTGTGTGTATTTATGTTAACATGTTTTTCTGTGTCTCTAACCTGCTCACTCATGCTGTTGATTCCGTCCGGTCCTAGCAGGCTGACGGCCTGTTTCACCAGGTCTGTGCGTCCACAGCTGAGCATTCGGAAACCCAGGTCCTGCAGGAACTTTGCCTCAGTGGAGGGAGCATCCAGTTTCCTCGAGGCACAGAAGCAGTCATCCGTTCTGAAGGGCAAAGCGATTCACAAAGTGATTCACCGTGCAAGCTGAGTCCTGACAGTTTGTGGTGCACCACCTTTTCACCAAACACTTGACAAGCTTCTTTTAAAACTATGAAAAGGATGACGATGTGTGAGCGTGTGTGTGTGTTCACACGTTAGCCTGCTGGTGTTTTTTGTACGTGCGCATGACGTGTCTAGTGAACACATGCTCTGCAGCCTACAGGGGAGAGTACGCTGCATGTGGACGTACCGGAGCTGGCGTGGCTCACAGTCCACTCCAGGCAGCAGCAGCCTGGCGGCCTGCCGAACATCATCGCTGTCCACGGAGAAGCTGCGTCTGTGTTCAGTGTGGACCACGGCCACGCGCACCCACTCCATCAGAGGAGGTAGCACCATGAACGGCCTGCGGAGGGAGACAGAGACACAGGTTCAGGTTCTGCTCACTGTGCCAAAGCACTTGCACAGAAGATCAACCTAACACAGAAGTTGCATGTTATTTTAAAAATGTTGCCCAATGCAGCAGATGTTTGAGAACAGGATGAATTCCATCTGGAGGATGAAGATCTAAATCTCTGTGATGTGTTTGACGAGTGAAAATCTAAACTGAGCGAGATCATAGCACAGATTATAGACCATAGATCACAGCAATAAAAGATACAAAAAATGTGCTGCTTGTAAACATAATCGAAGGAGAGTGGTTACAACGTGGGATAAACTGGGGCAGCTGTGGCTCAGGAGGTAGAACAGATTGACCATTAATTGGAAGGTTCGATTCCTGGCTTCTCCAGCTCACATGTCATAATTTGGGCAACCCCAAACTGCCTCCAGTGTCTGTTCATCATGAGAAAGAAAAAGCACAAGATATAGAGGCACACACAAGTCTCAAAGACTCTAAATGAGTTATATAAATGCAGTCTATCTATAACGTACAGTAACTGAGCCTGAGATGAAACTAAAAATGCTGTATTGGTATTTAGCAAAAACAAATATGCATAAAAACAGCCATGATTATGGATTAGAGAACTTGCTCTTTTCTTTTTGCTGCCACATTGAATCCACAAGATGCATGGTGTTTCATTTTGACCCTCGTTACTGTGCAGACAGTGTGCGCTGGATATGAATATACACAAAGAGCTGTCATTACAAAATTACATAACAAGACTAAACATACCAACAGTCGCCATCCCTCGTGGATACAAAAAAGCACCGTGATATTCATGAGACCGGCATTATAAAGTTAGTATGATACTTTTGATTGTTCATATAACACAATATAACACTCTGGAAGCTGTTACTGTTAAGAAAATCTCTTGTTTGAGCTGTCAGATATATCTATACGGTGCATTCTCGCAAGGACTCAGTCCGTTTCTTTGGGATTTCCTCTTCTTCGCTTTACAAAAGGTCTTAACGCTTGGACCGTCTTCCTTGCCCCGGATCTGTCACTCACCGTTAATTAGTCATTCATCAGTGCTGCTCTGAGTTGATGGGAGGATCTTTTCATAACAGTTTGATCTCCTAAGTAATGTGAGGCTCGCTTCAAAGGAGCTTGACCTGGACCCCGGTGACGTCACTGGTTCCACAGACTTCATTAAAGCAGCACACAACATCTAATAAAAAGGCATGGTGGCAAGACTTTTCCTCACAAAGCCAACAAAAGCACCAGTTCACAAGCAGTTCAAGGTCTTGCTGTTTCCAAACACACCTCTATCAAATACTGCAATAAAGTGGAGACATTCCTCTGGAGGTTGTTGCACTCTCAGGGTGTTCCCTACTTTTGGCTCCAGTAATGTGCTTAAGTAAGAGTGAAAACATGTACGAGTGCGGTTTTCTTTTCAAATTATGATTAGAGTTAAAGCAGGTGTGAGGCGGACACCTGGGATTAGCTGCATTAGCTGATAACTTGCTCCTCTGCAGGCGATAAAAAGTCTGGAGTCTCAAAGGAGGAGACTGTTCAGACTCAAGAGTCAGCACTGTTCTCACCTCTGCTGCATGTTGACAGGGGTTTCCACCGAAACTGTGGAAAACACTGAACAGCCCCAGGTTAAAATGCTATAGTGGAATTTGTTGAGTGAAAAATAAAAAGAAATGGAAGTAAGAAAGCCTGGCAGAAAAAAAAAAAAAACATTTCATGAAAAAAAAAAGTGCGAAGAGTGTGAGGACTGTTCTCTGCCTTCCTGAGTCATGGGAAATGTCTGAAATGTCCAAAAACTACAGGAGGAAGAATCAAGGAAATTAACAGCATGGAAACTTTGTCTAATCCTTATGTCATTCATACAAAAGTCACCAACACAGTCGTACAGCTGCCGCCGATAATGTCCCACTACGTCAGTGGCGGTAATTATCAGCAGCGACTGGGTCCACGTCTGTGCACGTTGCCTCTGACAGCTCCTTCCTGACTCTCCTCAGGTCACACAGAGGCCTTGCTCAAGTGGCCAATAGGTTGACAGTCCACTTATATAAAACTATGCTTTCCTTCCAGAGGAAAACATCTGGTGTGCCATTTCAGGGGTGAGAAATATAATAAAAGAAAAGTCTGTAAAAGTGTACAGTTACAGCACAATGGTCCCTGCAGAATGGACGTTATGACTGGACTGTGTTTATTAAGTTATATGCTGTGGTGAAAATGTGGGCAGATGCAGGACTGAAAGGAGAGGAAGTTGTGCATAACTGAAGAGAGTTTCCACTTTTTCTTATTGTGGTCTCACTCTGTTCTTTTGTTGTTGTGGTGAAAATTAAAAGTGCAATATTTTTACTGTCCCATAGTGCACAGTAAGATGTAGAGGTCTGGTGGATGAATCAATACCAAACCCCTCTGTTAGGCTACTTTACCCTGTTGTTCAATAATGCTTCCTTAAAAATCACTACAGTCATAAGTTACATCTCGATACTGCAAAGGGAAACTTTCTTTTTCCAAAGAGCAAATAAAAATGTGTTCCAGTAACGTGCATTTCACAATATTACCTCTTATTTATTTCTTAGTTCATTATGTTTTTGTTACATCTCTGTTGCCACACAAGCAAAGGTGACTACCTTCATATTCCTACTGGAGGCTGAGATAAACTAATTACACAGTGTTTGTTATGGTCCACGAAGATCTTTAAATTAAAAGTGGAATATCTGATTTCTTCATGTGGGTGAAGATGGAAACAAGCTGTAAATAAACTGACACCCACCGACATTATCATCACGTTACAAACAAACACTTAAACAACAGAAACAAGGCACCGCTGTCATTACATTACATTATTAAGTCATGTCTGCATCCCCATGAAGAATCTGAGTGCAATTTGACTTATTTTAGCTCTGGTTTTGGTCTCCACCAATTCCCCAAGTAAACATTTGCTTCTGTAGTTAATAATTATTCTGTTGTGTTCACCAGATAGTCAATAACTTGTCTGCTGTTTAATGCCTGATAAGCCTGGTACACAGTCTCTTTACAGCTTTTTCACAGACAATAAAAAATAACACAGATAAGAGCCGAGAGAGGGACATAAAAAAAGATGACATTCAGGTAATAACCCTTGTTTCACACAAATATATGAATATCATCTATTGTTAATATAAAAATACTGATTATAGCTGCTTTAGAGCCACAATGTATAAAAATGTTCTGTGCTTTTTTCCAGTGAGGTGGTTGTGGTGAATGACATTCTGTTTGTGAAAATGTGAATATCAGTGCGGGTTATTTGTTGCTTTCATTCCTTCATTATAAATGTTCTCTGGTCAACCATGGAGGTGAAGGCTGATGATAGATGTGGCCCATAGATTAGATACAGTTTTATTGTTAATGGACAGAAAAATCCAAACTTCTCCTTTTTTCTGACCTTACTGTGCATACAGGTTAACACCTTGTGTGTGTGTTTTTTTTTCCTATTTTGTGGGGACTTACCCATGTTTACACAGCAAGAAAATGTACTTTAAAATAAGAAATAATTGATCTATACAAAGCATATTCCTTGTAATAAGCAAAAAAATCTGCCAGTAGATCTAGTGAAAATTGACTTGTTAATATTTCTTAAAATAAGATGTCTAATATGAGCTTTTTTGACATGATGTTATCCCAAAATCAGTTTGGTAAACTTATTTATGATAAGAGTTGGCTGGAAAGACTTAGTCAGTGTTTCTGTGTCTTACCAAATTAATTAAACATTGCAAGCTTATACTGGACAAAATACCATTCTTAAAATAAGTTTAAAAAATTAAAACAAGACATTTTTGATTGTAATTTTGATTATAATAATAATAAAAAAAAAAAATCTGCCAATGGAACAAATTCACTTGGTAAGATTTTTGTGTTTTGTGTAGTAATGTACACACTCACATTATGGGAACCTGTCTCCCTTATGGGGACAAAAGGCAGGTCCCCATAATGTAAAAAAAAAAAAAAAAAAAGGTGAAGACGTGGCTTAAGGTTTGGTTAAGGTTAGGGTCAAGTTTAGATAAAAGTTAGACAAGTGGTAACAACAACTAAGATCTCTAGGGTTTCTCCAGGAAATGAATGCAAATCAATGAAATGTCCCCTGAAGTCAAGAAAGCATGTGTGTGTGTGTGTGTGTGTGTGTGTGTGTGTGTGTGTGTGTGTGTGTGTGTGTGTGTGTGTGCTACGTGAGTAGAAAAAACTCCTGGTGGAAACACTGATCTGAGTGCAGTAGTTTACGTTCCTCCTCAAGTTTGATTTGGTTTCATGTAGTTTCTCACCTCTCTGTTTGTAAGGTAACTTTGGAGGGCTCCACATTGGGATTCTCCCACTCCATCTGAGGGCAGTGCATGAAATAACACAGAGTGTAGATGGCTTCAGGCTCCCAGTGAATCATACTGCTCTTCTGGTGAATCGGTGTCCCGTTGTTGTGATTCTTCATGTGCAGTGGCTGCAGGTGGTGCATAGCTCGGGACACCAGGTCACCTACACAATACACATAAACAAGAAATAAAGGGGATCACAACAGGAGCATGAACAGCGTGAAAGGAATTCATGTGCAAACACACCAGGGAATCGTCCTCATTCCTTCCAGCCCCTTGAAGCTCAGTCTGTCAGGGGAAATAGTGAGTTTCCACACACCACAGTCAGACACACCACAGACTTGCTGTGCAGCTCGCAGAGAGAATGAGCTGAGTGCGGGAGAATAAGCACGATCAGGACTAAACTCTGTGAAGAATGAATATTTATGGATAAACATTAGCTAACTCCGAGCTATGCCCTCTGCATAATTTGTCAGTTTCTTTAAGGTCATCCAGTTGGGCTTGAAAAAATCAAAGCTTCGGAGGACTCTGCAAGAAAAAATTCTAATATTTTGGGTTTAAAGGAAAGTAAACAGAATTTGGAAAAGCATGTTTGAACCCACTTTTTTAAAGTTAGAGGACAAAACAGATTGCCTCTTAGTGCAGCAAATTCAGTTTGTCAAAAATTTGAGAAATGACTTCACAGTGGTGACTGCGACTGTGGCACCTCAGTTATTGAGCGGCTCTCATAAGAAACATTGTATTGCAACACGATTCACTTTTCACTGAATGCTGTAAGATTTCTGTTGCTTCTCCTTTCTGTCTGGACCAACTGCAATATGAGAAAATGTAATGAAGTTTGGAAGCAAAGTCAATGTAAACAATCCATTCTGTGTCACATTGTTCTAGTTGGTGCTATTCAAAGAAAAAAGATAAATAGAGCGTGGTGACACTGAGGTCTTATTGAGTTATACTGTACAATATGTCAGCCTATACAATACACAGTGGAAACAAACATTCCCAAGGACAATAGGTTTGTTTAGCATCACACTTCAGCCAAGATTCAGTTAACCTCAACAAAGTGAGAGGTAAGAGAGAGACAGACTGAGAAAGCATTCATGCAATAAAACAGTCAATCCCTCAACTGCCCTTTGGGAACATTGTCGCTGTGCTGTGTAGGACATCACATACTGATGCAATGTGCAGGAAATATTATGACAGGGACGACCACCTCTTCTACAAACTTTAAGTTGGAAGTCTGGCTGCTTCTCTCTGTAACAGTGTCCTCTGAAGCTCAGTAAAGGGAGCTGGGGTGGACATCTACAGCCAGTTTTCATGTCTTATTAATGCAGTTCGGTGACATTTTTCATGCTGGCAGAGGAGGCCTTTTATTATTTATTATTTCTAACACTGAAGAAGTGCAACAGTTGTGAAGTAGCAGCAGCCTGAAACATAAGATGAGATGGCCGCGGCTCCTTCAGCAGGTGCACACAGGACTATCTATGTGCTGAAAGAGGATTCAACTTGAGCTGCGAGGATTTGTTTTGGCTAAAAAAGAAGAAGGACGGTCAGACGTGGCAGTTTAATAAGCTAAAACATCAATAGCTTTTTCATTATAAGATTCAAGCCTTTAATCAATACCTCATCCTGGGTGATTCATCCTTTATGCTAAGGAGAAGAGGCGAGATGGTGGACACATGGCAGAGCTGTTAGCAGAGGAGCAGAACACTTTGTTTTCACAGCGTGTCATGAAATCCTCTTGGTAAAGCAAAAATCACAAAGATATGCCAGTTTCCAGACTACAATGGTACTGCTCTGATTGAGAAGGTATTTTATGAAAGTTGGCACCTTTGAGGTCAGTAACTAGAGAGGCAGGAACCACATAATAACCAGACTGCTCATTACTTGAGAGAGTGTGAAGGCTGTTTAATGTTTAATAGCGAGAGAGAAAGCATGCTCTCTGGAAATGCTGGAATTAACTCTGATTTCTGACAAAGCAATTATATTCAAGCCGTTATGGGGAAACAAATACACAGTAACTAGGTTTTCTTTGGGTGTTGATGAACTGGTCCCTGCTGCACAGTGCAGCTGCTGCTATCATCACACTTTCTGTGTTTCAATTACTTGTAGTTATGTAGCCATGAATATATTTAATGATAGCCTGTGGCTATGCCAACTGAGGATGCTAAGCTGCGTTTGGCTAGTTCACCCAAAATGAAAGATGAGATACAAGGTCCTTTGTCTCACAGACAAAGAAGAGCCACTGGACTCAGTCTCCCAGGATCCTTCACCTCTTCATATGTGTATGAAACTCACCCATTGAACCAGCAACCAGCTGTCATTGGTCACTGTGTGAACTGTAACCTGTGAGGTCACCAGGACTATAAAACCCTGCTCTTCTTGAGTTTGTTCTCTTTTTCTCTCTGCTCTTCACAAACTCTCCTCCACACTCTGCAGCAAGGCAGAGTGTTCCCCTCACAACTTGCTCAGATCAGTCTGCTGGACTTAAAGCAGCATACTGCCCTAAAGATCAGTCAACACCAAACGGAAAAAGTACTTAGCAAAGTGCAACCTGGCTAAGTAAAAAAACCGTTGTAAATCAATGTGCATTTGATTAGGTGCACTTATTTGATGTTAGATTGTTCATTGGACTAGATCTCAGTATTCAGGTAAACCTGGCACCATGATTTCCTACCAGCTGGTCTGAACAAAGACATGTCTGCCATCTTTAAATTTACCATCTTCCCTATTGTTTCTTTGTTCTATGTCATGTGGTCCCGGCTGTTATTTTCAATCAGCCACTATACATTAACTGTTGCCAAACACAACCACAGACACATACACTCATCAACATGTATAGTATATTTACTTATACTGTACTAAACTGTGAAGCTTCTAGTCCTCCCTCTGATGCATTCACCATAAGTTCTCAACATCACATCTTTTGTCTTTTCTGGCGAAGTATTTCAGAAAATATCCTCTGGAATATTTAATCTAACCAACAGTCTTCAGGAGAAGTGTCTCCAAACCCTGCACTCATAAAATCCAGTAAGGACATCTGGTCATGTGGTCATGAACCTTCCACCTCCAGGCAGAGAACCACTCCTCTATGGGTTTAGGGATTTCAATCACCATTATAGGATTCGACCGAAAAAAGCACCTGTAGATCTGCTACCGAATTGTTTGCACCTTAAATCAGCCTCCCACAAAAATAGGCCGTGGTTTACAACATGATCAATAACTGAGGCCCTTATCTCATCAGAGACCACTGCTCTTGGTCTCCTCCCCTGTGTCCTCCACACACTCTTCCTTCCTCACTGCCAAACCTCCACCACCAGTCTGTCGTCCTCGCTCCACGTTTCCACATAAAATCCCCCCACAGCTGTCCTCTTTTGTCTGTTCGCTAACAAGACTAAACACAGGACACCTGGGTGGGCTTTCAGCTGAAATTGCAATCAGCTGTGTTTGGAAAATTTATTATTTCTTTTGTTATACGTATTCTGATTTCCTGCATATTTCATTATGGAGTATGAAATCACACAGTTGTAAATGTGTTTTTAAAACAGTGGGTTAGCGTTTGAAAAATGTGCTGCACATAACGCAGTGTTTTACAGGTGGTGGAATATGAATGAGACAAAAGTTCAGGGATTTTGTTAAATGTGGTCAGTCAAAGTATTTCTGTGTGAAAGCACTGAGAAATGATTCGCAGTTTTGTCCTCAACTTTCTGTTTGACTGAGAGTTATTTGTCTTTTTTTTTTTTTTTTGACCTGGGCATGCTGACAACTGAAAAAAAAAAGTAATTCCATTCATTTTATTTTCAGTCAATTGTATTGAATATTTAATATAGATGAAAAAATCATCAAACTGTGATGTTAACAGTGAATATTATCATTAATGTAGATGTTAAAAAATCTATATTTTAAAATCTATGAAATCTTACTGCTGCAACAACAGAATGATGTTTAAAATGTACAAGAAAGTATGGTCATTATCACTGTCCTCTGTCAGAAAAGTCCCAATTCAAAGAAAAACAGAAACATTTTAAAGAGGAAAAGCTTCGAATAAGACAAACAGAAATAGTTATGACTGTCTCCAAAGCTGTATTCATATCTGTGGGACATGTCCAATAACAATGACTAACGCTATTTCTCAGCATTAATCACTAATGTTGTGGGACAATAATACATGGCTACACATGAATTATTCATACTATTATTATTTTAGTACTCATGTAATGACATTTGCTGGTCCAATATGAATAAAAAAGAATCAATATGAAAGTTTGTATTTAGTGTAGTTGCGACTGAATTTCTATCAGTCCTCATGTTCCAGTAAGACTCAGGGCCGATCCCATTTCTACCCCTCAGCCCGTTCATGTGAGGGGAAGGGCTGTCTTGATTCTCTTCTGGATGAAGGGGGAGGGCTAAGGGCTAGGGCCACATAACCCTCCAAACAAAGCTATTCCAGGACCCCACTTCAAACAAAGGGGTGTGAAAAATTTCCCAGTACATGCACCAGGACATGGATGCAGTTGTGAAAAAAAATAGCAATTGAATTAATAAATTAATCAATTCATTTAACTCATTAAGCTAACTTATCGCTAACGGGTAATTAATAAAGTTTGTTAACATTAGCTAGCAGTTGCTAGTTGTCACCTTGCTAATGTTTTCCATTCATCTGATAACAGGACTCTTTTCTGATGATGACTTCCACTAAAATGTGAGATTAATGTAAACAAATAGGTTGTCAGTTTTTAATCAGTCACCAAGTCAATCAGCACAAATGTGTCTGTAGGCGGCATCATTGTTGTCATTCGGTTGTCATGGAGACTTGTCGCATTGTCTTATGTAGCAACTAGGAACGCCTTATGATGACATGTAACGGTAAAGTAATGGTGTCTTGTTTCCTAGGGGAACGTTTTTACTTATATGTTAATAAATACTACAGATTGGCTGGCAGATGCATCCTGCTACTGCAGTACTTCCATTTTCACATTTTCAACATTTTTTGTCCATGTAGATTCATATATGGAGATTATACATATTATATTGTGTAATTATAACAAGAATTAATTCATGGAGGTTGATTCAGTGCATGATAAAACAGCAGCTGGTGGCTACAGTGTAACATGTTGATGGATCTAACTGACATATCAACCTACTCAGAGAGCTCACTGTCATCAGACCTTGTTGTTGATTCAGTCAACTTCGTTGACACAAGTCATACAAACAAAAGTACACTGGAAGATGTTCATTGACTGACAGGAACACGTCACTAATAGTCCTCTCAAATGCAGCATTTGCTAGACTGTCATTTCGAATATGCTAATTTGGCATTTTGGTTGAGGAGAAAATTAGCAAATATAAAAAGGTAAATCAGCAGCAAACCTCCAAAATTCAGCCCAAATGCCAGAGTTAAACACTGATGCTGCATAGTATGCAAATTACACTGCAGCTGATGTCATTTTTGGGCCTCGAGGTGTGATGAGCGTTTTGTTACCTGGAAGGATCCAGAGGTAAAGGGAAGTAACAAAATATAAACAGTAAACAGGGAAGAAACAGGAAACTGACTCCAACACACTGAATTTATTATCATTAAGACAATGAACCACCAACAGTGACACACTGGGGATAGAAGACGACGACATGGTGCAGAACGACAAAACCCAGAACAGAATGAGTGACTGGGCACTAATCGTCATCCTCGGTCCACTGAACTGACCCTAAACCCTTTGGCTGTTTTGGATGGACACTATGTTTCCAGGCTGCACAATCAGCAATTATATGGTCAGACTGCTGAACACTTAACAAAGCTGTTCATGTGTGAGAGAACTGACCCAAGAACCAGGACAGTAGTGTTACTGAACAAACCATGTGTGTTCACACTCAAAACTTTTACATTCCTCCAGCAACATCAGTTCCCACGCAGAGGTTAGATCTTTAGTTATACAGGCCGAGCACCACCTGTCAAAAAGGATTCAATTCTCCCTGGTAAAACCAATAATGGTCTGCTCAGCTGTTTTCTTCAAGATCCAGAGCTGCTGTCGTTACGTCTCTGGCACCAACTCATACGCCTTTAAAACAGTGTGTCTGTTATAAACAAAGCTGTCTGCATCTGAGAGAGAAGAACATTGCTCCTCACTTTACCAGACAGGTAACATGTACATGAATATAACCGACATATCTTTTGGTGACTGTAAAGCTGCAGCCGTATATTCAAACATGTCAAAATAAGACTCAATTTCAGTTTCAAATCCTCTGCTCAAACTGGACAAACACACACCTAAAGAGGAGGAAATCAAATGTGACTGCAGCTCTAACTGACACATATTGATAACTGTCCCTGTCTGTGGTGTGGATGGTAGTGTAATATAACCAGCAGCCATAAGGTACACATGGAAACAAACACAGCTCCATGGCTGCCAACTGGCTGAGCTTCCTTACTCAGCTCTTATTCTCCAGTCAGTGATTATAGATTGGTGGATTGGAGGCGGCCAATCTCAGTAACACCTGCTGAGGTACTGAGAGCAAGGAGGAACAACATACTGAGGAACACAAACAATCTTGTGAACATAATATCAGGGATTTCTGAGAAAGTGACTTCAAACTGAATGATTGTGCAAAAAAGTTGGTCATGGACACTATGATGCCAAAAACACATTTTTTGGGCATAGCTCATGATAAAGATACAAAAATCATACAAAACTTGACTGGTTGTTAGTTTGTTTCATAAACTTTATTTTTTTTAGAAAGAATAAAAATCAATCTTGTCGTTTCCCCCCTCAATGTTTCCATCTTTTATCTATTTTTTGTTTTGCTTCCCATCTTCCGCTCTTTGAAATACACCATATGAAAGCCTGATAGTGCAATAGTTGCTTGCTATTGTGCTTTTTGTAATTATTATTTTTTATCTTAAGCTGTGTGACTGTTTGCAAATCCTGCAGTTATTTACAGAATTCTATTGCAGAGCTAATAATATCACCACTGGATGCTCTGTTGTCTTAGAGTGTGTTTACACTGTCGCCATAGCAGAATGAGTCCTTGCTTGACCTCATCAATACTACATGGCCATCACCCCTCCTCACCCCTCCTCACCCTTCCTCCCACCTTGGTCCTGAGAAAACACTGAAAGGACCAGGCTCTCTGTTTATTCTGGTGATAGCTGTTTACATTTGATATATATGAAATATTTTTCCAGCCTTGTCTTGACATATCACTGCCATGACAACAGAAACTGACCGTACCACATGGTCTTCATGGTTTCTCCATTATTTGCTTGAGGTTTGAGGTTTTTGTCAGAAAGGGTGTTGAGCTAATTTGCTGTCATGTTCATTGATATTCCTTTGTCAATGGAGGCTGCAGATGTGTTCATGTATGTATCTATGCGTGTTCATTCTGTGAATGAAGCTGATTGATTGAAATTCTTTTAAAGTTCATCTCGGTTTCTGCAGAAACTCCTTGTGTTGCACTTGATGTGTATTAAAACTTATTCTATGAATGACGACTGGAGGCACAATATGAAAACATATTGTTATTATATAAAAACCAATTCCCAGAGCCTGTGTAATCGTGATGTAATTAGAAAAGATTTTGATTCCTATTATTCCTGTAACAATGAGGACATTGTGAGTGGGGAATTAACGTTTGGATGGCGAACAAACTTATAAACTAAAATCTGTTGTTTTAACAAATTGCTCGGTTTTTAGAATTGTTCTCATTGACAGTGCAGTTAATTCACTTTCATTTAAATACACACACATATACATTGACATCAGGATTATATCTTTATAGCTATTTAGTGATAAAATGGGAAATGTTTGTTATTACACATCACATTATCATATCAGCACATCACAATAATATCATGACACAAATGTGACTAGTCAGCCAAACCTGTAGTCATATATCATGTCATGATATATTCATTAAGGAGTCGGTACATATTTATAGCTGTGATTTGAACTAAATACAAAGGTCATCATTGGTTTTGTATTTGGATAAATCAATGTATTACAAAGAATGGTGCTAGTTTAAAATCTACTAAAGTTATTAATTTAGTCATTTATTGTTGTAGAAGCATTGTATTTAACACCACTGAACAAATCCACAGTTATAATGATAAATGTCAAGGGATCACCAGGAGGTTACTGTAGGTTTATTGTAAAAGATAAAAGGTTTGGAGGTTTAGACAGAGAGAGAGAGAGAGATTTATACATATATTTATTGGGTTTATATACAGCAAAAGTCATGTAGAGGTTAATGGTGAAGAATACTGTTTCTCCTCTCTCACCATGAGCAGCTGTAGATCCCTGGTATACAAGATGGACGAGCTAAGAGCTCTAAGCCAGGAGCTATGTGAGGTACCAGAAATGAATGTACTTCACAGACACATGGTCATTCAAGCTACCTATGGGACTTTATTATTCACCTACATGTCTTATGTCATTATTATAACTATTTACATCCCATTCTCTGCCAGCCCCACGTCACCATACAGTGTCATCCATAAAGACATATCAACACTGCAGACCCTTCACTCAACTGTCCTCACACCAAAAACAAAACAATTCCAAACTTTCTGCAGAACAAGAGGTGTCCAACCTGTCACATGGTGAAAGCAGAACCATCTGTAGCTCAGTGTGACAAAGACAAAAGAGCTGGTCACTGATCTGCAGAGAACCAAGGTACTGGTGTCCCCTGTCTCTGTGTGGACACTTTGGAGGACTACAAGTATCTAAGAGTCTACATTAACAATAAACTGGACTAGTCAAATAACTATGAGGCTGTTTACAAAAAGTGCCAAGGCTGTCTGTACTCTCTGAAGAAGCTGAGGTCCTTCAACATCTGCTGGATGATGTTAAAGATGGTCTACGAGTCTGTCCTGACCAGTGTGATCCTGTTTGCTGTTGTGTGTTGAAGCAGCAGCTTGACAGTGACTGGTATCAACAGAAACAACAAACTGATCTGCAGAGCAGGTGTGGGTGGAGCTGGACTCTGACAGCAGTGACAGAGGAGGAGGATGATGTCTTGAGTTACATTCAGTCCTGGACAATGTCTCCCTCCTACTGCATGATCCTGGCTCAGCATAGAAGTACATCCAGTTACAGACTCATTCTGTCCAGATGCAGCCCAGAGAACCAGGACGTCCTTCCTGTCTGTGACCATCAGACAGTACTTCCTCACAGAGTCAGACACTGAGATAAAAAGACTGTATATAGAAGCTGCATATTGAGATAGTGTTTATCATACATGTACTACTGTAAATACTAACCATACCTATCCTGCTATACACACTAGGTTATTCAAACATGGTGTTCATATTTTACACTCACATACACACACTTCCTACTTACTGTATCTTGTATACTGGTAACATTTCCATATATATATATATATATATATATATGCTCTTGACCGGAGCCGTTGTAACAAGCCCAATTTCCTCTGGAATCAATACTTCTGATTCTGCCTGAAGCTTTCTGCAATATTGCTCAAACCCTGTCAGACATAGACTTAATGTCTTTCTCGAGGGTATATTCCCTGAATGCACATGCTTCATAAACACCTAAACACATTATGGGGACACTTAAACATTATACTCAATATCTGACATTTGAACATGTCAGTCCAGAATCACTGATACTAATAAAGTGCTGCAGTCAAACAGCCTCCACTCTTCTGGGATGGTTTTACTTAAGAATTCAGTGGCTTCTCAGCAGCTGCTCTAGAGCAATGGGGCAGTTAATCACCTTGTTCAAGGGGAGGGAGGGGTCAACCATGATTGTTCACTTTTCTACCCAGACTTTTCCCCATACATCCACACACACGAGTACACACCAACACAACACACAAATGCACAAAGATGACTCACTGAGTTCAGAGATGCTGCCCACTCTTGTTGCCAGTAAGCACTGCTCCACGGAGCGCAGCTCACACTGACTATAGGCATTTCCCTCTCCACTCTTTCCTGCTCGTTGCTGCTGCTGCTGTTGGTGGAGCTGCTGTTGGTCTCTGTGAAGAGTCAAACCCTCAGGTAGGCTGAGGACACCTGAAAAGGAAAGAAAGAGATTTTTACTCTTAATGCAGCTTTAAAATATGCGCTTCTCACTCACACATTTGTAAAATAAACAGAAGGTTTGAGAAATGTTGTAATTATTACTGAAGTTTAAAAATCTTAAGGAAGAAACACTAGAGGCAGTAATTATGCTTCCTAGTTGCACCTGTCAGACTTTTTCCAGCAGTAATAATGTGTAATATTTCAAATATGTTTTCATTATTCACACTCTTGGATGTTAGTTACTCTTCCTCTCTCTGTGGTGACAATTCAGACTATGTTCTGTTTCACTCTGCTGATATTTCCTTCTTCCTCTGCAGCTTTGTGTTTGCAGAGTGTCGACATATGAAAAAGGCAGACTCTCTGAACCTAACCTCTAAAACTCTGTGAAAAAAACAGCTTTGGTTTTAATGGCTCCTCTCTTTTAATATCCTGCTAATTTAATTTACATGCTGCCTGTAGTGAAGGTGACATTCTTCATGGGGAGCTGACAGTGACTTATGAGGTGATTCATTTAAACATTCCCCAACAAGACAAAAGGAAGTCAGAACTACACACAAACTGTTACCAGGGTTCGGAAAATAGGGATGGTCCACGAGTTGCTAAGTTACAAAAGTCTGGTTATCTTATTTCTTTCAAACTACAGACAAATAGATTTTTTTTGAAAAAGTGTAGACTTCATCCCCAAATGTTGTCTCAGGTGGCACTTTTAAAAATGCAGCCGTTCTGCCCCAAACTTGTAAACAAACTGAGTTATAAAATTGGTTTCAAGCGCAGAATGAAACATTTTGTCCACCTTTAGCCATTAATGGTATAATCATTTGTAGCAATTATATTACTTTGAGATATCACAAAGAGGAGGCTGCAGTTATTCTCAAACTCCAAGGAAACGTACAAAGATTGTATTAGTGTCACTGAGGAGGTGGTTTGTCTTTTAAAAAGACTGAAACATAATGTTCCAACTTCCCACAATTAAATCGGCACCACTTTAAATGTACTAATTTTAAAAGGTATTCCTGTTTGCTATTCATTTTTGCATTATCTAAGGAATAAAAAGTGGGTGGTAAAAACATCTGGAAATTTCTAAGTCTCACTTCGCATTTATTTAACTTATAAACTTACAGATCATCTCAACAGTTGGCCCATCTCTTCTCCATCTTTGTTCAGGTCTTACCTACAACCAGCATGACTCTGGAATAAACACCAACAGACATCACCATTGTCAGGTGTTACAAAGAAAAGAAACTTTTTCTCTGTTTCTGTAAGAACTTGTCCGTTGAAATTGCTCTCAAACACCTCCATTATTGCTTCCATTGCTCACAAGAATCTCTCTTTGGTGAGAAGTTGTGCAACCTCCAGGAAATCCATCTTAAACCACTTAAAGCAGCGGGAGGGCAGCCCTGGCACCTTCCCTACTCCCACTTTCTCCTCCAACACTTATTTACCACAGTAAATTGCCCTCTCAGACTATGACCACAAGATTCACGACACACCTCTTCTGATGTGCACAGACTCCAAACAGCCTCTGGTTTGATTCAACAAAATATTTTGCCTTTGGTATCTTTACATTTTTACAAGTCAATGTAGAGAAAGCACAAGTCTTGACAATAATAATGATAATAATTATAATAGTCATCACACCATCATCATATGAAAAATGTAATGTGAATAAATACATGTATTGATAAGAAATGTAATAAGAAATGAAGACATTAATCTAATGTTTTCATGTGTCCATTTCCTATTATAACATGCCAATCGCTGCAAAAACTGCCAATGATTGAATACATTTATTGCAGGAAGAAAGAAACACTTCACTTGATCTGTTCAGCTCCTTCACCTTGGTTCAGAGAATAACAGAACAGAACTGTGTGCTCTCAGTGTGGACTGAGGCAAGGTGACTCTCTATGTTCTAATGCAAAGCACTGTCTTCCCTTATGGAAGAAGCGATAGAGCTCTTACATGTGAGCCAGCTACTGGCTATAAATCTCTATGTGTCTATTAGTGTATGTTACTACTGCACCAGTGTGTGTTTATGTGTGTTTATATTTCACTGAACCAGAAATCTCCCAGGAAATATAAAGGTTTTACAGTACAATACAACTGAACAAAGTACTCAAAGATGTTTTCATGGCCATGATCATGATGATGTAATAGTTGGGTTATTGTTTTTCTCTGTGATGGTGTGGGATGATATTGGGCACCTGTCTCTATGTGGACTAGTCCTGTCTGCCATATGGCAGCGCAGTGTTGCTGAGAGGGAGAGAGAAGAGGTGAGGAGAAAAGAGGAGGGGAGAGGAGGAGGGAGAAGAGAGGAGAGGATTGGAGGCTCAAGGCAAGACACTGTCACTAGAGCAGAAGTAATGCATACAAGAATTCCCATTAAGATGTCATTGAATGTGCTGTAGTTATATTCTTTCATATGGGACACTACGCAGAAAAGCTGTAGTGCATGGTCACAAACATTTTCTGCACACTGTTTCATTTCACATCATTTGACTGCAGTCCATATTTATTTTCTCCAACCAACCAACGTCCCAGTATACTGAAGATGTGAAACATATGTTAGCTGGCAGCAGACACACTGATCATGTGTGCGACTGTGTGTGCAGTGTTCAGTTAATCTCCCTTGTTTGTGTTTGATTGCTCTGAAATGAGCGCACAGTTTGAGTCTGTGTCGAAGTGAGGTTTGAGTTATTCAGGCACATGAGGCAATCAAAAGCAGCCATCTTTAAAATTTGCATTCACAGTGAGAACGGAAAACTGCAGCAGTGCAGGGGCTTGTGGTCAAACGTCAATGAATCGCTGATAAACTATTGCTCTTGTACTTTTAGTTTTGCAAGTTGTTCAAGTCTTATCAAGTCTATAATGCTAAGCTAACCAGCTGCTAGCTGTAGCTTTGTATTTTGCGTCAACATGAGAGGTGTCAAATATTTTATCTTATTTTTCAGGCCCGAACACAAATATGCTTATTTTACAAAAAATTCAAACTATTGCTTTAACAATATTTTCCCCACGCATAAAATGTGTCATAACTTTTCTTCTGCTCGATGCTAAAGCTGCATATCATTCCAATGTTTTTCTTTTTCTTTTTTTTTTTTTCCTCGTTTTTGCTCTGGTCTGTGTGGAGGCAGACTGCTGTAGTTGTTTCCTGTCTCGGGGTTGACTGGAGCAGTGGGGCAGGAATGCTGACCTCGATGTGGCTCCTACCCTGCACTTAAATCTATTTTGGAAGGACACAGAGAAATGCACTTCCTTAAACAAGCTGCATTTGTGCAGTAACGGTGGCTTTGGGCTTCACATGCAGATGAGATACAGTGACAGTGATTTGTAACAAGCACAACTCTACTCTACAAACTCACGCAGTGTTCGGATGATTGAGAGCAGACCCTGTTTGACTCACGTTTGAGTGACAGGGGAGAAAGAAAAGCAGAGAAGGTGAGGAAGTAGATAAATATAAACATCTTGGTGCAAACTCACTTAAAGCGATAGTAGGAAGCAGAAGGTAAATGATTGGCTGATTTTGGTGCAGCGTCGTGATTCTGAAGGGTTAATCATGTTGTTACTGTACATGGATCACAGTAGTGCTGCCCCACTCTGGGCTCTGCCAGGCCAGATGGCTACCATATGTATAACTGTGAGTGATCATAGAGAGAGACATATTGAGATGGAAAGCCGGAAACGGAGTAGTGACCTGTGTTACACTGCCTTCCCTACCTAAATGGCTGCTTTATTCATTCTGAATATTCTCCTGTAGAAATAGAACGTGTGAATATGAAACAAGTGTGGTGTTTCTGGGTAGACTGTAAATCTCCAGAGGTCCAGAGAGTCTTGGTTTGGTTTCTCAGGTGACCACAGTAAGGTCTGGGGTAGCCACAAGTCTTAATGGGTTAGTCCTGAGCCAGCCACAGGAGTATAAAGGAGGGCTGTACGACCAAATCCTTCTTTTGAGAAAATACGCGCACACGTTCGAATGTCTCTCTGAATTAAAACACTGGCAAAAGAAGGGAGGCATTTTAAGACTTTATCAACCACAGACACACACAAATACTAATCTGCAAACAAGAGACAGATAGTAATTAAAAGTCTGAATAACCAGAATTTCATTTTTAGTTAAAATCCATGTTCTGCAGAGAGAACAATGTGTTCAGCTCAATACAAACTCAGTGCTTCTTATGACTATGCACCACATTGGGGACAGTGTGAGACATTCTCCCGCTGTCCTCTGTTCAGACTGAAAAAGCTCTTGAGTTTGCATCATGTGTTGTTATGAAAGAAGCACACCAGCCTTCTTGAGTGTTCTTACATGGATATGAGTAAACCACCAGGGAAATACACTCTGACTATGGTTTTAGGTTATTTTTGTGTTGAGATCTTCAATAAGGAGAGTCCACTGTGACCACATCAAACCTCTACTGCTTTTGTTCCAAATGGTCAAATACAACAGGATTCTTTATTGATCCTTCATCAATACCTCTGCTGCACAAAGAGGTCAGGGGTCAAACTGAGACATATCGCACATCTTGCTCAAGGAAGCCTCAGTAAAGCTTCTGTTTGCTGACACAGGAGACTCAAACAGTCCTGCTGCCTTCTGCAGTGCTGCTGTTTCACTTGTTATGTGGGAATGAGGCGTGCAGTCTTTTATTAGATTAGGTTTCTCTGACTTCCCTGGAGCAACACCTCATCACTGTCACTACTTGAGGGAAGTCCATCACATACCATGAAATCAAGTAGACAGAACAGCCACAGTCTGATTCAGTCTCTTTCAGTCTTGGTCTTGGCTCTGTTGGCAGCTTTTAATTACAGACCTGGTCTCTAAGTACTAGTGAGGTGAGTAATATTTACTAAGTAGGCATTTATTGAATTGAAAACATTACAATTTTAGAATAAGTAATGATATTGTCCCAGTTCCTGTGGTTGATTACTGTTGGTGGTGGTTATCACCAGTTAACATTTTAATAATGGCCTCATCCTATAAAATATTCATCCCAAGAGAGGTAATGGAGAGATGAGCGGTCAGCTGAATAGACACCACAGTCAATAGGCAGCATGGAAATAGTAACACAAACTTAAAGTAGACAAGCACACAAGTCCATATAATACAAAATGATATCCTGGCTTAGCACAAAATACCAAAATGCCAAGTCCTTACTATACATCATCACAAGTGGACACACAATAGAGCACACACTCAAACACACACACACACACACACACACATATGGAGCGACTTCTGACAGGTGAAAGAAGCACAACAAGGGCAGAACTAGAATTATGCAATCTCCTCCAATCAGAGAGAAATCAGGCTCCCTGCAGACAGTGTGTTATTCCACCCAAGGCAGAAACTCTCTGCTATTATTTCTGTCTTTTTTTTTTAAGTAATATCCAGGAGTTGCCTGGTTGCCCGTGGGGTGCTTTCCACACAATGCCGGCAATCAGTAGCTACAGGGAAAAATATGAAGCCACTGTGCTGTAATCTCTCCACTCACCCTTGACTACCTCCATAGTCTATACAAATCTTTTGGGAGAGGCTTGGAAAGCGACGTTAGAGTATTATAATCATCACATAATCTGATAAGGGGAGGGAAGGAGGGAAAACGTGCGTTTGTGCGGTCTGTTGCATTTCAGCAACATCAAGTCTTTGTCAGTTGTAACTGAAAAGTATGAAAAAGCTGCTGAGTTTCTGATGAATAGACAGAGCACAGAAATCCTGTCAAGTACAACAATGTCCTCAAATAACTGTTCATCTCTGAGAAGGTTATGACTAATGTAAAATGCAAGTTTTACACATGCAAGTGTGTAAAACTCTAAAGTGAGTGACATTTCAAGCTTATGCGAACACTGGCAGCTTGGAAAAAACAACTCTGATGTCTTAAACATGACAGACTGATATTTTAGTTTGTGATAGAGAAAAAAAATCTTAATTAGAGTAGTACAGATTATCTGGTAATCACAAAACAGTGGTACAATGTAATGAAACAGAGCATTTGTCCACATCAAATTACATCTACTGAAGTGTCATCGTAGATAGGATTCCTACATAGACAGACCTTTTAGTTAAAGAGTAAGATCATGTATGTGTCGCCATCACTTTGCTCGTGTCTCAGTCTAACTGTGTGTTCCATGTTGCTGGTAACAAATTAAACAGCTCTCATACAGTTTTTATAGTGTTTATTGTTCCAACCCTTCTCTAAATGTCATATGAGTTAACATCATTTTAAGAAGTTTAAAATTCGCAGTAACAGATCAAATTAGCAGTGACACCAGCATCTAAGAATCAGTAAATGAGCAGCATCGCTCTTGTACGTTGTTACAATATACATGAGCACTGTTCTGTCCTGCTCCTCTTTAAAAAAAAAAAAAAAAAACTGGAACACTGGTGACTCATCCTTTAAGGAACAAACAGGCTTGAGCGCCACACAACCTTTCATAAATACGACCAGTAGCCAGTACATTGTTGGGTTTTGATGAAATCAAACACTGAAACACTGAGCTATGTTAAAAATAACACTACACTTTTCTTTTAAACATCCATCTTATTCTGCCGTATGCATCAGTTAAAAACATGATGTGAGAGTATCGTGAAACATAGATGCATTCACATTGCACTTTTTCGCTTCCTCTGTCTGTTATGATGTTACACATATATAGTCTACTGTGTGGATAATATCTATTCAGTATTGCATTAAACTACTACTATTACTTCCCTGTAGCTCCTTGCTGGAGTTCCATGTCTGGAAACTGGTGGGAATAATCTGATAACTGCTACCAGACGCTGCCACCTTGTGCAAACCCACAGAGTCATGTCAAACACATGATCTCCTCTCTGATCTCTCTACTTTATAAATGCCGGTTTGTTGCATTCAATCAATTATCAGGCTCTTGAATAAAAACAGTTCCTCCACAATGTAAAACTGTGAAGCTTTCTTCACTGAGAATACTTTTTTTAAAAAAAAAAAAAAAGTGTCACAGTGTTATATGTTTGTTTGTGAATTCAGCTGAATCCTCTACAATCTTTACTGGTGCATGTGTCTTTTCTAAGCCTTTAATTAGACCATTTAATACACTTGTTAAGGCAAAACAACATAGTTGTGAGTCTTTGACTTTTACAAAAACAATGCTGTTCCCATAATAATGTTTTTATTCAAATAAAAGAATAGCTGAAGTGGCTTTCTCTGACTGTTAAGTCATTACTCCTCCCTGAGCTGTTGCATGATGGGAACCGAGCATTTTAAGCAGCAGAGAGCTCCAAATTGCTATCTAATTGTTTTACTCACCTAGCATAATCTATCATTCTGACTTTGCAAAGTGGCTGTGTGTAGCACAGACATTGACTCTGGAAGTGGGCCATGCCAGGCAGAGAGTGATGAGGCCTGGGGCTTTGTGTCGTTCCCTGTTGCCTTTGCCTGAGCCTCAGCTTCTCCACAGGGGGGTGACCCACACTGTTCAGAGGCTCTGTTAGCAAATATCCCTGTCACCTTGTTAGCGTAAGATCACTTGTATTGGAAATCTAATCATTCAGTTTTAAACAATGCTCTAAACCTCAGGGGTTCAGGGACAGAGCCTCGGCAACATCGAACGCATTGCTTATTGTGGAAAATGTGGACATTGTGACAAAAACAAGATCCTTTTGTTGAGTCTCGACTGAACAATTGAACAAATACTTGGGGTGAATAACGGACAAACATGAAATTGAAAACTCTGCAGTATTACTCACTTTATAAGTCATGCAAAATCATCTTTGTGACATGAGACAGATACACTGCTGCTAAACAGAAATTAACAAAACAAATTGCATGCGTGTTTTCATCCAAGCATATATTCCCATGGTTTTAACTACAGGTTATAACTGTCACAGCCCACACCAACGGTTCATCCTTTAGCAAAACACACAAAAACCAAGCCAAAGCAAATACTGAACGTATCGTATTTTGGGCGACTGCCCTGCACCAACTGACTCCAGCAGGTAGGCTGGGTCTCCCTCCAGCTCCTCTGGGTTCTCCCCCACATGTTTTCCCAGCCTCTCCCTTCAGGCACACTGGCTCTGCTGTGAGACGCATGGAGGGTGGAGGAAGTTGGCTGGGAAGGAGCAGCCACTCGAAATCCAAACACACAGGCACGGAGCCGGAATGTGCACTACACACTGACACATCTGTGGTGCACGCACGTACAAACACACACACACAAACACACACACACGCTGGGTCTCTCTATAGCTGTAAGGACACTCACAGAGATAATGTATTCCATAGCCTCTAACCCTAATTCTAACCATAGCTCAAAAACAAAAGTTTCAACCCTCAAACAGACCAGACAAAATGTCCTCTCAACAATGGTTTAAAACCAATATACGTCCACACAAATATAAAGAGACATGCAAACAGAGGAGCCCTTTTTACTCCTTCATCGTTCCTGTTTCACTCTGCACAGTTGTAAGATTCAAATACAGAGTATGCCAGGAATATAAATGCAAAAAGAGAGCCATTGTTGAAATGGCCAAGTTCAGTGTTCAACCTTTTGCTCACTTCCTGAGGTGGAGTTCACTTAAAAGTCTAAAGCAGCAAAACAAACATGGACACTGAGGTTCTTCAGAGACACAAACAGTGCACAACGCAGACTTTGTAGTTTCCTGTTAGATATTCCTGACTTGAAGTGACAGTGATACAGTCTGACTCTAAGTTTGTTCTGAACTGAAAAGTCAGACTCCAACTTGATGATCACACTATGCAGCAGAATAAACCAGGAAACTAATATCTCTTTTCACCATATTCATACTCTTAATCCTCACTGCTACACCCGTCTGACCAACCCAGCTGCTTTTACCCACATGCCCCATCACAGAACTGTATCCCATACCCCTCCCTGTTATATAAAGGGAGGGATATGGGATGTCCATCATCATCAGTTCACTCATGCTCAGCTCATTAGCGGTAATTAATGGTGGCCAAGTCCCAGGCTGCCGAGGGCAGTGTGGAGTCCAAGCCTCAACGACTCGGCCTCGGCGGGCACAAGTTGACCAGAGTTAGGTTTGAACACAGAGTCTCAGTAAAGATTAGACCAGAGAACCCTGCGGCATCATTCCATGCATGACTGCTTCACTGTCACTGCACAAACAAAACCTTTTTGGGCAGTAGTTATTAATTGCTCTGAGCGAACACATGACATGAGAATTCATGGACATATTATGCCTCGTGTCAGGTTTATGAGTCCTGGGTTTTGCTTATCAAAATAAGAGCAGAAATACATGTCGCAGTTTAATATCACGCTGTCAACAGACTTGTGGTAAAAAGCCTCCACAGTGGTATTGATGGGGCTGTGATTTTTGCTCAGATTGCCATCTATTCTTCCTTTACTTCTTGTTGTTGCTTTGCTTGCAAGAAGTGAGCTCTGTAATTGATTTTCTGTGTTTGCATTACTTAGTGCCCTTAAGCCATTATGAGCAGTCTCCTCTCTTCAGACACTCATATGCATTATATAATGCTGACTTTGCTGCCATGGGTATTACAGCCAAGGTTTGGTGGAGGTTATGAGTATGGAGTATGAATAGGGGACCCACGCCTTGAACTGAAATTAGCTTCTAAACTTTTCCAAAACACGCAGCTGCCTGTTCCAATCAGAGGCCAAATCAAAAAAAACTTTTCAGCCATCAAACTTGTGGTCTTTACGTATTTCCTTTAATTTTTTTTCCCAACAATGCCCCCTCTTGGACTTTACCCACAAGTGACCCTTGTGTGTTTGTGTTTGGTATTAGCACGCTTGAGCACAGTGACGTGCACAAACATGTGCCGTGCCCCAGAGCATTTGCGCTGCTTCTGTGGGCAATGGATGTATTTTCTGCCTTCGACTCCTTTCACATAAGATAATTTCAAAGTGTGGTAGTCGTCTATATGAATCACTTCAGAGCACCAGCCTCTCATTCCCCCAGTCATGTCAAAGTGAAGGCTGTATGACAGTGACACAGCCTTTAAATATGTCAGGGGCCATCATGACGGATGACATCAGATGAGCTATTTAAAAAGGCAAAGATATTTTGTTAATAAGTATAAATTTTTTTTTTAAAAAAGTGACCAACAGGGTTGGACTAGAACTGACACCTTGAAATTAAGACGACAGCTGAGATGAATGAGTCTAAAGATACAGTCTCTTTTATTAAAATAAAAAGATGGACTGAGCTAAAAAGTGGTGTCCAGACCTTGAAGGTGAACAACAAAATAAATCCAATCATGTTGGGTTCAGGGTTGTCAGGAAGTGTGTTTTGGCCGTGATGTTGTCTGGAACAGGTACTGTTTGATTCTGGTTTGAGGCATAATGCATGAGTTTTAATTCTGCCCATGACTGCTAATAATATTCCTGTCTATAGTAACTGCACCATTGAAACATGTTGCTGGTATGTAAATCTCCCTACATATTATCACTCTGCTCCATTTCTTCAACAACGTCTTTATATTTGGTTTTCACACCTAAAAATTTGGACTAAAATCCATGCTATGGTTCATGTTTTATTACACTGTATACATTTCATCCTGTTTGTTTAGGTTTTCAAACTGCAATTTTGGGCTCACACAAAAGACCTTTGCATGACATATCCACATCTACTGAATCTCTCAACGCTTGACATTGACATCGGTTGGTTGCTACACTGTTATTATTATGGCACCTTCATCCCCACATGTGCTAATCACTGTTGCTTCTTCTTCTGTTTTTATTTTATTTTATGTATTTATTTTTTTATTTTTTGCTGTGCATTTCATTGCTGCTTCTTTTCTTCTTCTACTGTCTACAGGGAAAATCCTGTGTTACTAGTTGCCTAAACAATTTCTGACAATTCAATGGATGAGGAAAAGGGGACTGAAGGCAGGGATTTCTGGGATATGGGAGCAAACCAAAAGGGATTAATTATTAATGACAGCAATCATATGCTGCACTCAACATTAACGCCAAAGTCTCAGTGGAAAGGTACAGCTGCTGAGAACTCTGCCTTTTGTTCTGGTGCAATTAGATTTCGGTGTAGTGCTTTTTGTTTATCCCTGCAACAAAACTGTGAGCAGCTGCAGAGGAAATGGCTAAAAAAATATTTGTTAGCCGATAGGAAGAGAGATATTACTTTTTCATGAAGGGAGAAAGAGGTGCTGAATTTCTGGAGCAGGTATAGGTGGGCAGAGAAATGGGAATCTGTTTGTCGTGAGAGCTGCTGGTCCAGGAGAAAATCTCATTTTAAAGCTCGATCTGAGTGCTGTGGTCAGATAGCGCAGGAGGGTGAGCATTCTGAGAAAGAGGCAGCAGGTGGGATATAGGGTAGGAAAAGTTTAGATATACCAGTTGGTTGTGCAGGTGAAACAGTAGGGTTCGGAAGTTTGAGCGAGGGTTGAGTGATATCATTAACAGCAGTAGTTGATTTAGAGCCATGAGTGTCTGCAACACATAACCTTTTATTTTGTACTATAAGTACAGTTCCCAATGTTTCTGTTAAGATGGGCCCATTTCTCGCCCTGTTTTTTCTTGACAAGTCAGTAGTATAAAGCAAAATGTGCAACAGCACTGTTTGAATCATGATTAATGGTCTCTCACAAACCACTGATCCCTGATCCAAACTTCCTTCAAAAGTTCTTCAAACAGAAATTCCCACATTTATGGTTTGATTTTCTTTGTAACAATGTATTTTTGCCTAAAGCATAAGACAGTGGATTTATGGCCTGTTTCTTTTATTAAGGATTGACTTAAAGTAAAGGATTTCATCATCAGTGATCAGTGACTTGTAACCAATGTACATAATGTAATAGAATGTTCATATTGTATTAAGATAGATATGAACAAATCTGATGAAAACACTGCTTAGTTCCTGTATTTTTTCCTTTGGGGTTTCAGTGTGGCTCCTGACAACAGAATGGCATCTGTTCTTCTACATCGCTTAAACCACCGAAAGACACTGGATTACAAATAACCTTCATTTTAAAAGATGACAAATCTTAAAAAAGCTTGCAGCTGCTGAATTGTTCACTAGCAACAGTTGATGAATTGTTGATAACAATGTTTAAGAAGTCTGTGCTGAGGATGGATCAAAAAACTATATCTCTCCTTCTTGTCATCAGCCCATAATGACAAAAACGAATTTATTTTGTGTTGAACAATCAGATGTGTGGTTGTAATTAGAGCCAGTTTAGTGATTATATTAAGTTTGCTTTTGTTTCCATCTGAGGTTTTACCATTATGGAACAATAGAGGATCCATTTGTTTACTTCAACCACGCACCTGTGCTCCAACACTGGAAGATTTACATCAGCAGTCTGGTAAATGATGCTCTCTGCTGTAAAAGCAACAACATCATCTACATTAGTATCATCCAATCATTCAAAATGAGAAGCTCCTGCGCTCCAATAAACAACGTTTGTTTGGAAGAAGTGAGTCATCCATTGAACCTTTCTTTCCAGTCATGCAGTCCCCACTGCACACTCCAAGTAATAACAGATTATTCTGCCTTTCAGCAATGACAAACAGGCGAGCACCATTAGAAATACAACAAATGAAAACCAATTGATTTACAGAGCACAGTGTGAAGAATAAACACCAGTATTGCAACTTTATGTCATCTGCCATAACACTGTATAATGTGTACTTTTTTTTTACTAACAAACAATACCTATGTTTATTCAAATCATAAATTTCACATCACTGATAGAAGTTAGTCAGGTTAAAAGCTTCATGATGTCACACAAAATGTCCATTAATGCACTAAATCACCAACGCAAACAAAAGGAGAAAAAGAAAGTTCCAAAAAGTGTGTGCCACTTTTCTTTTGTGTAATGTGAATAAAATCTGCTCCAAATGCCATCCCATACACAAAGAAGCAGACGTGTGCGCACACATGGTCCAAAGTGGATTAACCACAATGCACAAAGTGCACAGTCACTAACTTAATTATCTAGTGTCACGACTAAATTGGAAAAACAGCAAAAGCAGTGGGGCTGAGTGTGGATGCCTGACTAATATTTCTCTGATTGTTCTCCGCTTCAAATGATCAATGAAGCTCATTTAGATGAATTGAGACTGAGCTGCTGCTTTTCATTTCTTCCCTAAATTAACAAG
Organism: Polydactylus sextarius; assembly: GCA_016801845.1. Lineage (NCBI taxonomy): Eukaryota > Metazoa > Chordata > Actinopteri > Polynemidae > Polydactylus > Polydactylus sextarius. Next base: position 12,599,265 of record CM028921.1, on the reverse strand, counting down.
AGAACACTGGGCCAATGTCTGATTTATATAAGCATCATGAATGAAGGAGAAGTCAGGAGAGAGAGATTTAATGGTTCCCTGAATGCTTGAGGAATGAAGATGAGCTTCAGAGGACATTCAGTGTGAATGGAAAGATGACAGAGAGCTACACTGATCCCACTGAGCCCCTGCAGGAAATTCAGATTTGCCAGAGAATTTTCATTTGCCAATGAATGACTGGCAAACCATTCATATCTTCCCTGAGGGGGGTGGTACTGGTCATGCATTTGTTTACTCCAGGTGAAAACACAGGAAGGAAATCAACCGTAGCACCGTTAAGACTGGAGAGATCGGGGGATTTTCTTCCACTTTAACAACCACATGTGTTTTTCTCTCACCTACCCTGCACCTCTCTTCATTCTGCAGGCATTTCTGACAGTTGAGCTGCAGGATCCAGATCCTAAACTACTGCTACATTATTATCATAATTAATAGTAGTGGTGGTAGTGGTAGCAGTAGGCCTATTGTGATAGTGGTAACAATAATGATTGATTATGATTAATTCTATTATTACCTGTTGCTGCTTTAGCTGCTTTGATATTTGTGATTATATTTATAGATGCTGCCATTATATTGTGTCAGTCATTCTCATGCAGAATGATTGTTAGAGTGTAAAATTTCTATCCTTGGTCTCCATGGCTTCTTTCTCCCTCTCCCTCCATCCCTCCTCCCCTCCCTTTCCTCGTTCCTCACTCTTCTCTTTTTCACCCCGACCGGCCGAGGCAGATGATCTGAGTCTGGTTCCACTGGAGGTTTGTTTTTTTATTCTACAACTGCTGCTCACTGTTAGGTTTGTCTCTCTGATGTTATAAAAAGCCTTAAGATAAATGTATTTTATGATTTGGCACTATACACATAAAATTGGATTGAATTGAACTGACATGCAAGGTAACACCTTGGGCCCATGAGCAGAAAATAACACTAAGAGACTAAGTCTATATTCTGGATTTGCCACTGAAGCAGGATTCAGCCTCTCCCTCTCGTCAGACATGACTTCTGAATATCAAGTAATCTGATTCCACAGAGGACGACTTTGCAGCAGACGGTATCCGTGCTCCGTGAGGGATTTCTCATGAATACATGTAGGTGAGTGAACATGCAAACATGCATTAACAAAAAGGAGATCTGTGGGTTTTTCTCCCCTGTAGCCTCAGTAAAATACGTAAATACAATCATGAATAATTCACTCTGACTGTATGAAAGTGACTCTATGGCTCCAAGGCACATTAAAACCTCCAGAGTTTGTGAATACATATGGTTTACACTGACATCGACACAGTGTAAAGGCTGACTCACATTTCTATACTATATACTTCTACATCGTATCCTTTGTGGTTGGGTGAGCATGACATAAAGTCTTGGCAGGGTCAGGGGGGTTACCTCATATACATAAAATGCAAGGGACTGTAAGAAAATGACATGAGGGAGAAGGGGAGTTGGGAGGGGAGAGCATGTATTTTTTTCAGGGGAAATTTTTTCAGAGAGCAAATGTTGTCATCCCAAATTCAAATACTTCCAAAACAAAGATGGCTTCTGTTTTGACATCTAAGACTGTGCTCTGGGAGAAACATTTTCCATCATGTGACCAATTTTCAGGGACAATTTTCAGTCATCAGAGACAGATCTCATACGTATCAGACTCCACTATCAGCTCTTCTGAATCATACATATACATTTCCTCTGCCCGGACTCATTCAAAAATTTAGGCTGCTTGAAATATTCCCCACATTCTTCCATAAATATATTATTTGGACATATACTGGTGAGGGGAAGAGAGAGGATGGGATCTAAATCTAATCATACTGCAGCAGGTCTTGCTTTTTATAAAATTAAAGATAAGATTCAACCTCTCCTCCTCTTCCTAATCATTTTCATTCAGTCCTAATTACTCTGGATTGAGTCATGCAACAAATTTATATTCTACTGTCTCCAGTAATGTGTTACATGGAGTACCTGCAATAAGCTGTATGTAAATGTGTCACACTTACAAATTCAGGTCAGAATAATAAGAATAATTTAATTAAAATAGAAGATTGTTTGGTTTTTTTTACCCTTCTCGTAAAATGTGTTTGTCACAGTCTCTGCTGCTTATTCTCCAGAGTGACATATATTTACTTTCTGAGGACCAAGAGACATGAATTAATAAAGACAGATGTACAGTGTGAAAAAAAAAAAAAAAAGACGGTGAGACGTGCTGGGAAAAGGGTGGAGTGAAAAATGGAGAAAGAAAATCAATGAGAACAGGGAGACAGTGATGGACAGTCAATAGACTGGAGAAGATTTGGAGACGACATGTCCAGCAACTGACAGTCGCTTCTCCTGTCATCGAGTATTATGGAGGTGCAACCTGCCAAGATGTTACTGCTGTCTGTTGTAGTGACCTTGTGATGCATGGGCCCAGTCGCAGAGGAGACAAAAATACAATCTGAAGGTTGGAGCACAGCCATCGATGCCCTTTGCTGGAAAATATGATAGTGTATCTGCTTGTGGGCTGTGTGAGCAGGACAGAACAGCCTGAGGAACACATGAAACACAATCATTCCCCGTCAGCTCTGGGTCAGCAACTTCTACACCAAAATAGGCCTTTGTTGTCGACCCCTGTAATCACTGTTTAAAAGCGTAGCCACATTACACTTCATATAGCTTCTGTCTGCAGTTTAATTTCACTTATATTTAGCGAGCAGCAGCTAAAGTAGGACACACAAACAATGGGGAATGTTGAAAAAGGCCTCGATGGTGTTGCAACTTGCTGTTGTCCTACAGAAACAAACAACTACAGCTGAGCAGACATCCCCAGGGTGTTTGATACCAGGGTGACATCAATAGCTGGAGGCCCGCCTAGCCTCTGGCCTGCAGCCACCCGTTTAACGGTTCCACCCACCCTCACGTTGCCTCCAGAAACTGCGCAGCCTCAAGCAGAGGTCTGACAGACCGCTGGCTCACCATCCACAACGCTGCACTGATTGACCAGAAACGTCCATAGACATAACAGTTGTACATGAAACTGACAGGGGAGAGGGAGCGAGGGCAGCAGAGTAAATTGTTGGATTGACTTAACACGAGTGGGAAGCAATAAAGCTCTCCACCACACAAACTAATGACTACAGCATGCGGACTTGCAGGGCGCAGTCCCTCCCTCGCTTTTTCCTTCTTTTTGCCTTCTCTTTATTGCAACAACTCTTTTTTTTTGGAAAAAAAAAACTCATCCAACGCATCCAAAAACACAAGGACAAAGCTGTCATTTCATGTAAACAACAGTAATTCAGTAAGCACCATTTTGAAATGTGGCCAACCTTAACAGAGTTCACGGTGTTAATGTTCCTCTTGGACCAAAGACACAAGAATAACGCTAATGTAGGTTTAACAGTCACTGAGGCTTATGAAGAAGGATGACCTTTCTCTGAACGTTCATTTTTCATCTATTATATTGAATGGAAACTGATATCTGATACTGCTCCTTACACCTGTCAGGCTGCAGTTTGTACTCGTAGACTGGTAAAGACAAAAATCAGAAACAGCCTCAGAGGAGAGGAATGCAGGGAACGACCAGAGGGAAACTGGTTCAAAGAGTTAGGTGTTCCTTCTCTTTGTAGGTGTGTGTGATCTCTGACCCGCTGCGTCCGAGAACGTGAAAAAGCAGCTCCGGTTGTTAATCAAACATAAAAGGGAAAAGGTTGTCCAGGCCTCAGCTGTGGGAGACGACAGGATGATTCAGCAAGTGTAGAAAACTGGTGAAAGATTTCTGTTTCTCTCTTTTATCAATTTTACAAAACCTCACACAACAATCACGTTTGAGAGAAAACAAACACATGTAAAATACAAAGGGGAAAAATACACCTGCATACTTATTATGAATATCAACATGTATAATCTCAATCACTTACAACCACTTGCATTCATTATTCCAAGTGACAATGGACAACAGTGGCTTTCAGTGCTGTATTGTGTTTGGTATATTGTATATCATAATTGGAGTATACTTGGCATAATTTCCTTTGGAATGAACCAAAGACCCAAGCTGTCTGTTTCCACCTGTTTTCAGTTTCCATGCTAACCTGTGTTAATCATCTTTTGGCTATAGTTTCATATTCAGAGCTGCAGATTTGAGAGTAGTATCGCCTCATCAACTTATGGTATGACACAGACAAAGCATATTTTTGTCAAACCCTTCCTGACCCCTTTTTTTTCTCTAATGTTGAAAAGTGGAAACATCTCCTGTATATGAAACACTGAAAGAATGTTTTTGTTTTCTGTGACATTACAGTAAATCAGCCTCCTCTATTTCCTTTTCCTTTCTCCTGTTTCGATTTCCTTTCTTATTCCTGTTTTATATTCCTTAATGTAACTGAATTGCCTCCACAGCAAGTCAACCCTAAAACAAATAACATACAAGACTATAAAAGAAAAAGAAAATACTATTCCTGCTGAATGTTACCTGTGTGAAGGTTACTGACAATTTTACTGACTGACTGTACATGTGTGTGGAGTCAGATTATTACATAGATTGTTCAGTTGTTGTATTAAATGACTTACATTGTACTGTGTTTTCATTGTATGTTGTAAATGTGCAGCCACATCATCATGTCATTGAATGCTGACATCATTGCACTGATCCCCACCCAGAGCAACACTTACAGGACAATCCTTCATTGATTTCACACTTGCTGATCAAACACCATTGTGTAGCCAGCTGTATGGGAGCAGGTTTGACTATTGATCATGAAGTGATGTCCTTTTTTATGTGTTATCTTATGTGTGTTGGCTGCGCTCCAGATGTGTCAGTGGTTTAAAGAGATGACGGTTCATGATTGGAGCAGAGGCAAAGACAGCCATTAGCCATCTGGATGCTGTGCAGCCGCCTCTGAAAACATAGATCTTCCTCTGCTGCAGATGCATGTGTCTCCCATAAGACCGGTCCCTCTCCTTATTTTTTTACTCCAGTTTCTCTTGCAACAATGGATTCCCAACAAAACCAAGTGTGTTTTTGACTGATTCTACTTTTATCCTTAACTGCTCCCTGATGCTTCAGTTGGATTACTCCCTCCTGGGATACAAATAATGGTTGAATGGAGACGAGTGAGAGTGAGAGTGAGAACTTTTAGTTAGACGTTACAACTAATAGCACTTACTATATTCATAAGCACATTATTCATTGTGTTCTTAAATCAGTGATATTTGGAGCCCGTTGAGTTCAGTCACAAGCTGGATCACACCCAGGATGTGGTTGAGGGCGATGGAGCAGAGACTGTAATGAGTAGATGAGTGCACACGGGGTGAGAATCAGGGCCATGGTACGACACATGAATCTCCTTTCCCCCGAGGAACCTGACACCACTGGGGCACAACAGGTAAGAGAGGAAATTCAGCTTGTTGTCAGCACAAGGTTTCGTGCCCAGTCTCCAGTTACAGCCCTCTCTCATTCTCTATCTACCATTATACATTATACAATGTGCAAAAACACTATTCATTCACTTGTTATTCATATGATCAGAACTGTTAGCATTTGGTCTGTAGCCATGTCCTTTGATCAATATTTCAATATCTTGGGAAATCTTGGTTGCATATTTTCTCCCTTAAAGAGTTGGAGCAACATCTTTTATATGGCACTAGAACATGGTTTTGCTTATCTTAACAGTAAAACTCCAGTGGGGAAACAATTACATCTATCAGAAGTTCAAAATATGCTTGAACTTCTAAAGCTGTAATAAGCTCTTTTGTGTTGACCCATTCACTAAACTAATATAAAAAAATAATTGGTGTTAGAACTATTTCTAAACGACATTAACCTGCTGATGCTGCTCTTTCTGAATCTCTATTTGAGAACAAGTAAAATGTGCAATATGCTCTGTGGAAATATCGCAGCTTTAGAAGTGTTTGCGAGCACATTTCTTTCACCTTGGAGAGCGCAACATGAGCTGTTTCACCCTGCTTCCAGTCTGTACACTAACCCGGCCCCGCCACATCCTGAGTCAAGCTCTGTATTGAAAAGAGTACTTCAACTTCAACACTGGAGAAATGTGCTTATTCACATTCTTGCTGTGAACTACAGTAGATGAAAACATATCTTTTATCCATGATTGTTAAATAAGAATCTACTGCCACCAGGAATTAGTTTAGTTTACCATATAGACTATAAGCAGAAATAAAACTAGAGGGTACCCCTCGTCTTTAAGTTAATGTTATGACCCTAATCAGAGACATATTCTCTAAATATCAAACTACATCTACCTTTGATGTACACATTGATGAGCTGTGCTTAATCACAGAAAGACAGTGACACAAAAGTGTAAAACTGTTCCTTTATGCAGGAAATTTTTACCATATTTTGTACCAAGATTATGTAAAACATAACTGCATGTTCTGTCCTTCTTTTATTTCTTGATGGAAACTAGGCTACATTTGTCTGCCATCAGCAAATTGAATGTTGTCATCGCAAAGTGAGCTCGGGGGTTTTCTTGCTTGTGGATTGGGGAATGTTGTTCTCATAATAGACCTTTCTTCATGTGGCTCTCTGCCATCTTTCCTTCATTACACCATGGATCTAACCCCCACCCCAAACCAGCACGACCACAACCCAAGCATGTGTGGGGCTGTGTTCAGCATGCTGTCTCATCCAAATAGGTACAGAGAAGCACAACACTGTGCTGTGATGTCATGGGGACGTTTTCATTCGCGAAGCCTCCTGTGAACATGTGAAATCCATGTAAGTTTGAACAGAGTTGAGTGATTAACATGATAAACGAACACCAGCAGTTGACACTGACAGTGTTCAGGAACAACTGAATGTGTGTGTTTGTGTGTGTGTGTGTGTGTGTGTGTGTGTGCTGTGTTTATAAGGATATAAATGGCTATTTTAGAGGAGCTCATTCCATAAACACTGATCAAATAATCTGATGTGAGGGTCCTTTATAGCTCCCATCCTCTTGAACAGCAGTGAGTGGATTCAGCTCCCAAAGACGAGCTGTTTAACGACCGTTAAAGACCCATCAGAGTATCTTCAAAATCAAAAGCACATTCAATCAGTTTGTGAAATTACATAATAGCTCTTATAGAGCAGCGAACAAATCTGGTAAATACAAACCAGCCACACAGAACACAACCAGCGTGTGAAGATGGGCTCATATCTGTGTGTGTTTGCTTGAAAATCACATAATACTGACTGAGTATGGTTTACACCTGTACAGTGAACAGTGTAGAGTGTTACAGCAAACTCAACCTAAAATGTTCTGTCAGAGCAGCACCAGCTCCACAAACATACTCAGTGTTATGTTAGGAAAGCTCCAGCAAAGCTTAGCTCAAGGTCAGTGGTTCCCACGTGTAGAGAAACAAAGTTGAGTGGATTGTGAAAGTAAAGCAGGTCTTAATGTTTCCTGAATGATGCTAAGTTCAGCTGAAGTCCTGCCACAGTGAATCAATGAGAAAAAAAAAGGTATTTTTCTCTGTGAGGGAAATTAATGATGTATATTTAATTTCACACGCACACACACAATCTGTTTGTCTGTGTGTGTATGTGTGCGTATATATTCCATTATCTTCAAGTCTCCACACTCTTAACCCCTCAGTGTCGTCCCTAAATAAGGAATCTGGGTACAAGTAATTCTGTTATCCCTCAAATCAGAAATCCAATATACCTTTTGATGGAAATAGATTGGATGGGGCAGGTCAACTCTCATCCTGGCAGAATGAGCATGCAAATGACTTACATCTGTTTTGAATGTTGAAGTAGTAATCCTTGCCTGCAGTGTGATGCTGCCACCACCATGCTTCACAGAGTGAATGGAGGTGTGCAGTGATGGTTTCTGCCAAAACACAGCATCTAGTCCGACGGATGAAAAACTCAGGTGTCTTCAACCATTCAGTGATCTCCATTTCACTGACTGCTAGGGAGACTATTACCACTGGCTGGACCTCTGTTGAATTGGGTCAGTCACTTTAATGTATTTTACATTACATCCATAAGTGCCCTGAAGAAAGCAACTGGACTGGTTTGAAATTCTTGAAAATATTTCAACTCTTATCTGAAGACTCTTTTAGGTAACATCACTGGCATATCTGCTGTGCACTTTCATCTTTTCTGAGGGAAGATAACTTTCTTCTTTTGTGTTGATCTTTCACAAATTTCAGGATCCTTGTTTTGTTTTCCAAAGAGTTTAGAGTTTTCCCTCAACCTGAAACTTACTGACATGTTGTGAATCTGCCGTTTGAACATGTACTGTGCTCTTCACATGTGGTGTTCACATGTCCAGGGTAGTGCTGGGAATACTCAACTCATGTAGTTAAAGAGAAGGTAATCCTTATACAGATAAGGATATAATGAATATAATATAATCATAATAATTGGTTGATTTTTATTGTATTAATTTGTGAACAGAATTTTGATGTTAGAGCTGATTTTTATCTGTGACAATGTATTCTATTTAACATGATAACATGATTTGTTTTGTATAAAAAAAAGGTAATTAGTTGCTACAGGGGACAAATAAATCTACTAGATTTGCTCAGGACATCTGGACCTTCCCCAGGCCACAAACATTGTCTGCAGCCCACCCCCACCCCCCTCATCTGAACTCAGGACACTCATCTTCCCCCACAACACTCCAGGTGAGGAACCAGCCTGGAGCTCAAACATCAGCTCCAAGCTCCTCAGGTCCTGTGCAGACGAGCTGTGTGGGATTGTTGAACACCTGTTCAGCTTGAGCCTGAAGCTCTAAAGAGAACCACAGCTGTGGAAAAACATCATGTGCCCCATAGTGAGCCTGTCCATGGACCAGCTGCAGTTCTCTTAGCAGCCTGGCATCTGAGTGGAAGACACTGTCATCTTCCTCCTACACTGAGCTCGACTCCACCTGGAGAGGCATGCGACACTGGGAGAATCACGTTGTTTGATTTCTCCAGTGATTTACGTTCAATCCACTTTCAACAGACAAGCTGGAGTTCAAAGGAGAGTCACACAGTGGATTGTGGACTAACTCACTGACCAACCACAGTTTGTAAGGTCCAGGCTGTGTGTTAGACATTGTTGTCTCCCAGCCCCTCTAAAGGTCACACTCCCTCCATAGGTGACCTTAATACAGATAAGGATGACAGATGTGGATCTTTCATGGTGTGGTCTTCTGGTGGAGCAGCATCTCTACAGCTGACAGGAAGATACTAGACAAACTGGCCAGGAAGGTCAAGTCTATATTGTGATGCTCACTGGAGCCAGTAGATTTGGGGTTGAGGGAAGAAGATGATGGCTGACCTGTCATCTATAATAGGTCAGATAAAACCCCCCATCTCCTGAAAACCTCACTTGCTGGTCTGTAATGGACAATTTCCTCAAATTTCTTCTATTATATTTAATATTTTTGAAATTGTTTTGCGCTCTTTTCTTGATTCTGTGCAGACACAATTTGAGTTACATTTGAATTGCAAAGAATAAAATGGAAATATTCAAGTCTAATGACCCTCCATTATCAACATGTGAAGACAGAGCTACAAAGTCTCATCTGTGTGCTGTGGTTATTACAGCCGACGCCAGAAAAACATCTTTTTTTGTGCAGACTAGTATTTGCAGCTATCTCGTGTTTACCAACCCCCCACACGCACACACCTCACCCATCAGTGGTTCAGTGTGCTGCTACATATCATGCCCCTCTCTCAGAGCTGTTGTCATCCATCTTTTCAAGTGCTGGAGCCCATACAGTCACTGTGGCAGTGCTGCTTTTAGCTGCTGATGCTTAGTCTACTTGGTTCAAGCCAGTGACAGGCAAGCAAATAGAGCAAATTGAATGGATGCAGCTTCCCATGCCAGCAGAGACAAACCTAATAGTTCACTTTAAGATCTGTGCTCAGACACACACACACACACACACAGAGAGAGAGAGAGAGAGAGAGAGAGAGAAACAGAGAGAGAGAGGTCTTGTGTTTCTTCAAACTCCCAATGATTTTCAACAGGTTTCATATCTTGTATTCCATCTGTTTCTCTTCACTCCCTTCCTCCCTCAATAACTGTGTGTGTGTGTGTGTGTGTGTGTGTGTGTGTGTGCACTGCACACTGGTCTCCGTGGGAGTGAAGCAGAGCCTGAATCTATTGTTTAATTCACTGTAAATTTTGCAAAATGTGCAAAATGTTACAGATATAATTTTTCTAATCAGTCACCATTGCCTAGAGACCATCAGTTATTTAAATCTCCATTTGACAGTTTCAAAGGTGGGACTGTGTCAGTGTGTCAGTGTTCGGTTTGCTTCATTGACCTCTCTCTAATGACCCCGTTTCCCTTCTCAGGAACATTTCATAAGGAAGGTCAATGACTACAATGGGAACTAACCAGCAGTGCAAGATGTGGGTAAATCTAGTTTAACAAGTTAATAAATGGTTGAATCATCTGTCCTTAAACGTTGGAGAAAATAGGAGCCTTTACGTAAACAGGTCTGTTACAAAAATGATTTAGTTCTGAATGGACAATTTTGATTCAATTCATATAAATCTTTGCTTCAAGTAGTTTTCAGTGTGTTTGGAGATTATCCCTTTCCTTAAGTCATTATGTAACTCACCCTCCTAGCACTTGTCCTTCCATTGAGAATTGATGGAATATTAATGGCAGGTATAAAACACACCTGTGTCACTCATCAGTGTGTCATCCTCTCCGCTCCTCTCTCTGTGCTGTGACTCAGAGACAAAGTCCGTCTGCCCAAAAAAACACAGTGACTACTCTCCAGTCAGTAGGATGAATATAAAGAACAGTCAGAGTGTAACGACGAGGCTGAGTCACAGCAGCCGCTTTTTAATCGCCATTGTATTGTGACAGTAGTGTAGGTGTTTCTCAGAAATTAGCTCTGATTATTAAGGTGGAGAATTTACTGTCACCAAAAAATGGTTTTGCTTTCAATATTTCAATATTACGCATTAAAATGACCAAACAGGAACAAAGTCATTAGATGGATTACTCCTACTTCCTACTTCCTTTAAAACCTATTGTCAGAAATATGGAGAAATCTACTTCATCTGCAATCATCTTATTATTATCTATTATTGTATTTTAAGACTAAAGTCCTGGCAAGGATTTAAAACAAAAAAATGGAACAAAAGATTATTTTTTTCCCATCGGAAAATTAGAGGACTGATGACTACAACATGCAGTACTCTGGTTTAGATACATTATAGAAAGGCAATATTTATCTTTAGGGTTTAAAGTATTAAACATTGTAAATGTATGTCATAATATGATATTGTGTGTTGTTATAAAAAAAAAAAAAAAAGTGAAGGGAAGAAGTAACTGTTGCATCTGTCTTTTCATAGAGTAGTTGTTATCCTGCCAGTCTCTGATTCACTTTGAAAACAAAATGAGGGTAAAGCAGGAACCGGCATATGTTAGCAATAAAATTTGTCATGAACAAAGTAGACATACACCTTCTCCTATGTTAAGCTGTACCATATGCCTTTAGTTCAACTGGGGGTTGAGCAAAAGACTCGGCCAGAGTAAAGAACTGAAAAAACATTCAACGTTCAGCTGTTAAAGTCCAGATTTAGAGAAAAAGCTGTTTGGCACTGATATGTGGAAATAATGCAGAAATGTTGATTAATACTCAGGGATAGGCTTGTCTCCTGGCACAGCTCTCATTAACTTTTCTCACATCATTCTCGTGCAGCCCCCTCCCACTCTGCAGCGCAAACTGTACTTACAGATTGTAGTTTGATCTGGATGAGATCTGTCATGGTTCAGACACAAGTGTCTGGCGGCGGCGAGCGCTGGGCCGAGGCGCCCCATCGGGGCCTTCCACGTCTGGATTGACAGAATTATTAGAGCCCTGGCAGACTTGTAGGACGGGACAAGGTTACCTCACCTCAGCACTAACTCTCCATCAAGGCGGTGGCACATTGTGGACTCATTATTTCTCCACCAAATAAGAAAACTGGTCTAACGCAGACAGAAGAAATGATGAGCAAAACCAAGAGAGGAAGTGTGGAGAGACAAGTAGTGAACCTCAAGTCATTATTCTTATTAAAATTATATAAGTTAATCTTTACGGTCAAATTTCAATTAAAGCAATTGCACATTGGGAAATAGAAACAGTGGCAGTGTATTCATTTTACTCAAACATGCATACTGTATAAATGCAATGACACACTTAGTCTGAAGGTCAGTGTGCTGAGCTCTCCTGGGAGGTAATGAGATACTGGATCAGTGGAACAGAATCACTACTGCATCAGCAGCAGTAGAAAACTCCTGTGGCCCAGTGTCTGTCTCACTTCATGTTTTTTTCATTGTGCTCAAGAAAAATTTACATTTTTTTCTATGGAAGACAGTAAAAAAACAAACGTTAGGGTTGACATCAGAAGATAATGCACTGATCTGATATGATGTTAATTTTAAAAAAAAAGCAAGATGTGAAAATCATGCGTGGACCCAATTCCACCACTTTTAGATTTTATTTTTAAGTCATTGATATTTGCTAATCATAATATTAATGAGTAATTAATAGTAGCTTATTCACCAAGCTTACCACGTGAGTTAATTAGAGCTTATTCATCATATTTGTCACCTTTGTTTACTGAAAGGCGCCTCAACAGACCACAATGCATTGCAGCAAAACATGGTGAGTAGTAACTAGAATAACCTGCTCTCTTGTGTGACTGTGGCTATCACTTTCACCAGTGATCCTTCTGCATGCAAGTGAGCAAAACAAGTTGATGCACATCCAAGGGATTGTTGAAATGCATTTTGGGAAATTTGGATGAGTTACTAATTCGCAAGTGCTGTAGGCAGACTTTCTTTTAAAATTTAACTCTGCTTTTAAGGCTCCGCACATTTAGCTTCCAGCAGCAGCTTGTAAAAGATTCAGTAATGACACAACAGGCAGCAGCAGCGATAAATGTAAAACACTGTACACATACATACATCCAAGGATAATTATGACATCTGGTGAAAGTGTGTGTTTAGTAATAGGAATGCTGGTATGTCCAAAGCCATGTTTATTTCTGTCACATGCGATATATCGACTCTGTGTTTATACAGCTATACTCGTCATGTGTAGGGTAAACACGCATGAAGTGGTTTATAGAAGACTACAAGTCCAGCTAACCATCACATCCACATCCAGACAGGATCATACCTCCACGGTTTACAGTGCTGCAAGATTCCTCTGCAAATATTCAGGATACCCAAGGATTCTCAAGTAAAATATGATTAATGTTCCTTAATTACAGTTTGGGAACTAATATGCCTATTCTTTGATGAGGGTTAAATGAGAAGGTCAGTAAAAAGCTTATGTATATCTGGGAAAAAATATAAGGCCATGGTTAATTTACCTCAGAAGCTGTAAAAAGGCAAACAGCCACTCTGGGGGCACAACTCACCTACGACTGCCTCTAAAGGTCACTAATTGTTATCCATTATATCTTGTTTACTAGCGTCTCTGTCAGTTGCTTGGCAATCTCACAGTGACAAGCAGTCACTGCACTCAACCAAAATACAGTCCTGCATGATTTCCTGTAAAACTACAAACCATCATATGTTAATTAGTGTTAATTATTGAGCTGTGGGTGGTGCTGGTTAGCTCATTTTGTTATTGTCACATATAGAGTCTCAACAGTAACTGTCTCTGCCTGGTTCTATTCTTTATTCCAATCTACCATCACTCACCTCTGTCTGCAGCATCGTCTATGGTGTAACAGATGGTGTCAGTTTTCTCATCTGACTCTCAACAATAAAGTAAAAAGAAGAGTACTTCTCAAACGATTTCTTCAGCTGAATCTGTTTCATATTGTTTCACTTACGGCAATCATGATCTTGTGTGAATGGACAAAAGCAGTAAATCTAAGAGCTCTCCATCCATCTGAAAGAATTCATTTAAACTGTTTTCAAAAAGAACTCAATGGCCACTGTAGGAAGATAAAAGCTGCTCTTCACACTGACTCACTTACTCACTGACTGGTTGTGTGTGATACAACTGGTTGATTTGGGGATATAACGATATCATTCAGAGATATCCGGAGTTATTGTTGGTTTTGTTTCTTCTTCAAGGTTTTTTTTGTTGTTGTTGTTGTTGGTTGCCAAACAACTTTTGTTTCCAGTTTACGACCTCCACTTCATCTACTTCTTTTTTTGTTTTGTTTTTTAATCACAGCCATGCATAATAAACCATAATGAACCTTTTTTTCTTTCACTTCAAGTTCATTTTAAATTCACGTGATAATTATATAGAAACAGTGTATGTGTACATTTCAGTGTCATATAAATACCTTGGAATCTGGTTCATAGTTCACCAACTGTCAATTCAGGCGAATCTCAACATGTCTCGACATGTGACTCTCTCTATCAGACACTTTACATTTCTAATTGTGACAAGACAGTTTCCTATTTCCTATAACTTTACCCACTTCACAGTTCACATCTATAAGGTGACACCAGTTAAAAAGCTTGTTTACCAGTATCTTCGTTAATCCAGCCAGACTGGCTCGTATTTGATTAGACTCATTTCCCTACAACAATAGGAATTCTGTGGTAGATACTGATGCTTCACCTAACTAATCTGCTTGCTGGTACTTGTTTGCAGAGACTCTATTTCTTGCTATAATAAGAAGTAGACATTGCTTGTCTGTCTCATCTGTCACACACTGCTTCTTTTATGAATTTCCCTGTTTTGATCCTTGCCATCTGTGCCTCTTCCTCTCCCTCTGCTTCTTATTCCAAAGTCGACATCATGAACAATTCATTCTTAGCTATGGCTTTACTGGTTTTGGCTCTGAAGTGTAGAGTAATTGTTAAACTATTCTGGTCTAGCGTTAGTATATAGTCATTGTCTGCTCAACTGAGCACTAACAGAATTCATTGAAAGGTGTTGGTGAACTTTCTACCTGTGCTTTAGGAAAAAACCACTCACCACACACCATTTGTCTTTCACAAAGACAAATAAAGCAGCTGATGTTGTCTCCTCTCCACAGTCCCATCCAGATATAAAATATACACAATTTCACAGAGAGATTTTCAATCAATAAGTGTGAATTCTCTGGGTTGACATTGCCTGAGCCGTCATTTGGTGTAAAAGGTCAAGCATGAAAATCCACTAAAGCAATTGTAGCTGCAGCAGCTCCAGCAGCATTTTCTGATAAGACACCACACACCAGAGCTGTGTCTTTTAGCCTTGAAGAGATTGTTCATAAATATTGATAACGTTGGTCGAGATTATATTATTCACTTCTTTTTCTTTAAACGTTAAAAACAGGACATAGTTTTATCCTGTTACCCACTGAACAGATCCTGAACAAAATGATACAAATCATTTATTTATTTAGAGTCAGTTTACTTCATAAAATGGCTGAAGTTGCGATTGTGGTGAGAAAACTGCCAGCACAGCTTTTACCCATCATGTAAACTGGGTATAAAGCACTACCTCTCTAATATTCTTCCTCTTACCTTGCTTCCCGTCCTGCCCCTGCTGTGCCCTGCTGGGTTTGGCCTCCTGGTGTAAAGCCTCAGCGGTACAACACACACAAACCTTTAACCTCCGTGTACATCCTGGCTGAATGTCAGAGTGTTGGCATCCTCATGTCCCCTGGGTTTACCTGAGCTAAGCCTGTAGGATTATCCTGCTTTTACAGTCTGACTACTATTTTGTCTTTTCCATCGTTTAACTGACCCTTTTTAAAATTGTTTTTAAGTTCGGCTGTGTCTCTTTAGTAGAGATTTATATCACCTTTTGGTTCTTCTGTCTGCCCCTTCATTTTTATAGATTGACATTTTGTTTAGTTATTTTAAAACAGTGTATTATATTGAACCACCTGAGTTGTTTATATTATTTATGTTTCCTGGTTTATCATGATATATTGACTATATTTGTGGTGAGTAGAGTTTTCTATAGGTTATTGAGATGTTTTTTAACATCTTAGTTTTCACTTAACTTTTAATGCTATTCACTAAAGACCTATTTTAGTCATTAAAATAGGTCCACAATTATCCACATTACTTTACCTTATTTGTTTGATATGTTTCTTCTAGTTGCTCCAGCTGCAGCCTCTTTATTTTTGGGTCCTTTAAAAAAAATTGCTTTGCTTTGCTGTTTTGCTGGCTTTGTCACTGCACCTCTTACTATCTCTATTAGCCCTCGCCACACACTGATATTGAGCTTTTGCCTGCCAGCTGCATATCAATACTAAGCCATGCCATATCAATACACAGCCCAGTGAGTGACACCATGCAACTGACACTTTTTATACAATCCTCTTAGGTGCATAAGCAAAAAAAGAGAGGACACACTGCCAACTGTGCAGAATTAACTGTACTCTATCACATCCCTCGTCTTAAACAACTCTATTAAACATGGCTGGAGTCTGGCTGTGCATACCAGCCTTCATGTTATATCAGCATTTCTTATTCCCTTCCCAGACTCATCACAGATACCAGCACTGCTCCTGGGCCATGTGTGACATGTGTGTTGTTTGTTTGTGTGATTCTGCATGTGTCTGCTGCTGCCTCAAATGTGTCTACTGCTGCGTAAGGTTTTCTGTAGCACAGATGAGTTATATTTCACTCCTAGACATAATGAGGACTAGTCTCTCCCAGTAGAGAGTGATAACACTATGGACCAGTCATTCTTGTCTGCGTGCCTTTCCCACATCATATGTGCACCAGGCACCAGCCACATATCAACACTGATGACTAGGGCATGAATAAAAAGACTGTGAATGGACTTTCACCCCTGTGAAGCTTAATATTGGTGGTAGAGAAACAAGAAGCATCACTATAGTGGATAGCAACCTGCTTGGGGATTGGCCATTGAAAACCTTTTTCAAGTGACCACTAGTTAACCAAAACAATGTCTTAGTTTTGAATGTTAAATGTGTAAGACCCATCATCTTCAGTCCAGCTGTTCATCAGGCATCAAAATATCAGGCGTTTAAAGAATTCCCCTCCTCACAAATTGTCATGGTCTAATAGTTTCTAGGAGATGTCCTACACTGCTGTAATTCATTATTTTGTGCACCCACACCAAATGTTCTTGTTCACTTGATTTTCCACATGTCCCTGTGTCTCGTGACAAGACTCACAGAAATGTGCATTCGTGATGTGATGTTCAATAATGTTTTCCAGAAAGTTTTTAAGAAAACACACGATTGAAACCAGAACGATGTCACAGAGCAACATAGACTCGAGTCAAATTACTTCTCAACAGTGTTGCGTTTCATCTGCAGTTGCCAACTCCAAGAACATACGTATCATAGCTGTATTGAATTTCTAACGAGGCTCCTAATAGGAAATATGGTCTATCTGACAGCTGAGTGATTGATTCATGTCTGTATGATTGATGAATGTTGGTGCAAAATTGTGGCTTATCAAGGAAAACCTTGCTCTTTTACTCTACAGGACTGAAAGACGCTGATGCTTTCTGTCACTGTGTATTTAGAAATGGGAGAGGCAAATTGTCAGGGAAAAAAAAAAAGAAACAACAAAGATTTTACACCACACTGATAATTGCTTTTTGGCTTTTTGGACGTCTTTCATATTACATTGGACCATGTTTATCCATGTGAATAAGAAATAAACTGGTGCTACAAAACTAAATCAATCTGGAGTTTCAAACCGCATAGCTTATGCTCATTTTAATGACTTTAGGGTGAAATTGTCCTTGGAGTCTTTCAACCAAACCAGTTTTGCCCAGACTTGAAAGTCATCTCACACCTAAAGTGTGATTAAGAACTTGTCCTCAGGGTGGTACATATCCTAGAGCACGGGATATCATGTTCACACCAGACATTTTCTTTGACATGCACATCATTAAGGAAATCAAAGAATCACTGTGGTCCTGAGTCTAGTGGGAGTCATGAGAAATATCCCACCATATTGAGTAGTTTCCTGTTCTGACAGGATACCACAGCTGAAGCAGGGAAACCTAACACCCACCTGCAAATAACACTGAGTCAGACGTGGTGAAAGGAGCCCTTGACATCTTGATGTATATGTATGTGTGAGTGAGTATGCGTGTGTCGGGCCGGTGTATGTGGGAGGTTGGCCATATGCTGGATGTGCCAATGCGGAACCGTGAGCCGCTGCGGGTTCGAACACACACATTATAGCATCAGGTAATTATGGATCCTGTGTTACAGACTCATATATCAGTTAATGAAACAATAAAGCCTCTGATCTTCTTTGGGAATAGACAAAGCCCCCCTCCGAATTATTAATCGTATTACTAGGGTACCCTATATGAACTCCAAACATTAGAAAAGAAAAAAACCCAACAAAGTAACACTCTAATTGAATTTGTAGCAGCACGAAAAAAAAAAAAACGAAAATCAGCTTTGGTGGAAGAGATGCAATGAAGATATTCATGAAGGCTTCCTTGCAAAGCTGGGTCACCGGCGTTAGCATAATAAAGAAAAATCACTTCAATTACTCCCACTTGGCAGAGAAAGACACAGAGAATGGATGAAGCGATGTGGAGGTTCAATTTGGCAGGTGGTGCCTCGCTTAAGGTCAACCCACCCTCGGATTAAGTGACTGTTTGGTTTTACTGGGAAGACAAGAAAGAATGGGCCTGATCTGTTAGTGCAGATATTTTTGAGGTGGAGACGTCCTGTGGCACCACAATAACAACTAAATCTAAGACAAATATGGACCTTCCTATACACTGATGCATGAACCTGCAGTAACAGACCTGAACTAAGAGACGAGCTAATCACTAACTCCCTGGTGAACATGGCTCAGTGCTGGGCAGGGAGCGAAAAGTCTGCGAGCACTGACAATGAACGAAAATAGAAGAGTGCAGCTAAAAAGCTCCCTTCACATTACACAGAATCACTTGACACATTGTTATTCTGGAAATATTAATTATAGCCATTTTAAAGTTTATTTGTATGCCAGTAATTATTACCCATCACACACTTGAGTATGAATAATATATTTGAGCTCTACACAGCTTGGACTTGATGCACACCAAGCCTCTTTTCAATATTCCACATGCTTACAACGTTTTTCTTGCATCTCATCCTATTCAATGGTCCAATGCACCACTGAACGCTCACCACACCTCCTCCACAGCTAGAGCCTCACTGCATGCCAAGTGATCTGAGTGTCTAGAGTGACTGAGTATTGACATTCAGTACTGTACAGTGTGTGCTCACACTGTAAACTCTGAGGATGTGCTGCACCATCCTCCCATTTGTTAATATACGTCAAGATCCTCACTTCAACTGGACTCACACGTATGTGACTGACTCTGACTATGCAGCAGAAGTCTTACGATTATGTGCCATACTGGACGGTGTAAACAAACTAACATATTTGTTTAAAAAAGTTTTTATTGTTGCTTTAAAAAGAAGAGGTTCAATAAAATAAAGTGCTCTTCTCGCGCTACCAGTCTTCTGTTTCTAACTTTCTGTCTGTCTCTCTTTCTCTCCACCACTCCACAACTCAGTTTTATTCACATCACTCTGCATAATGCATGATAGCACATAGGTCCCTCAAGGCCTTTCATTACGTAAAGCTATTGCAAGAGGAGTCAAAGCGGCACTTTTACAACATCCACTGCAACAGGGGTGAGCACATGTTAGCGTGGTTTATGATGCACTGATAGTAAAACTGTAGTGAAGTCTGGGTATAATTACATTTACTTTCAAAGCACAAACCAAGAACTATTTCTTAATATTTGGAAGGTCAGGGTGAGGTTTTGCTAGTGCACACGTTTGAATCCTCACTTGGAGAGAAAATGAACCTCTGCAGGGCATGATTGTAGGGAACAGGGAGAACCCCTGTCAGTGACAGCTCTCAGAGTGAGACATCACACATTTAGACATTTAGACATTTACACGGGGGAAAACAGGCCCATCATCAGTGTGTGCATTAAAGCTGGACAACACAAAGGAAACTGCAGTATAACACTGGCCAGAAGACACAGAGGGAACTCTGCAGGTGTGATGAGATCAGGACATGTGAGATGTGCCTTGTTGCAGCTGATGTGTAGGGTTCACAACTCACCGTTTGCGTTCTTCCCACAGATGAGATGCTGCCACGGCTGCAGGGAGCCCCAGATCTCCGCATCACCGTTGACGGCCTGCTCCAGGGTCTCCACCGTGAACTTGGGGATCCCGTTATCCCTCTCCAGCAGCGCACTGCGCAGCACGCGACCGTACACCTCTCGGAAGAGGCTCTCCATGCACGCGGCTAGGTAGATGGCCGCGTGCTCGTGGATCCTGACCGCAACCCTGCTGTCGACCATCCACCTGAAGAACGTCCCCACGTTGAAGACGAGACCGCAGCGCACCGACTTGCCGCGGCTGAACTTGTCCTCCTCCGTGCTCATGTTGTACAGGGACAAGGCACCGAGGGCCGCGCTGATGCAGCTCGTAGAGACGCTCCACGTCAGGACGATCTTTATGGCACTTTGGATCTCGTACTTGGTGCATTTCGCGTAGCGCAAACTCAGGCGCTGAGCCTCCTTCGCGACCCGGACCAGAGCGCGGCTGACCAGCACCGACAGCCGGAGCAGGACGTCCTGCGGCGGGGTCGGCAGGCTCATCTCCTCGTCCCTGCTCAGTGCGCTCGCCACTTCCCCGAGGCTCCACGGCACATCCTCAAGCTCGGGTAGTTTAGCGCACTGCACTGTGCACTCCAGGATCTCGGCGTCTTCGACCAGGACCGTGTTTACAGTGTCCAGACTGTTGTGTCGACTGTGCATCGAGTCGGTTAAATGCCAGTAATTCGCCCCATGTGCATCCGAGCAGCACAGTGACGCACTGGAAGACCTGAAGGAGTCGGCGGCTCCACCATAACCCGAGTCTAGCGTCAAATCCTCCAGGGTCCTCGCTACTGACTTGCTACTCCTTGCCATAACTGCACTTCATACTGTAAAAGAGGGCTTGGGGGGAAAGTGGAAGAAAATAAAAAATATTAGAGATGATGGAGATGGAAGGTGCCAGGCACGAGCTCTACAAAGAAATGGGCCACGGTTGGTTGTGTTTGTAGGTGGGTTGGAGTCCAGGCTGTGCAGGAAAGTTAGTGTAGTATCTGACTACAGTGCATCTACAGTCACAGCTCTCACTGCTGTGGCTGACAGATGGAGGCGGGGCCGCGGAGAACCGAGCAGCTGTCAGCCAATGGACTCTCCGGATGAAGCAGCATTGAGTTTTAATTGGATTGTTTTAGATGATCAGTAAAAAGTCACTGATGTAGCTCATGAAATGTTTTAATAATAATGATGATGACAAAAGATTATATGAGCACAGTTCTTGTCTGTATTATCTATATCTTTGATTATGGAAACCTGGAATAGATATAATAAATATGTGTCAGGTATATGAAACAGAATAAAAGGACATAGACTGCTGTAAATAATTAATCACACAATATAGAAGCAACTGTTGTTATATAAACACGTTTAAATGACAGGTACCCAGTATCAGCCTTTTGAGATATTTTCTTGAGGCCCCACGTCTGATGGTAACATGACTCAAGACCATTAATAATAGATTGCATGCATAATGTATCCTCCATTGTTCCTCTGGAGAAGAACTCATTGAAAAGATCTGAATTACTTCCAAGGTCATTTTGTGGGATCACTCACAGCGTCTGACGGAGAAAATATCTGTCAAGGTATTCTAAGAAAAAAAGAGCAATGAAGTGTGTGGTTAAGTGTACTAACCTTAACACCACAACACATGTAACAACAACATGTAACTATATATGCATGTAACTAAACTGTGAAAAGATGAGGCTGAATAATTATAAAGCGTTGGTATAAAATACTGCCTCATTATTTGGTTGAGTTTACACTCAGGATGCAGTGAGACTCTGAGCTGCTGGATTTGACAGCAGGTTGGAACAACAGTGAACCCTGGTGTTCAACAGTCAAACTCGATTATGTTTATTTGTCAGTGTTGAAGGCTTCAATTGCTTTTCTTAGTGGCCTGTGTCTGAGGGTGGGGTAAAACCTGGACAGGCTGTTAATCTTTCACACGACACATGAGGACACATACACATACATCAACCAACCGCATCTGAGTGTGTTTGGCCAATGGGAGTGGTACATCCAACCTACACAAAGACAGATCCCAGGTCAGATTTCTAGGGGGAATGTAGGAGCTTCTTGTTGAGAGGTGACAGTGTTGATCACTGCACCACTGAGTCACCAAGGCTGTAAATGAAAGGACAGAATGACATTAAAGGGAGAAACTTTTTATTTCATTTAAACAAACTATGCAACTAACAAACTAACTATGTGCTTCATAATAGCTAAAAAAATCAATTATAGCAGTGAGAAGATACTTGTTTTGTCACTTTCTAAAGATGCTGGTGATGTTGCAAATGTCTTGAAGTTATTTGTTTATGCATTTGAAACGTGTATATAGACACTACATCTCTCACTTACACACACAGAGAGAGACATACTGTTATTCTGAAGGTCATAATCATGTAGGGAAGATCCACTTCCTAGTTTTATTAAAACACCTCAAGGCAAACTTTGGCAAACATTACAGTTATACAGCCAGATCTTTCTTCTTTTGGGTTTAATCATGATCATTTCTCATCACTGCACTGGCTCCTCTCTGACAGCTCTGTACTTACATACTTACATCTCTGCTTCAACTTCACCTCTCAAACAGTAACACATGTTCTGTTTTCTTGTAATTGTCATGATTTTTGTGTCTTGTTTGATTTTCATTTGTGGTTACTGAGCCAATATTTGATCAGTTTATATCTCTTCTCTCTGTTTCTGACCGATCAAGGATAATCATGGTCTCTGTGTCTCGGGACAGATCACATTCTAATCTACTATTATAGTTTGGTTTAGTGGTCACACTATGCATTAGAGAGCCAGGTAGTGTCCACCCCGGCTGACATAGAAGGTTTTTGTGCGGTCCTTTAATTGCATTTACAGATCTTAGAGGTTTTTCTTTTAGTGCCTTCACTGCTCGTCTTCATAGCTGTGGAGGATAATTTAATATCACAGTTTCATGTCTATGTTGAGTTCAAGATCGTCCCATCATCTGAGAGATTGCGTAATTCAAACTTAATTTAGACGGAGTAGCGTGTCAGAGCGAGCACAACTCAGAGTGATCTTTACTTTATTTGAGCGACTCTGCTGGGAGCAGGTGGGAGAAACTGAGTTTCAGACAGTATTTAAATTTAGTTGGTTTGCTTGTTTAATAAATTACTCAGAGATGACAAAGACCTGGGTGGTCACACTGTGTTGTCAAGGTGAATTAAACCAAATGAATGAGCCAAGTGTGGTGGAGTGTATATGATCACACATCATTAGACCTGTTACATCTGTCACAGTGGTGTTCTTATTGACTAACTAATTTAAACAATACTACGGCTGTGGGAACCTGTAGTGAACTTCAACTAACTACAACTAGTAGTAGTAGTATATCCAGGTACAAACAAATGATCTGTTTTAAAGCAGCACTAGAATTATTCTAGCGGTAACAATGGTGGACACCACTTTAGACCAGACTGAAATATATAACCTACCACTTACCAACAATTAGAAACTCTTGCTGCTCTTAAAGGTAAAAAAAAAAAACACAAGATGAGATTAGATAAAATAGAATAAATAAAATATCCAACATTATTTAAGTGATAAATATTATAAAGGGGATCCAATTGATTGCAAGGCAAAACAAGAAAATATTCAACACTGCCCTCTAGTGTCCATATGTAAAATCACAGTCAATGACATGTTTACTACTGTGAATTATTTCCCACTGAGGCTGGCCTCATTATGAAAGCAGCAATTAGTTCTGAACACAATGACAATCAACAGTAATGTAGCATAATTAACTCATCACTTCAGCACAGTTTGTTTCAGTTGTGCAGTTAGTATTCATAAAAATGACTGAATGAATTGAATGAAAGAGTACAGCAAATATAGACAAGTGATATGACTGTGTAATGGTGAAAATGTCTGTGTCAGTCATCCTGTAGCTGTTACTGTAGGCTGGTGTGAAAAGGTGTTAGAAACCTGTGGGGATGTTAGTTTGACTTGTGGTTCATTGACTGTCTTTGCCATCTTGTGGGTCACTGAGGTCACAAGAGTCCTGGCGTGGACCTGTTCTGAGTTGCTTGCGTATTGTGCCCAGAACAGTGTTGTAAGTGATGTCTCAGACCACCTCTTCTGTTCAGTGACAGTTGACCAAGATGGACTAAGTGGGCTTCTTTTCTCTCTCTCTCAAACCACCAATCTTCTCTGGAGAAAATGCGAACATTGCAGTCCTGGAACAAGTGTCCTTTGAGAGGATCGGTATAATTCACTCTTAAAGTCACTTAGGAAGTTTCTGAAACAGCTGAAACAGATTGTCTGTTTGGGTCAGAAAAACATCTCAGTGCAGCACCGTGCCAGGAGTTTTATAGAGTAGGCATAATGCAGACTTTACTGCCTTACATTAAGCTCTGCTGTTTACTGTCAGCTCTTGGTTTCTGAATCACTGAGCATGCTGCTCGAGCCAAGCTGATCCATTTCCCATTAAGCTATTATAGATGACTACAACAGAAATGGGAATTGTCGAAGATAATGTTCTGGACAAATTAAAAGCCTGCAGAGACAGATACTGACTATCAGAGTGTATACACTATATATCTTAGATATAGAGGCCAGGTCTGTGGTCGTGATGTATTTTTGACCTGCTTCAGGGTGATGTAGTATGTTCTTCTTACTTCAGCACAGTACTTTCTCCTCTCGCTTATCTTGTCATTTCTGTGGCATATTAAAGAGCAGGTACAGATTGCTCAATTACAGAACACATTTTTATCAAGAAGAGAAGAACTGAACATCTTATGACTTTATGAAGGCTACAGGGAACATCACTGTACATGACTGGAATAACATCATAAAACCAGGGCAGACATATGATGTTGTGTGAGTATTTCACCAGGAACAAGTGCTTAAAATCTGAAGATCAGTCATTAACTGCTTGACAGAAAACTTACATTTAAAAAAAATATATTGTTTAAGACATTTTCTGGCAACAAATCCAAACAGAATCAAAACTATTAGCCCATCACGTGTGAATATGTTAGGCTATACCAAAAATCAGCTCATCGTTAAAGGACATTATCCTCATAATAATAATGAAATGAAATAATGAAAATAATAATAATGAAAATAACTGTTTGATAAACAGGTATGATAATACTTCAGTCGCGTCTTAGTTACGTGACATGAAGAGAAGTTTGAAATCAAAGTGATTTGATACAACTACTTTACAAGACTAGACTTTGTGTCCAACTACAAGACCAGATGAACAAGATAGATGATAATAATTACTATTTTATTTCATATTTGTGATTAATTTAATTATGTATTTTGAACCTACTGCTTGTCTGTGTAGATCCCTGCTTTGCTGAGTTCATAATAATCAGCTACACATGACCCTGTGTGGTTAAGGACTACTGTAGATTAAATGTCATAATTTGTTGTTTTATGTAACTTTACGTGTCCCACATTGTTGAGATGATCGTCCTCTAGATTGGGCGGGGTAGGATCTGTTGATCACACATATATTTGCAGTGTGTGGGCGTTGCGTCCCTGATGATGGAGCAGCACCAGACTCAGAGCAGGCCCAGTCGCATGTGCTCATCCGGGTACTTCTTACTCTAATACGTAACACTACTCCATCCTCCGATTAGCTGCTCTATCACACACTTTCAGGTGTTAGTTTTGATTTCTGCTCATAGAAGCTGAAACCTTATAAAAGGTGTGAAGAGGATACGAGCAAATGTCGACGTTTGTGTAATTTTCAAAAATCACAGACGACGCGTAAGCGGGTATTAAGAAAGCACATTACAGAAACGTGATGGAGGAAAAGTTACATAAGGATGAATTCGGACCAATCAGAGCGCGTCGTTCCTCGCTGCGTAGCTCAGTGGGTGGAGATGTTGACACAGAAAGGACGCTTCGCATGGACGACGAGTTTACCAGACATTGCAGGTTTATACCATATTTAATCTGTTTCTGTGCTCGATAGTGTGTTAAATCTGAGTATAGTGACGTTACACGTGGGGAGAAGACGGAAGTATTTGCGCCTTTAAACTTTTTGTTAGCTAGCAGCTAATGTTACATGAGCTTCACGTACGCCTCGTGCGGTCGCTGACGACAATTCCATCAATGTCAATATTTCTGTTCGCTGGAAACGATATATATATTTTAAAAAAAAAAACACATTTGCCTAAAATGTTAATGTTGTTATTTCGTCGACGCTGTTAATAGAGACAACGAGTTGTGTGTGTGTGTGTGTGTGTGTGTTTGTTTTGTTTTGTTTTTTTTTTTCTACGTGCGTCCTCTCCGCTTCTGCGCTGTCGACACATGCAGCCGCCGCTGGTCAACACATCAGACAGTGAGGATACGTTCATGGAGCAGGGCTAAAGTTAGACGAACCTGAGCGCCTCTCTGGGAACACACTGTCCAGGTCACTAACTCCATCGTCCCTGGATGTTAATGGACTAGTTTGTTGCCGAAATAACGCGAGCGTGCGCCCTATTTGTTTTGGGCAACCCCGTTCCCTTTTCTTCTTTTTGACCCCCCACCACCACCACCACTCCCACTCTTGGTGTAAATAAAGAAGATTTGCAAACATGGTGGTGAACACCATCCATTGGTTCAGGAAGGGACTGCGGCTGCATGACAACCCGGCTCTGAGAGACTCTATCCGCGGGGCGGACACCCTGCGATGCATCTACATCCTGGACCCCTGGTTCGCGGGATCCTCCAACGTGGGCATCAACAGGTGGAGGTGAGGGGCGTGACAGGATGTG
The DNA here is from genome assembly GCA_016801845.1 of Polydactylus sextarius. Taxonomy (NCBI): domain Eukaryota; kingdom Metazoa; phylum Chordata; class Actinopteri; family Polynemidae; genus Polydactylus; species Polydactylus sextarius. The sequence goes on along the minus strand of CM028921.1, from coordinate 12,572,497 downwards.
ACGGGATGAGGGAGTGATGGGTGTGTGAGAGGTTTAACACTTTATGTAACAGAGCTGGTCCTCACGCTTCAGCCAAGTGAACTCTAATTATATTCTTAGAGATGATCCATCCAGTGGTCTATAATTTCCACCTAATGAACATGTGTTTGCAGTTAGAAGGACATAGCTAGTATACAAATATATAACTGAGAGAAGATATGTTTGTGATTGTAAATGTTACTGAAGAGGGTCTATGCAAATATCCTAACTGCAAAACAATTCTAATTAGGTCTCTGACAACACACTAGTATTATTTGTAAAATTAGTTCTCTCTATATGTGTTTTCTGTATATGTTATTCATGTCCACATTCATTCGTTTAATCACCACAGTTCCATCACATTTATCATTTTATGTTACTACATAGCCAAGACAGAATAGAAGTATTGTACAGTCACTTGACATCATGGGTGACACTATGACACAGCGGAGACACTTAAATTCCTCTGTAATAGTAAACGGCTTTGGACACGGCTGATGTTCCACCCTGTGTATTGTACTGGATGTGACCGTGTTGGAGGCAAACATCGTCACTTAACCTTAAACTGTAAAGTAGTAAAATTCTGAAAACACTGTTGGAATGATAATGACTGTAAAACAATAGATGGCAGGTTAGAGAGTGAGTCTCAGGCTGAAGAGAAGCAGTGATATATGACATTTAACATCCTGACATCAACATTCAACATTTTAAATGAAACCTGAAATATAATCTAAATATTCTTACAGTTATTTATTACATTTGTTAACTTGAAGTTCAAATGATAAGGCAAACAAACCTTAGCTTTAAGACAGAACCAAATTGAGTTTAACAGCATCTTCGACTGTCTTGTACTAATTATTGTCTATTCATTACTTTTTTCAGGATATTAGTTTGCTTCATCGCTTCCTTCAGCCACAGCAGACTTGTTTTGTTGATCAGTCGTGGTGTTGAGATTTTATCACAAGAAACCAAAAAGTGGAATCCATCAAAACACAGTTTGTTGTCTTCAGCTGGTGTTTAATTAGTACAAGACACGATCAAGTTCCAAAAGTTTCTGGGTAAATGACAAATAAATAATCCAGCTGAAGTATCCCTTTTCTAATTTACATAATTTAGACTTCATTTTCTACAACTACTCTAAGAAAAGATGTTTAAAAAATGTTAACCGGTAGTATCTATGTACATTTTAATCTTTCATGTATTTACACTGTATTTAGATGGTCAACACAGGTATTACTTTCAGTGTTATAATGAAGAATCCACAGTTTGAAAAGCACAATGTCTTTGTCTTAATCTCTCTTTGACTACCTCTTTAACTGAAAACTCAACATGTTTATGATGTAACTTTAGTGTCTCAGTAGCTCCAGGAAATAACTGCAGACATTGAGGTAACGTTTACAGTGACTGACATTTTCCTTAAGTCTGTTCACTGCTAATGATGTGGCGGCACATTATATCATTAGTCACAGATGTGCCTTGTTTTTTTTTTTTGTTTTTTTTTTCTTAGAATTCAGAAATCCCTAATTTTCTTTATTAGGAGATGAAATGGAAATACTCAGTGTGTTAATAGTGTGTGAAGGTCCCAGACATGAAAGCATGGTGTTAATCACCTTGATGATGCAAGTAATTTTCCACTCTCATAAACTCTGTCCTGAAAGGAAGGAAAGAAGAAACTGGGTCAGTGTTATCATTACATCAAACCCTCTCACAGCTTTGACCTACATTAAACACACATAACACATACATTCCCCAGTTAGCTACACATCTCTGTTTACTCTTCACCCACTGTTCTCTGCCCATGTCGTCCTGCTCTGTGGACACTCTGTGTGACACTCTCAGCTTTTCATTGCTGGAAGCAAATGTGTCTGCTCAGATTCTGTATAGTGCAACATTCATATATATGTGTGTGTGGATATGATAATGATAATGTTGATCCCCACACACACGTTTTGAGACAGGAGCTTATTATTCATTCATCCGTTTAAGTGATCAAGTTGGTGAAACACCTCAAGGACACATCGATCTCAAAGTTCATGTTTGGTGTTACTGTGCTGATTGCGCCGCACAGCAAGTTAGATTTAAATGCAGCCGCGTGCGCCATAAAGGCCACATACTACTTACCACTACTTTTAAGTGCAGTAGCTGTTAGGCTGATTGACTTTGTATTCTGTTTTGTTATGTGTCATCATCCAGTTGCTAACAACATTGTACAAGCCTGTTGTCTGGTGTTCTGGGTGTGTACAAAGACTTCAACAGAAGAGGGCTCCCTGTTTCCACTGAAACATGTGAATTTTCCAGAGCTGTTTGCTCTATATCATGGTCTACACACATAATGAACAAATGATTATCATAGTTTTAGTCGTTATTACAGCTGATCTCTTAGGTCTCTCAGGTTGACTTCAGAGATATATCATAATGAATATTTAAGTAGTGGTAGTTCACTTCCAGTTCCAGTTGAACTATCTGATTATGACTGAAGTTTCCTTCAAAGAGTGAGTTGCATAAATATTTGTAATTGCACAATAACTGTTGTTGCCCTCAGTAACACTTTGTTATTTTGACAGTGAGGGTTTGTTCAGCTCCTTTGTTTGATCAAGTGTTAGATTTTGTTTATTTGTGTGGTGATAAACATGGTTTCTTTTCTTTGTAAACCCTGTGACATCTAGTCCCACTTGATAATCTGATTATTTACACATTTAAAAGGTTTTTTTATGTTGTTCTTGTTTAGATAGTTTAGTTAATTCATATACAAGACAAACATTGAATGTCGTTTGTTTCACACATACCATGTAACAAGACTGAGGCTCTGGCTTTAACTAAAATAATAGTCTAATCTTAAAGAACAAGCAGACAGGTCTGCTTCTGCTGGAATGTCACCCATGTGGTTGTCTCATGATTTCACTTTGTGTGACCGTAGTCTATCGATCCTTCTCTCTATCTGGTGGCAGGTTTTTGTTGCACTGTTTAGAGGACTTGGACGCCAGCCTGCGTAAACTCAACTCACGCCTGTTTGTCATCAGAGGCCAGCCCACAGACGTCTTTCCTCGACTTTTTAAGGTACAAGACATGAGTTAGATCAGCAGATGCCGTTTTGTTTTTAGTTTCTCCAGTATGCTTTTACATAAAGATAGAAATTTAAATGAGGCTAAAACTCAATGCAGCATTTTTGATTATCCATTCAAGTTATAGAAGGGCGTTCCAGATTGACTGACTGAAAGACATAGTAGTTCTGTGTGAAGTCCATCATCATTAGCGTCTGTTATTATACTCATAGGTATTTCCTCCATATAAATGTATTTGGTGCCATATGAATAAAATGCAGTTGAATTATTGAAATGTATTGTTCAGAATAATACAATAAATGATCTATGCTGCTGTGCATGTCACATTTTCCCTCAGGAATGGCAGATCAGCCGTTTATCTTATGAATATGACTCTGAGCCTTTCGGTAAGGAGCGCGATGCTGCCATCCAAAAACTAGCCAACGAAGCTTCAGTAGAGGTCATGGTGCGGATTTCACACACACTCTACGATCTGGACAAGTGAGTGACTTAACAGTACGAGTTGAAACAACCGTACCTGTTTATTACAATGTGAATTATGTGGATACTTGTTTGTGTGTGTGTTCGATTCCCATCTTCTCCAGTCCGCATGTCAAAGTTTCTTTGGGCAAGATATTGAACTCTGAGTTGTCCATCGATGTGTGAATGTGATTAGAAAAAAGGTAGAGGTGCTATGTGAATGTGTAAATGTCAACTTTAGTGTAAAGTGCTTTGATTGATCACCAGAAGAGTAGAAAAGCTCTATATAAACAGCCCATTTATCATTATAATTGATTTATCAGAGCTGAAGCCTCAAAGGGGCAGAACCCTATTGATTGTTTTTTGTGTTGGATTGTTACAGTTTCTTGTTTGCAGCTGCAGCTTAATTTGCTATGAGCTGGAAATGATGTGCTAGAAACATTAGTCCAGTCAGTTTGACAGTGGTGCAGTAATTAAGGACAAAAAGCCCAGTTTTTTTTTTTTTTCTTTCAACGCAATCAATTTGACTCAAGTGACTTTGTGAAGCCTGAAACTGTCTCACTGCTGCTCACGTTTTTCCCTTTGGCCGAATGAGCTTCTTCTCTCTGTCGAACACAAAACAAGTTGAGCTCATACTCACCACTGACAACTGCGTTGATTCCTCTTATACATTTTTTTTCTCCTAAAGGATCATAGAGCTCAATGGTGGTCAGCCTCCTCTTACTTACAAGCGCTTCCAGGGCCTCATCAACCGTATGGATCCTGTAGATCTGCCTGCAGAGACGATCACAGCAGAGGTCCTTATGAAATGCGCCACACCCATCGGTGAAGACCATGACGACAAGTTTGGGGTGCCCTCCCTGGAAGAGCTGGGTAAGTGTCTGTGTGTGTGTATGTTGTTGCAACTATTGTGTTGTTGCAAACTGTCACAGCGACAGACTTTGAACAGTTTTTGAATCTGTGCTTGTATGTTTATTTGCAGGTTTCGAGACAGAGGGTCTGACCACAGCTGTATGGCCCGGTGGAGAAACAGAGGCCCTCATGAGACTAGAGCGGCACCTGGAGAGGAAGGTAAAAAGACAGTTTAAGACTACTGACTAAATTAGAAATGAATGCTGTTACCATAATATCTGATTTTAGGGTTTGAAATATTAACTGTTACACTGTCAAACTGTGCACAGTGAAGATTTAAACAGAGTAAATGGGTTTGAAAATTGATATGTGACATAGATAGGTATGTGTTTTGTTATGTGATTGTATTCTAAGGCATGGAAGCAATTAATTTGCAGTAGTAGTTGGATAAAAGCACAAGAGAATCATGATGATGTTTAGACTATTTTATTCCTTGAGTCACATCAGAAATATAGTTACTAGACGGAACGAGAATACACTTGAGATGAGAAAGCATCAGGGTTAGGGTTAGCAGCACATTTACATTTAAAAATGCTAGAACTGAATTTGCAAGCATCTCGTACATGTTCAAGCTGCAATGGTATTAAAGTTGATCTTTACACAGGCGTGGGTGGCGAACTTCGAGCGTCCACGCATGAACGCCAACTCTCTGTTGGCGAGTCCCACCGGGCTCAGCCCATACCTGCGCTTCGGATGTCTCTCGTGTCGACTCTTCTACTTCAAACTAACTGATCTGTACAAGAAGGTACGAACGACCACAGACAAGACTTTCATCAATATGAAGGATTTATTCTGCATCCTTAAGCCGAGGCCGTCCACCCACACGTTTAAATGTCCATTATTTGCATCTTGATGTCACAGTCACTTCTGATCAACCTTTTTCCAGTTTACTTTTATAATTCTCACTTGAAAGTAAAAAAGAGCATTTGTCATGTATGAAGGAGATGATAAAGTTCATTTAATTTTGTGTTTTTAATTATGTCCCAGGTGAAGAAGAACAGCACGCCACCACTTTCCTTATATGGGCAGCTGTTATGGAGGGAGTTCTTCTATACGACCGCCACCAACAACCCCTGCTTTGACAAGATGGAGGGAAACTCTGTGTGCGTCCAGATCCCCTGGGACAGAAACCCCGAGGCGCTGGCCAAGTGGGCAGAGGGACGGACGGGCTTTCCCTGGATCGACGCCATCATGACTCAGCTGAGGCAGGAGGGATGGATTCATCATTTGGCAAGACACGCGGTGGCTTGTTTTCTCACCAGGGGAGACCTGTGGATCAGCTGGGAGGAAGGCATGAAGGTTAGTGAGAAATGAGGACGTTATGAAAATGTTCCCGATTGCTATTGTTCCGATAACATTAGTAACATACATGTTTGCCTGCTGCAGGTCTTCGAGGAGCTGCTGTTAGACGCAGACTGGAGTGTCAACGCCGGCAGCTGGATGTGGCTGTCATGCAGCTCCTTTTTCCAGCAGTTTTTCCACTGTTACTGCCCCGTGGGATTTGGACGACGCACTGACCCCAACGGCGATTACATACGGTCAGTCGATGCTGTAATGAATATAAAAGCACTGGCCTTTCATAAGCTGAGGGTGTTATGAGATTTCGCAAAAACCTGCTGTCATTTTAATCAAAGAAAAAATATTTCCTGTTGTTTGCGCTCTTTGTTAGCCTCATATGGAGGAAATGAATTGTCGCAGCTGCATCGGGACTCTTAAAATAATAACAAATTCTTGGCAATTGTCTGTATTTTTGTTGTTTGTATTGTAAAATAAAGGTTAAGGCATATTTATTATCTCCAAGGGACGTTTTGAGATGCAGCCAACAGACAAAATGCATCCATAAGTAGCCATAAAAACCACAAGAACATAATAAATAGTGAGTCTTGTTACATTAATGTGAGAGAATTCAAAAAGCCAGTGACAGCAGGTAGAAATGACTTCTAGTATCTATTTGTTTTGCTGTTGGACATAAGTCTTCAGCCAGACGGGGGCAGTGTAAACTCTGAGAACAAAGGGAGCCTGGGATCATCCAGTGATGTAGATGTTTTTTGTTTTTCATATATAACATCTCATACCAACAGATAAACAAGAATGCAAGAACAGATTTGATTAGACAACAATAAAACATCTTCACAAAGCTGCTGCCCACATTCAAATGTCTGACTTTGCCATAAAAGCACATGCATTAGTGAACTTTCTTACACACAAGTTCAGCTCACTGTCAGTTACTATACCAGTTATTTGTTACAGCTGGATGACTTCTCATTGTATGACCACAGGATTTTTTTCTAAAATCAATAATCATCTTGGTTTTGCTGAAATTAATATTGACCTGAAATCTGACACCACAGGGCCGCAGTCGACGACGACTGAATGTGAATTTAACTAATAACAGAATCAACAGCAAACTTGATTTTATTTAAACTCAATATTAATTAAAGAAATGATAATCTGAAACCCCTCACTAGTGTCCACTTTACCTTCCTTACATGATGTCAAACCCATTTATGTATTTGTTTTTTAATTCTGCATCTGTCTTTGTTCTTTTCTTCTGCAGGCGTTATTTGCCCATATTGAGAGGTTTTCCAGCCAAACACATCTACGATCCGTGGAACGCCCCAGAGGAAGTGCAGAAAGCAGCCAAGTGTATCATCGGAGTGCACTACCCCAAACCCATGGTGAACCACGCTGAGGCCAGTCGCATTAACATAGAGCGGATGAAGCAAATTTACCAGCAGCTCTCCTGCTACAGAGGACTCGGTAGGGACACGACTCAGACGCTCACACGTTCTGTTTAATCTGGGATGTTACCGGTGTTTATTCAGATTTATCAATAATGTCCAGCATTCTCTATAAAGCCTGTGTTGAGACTCACCACATTCATCACAATGACAGACAGTAGATCTGAAAGCTAACGCGCCGTTTTGCATTTTACTCATATCCTCCCATGAAATAGGGCTTTTATTGTATTAACCCACATTAGCAAAAGTGCGTGTTCCGTGTCTGCAAATATTATCCTTACACACGTTAACTTCTCCAGACCAGATTCCAGACTTTACAGGCTTCAGTGTCCATAGTTTTCAGATACTCCAGGTGTCAAAGACTCGGTGTGTAATTACTTTTATCTGTGTGACTGGAATCTCCACTGATCATCATGTCAGCAGCATCTCCAGCATTGCGGCTCATGTTTTTGCTACAGATCCTCTTAGAAGGTCATGTAGAGACAAAATTAATCTTTGTCTGTTGTTTTCTTAAAGACTTCTTGTCTTGTGGATGAAGTAAAATGCTTTGGTTTCTTTTCAGGTCTTCTGGCAACAGTACCTGCCAATCCCAGCGGCAGTAACATCACAGGGACGAGTCACTGTCCAGGAGGTTCCTCTGAAGATCCTTCCAGTCAGGAGAGAATATCTCAGACAGGTACAACACGCTACATTTAAATTGTTCAATGCAGACAGAATATGATCGATAACTCTATTTATTAAAGACACCATCACACTCTCTGCTGAAAATGTAACTTTGACTATAATATACCTGGATTGCGTTGGGCAGGACTGGTTTTCTGAATAGTGAATAACCAGAACACTGTTGAACACTGTTGTTCTGCTAAAACAATAACAATCGAGCATCTTAGCTCATCTTGTGAGGCAAATTTATGACACTGTTTTTACACTATTCTCAAAATGGAACGTCATAAGTTAATATAAACAAATCCTGGATCTACTGACTTGTGTTCTGTCACGTTTGAATGCAGAAAGAGGACAGTCGACGCAGAAACGGCGCCGTGAAGACACATGTGAGAGCAGCTCAAAATCTTGGAAGCAGAGCAAATAGAAAACAAAGGCATCCTTTGTTTTTTTTTTTTTTTCCTGGACCTGTATGCTAGCATCCTCTCCTGCTCCGCTAACGCACTGTAAAAACTGTAACCAACAACCGCGGAGCAGACAGTGTGTCAGTGTTGAATCCGGCTGATACTATTTGTTCTTTTTCTGAGCGAATCCCCACAAAATATAATGTGTAATCGGTTCATGCTCCGATGTCATGATCTTCATGTCACGCAGGTCAAGATCACTGGACAAATTGACAAAAAAAAAAAAGACAAATTGATCATAATTGAAAGACTGACTAAAAAAAATAATAATATACACAGTGTTCACATTAGGGTGTCATGGGGCCACCTGTTGTCTTCCACTACAGTTTGTGTAGCCTCCACACCTTAATGTAAACACGGAGTAAAAAAGAAATCATATGTGATGATGTGTTGAGTAGAGCTGATGTAAGATGACCTGGATAAATCATGGACATGCATTTAATCCCCCAGATAAACAAAGTTGTGTCTTTTTTTTTCAAAAGTAAACCTTAAATATTTCATATTAATACTGAGTCACATTGTCATGAATGTACATATTTTTAGGACACAAAGTTCCTCTGTACATTAGTGAAAATAAATTAGAAGACTGTCAGGTTTGGCAATAAAAAAGCCTTTAAAAGGCTGACGTGTTTTGTAAATATTTATTGTTTTTGATTTCCAACTTTTGTATATCTGATCATGGAATTTCACAACTTTTGTTAAATAATGTATCACCAACACCAGTTTTACTGTCGGCACATGCGTTTGTCTCCCATGTTATCATAAATCTATTATTTTTGTATAAAGAATGACCAAATTCTAACTATTAAAATGTTCATACATGACAGAAACATTGTATCTTAGTATCATTGTATCATTAGGTGTGTGACAATACACTCGGCTGACGAGACGATACACGATACTGGGTTCACAAGAAGACGACAATACAATATTTTAACATTTCTTTTAAAAACAAAATGCAATGACAAAATATATGACTGGACAAACATACTTATTTAAACAATGGAGGTGGATTTTGAAATGTTTAATTACTCGATAATTACAGCATTTAACTGCTGAACTTCTTTCTACAAATTTAAACTAAAACTAAAATATTATAAAAGTTAAAATACATTTTTGAAATGTAATTAAATAATAAGTGCAAAACTAATTAAAGTACTACTCAATGCAAAAATGGTGCTGTGACTACACGTGAGAGCAGCTCAAAATCTGCAATTGTTTTCTATTTTTCAAATAGAAAACCCATTGTTTTTTCCTGGACTTGTATCATATGCTAGCATCCTCTCCTGCTTCGCTAACGCACTGTAAAAACTGTAACCAACAACCATGGAGGAGACAATGTGTGTGTGTGTGTGTGTTGAATCCGGCTGATACTATTTGTTCTTTTTTCGAGGAAATCCCCACAGAATATAATGTGTAATCAGTTCATGTTCATGCTCTGATATCATGATCTCCATGTCACGCAGGTCAAGATCACTGGAAGGAATTATGACAAATTGGACATAATTGAGAAAATGACACTGCAAAAAAAAAATTATATATAAAGTCTTCACATTCGGGTGTAATGGGGTCACCCGCTGTCTTGTAGCCTCCACACCTTAATGTGAACATGGAGTAAAAAAGAAATCATCTATGTGATGATGTGTCGAGTAGAGCTGATGTAAGATGACGACCAAATTGATTTTGCCTTCTGAGGATGTAGTCAGGGGACTGGCCTTTAAGTTTGATAAAGATATCTCAAACTATTGCTGAGATATGAGATCATTTCCTGTTTGGCGGCTGATTTTGATTGGCTGTGGTGGTCAAACGATTAAGATCTGTAAGATTCCAAATGGAATTTTGATGAAGGTTGGTCTCAAGAGTATGTGTACCAAGTTTCAAGCCAATCATACAAAATCTGTGCGAGAAGAAGCATTTTGATTTTGGATTCAATTTTTGGATAAAATCCAAGATGGCGATAAATGTATCATGACGCAAATTGACGTCATAGGATGCGTTGGAATCGGCTTGATCTCAGAAATCCAATGGTACCAGATTTCTGAAAATCGACAATAGGAGTCAAAAGTTATGAATATAAACGTAACTGCAACTTTGACCAGTTGGTGGCGCTAGACTGTGCATGCTGCTGGTATGAATTATGATGACAGCGGAATAATGAAATCATAGTAACTCAATGGTGGCTCGCTGTTTTACAGCTTGTTACCAATAATAAGAAAAGGTTGGAGAACAATGGCGCCCTAGTGATGCTTGGCCACCAATAAGAAAACATAGCAAGTCAATCGGTTACCCTACGGTTATTTGGGCACATTTACCTTTTGTCTATTGTGCCGGTCCTCGTGAGTGAGTCATGCTGCGTCTCATCACATTGTCGGTGGGGGTAGAGGTGGTCTGGGGGTGTTTTCTGATCTGCAGAATTCAGACTATAATGAAACTTCAACCGTGTCTGATCTGGTCCAATCGCAGCCGTGCGTCGGTGGGCGGTGATGGTAGAAAAAACCCCGAATGATCGTACACAGAGACATAGACACACACAGTTCCTGTCTGACACTGATCTGATCTGATCCTCTCTCCTCGTTGACTCGATTGTTTTGCTGTTGCAGATGGAAATGGACAAAGTGCTGACGAAACCAGTTCGCCTCATAGCAGCAGTGTGCAAAGACATGGGAATAGGAAAAAATGGAAAAATGCCCTGGAATTTACCGTAAGAGAAACATGATGTGTGAAATATTTACATGTTCGGTTCATTAGGAATAAAACCACTAACACTATATTTATAATGTGTCTGTGACAGTAAGAGAGCTCAGTAATTAACCTAAACTTTATTTTGTTGTTCGGTCTTCAGTGGCATCATTTTTATTACTGTTTCTATAAAACTGACTTCAAACCTTAATGTAAAGTTTTGAAGGGAATCAGAAGTTCAAGTTTCCAATAAAACCAGCCACTAGTGATTCTTTTCTCCAGTCCAGCATGATTTGTTTGGGATTTTTACCAAGTAATGATTTGATCTGAGTAATGCTCCCAGGTCATTCTTTGGTACAGATTGTTCAGCTAATTGTGTTGTGGTTGATTTAACATTGAACATGTATCTTTCACAGGTCTGAATTCCAGTTCTATATCAACACTATCACAAGAGTGTCAAGGCCAGGTAATCCTCGACATCACTATTATGTCATATAAGACTGTGTCTCCTGCTTTAATGTATGAGGTGAACGACTCAAAGAATTATATAAAAATCCTATGGGTCTGGATTTTATACAAGATTGCAACAAGAAGTTAGTAGGATGTGTCCGTATGTGTCCATACTTACTTGATTCAGTTCAGTTTGTACCCAAGTACCAGTGAATTTGTATTTATGTCACCTACAGTGACAATACTTGAGATGATTGAGTTACTATATTAACATTCATATTGAATTCAATTTATTTCAGGGAAGATAAACATAGTGGTCTGGGGAAAAGAGTGCTGGTTCTCCAACCAAGGGATGAAATTCCCATTGGCTAATGTTCTGAATGTGGTGTTAAGTACCACACTGACGTAAGTAACTGTCCCTTATACACACACACACACTTGCATGAATAAATTAAGCAAAAACTTTGAGATGACTCAGGGAGTAGTAGTAGATTTTAATTCTCTGTTTCATTCATTCGTCCTCATCTCACAGAGAAGCGCCAGATTACGCCCACTTCTTATGTAAAGACTTTGACAGTGCCACCCGCATCGCTACAGCACCTCCCCTCGCTGACTTAATAGAGACCATCTGGGTTGTTGGTGGAACGCAGGTCTACAAGGTAAAATGGTCTAAGTTGTAGGTGAAGGATACAAACAATGTTAGAAGTGAAAGGTGTTAAAATGGAAGTAAGAAAACATTTAAATGTAATAGGGTTTCCTACAGTGTAAAAGGAAGTACAGACAAGTCAGACAAGTTCATGAAACTTCAGCTGTGACTGTGTATGATTTGTGGAAGGTATACAATGGCTGAATTAATACTTGAAAACCACATTTCAGTGGATAGTTTAAAGTTTAAACTATGAAAGGTGTCTCTCATTTGTTAATGTTCATGTGAGCTGAATATCTGCTGCGTCTTTTCTGTCCAGGACGCGTTGGATCACCCCTGGTGTGACTTGGTTTACCTGACGGACGTCATGGCTGAGTTCGACTGTGACACTTTCTTCCCCGAGTTCGACAGAGGAATATTTGAACTGCAGAAAAGGTTGGTTCTATTCTCACAAACTATTATAATGTTGAGTGTCCTGACCTGACCTGCGTCCTCACATCTGAATTCTCAGACTGACATTAATTTAATGAGCAATGTTTTTAATGCTTTTTTGTTTTTATTTTGTCTCCATTTCAGTTTTCCTAATATTCCTAGTGACATTCAAGAGGAGAACGGCATTAAATACAAATTCCAAGTGTTCAAGAAACAGATCAAAGATGCTGTGTAACTACAACAGACAAAGCGAATCAACATATCGGCAGAAAACACTACAAAATGCTCTTGAGTATTTAGTCTTTCCTTGAAAACTGTATTTTCAACAGCTCGTCACTCTACCACAGTCGTGTTGCTAAAACCTGAACCCACTGTGTGTCTGTATTTGTATTAACTCAAGGAAAAACCAAAGTCATTCTACCATTTTCTGTCAGGTCAGTCGGTGTAAACATGACCTATAGAATATTATGACCACTGGTGGTAGAAAAGAAAATCCCCCACCACCTCCTGCTGTCACCTCTTCGCTCGTCATTGTTCCCGTCTCTTCCTCCTCCACAGTGACATGACAACAACACAGAAAAGACAGTCATCAGTGAGTCAGTCATCTGCCTGCAGCGGTAATAAACTGTCATCTGACAACACGCGGTTCTTCTCATGCCCAGTTTGATGAGTGATGAGTGAATTATGTTGCTTTTTAGATATTTTGTGCCAAAAATGCAATAACATATTTGAAGGTTTGAAGGTGAAGGTTTTTACTTTTGGATTTCGATTTTGGAATGAAAACGAATCACTTGTGAGATTTTAATGAGAAATAAATGACCTTCTGAATTCATTCTGAACAAATCTATTTTCATTCATTTGTTGTGTAGTTTTTTTTTGTTTTTTTTACCACTAGATGGCGGCATCACAGTAGGACAAGGTACAGAGAGCTTGTCATTGGGTTGTCTGGGTTTATACAGAGATCATATTATGGACTTAAAAACATAAAGCTTCATTTGGATTTGACACAAATGATGTGTTAACTTTTTCTAAAAGCGGTAGCTGTTTAATACTGATGTTTTTGATTTGAGCATCACTACCTGTCACTGTCATTTAAGGTCATTACAGTCACATTGTAAGTTAGTTTCAGCACAGTTTCAGTAAATGTTTCTTTATTTCTGCTACATAAAGTGCAGCACACACCATAGTCATACTTATTATTGCATGACATTTGCTTGCCTAATGTGACTCCATAAATTAAGGTGGAGCATAGCACCACCCTAATATAACCTGAACAGGTAAATCCACTCATGATATAACCAAACACAAAACCAACAAGTGTAACACAGGCAGGAATGTACATACCTGCACAGAGTGGTGACAAAACAAGGGCAGGTCTCATGTGACATTTTTAATTTGACGTGACAGAAACGAACATAACAATCCTAACAATGAATGGAATTAGCTTTCTCCCATCATTGTCATGACGTGTCATAATGTCCTACTGCTTTAAATGATAAATGTACAATTCATTTGTTAATCATTAATCAATCAATTATTGTGAAGTTAGCCACATCTTGTCAGAGCCAGTGATGTGACTGCGACTCCACACAGGTGATATTTCAACTAGTGAAGGATGAGTCTGTTTTTCAGAGTAGTGACAGAACGTTAGTCAAACTTTTGTGCACTCAACATCCATCAACGTGACATTTATTTTCCTCCCATAGCATGTACAGTGTATTTATGTTGTCTGATCGAGGAACAGGCTGGTGTGTGATACAGGTAATGGCAGAGAGCCACTGTAAATGTTTTTATAAGGTAAGACTCAACTCAAACATCGAAGGCTTTAAGATATTTTCGAAGCGGAAAATGTCCGACAGAGTGACGTTAGTGTGTAGAGAGTGTTGAGTTTGAAGAGGTGAACACAAGATACAGTGACGCTTAATTTTTGCGTCGAAGGAGAACATTTAACTTGAAAAACATATGAACATATTCACTCTGAATTCAGTAAGTAATATATTTAATGGTTATTGTAGCGTTGGTCTAAAACTGAAAATCATAGCTTTTAATTGCAGATTTCTTCTGTTTCTGGTGGAGTATGTCTCATAAAAGCAATGTGTTCAGCATAGCTAATGTTAACCACTGTCATGTTGGAAATGAAGAGGGACAATTTATATTCTCTGATATTAACCTCTCTGACTTGTCTGTGTAATTCAAGAGCAAAGTGCAGAACGACAGAGGACAAGAGGACGCTGGGTAAGAAATGAAGGTTACTAGTATTTATACATACTCATCTAATCTTAATAGAGGACTATGTATAAACTCTGTGTCATTTGTTACTAAAACTGGTGAAAAACAATGTCGGTCCTGTAACACGATGGCTGTGAGATATCATCAGTGATGTGTGTGCAGCCTTTAGTACTTGAAGTACTGTTGTAGCCCCTACGGGAGCTCCACAGAGTGAATGGATGGAAAATGAACTCTAGTCAAGCATCCATCTGCTGAGCTCAAATTCATTACCAGATGCACTCACTTCTTCGTCATCTGCCCAGTGGCTATCGCCATGACTACGAGACCATGCTGAGTGATACAGGCGACGGCAGATGGGAGGTGGAAATTGTTAAACGTATATTCTCTTCCTCTGCCTCTGGACACACGAGTCCTCTCTCTCTGTTGTGACCCCATCATCCACATTACAGAGGAGGAACCTTGAGGCATAAAGTCGTTGCTTCATTAGCTGTGACATTAGCTCCCATTAAAACACACGCTCAAGTTTGTTTCAAGGCCTTTTGCTTTGGCTTCCAAAAATATGACAAATATGACATGAGGCGCTCTGGTGCAGGAGACTCCCACAGAATAAAACATACGCACTTGTCCATAGGAGCGAGTGTGAGCATTTTGTGTGTACATGTGTGTGAGCAGACAGGCATGAAAACCAAATATAGAGTTGCATGAAACTGCTTTTTCCGATTGTAGAATATTTTCAAATAAACCACTTCCCACCAAAATCAAAGGACATTTATTTTCCTTCCTTTTTTTTTTTTTAATTCACCGTGAGGCTTCATGTAATTTCATTGCAGAAGAAAATGACATGACATTCCACTGGTTAAATAGCTTATAATAAAGGGTCCATCTGTATCAGTGTATCAATAAAAATCCCAGACACACTTAGATTTGTTCCCAGAGGGGAAGAGCTGAGCAGCACCGTGAAAGGAGACATGTACAGGTTGTAAATAAAAGGTTTCAAAAAACTCA
Source organism: Polydactylus sextarius (assembly GCA_016801845.1). NCBI lineage: Eukaryota > Metazoa > Chordata > Actinopteri > Polynemidae > Polydactylus > Polydactylus sextarius. Next base: position 12,556,737 of record CM028921.1, on the reverse strand, counting down.
GTTTGTCCTCTGTAATTCTCAGTAAAGACAAATCACAAACTTATATCATGCAGTGGATTATATGAAGACACTGTGATGAGGTAAAAGTTATTTTACATTTTGCATTTTCCCAGCAATGGCATTTGTCACACTTTCTCGCATCACCCTCTCTTACATAACTATCCTCAACTCTTCTCGTTTATACCTGCTATGAAAGTGACCTGTTGTAAATGTGTAGCACCGTCAGACTCATGTATGTATGTATGTATGTACAGCGTGATCAGTATTTTCTGAATTACAAACAAAATTCCTTTGATTCATTTTTGCTTTCTAAATAATAACTTAATTTGAGGGAAATTCAGAATTTTGGCAGAAAAAAAAAAAACTCCAGGAAAAAAACATTCGAACCACACATCAGCAGTTTGTTAACGTGATTCAATTTCATCTCACTAGTTTGGAGATTTTCCAGAACAGGAAAGGAATTCTCTTCATTTTAACTTCACATGTACGTCTGATTCCTTCTATCAGTTTTTAGCACGCCAAGAAAAATCAGAGGTTAGTCTTCACACTCATAAAATCTTACATTTTGAGATCGTTTCAAGTCGTTATTTTACTTTGAATTCTCTCGCATCTTTCTGGTCCAAATTCATTGTCAAGTTCAAAAAGCATCATAGTTTTGTAATAAAACTAATGCAACAAATTTTTTTTGTTTGCACACAGACACATATAATATGAAACTGACATCGTATAGATCAGTTTAAATACAGTTATAGCTTTAATTGACTCACATTAGTCCACATCAGTCGTCTGTCTTTAAAGGGGCCACAGGGTTAAAGAGTGGTCTCTCTCTACGTAGCTGTAGTTTTCCGTAGTTCATCTCAAAGTCCTTCTTGGTGCCATTCATCACATCCAGACTGCCTGTCCTTACATCATAGCCATGAGTCCTCAGTTTCTGAATGCGGTAATTCACTATCTGTGTGGTCAGCTCCAGTACAGTCGGAGTCTCCAGGATCTGAGACATGCTGATCCCAGCTCTGAGGAGGCCGTCGAAACGTTCAGCTAGAAGATTTTCGGGGTAGTAAAGCAGGGCGGGGCAGTTCATGATGATGTGGCGCAGCTCTGCCTCGGAGCAGCCCATGGTGTCCTGGGAGTAAGCCAGGGTGCGGCTCATGCTGTCGGGGTTCAGCTCAGTGACAAAGCCCTTCAGCTTGGAGAGGAGGAGGAGCAGCTCTGCGGTGCTGAAGCCCTTGTCTCTCAGGAACAGGAGATTCTGTGTCAGCACCTCTGGAGGCTTGAGGAGCACAAAGGGGTTTTGGCTCAGCAGCTTCTGGAGCCAGATCTTCATGTTTGCCTCGTCCCCTCCCACCTCCTGATAGGCCCGTTGGAGGCTGCGCACCATCACCTCATTCTGCTCCACCGGCCGGCTAAAGCTCTGAGGAGCACTGGCCATGAGTTTGGTGATGATTCGCTTGTTGAGGTTTAAGCTCTGAAAGTAAGCGATGTTGTCCCGCTGGTTGTCATGGTATCTGGAAGAGGTGAAAAAGGAAGCAGGAAATTTCTCTATAATACCAACCAGCTCTCTGTGGTTTGGACACACAGTCATCCAGAGCTCTCTCTGAGCCCTCATCTCCTCGGGGGGACAGAGGATCGCCTCTGGATGAATTGATAAGATCTGGGAGATTACAGAGCCTGAGGCCCCCATGTCCCTCAACAGCTCAGCCACCTCGGTGGTGTACGCTGAGCTCTGATGCAGAACCCATCCTTTAAGTTTCCGGACCTTCTGGATGTCTACAGAGAGCTCATAGAGAGCCTCCACGGTACGCTGGTTTTCAGCTGAGCTCAGTGTTGAACATGGCCTGAGGTTTAAAGGTAGAGCTGTGACATGTTTGCACCGGAGGCACAGGGACGTTGTGATTGATGCAACATAGCGCAACATTGATGCAAAGTCCTGATGCTGATCGTCAAAGAGAGAGAGAGAAGAGTGACAGTCAGACGGGAGAGTAAAATGACTACTGACTAACAGAGACATAGCTTACTAGCTAACACCTTGAGCTGACAGTGGAGGAGACCGGGGCTGATTGTAACATATGGATGGTTGTTACAGCATCACTTGGGAGAACATTAGTCATGTGATCAATTTCATGTGTAGCCACTTCCTCACTGACCTTGCATTTGAATTTGCATGTTTGTGAAAGAAACAAATGTTTTGGACCAAGTTTAAAACGGGAAGATGCTCATATAGATGTATATTTTGTGATGTGTTACACTCATCCCCTGTCTCCCCTAACACTTCTCATTTCCAACAGTTGTTAAACAATTACAGAAGCTGTGGTGATGCTCTGTCAGGCTGGTTGAGGTTGTTTTTTTGTTGTTTTTTGTATTTTTTTTAAAGACTTGCCAATCAAGCTTTCATTATATTGTTTATTCAGTTACCCACATGAACACTTAGTGGGAATAAAAGTGGTGCTACCAGCATATATTTATGAAGCATCCTGGTGGTTTTGTGACACGCAGCCAAAGAGACATCTAAACAAACACAACTGACATATTTAAAAAGTTACTGACAGAATGTGTTACTGGCAGTAATTTATGACGCGTCTGACGCACAAAACCACAGGGCTGCTGCCTGCATTACTGTTAAACTGACAAGCTTTGATCCAAGTGATTAGAAGGATTCTGTAATCTAATCTCCCTGCTTTGAGTTTTTTCTAAATGGTTTTGAGTCACGTCACTCATGACGGCTTTGCTTTCAAAACAAGGCTTCTTAACAGTTGCACTGATGTTCAGCTGCTGCCAGAGGCTGGATCATGAGTCAACTCGTCACAAATGAACGATCCAGTGAAACTCAGCATCTGATAAAACTGTTAAAAAAGCAACAACAACAATTCACCTCAACAATCTCAGTGTAAATGGGGGGGGGGGCTTTATTCCCGCGTTTTACATGAGGCTGTAGCACTTAAAATCAACAATACCACCTCAAAATAAGCCTTCATATTTTCTATTTTTTTTTAAACAAACTTACCCTGTGACATAACATGTATCATGTCTCTGTCCAGCTGACTGAGAGGCAGGAACAGCTGTTACACCGTCAACGTCGCGTTAGTTTCTTTACTCCCGACATTTGCCACAATATCTACAATTTATCATTCATTTATAACGTGAACATTCACCCAATTACAGAAAAATGTGTTATAAAATGTTCTGGTTTTACCTTCGGCTGCGGTCAGGGGACGTGACGTTGGTTCTGGAACCGGAAACGACTTCTTCTTCTTCTACTTCCTCAAAACAGCGGCGCTCAGAGGTGGTGAGCGGTACTACAGCAGAGCAGGACGGTCCTTTTACATTTACATTGTAGATGTAGAACGGTTCAGTATAGTCCATTTAATTTGCCGAATCGTATTACAAAATGCTTTAATTTCAATTCACTTCACAACATTCATAATAATCGTAACTCTTTGGTGCTGCTGGATTTTTTTTTTTTTTGCTCCAATTTCCTTAGTGTTTTGTCTCTTTTCAAAGTTCTGCTCTTTTGTTACAGCCCATATGCCCAGTAATTAAATATTTTTGGCAAAGAAAAAAAGAAAATGTGTATCTCAAACAGCAGTTGCTGCAACTCGAAAACCCTGCAGCATACTGGGCCCTGATGAGTGTAATCAGCGCAGGATTGAACTGGATTGAAAACACGGAGAGTTTTCTCGCAGTTGGTGCTTAATCATGATGCTTGATCACCGGCTCTGCAAGCTGTTCCCTCAGCAGAATGGAAGCTACTGCTGCCGCTGCTGAGTGGGTAGCTGGGTACATCATAGTTTATGTACTGGTAAACAGATGATATGCCTCAAAGGAAAACAGGGTTGGTGCATCTGTTTTTTTAACACTCAGTATGTTGACAACAGTGTGCTCGTTTATATATAACTTTCTTTACACAGAAAGTGTGAGTATAAAATAACATGTTGGCCTACAGTGTGAACATTGTTCTTCACTCTACTTGTGTCAAACAAACATGGAAGACTGATGGAAACAGTCTGTGTTCTGTCCAGTCTTGATGATAAACAGGTAACAGGCCAGACAGTCCTCCTGGTTTGGTGCCGACCATATACCACATCTGTCTTCAGCAGCCACAGTTCAACTGCCTCAGTCACTTCCCTCTTTATCTGTCATTTTATTAAACAGTTTAAAATGTTTAACTTGTCTGAATTTGGTATATTGACATTTTGCCAAATATTGTATTTTCTGTAACTTGATGTTTACTTACTGGATATTGAGAAGTCCACAAAATGTATAGGTGTTATACTTTATGTAAAGCTGGTTATCTTTAAAGGACACTGACTGGAATGATGTTATCTGTCACTGCCACTCTGGGAATGTCACCCAGGGACTTATGAACATTCAAATAGTACCAAATATTTGAGAAAGTATTCGCATAGCAGACACACACTCACTCACACTCTCTCTCACACACACACGAAGACACAGCACACAGGAAAGAGATGGTGTGATCATGTGTGAAGACACCAACCCCACCACCACACTGGTGAGAAGAGAAAAAAAACATTGATGGGTTACGTTCCATCAAAATATAAAATACAGCAAACACAGCAGCCAAATGATGAACCCTCAACACTGGTTATCAGCAGTTCTCACAAAGACCTGCTACCAGTGAGGTAACAAATACAGACAAAAAGATTAACTGCAGAAAACAGGAAGCCAGTAATTGGTGCTAAATAATCACTGAATTAACTAAATATACAAATTAATATATGTGAAAAATCCCAAACTACAAATACGCACTTGAAATGAAAAGTACACAAAACTATCAAAAAGGCAGCTGTGTGACAAACGATAACTAAATGATGCAAACAAACTAGATAATAGTATCTTAGACACAAGATAAATAGGTAAATCAGAACAATGCAGGCCCAGGTTTATTACATATTATTATTTATTATCCCAGAAAAAATTCCAGGAAAAACAAAACCAGGGGCAAAGCAGTGTGTAGTGTTCATCATGACCACGGCTATGACAAAATATCTTTATATCTTCTGTGACAAGATGTTGGCGTGAAGTTGTAAACAAAGGCGATTGACTGGAAGAGGAAAGTTTTTCCATATTGCTGTTGCACAACAGAGGCAGTGTGATACAGCCTGTCGGACCTGTTGTAGATGCTCCCACGCTTCTCACACACTGCTTCATGACATTGAGACGTAGACAGATTCTGGGGAATGAACAAGTAGATACACAAAGATAAAAGGCAACACATCCAACCTCCAGAGGACCCCAAATGAAAGTTATTCAAAATGACGAAAAGATCTTTTTGTGGTTATTTTTTTTATCTTGTGTTGGTTTTATGTCTTTTAACTGAGCTATATGTATTTCAAACAGGACATATTAACAGTTCCTTATACATCACACAGTTCACCACCTAACCTCTGGTCCAGTGATGCCCATGAGTTAAAAAGTTATTCTTCCACTTAACAGCAACTTTTTCCAGATGAACTTCCACACTTTATTTCTGTTGTCGGTGTATGTCTACAGGTGCATGGTAGGCTGACAGTTTCACTGACCTTTAACTTACTTGGCCAATTATCTACTTGTCTAGGAAGTCCCTTCGTTTCCCAACACAATACCTGGGACAACACCTGACACACTCCCTGCACAGGTAGATAAAACTTGTTTTTTTTTTTTTTCATTTGTAATTCCCAAGCCATTGTGTCAAGTAACACTATCCTTTGTTGTTACATACAAATCCCACAGGAATGTCTAAGCGTTTACAACCTGAACAGGAAATGAAAGAGGGAGAGAAGTCACAAGCACAGTAGTTCCTGATAAAGCAGAGTGAGTAAACAGTGGAGGTGGTCTATCATTGACTAGTACTTCATGTGTCCTTGCAGCAGAATAAAACGGATATTTGTATGTCCTTATCTATACGAGAGGCACAACCCTGAATATTTTTTCTACTGTTATTTCCTTGTTTCCTTCCTGTGTTTGAATCAGACAGAGAGTGGTGGTGGATTTATTATGTGTTATTCATTACATTCAGGATTCATGAGTTGTGTAAGAGTTGAGGATTCAAAGCTCATAATAATAAAGTGATAAATAATAAAAACATTTTTCATGTATTAGATGTCTGGTAAAACAAACATATTGACAATTATTATAGATTATATGTAGATTTATATGTTTCAATTCCTAAATTCCTAAGTTTGACTTCAGATACAAAAATAAAAAAACAAAATAAAACAAGACACACTTGTGTGTTGTGCATCATGTTACTCAACTCTTGTACTGTACAAACTTTATACAGCATGAACAAAATGAGTGTAGATAAGTTTCACTCTGCCTCCCAGTGACAAAAGAAATGGCGTAATGGTAGTTCCCAGTTAAAGGTGATGGGAACAGAAACTAGACTAGATTTAGATCAGATAAGTGTGCTCAGAGAATGAGAATATGATGGTACAGAAAAAACAGACTGCATGCATTTTAAAAATGTGCGGTCATGTTGGTTTGCACGCGATTTCCATGAAAGCATGTGTGCACATAACTGCTGTCAAGCCACCTTTGCGTATCAGCTGATCACACCCACAGCTGAGTGAAACCAGTTGAACAGCTCATTAACCCTGTTTATGTACCACAAGGTGCTTAACTTTTTATTTTTGTTTTGTTGTTGGTTTAGCTTCCTTTGTTGTTTCAGATATTGTCAGATTAACTGAATGATTTAAATGACTGTAATACCTTTCTAAACACTCAGAGACTGGCTTAGTGGGTGTGCACCTGTACACGCGAGTGTGTATGTGTGTGTGTAAGTGTTTAGAAGAGGAGGGAACTAGTGGAGGAGGAACTAAAGTGAGAAATAAAAGTGAAAACCCAAGTTCTAGGTCAGCCACACACATTACATGACATTCAGACAAGATGACCTCTGCTCTGCGTCTTGAGTGTCTGCTCTTCCTGCTCTTCCACCAGGTTTACGGTGAAGAGCCAGAGCCCATGTTCAGGGAACAGGGATCCAGCATTGAGATGGGCTACTGTTTCGGGGTGGATTATATTGTTGTTTACAAATCTACTCTGGAAGGAGACCTGCTGCTTGGAAACTGTTCAGCCACCAACTCGACCATTACTCTTCGTCCAGACCTGCAGGGTCGTGTCCTCCCAACCCAGCGTCAGCACCTGCTCGGGCTTCAGATCAGTAATCTCACACACGTGGACTCTGGGATTTACAGGAGGGAATGCTGGAAGAACCAAACACTTGTGACCCAGTTTTTACAGAGACTGTCAGTGTGTGGTGAGGAAATTGAACCAGTGGAGATCATTCTGGGAGAGGAAACTAACGGAACTGAGCTTCTGTGCAACAATGCTTTTACTGGCCTGGAGGGAACCTCTGTGCTCTGGTACTATGAAATGCATCCATCCTATAAAATCACACTCTTCCTGGATACTAGTGTGTCACTGGAGCCTCTGGTGAAGGAACTGCAGGGTGTGGTGGAAGTCAGAGACAGAGGGACATCACTTGTGCTGAAAAACAGTGTGTTAAAGACTATCCAGCACTTTCACTGTCTTGTCAATAAGGATAAGACATGCCTCACTTTTAAAAATCTGTACCTACCAAGCCGCATGGAGACCAGTGAAGTTTTTGCCTCAAAAGGGGACAGAGTGGTGCTGCAGTGCCCCTCTGATGGTTACAACGAGCACTGGGAGACACCACAGGGAAATATCAATGTGAGCACCCCAAGGAACAATCAGAATGAGATGTATATATCTGTGGGTGATAAATCAGAAGACTTCTCACTGGTATTTCCTGCATTTACTGAGGGGCTTATTGGGGATTATGTATGTGTCTCCACTTCACTTGAGCTGCAGTACACTCTGGAAATTTGCCACAATGGGAGCTCACAAGAAAAAACAGGTTACGTAGGCACAGACATCTCACTTGAATGTAAAGTTGAATATCATGATTCCCAAAGAGTGCTGTGGTACAGCGGAGAAAAATCAGGGAAACATAAACTTATTCATGACTCAAAAGACGACACTGTTGCCTTCCCAGAAGATCTGAGAGGAAGACTGACTACAAGTGATGGCGACTTTTCACTGACGATCTCCAACTTGGAGATGAAAGATGCAGGGTTGTACTGGTGTATTGATTTGAGAGAAACTGTGGAAGATGAGGAAGGTGAGATTGATTTCGATTATGACTACCCTGAGGGAGAAAGTGAAGGTGATGAAACTGCTGGTGATCAAGAATGGGATAGTGAAGAAATGGGATGCATCTTTAAACACAACATTATTCTGACAATAAAGACGGGAGTGCCCAATGAACCGCCCAATGAATCGCCCAGTGAACCGCACGATGATATGGATACAAGCAGTAGAAATAGCCTGTCGCCAGACTCTGATGTGACTACTTACGGTATAGTGGGAGCACTGATGGCGCTGCTGGTGGTTGGAGTAATTATTGCAGTGATTGTGATAAAGAAGAGAAAAGCAAATTCTCGGTCTGAGTGGTCTGATTAAAGTTTTAATGTTTCAGTTGTTTCAAAATGTTTCAAGTTTCAATGAACAAGCCAAGTAATCATCTGATGGCCTGAAAATGCGGTATGGGAATGTGACATTCAGTGATGATTAAAAACCAGTCAGGCTGCTCACCTGTCAACGGATCGGTTGGTGCCAAGGAGACAGAGTGCAACGGCCAGAAAGTAGACAAAACATCTCGTGAGAGAAATGTGGGGTTCTCTAGCTGCTAAGTATTCCCCTGTATTCACAAGGTGTTTGCTAACTTTTGTTTGTGTGGTGTACAATGGATTTTTAGATGCAGCTGGAGACAAGGTCAGTGAGATCAGTGACACTGGACAAAAGCAGTAAAACTTTGAGCTGCAGAATTTAATAAACAAGCAAATTAAAGGCTCTAAAATGCACAAAAGAACCAAACCTCTTCACATTGCACATGTGGTCATTTAAAAAATGTGGGTCAAAGTAGTTTTAAATGATGATGGTACATTATCAAGTGAAATAGATTCAGTAGCTTCAATACAAATTAGGTGAATACCTACTAGTAACCTTATTGTATAATTGTCCACTTTCAAATTCAAATAATTTCTCTAAGGATGAACTTTGCAGTGAGTGCATGTCATTTTTCCACTGTAGGAAAACTCGAGACTCGAGAAAAGTTAAACCAAACCACAAACCGTTACTTTGACGTTTCCAAAAACGCTTGAATGTGCATGTGCACTGTGAAAGCAAACAAACAAACAAAAAACAAGCTGAACATATCCGATGTGTAAGTTTTCCTAATCTTCGATCAAACATATACTGTACTTTATGCAATCTGATCGAACGCTGCACGTGAACAGTGCAATATTGATTCAATATCTGCTGTAGCTCCGGAGCTCTGCACAAGTTAAGCAGCACATTGTTTCCCAGTGAACATTAGTATTGATCCTATATTTCTCTTTATGTTTGCAAAACACAAAACGGGATACAGTATATACGTAAAGTGATTATGTGTACTATCAACTCGCTGACTGTGTTCATATTGATTCACTTGTGCATTTTATGATATGAGATGATATACAGGGAAATGTGTAGCTGAGCAGAATATGAGCAGCTGCCTTAGTGTCAGTATGTTGTATATATATGAGATATTTCAAGCCTCTTTTGTAACATGTTCACATAAATCTGAATAAATGCGTTTCATTATCTTGTATTCTGACTGTGATTTGTGCACTTAAGACTTATTAACACAAGAGACATGATGTTCGCTCTTTAACGCCTTTGGACCATTAGTTGATTTATTTAATAATGTGTTAAGAGTTACATGCAGCAGTTGGCAGGGCAAAGAAAGGCCCATTGTTCTCTCACTACCTCATTACACATATACAAGACAGAACAAGTTTAAAAAAAAAAAAAAAAGTAGTGTGCGAAGAAACATAATCTGTGAAGGCTCTCAGTCATCTGGGTCCTGGTAATGTAAGTGCAATAAGACAGCAACTGAGCTTGCTTGAAATGATAATGAATAATGAATGTAGATGCTTTGCCACAGGTGCATTAAATGGTCCAGTAAAACACTTAACATCCAGTCATGCCTCTGCTCTGTGGTATAAAAAATATAACATAAATGCTGAACAATCCAGATTATTCTGATTTTGTCAAAAAAGTGAGAGGTTCTGTCAGAGACGTCAGTGTTTCCATAGGGAATGGAGATAAAGTGACGTCTGCTTTTACATCTTTATGAAAGACTTCAGTTGATCAGATGTTTGACGCTGCGATGCTCGTGCATTATGGGAAAGACAGAGAAGCAACTCTTCATCAGACGACTGAGAATCAACGGCAGCTGTAATACAACACTTTCAAAAAGAACATTATCAATTGACACGATCATAGATAAGGATGTTATGGTAGAGCTGAAGTGCATCAACTCCGAATAACAAAGATGAACTATGAACATATAAAATTTCAGTGGTGCAAAGAAAAGAAAGAAGAAACAATCTGCACTACAGAGGTAGATGTGATAGAAGTGATATGTCAGATGAGTCATACTTCACTATTTTCTCAAATGGATAAGTGCTTGTGTGACACGTTCACCAAAACAAGTCAAGCCTGAATGAGTCCTGCAGTGAGGGTTATTTTGTGTGATATGGGTTCACTTGTTACTTCAGAAGGATGCATCAAATCAATCAATGTTGTTGTGAATGATGATGTTTATCCTGTCAACAACTGTATCCCGACCTCCTCCATCTACAGGGAATGAAGGGTCGGTTTAGTGGGTTTGGTCACCACACATCAGCTCAGTTTGGACCAATAACGTCAGACGACACTCTAAAAAAAAACTATCCGATATGTTTTGGAAGAGTTTTATTCTGTTTCTCCAATTGAATCGACAGACAACGACACACGGATGCTGTTCTGTGGTCAGCGGAGGCTGTTACAGGCTGATGAATCTGTACAGCTGCTGTTTGTCTTGTTTTATAGCAGATGGGTGTTTAACCAATCAATAAATTTGGTTTGCAGTTGTACAAGTTATAACATTTGAAATTTTATAGCCATAAGGTTTTCTGTTCATTGAACCATTAATAAAGAGTCTTGCCTGTGTTAAAAAGCAGAAGTGTTTATAAAATGTTTTTTTATAAAGTATTTAAAAACTTTCTTTGGCTTCAGCTACACAGTCGTGAAGTTTTTTTTTTTTTTTTTTGCCAACTAGAAGATGATACTGTAACATTGGAATGACAAAATTATCAAATAACAATAACGTTTCATTTGGAATTTGACATTTCATGCTGTATTTTATAACTGCAGCAAATAATCAAAAGCATCAGAGAATAGTACCTTTTGGGAAATGTGATAATTAGCTTTATTCTTCAGAGTTAAATTATAAGATAAAAAAACAGTCTTATGTCTGAGCAGTAAGTATGAAACTACCACCAGCAGCCAGTTTGTGTGAGTTAACAGAAAGACTAGAAACAACAAACACAGCGAGTCTGACTGCCCATGTTACAAGATCCGCTCATCATCTTCTCTCTGTTTTTAACTGTATGCGGTAGCTTCATATATCACACTTCACTGATGTTAGATGAAGACATGCAGCATCAGAATCAGATTCGAAACCTTTCAAAGTGAGCAAAAAGACCACAGTGAGACTTCACATCTGTTTCCACCGCGTGAATGACACACATCGTGTTTAATGTTGCTTCTCTGACGCGACATTACGTCTGACGTGCGTTCACTCTGTAAACTCATAAACTGCTTTGTTTAGTGTGTCACTGCTTTAAATGGATCTGCTTTATATTCATAATTTCACACACACACACACACACACACACAAAGAAAAAACAATTTTATTGATGTTTGGTGATGCAAAGTCATTAGCTAACCCTGATGTATTTTTAAAGCTCTCCACCTTGCAAAACAATGTGACAATATTGTGTTTCAGCGATGTTTTCAGCTGCCAGATTCTATTACTCCCACACACTTAACCCCTTCAGCCCTGATGAATATTTATGTGTGGCGCCGGTTCATCCACAGAAGAAATATGGGTTGTGTCAGGAAATATTTGTTTTGTTGCCAGTATATATAAAACATTAAATCTTATTCCATTTTTGCTCTTCGTTTGATGTGGGCCAATATCTGACACTGCATCAAACAGGTGAACCATCTGTTCTTTTTGTATTTTTCCTTTAAAGTAAAACACAAATAAATATAATGCTGATGTTTGTTATAAATGTAATCCCTCTCTGCCGTGTTTCCACCAATAACTTCCCGGTTACGCTGGAACTTTTCAGGAACGTCCTCTCTATCACTCAAGGGGCTTTGCTGTATGTGTGTGTGTGTGTGCGCGTGAGAGGGGGAGGGCATGGAACCGTCTGTTTGTTTTTAACGTTGTGTTTCATGTTGGAAAAATTCAATTAATTAATTTGTGGCCCTCAGTATTGATTCTCCGTCGGCCGCCACACATTGATCATTATATGTGAAACCCTGCGATCATTTTGCAACAGTTTCAACTGTGTCGCTCCGTTTGATTCTTCGATTCTATTTATAGAAACCACTGAGATGCTTCTGCCTCTGGGTTTTAAAAACGACACTTCTTTGTTGACTGCGTCATGTACCGCCTTGAGTTACAACCAACCACCATGGAGTCAACCTAAAACCCCGCCCAAGAAATTTTTGGGGCAGAATCTACCCCTGGGCAAGGACTTTTCCAGGCCCTGAAAAGGTTCCTGAGTTTTGCCTCACAAGAACAGTTCCTCTGGTGGAGACACGTGCCAACAGCCAAATTCCTGTAATATGAGTTTCCTGCAGTGGAAACGCAGCTATAATCTCACAACCCACAGTTTTACAACCCTAACTGAAGGAACTTCTTTTAAAACGTATACAAAATGTTTTTTAAAAAAAATAATACATTGACTACGAGCCAAACCAAGTATCATATTTGTAGAAATGAACTGTGATGGTTTTGGATTAGAGGAGGGATTTGTACAATCTGCCCATAAAGTAGTTGTCAAAACTACTCTCTTAAAACTTCAGTGACACACATGAATCAGACAAGTGAAAAATAGAAAGACAGAGAGGGAAATAAGGTCTTTTTAAATTTGTTATACATATGCTACTTTGTGAGCTTGATTGATGGAGACATGGATGTGGAAGAGGAGCATCTGTTCGCTGCTCTCAGGTGTAATTAAGAAATGGCACGGTCACACCCTGGGAGGCCCCCGGAGACCAGACAACAGAGCAATGAAGAGTCAGTTCGCTTCAGAGAGCTGCAGCAGGCTTCCTGCAGCTTCTTACAATGAAAGACTTTAAATGGATCGTCTAAATTGTCAAGGCATCTCTCAGACCATCTGTGTGTGTGTGTGTGTGTGTGTGTGTGTGTGTGTGTGTGTAGGAAGATGCGTCTGAGCTGCGAGCTCATATCGGTCTCAGTCTGTGTCGCTGTGTGTTCAAGTTTAAGTAACTCGTGAGCCATCATGGCAACAGAGCAAAACTAAAGTTGGAAAAATAGTCAATGAAATCAAACAGGAAATTGTGTTCAGAGAAGTTTTGACTGAAGTTTTGTGATCACTTAGGGTTGTACAAGTTGCAACTGCAGAACACAACAAGACATGTGAGTAGACTTCCAATATGATGATTATCTAAAGTTTTCTCTGTCTCACATATTCGTACACACGCACACACACACACTAAAGTCCATTTCTGTCACCGATACAGCAATCAAAATCACAAATGGCCAATGTTAACATAATCATTTAAATCCTGCCCCCGTCCCGTGATTCCATGTCATTATGTCTGTTCAGGAGGTCATGTTCTGTACAATCAGCTCGTCTGTTCGGGGCTCCTGGAGGCTCCTGGGGGCTGAGCCTGCTGAAGCCTGATCTGCTGTAATTTGCCAGGTCCATTACTCCCACAAATGTGATGGCTGTGAGCCCTGTGAGTGTGAAACAGTTGGTGGAATAAAGAGGAAGACAGAGAGAGAGAGAGAGAGAGAGAGAGAGAGAGAGAGAGAGGCATGGTACCTCGCAAGCGCTGATGCCTCAGTGTCTGAGTGTGTGATGTGTTGTGCTAATAGCACCAATTATGCACCAGAGAGCACTGCTGATAGGTTGGGTTTAGTACTAAAGTGCTGGGGAAAATGTGTCTGCACTGGGACGCCTTTAGGTCCAAAAACAACAACATAAAAAATGATAGAACCAGGAAGGAGACGAGCCACTTGGGGCTTTTCTTTCCTATTAGAGGTCTGTTTGCTACCCAGACATGCAGAGGTGTCTGGTTGGATCAGAGCCATGAAGGAATTTATGGTTGTTATTTTCGGAGGGGAAATCCAGGATCGCTCAAATACTCTCAATAAAACTGACTTCTCTCCAGAAGTCTCAAAGGCTTTCAGCAGATTTGATTTGAAGTTTATATCCTAGAATCTGGTGGGTGTGAGGCTGAGAAGCTGTGATACTTGTTTTCTGTCAGATTATAAAACCTAATTTCCCTGTGTGATCTAACTGTTGGTGAGGAGAGGAAAGAATACGTCACAAGTGCTTTTAGTCTTCTGGAGCGATTGTCCTTGTTTACTAAAGTAGACAAGCAGAGATTAGATTATCTACTTTTTTATGTGTCATAAGGAAACAGTTTGTGAAGAGAAGAAGAGCTAAAAAAGAGTTATCAACCCGTAGGACTAGAAAATTCTTAGTCGTGTATTTGGCTCTTCTGGTATGTAAGACGCAAAACAGCCATGTAAAAAAAAAATCTTGATGGATGCCAAGTGAAAACTTTAAAGCCAGGGAAAAAAAAGTTTTTTTTAATTTCATCGAGCTAAACTTCATATACACAAATTCCAATCCAAATACAAGAGTCTTGCTCGGAGGCAGATTTATTTAACAACAACATCTCAACAGCAGAGCCAACCCGTTCACTCATGTGCAGATACTGTTAGATTAAAGCTGAAAATAAAACTGGGAGAGCTCAGTCAACAGGGGAGTGAAAATGAGACCGTGTATATTCGAGAGTTAAATTAAAAAAAAAAAGAAAAAAAAGAAAAAACAATCTCACAGACGTGATTCATTAACAACAGCCACACCTATGATGCACAGATGGCACATGTAAACTTTCTTGTTCTGTCCCCTCCTCGCTGCTGTAATCACCCGCTCCGTCTCTCTCTCTCTCTTGTTACACGTCCCACATTCTTCTTTTCTATCACGCCGCACGTGTCACTCAACACTTTCTGTGCCAGCAGCAAAGCACCTCAGCTAAAAAACCCGTCCCACTGAATTTTAATAGATGAAGCCTTGAGAAAATTGGCAAGCGGCGTCCAGAACACCACAGCTGGGTAAATGTTAGCTAAAAGCTTTGGCTTAAAAATCAGTCTGCTCCTTTTTTTTTTTAATTTGTAGTTTTCATGAAATAATGTGAAAAAAATAAAATAAAAAAAAAAAAAGCAAGTCGATCTTTATTCCTCTGAATGTCTCACTGTTCATGACAGAGAGAGACGAGTCAGGAGTCCTGTGGGTTTCAGGATAAATCAAAGACATTAGGACATTAAATCTGATTGGGGTCATTATCACTGAATCCAATCATGACTCCTATTAACAGTCCATACATCCATTCACCACACCGCATATAATATAATGTTAGAGTCACAACGGGTGATGGAGTCAGTCCCAATCCTGTGGATGGAGTCTATCAAGAATATTGTTAAGAAATATTAACAAAACAAACTTTCATACCCAATTACCACTGAGGAGCTTCTTTGTGTTTGAAAAATGAGGAGGTTATAAATATTATTTAATTATTTAAATGAAATAGTTTGAACTGATTGATTGGTTTTAGAAACATCTCGGAAAAATATTCTGTTTAGAGAGTTAGATGAGACCAGTCTCATGTTTATATAAGGCAGGCACCAACAGCCATTAGCTCAGCTTTGCATAAAAATTAGATTTGGTTGAAATAGCTACTATAGTCATCCACTCCCAGCACCTCTGATGAACCTGTCAAATCTTTTTTTTTTTTTTTTTTTTGCTAATCTAAAATTAAAATACCAGTGAGATTTCACTGATGTACAAGTGGTTATGAAAAAACAATGATGTCCCTCCCATAGATAGTGCAGCACATATATCCATCATAAAACGCCTTTATTTTTTTGCAGTTCAATTGTTGTAAGGGTGAGGACTGAGAAGTAACTGTGTAACAGAGCGGCTGTCTGTTACATGCTCACAAACAAAGAAACACACTGAAAGACTCACAGACTCCCAAAGCTGATATTTTTAGGGAAAAATGGTTGCTGCTGGACTACTGAACAGACCTGGAGGTTGACATGGCTCCTCAGTCTAATGCAGCTACAGGGAGCATCCTCAGACTTTGCTGTAATCGAATGCTAGTGGGGAAGTGTATTTTGGTGTTTGAAATATTATTTCTGCCATTATTTCTTTTTCGATAATTGAGCTTGTGGGAAGCTTTTTCACTTTTCCAATTTTATTTTTTTCATTTTATTTGTCTTCCTGAATAATCTGCAAATAAAAGAGGACTATCCTCATTTGAATCTCAGTCCTGCTTGGAGGTTTTTTTTCCCTGACCGCTCGGTCAGCGTGTTCACAAACTGATTGCCCTTTATTGTTGCTTTACATGAACTTTTAAAAAAAGTCGGTTGAAAGGTGTAATTAGATGCAAGCGAGTAAAGGTCAGTATGAGTTGATGCTAAAATGTGGTCGCGCAAGTTGAAAATGCTTGAACTTGAGTGAAAACTTCATGAATATGCTTCAAAACCTACAGAGAACGGGGGTAAAAAGGGAGGAGTTGGAGGGACGTAACACAAGGAACCAGAGTTTCTGCTGAGTTCGGTCAGAGATCAAGTACAACAGGGTCATTATTTAACTGACGTTCGTTGTCTGTACTGTTGGTTCATTTGTTGTTAGGTACAGCTGTCAAATTCACTTCACTTGGTCTGGACACGTTGGCAGATTTTTATTGTCTTTGGACTGAGTCAAATCAGCTGATTCCTCATATCTGATCTGTTATGCTAAGCTAAGCTAACAGTCTCCTGCTGCTAGCTCCATATTTAACAGACAGAGTGGTATCAGTCTTCTTCTACCTCTTGCAGTGGCGGCTGCTGGTCTTTCAAACAGGGGAAACTCACGCTAGCACTAGCGTGCTAGCATGCTAACTAACACACCTAGTAACTAGTGATGGTTTCCCTTTACAACTTGACTAGGAGATATGATTTGAAATATATGATTATGAACAAACTTTACACAGTTCCACCAATCATCATGTGGAAGCCTGGCTTCATGGCCAGCCCCCTGCTCCATTCACCCCCACTGAAAACTGGCTTCAAAGGAAATGACAAGTTTCAGCATTTATCCAATCACCACCTGGCTTCACTGCATTGAAAAAAGCATCACCTAGAAACCCATAGAAGCTCAGCATCAAAGGGGTTTCATACACAGTGCTGCGCATTCAAAATCATTGGAAAATCGCGTAGGATAAACAGAGTGAAAAAGACTCACGAAGTTGAACACATTCTAGGATGCTTTTAGCTTTAACATAATGCCAATCCCAATTTAATGTAAATTCAACAGTGTATATTTGACCATGTATTGTGTGAAATGTGAGGAAGCTTGGCTTCCCTTGTTGTCTGAAAGCAATCGGCCCTGAACTCTTGGAAGAAAAGTGAATAAACTTAGGTGAAAACAATCATGTGTTTGTATGGTGCCATTACTGTACATGTGATAAAGTCTTTAGAGGTTTCCAGTGAAAAACTAGTGAGAAACAGACAAAGCGTGCTGGTATTCTCTGTGAATGAAATGTAGTTGTCTCTACTGGTATACTACTTGATGAAATATTCACCCCAGTGTTCAATAAAAGATCTGTTTGTTTGTTTTGCTTTTTATCTCTTTTTCAGATGAAATGGAGTGTGTAACAGTAGTTAGGATTCATCTGCTGGCCAAATTCCTTCCTTAGATAACTTTTGCGATACCTGCTTTTCCTTGTGACAAGCTGACACATAATCTGAGTGAAATATCACATCTCTGGCAGTAAGTGTGAGGTGTAGGAGTTGCCAAGCAAGTCCACACAGAATTCAGTGAGCATTCAACATTCAGTGAGCACATTTGATTTTGTTCTTTGTATTTCTGTGTGGTGAGGATCACATGTAGGTATAAAACGAAACAAGGAGGCCTGTGGAGGATTCACAGAGAATTCAACTTTTCTTATTGTATGTCTCAAATCTCACCAAAAGAGCGCGGGGGTGTTTGGCTCGTCGGGGAATCAATGCGGTAGGCGGGCAAAGCGAGAGAGCAGCAGAGAGAGGCGTGGAGGACAGGACACTCTCGTATCATTCACCAGGCATTCTTGGCAACTCTTAGTCCTTTGTGGAGTAAAACCTGCGGCTGGTAAAAAGCCTCAACCATGTACACTATCGACAAAAATAGCTTGCTCTTCACCTGTGTTTCATTCCTAAGACATGTTCTGCTTTTGAGTTGGTGCATCCAACTGTTATTGCCTAGAAGGTTTGATCACAGGTTAGATAAGAGATAAGAGATAAGAGAGTTAGATAAGAGGCAGAGGAGCAACTATTCACCACAGATTAATAAACTCATCTCACAGATATGTATGTGAGAAGTGAAATGATGAAGACCCATTATTTCACCAGTCTCTCCCTGAATCTCTGTGAAGACACTGAGACTCTCCTCGGTGAGAGATAAATCTGGATAACCGTGAACAGTATCAAACCCCATTCCCAGGAGTAATGGAGCTGTCGTTGGCAAAATGTGACCCCACAGTGACCCCCGAGGGGGGCACCCACTCATCCACATCAGGAGGGTCGCAGCAGTGGGGAGGATTGGTGAGGGTGCTTCTGATGATAGCAGTCATCCTCACTGGAATGAGAAAAAATAGAGGTCATCGTGTCACTTTAATCTCATGGGACAAATGTGTGGTTGAGCATGTGTGCAAGCTGTGGTGAGAATACCTGCAAAGACAGTGACAGACGAGGACCGACACTCATGTTCACGGTGGGATGTTGGGGTGATGGTTGAAGCCTGACTGAGGCTCAGGAAACCTGCCTATGTTAGATATATGAGACTATTCTGTTGTCCTTTACATCTAAAACAATAAAATCAGATATGACAAAAGAGGAGGGATCAAGTGAAGTTTCCAGTTTATTTACAGTTTGTTAAGATCTCGTGTGTCTCAGAGACGTAATGAAACGCATCCTACTGCATCAGAGCGTAACGCACGGCGAGGCAATCAAGCGTCCAATGTAAAGTCTGAGCTCCATCAGCCTGAGGAGGCTCCTCTCAGGAGGAGAGAGACCTGCCTCCGCGCTCAGCCTCAGCTCCATCCTCAGCCTCCATCCACGGCGCATCTCCGCCTCCGAATCCACATCGGCTCTGGACGCCGCCGGCACAGCTCGGATCGCTTCACCGCCACACACACACACACACGCACGCACGCACGCACACGTACAGAGACAGGTGGAAGACCGGGACCGGCCAGAGAAATCCTATCTGATCGAGTGATCGCGCTGATGGTAAGGCAAGAGTTTTCAAATTTAATCTGTTGTGCCTTTTACGCGCAGAGATGTTGTTATCCAACAAATAAGATGTGATTTCGTGTGGATTGTTGTGATGATATGAGGAGAAAAATAGAAAAATATGTCAGTGAGTTCTACGCACAGCGACTCAAAGTGTATCTGTGGTGAGTTTATATCGATCTTGTTCTACTTTGCTTCCACATTGACTCCGTTTTTCCTAGTTGTGTTCATTTATTATTTATCACCATTTATTTATTGTAAATCATTTATTATTTACTAAACATTTATTACAATTATACAACATTTATTTATTATTTAACCACCTCCACAAATATAAATATAAAAAATACAATCACTGTAAGAATCTCAGAAGTTGCGGCTCTTTATTTTTCTAATCCATCGATGGTCGTCTGTTCGTTCACATCATCAGCGCTATATTAGTTTCTCTTTAAATTTATCTTTGTTCTAACACATTATCACCTCGGACTGGAGACTTGAAACTCATCCTGCTGTTTCTCGACTCTGTGTTTTCCAAAATCGATCATCAGGCTTTCCTAATAAAACTTTACCCAGAGGATCCGTGGACGCACCGAGGTTCTTTTATAGAAAACTCTTTGTCACTGTCACATCGCTCCCACATCCCTCAGTCTCTCTCATTACTAACTTCTAACTGCATCAGTTGCCTTTATTTTCCACAGAAGCGATTGACTTTCCTGCACCCATGCGCAAATAACATTATCTCAGACACCTTTGCTGCTAGTCATGTTATCAGCGTCGTCTGTGCTGCAGTTCAGACCTGTAAGAGAAGAATGTATCACACAGTGTAGTCTTGGTTTGATCCTGTTCTCTGGGCATTTATCCTTTATAAGCTATGTTATTTTATGAGGGATCTAAAAGCTGAGACCACATGAATCCCGCGGTCCCCTTCCAGCTGTTGAGTGTCCGTTATTCCTGGTGCGAGGACTTATGAGTCAGGGACAAAGGAGGACTTGCAAATCAAATTGCTTTAATCCAGTGAAGCATCTGTCCTCGTTCTCCGGAGAGCTCTGAGCTCCGATCAGGACTGGAGAGAAAAACAAATTCTGTTTCTGAAGAATCATATGATGCACCTCGGTCAGGCTGCTGTTGAGTAAATTGGTTTGAATGGCAGGACTGTCAAGGCGCTGGTTGTTTTCTTTTTAACTGTCAGAAACAGTAAAAGCTTTTCTTATTATTAGCACTTACTTGTGATTATATTCATACATCATTTCTTCCATTTCCTCTGTCCTGTAACATACAAACAGCTTTAAAGTTATTCTGAAACAAAACACAGTGAATTCTCCCTGTTGTTGTCATGTTAACTCCAACTACCAGTCTAAGAAAGAAAGTTTTAGCCTGATGAGTTCATTCTGAAACTGCTATTTTACTCAAACAGAATGTGTCATGATGTCAGCTCACTTTCTTTTCCCCCCTCACACATAGAGTTAATGTCTTCAGTTTTGCATTGTTTGTGATTAATGAAATGACAAAATCTGATCTGAGCTCAGTGTGATACATTCCTGAGGACATGAATCTGCCACAGACACATAAACATCATTAATGAACAAGTGGCAGACTGGACAGATGCACGGTGACTGGAAGAGGATGAGCGAGCAAACAGGAAGACGATGTTTATTTTTCTCGCTAACATGATGTGCCCGTGGTTTTGACCATGATTACTTCTGTACAGACACTTTGAATGACAGAGAGACAGTTTACACTCAGTGATCTGTGATTACCTCCCGGACAAGTGGATAACAGCAGCCAGCTTTTTTTTTTTCTTTTTCGAAATCTGTCTGTAAAACCACATCCCCCTTTTGTTCTTTTGTGACAAGTGGCAAACACCTGGAAAGCGTACAAAGGAACCTTGTGTGCTCACCTATGTGAAGACAGCTATATTTATCTGACCATGCAGCTCTCTGTCGGGCTTAGAGGCTAATTACCCAGAAGAGCGGAAAGCAAAAATAAAAATGCAATTATGCAACTATGTGCACAGCATCTTGAATAGAGCAGCAATTGTAGATAAGGGACATTACTGCTGCCATTTTCACTAAAGGTCTGACCTTTGAGATGTGTGTCTCTGCGGAACAAATCTGTGACTCCTATAGGAGACAAATCCCAAACCATTAAACTGTTTATTCAACACGTTGAAGCCACTTGTGTTAGAAATGTTAAAATGAAACTATCTTATCTTAGCAACAGAGGAAACAGTGAGGCTGACGCTGGATCCATTAAAGCTCATCATAGAACCTGTTAGACCTGTTGTTTCTTCAGAAAATAATGATTTTTTTTTTTGTTTGGTTTTGCCAGTTTAGCTAATTCCTCTTGTTTTTTAGTCTGTCCAGCTGCAGGCTGCACTTTCACATTTACTTTACAGATGTGAGAGTACCGTTAAACTTTTCCTCTCACACTCGGTGAGAAAGCATCCATCACCCACCCATCCATTATCTACAGTATACTTAATATCCTTTATAGCTAGCAGGGAGTGAGAAAGCAAAAGAGTATCTATTTAAAAATGTTGACCTGTTTTTTTTTTTTGTTCATTCGAATTACGACTTCACTCGAAAACGCTGCTGCACAAATTAAAGGACCAAGGTGCTGAATGCGAAAGGGGAAAAGTTAGTGACACATACTTTTAAACTTTCCTCTCTGCTGTTGAAGCACCTTCAAGCGAGAATCCCAACTGCTCCAACAGGAGCATCACTGAGCAATAGTGTTGGGAAGGAAGAAGCTGCGCTTGAATGAAGCAGAAAAATGCACTAAAATTAAATCTCATTGTGCGTGTCTGTGACTTCCTGGTGGCGTCAGCGTGAAGGATGTAGAGGCAGAGCCGGGGAAAAGATGGAGTGTTCCTGGAAGACGGTGCTGCTGCTGGTGTGTGCATCTCTGGGGGTCCAGTACACAGCCATCCGGACCCTGAGGGACTCGCTGTCTGAACCATGTCGGGGAGCCTACCACTGCCACACTAGACACCACAGAGGTATGATTCAGTAGCCAGACCAGATCGTCCCACATACTGAACAACTGTGCAACAAGAGAGCGTTAAGTGTGTATAGCTGTAGGAGTAATTACATAAATGGTAATGTTTAATAATGAAAAGTTAATTTATGTTTGTATTGAATTAGATTCGGTTACTCAGCACCAACTGAGGATATGTATAGACACGCTCAACACTTGACTGATAATATAAAGTTATATTTTAACAGTTTTGAAAAAGAAACAACATGAATACACAAGCTGTGACTGAAGCTCATGAAAGAAGAAAACGTCATAAAATGAGGAGATCTCTGGAATCACACCAACAAATGGATTTGAGGGAATTCCTAAGAAGTGTCGGGAATAGAAAATGAAATATGTGATCTGTTTTACAATTATCCTCCAATTTATCTACATTGATGTGCTCTCATGGTGCAGCTGCAGCTTGCCAGTGCTGAGCTCCTGCGTATGAAAGCAACATTCCCTTTGCAATCAACTCCTCATCAGCTGTAATTACACGTTAGCTATTTGCACTATATTTAGAGAGCCGCCATTTAAAAAGCCCCCTCGATAACCACCAGCAGACAAGTAACTTACTCATGCATGTTTACCCTCTAAATTATTTAAGCTTTATTGGCTTGATTTAGTTGTTTACTCTTGAAGTCTGGACGAGCAAACTGACTTACTTTCACTTTTATGAGCTGCAATATCTTTTCTGTCACAACTTGGAACTAGGAAACAGATAAAACAGGTTATGTAATGTGCTATTTCAAGCTGTTATTTGGATTATTCGAAGAAAATATGATGAAACTCACGTTGAGTTAAATATGAAAAAGCTTATATTACAATTTAGTTTCTCCTCTTCCAGACTCTAGGTGGAGAACCCTGTGTGATGAAAGCTGGATGCCCATTGAGTCGCCTAGGAAACACATTCTGCTGTTTGCGACCACACGCAGTGGCTCCTCCTTCACTGGGCAGCTCCTCAATCAGCACCCGCAGGTTTTCTACGTGTTTGAGCCTCTCTACCACGTCCAGCAGGCCTTCACTAACTCCAGCAGCAGGCTGCGTCGGACCCTCGACCGCCGGGCCCTGCTGGGAGCATACAGAGACCTCCTCCTCAATCTTTACACCTGTGACCTTCACTTCTTAGAGAATTACATCCGTCCAGAGCCGCAAGACCACGTTACCAGTTCTTTCTTCCGCCGTAGCTCCAGCCACGCTCTCTGTTCTCCTCCTGTGTGTTTAGAAGGAGGGGAAGCAGCGGCCTCTGATGAAACCTGGTGTCCTAAGAAATGTGGGGCTCTAAATCTTACGTTAGCGTCAATGTCGTGTTTGTCAAGAGGACATGTCGCAATCAAGACGGTGCGGATCCCTGAGGTGGGTGATCTGCGCACCCTGACTGAGGATCCTCGTCTAGACCTGAAGATCATCCACCTGGTGAGGGACCCTAGAGCTGTCCTCGCCTCGCGCATGGTGGCGTTTTCAGATCAGTTCCGCGCTTGGAAAATATGGAACGCAACCGGACGGCAGCCTCGATACGTTGACCTGTCACAGATCACCAGCACCTGTAAGGACATGGTGGCGTCTGCAGAGACAGGCCTGGAGAGACCGGCGTGGCTGCAGGGACGCTACTTCCTGCTGCGATATGAGGACCTGGCGTTCAACCCAAAGGCAAAGGCCTCTGAGATCTATAGGTTCGTGGGTCTGGAGATGGAGGACAGGGTGCAGATGTGGATCGCAAAGAACACAAACAATAACGTTTCATCTCTTTCTGAGTGGAACTACAGATACTCAACCACCAGAGACTCCAGAGCCACAGCAGAGAGCTGGAGGCTTCGGCTCAGCTTTGACATCGTGAGGACGGTGCAAACTCTGTGTAATGACACTCTGACCCTGCTGGGATATAAACCTGTTCACTCTGCAGCTGAACTCAGAAACTTATCTCATAGTTTAGTGGAAAACAGAAGGTTTCAACCAGTCACATGGTAGATCTGATAAAAAAAAAAAAAACTTTTCAAACTGTCACTGTTTGTCTGTGTGTGTGTTTGTATTGTGTGTTATGTATTGTTTTCTGTCAATATGCTGATGAATTGATTAACTTTTATCTATATTTATATTTTTGAATAATGTTTAAGATAATTTAATATTGCTTGTAATTTAACTTTTTATGGTTTCGTTGAAAAGTGCCACATTTCAACTGTATGTGATACTGGAAATGATGCTGACTGAATAAAATCTACATTTTACTGTTTCATGTCTTCATTGAATATTTAATACATCCTTAATCCAGACGTGATTATAATGTTTGCAGTTTATTTATGATTCAATGTTTTACATAGGTGTTTACAGATTTTAAACCCCAAAAAAATACTTCAAAACGTCCAGGTTATTACTTAAGAATAAATCTGACCTCAAATCAGATAATAATATGATATTCCTTGGGGTGTCACAGGATATGAAGTGGATTTATTTGTTGATAAAAGAAGAAGAAATTATAGGATTTGCCATACTTTTTTTTTAGAAAAGACTCATGTGATTGGTCTTTGCTGGTGCAGTCTCCTGCACAACAGCTGTGTTTGTGACAGACGCTTCGCTGTAAATCCTGTAAAAAACAAATCATCATGCATATGTTATGTACTGGATTTATTTGGGTATTTATTATTATTGTGGCTACAATGACAACATTTTCTATACTTTTTAAAAAAAAAAAATATTTACATTAATTCAGTAACAGTAACAGTAAAAATGAATTCACATCTACCATTTTGTCTGATTTGTTCTTTATTCCTGAGGAGAAACTCGATACTGTCCACGTCTTTTTCAGAGACACTCTGCAAATACTGTGTTTTATTTTGAGCTGATTTTGACCCTCACAGGAATAATACCAGGATCACTCAATGATGCCAGCTGTCTGCAGCTGAGAACAGTCAGAGATTAAACAGCTTCATGTTCTCTGGTTAGTTCCTTCATGTGAAACTGCTCTTTGTCTCTAAACAAATGAAGGAAGCGCCAGACATTTATTTCCGCGTAGAACTGCTTCTCTTGAGATAAACGTATAAAGTCCTCTCTGAGGATGAAGCTTTAGCATGAATAGCCAAGCCACTGATTGACAGTGATTATCTTGCCTTTCAAACACAAGCCTTGCATCTTTCTACGTAGGCTGCAAATATATTCCACTGGGAGCTGTGGCCTATAATACCTATTCAGCAAAGAAAAGCAAGAAAGCCACTCCAAAGTGAAGGAAAGCACGCAATTTAAGTGGAACGATCATGCTGCTCTATGAGCACTATGAAATCTGAGGTGAAATTGTCCCTTTAAAAATGTATTTTTAGACCCCCCACTCCTAGACATCCTTCATGTTGCCGCCCTATAGCTGCTGACACCAGGGATATCTCAGCACGGCCCAAAGAATTGATCTACAGATCCGGCTGAAGAGAAACAGGATTTAAAGATGCATGGAGAAAAAGTAGCTGTCTTTCTTTGAACTTAATCTGCAAGGCTACACAAACTGGCCATAAAGCAAAGCTTTATGACACCCAGGGAGATGTGCTTCATCGGTTTTTCCATCCCAGCTCTGACACCCAAAGCTGCAAGTAGCCTGAGTCAGCCATCAGCTAATTACCTATTTCTTTGCATTCAATACCAGCACCTTGACTTTCTACTTTCTGCTGTTTTTAGACTGAGGGAAAAAAAAACATCTTGAGTTATTTTCAGATATTTCATTACTGCTTCAGATGTTTTCACTTCACTTTCTTTGTTTTCACTTGTATGTCAGTGTAAGCTGCTCTCGCATCAGCTCAAGCTGGGAGGTTGAAATGTGGAAGCAGTTGGGCAGTGTGTGAATGACTGATTGAATTTGAATGATAAGTCAGTTATCTGTCAGCGCGATAAAGTAAAAATAGCATCATAACCTATGTGTGAGGATGGATCCTGCTAGCAGGATGGAGGAGGGAAATCATCCTCAAGCTGAGACATTTAAAGTTGAAAGCTTTAGGCAATAATCTCAACTGCTATACTCTCATCTACACAGTGAACATCATTAAGCGAAGAGGTTTTTCCTACAAGGATGTTGTGTTCATCAGATTCAAATTCTTATCTCTTTTGCTTTAACATGCCACCCACTAAAAGCTGCAAAACTAAACTCTGTTTGTTTCCCAGCATCTTCATTTATTGATCAGCTCCAGGTCACAGACACAGTGTGAACCAGGTTCCAGCAGTGTGTTGATAAGCATCACTAACTGTTAGCATCCTAACCTGTCAAATCCAGCTCTAACCCATCTAACCCACCCCTTCCCATCTGCTCAGCCCCAACACCTGCCTGTAATCACCAGCTTCAGCCATAATGAGATGTGGGAATGAAGGCCATTGTGAGACATCCTTGGAGTTGCCTCTGCAGCTGCAGGTGTGTCATCCAGGTTCATTACCCTGCTGTCAATTCTTTATGGTCTTTATCTGGGCGAGCAGCCAGAAAGTGGGGGAAAAATATGAGATCTGTCCATGTCACACTGACACATAACCACATGTTTTGATAGAAGTCAATGTCTTCCTGAGTATGTGTTAGAATACATAAACCAACATGTCTGTAAGTTCAGGGTATAATGTAGATGTGGCAGCTCCGCAAGGTGACACCTAGCAACAGAGAGGCAATTTCTACCCCTGTGTGAGCTCCACAAATTACCCTCCTTATAGGAAAGCATTGATTTAATAAAAGGTCAGAGACTTTTGAGAGCAGAATACACAGCCTACTGACAATCCTGTGAAAATGACCTGTTAAAAGTGCTGCTGATGACTGAAAACACATCACAAGGAAATGAGCATTCCTATTTTGTCTCAGCCTTGTCAGCACTTGAAGATAGCTTTTCACATCACGCTATATTTACCATTTTGTCTCTGTCATTTCAGCACGAGAGCCGCTGTGGGTTGTAATTTATACAAAATACATACACACTCTGTATCAAATGTTAATGTTTTATAGAGATATGTTTGAAAAATGGTGAGAAAATGCATTGGGGCTCACCTGATATGTAAACTCAGCACCATTTTCTCTGTTGACACGACCATTAAAATCCCAGTCGCACTGACACAAACAGTTTTCATTTTTTACTCTGCTTACTGGGAGCCAGAGGCATCATTTACAGTGAGATTAAGGAGAATTTAAAACAATGAAACCATGCTGAGCCACAGTATCTTTATTACTGAAGCTACTCTGGCTCTGAGCAGACATCAGCCTCTGTCACACTCATCATTCAAATACTGATGCAAACACACACACACACACAGTAACACACTACGCCTCAGTTTACACACTGGCATTTCATCAGTCATCTTTACTTCTTTGTGTCTATTGTTCTGTTCTCGCAGCTCACAATATCTGAAAATGTTTGTGTCGTTTTACAAAAACAAAATCAGTGTATTCAGAGCGGCCATGATGTCTTTTGTAGCAAAAGTCTTCACCATTTGTTTCCAGCACGACTTCAGTCAGATTATTTATTGTGTTCTCCACTGATCCTAATAAGGATCTTCATAGCAAACATCAAAAAAAAAAAAAAAACACTTGAAGGAGCTGCATCTTGGGTTCAGCTCCTCAAGGTAAAAGCAAACAGGCTCCCATTAAACTTAGCACTGTCAGCAGTATCACACACAGCAGTTTACAGAGACGGCACAGAGTCTCAGCAATAAGTATTTCAAACTGTAGATCAGTGAATAAGCTTCAGCAGCAGAAATCCATGTCAAGCCCAGTGTGTGTATTATTTGTGTTGGAGTCCTGTCTTAAATGTCAGCAGGATCTAAATAAGCCTTTCTACTTGCCAAAAGAATTTACATTGGTTTACATCATAGGTGTGTATGTGCACCCTCGAGCTCCTCAAGGGTGCACAGTCAGCCACGAGCAAACTACATGATGCTGTTGCCGGGCAACAAAACAAACAAGAAGACAGTACTTTTATTGTTGCTGGGGATTTTATCCACTTCAACCATATTTTGTATGACTTGTCTGATCTGATACTGCTGGGGTGTGACTGGTTTCTAACAACAGTGGCTTTTTCTTTGCTGGAAAGGAAAAGAAGGAGTTAAGCTGAATGTATAAAAATAGACTGCATATTAATCAGGAGGAAGTTGAGCAGGTTGTTAACTTCAAATACCTTGGAGTCCATATATTAAAGAAATTGACCTGGGGTGTAAACAACTGCAGCTGTGATAAAGAAGGCCCTACAGCGCTGCGTCTTCCTGCAAACCGTGAGACATAACAAACTGTCTCAGGTTCTCTGTTAAATTTTACAGAGGTACAGTAGAGAGCCTTATGGGGAGCCTGGGTGGTTCTCCAACTGCACAGCAGAGGATAACCTTCAGAAGATGGTGAAGACAGCTCCGTGGATTATTGATACCCCTCTTCAGAGTCTATAAGATGTCCACTCCTGTCATCTACTTGGGCAAACAAACAACACCATGCAGGATGTCTGTTGGGAACCTCATTCACCCTGGTCATAGTATCCAACGGAGTTGAATCTAGGGCAACTGGACTGTTTTATATTCTTGAAGATGTTTCACCTCTCAACAAAGAAGTTTCTTAAGTTCTGATAGAGAGGTGGACTCCATGAGTTTCTTTTCTGTGGGGTGGACACCAGATGTCTCAGGCCCGATTCACACCACACAGCGAGGGTGTGGGGTGGAAGCTGTCCATGAGCGGGCGCAACAGTAGTTATGCGTGTGGACTTTTTGATCTGTCTCTGAATATCATTGTCCGATCAGGCTGAAGTCGTGCTTCAAATCCCACCCCTGTTGTGTGTTTTCAGTCAGGTTGAAATTGGCACTCTCCCATTGACTGTAATGTAACATTGATTTTTTTTTTTTTTTTTAAAACAGGCCCTCAATGCATTCTCTATAGGATTTTATGTGCACAGAATAACATACTTTCATCATACGTAATAGGACGCTGGGGGGCTGAATTAGTTAGATAATGCAAAATGATAATGAATTAAAATTGATTACTAGAATAGTGCTGTCAGCGTTTATTGAAAATGAGATGTATTTGATTCAATTCTTTCTGAGTAGATATATCCACTGGTCACGGGATGTTCTTATTTATCGATTGTGATTGATTCTCGACACCTGTCACATCCTGCCGGGTCCAAGTGTGCAAGCGTGAATGTCACAGCGCTGACCAGGTGACAAGCGACAGACAGATACAACTTTAGAGAAAATTAATGAGATTTTGTTTTTACCAAAAAAATCCTTTCATATGGGTGAGACTAACCTGATTTAAACATCCAGCAGCAGGAAAGTAACCGAGGATGGAGTTACACCTGGTTTCACCTGTTCATGGTATGAAAAACAGAGTTAGCTGGATGAGATGTGAGTATTGATTTTTCATGATTTCCCGGTACTGACGTGTCATGGACAACATGGGGTAAGAATACAGATCTGGTGAAGTGATATCTAGCATATGTGGGTCTATACAAGGTGATGCGTCATAAAAGCAGGTTCATTGTCTTGTGCTTTTCCTTTCATGCTGCTTTCATGCACCTATCTGCTGTCATCGCAGGCGGGGGAGCAATTCCATTATTATTTACAGTTTGGCTTATCCTTGTTGTGCTGCTGCTTTGCTGTTTATAAGGGCTGCTTGTGATTTTGTAGATCCCCTGGTTGTTGTTGCTCGCGCTCCCAGCAGTGACCTTTCTCATTCTCTTCAGGTTCGATTTGATAAACAGGAGTTTTACTGTAGGTAACTGCTGCTGTTGCTGCTTACAGACTAGGTTCTGCAGGCTCTTATCAACCTGCTTGTGTGAGAAGCCACAGCTCAGTTGGTATGTAGCCTATACTCCAGCATCAGCTTTCTATTTTTCATTAATCATTTTTGTTTAATCTGACATTGATCATGCATCATAGGAACTTGCCTGCTGTTGGTGTTTGCAGCCTCATTAAGGAGCTGTGGCGGCAGAACCACTGCTGATTTGCCTCTAGTAGCGTTGACTCTCGTTGGTTACATGAAATTTTAACCTGATCAATCTCAGATGTGTGAATGACGAGGCATGTGGTTGTGAGCTGGTTCAGTTAGTGCTTCCCTGATTTCATTCTAATTATTTTGAATTAATTCATTAATTATTGTAGTTAATAATTTTCTGTTTAATGTGGAAGTTAGTTTTCTTTTCATTTTATCTCATTTCCTACTTCCTGTATTTTCCCTCCGATTTGATTAGCTGACCTACTGTGCTGCACCTGTGTCTTGTGGTTTCCCTTTTATTGTGTCTCTACACTTCTTTTTCCTCAGTGTTCTTTGTTGTGTCGTCTGCGTTCTTTCTTTGTTACATCTCTTGTGATTTCTTTGTGTTTTCACGTCGCCTCTATGTCCTTGTGGTTCCTTGGTTTGTAATTACCCTTTTGTTTACACTTTCATTTACCTCCCTTTGTGGTTTTTGGTTCTTTTGGTGTTTGCCCCCAGCACCTTTTGTTTGTCTTGTTTCAGTTCTCCATTTTTGCCTTTTAATAAATCCCTTAGCTCTGCCCATGCTATCGCCTGCCCACAGTCTGCTTTTGAGTCCAGTTCAGCCAACAATCGTTACATATTTGATACTTAAGTTAAGAGGCCCATTTTCTACATCATTCTTGAATAGGCTGTTGTCTGTGGTGCAGTTATACAATTGATTTTATATTGTTCATGTCGACTAAGTTGCAGTAATACACATGCCTATCAACAAATGTTAGTTTTGTTACCATTTTATGGAATAATACAACTTTTCAATTTTGCAAATGGCTTGATTTGATGTGCTTTAGCGCCAATCATTAGTCTCTCTGTCCCTTCACTTATTCTTTTACTTTTTTTGAGAGCTGCTGATAGTGTGTGTTTTCATCTCTGAATTTGTACACTGTGTTTGTTAAATGTATATTTTGTTGGTACTTTAATACCACTAAAACTTAATGTTTTTTCTCATCTTTACACTTTAGAAGCTGTACACTTGTAATGGAGGGATATCCTTCCTATGTCCTGGTCCTCCCAGTAACACTTTGTGCTTTGTGGCCCATTACCCTGCCAAGGAGTGAAAGTGGAAATGATTTTTATATTGGCAGCTGATAAATATTATTGATGGATGGAATCATGCTTCTTGCTTCATGAACAGAATGAATCTGAATGCCTTTAAGCAATTTGGTACCAACTGGATGTTACACAATTCCTTGGGTAACATTAACAGGTTTGTTATGCCATTGTCTGTGTCATTTAAAGCAATAATCACCCACTTGGGTGCATATGGCTCCACAGATGCATTGAATGGGTAGGCTAATAGATGTTTATACAAGAAGAGTGAATGGCCAACGCTCTAGCTCAGAGCCAAGCACCAGTTTTGTTTCTCCTGGCTCCTCAGGGTGTTCTCAGTAGAATACAATACATCAGTCTGTCTAATGGCATACAATCTCACTCCCTGTTGACACCTCACTAGCCAGAGCTACCGTCATAGCTCCCCTAAAAGACTTTCCCTCGAGGAGCCTTTCAGGACGTTTTGGAAAAACCATTCCAAATCTTTTTTGTTTTTGTTTTTTTTATAGTGAATAATACTGGGATGTTCTAGATGTGGGCATTGGTCCATTGCTTGTACTCGCTCACCCACATCCTCCCTGCTTGGCATCTCTTTTTATCCTGTCATTTCAAGCTCCATTTTCAGGGAACACTGTGTGTAAAAATATCAGGATTTTTATTGTTTTACTGCTCTCAGAAGTCTTTCAGATAAGGCAGGCTAAAGCCCAGTGTGAGGTGTGGACTGTGGAATCTCTTTGGCAGGAGAGGGAAGGTGTGATCACAACACCACAGGCTCCGAACACATCACGTCATGTTTCTGTTCAGCCCTGGACTGTGACTTTGGATTAGCCTGTTTTTCCAGCTCACTCAGCCCAGCCCTTGCTTTGCCTGTTACTTTGGGCTGAACTGGCACCCTACCTGCCCCCACCCACTGTCTAGATTAAGGTATACCAACACTGTTTGCAATTCCTCAATGAATTCCCAACTGGCTTTAATTTTCACACTCATCTATAATTCACTAACACAAGGTACCCAACAGAGCAGCATCTAGCTGGATTAAAAGCCCCAGCACTATATCTTTTCCTTTTGGTTTGATTTGAATAGATTTAATATTCATTGAAATGGCATATGAGACATCCAATTTCAATATGTTGAAACAGACATAATGAAATAGATTGCAGGGAGATGGACCCCTGACTACAAAAATATCAGCATGGACAACTCTGGGTTTCCTGAGGCTGATTTATGACAAATTATGTTTTGCAGATGTCGTCCATTTGCCATTTTTTCCTCAATAAAGATGCAACAAAATGCAAAATAGTTCATATAACAATACTTGGTGTTGCACTTCAAAAATGTTGGGGGACACATACACAGACAGACTATAGATCCCTCATAATCAGTGACACTCAGTCCTGAGAATGAGCTACTTTACGTAATATCTATCTAGCTTCGTTTTTTTCAAAGTGCATTGTTATGTAATGGACAAAATAGTTTGACATTTGGGAAATCACTGGATGAAGAAAAATCTGTTCATGTTAATGTTAAACAGTGAAGCTACCTTCAGTTTTTATCCAAAGATACACTCGTCTCATTCTAAAACCTTTTTTTTTTTTTTTTGCTTTATACACAGACAAGAGCAAATTTTTCATCTCTCTCTCAAACAGAAAGTAAATATTGAACTATGTAATGGCAATTTCAATTTCTTTGGGTATTCAAGCACTTGTGATGTCTAGACCCTCTATTTTCACACCAAGATACAAAATCCTGCAGGACACTCCAAGTGTGAAACATCACCCTACTAGGAGATGTCGGTTCCTGCAGCTGACAGAAGGTACCAAAAGGCAACAACATCAGAGACCTTTTGGATGACTCCTGAGGGGTGTTCTTCAGGTATAAATGTTTAGGTCTCCCCATGCACGGGGTCTTTCTTCGTTCGGACAGTTCATGTGTTGATTGACCTTTTCTTTGCAAAGAAAATAAAACCTTATCGGCCAGCAGAAGCCTCTATTTCATTCTTCACCAGCAGCAGAGAATTTCCACAACAACTATTCATTAGAACAATGATTCTTCAGAACTACAGCATATCAGCCTGCTCATAAACCTGGATCACCATGCCTCCTCTTACTCTCCCTCTTTCTATCCCTCTCTTCTTTTTATTTCCAGTCACACAGCCATGGTTCCATCAGTACCTCAGGGTTGACATGTCCGCTGTTGCTAATAAATGACAAGCGTCCCCAAGACAGCAAGTCCATCTGTCTGTGTCATAGTAATTGAATTTCATAAATATAATCAAAGGGGTCTGTTATGAAGGGAGCTGTAGTCTGGTCTTCTCTGCATCATGGCTGTGTATTATTCTACACACAACAGACACTGTCTGCAGACACATTAACAAGAGGGAGTGCACGCATGACAAACACAAAACACAGATAGATTGGCTTGCTATCTGATGAGTAATGAACAGAGAATCTGCTTCACTATTTGTCTTGAAATCTAATAGGCAGAGGAAGTTGCCAGTGGCATGCCAGCATGATTGATCGGGTAATGGAGGGACAATTGATGCTCCACTCCAGTACCTTGATGATTTGCTCTGGTTTGAAAAGGAATTGTACTTAAAAACTCCACTAAACAATTTGACGTTTCTCTAATAAATGGATATCCTGCGGGCGATCTCTAATTACTGATCAAAACAAAAGAAAACAGAAAACTCAAAAGCTACTGAAGGCAAATAGACTCGAGACTGTAGATCCTACTCATTATGAGCCAGAGCAGGATCACAGTATTCCCACTCACCAGCATGTGCAAATTCAGCATTAACTGTATTTTCCGCCGAAACAGATGCTTCACAATAACCATATGCTCAATAGAAAGCATCTAATTAGCTGTTAAATGAGCCAAGCTTTGACCTGAGAAGCTCTCTCAGAGGGGTAGTTAATCCCTGTTGATGCAGTTTGAGGAATTATTGATCCAGAGGCCCATCAAGCTTTGCTCCATAAGGATTCTATCGACCAAAGCACCCAGACAGTCGCTCCACTCAACTACAACCACAGTGTAGAGAATTTTAAAAACAGCAGAATTTTATTTTTTTTTTCACATGAAGATAATCACAACAAACAGTAAGTTTTTTGCAAAGAATGACAACTAACTACTAAAAAAAAAAAAAAAAAAAAACTTTTGACAATGGCACTCTCAGGCCCAAACTGCAGACAATGGCGCAGCAGAAGTCAGTTCTTTTAATGCTTCTGAAACACCAATAGTCCAATTCAGAAACCCAATTACCAAATTATCTTTCACTAATTTGATCCATAGAAATGAATACTCAAAATGTTAAAAAATAAACAGCCCCCAAAACAACGATGCCCAGTCCACCTTTTACATTCATACCTTTCACAGCAAACAGTCAAATTCCCACGGTGAACAGTCTGTGTAAAAGTGGTTAGTGATGTTGCCAAGTAGCAAAATCTGTCTTGAAGACGACACTGGTTCGTGTTCAAGTCCTGGTAGATTTCTTTACCACAACAATTGATAGGTTGTTGTATTTGCTGTGCTGAGGGACAAGCAGCCTGGGATGTGAAGAGTGCCGGCATATGGCACATTTAATGAATGTGAAACATCTTGTTGTCTTCCTCCCCGCGGACCGTTTAGGCCTGATGTACCCACTAGACCTCCTCTACTGTTTCACAGGAGTTTCCACACCAATTCACTTTGTCGGTTTCACCTTACTGAATTAATTAGTGTGCTTTCTGCCCACCTGAGCCTGGATGTCACATGCTCCCACTCAAAGCTGCAAACTTAGGCACTGATGTTGCAATGAATAATGTCACATGTAGTTTAAGGTTGCCTGTGAGGTAAATATTCACTGACTTGCAGGGAAAAAACACTTGAAAGTTGATTTGTCTTTTTTGAGATCTAGTCAATGACATGCAGTCGAAATGCAGAAGCTTATTTCTCAGATAGCTCAGATCAATGAGTGTCTTTCAAGGCACTGAGTCGATTTTTTTCTCTGCTCTGCTCTCCTAAGGAGAGTGCTTCTTTAATGGATCTGAACACTAAACTGATGAAGGAGCATTTATTGGCTTATCGGGACAAATCACATTTTTGAGAAGGCTCTTAAAATCAGAGGTCTTGTCTGTAATGGGATAAACAGAACGGCCTTGTCTCAAACGGAAGAGTGTGTGAATCCACAGTCGCCAATATAGATAAGTAAAAAATACAGATTGCCAAAAATTACCAAGAAGCATTTGCTCCTGTACATGTTTTTTTTTCAAAATTTGATTAAAATGACTGAGCTCTGTGCCTACTGGCATGTTTAGACCTCCGTACAAAGTGCAACAAAATATAATTTACTAATGAAGACTGGGGGATGATGTGATGAAAATTGATAATACTTGTCCAGAGGACTTGGCTTTAATTCTGTTCTGCCTTTGGTGTGAACTGGTGCAGCCTGAGAGCTGATTATATTAATGTACCTCAAAACAGCAATGAAATATTGAGAGTTTATGCAAAAAGGTTTATCTTTTTTTTTTCCCCCTCCAACTGGTGCTCCAGTGTTTAATCTGTAGTTGAATCAAGAAATCAAAAGAGGACAGCCGACGTACTGAGCACAGCGAAGAGAAAATCATCACTCACCCTCTGACAACATGACAGCTATATTTAACAGCGCCGTCTAATATGCAACATCTTTGACTTATGAAATCAGCTCGCCCTGAGGAAATGTGAGAAAAAGGCAGCATTGATTTGAGACCAACGCAGCGCTCCGTCATTATCGACTGACCCAGCTGTCAGAGAACAACCTGACAAGCCGTTGACTTGACTGTGGAAACACAAATAACACAATTGGCTAATCCAGCCATCAAAAGGGTGACGTTCAAAATCATTGATGGGTGATTTTCAAACAGATGATATGAATAAATGTCAAATAGATGATGTCCATTCGACACAGGTATTCAGAATAATTTCAGTCCTGCGTGAACAAAAGAGGGAAATGAACAAAGGAAACAGTGGACTACTGTTTCTGTCTTTATCTTTTATTCAGTATGAAGTTCATTCTGTTTTTAATAAGGACATAATGAATTCACACACACAATTCAATTTTAATGGATTTTTTTTGCTGTTATTAAAAAGTGCACTTAGAAACTGCGCTTAGAAGTGCACTAAGAAACTACATTTTATCACATTTTCAAAATATGTCTCAGGGACACTGTTTTAAGAACATCTTGAAGTGCACTTGAAAAAAGCAAAATGACTTCAGAGGTAAGAGAACGTGTCTTACAAATATTTCAACAGGCTAATACAAATGAGTAAAGCAGTACTCCTGTCTTTTTAGTGTACTTGAAAAACATGTACAGTTAAAGTTTGTTTCTGAACCTGGATGTTTATGTGGAACCGTTTATGAGGCTTAATTTCACCAGTAAACCCAAAAAAAAAAAAAGCCCATACTTGAATTATTATTTGAGTACACAATTATTTAAGTACACTCAGAGGTACTTTTGATGTTTTAAGAAAGTACTGAGCATGCTGATACATCATCAGTCTTAGTAAAGTCATGCTAAAACACAACTAAGTGCTGACTGATCTATTTCAGACACTGTTATGATTAAACTCAAGGAGGCTCCACCTTTTCTCACTAATGCTTTACTTTCTAAAAGTGAACTTTTGGTCATTATAATATATAGTATATACATAATTGTAATAATAATAAACATGATTCAACTGTGGCTCATGAGGTAGAGAGGATCGTTCACTGAGGTCGGTGGTTCAATGCCCGGTTCCTCCGGTCCACACGTTGATGTCTACTTCGACAAGATACTCAACCCTAAACCACCCCCAAATCTAATGAGATTAGAAAATCATAATGTATAGTGTGAGTGTGTGAATGTGATCTATAGTGTAAAGTGCTTTGAGTGGTCACAGACAGACTAGAAAAACAGTCAATTTACCATTTAAGTGCTTTTCTAGACTACATTATGGTCACCAGCATTTGTACCACCGTGGTACGGCGGCTATTGCAGTAAAACAGGAACATGTGAAGCATGTTTTTTTTTTATTTTCTATGTTTTTCTATGTTTCTATGTTCTTTATCATTTTATTGAAACAGATAGTACATATGACAGTGAAAGTACATATGTCAATTTCATTCATATTTGATAGTTATCAAAAATATTATGTTGAGAACGTGTTTAACAGGAGTTAAGTCTCCTGTCACATGAAGTGAAACATATTCCCATTTCAATCCAATCTCACGGATAATATGTTTTAAGTGACTTTCTAGTGAACATTGGGGCTTGGGGGGTAAAATGCAGTCAAGGACCTGGTGTGGATTCAAATTAGAGAAAGGACCATAAGAACATAGCCTCAGGTGTGTGGTGCAAACAACAACCACTGAGACAGTATTTAACTGTACTGGTACCTGAAGAGCTGTAGGAAACAAAGGGGTTGATTTTTCACAAGAAAATATACAAATTGATTGTTAATAAAAACTTGAAATTAAAATCAAAAGTGCATTTAAATACTTTTTTTTTTAAAAAAAGAGAGAGAAAGGGCTGTACTCAAGTAAGTTCATCTTAATGGAGACTCAAAATAATACATTTAGTATATTTAGTCGTATTTCAACTTGTCTTTAGTAACAAAAACCTGGGTTCACAAATAAAATTCATTGTAAAATATGTATAAACCCATACATTTATAGCATAAATGAAATACCTACAGTAAGATTTGTGTATGTATATTTGTTGAACAATATATAAACACAATTAGAGTATATTTGTTATGATATATGGTACGATAAAGGTACAAATTGATCTACAGCCAAGTAGTTATACATGCTGCTGATGAACTGTTAATTTAGCTTAATGTACCTCTCACATTCCTGTCATTTAGAACTGCTATCCTTATTGGTATATTTTAGATAAAGTCGATGAGATTTATGCCAGTTTGAAAAAGTGTCTGACTTTGTGTTTTTGCCCTGAGTCAGTGAACTCAATTATGATGAGTTTCAATAAGAGCGCTGAAGGCATTTCGACAATGTTATTTTTGGCATTAAAACTTCAAGTAGAGAATGTGACCTGTAGTGTAAAGTACTCTGGGTGGTCACAAAGACTAGAAAAGTACCCTGTATCCATATATGTATCTATGTGTCTGTGTGCGTGAGATTATTAGTGTGGATGGTGTACAGCAAAGTTATGCACATTTCCCATGTATGTCTAAACCAAAAATAATTGTTCACTCTAAACATCTGAAAGGCAGCATTAACCACATTAACTTGTTTTCTCATTGCCAGTTTGGTCACTAGAAACAAGCTGTAAATCAAACACTGGCATTTATGTGACTGACATGTTGCCAGTCTTGTTAAGTACCAAACAACTGCTGTGGGAAATGTCTGATGATTAAGATAAGAAAAAAAAAAAGCAGTGACAATGATGCAGAGCAGTAAATCTGAAGGCCATTAAACCAAAACAAAGTGACAAGTTTGAGCTGACGAGAAGTGAAGAGGTGTGTCATAAATCAATCAAGACAGGTAACACCCTCTACACACACATACTTATTTGATTTATTCGTGACACAAAAACATAGTGTTTAAATCTGAAACTAAAATGCCGATGTTCTTACCAGTCTTACCAGTGGTGATTGTGTTCTCATCTTTCTCTGCATTGATTTGAGCTTCTTTATTTCCTCAGTGGTAACAAAGTGCTCAGGGTTTGTTCAGAGTAATAAACAGCATGTTAGTGTGCTGCCCACCACCAGGGGAGGCTGTGACTTTGGTGGAGGAGGTGATGATCTCCCACAGTTAAGAATCACGAAAAATACACTTGTTATTGCCTGTCGGGGCGGCTTTTTCTTCTCACATTTATAGGACAAAAAAAAATAACAAGCAGAGTCTTGTTATTTTTTCCATAGATAGAAAAAATTCTGTTGTTTCAACTGCAGCATTGTGTATTTGTGCTGGTTGTGTGAGCAGTACTTCAGATGATAAGTTGACACTGTCTGACACCTGGTGTTGCATTGTTTTATTCTCATCCAAGTCACTCATGCATTCATATCACACTACACAGTGTAGGAGATTAGGACTCAGACTGACCATAACACTCATTTCACTCCATTTTCAAAATCTAATAAAAACTTTTAAACAACTTGCGTTAAGTCACAACTTTTTAAATTTTCAGCCTTAGCTGAAACCACCAGTTAACTCTTAATACTCTTAATTCCTGATAATACCGCACAGATTTTCTCTCAAGTGCCTTGATATAGAGATTGGTTTTTTATAATTTGGCACAATAATTTGTATAAATCAAACTGAACTGAATTACACTGAATCAAAAATAAGCCACTGGGCTTTTTTATCAACACAAGGCAGGATACATAATGACAGACAAGAGATTAACAGTACAGGAGGCAGCTGTTTGAGTTGTGGTTGATGAATGAGTTCTGATACACACTAGAATAATCATCATAACCACATAATTAGACACACGTAGAATCAGAGAAAACACCTGAGAGCTTGATCTTATATATTACACAGAATCACTCTTAGCGAGTGTAGACAAGATTTACTGAATGTGGAGAGAGTTGCAAGATAAAGTAAGAGAAGTATTATATATCATGTCGACGTCATGTACTTGAA
The DNA here is from genome assembly GCA_016801845.1 of Polydactylus sextarius. Classification (NCBI taxonomy): domain Eukaryota; kingdom Metazoa; phylum Chordata; class Actinopteri; family Polynemidae; genus Polydactylus; species Polydactylus sextarius. Next base: position 12,516,645 of record CM028921.1, on the reverse strand, counting down.
TGGGATGCAGGATGTGACGTCCGGTGAATCATTTGTTTGTTTGGTGATCAACAAACAGCAGCAGAATCAGATAGACTTGATAGGTTGATAGTTTTATTGTTTTGGCTTCAAATATTTTTGATGTACATGCACACACAATGCTGACAAAAAAAAATGAAAGATGAAGAGTCTAAATAAACTTTTAAAATATGTTAAAAATGAGCAAAAACCTTGTATGAAAGTGTGTGAGCTGCTGGTTTTCCTCCAGGAGGACGCTGCTGTACCAGAGACATGTCAGTAATATTCATCATTCTTCTTGCCTTGAGGCATTACGGGATGGCTTCATTTTAAGTTTTTGCAACAGAAATGTATGTTATCATGTACTACCGTGGTATTATTAGTGTATTCTTAATGTATCTTAAACTTAAACTGGTTCAGAGAGTTTCAGGTTATCATCACTGTCTTATGAACATTTTGAAACAAAGGAGAGGAGGGAGATGAGGGATTCATATTAAAAAGACAATGAGTGTTGGGCGTATGTGTTGGTGAATGAGTCTTCAGTGTGAAAGACGAGTTCATATCTGTGTTTATTTAGTCATGCGTTGATATAAAATGGTTCATGTTGTGGTAGAATGGACCCAGGTTTGTACTAGGAGAGCTGGTCAATTTGACTTTTAATGGCCTCATTTCTTCTCTCCTCTAAATGGAGGATTGATAGACTTTGCATCTAAGTCTGTGTGCTTTCTAGAAGTCTTGCCTTCATCATTTGAGGAAAAACTAACTAAACAAGAGTGAAGATTAGAGGGATAGTAATACAGAAAGTAAAGGGCAGTAACCAGAGTATATGTAAATGTAGTAACAGGTATTGTTCCAACAATATACTAGTTGATACACATAGAAAAAAAGGTGTGATGTCCAGGGGTTAGTATAAGGGCACCTCAGCATGGGGTAGGAAATAGTGGGATATGGGCTCTTGGACCAGATGGTCAATAACCTTAGGGACTGAGGAGAGGTATTATATACTGATTTATCTTGGGAGCCATTCAGGTGGTGTTGGAAATTAGCATGTCTCTGTTGATTATCATGTATTTCTTGTGTGTTTTGCACATTTTGTTTGGAGTGCGCAGCTTCCTTTCTAGCTTCCTGGTACTTCTGCTGCCACAAACCTCCTGTTAAAGAACAGCGCAGAAAACCAGAGGTAATAAGTGAAGTTCCCACTGAAGTAAAGCAAACATCATCCTCTGCCAAGCTCTCCACAGCATATGAGTTTCAAAAGGACGCCACAGAGGATAGAGATGACACGTATTTCCTCAATACAAAGGAACAGAACGTACCCTGAGCTCTTCTTCCAATAAAAAGCTACTCTTTTATAGCTACACGTTGGTTATAATGTTTTAACATCTCAGATGGACTGAAAATGTTTTTGCACTTTGTGTCTAAAAAGCATCACCTCCCTCTGATATTTACAACGACATTGTAATGATTATGATCACAATACAAAAACACTGTGAGGAAGTTTTTCTCTGTGTCTGACTACAATGTCAACACATTTCCGATGTTCTCGCATTTCCATACATCATCTGCATGTTAAATCACTGTGCCTGGAGTTCTGCTTTCACTTTGAACCACCTGGGAATCCCCAGCGTACTCTTTATTTCCTCGTTCAGACTAAAGAATGTTTTCGGATGAAGCACACCACTGACCCACGTACCAAACGCTCTCCTGGGATGTTAAATTTGGTGTCCTACTGGTGATTCAAGCTGGTTGACACGAGAAGTATTTAGAGAGATGTATCTGCTGCCTGCGTGTGCACTTCATCGTCTGATACGCTGTCTGTCTGCTCCCCCTGATGTTATCCACGGGGGAGCCCCGCTGCCTGCTCCTGCTTCACGTCTTACAACTGCCTTTTCAACAAAAGTCTTCTCAGGAGAAACAATGGCCTCTTTTGTTCTGTTTGTGGTGACATTTTTATGTGTGTCGCTCTCAAGGGAGTAGCAGCTACAACACAATGTATTATGGCAAAAACTTTCTAATAGAGGTTGGTTTTCATATCACAGATCTTACTACTGTGTGTGTGTGTGTCTATAGCTTCAACTATCCTTATTTTTCCCTGTCACTCTCCACTCTGACCGTATCTGTTTAGTCTCATTTTTCTCCATTTCCCTGCAAGCTGTGTGCCCCTGTGGCTGGCATCACAAAGCCTGCACCACACACACACACGCTGCTCCTTTGGGACTCTGCCTCCATCTGACAATCTAAACAACATCTACTCACCATCTGCAAATAGTTTCAAGTGAACCAAAGTCTGAATAAAAGAACACGACAAACTGCACTTCTGTAAAATAAGTGGTTATTTGGTGATAATCCACTAAACTAAACTACGCGTGAAGGTTAGTCAGTTTCTTTGTTATTTCAAATAAAGTTGATCAAACAGACATCTAGGATTTGTCTGTTGTTTTGTAGAAAGGGACACAGATGAGAAGGACTAGTGTCTCTTTACTGGGGATTGTATTTCTGTTTGGAAGCAGCTCAGTTTTGATCTGATTTAACATCCTGCGACATCCTGTGCATCAGAAAATATTAGTGCTGTGATCTGCTTGTCACTCATTTTGGTCTCTGCATATGCAGCTTCACTGTCAAAAAAATAAAATAAATAAAAAACATAAACACATGGGCTGTGATGCAGCTGAACACACACGAGAATATCAATTTCTTAAATCTGCATTCAAGAAAAGAAAACTGATTATAATAACAAACAGAACAGGAAAAAAAAAGTACAGCTGAATTGCACTTTACTATTAAATAATTGGAAATTGTATATATCTATATTTTAGATCTATATGTTTGCTGATTATCGAGATGTATTTTGCAGTTCATCCACACATGCACTTCACCACAGATGGACATTATCTATCATTATTACTGAATGTGTCTTTGCTTTACAACCTGATTTTCCAGAACATCAAAGCATAATACATTTTCACAACTTCAGCATATTATTTGATTTCACTCTTACTTTTCTCAGCAAAGTAATTTCAAGACAGGGGAAAAACAAAACAAAAAAAAACAAGGGAACAAATGAGCGAACATCAAGAGTTGCTGCTCCTTGTTACTGTGAATCTTTGTCAACAGAATCATGAGCAGGAGAAGAGTCCTTAACTTGTTCATCCATCCTCATATGAAAGCAGAAGCACCACTCGTTCCTCACAGGGTATTATTGAGCTCACTCTTGCACAAAGCTTTATTCCTCCAAAGAATATTAATTGAGGTATTTGCATAACTGCAGAAATGAGTTGTATTGTAAAACAAGAATAACTAACACACACACCACCGTGTAATTGTTTTATCAGTCTCCTCTTACAGTGAAGCATGTCACCCTGTTAATATGATTGTTCCTGCGGCCGTTGCTATCCGATGACAATCCTGGCTGAAGTATATCATATGATTATGTTACTGTACCATCAGTCACACGCTACAGTAGTTAAAGGAGAAGGATTAGTTAAGAACAGCTCATTGTTTAAATGTAATAATGTAATTATCATAAACCAATAAATGATGCTGAATTTCCTTGCATGTATTTGTGTTGACGCCATGCTGTTCATAATTTCTGCAATAAGACCATCATGTATTATACATTATTTGATATTTCCTGTCGACATCAGTGCACACATAGACGTGTATTCATAATTTAAGATGCAGCCTGCTTTGTGTAAATGTGGCAGAGAAGTGGCAGATGGTCATACTGAATCAATGCTGTTTTTCTTGTAACACTTCCATCCATCAGCCAGATGGACATACCACTGTGGACACCAAGACGTCTTATGTGACACTTTATTTGTAAAGTTAGAACAAGATACATCTGACAAGTTCCAAAGGGAAAATCTGTACAATCTCATAATAAACACACAAGTTTGACACATGTTTGTCAAACACATCACACAAAAAAAGTTTGTCAACCTTTTCTTTGCTGTAGCAGTGTGATAATACACCTGATCATTTAGATTACACGTTGCTCAAGAGATCTTTTAAGAAGGAGACTTTGCACCACCACCTCACCTCCCACTACACACACACATTGATCTTTTTGGAATAAAACATCCAAGACTGATTGTAGCTGTTTATCCGGCAAGAGCAGGTACACCCTGGACAAGTCACCAGCTTAACGAGGGCCAACACATAGAGACAGACAACCTTTCAACCCACATAGTCATGGAAAGACCATACAAACTGATAGAAAAGTACCGTCTTCGTGTAGTCTTTTTTTTGAGAATCCAGAAGTCCAGTTTTAATGAGCAAAGTGTCCTTGAAGATATGCAAATATTCAGAAGCCTCTAAAGACAAAGGGGGCCCTGTTTCTACTGAATCCATCTTTTTTGCAACATATGAGATAATGTTGGCCGTTGCTAGGCAATGTGACGTGTCTTGTGAGTACTCTGCATGGTGCTTAAATGCTGATGAATTACTGTGTTTTCTGGGAGCTCCTCTCCTGACTTTGTATGTGAGATTTTGTGCATTGTTTGATTAAAGAGACTTAAACTTCAAGATCCTCATGTGCTGGCTCTTTTTCACCCAAACAAACTCACACACACAAGGACCATGCAGCCAAGGAACTGAACCCAGGATCATTTTTGCTGCGTCACTCTTACTGTTTACAAATTATATTTTAGTTTTAGGAGCTGTACTGCTGAAGGTGCAAAATTAAAAAAAAAAAAAATTACCTTTCTCAGATGTTCCCCTTGCCTGTCGGGGATCTGTGGGAAACTTCCACAGATCTGTTACTATTTTCTATTTAAATAACTTTTTTTTCAGGCTTTAAAAAGTTAAAGGCCTTGTGATTTTTCTCTATCGGACATTTCTGTTAACTCCCAAAGGAACACAGAGAAAATTTATTGGAGTAAAGAGGGTTTTGGTGGAGTACTTCACTCCACTGGTATGAGTGATGATGAAAGTGGGATCCTTATTGGGGATGGGTTGCTCTGACCAGAGGAGCTTATCAAGTTGAGTGACATCTTTATTAGCAACTGTGTTTACAGAGGGGGGATCTGGTCATTTATGGTTATTAGGGCTATTGTTATTGAGGTCATTGGTCAGCATCTAACCTCATCCTATTACCTCTTTATCTAAGCACTTGGTATAAATAAACTTAACCATTTTAATGAAATCAAAGCCGAGCATTTTGCTTCAACAAACGTGAGGGAAATTTAGGAACATCTCTTAAACACTTCTTCATGTAGTGACATTAGTGTAGTAGTTCCTCTATGTACATATTTGACAGATTTACTTTTAACCACATCAGCTTGGGAATGTTTGTTCCACCACCAAAGTTATTAGTTACCCACTTGCCCTAGGACAGGAAGCATGGAGCTGTGTTCCCTCCCCAATGATATAAGCTGAATCTCAAGGATAAACCCTCAGAATTGATGTTGGTACCACACTGCATGTATTGTCTATTGTAGGCTAACGTCTTCAGACCAAACATCTACTTCATTCATAAGACATCCTGAGTCTCTGTGTGTCTTCATCCTCCGACAAGTGGAGGATGAACATTTCCACAACAAAACAGATGACAATAGTTGCTGTCAGCCACAAAATGATTAAGATGGAAACTTAAGCAGAAATTATTGGTTAAAGTCATTCTTTTTGCACATACAGCAGTGAGTCACGACAATAAACCCACCTGCATGATAATATAGACATTATGGTCATTCTTGTGTTCCCCAAACAGCTCTGACCACTCAAAGCAAAAACACGCTCAGAGAATCTGTCAGCACAGCCTTTGGTTTTGGTGGTGGGTTTGGGGGGAAGGTGTGTCATTCCTTGTCATATAGCGTGTTTATTGGACTGAAAAAATTGTTTGGATGGTAGTGTACGTCAAACTAACTTCCAAATGAAAACAAGGACGTAAGGTTTCCCAGCAGAACGTTAAGACTGTAGCACTGTAACAAGATGATCAGTGTTCATCTGTCGTCTGCTTTTAATGTTGTGGATAATCGTTGTACTTCATTGTATAATAAGAAAGAGTTGGAGTAAAAATAACATGTCCTGGATTCATTTATCAGTGTGTGTATGAGAGAAAGAGGGAGAGCAGATGGTCATAGTGGTATACCACATACTGTTTATCCAGTGGCAGTGGGGACCGGAGCCTGAGGCTGTAATTACAGGACTCCTTATGTTCTCATCAGGTGTAAAGATATTGCTTTTTGATGGAGGAGGTGAAGGAGTCCTAATGGATAGTTTTCCTCCTGTCATTGAAGTTACCCAGAGCTGACCCCCCTGTAGCCTTGACCAGCACACCCACAAATCTGCCCGGGGATTGTTTTTACAGATGGCTGCTGTCTATCAGGACCAGAGGGTGTAGTGACTTGATTTCATGCAGGAATTGAAGTCCACCCACCCCCACCCCCACCTTCAAAAGCCCCCTCATCTCATATCCCCAGTCTATGAGTCAATGTGGCAAGAGTTCAAAAAATGTTTTCACACTCCACAGATGAAGCAGCTCACATACACACAGACCTCTGCCCTCAATTATCCATTCAGAAGTTTTTCTGCCACATATGATTTGCCTGTCCACAGGCCTCGAATTCAACAGTTCTCAAAAGCAATTTAAAGTTCAGGGCTGCTTATACAGGCAGATGGCTATTTCGAAAGATTTGAGGACATAGAAGTCATGATTTAAGCTGCATGACTGCTTCCTGCAACACTCTACAAGAGATCTCCGAGGTCTCTGTCTAATCATGATTTGTGAACAAACTGCCATCATATATATAGTTCACTGGGTATTATTAGATACTATATTACTAGATATTATTGGAAAATTAAAGAAATCTGTGTGTGTGTGTGTGTGTGTGTGTGTGAGAGGTTCTCATTTCTTTCATTTCTGAGAGTGTCTGTTTTTTTCCCTTTCACTAATCAGTGTGGTTATGTGTTGTCTGTAGACTGTGGGCGAGTCTGGCAGCACAAAGCTTTGCTACGTGTTGCTATATTTTCTGATCTGGACGACCTGCTTAGTTGCAACATAACACAATGATTTGTAACAGGTTTTCAAGGTACTTTTCGCCCTTTCAGTAGGCATGTTCAAGGAGTTACCCAGTCAGCAGCAACTTTTACCTCAGTGATGGATGTAATAAGACACATTTGTGATATGTTTGCATTGTTTAATAAGAAAGCAAGGAATTGTTTAAGTTTATGTGCATGAATTAGGATTATTTGATATCACACCAAATTGCTTTCTCATCTGCAATAGTCGTTGGGCTAATGTCATGCAACTGGACGTTCAGCATCTGTGTTCCTACAAGCCGAACTCAACCTCTGATGATGAAACCAGATCAGGTCAGGTTATTGCAATAATAATCGATTGGAATCTTTTTCTTTTGATGTCAGATAATAATTTTGCGTTTTTTTTTTTAATCTTACTTGAAACATTGTTGCTGTTGGACGTTAGAGAACATTTTGGAGGATGAGGAAACAGGCAGAAAAGACACGGGAGACTCAGATGCCTTACGTTGGTGTAGAGTTTACTGATCAGGAGAAGTGGCATCAGCGTAAAGTACAACAGTGATTGCTGTGCAGGGCCGACACCAATTCTGCCATTTTCGCAGAGACTTATGTATTTATCCATTTATCTGTTGAAAGGATCATTTTCAGCTGTTTACCATACAAGGAAACAATTTGTCTTCGTACTAAGTGTAAACTAAGGACAGGAGAAAATTGCATAGAATAACCATGCACCAAAGCACATTCCTGTGCGCAGCTTTCCTCCCATTTTTAATTGCATCTGTTATCATGAGGCAGATTTACATCATAGACAGGAGACCAACTATCAGATTTTTCCCTTTCATTGTAAAGTCATGAGTCTCAGAGTGTAAACAGGTTGGAATGTCGATTTTATTTTCTGATCAGCTTCATTTACAACTGTCCTCATGATGAACACATACATGTCTTCACACACTGTCGGAGATGTGTCACAACACAACATGATGTTTTGTGGGGGTGTGTGTAATGTTATTATTCATATAAAAAATAAACTAATGACTAGTTTTCTTTGTCACTTGGGTTGTTTCATTCTGTAACATTCTACCAGTTCATGATTCTTCTAAGTCCTACAAGCTGGTCAGAGACATTAGGTATTGGAAGTTCTTTTAATGTTCTTTTAAATGTTCTTTTAATACTTAATTACTTAAGTAGTACAAGAAACTAGTACTTTCTAATACTTCAAAGTACTAGTCAGTATTTTAAAGTAAAAAAAACTGACTGTATAACTTGTGGTATAACTGTGGTATCTGTACTTTGACATACAATAAGTTATGAAGTTGGGGACTTAATAATGATGTTGCATTTTTGTGGTGAATATCATATATATCTTGAATCTAATAATCTACACATGGTAATAATAATTTGTTAAAGTGATGATGTATGAATATAAAATTCTAAATTGTATGAATCTTGCAGTATATGTTCACTTGCTCTTGTTCGTAGTTTATGTCTATTTGTGTCTATTTATGTTTTGTGGGACTGTCAACAATTTATGTGTGTGAGTAATAAAAGAAGAAAATGAATCCAAAGTCAAATATTTTGTATATATATATATATATTGATTAAAGCTGATTTTTATATAAAAAATGATTGCTAATTCCTCTTAACAGACATAATATTCATACCATTCAATACTGTATATCTATATTGCACATTTATATATGTAGGACCTGTAAATCATTTATTACTCTGTTTTTCATATCAGATAATAGTCACTTTATTCACATTCAGTAGAAACTCAGTAGGAACCGTTTATTCGGGAACGTTGTTGTGTGTCTTTGTTTCAGCGGATCAACGGACCCTCGGTGCGACACTTGTTTTGTGTCCGTGTGGGAAACAAGTCATGATCGTGTTGGGACCTTTAACTCCCCGGAGTGGTTCTCGTCGTGTGAAAAGATTTATCAGCGCATTTAAGCAGACTAATAAACAGCGATGTGTTTCACGCAGCGGTCAGTCTGATGAATATATCAAGAGGTTTATCACAGAAAACACAGAAGTGACCGGAGGCCAGAGTCTGACTCCAGAGATCAGACTGAGACTCTTCACTCCGAACTGCAGGTTCTGGAGAGAAAGACCAGAGCTGTGGCCTTTTAATGACCCCTACTGGGCCATATACTGGCCAGGAGGACAGGCTCTCTCACGGTGAGATAAACTACTCACATTGTTAAACATTAAGTGAAGTGCAGTTGTTAATCCCGGTCGATGTCTCCGCGTAGATACCTGCTGGACCACCCTGCAGTGTGTCTGGGTAGAACCGTCCTGGACCTGGGCAGCGGCTGTGGAGCCTCGACCATCGCTGCAAAACTCTGTGGCGCTGCTCATGTTGTTGCTAATGATATCGACACTGGTATGAATGATTGTTTATAGATTTGGAGTTTTAATAAACACTGACACACTCAGTTTTCCTGGTCATGGTGAGATGTTACAGAACCTCAGGGCAAAACTTACAGTCTCACAAGCAATATTCATTCATAAATATGCATCATGTTAGAACGACTTACATTATTTTAGTTTAGATACATACACATCTAAAATAAATTGACTGGGAAGTCAAGTCAAGTTTATTTATGTAGAACCAAATCATAAAAACATTTATCTCAAGGCACTTGGTGACAATGAAGAGAATAAAAAAAAAAAAAAAACCTTTTAACAGGAAGAGACCTCCAGAACCAGACTCAGTGTAGATGGACATCTGCCCCCCAAAAGAGAAATGGAATCAGGTTTACTTGTAAAAAGAGAATGCAGAACTACGAGAGAGCAAGATGAATGTTATTAATATATAATATATTGATATAAAGATGTGGAGGCTGAGGGAGAAACAGGCTGTTTCTCAGTTGCGAGGAAGCGTCATTAAAGGACACTTTTTCAAGGACGTCACATCATCGAGTCTCACCAAGCACTGTTCCAGTGTCAAGGATGCTTCTAAATTTTTCACCAAAGACTGAGTCCTTGATATGTAGGAATTTCAAGGCTACACTGATGTATCCTTGATATTGTTAAAATACCCACAATCCCCCACTGTACGATGATAGTGGAAGGGAAGCAGCAGCAAAACTCATTTAAATATAAGAACTTTATTTATTTTATGAGTTGTTGATGTAAAATTAACCATGAACATGAACATACATTGTGAATAAAATGGTTGTTTATGTTGTGGTTATGATTGCGTAGTTATTATTGATGATGTGCTTCCACACTTACTAGTCTGTTCCAATTGTGCGTGATTCAAATGCTAGTGAGGTGTGTAGCCTCATCTCCGTGGCATATGACTTCCAAGGCGAGCATGCTGCTGAGGAAGCACCCTCACAATTGAGAAATGGCCAGAGACAAAAAGAGAGAGGAGGAGCAGTGCATCATGTGAGGTCCCCAGGAGCCTAATCCTATAGCAGCTTAACTAAAGGAAGGTCCAGGACCCCTTTGAACCATCACTAATTATGATCTTTATCAGAGGAAAGTTTTCAGTCTAACATTAAATGTAGAAAGGGTGTCTGCCTCCTGGACTTTTATTACAGATTCAAGGCTCTGTGTAATTCATTAATGCAGCTATTCTGTTAGAAATGACTGTATTATCTTTATCTGCCAATGCAGCTAACCAAGTAAAATGCTAAATGTTCCTCTTTATATTCTAGTTGCAGCCGTTGCGGTCCACATGAACTGTGAGTTAAACGGCGTGGATCCTCCCTCCTGTGTGACTGACAACATCATTGGTTCAGAGCCTGCAGGCTTTGACCTCATCCTCCTGGGTGACATGTTCTACGACGAGGAGCTGGCCACCAGCCTTCACAGCTGGTTGGACCACTGCATCAAAACACACGGCACTGAAGTCCTGATCGGAGATCCTGGCAGAGCCCAGTTTGAAAGACACAGGATTCGACAGCTCCTGGAGCAGCTGGATCAGTTTGATCTGCCTGAGTCAGTCAGAGAGGAGAACTATGGTCTGACATGCAGCAGTGTTTGGTCCTACCGTCCTGAGCTCTAAGGACTTTTTTTAAATGAATGTACCTCATATTTGTATTTTAATTATCTATAACAGACTGTCCAAGCTGCTCAGTATTTACTGTGGAGGCTGTCACATAGACAATGTGACAAAGAAGAGTCTTTATATATGTGGAAAAGTAATAAAGGTTTTTGTTTGTTTTCCAAATAAAATATATTATGTCCTGTGTTTTTCAAAAAGTAATTTTGTAGTGCATCAATCTTTTAACTTAAGATTATTTGGTCATAATCAGTCATAAAGTCCTAGGTCTCAAGTCACATACATAAAAACACAAACGATATATATATTGTTGGACTTGAGCGCTCGGTCTATGAACTTCGTCTGGCAATGTGTTAGCTAAGTTCGCTTGAATGAAGTAATAGGAGAAGGTATTCGGTGTCAAAGATGATGTTTTAATTAGCAGTAGATGAATAAAGCGTTACAGAGTTCTAGGTCAGTGTTTGGTCCCTAGCCACAACAAAGTGTGTCGTGATGTTAATGTGATAAAAAAGACCCTGCTTCTCTGGATTGGTTGCAGGTGATCCTTGACGGTTCTCATTTAATCAGGTTTGCCGTCAATAATGTCAACATTTGCGTAGACGCTGTTATGTACGCACACATGATATCATTGATATCTCATGGGAACACGCTGGATTCTCTCGCTACTATCACTATTTTCTTGTTCCATGATTGTTTTTGATACTCAACTGTTTCCTGCTGAGCACTTAATCTGAATGCAGCCAGTTATTATGCTGATTATTTGGCTTACACTTTATCTCTGACGTGTTTACTGTGGACTCTTGTCCCATAATATATGCTATATATGATAGAGTGAATAAATGTATCATATGATACTGAATGATGAAAACAAAATAAAATTCAACATCAACAATTTGCAACTGACAGCTTCAACAGCTAGTTAACTATAAATGTAATTTATGTTGTAGTTTAGCTCAGTTTAACCACATTAAGCTCATATCATTTCAATATTTTCAAAAAGTAACTAATGAATGAAAACGATGTGTAGGTTTTCATTGGAAAGTCTTGTTGTTTGATAGAGGTCTGAAGAATTTACAACTCAGTGTGACAAATGGATAACAAATTCACAAATTTGGTGGTCAGTGTTTTTGGTGTTTAATTGTCTGTCTGTTTGTTTGTGGCATTCACTTTGCAGTTTAGTCATTAATAACCCAGTTATTAGTTGACTCAGTTATGATAGACAGTGAAGGACATGAGTGCCACATACATGTAAATGCTACTCTGACAACAGCTTCTTCAGCCTTTACCTGAGGCAGAAAACATCTCAAAAACACCAGAGAAAGAGCAGCCGAGTCGACGGTGATAATGTTGTTTCTACCTTCTTAAGTCTTGACATCAAGGTGAATAGAGCTGCGGGGTTTCCCTCCTATCCTCCTTAACATATGTTAATTAACAGACCTGTGTCTGTCCTAAGGGATATGGCCTTTATGGTACTTTTCTATATTCTTTTTGATACCAGGGACTTTCCATCCATTATGTATGGAAAGTACCCAAAATTTCCATTATGTTCAGTGTCTTCCTGGTTATATTTTATTTATTTTCACCAAAACGAACACATTTTAAATACAATTGTCAGATAATGCAGAATGTAGGAAATAACTATTTATTGCTGTTTACCTCTTCTGTTTATCCTTATCTTCTTATCTGATTGACATGTTTTTTGTTCTTGTTTCTTGTCTGATTGACTACAAATTCTCAGGGCTTCCTTAAAAAACAATGAACATGTATTGATCAACCAGCACTGTATTGTGGACTATCAGTCTAGAACAGTCATGGTCATTACACAGGCACAGGGCCTCTGGGGTTGTAGCTGGATTCTAGGACCCATTTAGGTTTAGATCCAAGATGGCCCATGACCTGTCTGACCCACCAGCAGCCAGTGAAGTAGTGTTCAAAGGAGTGACTATACAGACAGTTCACCCGTTCTACCTCTCCAGGGTGTGAAAAAGAGAGACTTATCTGATCTGATAAACTGTAAAGGGCCGTTTGCATCTCAAAGATTAGCCTAAGCCATTGCCATGCCTGATGATAATTCCTTCACGCTCTCCTTTGTTTTCCAACACCACACGTCTTTGCCAGCAGAAAGGTTTTCTTTTAAACTCACCACCACAGATAATTTGTGTCACAAAGGTGTTTTTCACCTGTTGTTGTTGAACCTTAGTGAGCATTTTACATCTTGCCATTGTTTTACAATTCTTTTGTCAGGACACAAAAAGGCCCGTGAAAACACATCTCCCTGCATGGAGAGCTGATGTATCACTACACAAGTAACACAGGACGAACACCAGTCACAGGTTGAATCCATTCTCTACCCATAACAACATCTATGACAAGACCTTGAGTAGCAGCGCATAAAGATCTCTTGGAGGCGGCTGCCCTCCTCATAACCCTGGATGTCACATTCCAGACCATGAATGTGTACAGACTACCTCCTTATGCTTTTAGAGTGTTTATTACGAAATGTGCATTCTCTCACAATGACTTCACAACAAATGCACTTACAGCTGCATGGAGACCTTTTTGTCCTCGTTTCTCATTTGCTCCAGAAACTTGAGAGAAAATTTCTTAAATTCTTATGCAGATTCTCTTCCACAATATGTAAATCACATCATTGTAAGTTAATGAGACTGTCTCAGTGTCTGCATTCAGCTGTTTGGTCCTCTGTTCTGAACCTGCAGGAATGTAGGTTTTTTTTTTTTTAATTAGTCAATTTAATGCGAAGTTATTCCACGATTAGATCAGTCACACAAAGCTGTAAGATTTAAGATTAGACAACATAACCTACGAATTATAAAATGTTTGTGTGCCTGTGTTGTAGGTTTGTGACATTTCTTCAGGGGTTCCCAAGTAGTTGAATCAGTCAGTTGAGACTCAACTAATTGACTTGACCTGGATGAATGAGAACCTTCACAGACTTCTTCAGGAGTTCAGCCGTCACTTTAATAGCTATTCTCCTGATGGGTGAACAGTTCCTCAAGCAGGAACGATTCTGTTTGTGAAATACAAGATAGTATATGACTACTTTAACAGGAAGCCTTGGTCATGACCTCAGGGGATGTAGTTTGTTTAGCTTGTGAGGGAGCCTCAGTTCTGAGGAAAAAAATCATTCTGCATACTATCCGTGTCTGGTGAAAAAGGTCAGATATTGTAACACACTGAGGAAAACACATGAAAGAAATTACTAAAACATTCTGGTGTGTGTATCAATGGGATTGTAGTTTAGCTGAAACGGGTGTGTGTGTGGGAACAAATGTGTTTTTCATTTAAAAAAAATGAAGGTTTAGATCAGATTTGTTTTCTGACCTTGGGACAGACGGGTTACATAGTTTAGTCTACGCTGTTTACAAGTATTTTACAATAATATGGTGCAAGAAAAACAAGTTGTTGACGACTGGCTGGTAGATGATGGGAGGGTGAGTGCATTAGTGTTATTGTTAGATTTATTATTGATTGTTAGATTTATATTTATATAAGTGTGGAAAAGTAACGGCGATTAAAAAATAACTGAATTACAATAAACACAGTCACATTTTTCTTCCGCGTTGGGCTACATCTTTTGTTAACCTATATGCAAAATATGCTGATTTTGTTTATGTTTTCTGCTTTTCTTGACTATTATAGTATACTATATACTATAATAGTATATTATATATTGACAATACTATATACACACACACACACACACACACACACACACAACAAACCTTATTTATTTACATGTCAGTAATAAAAAAAACTTCAACAACAAAAAGCAACAAAAAGAAAATAAATTACCAACAGTTTGTTAAGATAAGATCTAGTGCATATAAATGATTGTCTGTTACGACTGACAATGAGGGAGATAACGGTAAAAATTCTATAATTGTAGTTTTTCCCAACAGGAAAATAAAAACTGCACTTTCCAACGCTCATGAAAAACTAGATAATTACAAAAAAGTAGAAATAAAATGTAAAAACAAACAAACTGACAGATACATTCTGTAAAAAAAAAAATATATAAATATGTAGCCAAAATAGTCAGTTTACAAGTTTTCTAAAAGACAGTAACTGTAGCGCAAATAAATGACTGTAAAATATTTACAGCCGATGTAAATGTAGGAGCAATATCATGTTAATCATTCTTCTTTATCTTAATTATCTTCTTCAAAACGGGAACCTGCACTGACAACAATGATCTCACATAATTAGTAAGACACTGTTTCATTCACGATTTCCTGGGTGCTGTTTAGTGAACTCTACGTGAACTCTCATTATTTTGAGTTATGTCATATAAAATGCTGATGAGAATGTGCTCTCCACCTTTGTCCTCCAGATTGCTTTGTCACTTGGTTTGGCTCCTCTTTCATGAAAGCAGCAATAAACACACTCAGATAATTTCTTCTTCTTCTTCTTCACAGTCTCTTTACTTTTTCCGCCACAGTAAAAAAATCGAGAATTAATCTCGTGCAAAAAAAAAAAAAAAAAAGAACACCTGATGAGTGGGTTCTCACACAGAGAGAGAGGAAACACATTTGACGTCAACTCTGTCTCTGTTGCTCCGTCTTCTCCTTGTATTTCTTCCGAAACTCCTGGAAGAGGTCGGACGTCTTGGGGACGGGAGAGTGTAATGGATGATACTTCTTCTCAGGTGGATACCATATTTCTTGGATGTAGATCATTCATAATAATTAGCAAAAAAAAAACAACAACAACAACAACCATTTCCTAAATAATAACAAAGAAATGACAATGTATTCATTACTTCTTGTACCTTTTGCAGTTTTAATGGGGCTCTTGTCTTTTCCCCCAACAATGTCAGGGTTGCCTGGGGGAAAAAAAAGCAAAATAAAGTGTGAAAAGAATTTTTATATATATATATATATATATATATATATATATATAAATTCTTCTCACATCAGTCTGCTAATCACAATCATTGCTGACACTGCAGTGACCCAAAAATAGTACTGTATACTTTACCTGGCACAGGATCGCTGGTTTGCTTTCACCGGTTGGATCCATCAACAAGATTGAAAGTGTTTGGTAACACACTGAACCTCAGCACTTTGTTCTCCTCCAGAGGCACGACAGCATGGCTTTCATTCTCAGCTTTGCTTTTCTCCCGATCAGACCATCCGTGTGTAGTCGCGCCCATCTTCATATTCTCTCCAAGTCCGACTTTGTTAGACAACAACCTCCTGTTCGTCAGACTCAGGCAGCGCTTGGTCCTGATGTTCCTTTCAGAGGAAAGCGGAGGCTCCTTCATGTCAGATGGGTCAGCTGTTCTAACGAACTTTTGTCTCATCCCGGATACAGAGGTGACAGTAGTCATATGCATTTTCCGTTTCCTTCTGCGCTTAATTGAGCTTAATTGCGTTGGCATACTACTGCTCCATTTTTCATAAGTCTGTTGACGGATTGAATATTCAGGTGTGACAACACTGGACGTTCTGTTCATGGGATTGAGTTTCACAGAGAGAACTTCTGGAGGACTGTATGCTGTGTTAGATAAAGATGCAGATAAAGCATGGCCTTCTCTTTTGCGGGTTACACCAGACCGTTGAGGTGCTGATCCATACAGCACCAGTTCTACAGTTCTATCATTCAGGGATGAGGGTTCACCACCAGGAGCATCAACAAAACCATTCTTTCTTTTTTCCCTCTTGCAGGCCGGCTCTGAATCCAGACCAGAACGTGTAAAACGTGAAACGTCACTGTAGCTTCTTAGTGACTTTCCCTTTCTTTTTAAACTTTTGTGTTTACGGCTGAGACTGAACATTTTATTCACCACACAAATCTCAGGTTGTTCCAATGTCAGGTGAGGTTGAACAATGTCATCATCAGAGTCTGACAAGTGGCTCACAACTTGAGTGTTTTTGATTTCTGTCTTCATATCCTCTGAACTGGTCAACAGACAACTTTCCACTGATTTCTGCTGATCTTGTGCAAGCTCCTCCTCACAGACTGGCGCCAGGAAGCAAACCTCTGGAATATGGTTCCGAATTTCACTTTCACTGCTGATAAAATCTTTGTCTCTACTTTCAGTTGTAACATTCGATTGGCTAGAATTTATGCTCATGTGGGAATTATCATTTATTTCTTGGTAAGAACATAAGTGAGGAGTCTCCCCATCCCCAGTTAAGTTAATAATTGGACTAAAATCTTTCCGAACATCAGTTGTATTACATGTCGCAATGTGATTGTCTGTATTCCCTCCGGCTTGATCATCTCTATTAATGGATGAATTCAATTTACTGTCGGTACTGATCACACACAGTTCAATGCTCTCCTGTACTGTCACCGCCTCCTTGTCAGTGGTTTTGTCAGCACAGTCTTGGAGACTTTGGTTTTTCTTGCACTCACATGTGCCCGCAGAGGGATCACCTGGCCCACCAATTTTTGCTATCCACATTGAAAGGCAGCAAACGTTATCTATTTTGTTGTCGTCAACTTCCTTGTTTTCCACTTTTGAGTCGCTCTCTGTGACATCTCTAACATGAGGTCGTTCATCCACCTCAGAGTCATTTATGACTTCCTCTGGATGATAGTCTGTGTTATTACTTTGCGGCATTTCACTTTGCATCTGACCATAGATCAGTTTGGCCTCTTCCGGTGACAAAACTTGGATTTTAAATGAGTAATATGCGTCACTTGAATCCACACTTTTGGTCTTAGAGGGAGATGATATTTGTGTTGAGGCATTTTCAGAGGCTTGGTTTCTTTCGTTTGTATCAACAGACTCAAGCTCCAGTTGTGACACGATTTCTTTTGGCTCCTCACTTCTAATTTGTGAAGGAATGCTATCGATTCTCTCCACCTCATCCTGCCGGGCGCCACACTCAGGTGCGCGAACGCAATTCCTCAAAGACCACGAGAAGCCAAAAGCTTTATCAATATCATTGAGCTCCCAATTAACATTCAGCCATGACGATTTGTAAGGAAGTTCTGAATGTACTTCATTATCTTTGAGGACATGGTAGTTTTTGAGTTGCTTCAAATCGCTCTGTTTTACTTCTGATAGTATGACAGTGTCCTGTGTGACGTGTTCGTTGCAGAATTTCTTAACATGAGTAACTGTATCTATGTAAAAGCCTTCCTTGAGCTTAGATGTCAACATTTTAATGTCACCACCCCAAAACAGGTTTAGGAATTCAAGTGCAGACATTGCATTTGTTAACTTTTCTGGCTGCTGTTGCTTTTCAACATCCTCTATCAAGCTCAGTAGCGTGGCAGCTGTCCAAGAGGTTGTTGGGATTGATGCCAGATCAAAAGAACAGGCCTCTGGATCTGTTGGCAAGTCACTTTTGTCTGAATGGCCATTTCGGTTTACTGGCATTTTAGAGGTTTCTGGCCATCGAGCAGCTGGGGCAGTACACTGCTCTACTAGTCTGGGCCCTTTCTCATCTGAAAACATCTGTTCTTGTGACAAGTCTTGCATAACAACAGATTTATTGCACAATGTTTGATTTGGGTTTTCTGGAGAAATACTAACTCTTTCGGTCAAATTAGTAGTTTCTTTGTGTTTTTCATGAGATAAAGAGCTATCTAATTTCCCAGGGTTACTCTGAGATTCATCTGTTGCAGTGCAGTCATCATACTGACCGGCAGTGTCGGCTGAGGTATGCTTGGTGACAACTTGGTAGCTTTCTTGTGACAATGGTAACACAATAGCAACAGCTCTCATGCCTGTGCGACCAGGAGATGAGTGAGTGGACCCGTCATGTTGTTTGACTGACGAGGGGTTTTCAAGTTGTGCAAACGTGTCATTATTGTTAACAGATGATTGGGTCTCAATCAGCTTGGGTGCATCATTTGAAAATCCAACTAAATTTCCCTTCCCTGCCTTACTTCCCTTTCCAGTTGTCTTGAAATTTATGACATCTGATAAACAGCTTTGCTCTTGTGGTGCATCTACAATGTGCTGTGTTTTTGTCATAGAACTGTTGGTGTTTGGCAAATACTGTACAGAGCTAAGTGGTGAGAGATGGGTGGCATTTGAGTTACAACTTTTAGAGACAGCTGATGTCACAGGCTGCATTGTTTGATTACAGTTTGTCATTGTCACCTCCCTGGCAAACTGCATCTCTGTGTGAGTGGAATTAGTATTCACCGGAGGGTGACCATTTGAGCTACCAGGGGTCAAATTACGTCGACGAGCTAAAACATCTGCGATGCTCCGATCTGCTGATAAGATGAGCAATTTCTGCTGTGCACTATCAGCCGGATTTAATGTTTGACTCTTCATTCTTTGAAAGGAACAGCTGGTTTCAAACTGGCAGCTCCTCAAATCGGAGTTAACAGAAGAGGCCGCTCCTCCACTGTTTTGGGCCAAGTTGTATTGAGTTTTCTGACTCATGCTCGAATCAAGCCACATCTGTCTGTTTGATGATGATTCCGTTGTACTGATGTTGTTTCTGACAGACTGCGAGACAGCTGTACTGTAACGTGGTGGGTGGATGGAAGGAGAGAATCCATTCTTATTTACATTTTGCCTCTGATTGTTGTAATAAGAGACCTGTCTAACCGCTTTCTCACATGGAAACGAGGCAGCTGTTGTACTGTATGCTGGGGGCGGTTGCATTTTTCCGTTTCTGTTGTTTCTGTTTAAATACCTGTGTTTCTGCCCCAGCAGCTGGACATCAGACCCAACACAACCATCCTTTGTCCTTGCTGATTGGTTCCAATTAAACGTAACTGGTTGGTTCTGATGTGTTGACTGGTCTTGTTGAAGGTATGTCGACATCATGTTGGGACTGATCAGAGTTTTTGAATTCTGAACAGAGTTCTGATGAAAATCATACTGAGTAGCAACTTGTAATCCACTAGTGATTGGACGATCAGGTTTTCTATTGTGCACATCAGTTGAGTCAGGTTGATTAGTACCTAAGTATTTCATCAAAGGTTCAGAATATTTACTGTGGTTCCCATGAGCTGGCCAATGGGAAGAAAATGTCTGAGGAGGAAGTGCAGAGGTTTCTTGTTTGTTTTCATTCAGTCTGTTAGACTGAGCTCTATCTGGATCATTGACATGAGTCATCTGTGGGGGCTGAGGTCCTGAGTTTACTGTCTTGTACTGTTTCCAGTTATTTACCATCCCAGGTTGCTGAGTTATCACTGTCCCATGGGGAAGCAGAGTAGCAGCTTGTGAAGATTGTGAGTTTGGTCCAACTTGTTGGTGCTGTCCATTCATCCATGCACAGGAATGCATTTTTGTCCTCTGTTAAGCCATGGAGTTGAGGCAACTTTCCTAAAAGGGCAGAGTTAAGAAAATTTAATTACATACATATATATATAATACTGGGTCAAAGTACTGCAACATATGAAATACATAATGTAACACAAAAAGGCCAATATGGTGGTCTCTCAAACACACATGAAAATGTGTAAATTTCAAAAAATGTGAAATTCAGCTTAAAAAGTTATTTTAGTCATTTCTGTTTCCAAAATTTTTTAAGAATTCTGCTTTCAGGAGATATATGGAGATGTGTTGTCTTAAACAGGTCAGTATGTCAACCCACAGTTAATTTGCACAAGCACTAGCAGTGGCAACTCCCCCGAAACAGTAGTAAAGTGAAATTAAAGTGAAACAGAAAAAAAAAAAACAAACAACAAATGACTCCTAGCAAATGTCTAGAATCCTCTGGTATACAACATACCAGAAAAAAACACACCAGTGCAGGATCCTCAAATATGCAGGAACATAATAACTGGTAATAATAATAAAAAAAAAAAAAACAATACAACAATATTACACACGTTCTAAATTCTCTTGGGAATTTAGAACGTGTGTTGCTTTGTAGCCAAATCTAAACAGACTAACATGAAAAACATCAATGTGCTGAAGATGTGTGATGAGTGAAACATGCTGATCATCAGTTGTATGATTACTCCATGTATTCAAGCAAATTCAACCTCTGTTGTTGTTAATTTTGATAGTGAAACTAATAATATTCTGAAAAAATTCATTTGTTATTACAATAACTGGCCGTGACTTGGTTTTATAGAGTAGCTGCATTTTATATATATATCTGCAATGAAATAAAAATTCACAGAGAGTTCACACGTTGAGCCGTCTTTCTTGTAGTTTAATAGAAGATGAACAATCACGCATGAAAGGACCCAAACACACAGTGACCAAACGAACAGTCTGTGAGTGAATGAGTAAAAAAACGACCTTTGCGTCACGTCTTCATACCCTGCTCAAAACAAAGAACCCTGCTTCTCAAAGCATTCCCTCCCCAGATGGCTCTCTCCACAAGACCTCAGGTAGAATTAGGAATCACATTCCATTCCAACATTTGAGGTACAGGTACATTTAACGTACTTCTAGTAAGTGGAAAAAAGCAGAATTTCCATCACAACAGTCACAATTTACAGATGTGATGTAACTCTACTGCTTATTGATGGACTGTCACCTGTGAAAAACGTTTTAGAAGAAAAAAAAAAAAAGGGGGGGGGGCATCCACTTTCAGAATCGAAAGTAACCAGCAATAACAAGAACCTTGACAGGAATGTAGTGAATTAAACAGTATGGTATTTGTCTTTCAAATGTGGTAAAGTGAAAGTCATGTTTCCACAAAAATAAAAAATAAAAATTCTACTCAATTAAAATACAGATACTAAAAAACTGCACTTTAGTACAGCAGTCAGGTAAACGTACTTTGTTATTGTCCACCTCTGACCTGAGAATCAATGAAACATTTTAAGATGCTTCATCTTGTGTTTTCAATTGTTGAGCTTTTATTAGCTACGACTATCAATATGACAGCAGCTCCACAAGCCATCTCTCTTTACATAGGCGCTAACTCGGAGTTGGTGGAGGGGTCGACCTGCATGGACAAAGCTCCACTGCTGAGGTGAGCCATAACATTCACAAATCAGTCGCTTCACTTTGTTTGACAAAACTATGAGAAGACCTGTTGCACTACAAAGCATTTCTAATTAACCAGGACACAGAACCTACAGCATTGTCACCTCATCTTGTAGAGAAGGTTATTTTTAAAACATACCCCACTACAGATTACAGTATATATGACCTAAAATGTCATTTGTGATGTATTCTGTGAGGTTACTCAGTGATTGATATATTGTGGACTTAAATCTTTTAGTGATTTGTAGACTGGCAGCAGTGTGTTCTGGAAGTCAGAGTGAAGACTTAAAGACTGGAGTAACGTGCTGTGATATATTTTGTTCTGATTAAAACTGGAGCTGCATAAGTTAAAGCGTTAAAGTTAATGAGAGAGAAAAAAATTGAACTGAATCGATTAGAAATGGACCGCAGCTCGGCGCTTTATGAGTTGTTATTGGATGAGTTGGATGAATGAGTTTACATCTGAAAATCTTTCTTAAATGAGGAACAGATTCACCTAGAACTTGTCGCTGTTGGTTTAAAAAAAAAAAAACAGTTTGCGGGCAAATTGAGAAAGGATAAAGTGAGCGACGCCTTGTATCTACCGGGTCACTGGTGACAATGTGTCCGTTCTGCGGTTTGAGGGAGGACGGATGTGTCCTGCAGCAACTGGCGGTTCACGTTGTTCCGTACACTTTGATAAATGGACCACAGCCATGTTTTCACATGCAGGTTTATCAGTCAACACGGTCCATTAAAACTGCACTCAACTGTCCTGCACGCTTCAGATGCTCACTTACTTTTTCTCACCGAGATCTTGCTTCATCCAGAGTCCGTGCGTAAAACGGGGTCTCTGTACTTGACGTCCGATCGTCTTGTGTCTCTTGCGAGTAAAAAGCTCCAGTCTTCTTAGAAAAGTGTCCAGAGAAAACACCGACGGGTACGGGGTGGTACTGGTTCGTGGTCCACTACAACGCTTTCTCCAATTGTTCAGTGAGTCGCAAACTTTAAATATGACGTCATTGGATGAGGCGGAGCTGCGTGCTCAAGACGCGCGAGCTTTTCCGGAAGTTGATCAACTTCGATCAGGTTTCATGATGAGAACGGTTCAAACTCTTCCATCGAGATATTTAACGTCAAATTAAACGACATAGCTGATAGACCCACAGCTTCTCTTCCGTCTCATCTTTAATCCAGACAACACAGCAGTAGTAAAGCCTCGTTATTTCCAATGAGGTTGTGTGATAAAAGTCGTGGATTCAGTCAATGTAATGAAGTGCCTCTCAATTATTTTCTGTTATGTCCCCCTTAGGAAGAAGAAAAATCCCCCCACCCTCTCCCCGCGACTATAAATAGTATCATTTGTCTATAAAGTTGTTATTACAAGTACATCTCTGCATAACTTTGTATCCTTATTAACATTAAAGAAAGCAAAAGAGAAAGAAATATAGATCAACCTAAAACAAAGAATAACTTTATTAACATTGTTTTTTAGTCTATAAGAGGAAGATTTAAAGTGCATGTAGTAATACTGCAACTCTAAACTACTACTACTATTTAAAGTGCATCAATTTACTTGTAATTTAAAAAAATCCCTTATTCAAACTATTAAAATTTTTTGACCGACTTGAGCCATTTGATTCTGGAAACTGAAATTAAGCAAAATCAATAAATACATTTAAACTGATAAGCAACATTAACTACTCAAGTAAAGTGCAGATCCTCAAAACTCTAACTCTAATTCAGTCTTTCTCAAATAGTGGAGGCTTCTCAAACATACTGTTGTTTCTGATGCAACAATGATGTGAAGATGATGAAGGAACTCCGCTGACACGTCTTAGTTGTAGTCAAAAGTTTATTACAGAAAGAACAGCATCAATACAAGCTTTCCTGACTGCTTGGAGAGGGACACAAAGCCAATATGGTAAACCTCTCTCTAGTGAATGTAAAGGCTCACTTATATAGTTTGGTCATGTGTATGACAATTAAGGAAGAACAATTGTGTTATTATCTTAAAAGGGTGTATGATCAGTCAGATGACGGCTAACATAAGGCTTTATGTATACATCATTCCTCTAGGGCTTTCCCTCTATTTTTTTGCTTCCCAGGAAGAACTTAACGAGGTTGTATCGACTTGGAACAACCACAGAGTCCATCAAGTCCACAACTCATTGCATGCAGTTCCTCAACTGTACGGAGGCAGGGATTGTTTACAACAAGTGGACCCGGAGAAGGTTAATGTCTGACTTGAAGAGTGTGTGTTCAAGGACTTCCGATGCGATGACGATGTGTTCCATATCTGTGTGGACCTAATGTCAGAGCATAATCTGATACTAACAAATGATGTGTTTGAAACAATTAACCGGTATATTAAACTCAAACAGCTGATATCCACTGAACTAAACGTAGATCTTTAACTTACCTGGGCCTGTGTCACATATTTGTTTTATTCCAGGACAAACTGAAACTTGCACACTGACTGAAATTTGTCATATATTTACACTTATTTTAACCTGTGATTGAGACAAAAAAACGAGTGTACACAAATTACTGTGTTGTTTTTCCATTGACAATAAAAAAAGCAAAATTCCCCTTTGTTTCTTGAGAGCTTTTCTCTTAGTCGCTCAAAGATTTTTGACCTGCAATTACTGGGTTATTTTTCCTTCTGTCTGCAGTATCTAAAAACAGCCAGTCAATCACCATAAGATAGAAGATACTCTCTTAGTTGGTCATCTGTCATGAGGGGTATGACAGTGGAGTCGATGGAGTTAAAATAAAGAAATATTTCATTAATTCTTAGGTCAAGTGCATTGAATTATAACATGGGCTACCTGCATATACAGAACAAGTTTTTATATATACAAGCTCTTTCAAACTTTGTTTTTTTAGTGTGTGATTTGTCAAAATCAAGCATGTCCTATACTAACTACCTTCTCCTGCTCCATTCTCTATGATATGTTATATGTATATGAGATATGTTTTTGCTGATGTAACTGCCTTTGAGTAAAATAAAGTTACTCACTGCCACAGTAAAGATAACGTACACTGGTGTCATTTCAAAAATACCATCTAGTGGCGTGAACGTTACATCGATGCAAGAGAGCTTCTTGTTTCTGGTCTGGTAGGCGTAACTCTTGGGACCTGTGGAGACAAATTCCTGGATGGTGTCACCCCTCAATTCGTCCGTTAAATCCCCCAGATAATTACCTAATTCGAGAGGGCTCACCCCCTCTTTCACTACGAAAATCAGAGAGTCTGTATCAGTATATAAACATTACGCTGCAACCTTTCTAAATAACTGTAGAGTTTTAGACGCACATAGGTGGTGGTGAAAGCAGCTATGAAAATGTTATTTGAAACGCTGGGAGGTATGACGCAGCGCTCGTTATAAGTCCACTGAATTGCAAAAAAGAGACGTGTTTGAGCTTGAAAAAGACGTAGTTCTGATGAGGGTGGTTTGCACTTGATTGGTTTTCTGAGCAAACTTAACCCAGAAGCTGTTGAGACACAGTTTAGACACCTGTCTCTTGGCCGGATTGACCTCAATTTTGGACGGGTCTAACCGTATATCCTGATGTCTCTCGTACTCTTCGATGTATTTGTTTTTGAAATTGTTGACATAATCATGGGTCTATCTACCGGTCACTCTCAATCTGCTTTTTTGCGTGTGGTGCTAATCTTAGCATCAGAACAGAAATGGTGTTTCTTTGTTTTCTCTCCTTGTTTTTATCACCTCTAGTGGTATTTTTGCCCAATATCATTTTTTTCACAGTACCTATATTGTTTTTTTGGAAGGGGGTGTTTTGTTGATGTATTTAACAGTGACCGTTTGACTGTTGTATCTAATGATGGACATGGATCAACTGCTGTTTTTGAGCGTTTCTACCAGTGAGAGAAACATGAGATGGAGAAAGACCTTGGTTTATTTATTTATTTTATGGTGTTACATACGAGCAATATGCTGTTTTGTATGACCACTTACATTTTTTTTTTTTTTTTGTTACACTGTTAGATGCAGAACTGTGCTCCAGCGACCCCTCCCTCTCATCCTCTCAGTAACTCTCTCTCCATGTGTGTGTGTCTGTCCAACTTTAAATGCACGCGGTCCAATATAGCCCCGTCTTTTCAAAAGTGCGTATCGACCGGTGCATGTCTTAGATTCGCAGTATCAGAGCAGAACCGAGATGGAGTGATCGCTCCGGTCTTTGGATAAAAACTCATGCTGCACTCTGACTGTGAGAGGGAGTTAGAATGAGCTAAATGGGCCTTTGTTTGAGACTGAAGTCTATTTGCCAAATGCGTTGCTGCCCTGGGCTGATAAAAGATAAAAGAGACCGGTGTCTGTTCACTACTTGGCTGTTATTTGCAGCTTTACGGTATAAAATACTTTAACCCACAAAACCTAAAATAAACAAAACAATTTGTGCTGATTTTTTTTTATGCATTTGCATACATTCGTCATATTTCCTCGTCTTAGATTTCGGGAAACTTTTCTCTCTGCCTTTCTATTTCGTCACTGTTAAATATGTTTCCATTTGTCTTGAGGGTTTGTTTACTGCGCTTTACATCTGTTGCTCTGTGCTGTGTGCGTGTGCGTGTGCACGCGCCATCTTTTAATCAACACCTTGATAAAAAACAAACAAACCAAATCAACAATAACTAAATACATTTCTCATTCACTGTTCTATGTCATTTACCTCAGGGATGCAGCAAATATGTCAAAGTGGATTGAACAAGCATGTGTGCTTCTTACAGGTGCACTCGTCTTCATTTTCTGGATGAAAACTCATCAGTCATGTCGTCGCATGCTGGTTGCTATGGCAACTCTGAGTTGATGCTTATGATAGCCAGCCCCTTTAAGCGTCCTTGTGCCATTGATATAATGATAATTTGCTCAACAGAGGCAATTGTAAAAAAAAAAACATAGCAAAAACTTGTATTAATAAGCTCTAAACTACTCAATCTACTTTGCCTCTTCAACAAAATGAGCTGCAGAGTACAGACAAAGACATGACATTCAAGAAGGAGTAGACAGACAGTGGATGCAGCTGGAAAATTTTGTTTTCAATTACTTTTGGGGTCAATTTGACCCCATTCTATGTTTAATGACTCGAAATGAACGAATGAAATGAACATGGATATGTTTTTATTTATTGATTGATTGATTTACTGATTTTGAAGGTATCCGTACCTAAGTTCAGGCAGAGACTGAACTATAGTGTTGTGAGGTCTTTAGGTGTTTTTGTTGACAAAGTTTTACATTTTCATTTCAACAACTTTCAAGTGAGGCGAGAGCTTCTTGTTTTGTTTTGTTTGTTGCCACACGGTCAGCACCAGATGCATACATATTAAACATAGACATAAAAAGGCATTACAGTGTTATTAATAATAATAAACTGACGATGCTGAAGTCCCCTCGCTCGAATAAAGTTTATGAGTTTTACAACTGGCTTCACTATGTGGTCAAGCTGCAATACAGATTTACACAGTGCTTCCTGGTGGATTATGCAGTATAAGAAAATTACTTCCTGCTCAGGGTTGTCCTCTTTCACCCGGTCCTGGATTCTTTTGAGCAACCCAACGTTTTTTCCAGTCAGATTTGGCGATCCATCTGTGGTAACGTTGATGAGCGTACTCCAAGGTAGCTTGTGCCTTTCCATTGCCACCGACACGCTGTTATACAAATCCTCTCCCCTCGTTTTCCCCTTCAGGGATTCCATGGCCAAAAACTCGTTATCTCAAAATTGTAATTAATCCCTCTGATAAAAATTAAAGCTGAGCGGTGTCCTTTACATCGATACTTTCGTCCAGTGCCAAAGAATATAATGTAAATGACTCTGCTTGTTTGTTTAGCTTGCTAGCTAAAACTTTGTCAATTAGCTCAACATGGCAAGTCACTGTCCTGCGTGATAAGCTTATTTTTTCAAATTTGTTCTTGTTCTCAGGACACAAAATAGCTGCTGTCTTGTGGTGTATCTCTTTAAATTATGGTAGAGACGTCTTTATGACGTTGAACTCTCAAGCACATTGTTCGTACGTAAAAATAGCAGTAAATCCTTAAGAGAAATGTTGTATACATAAAGTTATATGTTAGCTGGCCTCTGACCTACCATACACCCTTTGAAGGTAATAACACATATGTTCTGTCTTAGTGTCATACACATGACCAAACTATATAAGTGAGCATTTACATTCACTAGGGAGAGGTGTACCATATTGGCTTTGTGTCCCTCTCCAAGCAGTCAGGAAAGCTTGTATTGATGCTGTTCTTTTTGTAATAAACTTTTTGACTACAACTAAGACGGTGTCAGCGGAGTTCCTTTATCATCTTCACATCATCGCCGCATCAGATACAACAGTCTCTACCATGCACCACCTGGTGGAACGTGAGGCATTGCAGGAAAAGGTCAAGTGAATGTTGTCACAATTATGATTATGGCCACATACGGCAAACGGGCCGTATGTGGCCCGCGGGCCGTAGTTTGCCCACCCCTGCTCTACAACAACAACCACCACCGCCGTCGATAAGATGCTGACCGGGGGACAAGCTTCCTATGAGCCATCTGATGTGACAGGTAAATGGGCGTGTATTGGATTTTGTGCTCCACCTGTGGATGTGCCTCCTCCTAAAAAAAGACGAGGGATGTGCCTTCTCAATGCAGCGGATGCGCCTCATATATAGAGGGGGGTTTTGTTGGACGTAATGGGTACGTTTATTCTGCAAAATATAACGACAGACGAGTAACTCTTTCAGTGGCTATAGGCAGTGCGGCAACTGATGAAACGTTAAGCGGTAGTTTTTCTGTGAAAGACTGGCAACTGTTTCGTTCAGCCGTGTGTGCGGACCTCGATTTTCAGGGTTTTCCTGAAGCAGTAAACATATGGCAGTGGGCTAGCGCAACAGGCCTTGAGTTATATTGATTGGACGCTGACCGCTTCTTTAAACAGCCGGACAATTTTATCTATTTAAGCGTGTGTGAAGATAAAGAAAAAGTTATAGTGGAAAGAGAGAATGAAAACAGGCAGTCACACCCTTATCCTCGTAATCCTAAAGAATATGATTCATGGTTTGAAACATTTTTCTTTATTCAGTGGTGTGACTGGAGAGGTATGCAAAAACTGTTTAGCAGCATTGACAACTGCGTTAAAAAAGGCAGAGTCACAGAGGCCTATGAGAGTATTAGAAAACGTCTTCTGCGACGTCTATATCGTCTACTGCGAACAATGACGTCTCTTCTACCGAAAATCATCAGGCACTTTGACCAATAAATAGGTATATCATGTTATTTTTCGTATACATTTCTAAAATATCATTATATAACTGTTTTGCCCCCCAAAAAGAAAAAATTAAATGATGTTGTATTGTATTTCAGAGACCATAGAGGAGCTGCTCTCTCCATTGTCTTCGCCTTCTTCACCTTCTCCACCTGGACCTGCCTGGGGATCATGTCCCCTTCTATCTCATATGTTCAAAAAAAAGAACCTGAAAACTGGGAATGCGTATTCTGATGACTATCCCCAACTCAACTTTGATAGAGTTGTAGGTAAACTGTGGGGGCGGCCGTTTCATTCCTGCTATTTAGATATTTTTGCGGTCAAACAACACTAACGTCTCTGACGCCAGGGTCCACCATGCTGTAGAGTGCTTTCTATATGCTTTGAAAAAATCATCACACTCTGTCAAAGATTTGATAGACAAAATGTTTTCGAGCATGGTTAATGACCAGCTTAAAATAAACACACTGGTCAATTTATCTCAACTGATCACAGCCCACAAACACTGGAAAGAGACAGACGCATAATATCTGTATCAAAATATGATTGGGTACCACATTTTGTTATGTGGGTTATTAAATGATAACGGTTGAATCCGTTACAAAGGCATTTAGCGACATATTGAGGGGAGGACGTATACCATTAAAACTTCAAACAGACGCAGGAACAGAGTTTTACGATAGACATTTTCAGCAATTAATGGATAAATATTAAATTAATCATTTCTCGGCATCAAACGAGTGCAAGGCCAGCGTGGTGGAGCGATTCAACAGGACTTTTAAAACCCGTATGTGGAGATACCTGACGTCCGTTAATTCTTGTCGATATGTTGATGTAGTACAGGATCTAGTTAGCGCCTACAATAACATAACATATCACAGATCAATTAAAAAGCCACCAGTAGCCGTAAACAAGGACAATGAAAAAATTGTTTTTAACAACCTGTACAAGACAAACCTACAAAAAAACAGTATCTTTTAAATATAACGTTGGCGACACAGTGAGAATATCCAAAACACGCAGGGTGTTTAGAAAAGGCTATGAACAAACATTTACGGATGAGTTCTTTACAATAACGGAGCACATAGCTAGAGAACCTCCTGTATACACACTCACCGACTACGCGGGTGAGAAGCTAAAGGGTACGTTTTACGAACCAGAGTTGCAACAAGTTTTTGTCGACCAAAACCAAGTTTTTGAAATAGAAAAAAATGGCTTATAGCAATTTGTGGAATTCATCCCCATCATTTTCCCATGTCACAAACACACACACACACAAGCATGCACAGGTGCCACTCTGCAGGGGTCACACATCTGAGGTGTTTGAGGGGTGAGAACTAACGTAGTGTGATCTGAGTGGTGAGAATAGCGGAAGTCTTCGAAGACAAAGCATGGTTGAGTGGGGTTTCGATCCTTGTTCTGTGATGTGACATAGACACATTAAAATGTTGGTTGGATGTTCTTTGAATGCCTCAGCAGCTTCATAAAAACCTCTCAGAAAGATATTTTAGGACGGGGGGTTTAAACGTTTTTTTTTTTTTTTCCAGGCTCAACTTTGCCGGCTTCTGAACACAGACAGACCATCTTTTTTTACATTGAACCATGGAGGGAATGAAATCAGAAACAATGAGATACATTTGATGTCACAAACAATCGTTTCTGAAATTGACCCATTTTCTAGCGACATTTCGAAAAGAGGAATTTCTATGGAAAAGAGACGTTCAGAATTTCTATCACTTGTCACATCTTCCTGAATGTGAAACCGTTCGTCAACAAGGACGCGGTAGAAACAACTTTTTGATTCTCTGTCACCTTTAAATGAGTATTGCTGCTGCCTCTCTTCTGCTATTATTGTGTAATGGAGGATTGTGGGTATTTTAACAACACTGAGGATACGTCAGTGTGTGAAGGAAATACATATGCAATACATGTGCATTATTCATACATGTGCAGCTATATTCAGTGTGGTTTACCTAAAGGTTAGAGGGTAAAGCTATGGTCGCATTTTACACATAATTAAATTATTAATTGGATTATATTATACCTCTATTTTCTACTTATTTCTGGTGAACTCATGATGGACTTTGCATCACATTTATAGTCTTAAAACTGATCAGGCAGCTGTGTAGAATGCACAAGACTGACTGTCTCCTCCTGTAACAAACAACCCAAATTGGTCCTTGAGCAGAAACTGATAAATAACTCATCTTTCCAAGAGAACATCAGAATTGGTGTCGGCCTTGCATAGCAACACTGTTATACTGTGAGAGTTAAGATCTCCGGGTTAGTTGGTAACTTCCCCGTATGAGTGGTAATTAACTGGATTATTACACACAGTGTGTATTCACAGTGAGAGGCAACCCTGGCTGTTAGAACACTTTTTTTTCCCCAGATAAACCCAGAGGGTTGTGTGAGCAAGCATCCAACATAAAACTATATCAGATCAAATCAATTACGTGACTCCCATACATGATCAGTCAAGGTCAGGGTTAACAATTGGAGGCCCTGTGGCAATCCCTAAAGGGAGCAGCTGAAAGGAGAAGAACAAGAAGTGTATTATAGTTAATACCTGTGGGAGAAAAGAGGCTCAAATTTGAGTTAAGTGAGTAAATGAAGCTTTATTTATAAAGTATCATACCTAGATGAACTATACTACTACTACTACTAATGATGATAATAATAATAATAGAACACTAGTGAAATATGAAAAAAAGAAGAAAGAGTCTGTATTGCACCTCTTTTCGTGGTTTTATTAAGTAGATAAAGTTTTATTTATTAATATAACTCTAATTAGTCAACTAATACAAATCAAAATTATAGAATACTTTACAGTAAAACATCAGCACTAGTAAAACACAAGAGACAACTTTGAGGAGGGTTAAGGGTGGAGCTCTCACCTACATCCCACCGCCACTTGTGGGTGTGACAGATCTACAGGGTGAATATAAACTCATCATCAGACTCATCACTTTGCCTTTAACAGACCTTCTTGTTGTGAACAAGTCGACTTCCTGCAACTCTTTTTTCTCGCCTCGTCTGTATTTTTAAACATCATACTAATGTCGCTCTTCACAGGTAAGAACAGGTTGTTTTTTTTTATCTGTTTTCTGCTCTAATGTTTTAAATATATGTGTGTGTGTGTATGTGTACACTTTATTTATGATACATTCAAAAACATCCAAATCACTCAAAACAAAAATTAAGGGAAGAAAAAAAATAAACCTGTCAGGGCTGAGGCTCGGTGGGCACCCAGGCACGTGACAGTCGCATGTACACACACACACACACACACACACACACACACACACAGTGAATACCCAAATCCCTGGAAAGAAAACAAAAGAGTGATTCTTGTTTTCTATTTCCTTATTTTCAGTGGCTGCAGTGCTTAAAAACAGAGCAAATTATTTGTAATCAAAATAGACCAAAACCAAACGCCCAAAGTAAATAACTACAAAGTAAATGAACAAATAACAACTTTATAAGGAAACTAAATAATCCCCTGCCCTAAACAATTATCAAATAACAAATAAATAACAACCCCAAAATAATATATAACAAAACAAAGGAAAAAAATAAACAATGCCTCCTTCTCAAAACAATAATCGGTGCCAAAAAAAGAGGCCAGACGATCAGCAGACACAGGTTGTAAGTGCAAAGGCTGAAGTGCTGAAATGCCTAACTGACTATAAAAAGTGAAAAAAAAAAAAAAAAAAAGTGAAAATGCTCTTAATAAATATTCATTCACAAAGAAGCAAGCATGGCACGGCATGGAAAGGAAAGCAAAAAAGACCCAGAAATTTCACTCAATGTGAAATTAAAATCCTTGTAGGAGAAGTGTCCGAGAGGAAAAGGTATTTGTTTGGAGGGCAAAGTGTTGGCATAACCAACGCTAAAAAGGCTGCCGAATCTTTTTGCCGAATTACTCAAATTCTTGTTCGTGTATGTATCTCTTCTTTCATAAGCGATGCACAACCTCCAGGCGCCGATGCACGGCACCAGCTCGCAGCTCAACATCAAATACCTGGGGGTCATGTTCGGGTTCGCATCCATGTGAGGGAAAGGGATGTTTAGCTGTGCTATATTGCACAGCACAGCACATACCATTACACTGCAGCACACCTTTCTGGGCCTGTAAAATAGTGCCCCTCCAGTGGCATCAAGGCAACGCCATCTGCCCTTCACAAGCCCGATAGTGCGAACTTGGCTGTGGCACAAGTTGTAGTTTGTCTCTTTGACCCACCGCTTGAGGGGATATCCACTGTCACCTGCAACATTAATAATGAATGATGTTACGCCCCATCTAGGGGTGACTGAGACGTAATCTGAAAGAGACCCATCCACCCCATGACCCAAGCAGCCACCAGGATGCGAGTTTAAATAATCAGCAATAAGGTTTATTTATATAACACAAAATGGAGGTTAACTAAGGACTTCAGGGTAGACCCAGGCCAAAACAACAAACAAAAGGATGAATCTAGCTGAGGAGGAAACTGATCTGCAAAGAAACAAAAAGAACTTAACAACACAGGCTAACGTCCCTGACTGACCAAACACATGAGAAAACGAACAACTTAAAATGGCAGTTCACCGCTACAAGGGAAAAGGTCAAATGCTCTGGTGTGGCTGGTTGGATGAAGCCACCTGCTCTGACAACTCTCTCTGCCAATTCCCAGCACTACCTTGGCCTTTAAGTAGCCGGAGGCTATTTCCGGCTACCAATCATCTTCCCACCTGGGAGATGCCGCACCAATCAGCGTGGAGGGGAGGAGTCCGGTCATCAGATCGCACTTCCACATGGGACACACAAGAGCAAAAGAGACACATACGCCTGCACACATCATAATACTACGCCAGCAGTCGTAACAATGAGTAAATATTGAATGTTTAGAGTAATTCCAAATAGTTTCACGATTTTAGCATAAATTATCTGCACCCAGAACCCAACCGTCCCGCACACCTCTGACCTCAATATGAAAGAGTCATGGGTTGAACCAGACCCACTGGGTGATAATATTGGGAAGCAACATGTCTGCATCATATATAATTTGGACATTGAAGGAATGAAAATGTTTTCTATTTGCGAAGGCAAATCCATTCTCACTCTGTGCCCTCACGGTCAATAGCACCAATTACATTCAAAAAACCGGACTTTGCTGCAAATTGCTTTTTCTTGTTTGCCTGTTCACCCACCGTGAAAGGAAAGTTAATGTACAGATGTGACAAACCAATTACGCCACCTAACATGTCTGGCAAAATGCCCCAGTCCCAGCGAGTTCCCTTGGAAACGTGACGGTTGCTAGAAAGCTGAAGGACGTGAAAACTTGCAGTGTGAATGAGACTGCATTGTTTTGACAGGTGCTCCTCTTTAACGCTGGGCCCAGCATATCATACAGATTCAGAAGGACAGCATGTAGCAGTCAAAATCGACTCATCAGCCAGTCGTCATCACCGGCCAACAAATCCCGTTGGTCTCTGAAGATTCGCTCCCTCTTTATTCTCCAATGTGCTACGTCCTCCAGAAAATGATTGTCAGTTTATGAAAAACCCAAATTATAATATAACATTAGTATAAACCCCTTCTTTAAAAAAAAACAATGCCTACACATATAATCCAAATTACATCTTCATGAGTGATATGTTATATTTTTATTCACTCTCAATCACTGAACTAATTCTCCACATTTTCTCCAAGATTTTTTTATAAATCCAAAAGAGTACAAAGTGGTGTACGCAAGAATGTGTATGCATCATTTATGAATGAGGCCCCAGGTCAATTTGACATGTTGGCTAAACATCTGACGTCCTGGACAAAAGTCATCTTCTACACATAGTTATATAGTTGTTATTATCTAACATTTACTTTCCTAATGTGACATGGTGAGTAGGGGCTATCACACACACACACACACACAGAGATTACACTTTTTCTCCATAGTTAACACACTTTTTCTGAAAGCATGCCTCATACTCTCAGACCTCTACACGCAAATCAAAAAACACACACACACAATGGGCAAAACCCCTCAATTCTCCTGCAAAACATTACAAAACTTTACATTCAAAATGATGTTATTTGTTCGTTGTGTTTATTTTCAAATGACAAACACAAATCAGCATATGAACAGACATAAGAACCAGTTGAACACTGATGTGCTCAATGTAAAACACTATGATGAATGGAAAACACTTCTTCTCCATTAATCATAATGACTTAATGATACATAAGTGTGTTGTAAAATATTGTAGAATATTGTTTTTATACTGAAAACACACAAATAAACAGTAACAAATATATTTTATGTTTCCCACAAAAACAATGTACACAGTGTTCATCCCAACCAACACAAAGCTGCACATACAGTGGTCTACATTGAAACATCAGAATAATTTATTTTATACAGTTACAGTAGAACTATGACTCTGTCCTCTCTTCTGTTTGGGTCTGGCCACAGCACATCATCCACATCACAAGCAATGTTTTCCTTGTCCAAGCAGCAGGGGAAATATCACGTGTTTCTCTTTTATGCTGTAGCTCTGATTCCTAATTGTAAAACTGTAAAACTGTATGACAAGTGTTTGCCCATGTGATGAGTCAACGTGCATAGCAGAGCAATTAACGTTAGAATGTCAGTGTTTGAATGTCAGTGTGTTCCTTGTGAAAACAAGAGGTTTGTCTGTAGTGTTTTGAAAAAAGTGTGGTTTAGAACTGCAGTTCTTTAGAACTGCAGTTCTAAAAAGAGTTGGTCCATGGGGTTAGTGCATGAGTTACACATTGTGGTCATTGTGTCTCAAGTACCAGTATTTGTGTGTAAACAATGGAGGAAAAACTGTAAAGAGTCATTTTCATCCATTCTTTAAGACGCTTTTCAAAAGTCTCAGACAAACTGTTTGAAGTCCTGCCATGTTTTAGTACAACCTTTGCGCGGTTGTGCAACCTTTGCACACAGTGACCTCACTTATTAGCTGATCTACCTCTGAAGAGTTGATGGTTCACGTGAATGGTTGGAGCATGAACGTGGCAACACTTTTAATTTCTGAAGCCGGACATTCCCAGCTCTACCGGCTGGCCATTTTTAAAACTTATTCATTATTTATTTATTGGTTTTTTTTTGTTTGTTTGTTTGTTTCCTTTCATTAACTAAATTAATCATCATCATCACTTTCTCTGAGCCAAACGCCAGTGGCCTCTGACAACATTTCCATTTCATACACTGCTTTTCTGGTCAACAAATGTGGTGATTTTCTCTTGAATTCGTCAATTTGCAATTGAGAGCGGTAAAAGTTGTCAAAAACTGTTCTACTAAAGATGATTAATGTGAATTGAAGATTCTGGATTCACTTAAAGTGACAAAGATTGATGATGACAGTGATGATTGATGATGTTCTGATGTTTGTCCATGAAAGAGGTAACGTTATATGAGTCTACGACAACTAAAACCTGAGGTTGATATATGTGTAAATGATGTGTATGATTTATAATCAGAGACCTCGTGATCAGCTGAAGGCTGACGGTTTGACAAAATGGGTGAAAGCACATTCTGTACAAACCGTCTGACACCACCTCAGCTGGGAAAACACAGAGGGCACTGAAATAAAGGGGGAGAGTTGGGAAGGGCAAATAAAAAGCAAAAAAAGAGAAATAAACATCACTCTTTGTTCATCTGAGCAGATCAACTTGGAAAGGACTCCTCCTCTGAGTCAAAGAAAAGTTGGAGTTCATGAGCAGACTCACATCAAGGACAAGTC
Organism: Polydactylus sextarius; assembly: GCA_016801845.1. NCBI lineage: Eukaryota > Metazoa > Chordata > Actinopteri > Polynemidae > Polydactylus > Polydactylus sextarius. The sequence continues at coordinate 12,479,767 of CM028921.1, read as the reverse complement.
TTCAGAAGAATCTGCCATCGACTTTATTCTACGACAACAAGCCAACAGATCCACCATCTGGTGGTAGAAGGTAATTGGATATTCTGAAGCAGCTCCCTGCTCAGCTTACCTCATGAGAGTTTGGATTGGACCTTTGGACTCTCAGACCCTGAACAGAGTCAAAAGTCTCCAGCATTTATCTGGACTTTCAGTAAGGAAATGATCGACAGCCACGGCCGAGCTACAGATCTCTCCTCTTCACCAAATCCTCTCAGCTCATGAGTATCAATTATTTGATTGTTTTGATGATGATTAGGCCTGAATTGAATTTCTATTTTAGATTAGATTAATTAGATCTGTATGTTATATATATATATATATATATATATATGAAATTTCTAGAAGGTTACCCAAGCCAAGGATAGCCTCAAACTCTATTATCTAACACACACCAAGTGCACAAATCCATAAGTGGATCTATGCCTCTCTCTCTCTCTCAGACCTGTACTTTCTGCCACTTTCTTGCACTTTTCTATTTCAGCATTCATTATTTAAAAAATCCACCAAGGTCACATATAGGTAGACATACCTGTCAAGTGAATCAGTAAGAAGCACATACTGCTGATTGATTATGACTGCTATAGGAGCATCTGCTGCCCGGAAAAATGTGGGTATGTTGACCTGGAGTGACCTGTGCTGCTATGTTAAATTCTCTCAGATAAGATAAACCTTTATTAGTCCCACAGTGTGGAAAATCACAAAGATAGACAGCAGATAAACACACCCATGTGGCAGAAAAAAGAACAAATGTCAGATATTGAAAATCAAAGCACTGGATGATAAAGATTCCGCAATGATATACGAATCATGATGGGGTGATGAGACAAACCATTACAAATAAAATGATGATTGTCTTTGATGATGATTTGATGATCTATTATCTTACTACCTTGAGTGATATTCCATTATATTTGTTTTGTGTCTACACACTGCCTGAGTCACCAATGCACCACAGCATGAGAAAGACAAGAGATAGCAGAGCAGTCCCTAAAAGGTCTCCCAGGGCTGTTAGGTAGGGTATTGAGTAACTGTCAGGGTCTTTGTGTCTTCGCCACAACCAGTGGACCATACAGTCAGCTATACACAGCAGGGAGACGACCTAAGAGACAAACACGTGAGACTTATTGTATGAGAGCGATCATGTCTGCAGAGGGAAGTACAACCATACAACTGACTCACCTGACTCAGCGATGCAGCCAAAAATGCAAGAGTTAAGAGAGGACTGGGTACAGTATGGCCTCCTTTCATCAAGTGGATGGTGTATAAGAAGATCAGCTGACCAGGGATCACCAAGAGAAGGAGAATCTGGGCAGATCTGTTATTTTTTCCTGCCATGACAAAGATGCACCAAAGATTGCTTGGTATTTGTGTATTAATGGAAGTGATAATACAACCTCCTACTTCAGCAGTTTGAGCACTTGATCCTCACCTGACCCAATAAAAGTTGTGCAAGGGTTATAGCACGTCTTGCGGTCCTCAGGAACTTGCCCAGGTAAGAAATTCAAATGCAAATGTGTAGAAATACGACTTGACTGTATGGACACAAGGTTTCCTCCGATACCTGAAAAGACAGGACAGGACTTTTCACACGAATAAAACACATGCGGACATGACATGCGAAATAATTATAACTATAGTCACAATATGGTTCGCAGAGGTTAGAGGATGAGGTCGGGGTCACACACTCCATATGTGATGGATATATGATTATTGCATTATTCATCTGTTTCTGGTGAACCCACGACGACCTGCGTACATCCCACTCAATGGTCATAAAACTGATCTGAGAGGCCCTGTGAATAGTGCTTAAAGACTTTGCCTTCATGTAACAAACAACACAATTAGACCTTGAACAGTGACAGATAAAACCTTCTGTTTCCAGAGAGAGCATCAGAAGTGGTGTCAGCTCTGCACAGCATGCTATTTTGCTGTACGCTAAGGCCATTTCTCCTGGTACCAATAAAGTTTATACAACTGAAGACATCTGAGTCTCCCATGTCTTCCTGAGTGTCTCCTCTTCTGTCAACAGTGCTCCTGTAGTTTCTCCAACACACACGCCTGCACATTCAGTTAAGCATTATATAGTGTAAGCTGGCTTTGTCCATGACATTTTGAAAAATCCGTAAAGATCCTTTATGAGGGAATCAAAAATCTTGGGTGTTTTTAATTTGCCAGAAACACATTAAGGAATGTGAAGAACCAGTTTGTATTTTGGTTTTGATTTTCTTCTTCTTCTCATTTCCACCAACCTGGTTTAAAACAACAATGATTCAGTCTTTGCAAATGGAAAATTATGTGTGTTTGAAGTGTACTTGTAGTAAATTCTAGAAAACACTGTAATTTTCAATTTCCAAGTATTTACAATTCAAAGTTTACGGTCTAATGCACCACATACACACTGTGTGTGTGTGTGTGTGTGTGTGTGTGTGTGTGTGTGTGTGTGTGTGTGTGTGTGTGTGTGTGTGTGTGTGTGTGTGATTGATTCATTCATTTAAAATTAAATGTCTTTTTGGATGTGTATCCTCTCACACAACACCTCATAAATGCAATGAACTTTTAACAACAGAAGAAAACTCACCATTTATGACTGGAGCATAAACTGTGATTCCTGCCAAGTTTGGATCTGACACAGCCTTGTCCAGAATAAGTCCTCCAATACTAAAAGAGTGAGGGGAGTGAATTAACAGCAAGACAGCTATTTCATTTTTTTTTTTTTTTTTTTTTTACTTTGGGTTTAAATGTAAAACTCTGTTGGGAGAGGTCAGGAATGCATTTTGCCCAAACATCATCTTTCAGGGGGACCTTAAGTAAAGGTCATGAGGAGAAAGAAGAAACCTAGTGTTTCGTTTGAGAGACTGGTGGATCATTTGTCAACTGTCCGTAACTGTACCTGTGTAGAGCTGTCAGATGTGGCAAGATGTTGCCTGATCTTTTTAAAGCCCAGTCACTGCACTGGACTGTGTACAAAATGTTACAATATATAGTTCTGCTTGTCTTGATATACAGTGTCTTGATATTGTGTTTGTAGAGGGTCCTCCAGAGCTGCTCAGATGATCCAACCATGCAGGGAATCACAACATTGTTTCATTTGCTGCAGTTTTTCACACTGGGATTTTGTTAAAACTACAAAAAGACACAGGATGCTATTCATGTTCTTTAACTTTCCACTGCACTCTTACGTTCCAGTAGATAATGAGTCAGACAGTGAGCGCTGACCCACATGTTTATCTTTGTTAAGTCTTAGTTTGATCGTGATTGAAAGATTATTAGGAGTATTTTTATTTTTAAACATTAAGACCTGGACCATTTAAACCAAGAAAAAAAGTTCAAAACTTATATTTATTGTAAAAACTGAAAAGAAAAGTGATGAGAACACACATGTAAGCTGTAGGAAGAGTCAGTAAATACCTGCTGATCATCATTGCTGTAACTATTGGTTCCCAACCTGAGCGCAGCAGGACCTGACTGGCTGGGTGTTTGGAGGAGATGACCACCCAGAGAGGGATCAGGCACACAAATAATAAATCCACCAGGTACAGCACATGGGGATACAAGTCTGTCAATACAAAACAGTCATTATTTCATTATTTATACTTTTATTTTCTTCCAGAGCTAAATCTATATGTCCCTGAGCTCGGTGGATGTAGAACATGAGTTACTACTGCCATCTTTTGGCCAAAAGTGGAAACTGCATGATCTGGCTCGTGACAGGTATGAGGACAAGAAAATGGCCTGTGAAGACAGTTTGACTATGTTACACACAGAGGGATAGTGACTCACTTACCTATTAGAGAGTAGAACCAGTGACTGCAGTAGGCCAGCAAGGCAAGAGTGATGAGATCCCCAAAGCTGGCTGCCATGGGTGTCGCTACATTGTCAGGGTTGATTCCCATTCGCTTAGAGCACATGATCACTGCCACCATGATGATACCTTTAGAGAGTCAAAGACAAGGTAGAGTTCTGAATGTGTGAAGTGACACTCATGAAGTCTTGTCCATTCTGTCTGTTTTCCTTATTTCTCTGGAAGGTCACAGGTTCAAATCCTCCAACTGCCAAAGTCCCACTGAGGTACCCTTGAGCAAGGTACCATCCCCACACACGCTCCTTGTATAGATGCCCCCTGCTCACATGTGTGATGGGTTAAAAGCAGGTCAAATTCCGTTGTGTCCATGGTGTGTGGTCGATGACAAAATGGGTGTCACTTTCACTTTTAACTTCAACCTGAATGGAAATGCGTCTCTTGACTCTTTCATCTTTAAAAACTTGTCACTAATCACTATGCTGAAATTAAAATTGTAGGTTTGTCAGAAAATATGCTGCGGTTACACATGATAAACTCAATGCAAAAATTATTTAAATACCCCAAAAAGCATCTTTCCTCATGTGGTTGTCTAGAGGAACAACAATATTCAGCTATTTAAGGACAAAGAATGACTGTGAGGGAACTTTAAGAAAAATTACTAATGGTAGAGAATGATGGGATATATAGACTGCACAGAGGTCAACACCAGCACATCTATAATTTATACCTATAACTTATTAAATATGATAATATGTCTTGAGCTCATTGGCAAAGCAGAGAGAAAACTGGGTCTTTAAAATGAAGCTTTTCACACTGATGGAAATGTCAAGACGACAGCAGGTTGTGTTGTTACCTTGCAGCAACGAAGCTACGAAGGCAGTAGAAACACTGGTCGAACACAAAAGCACAATATGATTAAAGGGCATCTTTCCTTCTGCCATCCAGCCCAGGAGAGTTGCCATTAGAGATGCTAACAGGCCCAGCACCGTGGCTTGTAGCTGTAAAATAAAGGTATAAATGTTTTTATTTTCATACACAATGTTTTGTGTATGGGTAAGATATGGAGTATGTGACGGTGCCCCGGCCTGGACAAGTGTTTTTTTGTCAGACAGATGTTAGTTTTATAAATTACTACCCACTGTCACCATGACACTGTGATAGTTTGGAGAGTAAAGAACCATGGTCAGAAGGTCAAAAGGTCAACAACAAGTAGTTATACAACTAAGAAAGAGAGAAACTATGGAAGAATTTGATTCCTTATTGATATTAAAGATCCACACATTTTAACATATTTGAATCAAACAATGCACATAAACAGCTAATGATACTATGTTAACTGGAAGATGTAATATATGTAATAAGTAAAAAAGTTGTTCTTCTTCAATGATAATACAGATAATAATGTACCTGTTTGAGTGCCAGGTTCCCAATGATCAACATCCATTTTTCTCTGGATTCCAATCGTCCTGCATTTACCTGACAACATCAAACATACATTAGTTTAATAAATAATTTACTAGATGCCAATTTTTAAAAAATATTGTAACCTGTGAAAACCTGTGAGATCACTTTTGACCAGTGAATAAGAAGATACAATTCACAATTTGGGTGAAACCAGAGGGATCATAGACTAAAACATGAATTTTATTCAAGGATTCAAGGAGTCAAGGTGCTTCATAGTCATTACATTACATGTTAGGAACATGAGGTGAACAAAATTAGATTCCCTGGTCCTAGTATAAGCACAATAGTATTAACAACACCAGAATGAATCGACTCAAAATAAACAGTGTTCAATGAAACAACATGTCACCCAAAAGCAATGATGTTGTAAAAAGTTCTTTGGGCAGCAGTGGGTCAGCAGTGCAGAGAAACAAGCTCTATTAACCTGTTAACGAATGTCAATGTGATCATATTTGATCATTATATTCTCTCTTTCTCTGGGAAAACAGATCTAAGAATGGGTTTGTAATGCAAATATGTTGCACTGCAGGTTAATGTGTGGCTGTGGTCTTCACAAATGTGTGGGGAGTTTCACACCCATGATGCAAGAGGACGGAAATATAATTCTAAGAAGTAAGTTGTACTTACTCAGTCAATAAGTTTTTATTGTTCACTGTGTTGTTCACTCTCTTTGTCCAGTTTTACATTTCACTGCAAATGGTGTTTTAGGCTATACTGTTTAAATAGTGCATCATGGTGTGTATGTGATTACACTTAATTGCTGGCCTGCATGTGTGTGTGTGTGTGTGTGTGTGTGTGTGTGTGTGTGTGTGTGTGTGTGTGTGTGACTTCCTTTGTGTTTGTACACACTCACAGCAGTTGAGAGTCTAGAGGCCAGAGTCATCTCCAGGTTTCCCTTCATGCCTAATAAAGCAGGGACCAGGATGAAAAGCTCCATGACTTCCTGGAACACATCCCAGTTCTACCATGGGCACACACACACACACACACACACACACACACACACACACGCACACACAGCACCTGTCTGTTACCTTGTGTTCAGCCTGATTTAGCAATGATTAACTACAAATTGAATATCATCTAAACTCATAACAATAACATTTTCCTGTTTCCTCACCTCAACCACTTCCAGCAGGATCCCAGCAGAGACTGTCCCAAACCCAGCCAGCAGAAACGGCACCAGGATCTGTAGAACCATGGAACAGACTGTCTCTGCAGGTGCAGATGTTGGTGCATGTTCACCTGATCCACTTGCATCCTTTTGGTCTTATGGATCTACTGAGACTTGATCCACCGTAGAGTTTAATGGGAAGCAGATAGTCTGTCTCAGTGTACTCCCGTGGCTCACAATGGAGACTGGTATTGACTGGTGAAATATTCCCATTAGAGTTGAAATGGTGTGAACTTCCAGAGTGTTGAGATGAGGATGGGTTCGATCTGTACTGTTGGTTGTGACTTCCTTCCACAGAGCTGTTTGTGGGTTTTTCCCGTGACTCTGACACAACCATGTTGTACAGTTGAGTTCTGGCAGGAAGTTATTCCTGCCGCTCCAGCTGCTGAGACACTATACTGGTCACTCTCAGTTGGCCTGAAAAGGATGAGGATTTACATTGAATACAGTTCATTAACAAGGTTAAACTGCAAAGAAGCAGAAATGAAACAAAAACCGTTATCTGTTAGATGCACGGCAGGAATACATGTTTGTAAAACTGCCACAGTGAGGATCTGTGGTATAAAATATGCGTAAAAAATCAAGTTTCCTTCAGCATGTGAAAAGTTGAACTGTCGTGTGAGGCTGTTTCAGAGTCATCTGATGGTGGAGATTGCCTGCATTATCATTCTTCATGCCTGTTTCCCACTAGCAGCACTGAGGTTATATTGTCTGACAAGGACAATGAAATCCGTCTGAAATTCCTGAGACATGAGTAGGTATGCAAAAGTTATAAGAGAGGAATTGTATAAATTAACATGATTACAAAAACATTGCTAACAGTCACGAACTGTCTCAATAATACGTAATAAGTTTAAAGTTGACACATAGTTTATGTCTTATGTTATCAAACATATAACTGACGGAAATATACATCATTGCATAATATTAATAATTCACCCTCAAAAATAGTGAGTAAATTTATAAGCATCACACTGTTGCGATCCAAAAACTGCTGTTGAGTGTAATCTACCAGGAGTCCTGCACCATTTCCATGTTTTTTTTTTTTTATTATTATTATTTATGTGTGTGCAGGATATTTAATTCAGACACTGTATAAATGAAAGATTATCTACAGTTGGGTTAAGGCCAAAATAAGAACTCAGAGTAGAGTCTGAATTCTTACGTCAAATTATTTTGTTGTCTTCTGTTTGTTTTGGTGTCTTTTACAGCGTCTTTACAAATTCACATACATGACGCGAAACCATTTATTTTTAAATATATGATAGTCTTAACAGCATTTGGTCTATAGTTAGTAATTCGATGTAGGATTTAAAAAAAAAAAATGTTTTCTTACCTTTAATGTGAAACCGTAAGAAAAGAGGAGGGATCTGCTCTCACACTCTCTGTTCCTCTGTCATTCTCTGAGTCTCAACCGTGCTATGTCCTTAACCTCTCTCTCTCTCTCTCTCTCTCTCTCACACACACACACACACACATAAACACACAAACACCACATAACTCACCCCCCTCTCTATTCAAGTCAGATACCCTGTCACCCTGTGTGTAGCTTGTATACTAAAGACAGCAGGACACACACACACAGATATTTGGCAGTTCTTTGTTAAGAGCAGTTGAGTGCTGCATTGTGGTTATATAACAACATGGTTGTTATTGTTGCTGGTACTTTATATGGAGTGTGTTGTCTTATTTCTATTTATGTAAATCTTATATTGTGAGTCAATATCACAGAATTTAAAAATATAACAACAAACAACAATCTGTCTGTCTGTCTGTCTATCTATCTATCTATCTATCTATCTATCTATCTATCTATCTATCTATCTATCTATCTATCTATCTATCTATCTATCTATCTATCTATCTATCTATCTATCTATCTATCTATCTATCTATCTATGCCACTCACCTTCTTTGGACTACATTTCCCATGAACTCTAGCGCTCCTCACGAATCATGAGACCCATCATGGGACCGTGTAGCCACAGTTTTTAACAGCAGTGTTTTGGGTCACCTTTGCTGGTAGGATGGCGGTAGAAACCATCGCACCTGACTGGGAGTTTGACCGTTTTGACGACGGTTCACAGAGTAAGTGCTACGTTCTGTCTTGACGTGCGGACAAAATACAGCGACATGTAAAGTTAACTACGTTTAGCCTTCAATGCTAACTGACGATGCTAGCAAGATGTTTTGCTACCGGGCTGCGTCTATTCGCTGGAAAGAGACGTGTTTTGCAGTTCATTGGAAGTAAATGGCAATGAAATAAACATCTTTAAAGCTATATTATGTATCATTTAGTTACTGTTAAAGACGAGCATACCCAGGCTAGATTAAGTATTGTGTAAATCCGTGAAATAAGGTGACAACGACAAGTTAGCTGAAGTTTATAATCGAAACCATGATTAATATATGGTTGATTAGTTTTGACAGTTGTTGAAAAAGATCACGCTATTTTAATTTGCATTGAATAGGATCAAATGGGAAAGGATTACAGCTGTGAGGTTAAAGGTGGTGATTATGTTGCATATCTATGGCTCCTTCAGTATTAAAGATAATCTATTGTTAGCTAGCTCGTTCTGCAGATATAAAACATAACCCACATTAAAACATGAATCATAACTACTATCATTACAGTAGTAAAGGCTCACCATCCGTTTGTATTGTTATGCATTATTCAGTTGTGGGAGAAATAGTACCTGAATGTCTTTTCCATCACTCATACTTTCACTGTATTTTACTTATAATTACATACTTTGTACTTAAGCATTCAAGATTACAGGGAGACAAGTTTCATTAAATAACATCTCATATAAATAATATAAGACATACTATAGCAATAGTAATATCACTAGTACGTAAAGTAAAAACTCTCAAGGGGGAATAGAGGTAGAAAGTTTACAGATTTAAGTTCGGGAAGCTCACAAAGGCACTGAAACTTAGTATTTAAGTAAATGTGACCTCTGACCACCAACAGTGTCATTGATCTAAACTTCCACCCAATAGAAATACACACAGAGGTCCAACTAAAGAACTACAGTAAGTTTCTGGAAGAATATACATCCCAGCTGAAGGGGATCGAGGAGGCTCTGGATGACTCCATAGGAGATGTGTGGGACTTCACCCTGGACCCCATCGCCCTCGAGGTAAAACACCAGTGACTGTGCCTCAACCTCAGAAGTTACAGTTACTGTTGAGTTTACTCAATTTAAACTTGTGTAATTCCCTTTTCTCTCTTTCAGCTTCTCCCATATGAGCAGTCGTCCTTACTGGAGTTAATTAAAACAGACAACAAGGTGAGTAAAGACGAAGTGTCTTGTAATATTTAAGTGTCATATCCATGAAATGTGTTCCCATTGTAATGATGAATCTTGTTTTGTGTTGTATGCAGGTTCTGAACAAAGTCATAACAGTTTATGCTGCACTCTGTAGCGAAGTGAAGAAGCTGAAGTATGAGGTAAGTGTGATCAAAGCAGAACGTCCTACACACACTCTTGCTCAACGTCTTTGTTTGTACTTTCTCATGCTGTGAAATTCAAATTCACATTCTGGGTCCTGAATTGATATTTGACATCTCTGTCCATTTGCAGGCAGAAACCAAGTTCTACAATGGCCTGTTGTACTATGGAGAAGGAGGTAATCTGTCAACAATCAGCGCTTCCTTTTGTTGCTGGTTTTCTCATATTTGAATATGTTGCTTCTTGAACAACCGATTTAAAAAGAAACTTGTAAACGTGCATTTGTTTTACAGTGTCCGACACCAGTGTTGTTGAAGGAGATGCTCAGATTCAGATGGGCAGATTCATCTCATTCCTACAGGTCAGCAAATAAATAATCATTCATTCAGTCGTTACACTATGTATTTATGTCAAGAAAGCACTTATTGCTCTTCTCTTCTGTTTGTTGTGTAGGAGCTGTCCTGCTTCGTGTCAAGATGTTATGAAGTGACGGTCAACATCGTTCACCAGCTGGCTGCCCTCTACAACAGCAACAAGTAAGACACATGAACAGAAGCCAGTCATTTTTACACAGTGAACGCTCTGTTCTAGTTGGATTGGTTTGAGTACTCACATTGAGAAAAGAGCCTTTATGCACTTTACATGCAGACAAGCACAGAACATAATGGCTGCATTTCTGGTGTAAGCGTTTATTGTGTGGTTTGTTTTATGACATTGAAAAATGAAATATACCAGATATGAAAAGTATTATTGTTATGTTTTAGGAGTGCGACGAAAATCATCGAGTCGTCAGGCGTCCATTTCCAGGTCGGTTTGAATCTCAGTGACGTTGTTTTTGTGTGTGCAGGGTATTTAAAACACTGTTTAATGTAAAGCTGTCTACAGTTAGACTTATTATGAAATGAATTTGTCGTGCTGTCGTTTGTTTTAATGGCTGTTTCTCTCCAGCACCTTTGCAAATGCAGACAGATGATGTAAAAGCAATATATTTTTTGATTTCATATTGTTAACAATATGTGGTCTAAAGTTAGATCTAGAATAAGAAGAGGTGTCTTAGCTTTGATTTGAATTCATAGGACAAGAAGAGGCATCTGTTCTCACACTCCTCCTCTGACCTTGGTTTGACTGTGTGTGTCTGTAGTCTGTATTCTCAGTCTCTAAATAGTTATTACCATGTCTGTGTTTATCCCGCTGCAGATAGTGTACGAGCACCTTGGAGAGCTGTTAGTGGTTCTGCTCACACTCGATGAGATTATGGAAAATCACGGCACATTAAAAGATCATTGGAAGATGTATAAAAGGTTAACACACACATACACGCACAGACTACTGCAACCATTTAATTAATTAATTCTGTGTATCGTCACCCATGATGTCATTGTTCTGTTATAGGTTATTGAAATCAGTGCACCATAATCCTGGGAAGTTTTCCATCCCCGAAGAGAAGCTGAAACCATTCGAGAAGCTCCTGCTCAAGCTGGAGGGACAGCTGCTGGATGGCATGATACTACAGGTGACTTTCACATGTTGTAGAATTCATAATCTAAGTGTTTTTAGTATTAAATAATTAGCAAACAGAATAGGTTCTACTTCTGTAAGCGAAGGTCACTTTAATACAGAGCATGTGATTGAGTATATTCTGTTAATGACACCAACACCATTGGGCTCATAATGTTTACAACTGTGTGATGTGACAGGCGTGTGTGGAGCAGAGGTTCGATGATCCCGGTGAAGGAGTGGCCGTTGCCAAAAACAGCGCCTTCGCCGAGGAGTTCGCGCTCAACATTCGGACCATTTTCACCAACATTGAGTCTAAGATAGGTCAGTTCCTTCTTGAATGAAAGGTGGTTTTCACAGGCGGCGGCAAATTCACAAACATCTTTTTGTTCGTGTCATTTTCAGGCGAACCTTCGGAAATTGACCAGAGAGATAAATACGCTGGTGTATGTGGTCTCTTTGTGCTTCACTTCCACATCTTCAGGAGTGTCGACAAAAAGTTTTTCAAGGCGCTGCTCGATGTCTGCAAAAAGGTAGATTTGTGCCTTTAACTTAACATTTCTCTTTAACTGCAACACTCCTTCCTGACCCGTGTGTCTGTCTGACTTCTTGGTAGAGGAAACGTGTCTTTCATGTGTGTTTATGTCTCTTTCCTCCAGGTTCCTGCGGTCACTTTAACCGCAAACATCATCTGGTTTCCAGACACTTTCCTCATCACTAAGGTCCCAGCTGCAGCCAAACTGATGGATAAGAAGAGTCTCCAGGGAATCAGAGCACACAGAGACTCCTACCTGCAACAAAGAGCTCAGACACTAACAAAGTCAGCATTTATTTGTCATTATAAATATATAAATATATATATATTTGATTAAGACGCTTGATTGTTTCTGTCCTTTTGTCCTCAGGGATGTTCAGTCCTACTACGTGTTTGTCACCTCCTGGATGATGAAGATGGAGTCCATCTTGTCCAAGGATCATAAAAGTGACAAGTTGGTGGACGACCTCAACAGCAGGTGTAATGTGTTCGTTCAGGTAAAATATAATCTTCTCATCAAGGCTCAGCTGGACGACGGAGCACGAGACCACAAAGATCACGGTGTGTTCTGTTCCTCGCAGGGCATCCTGTACGCGTACAGCATCAGCACCATCATCAAGACCACCATGAACATGTACATGTCGATGCAGCGGCCCATGACCAAGACGTCTGTCAAAGCGCTCTGTCGACTTGTTGAACTGCTCAAGGTGTGTGTGTGTGTGTGTGTGGCCTTTTGAGTATTTTCATGCTTCGTATGAGTGAATTCATTGTCCATTTCAGTAAAATAACATTAAACCGTGTCTCCTCTCAGGCTGTGGAGCACACATTTCACAGACGGTCTATGGTTGTAGCAGACTCTGTGTCTCACATCACTCAGCAGCTGCAGTCACAGGCTCTAAATGCCATTGGTACCGCTAAGGTAAATAGAAACACACAAATAATACATCAAATATTGGTATTTACAACAGGAGCTGTGTATGATCGTATCATTTTTTTTAGTAAAAGCATATATTTGTTTGTCTCCTTGAAGAAAAGGGTGATCTCTGACAAGAAGTACAGTGAGCAGCGGCTGGACGTGCTGTCGTCTTTGGTCTTGGCAGAAAACGCCCTCAGTGGGCCGAGCACCAAGGAGCGACGCCACGTCGTGTCTTTGGCTCTGTGTGTTGGCACGCAGCTGGTATGTTAGAGGATGTCTGTGGTTAATAGAAAACAGTTCTGTTTGCTTTTATGTTCTTTTTGATTCTTAACTTGTCAGTGAAATGAATCTCCTTCCTCCGCTAGAAAACGTTTAAAGATGAAGAGCTGCTTCTGCTGCAGCTCGTGATGAAGAAGCTGGATCTGATCAGTGAGCTGCGTGAGAGGTGGGTCGTTTTTTTTTTTTTTTTTTTTTTTTTTTTTTTATTCACATCTGCTGCAAGATGGCAACGTGTTTGATACTGATCTGATGTCACTGACTCACAGTCAAAGATCATTTAGAAAACGGACAAAAACGAGACCGAAATCGACTGAAATCTAAGTCTTGATTATTTGAACTTGTCAGGACGTTGTTTATATGACACAAATCCTTTTATATATATACAGGCAGTTTGATTTCTTTGAACCTCTTTATGAACTATGTTCCATTTTTCCTCAGGGTCAGGCTGCAGTGTGACTGTAATTTCCTGTACTGGCACCGAGCTGTGTTTCCCATCTATCTAGACGACGTATACGACAACGCAGTGGATGCAGCACGAATACATGTAGGCCTCTGTTTGATTTGAATTTATATCTGTTATCACCCTGAGGGTTTGAAAAGTTGAACATGAATTCATTTCAATTGTTTTCTCTTTGTTCTAATTGGGTTCTAATTGTTTCCTCCTCTGCTCTTTTTGTTGATTGTGATTGGCTGGAGCAGTACATGTTCAGTGCTCTGAGGGACTGTGTGCCATCCATGTTACACGCCAAACACATGGAGTCGTGTGACCAGCTACTGGAAAGTTACGACAAGGAGATCATGGACGTGTTCAACGAGGTGAGAGCGGAATAAATGTCGAAGCCAGAGGAACAAACAGAAAGAGGAAATGTGCAGTACGGTTCACTTTACGTGTCAAAATGACCACGGTTGCTATTATGTTCAACCTCTGTGTTTCTTTTGTACATTTGAAAACTTAGGTTTCATTTTTGGGTTTCTTTATTTTTGTGTTTAACAAAGTATTTTCTTTTATTTCTGTAGCACCTGCTGGACAAGCTGTGTAAGGAGATTGAGAAGGACCTGCGTCTCTCCGTTCACACCCACTTGAAGCTGGACGACAGGAATCCTTTCAAAGTCGGAATGAAGGATCTGGCTCATTTCTTCTCCCTCAAACCCATCCGATTCTTCAACCGCTTCATTCATATCAAAGGTGCTGACAAACAGCATTTACACACACACACACACACACACACAGATCATTTTCAGTTCGTTCTGTTTTATGTCGTTTTTATCTTCATTTGTCTTTTTTTTTTTTTGACATTTAAAAAGCCGTGTGGGATTGTCTGACCTCAGCTGGGTTATGTGCTCCATTACAATGTCATTCTACTTTGTCATGTCTTTGCAGCCTATGTGACCCACTACCTGGACAAAACCTTCTACAACCTGACCACGGTGGCGCTCCATGACTGGGCCACCTACAGTGAGATGAGAAACCTTGCCACTCAACGTTATGGACTCACAATGACGGAGGCACATCTGCCCAGTCAGACTCTGGAGCAGGTCTGTGCGGTTACACATTCATAGAGAACGATTTGTCAATGAAGCGTACGTGATGAGATGTTGATCAGTTGTGTCGTCTGTATGTTGTCGTCAGGGTTTGGATGTTCTGGAGATCATGAGGAACATTCATGTTTTTGTCTCGCGCTACCTCTACAACCTCAACAACCAGGTAGGACTCTGAACCTCCATGTTTATCCACTTTTCTGAGTCAAGTGGTTGTGCTTGGGAATGTAATTTGCATGCGAATATTTACTGTCCCACAGATCTTCATAGAGAAGGCCAGTAACAACAAGCACTTGAACACCATCAACATTCGTCACATTGCCAACTCCATCAGGACCCACGGCACAGGCATCATGAACACCACGGTGGGTAGACAGAAGAAGCAGCGGGCAGTTTTAATGTGTCTGCGTTAGGATTCGTTCCGTTTTTTGTTCCACTCGTTGCTCATATCTTCTCTCCTTTCGTCAGGTGAACTTCACTTATCAGTTCCTGCGGAAGAAGTTTTACATCTTCAGCCAGTTCATGTACGACGAACACATCAAGTCCAGACTCATCAAAGACATCCGCTTCTTCAGAGAAACAAAAGACCAGTCTGATCAGAAGGTAAAGCTCCACACACCATCTCTCAGCAAGTCCTACATTAAATCATACCAGCTATGCTAACACAGCATAATGTAACAGGAGCTCTCCTAGATTTACTCACTTAAAGCAGTTAGTGGGGTACATTTCATTTTAAAACATATTGTTTTATCACATCGCAGGACGCAGTAACTTCAGCTGTGGTTGTGTTTGTTGTAGTATCCATTTGAGAGAGCAGAGAAGTTTAACCGTGGCATCAGGAAGCTGGGGATCACTCCAGATGGACAGAGCTACCTCGACCAGTTCAGACAACTCATCAGCCAGATTGGTGAGAAATCAACAGAAACATAAGTGAACTATTCTCAGTAAATAGCCTTAGAAAATATAAGCCAAGTATATTTTTTCTTTTAACTTTTCCAGGTAATGCCATGGGCTATGTGAGAATGATTCGCTCCGGAGGCCTCCACTGCTGCAGCAGTGCCATCAGGTCAAATAGAAAGTTGTTGTAGTCTGATGAGATTTCCCCCTTTAAATGAAATTAAGAGTTTTATCAAACTCAACAAGTCTCGCTATATTCTGTTTAAATTATTTTGTTATTTTGTCTCCAGGTTTGTTCCTGACCTGGAGGATATCGTCAACTTTGAGGAGCTGGTGAAGGAGGAGGGACTGTCAGAGGAGACTCAAAGAGCTGCCAGGTGCCAAAATCTGAAAATCCTGTCCCGTGTCATTTAGCTTTATTTCAACAATCCATGTAGATTATAGTGATTTTTCTGTGTTTGTCGGTTTGGACTGTTCGTTCAATATTATGCACACAGACTAAGGATGAGTGATTTTTCCCTGCGCTTCCATTTTTACACCTTTTGGTGGCATCACAGCTTGAAAAATGTACGAGCAGCCTCACCTGTTGTTTAAACACGTCTCATTCTCAGTGTCCTAGACTCAGTCCTGGGAGATCTGACCAGCAACTCTGCCGAGGGGACGGAGTACTTCAAGATGCTGGTGGGGGTGTTCGCTCCTGAGTTTCGTAGTGCCAAGAATATGCACCTGAGGAACTTCTACATGATCGTACCTCCACTGGTCAGCTCTGATTCTTATCGTTTAATGTTTCTGCTGTTTTTAATTTTTCTCTTGCTCCGCTGCCAAAGACCGAAGCACTTTTAATAACTGATCAACAACGAATTTCTCTGGCAGACTGTGAATTTCGTGGAGCACTCCATCAGCTGCAAAGAGAAACTCAACAAGAAAAACAAAAGTGGAGCTGCTTTCACAGATGATGGCTTCGCTATGGGTAAGGAGACAAAAGTGACAAATCACATTTCAGAGAAAAAAGCACCATTACACGCTCAACTGCTCCTGTCTGAAGTCTTGACTAATTTTCCCATTTTCCCTCCACCACTGATCTGTCTCTCACTCCCTCAGGCGTCGCCTACATCCTGAAGCTGCTGGACCAGTATCTGGAGTTCGACTCCCTGCACTGGTTCCAGGCCGTCAGAGATAAGTACAAGAGGGAGATGAACGCCGTGGTGAAGGAGCAGAACGTCCAGTCTGCCAGTCAGGATGAGAAATTGTTGCAAACGATGAACCTGACTCAGAAGAGGCTGGACATCTACCTGCAGGTACAGTCGCAGCTTCCACTCTCTCGGTTGGCTCCATACGTTTTTCATGTTTCACTGAACTGTGAGTCTTCTTCTCCCTGCAGGAGTTTGAGCTGCTTCACTTCTCCCTGAGCAGCGCCAGGATCTTCTTCAGAGCAGACAAGACAGCAGCCGAAGAGACTCAGGAGAAGAAGGATAAAGGTCTGTCGGTTATTAATGGAGTCTTAAATTATTCAGTTCCTCTGGCAAGTCCAGCCTGATACACAGACTCACTGTGGATGATTTTTCATTATGTGTAAAATTAAATATGGTGTCATTATTAATGAACGATGAGGTTTGAGCCCCCTTTAGATCTCACAAAGTAACTTTGCCCTTTTCCCTCCACCAGAAGATGCTGCCAAAGCAGGAGATGGCTCCGACGGCTCCAGCACCACCGAACCTGCCTCAAAGTGAAGCCACCAGACGATGAGGGCACTGTAACAAACAGAGCATGAACCTGCCAGAGGAAAAGAAGCTGTAGACCACTGACATGTTCAGAGACCGGATCAGACTGAAACCTGGATAAAAAAACGACAGATGGACACAGTCCGACTCCTGTGATGAAGTGATTGTTTTCATCAGAGAATGAATCGTTCCTTTAAGCGCCACGGCAGGAAGTGTGTTGCTGTTTGACAGAAACATCAGCGTAACCGTGCGCGGCTTTAAGCATCCGCCAGCTTCTAATGAATTCAGCTTGAATTTGTAGCATTTGCACAAGTGAGTGCAGTTTAAACGGCGAGCTCATGATGACATGCTAATTTGCGCGTGTTTTGGACTCAGTTGTGTTTTATTGCAGCGACCAGTGTCTAGTGTACTAGCTGTAGTAACATTGATTGTTAATGGCAGCTCTGTAGGCTTTAGTACACCGTCGAGGACGCTGGAGAATGTTTTCAGTTCAGTGATTGTTTGATATTTGTGTGCCACATTTGTTCACTGCTAATTTTTGTTTTGTCCGTTCGTCTTTTTGTGCCTTCGCCAACCGTGTTTTAGTGACGTCACGACCGAGCGCTTCATTTAGAAAAACATAGATCTTAACAACCTTCTGTCATTCTTGCTTTGTGTTGAAGTTTAACTATTTCTCCGCAGCACTGGAGGTGCCCCATCCTATTTTTATTTCACTTTTTTTCTTTTTTTTTTTAATCGATCAACATATAAATCTTTAAAAATGCAAGGCCACACTTGAGTTAAAATGACATTCCATGAATTAACTTTGAGGAGATTCTGTAAAAGTCTCTAAAGACTAATAAAACATGCACTTTGATGAATGTGATGCATCTGTCGTTAGTTTGATAGTGTGAAACGTCTTAAAACACAGATCTTATGTTCAGTGTTGATGAATCTTACCAGTGTAACATTAAATCTGTGTTCTGTATCAACACGGCACTAATCTTATCTGTAAGTTTGTTTCCAAAATGAAACTGAGTCCAGGAAAACAACACATACACACAGAGAGAGAGAGAGCGGTTCAGGAAAGCCTTTTCTGCTTTAATACAAAGAAAAGCTTTTCACTTCAGAAACTACAAGATTGGTCTGGATTTTTTTGTCTCCTCAGATGGTCAGTTTTCCGTTTCCTATGAAATGCTGCTGTTCAAACAGCTCCAGTTGAAATATCCCTTCTTTTGCCTTGGAACTGAAAATTTGGGGGAAGATTGATTGAACTCTCCAGGTTTCTTCGTTTTTCTTTTGTTGTTCTTTTATTTTTTGTTGGGTTTTTTTTTTCTCTTTTTTTTTTTTTTTTTTTGGCTGAGAATCAGGGCTTTCCTTAAATGACATTTTTTTTTTTTTTTTTTTTAACGTTTGTATTTTAATTATGTTTGTATGTACCCACAGTGCCATGTAACACGCTGTCCAGCAGATCCAGAAATGTCCTGTTACGTCCACATATTGCATCCATGCTCACCTCATAATAAAAATGAGGTACAAGGCAGGGCAAAAAATTCTTCCAAAATAGATGTTTATGTGTGTATATAGACATTTATCTATATATACACATTTGTACATACATATACTAATTTATGTGATGCAAAGAAAAAAATGTACACATCTCTTACAAAATAGTAACAAAGACTGGAAAGTGTTTTTGTTGCCACTGCAGCAACATTGTGTGGCTGTTTAAGCCTCTGTGGGGATTCGAGAGGAGTCTCTCAGATTTGTGTCCAAGGTCAACTGGCACTGAACTCTGAAAGACGGACAGAAGGAGAAACAAGAGTACAAGATAAGAGAGGTTTTGTGGTGCAAATACAGAGGTTGGAGCAACCCATGGTAAAAAAAAAAAATAATAATAATAATAATAATAAAAATAAACAGAAAAAGGAAAGAAGAAAAGTAAAGGGTGAGATGAAAAGGGATGCATGTGGAAAAGTTACATGAACATCCCCCGAACCAAAACAAAAGAAAATGGGAGAAGTGGATTGAAAAAAAAAAAAAAAAAAAAATCATCAGGGAGTGTTCACATAAAAAAGCACAAACAAATTTTGTGTTCTTTTATTACTAAATATAGTGCAACAATAATCATTGCATTTTCTTTCACCCTTTCACTTGCATCTAACAAATTGAACATCGTTTTTCCCCCCCCGACTTCTTTTTTTTCTGTTCGTAAACCCTTCGTTGTAAGTAACGAGGCGTGACCCTTGTTCTGTCACTGTCCCGTGCCACAAGGTCAGTCCTCCTTATCCTGGGGAGAGAACAGACTCCAGGTTCAGAGACGTAAACATAACACAGACCCTGCTCAAAACAAGACAAAAACAAAACAAAAAAAAAAAAAAAAAAAAAAAAAAAACAAAACAAAACAAAAAAACAGGAGGAACATGAAGAATAAAAACAGAACAAGTGTTGGTGTTTTGGGCAGCATGTAATTTTGGAAAGGCAGGGCAGTTTTGATGGTGGCGATGACCCCCGCAGTCAAATAGCCAAATCCTCGAGGAATAAAAACCAAGCTGTGTGAAGCACAGCTCCCCTCCTGGACAACAGTGTTGTTTTTAGGAACAGCTGCGGCCTTTGGACTGGTCGGGCCTTAGAAGGCCTGCTGGGCTGGATTGTAGTTGAACGTTGTTGGCACGTGTGGCCTCTCTTCCAGCTTGTCATACTCCAGGTGAAATTCCTTTAAGAGATGAAGACACAGAGTTAATGTGATCGAACGAGATCCGAGAAGCTCCGATACACAACACGTCGGTAGAACCTGGCATAGAGACAAAAAGACAAGTACCTTGGCTACTTTCCTCCAGTTAAGACAATCAAAAAAGTAGTAGGTGCCTCTCTCGTAGGTGTTGGTCTTCAATGTCGGCTCCATGCCAGGTGCCCTTGTTATCCAAACCCGCTCTTCTTTGTGGTACCTCCAGTCCCGGTTGAAGCTGGACATTAAATTTCCGAGAGAGGAACAAACAAAAAAAAAAAAAAAGAAACCCAGTGACTAAGATTTTAATCCAATGAAACTTAAATATCAGATAGATTAAAATCTGTCAACAATATCCAAATGAATTAACTTCAATTAAACCTTCAAGTGTGACCTTCAGAGTATAGACTGACAATAATCCTGCAAGTACTCACAGCTCTACCGCTGCCAAAAGCTGTAGCAGGTCTCCGCCGTTCATGTAGTACAGGTAGAACAATAGATCTTCACCGTATCGAGCCAATTTGATTGCAGCCAGCTAAAGACAATACAGCGAGATAAATTACGTCGATTAATTACATATCCATTTGTGTAAAATAAATAAATACTTATTATATTATGGAGTTAATAAGGGACAAGTACCTTGTCCCTTATGTGGATATTGGTTAAGTACTCGGAGGGAACATGGAAGTCTGAAAAGATAAGAACAAATCAGTCAACAGGTTTCAAGAGGAACAACAACACACACACACACACATACTGCTACACATGTGTGTGTGTGTGTGTGTGTGTGTATTGCCACACAACAAAACAGAACCTGGTCAAAATATAGATCATAATTTTTGGTCACATTTCTTCCGAGAACCAGCTGATTATTTTCTTTATATTGACAGAGGAGAAACAATTACTTGTAAAACAGGTGACCAATGTGAGTGCTAATGCTAATGCTAACAACGTAACAACACCAGACTGCAGCAGATTACTCAGCCGAATTATGAAATGAACATGCTTTACACGTGTGTCTTACCAATGTCTTGAGGTCGACAAGGTGCTGACGCCCAAGGAGAGGCGAACTTGGGGTACAAGTTTCTGTCAGAGTAAAGTTGCAAAAAGTTCTTACTAATATTAATATGATCAGCAATTTGCATCACAAAGAGCCTGCCAAGACAATTTACATTAGAAAAATAACATGCCAGTGAAAAGGAGTGTAAAGTACTGACCAAAGCCACAGCTCAACTAAGATTTACTCATAATGCCAAATGCTTTGTCTGCAATGTTCTGCAACTCCAATAACATTTAAATTGACTCCTAACTACTTGATTATTGACTATTTCCATTTGTTGGACTGCTTGATACCAGTCACGTGTGAGCATGAGCCCGCTGGCTGGTGAGGCCTTTAACATGACTGTAACAGTGGAGAACAGGTGTCTTACTCTGGTGAGTTTAAGTTGAGTCCCAGTGTAGTGAGATCGCTCCCTAGCGCCAGATGGACCATCCCGGGGTCTGTCTCTGCCGCTCGAATAAATGTCAGCAGGCCGATCATGCCGAACTGGTCTGTCACCATTCCTGAGGGAATGTTCGTCACCCGACCTACAGAGGTAGAATAAACTCAGAGTTCAACACACTGCCGAGTCTGAGCTCTGACCTACAGGTAATACTTACTGTCAATACATTACCTCCATATTTCTAAACCACACTTTGTGCACGCATTGGAGAGCAAAAACCAGCAAATGACTTTTACTTGAACTTGAATTGTCACAGACAAGCTAATGGAAAGATGATAATGATCTGCATCACAGTTTACATATTCTTTTAGTTGCCTAACTGTTGCCTATCCAATTATCATCTAACCCCAAATACAGGGTAGAGAACCCAACTGCCTCACCCAAGTTGTGCGATTAAGAAGGGATGTCTCAGTAGAATTGGAGCGATACGATTGGCTGAGAGGTCTCACCATCGGGCAACACCTGGATCCCTTTCTTCTGGTTGTTGTTCTGTGCTGAGGCTGTCTTGTCTCCAGGGAACTTGGGCCCATCTGCATTGGATGTACTCTTGCTTGTGGAGTTCAAGTTCTAAACAAAGAAAAACAATAAAAGAAGGAAGATTAAACGTGAATTAATGACAAATAGTCACCTTTAATGTGAAACCTTAAGAAAAAAAGAAAAAAAAAAAACATTGTGTAGAGTGTACTTTAAAGCCATCAGTGGCTCTAACTTACAGTTTTGCTGTCGTCATTGTTCAACGTGGGGTCCTTATAGTTTGGGCCAGGCAGTGCAGGGAAGTCCTCGTTATGGATGGAGAAATCCTGCGTCTGTTCAGTCGATGGCTTCGTTACCATGCCAACTTGATGAAGAAGATGATAGATACACACAAGATAAAAATTATTATGTTATATGAAACAATATATAGAGTTTTTCTTCCTATGAACTCAGATGTTTACCGAAACAAAGACTCAAATTGGACTATAAACCCGAGAAGCTGCTGGTCATTTCCTCTCCCAAGGGAAGCCTGTATCTACAGCTTCATATGTGTAAAAACAAGACTCTTGGTCCAGACTAACGGCCTACCGTAAGGAGCCCTTCCAGCCAATGGGTTTAGCACTGGTGTTGGGTTTCCAGTCCCTTCTCTCCGACTCCTGTCTGCTAACGCAGGGAAGTCTGACAGATCCAGCCCCGTTACATTTTCACTCCCATCTGCAGGAACGGTAACATTAAGGACTTAGGGACATGTACAATGTCACTTTCAACACAATTTACGTGTGTGTGATAATGTGGCAATAATTAACTTCATAATGTTTGTGCAATCAAACATAAACTGACACGATAGTGTAAAATGTTTTTGTTTTGACAGATTTTCATAAGGAAAAAAAACCTAAAGAGTAAGTTGAATAATATCATAAGTTTTATATTTAGTTTATTGACACTATTATTTATATTTTTGGTTTAGATTGCCGCCTACTTCCTAACATTTTGTATCAGCATGTTTACTAATGACCAAAACTAGTGACCCCTGAATGAAGTTAATCCACACAGGTTAAACAGTCTAACCTGTGCCATTGAAGATGTTGCTCGATAATGAGTTGTTAATCCCAAAAGCCTGATTGCGGTTCATACCAAATCCTGACATGCTGCAGAGAGAAGGAAACCAGAACAAAAAAAATATAAAGCTTCAAAACTTTAACTTTCCTTACAATGAGGAACAAAGATTTCAGTGCGTCTACCTGTTTATGGTGAAAGGCTGGCGTGCTGGCTGCTGTTTGGGCATACAGATGATGCTGGGTGAGCTGCGGTTGGGGCTGCCCAGCCCCGAGCTGCCCATACTGTTGGTCCTGCCGCTCATCCCGATGCCTTGACCGACCTGAGAGTGGTTCATCATGTTCCTTGTGTTCATCGGTAATGTCCCCCTGTTGAGACACTCGTTTCAGGGCAACTGCTATTTCTATTTTCGGGTATTATTCACTTTAACAAGTGAGATTCGAGTGTGTGTCTGCAAACTCCCTCATACTCACCTGCTTGGTGATGGAGGAGTATGGAGGGACATGGTGGGGACTCCTGTTGTAGGAGTGATATGATTTGCTAGCTGCGTGCCTTGTGTTAGATTTCGGTTCGGTAACTGAGGTGTACTGTTCCCCATGCCCCTCACCGAGAATCCCAGTGCACCTGCAGAAAGATACGGAAAAAAATCAGGAAGGTGATCAAATACTGACACACATCCAAGAGAGGATGCTTGTGCTTTCTGACCAAATAACATAACTACACTTCCTCTAGAAATGTACTTGTTTTGAAAGTAATGTACTAAAGTTGTTAGATTTTTCCCCGAACTCAAACTACGTCTATGCAATCAGTAGTTAAAATGTCTATTCACTCACTTTGTGGACCATACAAACTTGCCCCGAGCTGCGACAGCTGACCTGACGACGATGGTGAGGGAGAGGACAGCATCTGCAGTGAAACATTTGAGGACAGAGCAGAGACAGAGTTAGACGACGGGTAGATATACACTCATCTGGTGTTCACACTCAAGAGGAAACGGATTCAAAGAAAACTTACGTCTTTGTCCGACCGATGTGTGAACATCGACGGCTGGCTGTAGTACATGCTTTCATCAGTGAAGTCGTTATCGACAACCTCGACGAACTCTACAAATTTCTTTCTAGCACCAAACATGCCTTTTGTCACCTGGAGAGAGAGAGAAACACAGCTGCTGTTACAGACATGCAAGGAAAAGAAGTATATTTACATGATCCATTCAATGTATAAATACAATCTCTATAAAAAACAATTATTGTCACTATTATAATTGTTGTTAAACCCAAATATTTGCAATATATCCTTTAAACTACACGTACAGGGATAATAGTTAGTATTTAATTTGCATCAATTAGTTTACAGACAGTTCACTGACACTACAAACTAAACCAAACATATGATCAACTTCTTATACAGGCGCAGTATTGTCTGGGTGCACTTTTAAATCATATGGAAAATTCTGGATTTATCTGGTTGTATTTCTTTGTAGTTTACTATGAAATATGATCCATCTTGGGTTTGTTAAGTAAGTTTTGAGCAGTGTGTATCTAGTTTGCAACGATGCACATGCACACTGGAAGATGCTACACAACAAAATAAACTATTTCTTCCACATGTATTGAACAATTCAGGTGACAGCCGAGTTACCCGCTAACTTCCTTTATATTAATCTTGTGCGGATGTTAGTTTGACTTATCCACTTGGTAGTTTTAGATTTGACACTGTTTGAGAGCAGCAGCAGCAGCAGCGCTAACAGGCTAGTTAGCCAACACTAATGTGGCTAACGCTAGCAGGCTACATATGACTACTCTGTTAGCATAACTAGCATAACGTCTGTGTTCCGAAGCGGGTGAGGCTAACAAGAGCAACACACAGAAACCTTTCAACTTCACAACACCTCGACTTAAATGCAAAGCTTCGGTCAGTATGAGGCAGCGATACAGGCCCCCTCTGTCTGATATATCCAGTCAGCTGTCCGTTTTCTCGGCTTAGTTTACGCTTCGTTTCCAGTAGGAGCAGTAGCCACAACCTGCCGAAGCTAAAATGCTAACCGCTAGCTCCGTATCGAAGCGGAGGGAAACAGCGAGATAACTAGCTCCCGTTGAAGGGTTACAATTGTTTCACCGCAATTAAAAAAAAAAAGACGAAAAGTGACACAATCTCACCGCATCAATTTCCCTTCTCTTCGTTAGATCCAAGATGGCTGTGTGTATTCTAAATCGAAAGAGGGATAACCCGTTACCCTTTGACCTTACAACCTGCTGACCACTTCCGTACACAAAACCCAGTGTGTGAAAGTGTGTACCGGCAGGTCCCCGGTGTGATCAACATCAACCAAGACACACACACACACACAGAGAAACACTTAATGTTAAAAGGATGCGTAGATTTTACAGTAATTATAAATGAAGACACCACTGTCGAGCCTCTGCCTCCCCCTTGTGACTAAATGTTCACCAGCTTCAGTGAGGTGACACAAACCATACCACCACAACCACAGAGGGAAAAAAATAGTGTTTAAGAGAGGACAACTTCTGTAAAGCTCTAGATTCAATATTTTGTGCTAAATTATAAACTGTGTTTAAATTTAAACTGTCTGGTAGTATTTAATACACAGTGTTAACTAACATAATAAAGGCCTTAATAGTGTTACGCTTAATGTTGAGTTTTTATACTAAAATCTAGTTGTATGATTAATTTTGAGATAGATTTTTAGATAGATAGATAGATAGATAGATAGATAGATAGATAGATAGATAGATAGATAGATAGATAGATAGATAGATAGATAGATAGATAGATATACACACCACTGACATGTACATGCTTATTGTATTCTTTGATAGCAGTCTGATAGCCGTGGGGGAAAAGCTGTGGAGTAGCCAAGGAGCCTTTGTGTTTTATGTAATGTATATATGTAATATTGTTACATTTGCATAATTTCATGCTACAAGTTCAAAGGTGTGTTCTTGACCTTACGCAAAGTACAATTAAGTGGTTATTTTCTGTGTTATAGTTGGAGAACATGAGCACACGTGTAATTTATTACAATAATTGAACTTCAAAAGTTCTACAATAATTACAGAAAATTACACCTGAGCTGTTGCTGTTTAGACATAAATAGCAACATGTCATATATGTCATATATAGACATATTAATAGACATATTAAAATGCCTGTTATGGAAGTCACATTGTTTCTGTCTCTGTGCTGTTTGAGGCCCACAGCAGTGAGTGGATAAGGAGAAGGACAAGTGCTAAAAACAATCTGTCAGTGAGCGAAAACAGAGGAGGGACAACTGTTGCCCCCTTCTGATAAGGAAAATGAAATTCCTCCACGGTTTTATCTCATTGGAAAGCAACACTAATGAAAGTATGTAAGATAGTACGTGCAAATCACACCTCAGGTGGGTAGAGATGATTTGTGACCAACTAAAGCGTAGGAATAAGACTCACCTGATAAAGTTACACAGGAAGTGACTTTTTTTTGTACCCATGAATTAAACTAACTACTTGAGCACCTGGATTTGTTATGATCAGTTATGGTGCTGAAGTCTTGACACCACTAGGACTCTACAGTTGATGGCATTCACAGTGTGGTGCGGACACAACACAGATGTACACAGCAACACACTCACACAGTTAAAAAAAAAAAAAAAAAAAAAAAACTTTCCACAGAAACTAACTTAATTACCTTTTCTTACAGAAACATTTCAGAACATGCAATTGATAACTACAGACTATATAAAGTGAGTAAAACACAGTCACAGTGTGTATTTATTGGCACTGAGAACATTGACAAATTCCTAAGACATTTCCACAGTGGAGGCCCACTCGTCTGGGTCCACTTGCAAATCCACTGCACCCTGTCCCTCCCTCGCTCTCTCCACCACTTGTGTCATCTTGGAGAAGAGGAGGGAGGGAGGGGGAGGGAGGGGGACACAAATGGGGAGGAGAGAGCAGCTAGTGGTTGTTATCACCATGAAAGTCAGGGCAAAGCTCAGAGCCACTCAGGGATAGTGAGAGGGCTGCACTGGGGAATATCTTCCCAGGGAATACAATAGGTTTTCAGCTCATTAAGTTGCCTAAACAAATGGCTTTCTGTAGGAGATGCTGAGAGTCATGGACATCAGCAGGAAAACATTGATCGGTAGGTGTTTTTCAATTCTTGTTTTTATTATCTGTATACTTGGGGTGAAAGGGTGTAATTCAGCATCATAATCATATAATTGTAATTTCGTGCAGCTTCATGTGCTGATATGAATTTTATTTTATTTTGCATTTTATCCAGATCAATAAATCCAGAGAGGCTGTAGAGGAGTATTAACAGGAAGTCATGAGATTCTCACTAAGCACTTAACGGAGTGACGGAGACAGTGTGGAAGATGGGCAACGCAATGCGAGGCGTCATCGCCTTCATTCCTTCAGAGCGTTGTCAACGTTTCTTAGTGGGGGACCTGAAGGAGATGCCTCTGGATCGGACCCTGGACCTGAGCAGCCGGCAGCTGCGTCGTCTACCTGTTGCTGCCTGTATCTTTGATGAGCTGGTGAAGCTCTACCTCAGTGACAACAACCTCAGCGCTTTACCTGATGAGCTGCAGGGCCTGAGGAAGCTCCAGCTGCTGGCCCTCGACTTTAACTGCTTTGAAGAACTCCCTGCAGCTGTTTGTAGACTGCCTCAGCTCAGCACCCTCTACCTGGGTAACAACAGGCTTTACTATCTTCCCAGAGAATTGAAAGAGCTCAAGGATCTTAGCACTCTGTGGCTAGAGACTAATTGTTTCACTGTTTTCCCTAAGGTAGTCTGTGAGCTCTCTAATCTCAAGACCCTACACCTTGGTTATAACCAGATACGGAGTTTACCAAAAGAACTTGGACAGCTTGAAGAGCTAAGAAGCATCTGGCTTGCTGGGAACCAGCTGGCAGAGTTCCCACCAGTGCTGCTGGAAATGCACTTTCTAGCTGTCATTGATGTGGATCGGAATAAAATACGCCAGTTTCCAGGTCTGTCTCACATGCACGGGTTGAAACTTGTCATTTATGACCACAACCCGTGTGTTAATGCCCCGGCAGTGGCCGAAGGAGTCAGGAGGGTGGGACGCTGGGCGGATTGCTCAGATGATGAGCAGGAAGACGAGGGGTCAAAAGCAGCAGCCAGTGAGACTACAGCAGAGGTCACGGAAGTACAACCTGAGGAGGAGCACAACATTTAGGATCAAGCAAAGTGACCTTCAGCTGTGGCACGGATCACCAGAACATTCAAGTGGAGCACTTAGAGCTGAGAGGTGTGTCATACATCGGACCAATGCTGTCTAATCCAAATATGGTGAAGCCAGTCGTATCAACTTTAGTATAAGACACTGAGTAATAAGTTGTCCAAAGACGTGGCCTGCATAAAACTTGAAATTTAAAAAAATATTTAATGTTTGGTTTGTGATATTTGTGAAAATCTGTATTCAAATGAGTAGTTTGCGACACAAACAATGTCATTTAGTTGCCCAAAGTTTTTTTTTTATTAGATTTTAGATTTATTTTATTTTATTTATTTTTTTAACTTTTTTATCTTCTGCTGCAAGATCTTGAGAATTATCTTGAGAATTTTACAGATAGTAAAAAGTCAACAGCACTTGTGCATACTAGTCTGTGGGCACAGAATGGCATTCAACTTAGTCATTAAATCAACAACAGTCATGAGACATCACCATATTAACTCAAATATGAGTTCTTACTGCACAGGCCATGAAAGACGACAGACAAATCTTTCTATGGTTTTACAGCTCAGTTACAAGTGATGGATGGTTCAAGTCAATTAGTGCAGTCTTTATCCAGACCACTGCATAATTCATGTGATAGATTGGGGCTGTGGCTTTGAATAAAAGCTGCTAATGGGCTTTAATATGATCATTATAAGATCCTGATTTGAAATATCATAAATGTACCATTTCAGCTCCTCAGTGTACCGGAAAATTGTCCTTCAAACTAAACTAAAAGTCGTATCATTTTGTACATTTAAAATTATTTTAATCATGTTTTTTTTTTAAATAAGATATCGAAAAAGGCTGCGTACCAGCCTTTTGAGTGGCTATGTAATTATTTCTAATTTCATTTCTAAGTGCACACACTAATTTACTGTATTCTCAGCTTTAAGTCGGTTAAAATCAGCACGATTCTACAATTTCTACAAGTGGCACAATGTATGTTTCTAAACATTTTCACATATCAGTTTCAGCTCCTCTTGTCCTCACACTGCAGACACTCGTATATGAACTGAATCAATCATTGTTTTCATAATTATAAGAAGAAACAATAATGATTCAATGTAACACACAGCATGTTTTCATCGTGAATATTTTATTTAGAAAAACATTGTTGTTTCTGTTTGAGTCAGTCTGAGCAATGTATGCTGGGAAGTCTGTTGATAACTTTTCTTGTGTAATTAGATATGAGTTATCAAGAAATGCCTTTTTATTACCAGAGCTTAAATGTTTTTTTTTTTTTGTTATCAATGAGAGAAATTGTTACTAAAAACTTATAAGCTGTTTATATTTGCAGTTGAAGATGCTTGTGACAGTGTGTGTAACCAGTTTGAATTCAAGTAGTATTCCCAACTTTGTTTTTGTCCCATTTATGTTTGTCATTTTGTCTTGGTCTTTCTTTGCAGATTTACTGTTGACTGACTGTATATGTACTACGACCAGGATGAATGATAAACTCCACAGACGTAATTTAAATAAGATTTTTCAACAGAAAAATGTCACTGATGGTAGTTTGAGCTGCTGTATCATCATGGAGAGATTTTAATCTTATGCTTACTGTTAAGCTTATGATTGGCATTAAATAAATTTAAAAAAAACATGGACAGGTGTGTGTTTTTATTTGTTTAATTTGGTATTGATACATAAATAACACTTGCTCGTGTAACTTCAGAAGCATTTAGAAGAATATTCTGAAAGACAGAACCAAAAATGACCAAGTGATGAGTGCTTCATTTTCATATCTTCGCTAATAAAAAAAAGCATACATTAACACAACTTGCATAAACCCTTAGATATACTTCCTTAAACCCTAAACTCCTTTGTCAACTGAAGTGCGTCTTAACCGGCTTTACCATGAGACTGTTTCACAACGTGAGCTTCACTTCAGCGTCACATAATGTATGTTCAAGACAAACTTCTATTTCTTCACCCATCTAAAATATCTTGGTTCTTTGTAATGGAAACACAATAAATACAATTTACACAACATTTAAGTGTGAACAGCAAACTCTACTGTAACAGATACTGAATACAAAGATCAAGTGGAATGAAGATGACCTTTGTAAAAGTGAGGAACCTTTAATTTGATGCATCACAGCAGTTGAGTCGGAGACAGAACATCTCTATTTGCCAGATGTAAAAGAATAACACATGCAATTAATTCCTCGTATCCCTCAGGAAATTTTCTTGGAAAGTATCAAATAAAAAGACACTTTTTTTTTTTGCACTGAGAGAGGCTCTGAGGAAAATATCACAAGGCTTCTTTGTGGGTTTGGGCGCAAGCAGTTCTGGAAATTCAAAATTCCGACAAAAAAACTTCATGTGCGTGGAAGTTACATTCAAAAACAATCAGGTCTATTCATGTGTGTGTGCGTTAGTAATTAAGGGTCAATGTCTACTTTGATTTTTATGTGACGATTGTCAGGATGTGTGACTCGGTTATAGTAGACTGGCTGTGATGTGAGAAAATGCCACTGTAGAGTCATCAGACATCAGACAGGCATGTTCCACTGGATTAAAAAGGGTGTGACAAGTCGTTAGACACAGAAGCAGATGATAATACCAAAATCCTACTGACAATACTGTTGAACAAAACAAAGCTGGAATGTAGCTGTAGCCTGCTGTGTTTACAACCAAAACTACAAATGGCACAAACATAACACAGTGCTGCTGTTTGACACTGGGTCCACTGAACAGACAATGACCAGAGGTCAAAGTTGCGATAGAGGTAAACTCAAGAAGTCAAGAAAACACAATTCAGTTTAGTTTGTTAGCTGAAACAACACAGTTAATATTTTATGCATAACTAATATGTTATTATTACTTAGCTTCTGTATGTGTGCCAGCTGAAACAGTTGGTTTACTTTCCATCTGTTGAATGGTGATGGTACTTTAAGTGGCATATAAACATGCACGATAGGTACTGTAACTGTGTGCAGTGGTTCACAGGCTCATCCAGGGTCCAGGTCTTTGTCGGAGAGTGGTCTCACCCTGGGGAGGCAGCAGGCCGCCATCCAACACGTCTGAGCCATCTTTATCACCGGGCTCCTTAGAGTCATGAGACCCTTCCTCTTCTGTATCTAGACCATCAGCCCTGGAGGCATCTGAGACAACTGAAGACTTCTTTGATGGCTGCTCTGACGCGGTTTCATTTCCCTGGAAGTCAGATGTTTCACTTACAGATCCGATCACTTTAGGAACATCGAGCTCCTTCAAGGAGTTTTCCCTCTCCATGCGTTTCCGAGCACCCTCTCTTCTCTGCTGGATGCGAGTGTTGTCTCCCATCACGACTCGGACTCTTACTTGATCTGGAGGCCACAGCCCACCCCAAATGAATTGCAAGTAGCTGAACAGCACAATGACACTGAGAAAGGCAAAGTTGGTGGCCACGCCGATCACTGCAGAGGTCAGAGGGAAGTTGTACAGAACGTATCTTATACCAGTGAAGTGGGCATGGATACGGAGCTGAGATGAGTAGATCTGCACTTGTCTAGACTGGATCTCGATGACGGCGCCGACTGTGGGTTGATAAGCATTTGTCTTGTAGTCTGAGAAGAGCTCAACTTCTATGAGCTGCTTCTGCTCGGCCATCCCAGTCAGAAGGACAGGAGAGAACATTAACGTACTCATGGTCTGTAGCAGGCTGGAGCGGTAATGCAGCATGGTAGATCGTCCCACTGATGAAACAGTCTTCCCACCCTTGGTGTAAGAAGACATCTTGACCATGAACATACCAAGCTGTTCATTCACAGGGGACTCTGGCATCTCCAACTCCAAAGATATTCGATAAGGCTGCCCGTAAGCCATCACCTGGTCCCTCTCATTCTTCATGAAGGAGATGTTGGCAGTAGGGAATGAACACAGACCTGGTTGAGAGGCATCACAATCAGAGGTGTAGTAGAAGTGCACAGGGGTGGAGAAGCTCACAGTGGGCATGTAAGAGTAATAAAAGCTCCCATAGAGAAAGATGGACACCCAGAGCAGAAGACCCAGGACACAGAACAGGATGGCCGCCTGAAATAAAGTCCGCCGGGCTTTAAGCAGAGTCACAGCCGCCACATCGTGTAGCCAGTGTAAAACGGGTCCCATCACAGCCCCCATCGTGTCCGATGAGCCCGCTGAGCTTCCTCTGGTCCTGGTTTGTCCACTCGCTCCCCCTTCGCTCCCCGCTGTCTGCTGCCTCAGTGGTTCATACATCGATGGGTGGGTCTGCTCTTAACCGGTGTAGCTAATTGTTTATCTTCACCCTCCCATGTCACGTCTGTTTTTTAAAGACACAAGAAAAAAGTCCGAGTGTTAGCATTAGCCCACAAGCAGTGTAGGAAAAAAAAAATCTAAACAACACTTCTAAGTGTTTAATGTCGATATTTTCTACTAACTTAGTCAGAAGGTGCTTAATCTAGCAAAACAAAGCATTAAAAACAACCAAACTACTAGCCTCTCCGTCCAGTTCCTGCTTCTTACAAACATGACTTCGTGAACCGGAAGTTGATTACTTTTTTTCCCCCTGGCAGATCGAACCAGCACCGGTGCTGCAACAACGACAATACCAGCAAGGGAGGAGGCCCTCAGACCAGGAATGGGAAAGAAAAGTCGCCTCCCAGGTGGAACAGTCGGTCGCAGAACAATCCTACAGCTTTCTCCACCCGGGCTCCGCGGTGGGAGTGTCGGCGAAAGAGAAGAAGCGCCGTCTGGATCTGATGGTAATGTTTTTTTCAGATATGTCATCTCGGTGGCTTGTTAGCTTCATGCTAGCTAAAGGCTAAATGCTCGAGGTATGAAATTGGGCCCATATGCTAAAAAAAAAACAAAGAAGCGATTCGTTTAACAATGTTTAACTACTGAATTAGCTCGTATCTGGTGTTTGTATACTCTGTATTCGCTGCAAGTCGAGAAACAAAACCGCAGTTTTTATTTTAAATTAGCGTGTAGACTAGAAATTGTCAGTTTGCTAGGCTAGCGGTTAACAAGCTAGCACTTTTGAGGGTTTGCCAAAAACGGCTAATGACCTATTCCGGACTAAATTGCACAAATGTGAGTGATCCATTTATCATAAATGCTTTTATGTTTTATTACTTTATGACGGAGTGTGAAGACTGTGTCCCAGTGTGTGAATCATGATATTTTGTAACCTTCAGCCAGTCTTTTGTGCGTGAAACCTCACATCCAGCTACACTTATTGCTCATCGTTAACGTCTTGGTTGGTTTCATTTTCAGACGAGCAGGAAGGTGAAGGACACAGATTCCTGAGAGAGAGACGCACAAACATGAAGGCTCCTACAGTAAAGGCCACAGGTAAAGAAACGGACTGTCTTTTTGTTCTCAGGCAGTGGATTAGAAGTAAAGATTGACATGTGATTGAACGAAGCTGTTTTGCTTCCATCTGTAGAGGGCTTGTCCCTGCTCGGCGCCTACGAGGACAGTGATGAAGAAGATGCTGGAGACTCTCAGCGTTCAACTGCAAATTCACAACACAACCAGTCAGCTGACATCGACAGTACACTGGCCAGTTTCATGGCCGTGAGTATATGTTCTGCATCTCCAGTGGAAAAAACAGTGGATTATGCAACAAGGACAATTCTACAAAGTGTAATTTTAAAGGAATATTTTAGATGTAAAATGGGAGTTAGATGTGATTAATGCTCAGTTTATAATTATGAATTTCTTATAGGGAGCCTAAGTCACGCCCATCTACTTCTGGTCCATGGGTCCTCTGATTGTAAAAGGTTAAAGTGTAAAAGTTAAACTAGCGTCTATGGAGAGAAAAAAATATTATCTGGTCCCGTTTGAAATGTGTCATGGTTTTCACATATGATGTTTGTGAATTTTAAAGATATTTTTGACATGGAGAGAGGACTGTTTAGTGACAGGCAGCAAATGTTACTTTAGGTTTTGTGTGAGACCACGTAGCGGACTACAACGCTCGTCTCACTAAATTTTCGTCACCATCAAACTCTGACAGCTAACGTTAGCTAAACAGCTAGTTAAGCAACATGGGAAAATATCTCACCTGGTGAGTTTTATCCACCTACTCCTCGTTCTCTCTTCAGCCGGGAAGAGAGGGGGAAAGAAATTCAGTGAAAAGTTTGCGAGGAGAAATTATGACCTGACGTCACCTATACGACTATTTGGTTTGTAGTCGAACCAGTTACGTATTTTCAGAAGCAGATAAATCAACAATTACACCACAAACATAGTCTTGACTCACACTAATAGTTATCATTTAAATCAAGATACAATATGATGTATGATCCAGGGTAGAAGTCAAAGTGGATCGGAAAATAATTTTTATCTCTCCGTTCACTGGAAGGGGGGTGACTTAGGCTCCCGATTAGATGTGAGTACTGTCGACTTTGGTTTTCTCACTTTAGAACTAGATTTCTGTGGGTCTTCAACATGTGGTTGAAGACCTACTTATTATTGTCAGTAATAAATTTCATGAGTTAATACTGAAAAAGCCAGTACTTTTGTGTGAATGTTATTTCTTGAGGCTGAGGCAGAAATATTCATTCCTGTGTCCATTTTTTCCCACCACAGGAGATCGATGCAATCACCACTCAGCCAAGTTCAGATGATGCATCATCTAATCCTCCAGCACGGACCGCTGCTCCGCCTAGACCTGAGAGTGATGCTCAGCAGACGTCTGTCAGTGAAGGACAGAATCAACAGAACACAGCGTTTGAGTACAATACTCAGTACTCACTAGCTGGAGGTAACTGTCTGCTCTGTATGTAAGATTGAATATGAATGTGTGGATATCTTCTCCTCCACTTCCAAAACTGTTATGAAACTTTAACAAAGCAATCGCATAAAATTTATAATTGTCCTCATAACTCAAGGAAATTCTTTTGGCTGCTATTTTTCAGATTTTTTTTTTTAAACCCCATAAATGACTAAATTTTAGAGATGCCCTGATCATCTTTTTCACTCCTGATACAACGCAATCTTTTGTACAATGATTATTTACGGATACCAAGTTCTGATCTACTACTGTCATTGGCCTGTGAAACCAAACTGCTCATTTAATTCATATTTTCCACAAATATGCCATTTTATACTCAGATAGTTGACTACAACTAAGTGTGCAGCCTTGGTTGCTCGAGGTTTGTGTGTGTAAATAATGAACAATGTTTTTTTGCGGGACTTGGAAAATCTAAACTATCTTATCCTTCTTCATGTCATCATTATTCTTCATGTATGTATTTTTCCCCAGTGGGTGTTGAGATGGGAGACTGGCAGGAAGTGTGGGATGAGAACTCCGGTTGCTACTACTACTGGAACACTACGAGCAACGAGGTGTCCTGGGAGCTGCCGCATTATCTGGCTGATCAGGTGCAAAGCCTGGGGCAGTATACCAACAGGTAGGAGTGGCGCAGAGATCGGCTGAGTGTTATTAAAATGACTGTACCTGCAAGATCTAAAGTATACTTGTTTTCAGTTTTCTTGGTTTTGTGCAATACAGAAATTCAGTTGTGTAAATGTGTTTTGTATGTTTTTTTTTTTTTTTTTGAAGCTCTAGTGTTAATGGAAATGGCAACGGCACAGCTCACGCAGGTTATTACACAGAGGAACAATCTGCCGCTGCCGCAGTTGTGACATTAGTGAAGGAAACCAAAGTGAAGGTAGGTTTCAAGTGTAGAATCAGCTTGATTCTGTTTAAGAATTGGTGCTTAAAGTTTTGATGTTTTGTGCAACAGGAGGTTATCGAGAGCGTCGTAGGAATCACGAGTGAAGAAGAGGAGCAACGTGGAGTAGCTGCATCTCTGCTTGGCCCTCTCATCCCCTCTGAAGTGAAAGAAGCAGAAGAAAATGGAGAAAACGACTTCTCAAAGGGTTGGATGAGACAGAGAACAATATGGATTCTGATGGTGAGGGTGTGCGCCCTGCAGGATCACCCTCTACACCCCTACGTGACTCAGAATCTGCACCCGCTGTTCAGAAAGACCTTGGCGCCAAGAGGCAGTTGGGAGACAACTCAGATGCTGAGGAGGAGACGGAGGAAGACACAATGGAACTTGAACTAGCTCTGGAGAGGAAAAAGGTAATGATTTAATGCCCGTTTTCCGTGTGAATCTCTCGTAACTGGTAGGAATTGTTTGTTTTATTCATTCTAATGTGATACTGACAATAATTTCTGACTCCTAGGCCGAGCTCCGGGCGCTGGAGGAGGGTGATGGGAGCACCGGGGGTTCCAGTCCTTGTTCTGAGACGAGTCAAGAAGCTACTGGTTCTCGTGGACTTCAAGTGAAGAAAAACCGGTGGAAGACTGTTTTCCCCTCCGCCGTCAGCCCTGAATGTAACAGCAGGAGCTCAGACCTGCAGGATAACGCAGAGACTAGTGAGTCCAAATGTTCACACATATGCTAGTGAGAGGTGGCATGCATGACAGAGATGAGTAAATGACATTAACAATCTACTTATTAATAATGTAGAAACTCCTTCATACTTATGTTTTTGTCTTGTGTCCTGCAGCGCTTCCTAAAGTCCCCGAAAACGTTGCAGAAGGGGAAGATAAGGAAACGGAAAATGCCGAAGAGAAAAAGGTTCCAAAACCTCAAGGAAAAGAAGAATTGGAAACACCTGATCTTAAAGTGGAAACACCTGAGCTCAAGGTAACAATCACTGTTGATAACCATGATCATGAACAACGCTGTTTTTTTTTTTTCCACATGTTTTTTTAATGTTAAAAAATATATATAGTTTCAGATTGGAGAATTGGCAAACACCTTAACCAGCAAGATGGAGTTCTTGGGAATAAACAAAAAGGCGATTTCAAACTTCCAGTTGCTTCTACTTCAAACTGAGGTGAGAATAATTCTTCAGTTTCTGAACGATATTTCCATAGCTTCCAGTCGTAGCTGTGACTTGTAAAATATTCAATATTTCAATTTATTTCATATCATTTTTGCATACGGCCATGCGGGGGTACTTAATATTTAAAATTCTCATAATAATCCATCACATGGTATCATTTCGGAGACTTTATCTTTTTGTCTGTCCTCCTCCTTTGTCTGGGTTTTTAATCTTATACTTGTCTCCTTTCTCTTTTTGCTCCTCCGCAGACACGGATCGCTGACTGGAGGGAGGGCGCCCTGAATGGGGTCTATCTTCGCCGCAGGCTGCAAGAAGCCGCCGAACACATAAAATATTACGAACTTAACGCCGCCCCTAAAGGCTGGTCCTGCCACTGGGACAGGTACGCGCTCCTTACCTTTCACATCTCTAAACTCCCTCGTCCCCCACAAATCTTACGGTGTGACTACACGCCCTTCACTGCTGAGGTTGCAGACTTTGTTACATGACTTGGGGAGAAGCATAACCAGCTCAAGTGGATTAAAAATACTTACCAGAAACAGACTCTTCAGGTTTCTGTGATGCAATCCTGGCACTCTGCCTTACACGCACTGATAAGGGAGCATCCACTCTGGGCCAGCCTGCTTCCTGTAAAATAAACCTGCCAGAGAGAGGACTCGCTGTCCATATAACAGACTGTAAAGCCCTTTGCTGTGGCAGTTGTAGACTGATTATGGGTCCAGACAGTGGGAGGGGGGTTACGGTAGGAAGGTTGGTGGCTTGGGAAAGCTTTGCACTTTACAGGACTACAGCCCCCAGAATGCAATGCAGACAGAGTGACTCCCTGGAAGCGACGAGTGTCACGCATCAAATAAAAGGTGAAGATGGAACAATGACGGGAATCCAGCAGGTCAGACCAACTCTATTTCATATGTCTTCCTGTTTTTTTTTCTTCTTTCTGATGTGAAACAAGTTGATTGTGTTCTTGTTATTTTCTGACCTATGGTTGTTGTTAAATATGATGATTCCTCCCTGGCGTCTCCCTGTGTCTGGGTGGGAATGGTTGTCACTAAAACGGAACAAATGTGACAACCATGGTGTGAGCTGCTGAATGCTACTTTCAGGACCTAGAGATGATTGTTTTGTTTTATTTGTTTTTAAGAGCAAGGTGGGTTCCCTATCCACATTCATAACCACACTCTAATTGGAGCCTTCTGCTGGACGGCTAAAGTCGCTGTCCATACCAACACCCCTGTCCCTTACTGTGGCCATTATGTCCACTCAGTTGCCCCACTGTCCCAGGGTATCATGCCACTGAGCCAGTTACTAGACGGCTCATTGAGATGTTACCTTCTATCTCTGTTGTCCCACTCTTTAGAGAGCACAGACGGTATTTCTATGTGAAGGACCGGACCGGCGCCTCCCAATGGGATTTCCCAACAGAGGAGGACAAGGAGGAGGACCCGAGAGGCTGCCAAGGCTCCCAGACACAGACGCCCAATCAAGGGGATACCAAAACATCATCGGCGCCCACTGGTCAGTCTAATACCGCTACTGCTGCTGCTTCTTAGATCTGGTGTAAATTCTGCCTATTAAGCTTCATCCTACGTGACTTTTGAAAAACGAAAAACGATTGATTTAAGACGTACTAATGTACAACCCACATTGTTGCCTGTCTTTAAAAACAGGATCTTCAACCTTTGCTGCTCCTGTTGACCCTCCAGCACCCCCTCAGCCCAGTGCATTCTGGTCCCCGTCCCAGCCTCCTCTTCCCGACAGCCCACCACCTCCTCCTTCCAACTACCCCCCACCTCCACCTCTACCTCCAGGCTCACCTCCTCCACCTCCCCCGCCTCCTGATAGTGATGGAGAGATCATGGAAGTAGAGATGGAGATGGATGATGATAACGATGGGGAGCCTCCAGCTCCTGGAACGGAGGAAGATGGCAGTGGGAGACCTCCTTTACCTCCAGGCTCTGCTGGCATTAGGGTATTAGTTTGCTCCAGTTTGTTATTCAATTATTATTGCACCTAACTTATAATGATAATATACAGTCATGTTTAATCTTCATTGTTTTTCTTATTGCTCACAGTGTGCGGAGTCAGCGGGGTCCTTGGGTAAAGGTCAGAAACGTAAAGCTGGACAGATGCATAAAACCATCACTATTGGCAGCAGTCCCATTCTCTACACCCAGCCTGCTGCCACTGCAGGTAAACACGTTTTAAATGCATATATGTAATTACTGGATAAGTTAGGCATTTTCTTTTTTTCATTTGATTTTCTGTTTAGCCGGCATTGTTTCACACCCACTGAAAAGCCTCTGTTTGTCTGCAGCTCCCCTGATGTCAGCTACTGCCTACTGGGGCGTGCCGGTCGTCACTGCCCCTCTGGTTCCTTGTGAACCTCCAGTCCCACCGGTCCCAGCCCTCCCTCCTCAGCCACCACTGCCACCACCACAGCCACCATTTGAGCCTCCTGTAGCCAAAGCTCTGCCTATAGACAAAACTAAGAAAACCAAAAAGGATAAGGCAAGTAATAAAGTTGACATGAAATGATGACTAAAAAAAAAAAAAACAGAAAACAAAAAACGATGTTACATGCATAAACAAGTCTCCACACTCAAGCCATCCTTGCAGTCCACTATTTAAATGTCACATACAAATGTTATTCTTTTTCTTTTCACATTGGTTGTATAGTCAAAGAAGAGCAAGACCAAAATGCCTTCTCTGGTGAAGAAGTGGCAAAGCATCCAGAAAGAGTTGGATGAGGAAGAGAAGAGCAGCTCCAGTGATGAAGACAGAGACCAGCTCAACAAGAAGAGTATCGAGGAGTGGAAACAACAGCAGCTCGTGACGTATGTTCCTAAATTTTCTCTTTTCTCCTAAACTTTCTTTGTTAACACTATAAAAAAGTAATTGTAATGTGCGTATACTGAACACCAATACCCTGACCACTGTACTGTATTTATTCTCTACAGAGGGAAAGCATCAAAAAATGCCAACTTTGAGGCACTTCCTGAAGACTGGAGGGAGCGACTGAAGAAACGGAAGATGAATAGCACGTAACATCTGGTCACGGTCACTGACCAGCCACTTGACATGTTTTTAAATCCACTCCTATCACTAACATGAGGTCATCCTTCCCCATCAAGTTTTGTTCAATGATCTGTGGACTTTTTCTACCATTTTTCCTTGATCATGACAGAGACATTTCAAGGCCCTTACATGGCAGGCCATTCAGCGGAGGGGGTTCAAATGTCCTTTCTCTTTTTTTTTTTTTTCTCCTTTTTTTTCCTTTTCAATTTCTATATGTGCCAAATGTCTTGAGTTAATTACTTTATGAAGTTGTCGCCGGCATTTAGATGACCAACGCAGTTTGTTGTTGAGGGATTGTCATATTTTATTGAAGTTTTACAACTGTGTACATAAAGTGTATAATGGGTCAAGCCATGTTTTGGACGGGGAGGGAATATCACTGAACTTGTATATTTTGTAAAAAGTTATTAAACCGTTTTTTCCAACACGTTGACTTTGTGTTGTTTCACATGCTCTGTATTTTATTCTGCAAAAACAAAACAGTTTAACACAGTTACCGTATTACGTTTTGACACCAAATCACAGCTCTGTGAATCATTTCCTGTCTCGATGTAACTGCGTCTCCACGGCAACTGCAGTGTTGTTGGTACAGTCCGTTGCTTAGCGACGGTGCGTACTTCGAGAGAAGATTGTAGCGGCCGTGAAGTTTGCTTTTCAGTTTTTTTATTGACGAATAAGGGTTTTTTTCTTAATGTTAGGCGGCGCAAGTAAAATGTAAGCAAGGTAAGTGAATATTACATTCATTATATTTGTTATATTTAGCTGCACACGTGGAGAACAGCGCGTTAAGAGAAGTCAATTGAAGGAGCTAATGATCACTGCTAACGAGGAAAATAAAACTCCGTCAGGATTAGCACAGTCATTGACGTGATGAGGGCGAACAAGCTCCCATAAGAACTGAGATGTGTTAATCCATTAGTCACAGGTGCCATCTAACTGTCTAGTGCTCTGAGGTCGCATCTTTAAATAATCTGTTACCTTATCTGGCGGAAAGACAGTCCTACATGTCTGACAGATTCTAGCTTAACTCTAGATTTTTTTCTTCACGTGTAAATTCACTGAGAATTATTTATACACATTAGTCGTTTTTATAAATACTTTTAATGAATTAGCTTCAATTAGCAGCTGAATCGTGGTTTTATACCAGAGTAAGCTTGTCTGAAAGGCTTCATCTATTTACATTTGTGATTGCATGTTAATTAGCAAAACATCATATTAGCAGTGATGTATAAAGTGAAAGTCCCACTAGAGTAGAAGCACAGATACTTCAACCAGAAAAAAACTTTGGTAGAAGTTCATCTCACTGACTAAAATGTTAAGTCTTAAAATATCCTGTATTTACTGTACTTAAGTATGACAAATAATCTATAATTAAATGTACTGAAGTAATGAAAGTAAAAGCACAAGTACATGTTAATAAACAGAAGATTATGAAGTTAATCCAGCACTTTAAAACATGGATCCTACAACAGTCCTCACAGACAATGTCTTGAGTCTGAACTAAAGTACTAAACATTACTAATATGTTTGATATTGATATTATTGAAGTTTCTCCATCCATCCACCCTTTAAGATGGAGCCTATACCAACCCTCAAACATTGAGTGTAAACAGTCACAGGAAGACTTAGAGTGATCAGTCTGTTAATCAAGATACAACACTAATGACTGACATTTTCTCAGTGGTGCAGGCGAAGCATCAACCATGGCTGTTTCTACTGTCATTGACTCCAGCTACCAGTTGGACAAATCAGACGGCAACAACTCCAACACAGAGGAAGACAAGGAGATATTAGCACTGAAGAGGCGATGTAAGTTATTTATAAATAGGCTGCATGTGTGTGGACGTTACAAATTGAGTGTGACATTGTTAAAGTAGTAGCTTTGTGTAGATAATAGAACAGATTAGAGATCTGACCAACAATGAAAGAATTTGTGGGCTCACATCTCCAAGTCTGGATCATTATATATTAAACAACAGCTCTTTGGTGAAAGAGATAAGTGAAGCAATTGTGTGCAACGTAATCCCTTTTAGCTTGTTTGGTGGAGGTGAGACAACGGCGCAGACCTGATGAAAAATGTATATCTGTGAAGCCCAAGCAGAGGAATGGGTGAAAGAACAGCCATCATAGATGTGATTCATGTTTCCACTCAGTGTCTATAAAGCTAAAACAGAATCTACGGACCAAGCAGCTGCTCATAGATTTTGATGGAGGCAGACCTATTTTGAGTCTGAGGGCTCCGCTGGACCTGGTTAACTTTCCATCTATCTTCCACCCACGCTGGCCTATAGAGTGTGAGGTCATCAATGACATTATCCACCACATAGGTACATTTTTAAGTTCATTTAAACCTTTGATGTTCTTGATAAGCACAAATACTCAGCAATGTGGCTAATCAGCCCAGTAGAAA
Source organism: Polydactylus sextarius (assembly GCA_016801845.1). Classification (NCBI taxonomy): domain Eukaryota; kingdom Metazoa; phylum Chordata; class Actinopteri; family Polynemidae; genus Polydactylus; species Polydactylus sextarius. The sequence goes on along the minus strand of CM028921.1, from coordinate 12,437,163 downwards.
GTAAAAACAAGACTTGACAAGACTGTTCTGATGTTACAGAGTGGGACCCGCCAGAGCCGGAGCCTTTTTATCAGGCAACAGGTCATGAGAAGGCACCGATGTCAGCTGGAGAGGACAGAGGCAAACTGGTATACTGCACTGACCATGGTAACCATAAAACCATCTGTCATCATAAGTATTTATGTTAGTGAGTAATCCAAATAATTCCAGTCCAATAAATCCAATAATTATTTTACGCCTCAAGAAGTGCATTTCACTTTGCAACTGAACTGCCCAAGTCTAGTTTTTCATTGAATATTTATCATTAGTATCATACGTACTGCTGCTCTCAGAATAACAATGCAAGTTTTTTTTTTTTTTAATTAAAACTAATTACACTGACATATTCACTCTTTTTTATCCTCATTCCTTTCAGCCACTGAGCGTCCTTATTTTACCTGCTCCTGTGTCGGAGGGAACAGGGGACCCATTAAAAGCACCACCTCCTGTGACATCAATCCGACAGGCTTCACCCTCGAGTTTGAGTCACGCTTTGAAAGTGGAAACCTTCTGAAAGCTGTACAAGTGTTAGTCGCTGTATCATAATCCTTTGATCGTTTGTTTGCTGTTGTGTTTTCCATCCCTGAGGCTCTGGGTTAAATTAATGTCTCTTGTTTGTTTCCTCTGTTTGCTGTTCAGGGGTCTCTATGATTATGAGCTCACCTTACGCACAGACATGTACACCAGAAAGCACACACAGTGGTTCTACTTCAGGCTGAGGAACATGAAAGCTGGTGTGACCTACCGCTTTACCATCGTCAACCTGATGAAGAGAAGCAGCCTGTATTCTCTGGGCATGAAACCACTTCTCTACTCTGAGAGGGCAGCCATGGAGGAAAGTATTGGTTGGCAGCGCACAGGCTCTGATATCAGATACTACCGTAACTACAATCAGGTAGGTGAACTTGAGTTGAAAATACCAAAAATGGCGTCTTGATTTTGCCCAGTTTACTGTCTCTTATGACCCCATATCTTTGTTTTACAGCAGTACTTTTTTGCAGTTTATGTGAGAATCATATTAAATTTTCAAAAAGTGTGTATCGTGGTTTTACACGGTAGTGCAGTTAAAGAGAAAGACAAGGAATTAATTTTACTGAACACAAGAATTGCCCCTTTTGGTCATAAACAAGGGAACACAGAAAATAAAAAAGTGAACAGTAAAGGGACATGGTGGAGCATCACTGCCACAGCTTTGTATAAACTGGAATGACATTTTACTCTTGTAGCCACATCTCATCACAAGCATTGAGGGAAACAGCATTCACATCTTAACATTGTAAGTTGATTTTTGTTTGCGCCATAATGTGAAATAAGTCCAGGAGTAAAATTGAGTGACGTCTACAGTAAGTAAATGAAACATTCACAAACTTGTGTCATTCTGCTACAACTACCAATACACCATACAATAACGTGATGTCCCAAACTATTCATTTTGTAACCGTTGTCTGTGTCTCTATTAATCACACAGGACAACAGCAGCGGCGATGGCATCACTCTGTACTCACTCACCTGGACTCAGCAGTTCCCTTACACCTCAGACACTTGCTACCTGGCTCACTGCTACCCGTACACCTACTCACGTCTGCAGCGTTACCTCAGGCGGATTTCTTCCAACCCGGCAGTTGCATCATACTGCAAATTACGGGTGCTGTGCCACAGCCTTGCTGGAAACGCCGTGTACATGTTGACAATAACGTCTCAGGAGGTCGGCAGGATAAAGAGCAGGTCCAAAAGGGCTGTGGTGGTGACGGCGAGGGTGCACCCTGGGGAGACCAGTGCATCCTGGATAATGGAGGGGCTCCTTGACTTCCTGCTCGGGGACTCAAAAGATGCTCAGCTACTGAGGGACACTTTTATTTTCAAGGTAAATGACCTCAGTCACAGTCTCACATCTGTATTATTATGATCATTACCTCAATATATCATAATTTGTTATATGTCTAAATAATGATTAATCCACTACGGTAGCCCTGAGGGTCAAAACACAGCAACATTTCTAACAACCCAACAATTCGGAAACAAGAATTCAGAAAATGTTTATTTAACCAGACAGAGAACAAAATAAATAATCATTAATTAATAATTATTGTAATAAATAATCATTATTACACAACACCTATCAAGTATTGTTTTTAATGTGCTTCAGGTGGTGCCCATGTTAAACCCTGATGGTGTGGTGGTGGGGAATTACCGCTGCTCTCTGGCAGGAAGAGACCTCAACAGAAATTACAAGACATTTCTGAGGGATGCTTTTCCCTGTGTGTGGCACACCCGGAACATGGTGGAAAGGTAAAGACAAATGCGTGAAGAGACACACAAACACAGAACAAATAAAAAAATAACAGAAAATGATCACTGTTTTCTTGTGATACACATGGATTGCACCATTTATTTGCATTTACTCCCAAACTGAACTCCCTGGTGAAAGCAGTGGACTACAGAAAGACTTTATTACTTTACTGCCAGATCCGTAGGAAGTTTTAAATATTTTGAACTCACTATTTCCAACTTTCGTTTCTGGGCATGTTATTACATAGAGAGAAAGATGAAAAACAGCCAAATTTCAAAGCTAATTGAACTGGATTCAAAGTTCTGTTTCAGTGCAACTTTGTGAAACTTAAAACTCTTGGGAACTGTGTCTTGCAAAACTAAAATAACTATATTTATTTCCTTAATTTTGGGAACTCTACTTAGAAAGTTGTCAAAAACAACAATCTATCCTCTAGTCACCCTGCTATTATTTATTTTCTTCAGGCTGGTCGCTGAGAGAGAGGTCGTTCTTTACTGTGACTTTCACGGCCACAGCCGCAAGAACAACGTCTTCATGTACGGTTGTAACAGCAGTAGTGATGCGTTGTCTCTGAAGCTTCACGAGAGGGTCATTCCACTAATGATGAGCAAGAACGCCAGTAACATGGTAAAGTCACCATCTTTGGAAACATTTTCACACCTGTGTTTAGTCAAAGTTTGGTTAACTTTCTACATGTATCATCTTTGGCTTTTGAACGTCATAACTACACCGTGTTCGTCAGTTCTCCTTCAAGAGCTGTAAATTCAGGGTTCAGAAGAGCAAAGAGGGAACAGGACGAATCGCCATGTGGAGGCTTGGCATCAGAAACAGCTACACGATGGAGGCCACGTTTGGAGGATCCACTCTAGGTGAGTTTAGAGTCTCTCAATGTGAGGGTGTATGAAAGCTGGAATGTCTGATATATATCCTGTGTTTTAGGAAACAAGAGAGGAACACATTTTACTACACGAGACCTGAAGTCCATTGGATTTTGTTTATGTGACACCCTGCTGGACTACTGTGACCCTGATCCAACAAAGGTCAAAGATGCAGCATCATGTCTTTATGATTATGTAGATGATCTATGTAGACTCCTTCTATTGCTGAAGTGTCAAAATATACCTCTATACTGCTTTTTCAAGCTGTTGTGCTTTTTGTGTTTGACTATTTCAGACCAACTGCTGTCTGAAAGAACTGAGAGTGTTGTTGAGGAAGCAGATCAGAGAGAGACAGGGCAAAGATTTGGGCACTGACCTGGAAACTAGGTAATATTGTCATTTATCATTATTATCATAATTTTCAATATGTAGGAAGTGTGAGCTCTTTCTTCATCAATTTGAATATTTCTCCATTCTTGTTTCACAGCACCAGTGGTTCAAACAGTTCAGATTCAGATGGACTCCCAGTTCATCTACTGAACCAAACACAAACCATCCACACAGAGGTGAACTAACAAAATATAACGCTGTGTTTTCATTATAGTGCCTTATTGTGTCTATCACAACTGGAACTAGTGATCTTTGGGCTGAAAACCACTTGCGAATCACATCAAATCTTATCTTATCTTGTGTCTGTTTACTACCGTTGCTCTCCTCCGCAGCAAACAAGAGAGAAAAGGAAAAAGAAACGCTTGAAGACTCGTAAAGAGAGGAACAGACTGCGACCACAGAGTGTGAAGAACAGCACGAAGCCGAAGCGAAGCAGCATCAGTAACGTGGTGAGAAAATAAATGCCCCATTAATGAACGCACACTGCTATCTGATTAATGTACAACCAAATTAGAAAAGGTTGGGACGATGCTGAAAATGCCTCTCAGGCTCCTCAGATCAGACTGATAAACAGTGAAAACGATGGCGTTCTGTGGTCAGATGTATCAGCATTGAATCATAGATTGTTCACTTTCATTTAACAATTGTAGCTTTTTCACTGCAATACTGTATATGTAGCATCACTGAGCCCGAAATGAATTTCCTGACATGAACGATAAAATTCTTGGTGACATATTGTATGTCAGGTTTTTTTTTTTTATAGTAGGTAGATGCTGTGTGCTTTGGACCAAAGATGAAAAAGGATCATTCAGAAAAGAAATAAATCCAAAAGCCAGAGTGTTTAATTGTTCGCAGTTGTGTCAGTATCTTTAAAAAAAGTAACTTCTGTGGTGGCTCCATTAATGATGAGGAGTATATAAAGTAGCTAAAGGTCCTGTGGGAGCAATATATGCTGAAAACAATCTCTCCCAGGGAGACTCAACTCATACATATTTCAACTACACACATAGTGAAAAACCAGATTGGACTGGTCTGCCTGCAGTCCTGACCTGTCTGCAGTACAGAGTGTACAGCATATTCTGAAATGTAAGTGGAGTCAGTGGAGGTCTTATACTGCTGCAGACAGAGACAAATTTTCCACTTAAAATCACCTGGTGTTTTCGTGTTCCTTAAACATTTTTAAGTGAAAAAGAAACGGCATCATTACACAGTTGTAAATGTGTGAAATAAGTGTTTATGTTGAAGTTTTGAGTTGCACAGCAGTACTGACTTTAACACGTTTAACAACGTTTTATTGCAGGAGTTCAAGCTGCCTCATGAGACCACAGTTAAAGAAGTGGTGCCGGAGAGGCCTGTTGGAAGACACAGGAGGAAATGGCAGGTATGCACCAGACAGTGAAAAGTGTTACTGAGATGTTTTATTAATATATGTGACATATTATATTTGTGAAGGTGAATGGTCTGATAAAACAGTCTTCGAGCCCTCATCCCACCGCTCAGCAGGCGGAGGTCAGACAGGTGACTGTGTGGCAGGGCTGCCAACCTGTCAAGGTAAAAAATGAAATGACCCAGATAATCTGGTTTAAATTCCCTCATGAAATCGTCTCATCCTTAAACTGCGTGGTCACTATGTTTCTGGGCTTTAGGACGACTGTCCAGTAAACGCGAAGCCTGCTCACATGAATCAAAGGGGAAAAGCATGTTCACGTGTCAGGATATGTACGACTGTTCCATCCACCACAGGTAAGAGGTTCAGCCTTTGCTTAATAATCCTCATATCCTCAGTGTCTAGTAGTTTGTGTTTGGTTTGGTTTCACTGTTGACTTGGATAGATCCAGACCAGTGGCGATGCCCCTCTCAGCTGCTCCACCTGAGCGCTTTGATCCCACCTTCACCTTCACTGAAATCCATACACCCCAACCAGCATCAGCTCTACTTCCCCCGACAATCATGCGTCTCCTATAGAGTCTTCAAAGGTTTGTGTGCATGTGCTGAACAGCCGGAGGAGGAGCTGTGTTAAAGTTGAATCATCTCTCAGTTTATCCAAACCTGAGTAAAGCTCATCTCGCTTTTTTCAGGACTTACGTCTTCCATTACAACGAAACACAGGTAAGCCTCACGGTGAACTGGTTTGTTACAGATAGAAGATGAAGATGATAGAAGATAGAAGTGATACAGATAGAAGTGAGATGATGAGATGTGGATTTACTAAATGTCCTGTCTGCGGCAGGTCTCCCTCGTCACTGTGTGTCAAGCTTATTCCAGACATTACTCCGCCAAAGCCTCTACTGTCTGGTTTCACCAATGACAAACTCAAAGAGCAGTTTATTTATGGAGACAGACATTCTTCAAGACTCTCAGAATATTTCTTTGTGCCTGAGGATCCGTCCACGTTACATACAGATTCAGCCACGTGGCAGCATGAGGAGCAGGAAGACAGACCGGCCAAAGGTTCTTATTTCAGATACACAAATATTAGACTGATATAGTTTATACTGACAGTTTGTTTTTCCGTGAGGTTGAAACTAATCACCAACTTCACCTTTTCTTGTTTTTCTCTTATGATTTCGACCTTTGTTCAGCTGGTTTGTCCCTGGCGAGATGTACACCCTTCGGAGAGCAGGACCATAGAGGTCTCACCTCAGACGTCCATCTTAGAGAAACTGAAAGACACAGTGGTTTGTTTGTGCCTCTGCTAGGAGCCATAAACCCAAGAAGAAAAAGGTAAAATCACTTTGAATTCTTTTGTGAACTTTCTCATGTCCTTCTTTCTCTGTTTCGTCACAATTTGACACTGAAGCAGCAACAACACCGTCACACATGTATAAACCCAAATATTATAAACTCATTTTTGTGTGGTACTAATAAGACAAGAATTAAGCATTTGATCTGATGTTTTATAGTGTTTGAACGTTTTTTTTTTGTGCTCCCTGTCCCTTTTTCAGTTTCATCAAAACTTTGACGGAAAAATGGAGTTTGGACGTTTTACCTCCCGTGTCAAAGACTTTAGGCCTCGATAAAATGACACTAACGCATCAACAGAGTGACGAACCTGTAAATCTTCAGACAAAAGGTACCAGGCATCATTCTGGGAGACAACGCCACAGAAGTCCTGATCCACAAGAAGTCACGAGACCGTTACAGTCTGCGTCACTCTAGAGTGAAATATTTATAATCTGGGAACTATAGATTGATTCTTATTCTGACTTAACTCTGGTCAGTACTGCTAGTGAAGATCTGCTACCTCATGTATACAGATTACATGACACAGGCCAAACTTGTGTTGTATGGGTAGAAGAGAAACTACCAGTAACATTTACTATCCAATGACAGTGTTCGTGTGATGTTTAGTTATATGTACCATTTTTAATTTTGTTAATTGTTTTTAACTTAATAAAAACTGTATTTGCATAATGTTGATTACAATTCTGATATGTTTTCTATTTAGTGTTGCTTTGGGTTTTCAGAGTAAACCAGTGATAAATGATACACACGTGATGTGCTTTGTAATTTTTATTCATTGAAACCATACAAAACAATACAATTTCATGGTATAAAAATGTGAATAAAATACAAAAATAAATATGGTGAAATGTTTTTTTTTTTTCTCTGTATTACACAAAATATAAAAAGTGACACGTGGTGAGTGTTGTGGGGTGAACGTCTGACTCCAGGTGTTGAGGTGGATTAAGTGTAGAATGAGGACAGTAGGCTCCTGTGTGTCCACATGTGTCCAGATGTTGCGGAGAAGTCAGTCTTCAGTCAAACTGTTTGAGGTGAAACTGGCTTGATGTGTGTCTGACCATGTCACGGAGCGCCACAAAACCAGAGAGGGCCTGGGTTATTCCAGAGTTTAAAAAAAAAACAAAAAAAACATAATAAACATTTACATTAAATCAGTGATGATCATAAAATAATAATCAACCATACCTGTGTGAGGATGAATATCGCGAGACTTATGTGGACGCCTCTCTCCAGGGGTTGTATGAGAATGGCTTCGTTAAACAGTTGAAACAGAATCAGAGGAAACTGCAGCAGGATGCTCACCAGCCAAAACCCAGCTAACTCTGGGACCTTTCACAAAAACAACCATGACGTCAGTTGTAATATTTTGCCTCATACTAACTGGAGTTAATGACCTCAGAGGAAGTGTTTTTGACTCTCTTATGTGTGTGATGCCGTCACCTTTTCTTGTAGGTTTCCGGCGTAGCCCAGATAAAGTCTAATGGCTTCAATCACAGTCATGAGGATGAGAATAGTCACAAGGATAAACTTGTAGTAATCTGGCAGGGCAGGATACTAAGTAAAGGAAATAGAAAACACAACAATAAAGTTAAATGAACTGAATTTATATCAATATGATGTATTGATTTTTATGACGTTAAACATTCACCTGTGTCCAGATCTGATCCTGACAGTAAAAGTAGTGCAGGTTACAAATAAATATGTGCATTGCTTGGTTTAATATCATAGTTATCTGAGTGCAGATTCTAGTTCACTCTACTCACTTTACTCTTGCAATCAGCCACACTGGTCACATGGATTTTTTTTAGGTGTGAATTATTTAATAATGATGATGTACGATATACTAATAAATGAGCAGCACTTCACATTTACCCCAGCCTGCGTCACTTACCTTGAGGTGCAGCATCACAACTTCACTGATCCACCACCAGGGGAAGAACCACATGTTAAAGTACAGAGACATCTGGAGAGGGAGGCTTGAAAGAACCCGTTTGTCTGAAGAACAAAACAACGACACGCAACGTACATGACTTGGATAAACAATCACATTTAAACACGTGCAACTGTAAAACTATGTTTGAGACCAGCAGGACTTCGTATAAAAGTCCCCGTCGCTGTTTCTGGTTAGCTAAGAGAAGTAACAACAGAGCTAATTCGTCTATAACGTTAGCTGTGTTTTACCGTGCGGTAAAAACGTTTCATTGTCCTTTGAGAAGGGAAGAGTCCGACTCTGGTCAAACAACACGTTTCGAGAGAAGTCGTCTAAATGTTTTCTGATGGTCTGCGGCAGCTCCATCGTGTCAAATACTGTCTGTTTGACACAAACATCACAAGAGGAAACTGACTCTCACACACAAACACCACCGCCTCTTCCTCGTCTCCTTGGAAACCACACAAATCTCGCTCTCGTTTCGCTGAAATCTCGCACGAAAAATGTTCCCTTCCGCTGGTTCCTTCGTTTCCTTAAATGTCTCCTCGTCTTGGTTCCTAAAAGTGCTACCCGGTACATTTATATAGGCTGTGGTGAGAATGTATTTATACTGCAGCATCAACTTCAGATAAGTAAAAGAAGACATTCACATCTAATAGAAAATCCACCTATCCTGTAAAAAAGAGGAGAGCCCAGGTGTTTATGGATTTGTGCACTGTGTGTGTGTGTGTGTGTGTGTGTGTGCTGTTGGCACAAACTGTAAAAACAGAATCTCTGTTGCCACCACGTGTTCAGTTATATGACATACACTCAGATGTCAGTTTATTAGGAACACTAACCCAAGACTAAAACATCACTCTTCAGGTCACAACTGCTCTTTATTTGCTATTTATACAAAGGAAAACACTCTCTCTCTCTCTGAAACATAAAGTATAAACCTCAATTTGGGATGTAACTATTTGTGTATTGTACAGCACCATGCGATATATTTTATTATATTTATAAGGGTGTTGTGAACAGCTCTGAACAGTACAAAGCGTTTCACAGTGTGTTGCCGTATTAAATTCTCCTTCAGGGAATTAATTAGTCATGTTTTGATAATCTGTTTTCATATCAGACACAATATCACCATTAATTCCCCTAAATGTTCCGTCCAGACAGAGGTGAACTACAGAAGAACAGGGGATACCCTGTAATACTCTGGTATCACAACAGTGGTTATCGACTTTTTGTTAACTCCAACTTTCTTCCTCTAATTTTGGTGCCATTATTTATTTATATTTATTTTTATGAATGTGGATTTTTTTTTTTCTGCACGTGCGAATTGACCGTCGGAACTTTCGCGATGTGACGCACTTGAGAGTGTCACAGTTGCCATGACTACACGGCGCTTCATTCGGTTCCGAACGTCCGTTACACATAAATAACTGGAAGAGCCAGAGAAAAGTTCATTTTTATAAAGTTCGCCAAAGTTTCACTCTACGATTTCGTGGAAAAGGAGACATCCATGCCAGATATTTTGCATCCAGACACCAACCCAGACTGTAAACTGTCAGACTAGCGGACTTCCTCCACGGGAGATGTAAGATATTTTTTTTTTTTATTAGTGTGTTTTGTCTTTGGGGACTTTCGGAGCCTTTGATATTTACTGATATTTACTTTACTCAACTGTAAATAAATCAACATGTTGCTAATACTACTAATATTTGCAATTCCTAATGTAAATAAATGAAAAGGGACTTTTCCCTTCGTTTAACTGTTTTGATTTTTTTTTTTCTTTTAGTCGCTAACTGTTAGCATTTTAGCACTAGCTTGTTTTGATGTCACACATTTGCTGTCAAATTAGTTGACATAAAAAAAAAAAAGACAGTTAGATGGTAATTGATGCTTTACATTCGGTACCTATGTGTATTCACTGCTAACACACATGTGCTTTGTGATACAACTTAATGTTCAGCTTTTATTTATACATTTTGGTTTTATTTGGTGTATTGTAGCATTTAGTTATATATTATAATTTTTAAATATTCTTCCGCGCACTCTCCCGAGAAAAAAATAGGCCAAGAAGAGTAATTTGAAATACAATGAAACCGCACATATTATTGACAGTTGCAGTTTTTATTAGTGAAATAGTTCAAACTGCTTTCATGTTGAGTTCTCGAATGCTGGAACTTACGTACTTGATTCGTAACCTTCATTTTGTGTCGTAAATTAGAATTCCACAGTTCCGATCGTGATGTGAGAAATAATATTTTCTCACTTTTTTCCAAGTTTGACTCTAGGACTACACTGAAAATGAGATTTCCTGGAGAGATGTTTTGAATCCAGACTGTTGAGAAACGACGCGACGATGGGAGAGGATGACGACGATGATGACGAAGTGAGCATTACAACCATTACCAACACTGATGGAAGTAAATAATTGAATTTTCACATTTAATGCTATGATGAAACACACAAATACAAATACAAATACAAATACAAAGTTTCTATCTACGACATATGTTTTATTTTCCTTTTATAGAAATAATGCTAGAGGGGAAAAAATAAAAGGAGAAGAAGACAGAGATAACTATACAGTTTTATATTTTTATAACAAATATGATTAATTCCTGTTAGTCAGTTTGGTAAAATTAATTATGTATTTAACCTTTATCTTCCATTTTCCTGCTGGAGAGATGATGGGAGACAAGAGGAGGTTACAATGATGTCGTTCTGCTGTCAGTCTGATGAAAACACAGCTGAGTTACACCTGTTTATGTGTTTCTTCTTCTAGAGAGATGATGACGATGAGAGAGAAGATGATAGCAGGAGGAGGGAGAAGATGGTGGGAGGGCAACATAAAGAGCCATGTAGCCAACTATCAAAATAACCAACTATCTCTTTGACAAGGTAAACATTTAATTTCTTATCAGATTTGATGCAGTAATGAATTTTGTCTCTGTTTGGTGACTTGTGAAGTTTTTAACAGCAACATGTTTGTCTGTCATTCTTGTAGTTATGAATTACACCTTTGTTCACCTGACCGGTGAAGGTTCTAATGTTTTCATGTAGAAGGTTAAAGGCACCACACAAATTATTTGAGACAATGTAGTAAGAGAAGAAGGTTTTATTAAACCACTTGTACATACACGATCTCCACAGTCTCATGCTACAGCATCACCATATTAATAAATGCTAAATCATGTCCTCAATACAAGAATATTCATTTAAATCTTCAGCTAAATGAAATAATTAATCTAAACCATTGTGGCCTTCAGATGTCTGTGCATTTGAAGGACATAATTTAATGTGAAAAAAAAAAAATTTAACAATAACCTCAGTGCAACAACTCTCAGTTTGTATTATTGTTTTACTATTTGAAATATTGCTTGATATATTTCAAGAGTCCCAGTCAACTGAAACATTAACTTCCTGCACCATTTCAAACTTACAATGTGACAAATAAAAACACAAGTTCAATATTCAAGTTTAATGGCAACTGCTTTTGTAACAGCTGCAGTACCAGTCTGTGACAGGGACATCTAGTGGTACAATGTGTTAATTTCAGCAGAGTTAAAGCTGTTGTCATCTCTGATACTCTGAAGTCCTTTCATTGATTTAAAGTGATGGTCTGGAGTAATTTGAACCAAGAGTCTATTTCACCACGAATATGACTTGAGCATCTCCAGAGCTATTTTACTTTGGTTGAAGGAATGTTGAGTTTGACCATTTTTTGTTTTCACAGCCAAATAGCTACATGTGAATGTAAGTGAGCCAAATATGATGATTGGCATGTTTTAACACTAATAAAGCTCAAAATATCACTTCACTTCAGTAGAAGCATGAATAGGGTCCTTACACATAAACTGATGTACTGATAACTTAGCGTACTGAGTTTATTAAAAAGACTGTTTTACAAAATTTACCCAATGTCTTGTATCTAATGTCGACTGATAATGAAGGTTGTTCCAGATCATCAGATTCATCATTTTCCTCGCTCTTCATGGACACATCTGCCTGTTGTTCAGGAAAATGATGAAAGTGCTGATCTGGAACACAGTCTTTAACTGTAACTCATTACACTTGCTCTGTCTGTTTTCCTCCAGAGATTATGGGCTCTACTGTCCTGTTGGCACAAATCGAGCACAGCTGAAGTCCCAGATCAAGTGATCCAGTGCAGTTTGATACTCAGCTTTACATTTATTCCTGCATTGGAATGTATCACTTGCATTTCTAACAGTGTGTGCAAGCACACATCTGAGAAGTCAATGAAAGCTTTCATGTAAAGACAGAAGGAAGGACAACAGTCAGTGACCAGGATGTGAAGGGTCCCTCTTCATATTGTTAGTGGACGTCTTCCAGGCTCGCAGGAGGCTGCTCATCACCTCTTTAACAGTCCGTGGAACATTTATACCACCAGAGTCATCAAGTCAAGGATAGAACACATCTGCAACCTGCTTTTTTCACATATCTGTCGTCAAGGAGACGCTACAGTCTGGAATTGATGACAAAGACACACACAAACAGCTTCTACCCACAAACCATCAGACTCCTGGACATTACATCAAATACTGCAGCCACACAGAAGACATCACAGAACTCTGAACTCAGGTTTCTTTAAATTAAGTTGCTTTAGTCCAGTTCTTATCCATTAGCCTAATTTTTGCAAAAACACGTCAGGAGTGACTTCACTAAATTACTACATCACAACAACACATTACTCTGAAACTATGTTTAGATAATAATAACATACTAACATGATTCACACACTTTAGATGTTTTCATCCATCTCATTAGAAAACTGATCATCATAGTTTCTGTTTTAAATAAGCTCATCAAATGAACAGGCACATAAAAAATAAGTAGGTGGCAACTACACTGCTAAAAACAAATGTTGTTGCATGGAGGTAGGATGCTTGTCAGATCAGCTGGAGAAAGTAGAAGGAAGTGTAAGATTATTATTTATTAATGAAGATTTATGTCTGCAAATAACCTTCAATCAAGATTATGCCACACAGAGGTTTTGAGTGTTCTCCTCTCGTCTCTATCTCTCCCTTTACACTTCATGTCTTTATATCAATGTATTACATATAACACTCATTAACACTCATGTGCTCTCTCTCGTAGTCACCCCTTTAACTACAGTGCTTACAGTTTTTCCTCTGTCCCAGCTTTTCAATGATTGATACGCCTGTATCCTTGTGTATTTAAGCCCCAGTCCTCTTCCTGTTGTGATATCACCATATATAAGACTGTAAGGGTGAAGGGTAACAATTGACGCCATATACAACCACAGATAAAGGTTTCATGTTCACAGAGGCATGACTTTATGACACCATAATTTACCACAGATGATGATGAGTCACACCTGCAGTAATCGATCCCACATGTTGTGTAATTATTGTGTGTGAAATGTAATTACAGTGATTTCAGATCTTATTTAGTTTTCTTCACATCTTCCACATGTCTCTCAATGCCAGTGGTTTTCACTTTGTTCCACCATGTGCAGTACTGTAACATCTGCTGCTAGATGGCAGCCTTGGACAAGAGATAAGGTCATGGACCCAAAACAGAATCAAGCCTCATTGTGGATGCAGTGGAACAACAGACACAACACAAGTGTGACTGTGTTTCAGAAGGAAGATGTTTACTGTTAGATAGTAACTTTAAATTTAGCAGCAGCTAGGCTAACAACAAAATTAAATAAGTTGCATTAATGTTATCAATCAGTGCTAGTAATGAGAACAGTTGGTGCAACTTTTTTGTGCGTGAACAAGTTGGTAATATGGCTGCACACTGTAATATGTTACATTATCAGGACAAAGAAAAGACAAAAGACTGTTCCAGATTCACTGTTCATTGTTTATATTGAGATTGCAATGTTCTAATGTTATCAACTTCAGTTTTGTGAGGGTGGAATAGCTTCTATGCTATGCTAGTTATTCTACCATGATAATATACCAAAGATGATAAATGGGGGAAGGAATAAGCTTTGACAAGTCTGTGCATCATATAACCAAACTGGTTACTCACATTTTCTTTCTACCTCGAGGTGTTTTGCACATATTTCTAAGGATGCCTCCACTAATGAAGGTAGAGTTTCTCTCACTGGACTGTTAATAGTCACCTCTTCCAACATGCTAAACTTTGATATAAGATGGTCACATATTTTTCACAGTGTGTTCTCATTTGCATATATTTCCAGTTATTTGTACCCTTGGACAGTTCAGATTATTGAATATGGGACCCGTCCTAATGTTTATGTATTAAACGCTCAGTGATGCACTCTGTACATGAAAAATATGCTATATGAATAAATACTTTATTATTTTCCCAGCTGTTTTTTGTAATTACATATGTGAGCAATATTTGCACTCTGTAAAAATATTTTGTCTATATAAAGTGTTGGTGAACTTAAACATGGTGTCTATGTTGTGGTTCCTGAAGGGTTTGGGTGGGTGGCTGTCGGTAAAGATAGATAGATGAATACTTTATTAATCCCAAAGGGAAATTAAGCAGCTTGCTCAGAGTCCTTTTCTCTCCTACTGATGTCAGGGTCTCCATCTCCATGCCAACCACAGAGCCAGCGTTCCTCACCAGCCGTCCAGGATGGTGTAGAAGAGGACACTGACCATGACAGACTGGTGAAACATCAGAGGTATTTTGTTGCAGATGTTGAAGGACCCCGGTCTCCTCAGGAAGTAGAGCTGGTTCTGCCCTTTTCTGTGGCGTATGTTTGTGTTTGCTGACCAGTCCAGTTTATTGTCCAGGTGACAATAAACAGTCACTCAGCAGTCACCCAATTTCACACACCTCACTGTAAAACCACTTTAAACACAATCTGTTACCTTTGCACACTGGTCACTTGTCTATTTATTTATTATTATTATTATTATGTATTCATTACTAATAATAATGATATTATTATTATTATTATTAATAATAATAATAATAATAATAATAATAATTCATCATTGTTTATTATTATTATTTAATTATCGAACCTTTTTCAGCTGCCAACAAAAACTGTTTTACTGTTTTTTTTATCTCTGTATCTATTTTTCTACAATTGATTTTGAACTCATTTGTAATCTCATGTATTTTTAAATATATATTTTATCTTTTATATCTTGTTTTTTTTTTAAAGTTTCCGTTGTCTTTGTTGATATATTATTGTTAATATTTATTATTAATATTATATTAATTATTATCACATTCTGTAAAAGTGACAAATAATAAACCCTGAGCCTTGAACCAGCGACCAGAAAACTCTGATTGATAAAAAAAGAAGCGGTTCTTTAAAGAACAGCCACAAGATGACGCCCACACATCAAAATACCAATGCGCTGTCTGAGAAAACAGGTGTGCCTGTTTTGTTTTATAGGCGTGGCCCGGTTTATTCGATAACGATGAAAATAATCCTTATAACAGTTAATAACCACGTTAACAACCGCCTCTTGAACAAAAATCGTTTCTCTTATCATTATCAATGTCTTAATTAAGGTTTTGATATTGAAGAAAATTGCGTTGTCTGTATGTACTCGGTACTGAAATGTGTCAGGAATTTATGTTTTAATATTATTCCTAATTGATGTGTTTTACCTATTAAAGGAATAAGACTGTTATTATCGAATAATTAAGTGAACAAACATGACATTTGTCGGGTTTATACTCGTTTCGTGTTGAATTAAAAAAAAAGTCAACCGCCCGCCGCAGTCATCCGTGTGACTGGGATGATAAAAACAAACACCCCTCTGGAGTCCGGTCGGATCTAAACATGACGTATTTCCTGGAGAGGAGCTTTGTGGCAGTTTGTTGTCATCTCCGTCTAGTAATGAGCCGCCTCACGCCGCTAGCGCATCCACCTGTCCTCTCCCCCCACCTCTTCTCCATCCTTGTATTTTAATTCAGCAGT
Organism: Polydactylus sextarius; assembly: GCA_016801845.1. Classification (NCBI taxonomy): domain Eukaryota; kingdom Metazoa; phylum Chordata; class Actinopteri; family Polynemidae; genus Polydactylus; species Polydactylus sextarius. The sequence continues at coordinate 12,420,994 of CM028921.1, read as the reverse complement.
GTGTGAGTCAATGGTAGCACACTCCAGCAGAAACAACAAAGGAGACAATAAGCTGAAACAGTCACAGAAGAAAGCGTTAAAGAAATAAGTGGGTGCGACGGTTGAAGTTAACTGGTGAAATGTGACCGTGGAGGAGGAGGAGGAGGAGGAGGAGGAGGCAAGTTGGTGGCGGATGACAAGAAAGACGGGATAGTTGTAGGAAGAGGATGGGTGTGTGTGGAAATTCTTATTATAATTATTATTCGTTCAATTCAGCGTCAGTTTAGATGTAAAGTTGAAAGTGAAGCTGCAGGAGAAAGGGGAGTCTCCGTCTGGAGGAAGAGGAGGAAGATGAGGATGAGGATGAGGAGGTGTCACGTCTCGGTGTTTGTTGGCATCTGACCGGGTGAAGGTATGAACTCATAACTGCTTGGTTTCTTTTTTCTTTTTTTTTTTTTTTTTTTCTAGTTGTTGTTGTTGTTGAAGCCGCGAGTTAAACGTGTTTCCCCAGCAGGGAGGGGAGCTGTGACACAGTGGGTGGGAACAATGGGAGAGTATTTGCGGAAAGCATGAAGGCAATTTTAGCATAAAGTCAGTGCCAGCGCTGCTGGCTCGCTCTCTCCTCCCAGTCCTCCCAGTCAGCTTCAGGTGAACCCACCTCCCCGTCTTAGATGAAAGGTTTTCTCATCTCAGTGCAGGTGGACGTGTTTTTATTCCAGGGGACATGACTTAACTCTGATTGTTGAGCATCTTTGATCCGCAGCTCATCCTCTCTGAAGTTCATTGTTGGTAAGATCACTATATGTTTTTTGTTGTGCTTGTTGTATTGACACTGTTATTATTTTTTGCAGCTTGTCTCATTTCACTTCATTAGATTAGATTTATGTGTCTCTCTTGCGCTCTCTCTCTCTCTCTCACACACACACACACACTCTCCAACACCTTCTCTGTGTCTCGCTTATTCATCCTGAAGGTTTAATAGGTTAAATCCCTCATCAACTACTTTTATCTGTGTAAGGTGGGAATTACTGTCATAAATTTCACTCAGTTGTGCTTCTCAGGGCAGAGAAGATATTGTTTGGACCGAGCTCTTACCACACTCTTCCTCTTTGCGCCGGCATCAGATGTATGTGCACATTTTAAAAGAAATACAAAAGAGCGACGTTTTTAAAGCGCAGAGTTTTTTTTTTTTTCTTTTTCTTTTTTCTTTTTTTCTTGCTGTTGTTATTTCCCTTACTGCCAACAGGATGTCAAAGGAATGAAGTCAAGGTCACCGACGATTGAGGTTTGAGGTAAAAACAGCAGGGCTTCAAGTTTCCTACGCAATCACATTACACGACCTGCCCTTGTTTGGGCCAAAGGACACTTGTGTGTTGGTGGCCGATGTAGCCAGAGGAAGTTCGATTGAGTCTTTCACATACACACTCCACCTCTAGACGACACCTTCCCAGCTCAGGTTGATTTGTCACCAGCGCTGGATTTAACAGTACTAGTAATTCTTCAGCTGTGAGCTCTTAAGACCACACATTATATAAGAAGCATAAACCAGAGATGCAGTGGAGGAGAAAAGAGTAGGAAGACAAACTCGTAAACAGTATAAGTCATCTATAAACTAGGGCAGAGAGTGTTGTGGATGAGGAGAAGTTTGACACAGGGAACAATGCCAACTTTCTGACAGCTGTTAAAAATTGGGTTGGATCTCTCCGTGGAACATTACTTACAGAATTGATTCTTTCTCGTGGACACATCACTGCCGCCCTTGACAACATTTATCTGGCTTTTCCATCTCTGTAGCTCATAGATACAAGGAGTTAAGATGGATTAAGCTTTAGTGGTACTCTGTCATGGCGTTCCTCTAGCTCACATCACGGTGTGTTTCAGATGATCGCTGTATCGCTCACATCCAGCTGTGAACCTCTGCCTTGGCCGTTCCTGCCGTGGATGTGCATTGGCTTTTTCCAATCACACTCTAACTAGGAGCAATTTTCCCTCTCAGGAGAGGATGCTCGGCTGTCAGAGGCACTTCACAAATGCTGCAGCTCTCTCCTGAACCTTGCTTTTCTATGAGGCGGCTGCCCAGGTCACGTTGTGGGTGTTGATGTGGCTGGTGGGCTGCCTCTAATAGAGCTGGAGTGCTGCATTTGGTCACACATTCATGTGTTTGTCATTACCAATGGAAATTGCCTGCTCATCGGCATCAAGACTGTTCTGTCAAATTATATTCACCAGATTTTTTTTCTGCGATACAAATGAACAGAAGCTGAATGCACTCGCTGTTTGTCAGATGCATTACACTTACGCTGAGGTGAACGTAACCACAGGCTTCTGCTACCATTCACTAAACAGTTGCCCGGCAGCAGCTGGGGGTCAGCTTGTTTCCAGGTCATACGCACCTTCAGGATGGGGAGGAAAATTAAATTGACATCTTTCAGGTCTCGAGCCTATTTTCTTACTCACCTTTAATATCACTTCACTTTACGGGAGGTATATCTAGGGATGGGTTATTCTAAAAATATCAAAGTGAGTGATTCAGCGGCTTGATATTGAAAAGGTGGTGACATTGATATCACTGACACACATGCTTCATACATGTGCTCCATTTAAGGCAACGCTTTGACTGTGGCTGTGGCTGATCTGTACAAGTGAACAAAATGAATGACATTATCAATATCTGCAGTAGAAATGTGAGTCTGAGTGATAAAAATATCCTTCAAGTAGCTTTCTCAGCTCCAACTGACTGATACTGGGTTATGGAAAACAGCACTGATATAGATGTTTGATATAATGATGCAGTAACATTCTGGCTGATATTAGTTTTTCATATAACCTCTCAGGTTGAGTTATAACAGATATTTAACATTTAAACAATGAGCTTTAGTATCTGAGATGGCAGTATTATAGCAGGTATTATTAAATATGAATGTAATTTGTGTGACATTAAAATGATAAGATTAATAATTAAGCAGCCATAAATTAAACAGAACTAGAAAACCACATAAAATAAATGTTTATGTTTACAACTGTGGGGTCATACAAATGTAATACAGTCTGAGACAAAACATATTGATGATTACATCAGCAACATATTGATACAGGCTTAATATCAGCATTTAAATATGCATGTATCAAACTAAACCTTTATTACATAATAATTGGTTTTCCGCTCATTGCGCTTCTGATCCAACAGTGTCGAAGCTGTTGCCCGAGGGCTTAATGATGATGTCAGGACAATAATGAATGCACGGTGATGATGCACTGCCGCTCCGTCTCACTCTTCTCGGTGTAGTTAACCAGCGAGGAAATGTGAAAAGACAGGAACCAGTCCGCGGTTGGTTTGTACAAGGTGATGTTGTTGCGTCGGATACTTTGCGGCTCCAGTGGAGCGGTCGAGGTGAGGTTTGATCCTTGAGGGCATCTCAGCTGTCATCGTTGACGCAGAGCAGACGATTGCTCATTTTCTAGACAGGATGTCGACGCTATGTGTTTTTCCAATTTGATCGTTGCAACTTGTCGCTGCACCTGCTCTTCTCCAAGGTTTTCTTTGATCAGAAGTTCTTGCCTTCTTCTTACTTCTTTACTTTCTATATTTAGAGTACACAGGAGGAGTTCTTGCCCCTTGTTGGAAAAAAACATAAATCATCTCAAGAATCTTTTTTTTTTTTCTTTTTCAACACATTATGTCACTGTATACCGGTCAACATACATACCACTGTTGATCAAGTACCAGTGGGACAGATACTGAACCACACTCGGACATCTGTCGATAGCTTTAAACAGTGAGTGTTGAATTAATAATTGTAAGCTGCTGTGTTATTTTAGGATACGATAGGTCACTCACCCGCCTCTGCGTTTCCTCTGGCTCACTGTGCTACTTACCTCAAAAGAGGTTACTCTGCTGATTTTCTATTTTCAGTGTAGTTTAGATCATAAAGTCTTACGTTCTCCTGTGGTTTGATGGTTGAAGTTTCATCTCAAGTGTAGACCTTTGATGTATATTGTAAGAGTAAGCAGCCTCTTGTTAGCTCCGCTCTAGACTTGTGTTTTGAGAGAAGGGCTTTTGAGCATTGTGTTAATATGTGCTTGTTATTTTCTGTAATGCTGTCTGGGGGCAGTTGTACCCCCACCTCTCTTCCTCCGTCTATTCGTCCTTTTCTCAGCCTGCTCAGTGACAGCAGAGGCCTTGCTCCTGTTTTTTTTTTTTTTTTCTTTTTTCTGTGGCTCCAGCATAGCATCTAATGAGCTCAGAAGCATTGCTCCACAGGAAGAGTGACAGCCCCTGGTCATGTTTCCACCACCTCTCAGCTGCACTCAAATCACACCCACTCTTAAATGTATCTGTGGAAACACAAGTGTATTCAGTGAACCTCTCCTCTTTGTATAGATTGGATAAACCCAACTCCCCAGAAGCAGGGGATAATTGTTTGTCTCAGTGAAGGGCGAAGGCATCCACTGTGATGCTAAAAAGTTGAGAAACATTTCCCTCTCTTGGAAAATGGATTCAAGGCAGAACTTAAGGTGAAAACAATTTTATCTGCAAAGCGACTGCTGTGTTGCTCTTCAATTTGCCCACCGCCAATAGGCATTTTTTCAATTAGAGTCAGTGGGTTTTATTTTCCAAGTCTTCACAAAAGGGCCAATTACTTGACACAACATGTATTCACTGGGGAAAATCAATATGGATGCTGATATTTTTACATTTAACATTTTTAAGATATTTTAAAAAATGTAAAACGATCCAATTGCGACAAACCTTGGCAGTGCAAGTCAGTGGGCTGAGATCATCTTAAGATATATGGAACTTGGACTGTAACATATCATCATTTCCCCAAACTGTTTTTTTACAATGACTGTCTGTGCTATTGTCTGCCTTTATCTCACTGTTTTCAACTAGGTGCCATCTCTGTTGCTGCCTTTAAACACCTACCCACCTACTGCCGAAATAATCACCACTTAATTGGACTGCACCGCGAAAATACATTTTTCTGTTTTATTCTTTAATCCCCACAAAGAATGGAAACGCTGCTCTGCTGCAGTACTGCTGTACCTTGCAGAAGTCCCATTGTTTCTCAAAAAAACCCTTAACGAGACTGAAAGTCTAAAGCCCCGTAGCAGCCCCTAAAGCCTGCAGTCTTCATTACACTCGACAAAATGAAACTGTTTGAGAGACTGAACACAACACTGATGATTTAGTTATTGGGGTCTTAAGAGTGAGGGTTAAAAATGTAGATTTATTCAGACAGCAGCTGGAGAGCAAAGTACCACATGACTGGTAGAAACTAAAGGCCTCGGAGTTAATGTTACCAAACAAAGGTCGCAACAATCTGCTTAACGGGTCACGAGATGTGAGCACCACAGACGTATTATCGACTGGGAAGGAAATATTAATGCTAACTTTGGTCTGGTGGTGAAGGTCAGATGATCACCACCATGTATGTTATTGACCATAATTAGAATATGTAGCTTTATGTTGATTAGAATATGATATTTCTTGTCTAAAGATACATTTGGTTCGACTCCAAAATGCATCACAGTCAAAGTCTTTACCAGTAGGAGTGGTGGCGAGGGACCTTTTTTTTTCTTTTGTCACCATCTGTAGATAGTAGCTGTCAAGATATCTGTTCTGGTCTTAATTGTTGGGGCTGACAGATGGAAAGAACGGCTGACCAAAAAAAAAAAAAAAGAAAAAAAAAGAAAAAAGAAAAAACTCTCTAGAACATGCTGCCGTGGCATTGAGAATAACAAGCAGTCCTTGAGCTTTTTGGAGTTTACCCCTCCAGTCCTACAGTCCTCTCTGTACCTGCTATGGTCTGTGTTGGAAAATACATTTCTCTTAATTTTTAAATCTCCCAGAAAAAAAAAAAAAAACAGCAACAGACTTAGATTTGTTCATTTCACAGCAGCTTAGATTAAAAGCGAAAACTCGCTCCTATTTCCCTTCTCTTCGATTCACTGAGTAGCACCGTGTTGCCACTTTGGTCGGCTCAGCTGTGAACCTGGACCAGCTTTCAGACCCGCGTCACCTCTCGTCATGTTAAAACGATACACTTTTCAGATTCTTACATTTTATCTTTTGTCTTTGTCAAGTTCAGTTAACTTACCACAGAGTTTTTCCTTGTTTTATCTCACCCACAAGCTCTTTCTTTTTCTTACGATTCAACGTACGACAAGTTAAAGTCCTGCACAATGTCCAAGTGTGACAATCTTTTTCATTTAAACACCTGCTCAAATAATGGCCACCCACCTTGATCACGCTGTTACAGTTTAATTAGAATATGTTGAAGAGAACTTTTTGCAGCATGACCACTTCACGTTGAATTAGTGCTGTTAGAATTAAGTAGCTGTAAAAGTTCAACTTAATAAATAGTTTGGTCACAGTAAAACTTGAAGAGCAGCATCTGTGAATCTTTAAATATCCTGTACCTTAGATTTCTTCACTGTGCAGTGGCCACAACTGTCTGTGTACTGGTTTTCTTGGAGCTCGCCCTGTATTGCAGCAACATGCCTACTGTATATAATTATCATACATTATCATTTCTTGCCTGAAAAAATGCGAGGGAGGACGGAAAAATAATTCTGTTTTTTGGCAGAGCCCATGTCTGTTTTGACCTAATATTTATGCTTTGCACATTTATTAAGACGTGTTTTTTTTCTCTCCCCTTGAGTCTGTCAGTGGACAGAGAGCATGATGCACGATGAGGTTTTGTGGGTGTACTGGTAATTTGTGCAGCAGTTTCAGATTTGTTTTCTGAATGGCATCAGCAGCAGGTAATACAGACTTGGGCTATAACCCAGTTACAAAGTCTTTGTTTGTGTTTATAGCCATCTCTGTCCTCCTCTCATCTCTAGGCCACTGTTCTACTTTACTGTTGTAAGGTAGAGCAGCCCCGCCCTGCCTGGGAAGCAGTGACACACCAACACATAGACTACCCCTGTGAAGAGTTCTCCTTTTCATGGATGCCAGGGCGGCCCTGTGGCACTTGTGGACAGTCCTTGTCCTCCTGACAGTGGAGCTGAAGTGGATTGATACAGCAGAGGTCTACACCAACGCCTGGGCTGTCCAGATCAACGGGGGTCCGGAGGACGCTGACCGCATCGCCAGGCAACATGGTTTCATCAACCTTGGCAATGTAAGTCTGTTTACAATATACTGTATCTGTGTGTGTGTGTTTGCAGGTTCTCTCTCATTTTTTTTTTTTTAAAAACACTTATATCACTTCATGCTAGTGTGTATCCACACACAACTCTGGCTTGTTGTTACAAAATAGTTGTCCACCAGTGTGACATCTCACCTCCAGGCCATTCTGTGTCTGCACTGGATTGTAAAAGTGGCCTCCATAATATTCCAGCAGACAGCTGTGTTTTTTTTTTTTTTTAAGAGTAGTGTCAGGAAAAGCAGGGCTGTTATTTTCGGGTCTAAATAAAGGTTGTTATATTTAATTATGATGTAGGTAGTTACATTTTATGGCTCGCGCTTTAGCTTCTGTTTTTGGGATTGCCAAGACACGTTAATTAATCGAGTTGTTGAGTTGCACTTTGCGGAAAAAGGGATGAGGGAAAAACAACGTAGGAGCTGAGTTGAACATGTCTGGGGATGAGTAGTGACTTGTTGTTCTCCCAGTGGCGTGTGAGGTCGCTTCACTATTGTAACGCTTCCAGTATCCATATAAATGCTGAGCAGCTGACAGTGAGTAGCTGTTCCCTCTGTCGCTCCACTTCAGATTTAACTTCATTTACATGCGTCTTTGTGGAGCTGCCTGAGTGCTACACACGTCGGTGAACAGTCCTCTGGATTACTTCTTAGGGATACGCGTAGGAGGTTCTGCACATTCCCACCCCACTTCTCCCCACCACAAATAAAGAGGATTTTCTCAAGGAGAGGTTTGCAAAATTAATTCTGGCTTATCTTTGCTGTCTTTATTTTGTCAAAGATAGAGCTTTGTCTGGAGTGCACAGCCAGCTGTTTTTTTTTTTTATCATACTGAACAGTTGTCACATGGGTTTACCACAATCTGGATAAGATTATACATGTGTCATTAAATGCTCTTTATTGTCCCACCTTTTTTTTTTTTTTTTTTTTATTAAATTGTATCTATGTGAGACTTTACATCGAGCCTGTCTAAGAGGTTTACACTCCGCTTGAATCTGGAGTTCATTTAGTATTGATTTGGATAGCTGCATTTGTTCCAACAGTCTAAAACTATTGTTCTGCAAACTGAAAGAAAGCCTACATTAGGTATAATGGACCCTAACAGACTTTTTACTCTTAATTGCTTCTGTGAATTCTGGATAGAGAATCAATCTCTTGACTCGTTGAATTGGGTAAAATGAAATGTTCGATATTCTGCCCACAGTACTCACATACATATTCTAGACAATCACCCAGGGACACAGTGCTATGGAGCACAAAATGTGAAAAAAAAGGCTTTTCCTCTCAATGAGGCCATTCCTCTCTCTCATATTCTCCTTTTGTGATCATGTTCCCCATAAACCTTTAATTGTTTTCTTTCTCCTGTTTGTCTCCCTCCCTCACTCTCCCGACCACAAAGCCATTTCCAGCTCCTTCTCTGCCTGTTAAACCACCGAATTAACACGGAGCTGTATAGATTTACATTTCCCTTCTGTTAATTAGTGATTGTCACAGGAGTAGAGCTGGATGTTGGCACAGGAGAGAGTTCTCTAAGACAGCTGGCTGTGTCTGAATCACTGCTGCCATATGGCAACTTGTCATTGTAGTGCACATGACATGAAGCTGCTCAGGTCAGAGCCTGAAAAACAATCCAGTCACCTTGAACCCAGACAATGTACAGTTTCTCTATGTGGTTCTGGGTTTTAGTTGCAGCACATAAGATGTTTACGTCCTTTATATTTCAGAGGAATTGTTATAGAGAAGCTTTTTTTTTTTTTTTTGCAATTTTCCTAACAGTGGATGAGATGTCTTCAAGTTTAGAGAGGGTGAAATTGGATAAAAAAGAGAAAAAATACAGAGATAATTAACACTTTCACGCTGAAAAAAGAGGAAGTGAGTAGACAGTGACATATTGATACCAGGATGTCTGCAAGCATACGTGGAAGACGCTAGTAAAAAAAAAAAAAAAAAAAAAAAAAGGAAGATAGCTAATGGAGTATGACATTAGAGACGGAAAAGCATCAGCTTGTAGTGGTAAAAATTTGTATCATCTACTATGTGGAATAAGATTTTGTGGGAGTACATCTTCAGTCAGTGTTTCACACAAGCAACCAAATAAGTTTTAGTTTAGTCTATATTCCCTTAGTGGGTGCTATAAGAGAGGATGATCTACAGGCTTCGTGCACAGTTTGTCCTCTTCCAGTACAGTGATGGGTTACGTGAGAGTTTGGGTTAGACAAGGCCCCGTAGGGCTGGGGGCTTAGAAGAGAAAGCGCTTAGTCACTCTCCCATCATCCTTAGTGGTTGTTGTACAGAGCACTTGAAGAGAACAAGGAGGCTGATGTATAATCACGACGTAATGGGATTTTTATCACTTATGTGATTACAGAATCATCACGTAACTGATTATTTGTTCACTGCAGTGCTCAGAGATGCCTTTTTGTCTTTATGTATGTGCCGTTTCGCTCATTATGTCTCTGCTTAATTTTCCTCGAGTGGGTGTGAGGGGGAGCAATCGTCTTGTGTTCATGCGTGTGCGTGTGTGTGTGTTCAACACTAGGGTTTTAAGTATCGGTGACATCAGGGTTCCCAGTGTGCATCAGCCTTTTCATAAATTGACACAGAGCATTGTTAAATCCATTTCTCTGTAATATGTTCAATAGTGTGTTTTTTTTTTTTTTTTGTTTCAATGATGCCTCTGTGTTTGTGTGGGAGTTTCAGACTAGGGTTTAAAGCTAAATGTCATGTTGTGTTCTTGGCGAGCCGAGTCAGAATCATTGTTTTTATGAGGATGGGCAGGCTCTGGGGGCATCGACAGACTGAATCACTCCGCTCTGTGGAATAGATATCTAATGCCACGTCTCTTTCTCTTCCCATCTCTCTCTCTCTACTTTTCTCCATCGGGGTTCAAGGTAATTTACTCAAAACACGTGACCATGGTATAATTCACAGTGCACTTCAGTCATGGTCCTCTTCAGAAACTAGAAACTGCAGGAAAACAGTCAGTGGCTCTTGTGTTGCAGAAGCAATGGGTCATTTTGGGGGAATGAGCACATGTTTGATTACACTCGCCTTGTGTCATCTGATTGTACCGTAATATTCCTCCAAAAATCTAATATTCCTGTTGCAATTTCACGGCTTTTCAGACCAATGTTTTCCAATTTCATACTCTGTGTTAGGTGGAATGTAATGTGCTCCAAGGCCTTTGTCCATTAGTCTGCACATGATGCCCTGCCAAGTGTGTGATGCACCAGCCCACCCTGCTGTTCTGGCTTACTTTTGTGATTCATTTGGATTCAGCTGAGCTCTACTGGCATGAAATTTGACAAAAATAAATATATGAAATACTTCTCATTCTCGCCCCTTTTCCCTTTTCTGGTCGAACTGCTTTGGTGGATGTGTCAGTGGATGTGTTGGGTCACAACATGTCAGGACTGAGACTACGTTTTATGTTTTAGCAGCTAAGAAATGACAGTGATGCTGTAAAGGAATGTACAAGGACAGTTTGCTCTGTGAGTGGAGTTAAATTTACTTTATATTCAAATGTAATTTTGTGGAGTGAACGATCTCAATGCAATTATCTTGCTTTCATTTTTCATTCTTGGAGTGCAGTTGTGTGTGTGTGTGTGTGTGTGTGTGTGTTGTTTTGTTTGGCTAGCCAATGACTTTGTCCTCATTTTAAATTAATAGTTTATTAAAAGGGAACATCAATAGCATCTCTAACTCTCTCTCTCTCTCTCCATCTACCTGTTGTTTTCTCTCCAGTGCTTCCTCTAATGTTCATATCCCCACACATCAATGATCTAGTCTCACTCATAAATCCACACTACTCTGTTGTGCAGCGTACAGTCAGACAGTGTGTGTACCTGCGGTGTTTACTGTCTTCTGTTTCCCTCAGGACTTTCAAGTAAGAAAAAAAAAAAAAAAAAAAAAAAAACTTAAGAAGAACTCGATAAAAGCAGTCAACTTTTGCCATGGGCTCTAATGAATCTCAATAATATACGTCTTTGGTGGTGTTTACATATTATTACAGTACCGAGCGATTATAATAAGAAAGAATAAGAGTCTCTTCCTGCAGGAACTTTTCAAACCATAGTCCTGAGTGGTTTTCAGAATGATCCGTCGTGATTTGTTTGTTTATTATTTCAGAGGTAAATTAAGATGGTCGCTGAAATAATTATCCACTTTGAAGAAGATAAAATTATAGTTTTATTTCTTTTCAGAACATGCGGAACTGATCCTTCTCTCATTGTCTGTTCTTTTCTGTAAACAAGCATTCATATTCAAATTTGAGTTTACTGGCTAACCATGGAGCACCAGCCACTTAAAACAAATGTTTGGCATCCATTAACTCCCGTGTCATTGCTGTCACTAAAATGGAAATGATAGTGACAAAACAGACAGAAATCAACAAAGTTGTTATAAACACGTGGAGGACAAAGTCAAAACAGATTAGAGGTCGTTTGTGTTTGTGTCGTGGTACATGGCCCAGGCTGCAATAAAGTCGTTTAAAAGAATAGGGAAACAATTTTATACAATGGCTTAACAGCAGCCTAACACTACAGCACAAACACAGTAAGTGACGTTAAAATCACTTATTTCTCGAAATGTGTCAGTGAACTCAGACGGTCATTTCAGACAGAACTTGCGCTTAGTTTTCAGAGCCTTGTCTTTACGGATGTAGAGATCTGGAAGGAAAGACACTTTTCTTTTCTCTAATAACTTGATTATCTTTCACACAGATGTCAGGTGCTCAGTCTCAAGCTATTTGAAGGGAGTGTAAAACATGCTTTAGGGTTTAGGATTCGTAAATTACTCCAATTTATTTTCATCTTGCGTCTAAGGAATGTAATTAAATCACTATTTGTTCAAGTAGATACATTTATCATCAAAACCATATCAGTCATTAAAACATTAAAATATTTATTCTGTTTTCTTATTAATTTCCCTTGTGGGTAAAGGAGGATGAGGGAAAAATCCACTTTTTGCATTTACTTTCAAGACAAAGTAACAAACATTAAGTCATCGTGCTGCCCTTTGTACAACCTTATTTTGTTTTCTGAATCCTTCTAAACTTAGTGGCACTAATAAGAAAAGAATAGTTTTCTCTAAAAGGGTCGAGTCTCAGTTTATTTACATTATCAATCTTTTATCATAAAAATGAGCGATGATTACATTAGTAAAAGTTATCATGCCAAGTGACATCTACTTGTTTGTGTGCTGTGCAGTTCCTCTCTACTGTGTGTGTGTGTGTTTGTTTTTGTGATGGCTGGTTATCGTAGGGGTTGGAGCAGCCCCCTTCTCCTGCTCACTGATTCTCAGCCACTCTCCAAAACCCTTGTGACTGCCTGCCCGTTGGCACACCAATTTACAGGCTGTTCTGGCAGTAGGTTACCATGGAGAAAACTGCCAGCAAATTATTTCCAGCAGATTGACTCCAGTGATGTGGGGGGTGTTGGAAATCCAGCCCCATGTGTTCCAGATCTCAGGGCCACTTGGCATTTATAAAAGTAGTCCACTTCCTGCCGCTGTTTGTGCTTAATTATGAAAATTAAATGAGACGTTTAACAAAGAGAATACTGCTGTGTGTATGTTTATCGCGCTGTGTTTACTTTCACTCGTCTCTTCTGAATATGTTGACATAAGCATGTCAAATCTATAGTTTAGTTTTAGGAGCTTTCAGTCCTGCATTATCCTCATGCTTCCACAATGTTTTTTTTAAATCCACTGGGAGTTTTTGCTTTATGGTCTTCTAAATTCCCTTTGTGTCATTTTATCCTCTTTAAACTCTTCATTTTGTAAAACTTGGCTCGGACGGGTTGTTTGCAGGTCTGGTCTCAGCTGGGTCTCACTGTCCTCTCTCTCCTTCCTCTCTGATGTCCTCTCCTCCATTTCTTTATCCTCCATCCTCCACTTTATTTCAGTGTTTACTGATCTGAGTGAAGTGCAGCTCTTCGTCCCAAAGCTGTCTCTCATTTAAATGCACTGCTTCATTACATGGAGCCTGCAGCCATAGACCTCTTAGCTGTTTCCAAAAATGTCTCTTAGAAATGGGTTGGTGCAGTGCCAGAGATTTGCAGAAATCATTATTGAATAGGTACTCAAAGCTATGTTTTAAAACTAAAGACTCACTGACCTATAAAACTCACGGTTTTTGGATATTTGCAGTTAACAGGACATTGGTTACATTTATTTCAGTTTTGAGTTTAGTTTTGAATCAGAAGAGACGACATTTGAATGAGTATTGTTGGACGTGGACATGGTGCCTGGTTGACAATATAGATCAAGAGTGCGGAAAAGGATGAAGTGTATCACTCTGTTCTCTGTTCCTCTGAGATGTAGAAGCAGTCGTGTGTGCTTCTCCTGCCTTCATTCAAGTCTTCGGAGAGACCTTTTTAAAGATTACCACATTCATAATGTGCCCATTATTGACTTAGCAGAGATCTCGTTAAATTTTAGATGGATCTGTATTATTGTAAAGCATCGAGTGGAAAATCCTCTCCCACACTCTGCCTCTACTTCCTGAAGGGGTGGAGCTTTAAGATGTAGCAGCAGCCAGATGAACTGTAACGCTGTTTTCCATTTATATCTGAGGTCAGAGATCCGAAGTGGCAGTGATGCGAGTAGACGCTGTTCCAGTTGACAAGTTAGAAAAACATAGACGCTCATGCCTGCCATAGTATAGACAACTTCCATACTAATCAGCCACTGTTAGGAATTCCACTGATAACTATCTACATGATACAAAAGATAAAAACAAACAAACTATAGCATTTGGCTAATTTAATGTGAGTGTGAAATAAGACTGAGCTACTATAAACAGAAAGAAACAATAGAGAGTTCTGATTATAGTAATGGTGATTTATTTAGATTAATTAGGTTGCATTCTGTAGTATTCAAGCTGTTTACTTTCTGATATTGAATAATTGTTTGAACACAAATGACCTTTTCAGTGGTTGCATTTATGTCGAATGATATTCTTTGTTGTTCTTCCTTTGTCTGAACTATTAAACATTGACCCTGACTCCTGTTGTGCTGTTGTCGTAGCCGATACAACATTGAGTTGAACACCATAATTAGTTACAAACAGCATCCGACTTTTGAATGTAGCAGCATTATAATTCAGCCTCAGCTTCAGACACAACACCCACTATTTTTATGCTTTTATGTTTTTAGTTTGTGCTCTTCTCCGGCGACAGTGTTTCACTCCCACAGTCACAGCGACTGTCACTTATTCTGTATGTTTAGTTTTATACTATGGTGCAATGTGAGCAACATAATGTCGTGACTAGAACTTGAGCTCCAAACTTCACTGTTTTTATAGCCCAGCACAGCATGTTGTCATTTGAGATAAAAATTCAGTACTTGCGCAAATATCAGCCGCATTAGTGAGCTAGTGTCTGAAAATTAGAAATAGACATAGATTCAACTCAAGTTCACTAAAAAGAACACTTGAATAACATTTCATTAATCTAAAATAACCAAATTAACTTTGTTTTTAAGTAATGCTTTGAATGTGTGTAAAGGCCAATGACTTGATGAAAACAGTGAATGTGTCTATTTGTACTTGTAGGTCAATGGGGAAATGACGGGACATCAAATGAGAGTCCAGCTGATCAACAAAGTTCCAGGAAAAAGAAAATTATTCCATCACATGAGCAGATATAAGCTAAACCGAGTTGGCAGGAGTTTTTTTTTTTTTTTTTTTTTGTAATTGACTTTTTATTAGGTTTTGTTGTAAAGAATACAGAAAAAAAAACTGTAATACTAAATTAAATTCAGCTAAATTAAGCCAATTCAAGTCTATTCATGAACTGCAGGGGCACAATTCATCTCTTGGATTACAACAAAACATAACACTTGGATGCTACCCATACCTCTATACATTTAAATCAACCAGTAATGGTTCTGCACTTAAATTATCTTTGCGGAACATGTTCATTAGTACAAGTAAAGCTGCTATACAGAATCAGGCTTTGTAGTGAAAATATATTAAAGCCATTTTGTCTTAATGTCTCAGTGTTTGCAGTTGGAATGTTGTTCTTTATCCATTTTCTAATGAAGCCCTTTTTTTTCCCCCTAAGCTACCAGCTACGCCCTCAATAGGTATTTATCTTGCTTGGCACATTTAAGCTCTTTTAGATCCCCAAGGTACATGATCTTAAAATTAAAATGGATTTTTATCTTAAGAACTGCTCGGAGGACAACATGGACACTTCTCCAAACTGGAGCCAAAGAGAGATAGTTCTTGAAGATGTGAAAGTGGTTTGGCACGTCACCTCCACAGGACCTCCAGCAGCCAGTCTGATAAGAGTAGTTAATCTTTTGTGCTTGGATTCGGAAGAATTGCATCACAGTTTTCCAGCTGCATTCCCTCCAGGGTGTTAGAGCTTGTTACTAGACATTTCCCTCTGCTCCCCATCTTGCATTTAAAATTTGAAAAAGCAATACATAATTTAGATATGGTTCTTTGATAGGGAGCATCCTCATAGGCTCAAGAATTTCCAACCCAGTTGTGGTGTTGTGAATTTTTTACTAAGAAAATCTGATTTATAAATACCTAAAGTCCTGATTTTGCAAATTGAAGTTGTCTCTCAGGTCCCAGAGGCTGGAAACCATTCCCTGTTTCAAGTGTGTAAGATATTCAGTAAGAACCTGATCAGTCCAGTTTCCAAACCTTGTGTTATACTTACTGGGCATGAATTCTGGGTCTTACTGCATATTTTACACTCTTGAAATAGTAGGCAAGCCATTTTAAAATCTTGACCTTCTCCTTCAGTTGGTGTCTTTTTAATTTCTTAATTCTTTGTCTTTTGTGAGCTAGTTATCCAAGGGTTACTGAGATTTGTAAGCAGACTGGTTAATGAAGGATCTCCAAGTAACATAGTCTTTTCCTCATTAAACTTTCTCTTTTCATCTTGATCTATACTTTGGCTCACACCAGTCAGGCTAATCCCCCTCACTCCTTTGGTAGTTGTAAAGCTTATTATTGGCTTTTTCCCAGCCCAAATAACTCTGGGACTGACCTTGGCCCATCCTAGGTTTTAAATTCTATACATGAACAAGACTTAGACAAGGAATCAACGCTGTCCAACTGCCACGATTTACTCTCTGAAAGGTTGTTATTAATTTCTTCCAATTTAGATCTAATCTTTAGGGGCAGAAGAACTTCCAAGTATTTCACAAATATCTCGTCCCGATCCATTTAATACATGGACCAGAGATACTGACGGTGGCTCGACTGAGAATTAAGACACTGGCACATTAAGACGCGAGCGTTTTGATCGTTTTTATTTTATAACTGGAGTGTGACCTATATTCATGCAAATAATGACCATGAGATACACAAGAGCATCATCTGTGAATAAGGACATTTTTTATCTTTAATACCCTTAATCCTGATGTTCTGCTTACGCCAGTGTTGTGGATCTAGTCAGTAAGCCTCGCTGATGACTTGTATAGAGCTTTTAATGTCTTAATGATTGCTCTGTTAAACCCATATTTCTCCATAACTTTGAATATAGCAGAAATCAAAAGGGCTTTTGGGCATCTAAGCCTTTTAACGTTGCCTCTAATTTAGTTTGATTTGTATGTCTAATGTATCTTATGTACAACTGTAATAATCGCCTCTTTCTGTGAAGACAGAGCTTTCAGTTTTGTCAAAACTAAGTTGAATGCTCTTGTAGAATAGATATTAACACTTCTTTAAATTTTTTGTACCACTCCAATGTAAATCCATCTGCACTCTGGGATTTATTGCCGTACAATCTGGTTATAGCTGAGTAAATTTATTCTTTTTTTTTTATCTGTGTAATTAGCATTTGGTTTTGGTCTTCTGTGAGCGCTGGCAGGTTTAATTATTTGAGTAATGTCTCCAATTTCTCATTATGTTGAACCTGAGGTTGTAAATGCTGTTTTTTATAATAGTCTTTACAACAATCTTTAATTTCCTTCAATTGCCGATGAGTGCATTTAGTTTTGGGATCCTTTATCTCATATATTGTGCTATCTGTCAGTTGTTTTCTAAGTTTGTAAGGCCAATAGTTTTGTGTATTCGCTGCTGCCTTCATAGTATTTTTGTTCAGTGTATAGACCTTTTCTTTTGAATTTTTCAGCAAATATGTCTCAGATCCACCTTCTTTTCCTTCTTATTTCGATTCTGTGTTTTTCAATTCGGCTGAAGCATGTTGAGTTATGCTGGAGTTTCAGGAAAGATGTTAATACAGGTGACACATCACAGGAGACACATCTCACTTCAACAATTTTTGGTTTCTTTTCTTATTTCTTTTGCAAACTGCCCGATCCTGTGTTTCTTCAGTATACCTGAATATATATATATATATATATATATATATATATGATAGATTAATATACATTGTGTAAGCTGTCATCTTAAAGGACAGATACACTCTGCAATAATCAGAATGCTGCATTATTCTGATGTGGCAGTTTTCCGTCCATTTCAAATATTATATTCTTGATTATATTAAATGTGGAGATGAAAAGGAGATGTAGTCTCTACCTAATGGATTTAGATGTCTCCATACATGAATCAATCACGTCTCTGATATGATTAGATTAATTTTCTTTGTCAATTTTTTTTTTTTGGATTGAGTTGTTCTAGTCCTTGATGAGTCAAGTTGAGGGTTGTTGGGTAGAGTGGTATTAAAATCCTTCTCTGTGCTGCTTTTTCAATCCTGTCTAGTATTTTTAAGTAGATGTCTGATTCGGAGCCTGGAGGAACATGGACACTGAAAAAAGGAAACTAATTCCCTTCAACTGTGGTAGATATATGTTTCTTTTAAGTTCTATCAGAAATCAATGTAGCTGCCCCCACATGTGTGTTTTAGACTGACTGAAGAAGAAAATGTGTATTTAAATGTTTGTCTTTTAGGTTTTTTCGTGTTCTGTTTCCATCACATGGGGTTTCATGCTGGAATCATCAGATCTATGTTCTCTTAATTTATAAGAATGCTGTACTCTTGACCTGGGCTATGGTGCCCGCTAACATTTGGAAAAATTGCTTTTACCACATGGTGCCTACATTCTGGGTGGGAATTTTGAGTGGCACCATGTATAAGCCTTTACAAAATCAACTTCCTACAGTGAAAATGAATAAAATGGTCTCACCTACTTTTAAGAGTTATACCCTAGAACACAACACAGAATAAAAAAATGGAACTTCCAAATGCAAAGGAACCCCATTCTCCTAAAGATCCTGGTGGAGGGTGGAGGGATACCACGCCCCCTAGTGGTGGAATTACTGACGCAAATTCCATTACATTCCAGAACCACTAGATACATTAAGTCTAATGCGAGGTGCAGTTTTTTTTTTCTGATCTGTTAGTGATTGACAGATTTGTGGAGAAAAGTGGATCAACTCTACCTCCCTTATGTCCAATTTATCCTCTTGTTATTCAGTGTACCTTCCATGTTTTCAGTGTTGGAATGATCTTCTGAACTCTCCTGAAGCTTTTCTTTCAATCATGTCTCCATTTGCTTTATGCTATCTTTTTGTTGCCATGAGAACATCCTCAGTATATTCTCCTCCATGCTGGGGCTCGGTCATCTCTAATGTTGGCCCTTAATGCTCTTCCTTCTGTGCATCCTCACAGGTTTGAGGACCAGAGCTCCAGTTCACTTGGATCCTCATGAATGGAGTTTGGAAGTGAATGTCTTTCTCTTTGAGCTCTCTCTATAAGCTCTGCACTTTCCATCACCTCAAAGGCATAATCGTGGTCAAAGAAACACTGCGTGGTGCTTTTGATAACTTTCTTCCCCCAAGCCAACTTCAGGACAGTTTCTTTAAAGGTGACAGAGGATGGTTGAACAGGGTTTTGATCCTTGTTCTGTGATGTGATATATACACAATAAACTGTTGATTTGATGTGTAATACCTCAGCAGCTTCATAAAAACCTCTCTCATAAAGATATTTTAGGGTGGGAGTTTTAAACGTGTGGTTTTGCAGCTATTTGGCATCTTTTCAGGCTTAACTGTCAACCTCATAATGAAAAGCAAACACTTGACACTGATTGGCTCCTTCACTGTCGCTCAAATGAATGTAACTTCGCCATTTTCTATCTGATATTTCTAAAAGAGGAATTTCTATGAAAATTCAATTAAAATTCGATAATTCGATGTTCTGGAATGCAAGCGGACTACCGTTCTACAACAAAGACAAAGTAAAAACGGTTTTTGATTCTCTGGCTCCTTTAACATCAAACGTCAAACTGCAGGAAGTTCATAATGATGGATCTCTGAGTAGCATCGGCCTTGCTGAGCACACTGGGTCAGGAGGGACTTTCTTTTGGGTATGGAGAGCTCCATGGTCAGCGAGTTTTCAACAAACTAAACACTGAGTCACCTTCCCAGTCCTCCGGAACACTGTGTATCTGGATGTTGTCTCTGCAGGATCTGCTTCACACATTTGTCACTCTTTTCCGACAGTTTGCGTTGTTCTCTCAGCAGGTTTAGAAGGATGTCTTTGTTGACAGAGCTGCTTGCTTCACTATCTGAAATATGCTGCTCTACTTGTGACTGGAGAGTTGCCCTGACTTGAGTTAGCTTCCAGCATAGCTCGTGTTTTAGCAGTATCAGCTCCTTAAGTCCTCCCTTAAATAGAGAGAATTGAGATAGATGATGTCTCCCGGAGCAGCTCATCACTAGGCTCTCTCTTTTTTCTGTGTAAATTCTTTGATAAGTTGCTTGTTGAACTCCTCTGACCTCTCTGTGGCATCCCGGCGCTAATTTCCTAGCCTTTAACATTTACAAGTGGGGATTTGTTTTAGGTCAAGTGAGGCAGTGTAAATAACTGCGTCTCACCTCAGACTGGCTTTACCTGGAAGTGTTGTAGACATCTTGTCTGCTTCCTTTCTCTGTCTTATCTTAGATTTCTTCTCCTTCTTTATACCATATTCTTGAACATTTAATTATATTTTGTCAATGTGAGAGCACCTATTCAAAATCATTTTTTTACATTACAATTGATCCAACCTTCAGCTGTGAATAATACAATATGAGAGTGGGAGTCGTGTGTGGATCCTGCTTGTCAAGCTACCTCAGAGCTCTTTCTCTTTCTAATTTTCAAGAAATGTCTCTTCTTGTCTATGATTTCTTGCACACATCTGTATTATTCTCCTCTGTGTAAAATAAAGTTAATTTACTGCACTTCAGAAAAGAGCCTGATGATAAGTAGCAATTTTTATTGCTTATAATCCTGATGTTATGTTACGACTGCATCAGAGCAGTGTTGATTTATCTTTATGGTAATTGTTGAGGTTTTAGTTTGTGTTTTATTTAAAGAGATGTGGTTAGCTTTGCAAATTTGTCTTCAGAGCTCATTATGCAGTTGATTCAAGTGAAAATTACCATTTTAATTTTAAAATGGTAGCATTTGTTCCAGGGCTATTTAATTACATTAAAATAGCACAGATTATTACAATGATTATTATTTTCAGCCCTTCTTTGTTCCTTTCATTGAATATTCTTGAAGGGTCCTTTGCAGTAGAGAAAGGCTGTACGTACAGACTATCAGATCTAATATATGTACGTGCAGCTTCGTGTTTGACAGTATTCATACAAATCCTTGGCTCTTGCACATCTGAACTCAGAGCAAATGTACCTGTCAGGGTGTTTGTCTGTATGCGCGGCGCTCAGGTATACATTACAAAATAATTTGTGCAACAGTCAGTGACAGCAGCGACCGGTTTCAAACGAGGCTGCGTAACACGCAGTCAGATGTGTTTTGCTGCGGCGGCTCAGCCTGGTGAAACCCATCATGTCAGACTGTCTGCAGACATTTACAATCTCACTGTGAGACTCTTTAGAGAAGCACCAGCTCTGTAGGTGTGTAATGATTTATTCATCGCACTGATGCATCAATATATATATATATATATATATATATATATATATATATATATATATATATATATATATATATATATGCCAATTGAATGCATCAATCTGCTTAAAAGAAATAATCAAATTACTGCAGCTTCAACAACAAACAATGTAAAACACTATGAAACATTTAAAACAAAAACAATGAAACTGAAATGAAATCACTTTTGCAAAAGGAAAACTGGAACGATTACCTCTACTGCTAATGTTTCTAACACAGTCATAAATGAAAAAAAAAAAAAGAATGCCTGACTACTAGTGTTAATGTCATTACTACCGCTGCCGCCATCACAACCCGTGTGTAATATTACTCCTCGGAGTCATAACCTCAACTTGTTTCTGTTACGTGGTAACTGTTAAATGCTTTTTAATCAGCACGAAACGAACCGATATTAAAGAATCAACTTGCGTTTCATAAAGTTGAAGCGAATATCAAGAAAAAAACAAAAAAACAAAGGCATAGTAAAACCTCTTGAGGCAAAATGTCTCAGTTGAATAATTACATTAAGCTGCAGTAAAGGCAGCAATTCATAAACCCAGTGTACTAAGCATTTTTATCGTTAAAAAACTTTCTGTCCTTGCAGTTTTACTGTAGAGCGGGGATCTGATCCCTTGATACTGTATTGTATAAGTATGAAAAAAAAACCCAAAAAAACAAAAACAACAACAACAACAAAAACTGCACAGTCCTTGAGTCAACCTTGGACTCCCCACGTGGGGAATAACCCTAGAACTCAAGTGATTCGGGCAAAAATATGTTAACTTATCCATGGAGGCACTTTCAGTGAAGAAGATGATGCTTCCAGTTTAACTTCAAACTCCACTTACAGGTGAGTCACCGCTCCAACATGTTTTTCCCTCAGTGTTGACAAATTAGATTATATTTCCCTTCCCTTTTTTTTACTTTTCTTTTAATAGTATTTCAATTCTGGCGCTCTGAAAATATTATTAAATGTGCAATATGTGTGGGTATTATGAAGGTACTGAATGAAAATAACAATTGGGAATAAACAAAACAGTTATAAATGAAGAGGATTTTCTTTTTTTTATCCAGAAGTGCAAGTGGAAAAATTAGATTAGTGCTCAGCTGGTATTAAATCCCACAAAACCTCTCTGTATCTGACAAAGAATATTCAGTGTGAAACCCACAAGAGTACAAACAGTAAGTAATTTAACTGTGACTGAAAATGCCGCACAAATTATTAAGAATTTATAAGTTATTTTCCTTTGTACCTGCATTTTGTCCTCTGTCATGAAATGTCTCATATCTTTCCTTTGATGTTTTACTATTAGATTTTTCACTTGTCATATTTCACATCCTCTCTGGATGTGACTATAATGATTTGGATTTTTCTAGTTATACTTTAAGGTACATTCAGTCAGTTATGGCCTCAATGTTTTTAAAACTCCATGAAATGTAAATCAGAGCTTAGTACACAGAGTTAATTTTCGATAAAAGAGATTTATTTGCAGAAAATCTTCAGGGTTGAATGTGTGCACATAATCTATAATTAAAGTTTTTTTTTTTATTTCTTGGTTGTTTGTTAAATTCAAGGAGATTGATTAAAACCACAGCAGCAGTGTTGAAATATTGTAGTTAAATGTGTCGTGCCCAAGGTTTCTGAGACTTACTGAGTGTAGACTGACGCTGGAGGACTAAAACTTTATACTGATGAAGACTTTGCGCACATATTTCCTTTGAAACTCTTTCATGTTACATCCACATTAAGTTCAGTAGATAATGCATGTCGGCAGCTCGACTGCAGTGCATCAAACTGCCAAATGAGGTGTCTAACCTAACTACTACTTAAGAAAGAAAGTGGGTTAACAAGTCATGGACTGTTTAAATTATACATTTTGACTGGTGTTTTTTTTGATGCCTGTGATGTTCCTCGAGAGACCGTTGCATCAATCAAGGACCTACCCGCCATGTTTTTTTTTAAAATCTTACTTCAGGGGGTCTTTAATGTCAGTGGAGCAAAGAACCACTGTTGTGTAACTGAGCAGTTCTTTTCTCTGGGATCATACAAATGACCTCCCCACTGTGTTATGTCGTGTTTCATGGATTGTAATGGAATTGAAAAGTAATGCATTCGTTATCCATTAATGAGTAAAAACGAGAAATCAAGAGAAACTTTCATCCAACAGCACCGAAGGCGTCCGCGAAGATTTATTACCATACGCTGCTTGGCCCCAGACTGTGCACCATGAGCTGTTGTTTTCCTTTTTTTTCTCTTTATCCTAAAGAAAAAATCTGACAAGTTGACATGATGCCAGAAAAGTTGTGCCAAGCAATGTGTGCTTTGTGCCGCTGTAAAGGTAAAAAATGACCTTTTGAGGAAAGCAGAATGGAGAAGTAAAAGGTCTGCGAGGCTGGAGATATCAGGCTCCCCTCTGAAGCGTGACACTTGGTCAATTTCAGGCTGATAGGATTTAGCAGGAGACAAGACACAGAGTGATAGTGAAATAACAAAGCAGCTGGGCCTCTATGACTCAGACATTGCTGGTGAGCCTGTAGCTCCTTCCTGGTATTTGCTCAGTATTGTTAGATTAGTTTTCCATCAATAACTGTTAACAGTGGACGGCGACTGCTCTGTCACATCATATATTATTCATATAATGCAAACATTAGTTACCATTAGCTTGAACAAACAAAGGGTCCAATGGGTAGAACTTAATAGTTTATATATTCATATATAGTTATTTAATGTGCATTAATATTTAAGTTAAAATGAAATTAAAGTCCGGATATGAACAATTCTATAATTAGTCGCTAATGACTGGTGTGGAGCCATTACAGGTTTTATGTATGTTGCATGTGCTGCCATGTGGCTCCTCACCCACAGATAAGGGATTGTGTGATGGCAATGAGAGCAAAGCCAGATTCCCAGCCTGAATAATGTAGAAAGAGTGCCTGCCATGTGGAAAGAATACTGTTCACAGCAGAGGATGAACGCCGAAGCCTTTGCAGCATTCACTCCATTTTCATTCTCTCTTTAGAAATCCTTTGTGGACACAAAACCAAGAGAGTGCTGCATGAGCAGTTCTGTCCAAAATTTGCGCGATGCAGGAGTTCTTCAGATGGTTTTTCTCTAAAATAAAACTGACTTGAAAGAATGGAGTAGTTGACCCAGAACATATCGGGGCTTTTTGTTCAAATGATGCATACAGCCGACTGGCTTTTAGCAGTTTGTCTCAGATTTACATTAATTTCAGCTGGTGCTGTGGGAAAATGTGTCTGCACGGCTGGTTGATCAAATGCAGACCTTTTTCTGTGTTTATTCATGTGAAGTCTTGAGCCCATGATGCTCATCCTCTGTTTCCTCCGCACACCAAGCAGACTAAAACACAGCTTTAATTCACACCGCTTCCTTGACTCCGATTTGACAATTTCCACACATTTTGATTGATGCTTTTATGCCAGAAACCTGTTCATTAATATAAACTGGATCATGCTGCGGCGCGCTGCACCCAGTAATGCTTCCACATTAAGAGCTGGGATAGAACAGTGAACACTATAAATTTGTAGTTTCCATTACAGTGTAATGGAAAAGTTGAGTGCATTATTTATATGTATTTTCCATGTACACTGGTAGCTACATACATGTGTGTGTATGTGTGTGTGTGCGCCCTTCATCTGCAGTACTCTGAACTGATCCCCTAATTATACAAACTGCACCTTTTAGCACTGGAGTAATTTCACTTACCCAGACCATTTGTACATAGAGAAATGGTAAGAGTGGACTAATATGTGAGCTTTGACACGGTAGAGGAACAATTGCGTTTCATTTATCAGGCAAACACTCAGCACCATCACAGCAGGCTGATACACTACGGCCACTCCTCTGATGGAGCGGGTGAATTTTGCTGAGGGATGATCATATGCAGCTTAAGAAGATTCCTTTACAGCTCATAGAGACTGTCGAGAATGACTGAGATTCTTCTCTTTGGGTTTTCATCACAACTCTTCTCAACATTCTCCTCACAACTCCGGTGTTGTTGTTGTTGTTGTTGTTTTTGTTGCTTTTGCTGTTCGGGGGTTGCAAATAGCGTCACACAGTAAGCTGTCTTGATCCAGCCTTTATAAAAATGTCTGTGTCTCTGCTATAGAAGTATGAGAGGAAATGAAAATACAAAATCAGGTCAAACAAAAATATAATGGTTCCGGGGATTTTAATCTCCTGTTCTGTTTTGCAGAAAACCTTCCCAGTATGCTCCAGTATGCTTTTAAGCATAATAGAAAAATCCTTATGGTGTTAGTCATGTGATGTAGCTTTGCCGAATGCTTCAGCCATTTATCATTGTTATGAAGGCTATCATGGGACCTTGCACAAGAGTCCTTTGTAATAAGTGCTCTGTTCTCTCATATTTTCAGTGCTGCCACACAGATGAATACACCCTACACAGCAAATATGAGTGGTAGTTTAGTCCTTGTGTTTCTGCTGCATTAGATATATCCACCCTGTTATAATATAACATCCTTAAACTCTTAAATCATAAAGAGGAAACTCTATAGCCGAATTCAGTTGCACCTGTTCACGTGTTGTTATGACTTGATCCCTCTCCTTCCTTCTGTGTCTTTACAAAATAAAAATTGCTTCCACTGATCACACGGTGGCGTCGCCTTGAGATGAAATGGCAGTACATGCCATGTCCTTTGCAACGTATGGGTGTTTTGTTTTGATTAGCACAATAGCATCCATGTAAAACATGGATGAATGCCACATGAGAAAAGCTGCCTAAATAGTTGAATTCACACTTGGCAGCTTAATAGTTTTACCATTATCTTCACAACACTGTCAACACTGTCACTTTTTATACTTTGCTGACAATAAATGGAAAAAATACAAATATTAAATGTGTGATCTAATAATTAACACTGTCCACCCAGCTCCACTATGGGTATATATTTAATGTCACTTATCACCTGAAAACACTGACATCAGTTAGAAATGTGTATCTCTACATATCTTTGCATGGATAATACAGTTCTGAGTCTAGTTGTGAAGTTATTTCAGGATCTTCTACAGCTTCGCAAAGCTGAATATCTGCGTATCAATACACGGAGACTTTGAATTGTGAAGACACTATGTTTTGATGTCCTCAACTGTCTGTGTGTTTGAGGTTCAAGGGGATGGCGTAATCTTCCATGAAGGCCTAGTTCAAAGAGACACATCCGTCTTTTCTTGTAGCCAGCTTCCTCCTCTGGTTCCACGGTCACAGCACTGTGTTCTGGCCCCTTTGGAGGATGAACAGAAGAATCTTTGGAGTCTACTTCTCGATCTTGAAGTCTACTGTGAATTTTGGCCTTTTTTTTTCTTCTTTACCTTGCACAGGAAATGGAAGAATATGTTCTATCAGACTTTCATGAAATACAGTTGTGTAGACTTAAACCATGTTATAATTTCAACACTACATGATGTATTTTGGTACAGATTTGAGTTGCTCATTGCTGAGCTGAGATGTTCCCTCCTTAATGCGATCAAAGGAGAGGAGGAAGGCTCATATAATACAGTGAAATAACTTTATGCTTCAGGCAAAATTCACTGGATTCTGTGTAAAGTCTCGAACATTTTTAGGGCTGCATGATTCAGGATCAAATGAAAATTGTGGTTTGCTTATTGCTTATTGCTAATATTGCTAATGCTTATTGCGCTCTATCTGAAGATAGTGGTGCTGTCTCGGATGGATTGAATGTCAACATCAACAGAAAGCTCCAATTCATCTTCATCTTCAGCTTCAATGAACGCAACATGACTGAAAAACATTCAGCTTAAGTCTCCTTCAGGACTCTTTTGCAAGATCCCATGACAGCCTTCATAACACTGATGTCTTCCTCGTGGAGTTTTTTCTTTAAACATATATTTTTTCTGTGTGTAAAATCTAAGTGTTACATTCCCAGTGAGAGTCCAAGGGAAAATCAGAGAAATTTCTTAAAACCGAAAGCAAAAAAAAAAAAACAGCATCACGCTTCATACAAATACCACTGAGTAATTGCGGAGCACTCGTCTCAGCTGCACGTTTACGTTGGATGTATCAGTAGCTGGTCACAGTGACAGTCAATCATCATCTCTCCTCCTCTTATGTTAAAACACTCTGCATCCAACATGACACACTGTCAGAGAAAACTGATATTTTTCCATGATAAGAGGAAGGCCATAGGTGAAAATATAATGTACAGACTAAACTGGCTGCAGAGGATAGATAAAATCTCTCTACAGGGAAAATTTCCAGACATATTTCACATCTTCAGATCACAGTGGCTCCTGTTCACAATGGCACTTAGTTGAAAGTAATATATATTCAGGCTTGCTGGAACTATCGCCATCATTTCAACAATTGATGTGTGATGGTAAGATGACAAAATGAGGTTGAAATGCTGTTTCAACTGACAAGACGTGTTCTCACCGCTCTCACATGTCACCTGCAACCACAGTTAATATGAGGCACTGTCTTGGACACAGTCAAGTTTGTGGATATTAATGTGTATTATTGGGCTCGACAGAAGTTTTTCACAGAAATCCCGAACACGTGTGGTTATATCAGCTGCAGATACATGATGTCTCTTGTTTAAGTGTCGCCTGAGGAATCAGAGATCACTGGTATTCACCGAGAGGTTTGTACCCATCATCCACTTAAATTCCTCCAGAGTCTCTGAATCTTTGAATTGTTTTATGCCGTGTAGATGATGCAAAATCCAAATCCCTTCCCTTCTGTCTTTCAGAAATATTATTTTTTTTAGAAACTTCAGTGATTTTCTTACAGATTTATTCCTAGCTGGAAATATTCTGCTCATCTTTGCTCTGAAAGGACAAGTCATTTCAGAACCTGCATTTGTACCGAGTGATTGTAATGACCTTTTTCCAATTCACACGACTGTTTTAATTATCTCATCTTGCTAGCAGCCTTACGCGCTCCCTTCCCAGCTTCATTTTTGTCGCAGGTCTGAACATCAGGAATGGATATATGTTAAAACATAATATCTTCTTGTCTACAAATCGATTCGTTTCGTAGTTTTATTTTCAAGACTGTCACAACTTTTTCTGATTTATGGTTGTATAAAGATGACAAAAAAAAAGAAAAAAAGAAGATAAGATAAGATAAAGTTGTGCTGCGCTCTTTCCCTAGTTGACCTTATCTGAGTTGACAGCCAGTGGACAGCGCAATCTTGACATCAACGTTGCTCCTGTGACACACCTCACCTACTGCACTTTTCAACCCGCTGCAGTGTTTCTCATCACCAAACAGCTGAGCTGCAGGCAAGCTTGTGGAGAAAAGAAAGAAAGAAAGAAAAATACTACAAACAATGCATCCATAATGTCCTGGATTATATACAGCACAGTCTGTAGGGAAATGTGAACATTTGGAACATGTTCACACACAGTCTGAGTCTGTCAGCTTCTCTCCTAGTTCACACCGGGCAGATTGGAAGATGTGAGTAATTTTAAGGCTCTCAATGCAAGTAGAAAGGAAAAATGGAAGCTCCGAACATTTCGATCGTTGTGGAACATGTAGGGTGAGTGAAAGACACGGAGAGTTAGGGAATTAAACTGACAAGAGCTGAATGGAAAAGGAAGTGAAACCTTTTACTTCAGTTCACAAAAACGAGGGTGACGAAGCCTGACAGGGGCTGTTCTGGCACCAAAAGAATTCAGCATAGGTGATGTGGAAAACAGCAGTGGGCTGAGTTACACTCTGCAAATGAATAATCCAGCAGTCTCACTGAATCCTAGCGCTTTTAAACAGGCCCCATCTGAGAAATGAGCCGGAGGGGACAGTTGAAGACTTGGAGTTGTCTTTTTTTTTTATTGACCTCATCACACAGAGAGTTAGAAGATGGAGATGCCTGTATGAGACGTGTGAGCTGGTGGGCGAGCGCTGGAGAGCGCAGGTGTTTCTGCACCACTCTGTGATGTTTAAATGAAAGCGTGAGGTGATTTCTCTCTCTCTGGGGTTTTGTTTTTTCCACGCAATAGGGTTGCATCTTCTTTCTGCGTGTCAGAAGGTGCTGACAGCTTCCATTTTCCTGAGCTGAGCCCTTGACGTGAAGGGCACACACGAGACAGAGGACGTTTTGCACATTTCCTTTTCAGTAGTCCATCACTGTCGTACACCCACGGCACCTCTCTTGGTACCTCTGCCTTCTCCTGTTGGATCCATTGATAGATTGACTGATCTTGGTCTATGAAAAATCAATAGGACTACCCTTTGAGTGCTCTTGACATTGATTTTTCATGGACTGCAGTTATTGTACTAACAAGTAGCAGGCTTTTCATTCTTTGGGAGAAGCGTGCTCTTTCATGACTCCGCGGACAACAGGTTGAAACAAAGTCACGAAGGAGAACAAGGGTGCTATTAACATAGATGAGTGGAGCAGAAGGAGACTTTATTTTGCATGACAGACTTAAGTGTAGCTTGTGTGTTATTGACTTCAACTCAGAATTGCTTTTAAATTTTTATGACATGGCAATCAGGGGAACACGATGCCTCCGGGCCACCTTTGAATACTAAACGCTATATTATATTCAGTATTTGAAGATTTTCAATTGCGTTCAATTTCTTTTTTTTTTTTTTTTTTTTTTTTTTTTTAGATTTTCTTCATCCTCTCTCCAGCATCTTTCCTGTCTCCTCATCTGCATAATACTCCGCTTCATTGCCTGAGCTCTTTGTTGCATGCATTCACGGTGATGGCACATTTGTTTTCATACCTTCTTTAGAGCATGTTCATCTACTCAAAATGTCAGTTGTTGTTTTTTTTTTTTGTTTTACCCTTTTCCCAGGAGCTTTAAAATTAACCTAATTTGCTGCCAGTCCTTTGCTACATCAGATTTACCAATTCATCTGAACATGTGTTAGTCTGTTGCCCTGTCGCTGTCCTTTGGTCTCTCTATTTCATGTTCAATGAGTGGTAACAGCAACAGTCCATGGAGACATGCCTGTGCTCTGTGCAGGCTTACAGCACGTTAACACAGTAATTGCTGGTATTACCGATACGGAGAGGAAGCAGCTCCACCACTGTGCTGAAGCATCACAAGAAGCAGAGGAACTGGCTCTCCCTCGGCTCTATGAATATTCAATACTGTGGTGAAGCGTAGTCACACCTGGGTGTTTACTAATTTGGTAAGTGCCTTTCTCCATCCAAGACAAGAAATCAAAAAAATCAGCCCAGTGGGAGAAACTCTAGAAATAAGAAGCCAAGGAGAAATCTGAAATATTTAATATACGTCTCCCACACAAATTCCCTCACATGCGAGGTCTTTTTTTATCTGTAGCAGTCTCACTTTCTCAAGGCCATAGCTTAGATCTTTGTTGTGAATGCGTGTGCTGGTGTGTGTGTGTGCGCGCACGTGTGTCTGTGGGTGAATTACTTCGAACAGCAGCATCTTTGTGAGTTCAAGATGTTGGCTGGATGTATCTGCTCCAGTCTGAGCGAGGTTGAGGGATGATGTAGCTTTTTTCTGCTGCATGCATGTGTGTGTGTGTGTGTGTGTGTGTGTGTGTGTGTGTGGTTTTGATAAGCCCCCATCTCGTGCTGCTCTGTCCCTTATCTGTTCTCTGAAAAATCACACCACGGAGATAAGCTACATCAGGAATGCAACTTTTTCTACATTTTTCATGTGTGCAGCAAATTTCCAGTGTAATCTAAGTCTGAACCTACTACATCACGGCATAGAATTCGCCATGTTTTATTCAAGCACGGAATCACTTGGCTATACTGTCATTGATTAGGATTACAAGGCAGTCGTCATTCCCAGTGACAGAACTGTATAAATCTAGTATAATAATATTATTATATCTAATATTATCTAAAGGTCAGTCATCAGTGTCTCTATATCTCTCCTTTATCACTGTTCCTACTCTGTTTTCCACCTTCTTTCCCACTTGTGATGTATTTTTTTTTTCTTCCTGTTTTACTTTCACTTTCCCTCTGTACTTTTATATTCCATTGTGTCCTACTCTCCATGAATAGGAAATGGTCTGGCTAGACACACCATAATATACAATCTCTTAAATTCTGAGGTTTTTGTGGGTTTTTTTTTTCCCCCGACAGCGACCTGAAAAACTCCTCTTTATTTTTTATTAAAGGAAATGTATTCATTGACCCAAATCGCATCTCGCACCTTTTCGTACGCCGCCCCTCCTGTTTTTCTTACCCTCCGCTTTTAGAGGGATAGTTTAACGGTGGTGTTTTGTTAAATCGTTGTTGTTTTTCCAGCCACATAATTACCCAAAACTGTTTTTTTTTTTTTTTTTTTTTTTCGTGGCTTAGCTTCTCCCAGGACAAGATGTCCCCCGAGCAGATGAAAAGACGCTGAGGCAGACAACACGCAGAGCCGGTGCTAAGATGCAAACAAATAATTACCTTTCATTTGAAAACATTCAGTTAGCCCCTACTCCAGAATAAAATAATGAGCTTCTCCCGCTATACGAAGCCCTAGAATTTCATGTGTAATTAGTCCAAAAGATGGCAGCCCAGCAGCTCGGTGGACGCTGACTTGACTATACGGCTGCTTCATTAGCCGAGCAGCAAACACGGAACCAACGAATTTGTTGTGTATAGAAGCTGTAAGCAACAACGGGGGAAAAAAAAAAACACTAAGTCTGTGTAGCATTGCACTGATATTTGTTTTGTGTCGAATACATAACATAAATTCGAAAAAAACAAGACAGACAAAAGAGAAAAAAGTTGGTGGGCTGCGTGGCAATCAATGAGCGCCGCATCGCTGCTGACATTTCAGTCTCACATGTATAACAGAAGCTTCCCACTGTGGAGTGCTTTTCTACTGTACAAGGGAGCAGATGAACATTGTGTTCGTTTCTGTGTGTGTATGTGTGTCTCACACGTTAATGCAACCTCTTCCAATAAGGTTAGTAAGATTATGAATATATAACAGAGTGTGAATTAATGTGCTCAGTGTTTAGAGTGAATTACTATTATTGCCGTGTCTCCAAGCAGCCGCTGAGGCCAGTGTTTTTCCTTAAAAGATGACTCTGATTGACATTAATTCCAATAAGGTGGATTTGCCTCTGTGCACTTTTTCCCCAAGCTGAGGGGAATACACTTAATGTGGAGCTCTGTCACAGTCAATATCAGCATAGTGGACCTTTCTTAGCTCCCATGCTGAATGCTGAAGATTTATATTCAGTCCCATGCTGAATGCACACAAACAAACAAACACACATACGTGCAAATGCTGTATTTTTGCATTAGTCAGTTTCAATCCACACACACACTCATTTTCCACAGCGTCAACGCCACCTCTTCTCCGAATATTGGAATTCTTTTGAGTCTCGGAGCAGAATTTCAGTTTGGCGATAAGGTAAATTGAATTTGACTCTGTACCTCCTCCATCACCTGTCACTAGAGACAACCACAGCGTATCTGGCACAAAACAAATTCCAATCCAGGCACATTATTTTTATTTTCATTTTTTTCCCCAACAAGTGTAATGAATAATTTTCATCCTGACTACGTTGGATGAAGAAAACTTTCCCCTTATTTCAAAAGCAGATGCCTATAACACTTGTATGTACAAACGCAGCAGTTTGAGGTTACAGCTCTGTGAGAAGCTTGTGACATTTCTGTTTTTTGGCATCACTGATCTGAATCCCATCCCCTCTGGCTAATATTGACCGGATGGTGAGTGAAGGTGGCGAGACGCAGAGGCAGCCTCTATAGAAGAGGACAGAACAGGACATATGAGCGAAGAGAGGATGTAGGAGACACAGCGTGACAATGCTTTCAGTCACCCTAAAGTCTAATAAACACCCCGTTGAAGAGTGTCGCAAAATCCTTTTAGTGTGACCTTTGTTATGGCTTTTAAGTTTTATTGCTCAACCATGAGTGGAAGGTAGAGAAAATAGGCCATGTTATTAGAGAAATAAAACTCAAAAAGTGAAACACTGATGTAGCAAGTGGGTTGAAGGAAAAAAAAAAAAAAAAAAAAAAACAGAGTGCAACCAGTTGATGCTTCTTTGATGCATCTCAGCTCTCAGGCTGACAGAAAGCTTTTGATAAGCTTAATGTCAGTTACACTCCGACTCTGACAACGTGTCGACTCCTACATCCAGCCACGTGTGAGCACGCTCCCCTGTAAGTTCAAAGTTCTTCAAATTACAGCTTAAAGTATTCGACGTGCACATCAGATGAATCCAAATTAGACAAATCTCAGTTCATAAATAATAGCATTTTAAAAGCAGTGGCAGAATTCGAGTCCTTCAGGAACGAAATCCAACCACCGTCAGACATCTGACGTGATCTGATGATAACAGAACTCAGACTGTTCTGCATTTATCAGTGGGTGATTTCTGAATTTATCCAGAGATTACGTCTGCTGATCATTAGCAGATCTGGGTCTGGTTTGACCCAGATGATTAGGTCAAACAAGACCTTTAAATTTATCGATGTAAAACCACCGTAGTTTTATAAAGACACGTTATGTCTTATACTGATGTACAGCACATGCTGCTTATGTTCTTGTTATAATTAGGTGCTTTCCTGATAGAAGTATTTCTGGTGTTTGAATTCTATTAAAGCGATATGAAAACTGTTGTAAAATAAATGTTACATTAAAAAGATTTTGTACAATATGACAAAAGGCTTTATCTGAGTAGGTAAGAAAGTAGGTAAGAAATATTCCTCTTCCTCTCTTGCTGCTGTGTGATTTTACATCATGTAGCTGCAAGGTTTTGAAAACTCAACAATCACCAAACCTCAGCCAAATCTCTATGGAAGCGTATTGCGTTCACTTAAAATTTTATTTTTTTTGTCTGTTTCTCAGAGTGATTTATTTTTTAGTTTGTTTTTCGAGGTATTTTTTTTTCCCCCTGTTTTTTTTCAGAGCAATTTATTGTTATAGTTTTTTTTTTTCTATTCTGTCTATTTCGGACTTAATAATTTTCTGAGCATATGAAACAATAGATTCATTCCTTTTCTGAGAGCTCAATGGAAGCAAACATGACCGCTTGTTTAGTTTAATCAAGTTTTACTTTGATCTGGGATTAGGAGACTGGGAGATAGTCCTTTCTTTAAGCCATATAGATGGAATTATTATTAGTTTGTTGACTCTACGCAGGCATCTGAGGACTTTGCGGTTGTTCAGAGGCAAAGCCCAGGTCCAAGGGAGTCACTTGCAGGTTGGAGGTCTTCACGGGAGTCAGAAAAACAGAAAAAAAATATTCAAAAAAACAGAAGGTGAATGCGATACGCTTCCGTAGAATCTCCTTGATCGTATAAAATGTAAAATAACAACATGCAGACAGAAAGCTACAGTTCTCCGATGGAAAAAATGTAAAATATTGTGCACTTTATTATATCTGACAATACATTACAAGGGTCTACTTTCTGTGTAGGTTACAAGGGCATTTTTATTGTAGTCTGTCCTTTCACAGTCTACTGCATTCACTGTCTGAGAACACAAACTTTACTGCAATATGCTCTTGGATAAAGTAAAAATAATGTCTATCTATGAATCCTGAATGTAAAGACTCCAAACCGTTCGATAAACGTCTTATTTATGATTATACTCATATGTTCTGAGCGTATTGTAGCATAGTGTACGCTCCTGTTTAATAGATCCTATTCAACATCTGTCTACTTCTGTTTATACTTGATTCATATGTGATATTGGTGAGTGCTACTTTCTTGCTGGTGTCAACAGCACCGACTTATTTTTTCTCCTTTTATACCTTGTTTCTCTTATGTACATCTCTGAAAAGAGCGTTAGTTCCTGGAGTCCGTGATGTGCCGATTTGGATTTGGCTGCGGGGAAACCTCTAGGCTCGTCTGAAAAACACATATTTGCCACAAGTTCTCTCATTTCTCATTGAGCTGACATGGCTTCATTTGCATATTCTTCTTCATGTAGATAACAAGAACCAGGCAAATACTATATACCATAAAAAATGACCATAACATTTGAATCTTATATTAGTACATTTAAATATTAAAGTTTTATTTTAAACTGATTATCTACTGCTGATATCATTCAAATAAATGTCACTTCCCTTTATCCCCTTCAGGCCAATCCTCTCAATTGGCAACATTAATTGTAATTAGATTAACATAACATTTTCAATCACAAATGCCAACAAATGGCAACAAATTCAAAGGTTATAGCCTCTAACCTGAGTATATCCTGCTCTTCTCTTTTATATGGTAGTTTTAGACTGTTTTTCAGGCAAAATGTGAAATGTGGAGACATCGTGTTACTGAGTGTTTATGATTGGCATTTCTAGTTAAATCGGTAATGACAATAATTATAGTTTCAACCCTGCCTCCATTGTTGTGACTTGCCATGTTGCAGTAGACGAGATGAGGAGGCGAGTTAAGATAAACAGCTGAGAAACATGTGGTAGTAACTCGGACCGGTGAGGAGTGTAAAGGGCAGGACTCTAATGCAAACTGAGAGAACAGAGGCAGGGTGACTAATGACCCACAGTGCTCTCAGTTATTATCACTGGTGCACGCACGCACACACACACACACAAACGTACGCACACGTGCACGCGCACCATGTGATTCATTCCGGTACCGACTTCGTGAGAGGTATGACTCAGCTGCACTCACGTGCAGTTGCACCAACATTTCTATCTCCATCTCAATTCCCCAAGACTCAGAGAGACTCACAGTCTAAATGAGGACATCGGCAGCACTCTAGGAAATAGGTTTGTCCTACAGAAAAGCCACCCTGATGCAGCACAAATTAACTTTCTGCCCCGCTGCAATCAGTGTGAAAGTGGGTCTCGTTAATTTCTTGGGTCACATCCTTCATCACACCTCAATCTCAAACCCTTCAGAGCCCATTTCCTTCTGCATTTCTGTGAGGTCCGGCGCTGATTGTCTAATTTACTGACAATGTCACCAAGTCAGATTTAACTGAGGTCCTGGCACAACAGTATCAAAGACAGTATCTTATTATGGTGTATAAACTCAACCATCTGTCCAGTGTTAACTGTATTACTGTGTCTATACTGTTACATTTCCTGTGTGGCACATTTTTATTGGCTTCACATCTAAGAATTTAATCATAATTATCTGGGTTTTTTTTTTTTGCTTGCGTCCATGTTTATGGATGTTTAAATCAGCAGATAATTTTTCTATTTAAATACTTAATTTTTGAAAAGCTGTTCCCTCGCAACACACAAACATAATCTTTTCCATCTGTAATCACACGCGCTATGAGCTCCAAAGAAAAAACAGAACAATTTAGGACTGATGTTCCTCTGGTTAATGTGGAAATTATCACAGCATGTGATTCAAAATCAAGTCTTAATTACAAATATTTGACAAATGAAGTGAAATTGGCCAGCACCGGGCTGGCAGCTTTGTATCAGCTGTGCCAGACGAGGCCTTGGAGCTCCAGCCTCCAGTCTGGTCGGCTCACAGTCAAACCCGCCTGCAGAATCAGCCTGCAGCCCCAGGAGAACCTTCCATCCTGCTGCGTCTGCTCTTCTCCTTCCTCACACACATCCATCCTGCCTGGTCAGGCTGTCAAACCCAACCCGGCAGTTCCCTTCCTCTCTTTGCCTCCCTCCGTCATTGCCCACCTCCTCCTCTTCCTCTTCCTTCGCTCCACTAGCCTTGTGAAGGTGAACCAGTTCCCAGTGGCACTACTGTACAGATTGCAGCGCTTCCTCTTCAAATGGAGGCTTCTCTCCTGTGAATTCACATATAACAAGTGGCTGGATCGCTCCTCATCGTCCTTTTCCTCCACCTTCTGTTTTTTTTCTTTTTCTTCTTCTTCTTTTCTTTTTTTTTTCTGTGTGCTTATCTCTTGATGTCTGTATTATTCACTCTACTTGTTTTGCTCTCGGTCAGAGGTCCTTGACCGTGAAAAAGGCACAAACCGGCCGCCCCTTGTGTCATTTAAGGCTGAGGCAGACAGAGAGACGTCTCCCCCTGATGACATCTGTCACACAAACACTTGTCCTTAAAAGCTTTTTTATGCCTCTAATGGATGCAGCTAATCATTGTTAGGAATAGATGTTTTTCTGTTGGTGCGCACCTGTGTGTGTGTGTGTGTCACTGTCTCCTCTTCAGTCTGTGAATAAGCTGAAGTCTTTTGACATCATTTAGGTTAGTGTCTGTTCCAGACAGACAGATTCTTTCATTATTTTTTCCAGAAAGCTGATTATTCAGCTTTGTGGAATTATTTTATGGTCTGTTTATCTTTTGAGCTAAATGAAATGTTAATCATTTAGTTTTGTGTCTTTTACAATGTAAGATGTTTACAATTCTACCGTCCAGCACAATCACACGCTCTTATGTAGCTTCGGAAATGAAATTGTCAATGTCTGATGTCCAGAAGATCATGTCTTTTTTTAGCTCTTTCCGAAATGAACGCTATCTGCACATTCACTCGTGTGCACATGAATGCCTTGCTGAGCACACAGCGGTATCTGGCCCTCCTGTTGCTGCAGGTGAACTAATTTCCTCTCCCTTTTGTTTTTGTGCAGGTTTTTGGAGATTATTATCACTTCAGGCACCACGCCGTGAAGAAAAGAGCTTTGTCTGGCCACAGTGGGATGCACATCAGACTGCAAAAAGAACCACAGGTAAGACCGTTGTCTACTCTCACACAGCTCAGTGCCGCAACAAAAGGCTAGAGACAGATTGGATTACACACTGTGAGTTCATATATCGCTAGAGAAAAGAATGCCAGCATCAGTGACGGCTTGTCAATCTCTAAATTCGTAGCAGTCCACACCTATCCCTCCATCTGTCCCTCTAACCCGATCAGAGCAACAGCACAGCTGGAAATATGCAAAAAGAAGAAGAAGCTTCACTAACCGCACAACAAGCAGGAGCGTCTTGTCCTCCAGTCTTATAAAATCGCTACCTGCATCTAAATGTTAATTCATAAATGTAAATTCATTCCTTTGTCTAGGATCCAAAAACAAAAATGATTTTCTATCTGAATGTCATTTTCATTTGGACATCTGGTCCTGGATTTGTATTCAGCACAACCACCAGTTTACACCTGGTGTGTAAAGTAACTCTCCCTAAATCTCTGCATCTTTCTGCACCAGATGTAGTTGAGTCAGCATGAAAATGCTAACTTAGTGAGAGGAAGTTTGTTTTTTATTTATTTTTGTTTGAGCAATAAGCAGCAATAAGCAGTCTCTCATCACCAGGCAGCAGAGGTGTGGACCGTAAGGTCATTTTGTTGTAGGTAAGAAATTGATTTTTATATCGATTGTATTTCTTGAACCAAACAGAATTAAACATTTCAACATCTCAGAAAACTGATACATCAGTGTAAAAGTGACAGCAGGAACCAGAAGACAGGAGGTTAGACAATCGTCACCCTCTCTGACTAAACATCAACCTTCATGAATAACAACGAACCTTTTCTGTGTTTGGAGAAGTTGTTGAGTTTCTTAGAAAAGTGAAGTTCCTGCATAGGTTTGCAACAAATTTTCCAGGAAAGTCTGATCAATGTTAAATGTACTTTAAACACATTGCTCTTGAATTTTGATAACAGCCAGAGCAGAGCCTTAAGATTAAAATGTATCTAGTGATGGATAGAGAGCTGAAAATCTGTACTGTGTTGTTACATGACTGAAATATTACTCAACTACAAGTACTGGTGTAAAAATACACTCAGGTAAAAGTATAAAGTATTCTACTAACAACTACTCTCAGCAGTCATTCAAATGTTGGAAACATTTGTTTTCAGCAGACTTTTCTCTGAACAATTATATGATTATATGGATCAGTTGTCAAAACAAATACAAAGCATCTTTTTTCTGTTCAATGCATTCAAATATTATAAAATTCTTAATAAAACTGACAAGTTTGTCACATTTGGTTTCAGCTGCCAACATCACATCCAGTAACCTGCCTTGTTTATTGCTGAGAGCTTGTTTGTTGTGGTGACATCAAATTGTTCAATCTTTTTTTTTCCCCATCTGTGCTTCATTGATCTGTTTTCAATCTATTGATAACCCTGCTGGCTGCAACAATATATCCATGCGTTGCCATGGGAACCAGATGAGTCTGCTGGTGCGATGAGTGCGTTAATGTGACATTGATTCATCGTTACATGTCACTGACTTGTAATATTGTAGACTAATCAGTGAATACGATTTTAAATGTAGCAAAGTAGATTACAAAATCATTATTTATACTCAATTACAAGTGAAATTACACAGTTAAATAAATACTCAAAAAAGTATAAGTACCTGTAATTGTAGTTAATAGTAATTCGAGTAGATTTAATTTGTTACTTCCACCACTGAATGTATCAACCTGAGTCACCTCACAATACTGTAAAATATTCCTAAAGGAAACTCAAGAGACCAAAAAAGCATCTTTTGTATGTAAAAATGGTAATGAGATGTGAAAATTATAGATAATTATCTTGTTGTCTTGTGAACCATCAGGAGATTTGCTAATAAAACGGGCTTATATGCAAAAAAAAAAAAATGGGACTCACTGTCAGAACCTCCTATTATCAGAGTTTTATCATCTATTCATTAAAGAACAAAGGAGATTTTGTAGGAAACGGGACAAATACACTTCATATTCATTTTATGTAGCTCAAGAACAAATATAAAAGTTTATATGCTGCATATAGATGGCAACAGGAAAATGAAGAGCTACTTTCCTTAAAAGAGTCATTACTGCTCCACAAGTGTGTGGTCAGGTTTATGAAAGGTCTCATGATAATCTGTAGGTGCTGAAGAAGGCAACCGGGTGAA
This sequence comes from Polydactylus sextarius, assembly GCA_016801845.1. NCBI lineage: Eukaryota > Metazoa > Chordata > Actinopteri > Polynemidae > Polydactylus > Polydactylus sextarius. The sequence continues at coordinate 12,381,281 of CM028921.1, read as the reverse complement.
TCTAAGCAATTGTTCTCTTACAGTTATAAATTTATGAAGAATACTGATTATAGCAGCAGCTTGACGCAGACGAAAGTGAAATGATATATATTAAACATGAGAATTTGGTGATTGTTGCTCAAAGGTCAAGGTCACTGTGTCTTCATTAAAACATTTTAGTCACAATTCAAGTAGCGAAATTGTCTCATAGCTTTAAAATAGAGAAAATCCTCAATCCTCACTGTGAATGTTGCCTTTGTTGTGGAGGAAAGAAATATAGAAAACAGTTTTGTTGACGATAGAACAGTGTTTACATTGTTGTTATTTTTATATCGCAGTATGTTTGATGTTACTGTGTACAAAAAGCCACTTATGTTGTGTGTGAATTCTCACTGGCGCATGATGAGAAACACCAACACTTGGACTAAATATAAAAAAACATATATTTGTTTGTCACTTGGACGACTGCAACCATCATAAATTTGGCCGCGGTTTCATGCCAAAATATCCAGCCACTCATCCACTATAAAGACTTTCTCCATAGATAGCGTCTGATGCAGCAGCTACAAAACATTGGTCGCAGCAGTGCAAAGTGCTTTGGTTTAAAAGCAGTCGCTTTTAAAAAAGAAAAAAAAGGAACCGAATGGTGCTAAAAAGGGGGGCAGTTATAGAGTGTGAACACACATTTTATCACTCTGTACCAAGGTGCACCTGCCAAGGACTACTTTCTAGTTTCTCCTGAGTTCAAGTCCAGATGGCTGAGACGAGGACTGATGTGGTCTGACAAGTGTCGACACCTCAAGACATCATAAGTGAATTATGGTGACTTTCACTGAGGCTAGTGGTGTCAGAGGTCACGATAAATGAGTACTGACAAGGCTCCGAGGTGTCTCTTGTAGAAGCCCGGAGTACTGTGGTACTCAGATGGTTATAAGATTTGCTTTTGAGATGTTGAAGAACAGAGACAATTGAGATTTAGTACGATCAGTGACATGGGTAAGGAGTTCTGCTATGTCTGTCTACGATGTGTTCGGAATGATAATTCAGAATTTAAAACATGCAAAACTTAATCTGGAACAATGAAACTCAGTTTCCTGTTTTTATAACCTAAGTGCCATTCGGCAATAACAGATGAAAGTGGATGTAAAACTACAGCTCTGACAACAGCACCGGAGAGAAAAAAGCCTCGTCTGATAAGCATTTTTGACAGAAGAGATTCCAGCAAGAGGTTCATCTCAGTCAGAGTCGATAGTTTAAGTTAACACATCACTTAAACCTCCAGCTTCCAGGACATCAGGTTTCCTGCTACACAACAGCAGTTAAGTTAGTTATCCATCCACCCACACAACCAGTAACAGACCGAACCTGAGGGGAAGCATAGCTGCTGCCAGAAACACCACATAAACGAGTGGGTTTGTGTTTACGTGTGTTTAATTATGCGCACTTGTATATTCATATGTCTGTGAGATCACACGTTCACCGGCAAAGGGTAAAGAAGGTTCTTTAAATGTAACATATTAAAAAATGGTGGGATTTAGATTAGTCATTTCTAAGCCTTGAGCTTGTTGCAGTGTTTTCCTCCAGCTGCTGTCTCTCACATTACATCCATTGTCTTTTTTACCTCCTAACATGCTACTTATCACCACTCTGAATAATCACACAGTTGCAAGGCGACATTAGCAGTTGGATAAGCTTTTAAAGTTGTGCTCGTTCGTCATCTCCTCTGCATACCGCTCGTCTTCTCTATGAGATGAATAATCGATTAGTTTGGTGTGGCTGCTGCTGCTTTTGCACAAACTGCAGTGTAACGCAGCAACGCGGTTCCCTGCGTGCTGTTTCGCAGGGACTTTACCTCCCGTCTCTCTCGGACTCACTCGCACTTTTCCACAGCCTCCTCTTCCGAGTGCTCTGTGTTTTTCGGCGCTGCCTGAGACCATACTGTTTAACGATAAGGCTTGCAAATATTCTATATTTGTGTTCTTGTCAACAAACCTCGTGAAAACAAACAGTACTCTCAGTACTTTCTGACTTCGACAGCTCGTCTGTGGCACTCAGCCCCACGCCCACCACTTCCTTCTGAACATATAAATGAATAATAACAAATCCTTCCTATCCCTGCTGTGAGGAATAGGAGGGATTTGTTTGTATGTATTTGTGACTATCATCAGAGAGACTGAGTCATCCTTTTATTTGAGTTGACATTTAGCGGGTTTGAAAGTACGAAATTATGCAGTTATTGCACAAGAAGATTGAATTAATCATGTAATTTCCCCTCAAATGTATGTGAAGACCCCTTCGGGATGAATCTGTCCCTCAGGCTGGAAACAACTGATGAGCAAAACCACAACAGTGACATCACAACATCAAAATAATCTCCAGTGCTCATGTTCATTATGAAATGTGCTTCACTAATGGGTTGTTATAGTCATTGGACAACGGCGGAGCTTACTGGAATAAGATACTGTATCAGGATTTGTGTATACAGATGATTATTATCGTAACAAACAAGTCATTGGTGCTTTTGTTTTCTATGTTGTAGAGATAATGACAAAATATTCACCAGTTTTTATCCATTAACATCTTCTTGCTCCATAAACTGTGGAAACACAGATTTATAGATCAAAGTACAGGCTGTCTCTCCATTTACCAGTCTGTCTGCCTTATGAATACCAGCATGGCTCCTTCTCAGTCATCAGACAGGAAATCCATCGGGACAGTGTGGGACAGATGGAACAAATACTTTATTGCTCAAGTGGATTTCGGGCCTGGCCCATGTGGGGACCTTTCTTTTGTGTCATGATTGCTTCTTTGTCTGGATTTGTATGACTCTTACTTTTTGTAGACCTCAGAAAAAGCCCTATTTCTCCAGTCGCTTGTTCTCACTCACTCGCTTCACTCACTTGTTTTTTTTTTTTTTTTTTATAAAGATATGGATTAGACCCGGGCTGTCAGACTCAATCACAGTGGGGGGCACAATGAAAAACATGGTCCGAGCCGAGAACCAGACCTTTGAGCTTTCAATCTCTGACAAACTTGACAGACAGCTTTGAAATGGCTTTGTTTTTGGATGTATGAGAACAAATTATTCATACAGACGTACGAACTAAGACTCTTATAGAAATCAGAACGAACTGAGCTCATAAATTAAACATATAAATGAGAGATCAAATTTAAAATAAAAGACACATCAGAGGCATTAATTTTTCATGTCTTCCTCTCCATCAGTTATTTTCCACTGCTTTTTGATTGCAAATATATTAGAGAGAAATTCAAATGTAATTTTTTGGGCTCCAAAGTGAAGTCAGTACTAAGTGTTCTCAGTCTTTCAGCAAAATGTGTGCATCACGCCGCAGCAGAGACCTGGTCTGTGATGAAATTGCCAGCTCAGACTTTGATCCTAGAAGTTTGCAGCCTCTGTGTTTCCAGCAGGCTCAGTTTGGCTTTGCTCGCTGCAGCATACATGTCCGTTTGTTCATTATGTTGCACAGAAGCAGCCGACTCACGTGACCACTTTTGTTTGCCTGAGAGAAGCGGCGCAATCTCGTGGTATCAGTGGCGCAGTGACAGTTTGGATTTGTTCGAGGTGTCAGCCAGGTCTCTCTCTCTGTTGACATTAAGATAAACCAGTCAGAGCTGTTTTTCTTTTTAATCCATAATACACAAAAGATTTACATTCAAGATGCCTCGCTGGATCACCACAGTCACAATAATAACCACATTTTTTTTTTCATAAGACAATAACACGTAAATTTAAATTCTATAACAACTGAAATTTGTTGTATTAATAATATTAATGTCACCTGGAGAAACTCATTTACAAGCTGCAGAGACTTGGACTCAATTTCTACCTCTGTCTCTGGATAAAGGATTTTCTCTCTGACAGACCACAGTGGGTTAAAATATAACACCTCACCTCTTCTACCATTATCCTCTGCATGGATCACCCAATGTTATGTCCTCAGCCCACTCCTCTACCCGCTGTTCACAGATGACTGCACTCCCAGCCACAGCTCTAAAAGCATATTTAAATCTGTAGATGGCATGGTCATTGTGGATCTGGTGACAAACAGCAACGAAGTGAACTGTAGAGGGGAGGTCCTAACAATGGTAGCTTGGTGTGAAGCCACTCACCTGATTCTGAGCACAAGAAAGACAAAGGAAATGATTATTGACTTCTGGGTATGGAAGAAAGTGAATAAAAATAGACTGTATATTAATGTTGAGGAGGTCGAGCAGGTTGCTAGTTTCAAATATCTCGGATTCCATATATGTATGTAATTTCCTTTGATATTGTATGTACTTTTTCAATGCATGTTAAGGTTCATATATAAGTGAACGTGTTGCTCTTTAATTAAAAAAAAAAAAATTAGAGAAGCCAAGTTGTCTTTTGTCTAATGACTGTGTGTTTTTTTTTTAAAAGTTCACTGAGCTTCTTTGAATCAAACATCACTGTGTTACATCAGCTCATGACAACACTGCTGATTAGGATATAACTTCACAGATCTACCTCTCCATCTGCAAGAATGTACCATGTGGTCAGTCACTGGTGGTGTCTTCCAAATGCAAAATAGGGACTAATTTGGATGCACTTTGATCCATCTAGCAAACCAGCTGTTCTCTTTGTTAATTAGCAGCAGACAGGTGCAGGTTTTCACCACAGTTTTATGGAGACCTTTTATGTTAAGGTTATAAATGCCGTCCTTTATCTCAGAGATGGGTGATATCTACAGAATTGGCTGGTGTCAAAGTCGACATCTGTTGTGTCTTTGTGTCTATTGTGATGCTACTCTTCTTCCTTCCTAAAATTTAGTTAGTGTGTGAAAGTGAAATATTAATTGGGTGCGGTGGAGAGTGACTCTGAGTTCTGACACTAAGATTGGAAAAAATAGACACATTCACTAATCTCCAGCACTAATGATGGTTCAAAACATTCAGCTGCAGGTTCTTATTTTAGCTGCTGTCGAGTGTCACTTCACTAAGAAGACTAACATTGTCATCAGTGCACCATCTCAGCTGTCACTAATGAAGGTTATTTCTGTCACTAACTTCATGTGTTTGCTCTGTGTATGATGCCGTCAATAGCAGTCAGATGTAGTAATAGTTGTATTCTCTGTTATACCGCTGTAAAACCACTAATATACTGTACCAACAACAAATCCAACAGAGTGAGACATCGTCTTCCTGGTGGATCTCATCATGTCAGTGGCATTCTGCCAACTGAACTCGAATTTTTATTATAACATGTCAATAATTTAAGATTATAGACTTTATATTTTTAGATCATCCATCAGTATTTGGATCAAGAAGTGTGGGATTGGACAGCAGCATCAGCAGATACCCACCACTGTGTGTGTAGTGTGTGTGTGTTTGTGTGTGTAGTGTGTGTGTGTGTGTGTGTGTAGGCTGCTGCATGAAACAGAACTGAACATAACAAACTTTGTAATTCAGTTATTTTAACTGGCAAGCAGACGGATTAAATGATTAGTTATTGTGTTGTGCTGGTGTTTGACAAGGCCGTGTGGAATTTCTGCAGCTTCACAAACAAAACTGCAAAATGACTTTTTACTGTTTGTGTGTGTGTGTCTGTGTGTGTGTGTGTGTGTGTGTGTGTGAGTGAGATATTAGCATTGCTGTCAACCAGCTTCACCAAGCCTCTGCATATTCCAGCAGCCTCCAGAACTTCAAAGCTCCCCGTTCTCTGATACGCTAAACATTTGCCACTCTGCATCTCAGGAATGAAAGAAATGAGATTTACCCTGCGTCTCTGCCTCTTTTTGTAGTCATTACTTTTTGAACACAGCTGTGGCCCTTGTTTCTCCACATCTACAATTTGTCAGATATTGCAGTTGCTGAAATTCTAACATTAGTAATTACTTATTAGGATGTCAACATAACCATGTAAACTCTGGCTTCTCTTTGTTGCCTGTGTGTGTTTGTGAACATCTCAGGTCCTATGGACGGAGCAGCAAGTGGTGAGAAAAAGGAAGAAGAGGGATGTGTATGATGACCCGACAGACCCTGATTTCCCCAAGCAGTGGTATCTGGTGAGTGGTGGCCTCTGATCTATCTAGTATGGACCTCATTAGTCTGTCATGGTAGATACTGGCTTTGCTTGCTTTAAAAATGTTCATATCTGTACTTAGTATTCAGGTTTGTTAATAACAGTGTTCCCCTCGACATTTTTCAGTTTCTGCTCTGATTATTGGTGGCCAAGCTGCATAGCAGCGAAGCCACCATTGAGTTACTATGTTTTCTTATCATTATTCCGCTGTCATTGGAGTCTATGGCAGCCCATAGAACCGAATGGTCAAAAATTTTCTAATTTGGCAAACTCATTGTGGCCAGTCTCTATATCAGTTTCTGCAAATTTCATACCAGCAGCATGCACACTCTAGCGCCACCAACTGGTCAAAGTTGCAGTTATGTTTATGTTCATAACTTTTGACTTGTATCGTTGACTTTTACAAATCTGGTACCATTAGATTCCTTGGATCAAGGCAATTCCAACACATCTTATGCTGTCAATTTACGTCATGATAGATTTTTTTTTTCGCTATCTTGGATTTTTTTTTTAATTTTGAAAATGCTTCTTCTCTCACAAATTTTGTACGATCATCTTGAAACTTGGCACACATACTATCTTGAGACCGACCTTCATCATCTTACAGATCTTAATCGTTTGACCACCACAGCCAATCAAAATCAGCGGTGAAGCCGCCAAACAGGAAATGATCTCATATCTCAGCAATAGTTTGAGATATCTTTATCAAAGTTAATGGCCAGTCCCCGGACTACATCCTCAGTAGGCAAAATCAATTTTGTGTCATTTGGCAACTAGGGAGCGCTATAATGATCAAAAATGTGTTTTTGCTTATATCTGTTGATGTGTTTGGAATTTTAAGTCAATTATCATGCCTGTTGACATGGTGACATTAATGATCATTACAAACATTTTATAAAATCATAAAAACTGGCCGCCATATTGGATTTTATTGAAAATGTAACTTAACTCTTCACAGGACTCAAATTTTGTCCCATCGTCACAAAACTTGACAAAGATGATCTTCAGACGATGCCTGACAAAAGCCGCACATGATTTTATTTTTGTACCAAAGTGTTTGTCTGTTACGCCAATTGAAATCAGCGGGCGAAGCCACCAATCAGGAAGTGAGCTAATATCTCGGCAAAGCCTCAATCTATCTTTATTACACTCTGTGTACAGACTCCTGAACCAATTCTGAGTAGGTCCAATCAATCTGGTGTCATTTGGCCTCCAGGGGACGCTGTAATTAGCAAAACTATGCATTTTAGCTCATTTCTCTCGACAATTAAATCGATGGATTTCGACTTAATTGTCATGTCTGCTGATACTGCGGCTTGTCCCGTTGATGGCCCTTTGGCACATTTTTGGCAAATTTGTTAAATTTGCTTATTTTACTGCTTGGCCACCTCATTGCTGCTCGCAGCTATATTTTCAGATTAAATCCCTGTCTGAGTCCAATACAACACTAGTAGTTATGGTTCTGTGGACGCTGGTGAGAATATCTGATTTAAAGAATTATTTATTATATTATTGACATAAGTTATTGCTTCTCTTGTCCTCAGTCAGATATGTATAAATTTATGTCTTTAGGACTAATTCTGTAGCTTTTAGTCACATCACTAACACAATGTTTCCTGGGTCAAATGTACAGTTTAATTCAGTACATTGTAAGATCTCAGACATAAATTAACAGTGAATGGAGGATGTGAAACCATCTCTGCCACTCAGCATTAGACCTTTTATCCTCTCAAGACTTAAAGCATTTTCTCCCGTATAGGCTACAGTATTCTATGTAGCTCAGAAAATGTAGTCTGATGATGTTTTGTCTTGGTAGGACAGCCAAGTCAAGTTATGGTATGTTTTATAGTCCATGGTTTAGAATTTAGATGTCAGAAATAGAATATAATGTTAGTACTTATATTTTCATTAGTATGTAATGAACTGAAACTAAGAATTCTTGTGTTTTCTTTAGCTTTCAATAAACCTTTCCCCTCCAGAGTTCAGGTTCTCTTCAACAGAAAAACCAAAGCCTTGATCTTGAGAGGATCTTAAAGATTTTTATGTTACCTCTAGGCCACTGTAGAGTTTCCTACACAGGGGAGAGTGTAATGAGGAGTATGCACTTGGCTGCAGTCTGTTACTTTTCTACTGAATGCCACAGAAGTCTGCTCACTGAAACTGAAATAAACTCATGTACTGAAATATTTTATTTTAGTACATGAGCCCCGCCAGTCAGTCAGCAGGAAAAAGTTACATAAATATCTGTATTGAATTGTGTCTGTATATGCCATTTGAAGACCAACATCCACAACGTTGAGCTACTTATCTAACCAGCCGGGCGTACACACAGCAGAGCAAGTACAGACGTTTAGCCCTCTGGAGAAAAATCAACAGGAACCACAGGAGGATACAGAGGAGGGAGTTCTCTGTGATATCTTTCAATTCCTCCACCTCTCTGTATTTATGTTACCATCTTTTTTTTCTTTTTTTTCCTTCTAGTGCTCAGTTCTCTTCACACTTCTGACACTATGAATTTTCTTCCAAATCACACTTTATCACTGTTTCTGTATCCCCAATTTGTCTCCCTCTCCCTCCTCTCCAAGCTTGAAAACTGTTATTTCGACTTGCGAGTGAAGCAAATGCACTCACTACAGATTTCTGACCTGCCACTGTTGTGTCTGTTTTTTTTCTGACAGCGAAACCAGAGCACGACACTTGCAGTCACTTGTTGAGGCTAACGAGTCAGACATGGCAGGGTGGTTCATTAAAATTGGATTTTACAAGGTCATGAACCAACTCTGATCTCCCTTTTTCATATCTCTGTGTTTATTTTTGTATCGAGAGTTTCTGTTTTCATTTTTCACTTTTCGCTCAGCGTAAAAAGGTCTTTCCAACTGACTCTTGTCACACTGAAACATATCGGTCTTTACTTTAAAGTGTCTGCACAACAGATTCACAAATAAATGAATAAAACACCTGTGTCTCCTCCAGTCAGCAATATCACATCAAGACCTGAACACCAAAGTGGCCTGGGCTCAAGGCTACACAGGAAGAGGCGTGGTGGTGACGATACTGGACGACGGCATTGAGAAAGACCATCCTGATCTCATCAGCAATTATGTAAGGCGAAAAAAAAAAAAAAAAGAAAACACATAGTAGACAAAAGCTGCCTGAGTTGTGAATTGCATTTACTGTTAAGGAAAATTGCAAGCTGGAGGAGAAGGTTGAATTAACAAGATTGGTGTCTTAACTCTTCTCATGTCTCTGTTAGGACCCTGAGGCTAGCTATGATGTCAATGATGGAGACGCTGACCCCCAGCCAAGATACACACAGCGGAATGAGAACAGGTAATTTGGCAGTAAAAGCAACAATCTGTCAATGCCATGATTAGAAATTGAAAGTGCTGCTTCGGAATGGACTTTCAAACTTCAGGGAAATTTGGCAAACAGACTCAGACGTGATTCAATTAGTCATGAGCGTTGGCGAGCATATCCATGAACTGAGAAATGATTCTGACCTGGATTTCCTTTTTTTTTTTTTTTTTTGTACCAAACAGCCGTTGTCCAGCTCCAACTGGACGAGAGATGAAAAAGTTCAGTCCAAGGTTTTTTGCTGAAGTATTTCCAAATGAAATATATAAAGTTTGATTTCAGTCTTTAAAGATTGTTCTTTTTTATACTTCAGTTGCTGTATCTTTTTTTTTTTTATTTATTTTTTTTACCAAGGTCTAGTCTGTACAGCTCCACAGATAGATCATTGTACATTTACTTGTGGCTACTACAGTTCTTGTTTACTTTTCTGTCTCGGAAAAGACTCGTCTGGTTTTGTATGAAAGCGTTTGCCCCAATTTAATAATGGAACACTAAAGCGCTTGTAAGGGTGAATCATAAACCCTCATCCCTTCCTCTCTGCCACTTTCTCAACATTCCAACTTCTCAAAATGCTATGGTTCTCTGCTTTAGTCCGATCCCTGTGGAGCAGAAGAGAAACTGCGTGCCGCCTCTGAAATTTGCGGCAGGATTTGTCTCAAATCTCTCTTTTCTGGGACGACTGTCACTAAGCCTTTTTGTAGTCGCTTGCTTTTCTTTCTTTCTTTCTTTTTTTAAATTTTAGTTTCAAAATGCAGCGTCCACTTGCAGTCGATTAGAGAAAGAAGCTAAATAAGACTAACTTTTGTATGAAAATAGAATTGTCTCTGGCTCAGACAGTGTTTACCCCTCTGAGCTACTTCTGTTGAACACAGTGAGCATTGTTTTCTCCACCATCATCTGAAATCTGATCATTTCATCTACTTTATTTACCCTGAAAGGGATTACCATCAGCAGGTTTTTTCAGCAGCGGCCTTGTTTCTCGTCCTTGCCGACAGCTCGAGCAGCCATGCAGAGCGACCCCGGCCCTCTCTGTCAGAGTAACGTAGATGCCACTCTGTCCTGCTGATGGAACAAAGCACCACTGGAGGGGATTACTCCCTGCCTCAGGTTCACTACAGCTCCCCAACTGTTATCAGTTCAGAGGAGCACACACACATAGTAAAAACACAGAGTGCACAGATTCACACTCTCATGTTCTCTACTACCCATGTCAGTGGTATTGCCAAAGCAATTATCTTTGACTGGATCAATTTATGGGCAGTGAATGAAAAGCATGGGTGTGTCTCATTATCTGCAGAGTGAAGCTGCAGTGTTATGAGTGACCTGTGGACAAATTATATCCAATGACTTATGTAAATGACCTCAGAGTAACACAGGGCGACAGTGAGTAATGCTCATAACCCCATCACAATGAGATTATATGAATAAATTTATAGGACAAACTGTGTGAAAGAAAAAGGGGAGTCGGAGAAGGCCAGTTCATTTGTACTGATGACACGCCAGGATGAATTTTAAATTCTCATCTCAGGGTCTTTCCATAGAGACGCTCTGTACTCTTCATTTGGCAGCCGTGGCAGATATTGTTGAGGAGGGTGCAGGTATAAGCTGAAAGCTGGTTGAACGCAGGCCAAGTCGGTAATATATTTGTGCTCCATCATGACAATGTTGGTCTTTTGTTCTCTACTTTTGTCCACTTCTCCTCCATTATGTCAGTATGATATGGATGTATCAGGTTAGGAGCGAAAGTTAACAGGATTGATTTCGCGTTCTGTCCTCAGCCTGTCGGCACGGCAACAATTGATACACTTCTAAAATCCTCACCGAGGCACTGTGGATGTGGGCAGCGTAGTTAATATCATTATGCAGATATTAACTGTGGTAATGAAAATACAGTTATGTTTGGATATCAGCATACATATGAGATATGAGACTAAAAACAAAACAACAACTTTAGGACTCAGTCTTGTAATATTGAATTACAGCATCTTTATATTTGAGAAAGAATAATAATTTGAATTTGTAGAAAGATAATCACAATGATATTTCACTAAATGTTATACTACTAAAGTATAAAGTGATATTGAATTATCTTTCAGTCCATAGTGGCAAATATACTGTAGTTGTAGTGTCTTTAATGTCTTAAAAATCCCAATTTTATGTGGAATTTAATAAATGTGATATAAAATCTTGTAATATAAATCAGCATTGGAATTCATAAAAATGATCAAATATGATCATATTTATATATTTTTGTCTTATACTTTGCTGAAAACCACTGCAGTCTTCAACTGATGTGATAAAGTGAGGGATAAAGGATCATTATCTCGCTGTGTTGTGACTCTAACTGCAACGATATTCACACCAGATCATATTCATCATCCATCAAAATGACACTTTGCTCTGCCCATTTTCACTCGATTTTACATTTTTTTTTCTTTTCAATCGTCTACAGTTGCACAATCATCTACAGTATTAACGTCCAAATGGATGGAAATGAAACTCATGATTCTCCAAGAACAACCAAATAATTGAAATCACGGCGTTAGCTTCTTCAGATGTATCCAGCCACACACACACACACTGTCTGTGTCCCTCTCACCTTCCTGTGGAGAGCTATAAGCCTCTATTGAGAACTTTCCCAGGGGTACAGTAATTGAGAGCCAAATGCCTTCATGGATGATTGGATAGTGACAACATTCAGTAGAAAAATGCTGGCGTGTTACGTCCTCTGTGTTCTCCTGTCCAACCTTCAGCACCTGAATATTAAAGTGACTTCAAATCAAGGCCAGTAGGATGAAGGATGAGGTGCAGAGAGTGTTTCACATGAACGTTGTCATTGAGAGGGATTAAAGAAGGTGTTTGAATATTTCTCTTTGCCCTGTGAAATTGCTGTGCATGACTTTGTTTGCCTCTTGCCGCTGATAACGCAGGTCTTTGTATTTAAACCTGTGGTGTCCTGCTCATGATCTGCTTATTTACCTCTTAAATCTAAATGTGGCAGCTTTTTTAGGTGGAGTGTTTCTGTGCATACACACTGTTAAAGCAATTTTAACATGTCACATAGTTATTTGTGTCCATGCTGAATCGACATGCAAGAAATCTCAATTTAATTTCAATTTCAGCTGCAAAACCAGTAAAAAGAAAATGGCAAAGAGGTTAAATACTATCTGCGGGCTATGTGTCCTTGGACAACGCTACAGGACAAGGAACAACTCCATTTTAAGTACGTCCGTCCTCAGCTGTGCTATACGTACACCGCCTGCATATCTAAGCCTGTACGAGGGTAATGAAGCCGCGTGGTCTGGGGCTGGTAAAGGACGGATCAGACTGAGGCAGAGAACAAATCAAAGATGACAGCTTCTCCTGGCGTCGTCTTCTGTAGCGTCTTCTGTACCGTTACAAGTCACACCTGCTCTGCACTGACAGACGCTTGCACACTAAAGAGCTCAGCTTTCATGATCTTAACTTAAGTTTAAGTTAAGTTGTTTTCATGTCACTCAGTGGTTTAACGTTCAGTACATTTTTAAATAGAGTATACTATAAATGTCACAATGTATTACTGAGAATAGACTGATTGTCAGATGACAACTTCATCTATGTAAAGTTAATTTCATAACATAAAAAATTGCTAAAACAACTGAAGAAAATGCACTTTACTCTGTAGATAAACAAGTAAACGGTGCTTCAGCGAGTAAAGTCTGACACATTTGATTCAAAACAAAACTTGTATAATTCTTATTAAGAGACGACACCGTTCTGAGCCCAGTTCTTGATATTGCGATAAAGGTTTCCTCAGACTGGAGCGTCAACTGGTTGGCAGTGTGTACGGAAAAATAACAATAAGAAAACAAGATAGTGGACCAGGCCCAGAAATATTCCTCCATATTTATTTGCGTTGCATCCCATGCTGAAGATAAATGCTCTCCACTGTTTGCATTCACTTTATCAATTATTGTTTACAAAGCTGCCACCTTCACTGAAACCTGAATCAAGTCATTCTGCTTCCTCCCCCTCCGCTTGTTTGTTCCGCTGCGGTTTGCTGGTTTACTTTTCCAGGCAGACTTGTCAGAGGTGATGCTGGCTCTTAAACTCAATTCCTCTGGCTTCTGTCTGTTTCTCCTGCTATTATTCCTGCCAAAGAAATGAATAGTGTGATAGAAAGCTGCTATTTTCCAAACATCTCGAGGCACGGTGATCGGAGTGGTGGTCTCAAACCAAACCACATTCACTCAGTCTGCTGGGTAGTAATGCATGGGTTGTTAAAGCAGTTGCATCTGTGGTATGTGAGGATACTGTTGTATGTGATGTCGTGCAGTTTGTTCCCACCCCATTAGATTATGTCGATTTGAAACAAAAAGCTGTTTAAATTAATTTAAACTTTCTTATTTAGCTGATTTCATCTCATTTCTTTGCAGTAATCCAGACTGAGCGGCTTCTCGGTTACCTCACTATTGGGCAATCATCAAATTAATCACTTTAATCTCATTAAAACAGTTTATCTCCTTTCTCCTGCCCCAGTGTTGCGTATAGCAGAGTGAGAATATCTTTTATTCAGAGAGCAGCACAGCTGTTACCGTGTTTCCACGCACTAAAAAACACATTGATTTTTGGTCTCGTCTTTGTAGAGTTAGATTCCTCTCACTCTTTGTCTGCATGACTCCTCTCATATAAGGACTTGCGAGTCAGATAGCGGAGCCTCTAAAGTGCCTAGAGGTTTAAATGTTTGTGGCATCGCTGCGTCTATTTGCCTGATGATGACTTCACAGCTGACAGCAAGCGTTCCTTTTCCTTCTGCTCCGTTGTATCATGTGTTATGCAGAAATGGGAAAAACAAAATGATTTAATGTATGTGTATGTGACTTTTTTCCTCAAACCTAAGACAGTAAAATCCAGAATTGAAAACATCTGATCATATTCAATCATAGAGGGATGGAAGCACCACTGCTGTGTTTGGCCACAGAATGAAGAGATCTCCACTGTAACCATGTGAACAGACCTGCCTGAGGCTGCGCTTAACTAAGATGAACACAAAATAGTCTAATCCTCTCTGCTGCACCACTGAATGGACCCTATTCAGTCCCTCTAAAACAGATATAAACCAACAAAGCAGTGTCAGATCTTACAGTTTAATTAACCATGGGTTAGATATTAGTCACACTCGGTGATGTATATTTTAACACACATGCTTTATATAATCAAACCTCCAGCCGCAAACATAAATTCTCACCGCTTCAATAAACATCTTTCCGTTTCAAACTCTGTAAGAGTGTAAGAGAGAACATATTGCCAACGCAGAGGAACGACTTCACTGTAGCTAATAATAAAAGCCTAAAGTTTTCACACATGGAGTTGAGTTTACTCATCACAAAGAGTGCTACTCAGACTGTTAACGGTTGTGTAAAGTCTCCTGCACCCCTCGTGGGAGTTTTCTCAAGTTTGGAAACAATTACCCTGATGATGTCGCTGGGGTTATCTTGGTTTCAGCTTCAAACGTAACACAGGCTTCTAGCTGGTGTAGCTTTTGTAGGATCCGGTGTTTTTTTTTTGTCTTTTTTTTTTGGAGCTGCTAGGGTCAAAAAGTATCTCTGTCTGATTTTGATATTGATTTTTTCCTGTCTCTTGTGAATCCACCAACTTTATGGAAGAACAATAATAAATCAGTGGAACGCCCTTTCTAGATGAAGTTATAGTTAAGGATTAAGGGCTAAGCCATGTAGCTAGAGTAGAGGCTTGGCCGTAGCTGGGCCTCATGATGCTTCTCACGGTAAAAGCTCTTGATTGGTCTTGCTTGTGTTTTCACCAGCAAGTTTCTCTAACAGAAAATTAGTTCTTATTCCTCATATTTTATGTCATATATTTTGCTCTAGCTGTATTTTTCTTCAAGTGTTGTGTGATGGGAAAGTAAACCTTGGATAGTTCTCATAGCTGTTTTTCAGTCCTGACCCTGGTGCCTGTCTATACTCCCAGTTTGGTTATGATGGGAAAGAAGTATCTTTTCACTCTAACAAAAAGATAACTATGTAAAGACGAGGTACAACACATACGCCAAAAAAAAAAAAAAAAAACCTATCTTATCTTTTCTACAGACTGCCTGACACTCTGTATGACTGTGCCCCCGCTTTAAAGAATAAAACTCTCATAGGAGAAGCACTTTGGTTCTACATCTTAGTTTCAGATCTCTAAAGAAAAAATTTCCATAACAATTTAGTGTCAGAGGTGGGATTCGAGCCCACGCCTCAGAGAAAGTCAGTCGAGACAAAATGAGAACTGAGATAACAATATATTATAGAAATGATCTTCTCCTTTTAGCAGAAGCCATTTCAACCGCAGACCTTTTTTTTTTTTTACCTGTTTTTACAGTCACAGCTCTCGGTCACAGTAAATGAAATAATATAAATAAAGTTTGAGATGAATCTGGTGTTCATTAATGAGACGAGGCAAACCTTCCCGCCATTACTCACATCACAAAGCAAATGAAAGAATGAGGACAGTTACTGTGGGTAATATAATTAAAGCACAATGCGGCGTGATCAAAGACATCCATCTGGATATCAACCGGTGAATATCAAAACCTGCTGTAGGTGTAGACAGCTGAGCCTCAAGTATATATATCCCTCTGTTGATGTATTTCACCATCTGCATCAAAGTGATGAAAATGTAAATTAAGTAAAATTTTAATAGACTGTACAGTGTTGTGAATTGACTCGGTATTGTTTGTGGTTACATTGCATCATCAGAGAAAGAGAGAGATAGTGTTAGTTGTCATGTCTACAATGACTAGAGCAAATATACTGCTGTGTCCTGAGGAGACGTGATAAAAGAATTACCTCACTCTGGCCTTTTTTTTTACCTCCTCTAATAAGATAAGAGAGGTCACAGTGACTTCAGTGAACGGAGCGCCTCCAGTTCAACAGCCTGTTTCTCAGCTGTCTAAGCTTTGCTTGGTCTTTTCTCCTCAGTTTTGCCTTTGGACTCTGAAAAAAAAAACACAGCTTGTCTCTTTGTCTGTCTTTGAATAAAATGTGTAGCTTTGTCCATTCTCCATCCCACATACTTATGATTTATACACTTTCATTTCCTTTAGTCCGAGATGAATGCTGCATTATTTTAATCTATTTCATTTTGTGACATCGCTTGTGCAAACTTGTGTGACTAAGTCGCTGTTTTTTTTTTTGTTTTTTTTTTCCGAACAATATCCAGTCATCGTGTCTCACGCTGTTTTCACTCTGTTTTAAATGAATGTCGGATGGTGGAATTCAGTAAAGTTTCTCAGAAATCATTTATTTTCATGGGCATTTGACAGATAAAATGGTGGCTTCTCCATATTCCCCTTTGTCTGCTCTGGTGCATCTGAGCCTCCCCAGATATATTAAGCTGTCTGGCTGTTATAGCTGAATTCAATCCAGGCCAATCAGTCATCCACACACACACACACACACACACACACACACACACACGTATCTGTACATGCGGATAGTAAAACAGCTGCATCTTGACGTGTGCAGCCTCTCTGTAAATGTTCCTCTGGCTCTGTGCTCACTCTGCCTGTCCTGGCTCTGTCCCCCGCCTCCTATCACATCTGTGCTCCTTTGGTCTGAGGATATGCGCTGTGGTGTTGGACCATAATTTGGAACCGTTTTGATGGCTTTGTGAATGAAATAATATCTGTATGTGCAGACATTTGCGGCCCAAGGCTTTGCAGACCCCAAGAGAAATATTAATTACCACTGCATTTGGAAAACACCGGCACCTTTGTGATTTGCGATTCTGTTTTGGCACACGTCTTTGTTAAGTTGCCATTTTCAGTGCAATTTAACTGCAGATTTGAGCACAGTCTAAGCATGTAGCGATGCAGGATAAACCATCTGTCTGGCGGCAGTGCCAGGTGGATGATCACAAATTCAGTGGCCTGCGTTTTAAAAGTGCAGTAGAAGGATGTGTTCTTGTTTGAAGTTGGTGCCATTCTGTATTTACTCAGTAAGTTTCACTGCCAGAACATTAACAACACTGCAAAAAATATGACTCTCGTATTGCTCTCGTATGTGGCCAAATCTCAAAAGCTCAAATAAACAAACCCCAGCCTGAAGTTGTATTTATCATTTTTAAAGCGTCTCCTTCCAAGAAAAATGGCTCATAATTTGCCGCTTTTACCTGGTCCCTTCACATTAAAAGCACAGAGCGGCGTGTAGCAGTGACCCACTGCAGCATTAAATCACTTAAAGCACTTAGACTCTTATATGCCTTCAAATACACATCTCAGCTTGTTTGTTTTTATGTTTTATGTCATCGGGCACGTTAAAATATATAAAACCTCACTGATATTTACAATATTCACAATCAGAAATTTTTCATTCATTTGTACTGTGGACAAAAAGCACAGTCACTGACAGGAGGGTTTTGTTGTTCTGGCTTAATTTTTTTTTTTTTTTTTTTTTTTCCTGATTTGCAGTGACTGACAATCGCCATTGAACACCCACTCTGCTGCGTTTCAGCACATAATCAAATGACTGATTTGTGTGGACAAGCTTACAAAGCCAGTCGGTTAGACATTTGTCAGACAAGCAGTGGTGATCTAAGATGTAATGAGTGGGCAGTTCCCTGCTCCTCAGTGCTCTGATCAAACCAATATTCACTAAAAGGTCTGTTAAACACACACACACACACACATTTCCTACATCATCATGTCTCCAATCTGATTAGCTGACACTATGATCCACGCCTTAACTTTTTTCCTTCAGTAACCACAAACCGATTGAGTTTAAATGAATATCTAAGATATATTAAATCGATGCATTTCAAATTAAAAACAACTGCTGCCACTAATTTACAGTCCACATCAAACCTCTAAGCAATGGTCTCAATTTAACCCATGAGTAGATAAATGGTTCTTGAGGGACCCATCTAGTCACCATGCTCCCATTAATATGATATGAAATAAGCTAGTTAGCTGTAAAACTGTGTCATTTAACCTCTTGATAGCAATGATAACTTTTTAATTATGTGTGTGATGTATTACACCTCACTATATATATATATTGTTCCAAGGTCCTTGTATGAGAGCTTATCTGCCAGTGACAAATAAGCCCCGTCAGCTCAGTTGATTGCTAATTTAAAAATCACTTAAATGCTTGTAGCTGTTGACAGGTGATGTAATGTATGACTGGTTAGGAAGAAACATTTAAGTGGGACATTTATTTTTGTCCCACACTATCCAGCGTTCAAAAAATAAATAGAAAGAAAGAAAGCGAGACAAATTGATAAGTAAACAGAAGCGATTGTATGTAAAAATGTTTTAGAGTAAACACAACTGAGAGGTAGCGGGTGTGTAATGTATCACAGAGCCACATCACAGAGCCTAATCAGGTTCCCAGCTGGAGGCGTAGCTGTGCTCTGACCCTGTGAAAAGACTTAGTCGTCTGCCTCATCATCAGGGAGGCTGAGAGAAAAAAAAAAAAAAAAGAAATAAAGAAATAAAGGAAGTAATTTCTGGCTCTTTCAAAACAATACCACAGATGAAATTATCTCAGCTCTGATAACATTCACGCAGCCAGTCCCAGAGACGAGCGTGAAAGTGTGCATCTCCTGATCAGATAACTGCTCTGTAATCAGGAGACAATCTTAATGACCTATGTTAAATGCCAGAGCTCGTTCTCACACCATCCGGTTACGGTGTGATCACAGGGCCTCAACCTCACAATTGAATGAAACAAATTAAATCCATTTCGCTAATGTTTGCTTCTGATGACGCAGGTGTGCAGGTGAACCTGGACTTGATGAAACTTGATTTGTGCCTTTTTTTTTATTATTATTATTATTTTTCCGGTTTGTGAAGCGTGTTGGTGTGTTTGACATCTAGACAGCCGTCTATAGAGAATCTGTCTGTTGTCTCAAACTAAACACTGGTGGAAGGTATTTATGAGACGCTCTGTGAATAATTCATGGACATCGATAACATCTCATATCTCATTTTGGATGTCCTGTGGCCAATGAGTGTCAAGGTAAAGGTAGTTTTAGACAGGTGATTTTTGAGTGAAAAAACCTGTTGTAAACAAATCTGGAGCAGGACATTATTTTCTTGCAGAAAATTGAGGCGAAGAGAATCTCTGTGAATTACACAGGTATGTTTAACAGAGGAGGATTTTTGATTTACTACATACACAGCGTAGCCTGTTTTGTGAGTTTTTTTTTTTTTTTCCAATTTCACTCTTCATTGAATGTATGATTGTGTTCCTCAGACAGAGGACAGGTACAGAGCAGTGAAGTTAATTTTTTTTTTTTTTTTACATCTGCTGCTGGTTCATGGTTAATGTGGCATGAGGAAAAGAAATCAGTGCTTTTTGATACTTTTCATTCAACGCAGCTTTCACCATGAAGGTCACCGTTCTTCTGTGTTTGTGTTCGTCAGTCTGAGGCCCTTATAACGTGAAAAGGCACATCTGGCTTCCTGGTGCTTAATACAGCTCCAACAAGAGTCTGCTGCAGTTTTAAAATACTTGATGCTTCTTTTTGATTTCCGTGTGTTTTAACAACTCTTTAACTGCAGTGATATTGAAGCATCGGCACAGATTGTTTCGTTTCTCATTACTCTTCTCTCCTCCAGACATGGAACTCGATGTGCAGGAGAAGTTGCAGCTGCAGCAAACAACGGTGTGTGTGGCGTAGGTGTGGCCTATAACGCTAAAATTGGAGGTAAGGGAAGCAAATGTGTATTTTTAGTTGAGATCAGTATTAGATTTTAAATAATATTCATGTACGTGAACGTAGGGGAGACCGGGGATGTTTGTTACAGCATCACTTCTACCAATAAGAGATCACATTAGTCGACAAGTTGTTATTGTTGTTGTTGTTGTTCTCAGTAAAGTCAGTAAACTCAAATAGATGTATATTTTCTGATGTGCTCTCAGTTTTTTTAATTCTTCAATCTTATTGTTACAACTGATTCCAGTTTGTTGGAGAAGTTGATATTTGAAGTAGACAAATGAAGAAACTCTGTGTCCAAATTCAAGTTCCCTACCATGAATATTGTGTTATAAGAGCCGAGATAAAAAAAAGTGTTACAGTCATCCCCTGTCTCCTCTAGTGTTATTTTAATTTAAAATAATACCCCCCATAAAATTCACATTCAAATTAATTAATGTAATAGTGAATTTCTTTCTGCTAAAACCCCTTTAATCTGGCACCTGAGGGAGAATCACAGACTTAACTGTCTCCATATTTTATTACAGACCCAGAAATGAACCTTAATGTTTTTTTTTTTTTTTTCTGACTGTCACTGACTTGATTGACTCTATTGTTCCCGTACACAAGTGAAAGAACCTGCTGTGAATTGACCTTGATTTCCCACTAATGAGAAAGAAGAAGCCTGTAGCTTCATTAGTACTGTTTCGTGGGCCTGTGGAAAAAAAAAAAAAAAAATATGTATAATAAGTGTTTACTTTGTTTGACATAAAGAAACAAAACAAGTGTTAAATGACTCATCGTCACGAACAGTGTTAAAAATTGTGCTTTAAGACTTTCTTCATTTTTATAAGATGAATAGAAAACTCAGATTGTTCAAGTGTCTTGTTTGTATTCAGTGATGATATTACATAAAGATTGATACCAAAAAGATTAACTTTTATATCCGGTGAACATCTATTCATACCACTGTGTGAATGATTTGCCTGGTCAGAATAAGACAAGGTCCTGTTTAAACAAAGATATTAGCATATGCAGAAAATATGTAGAGTGGTTCTTTTCAATTAAACCTGCGATTGTAAAAATCATTCTAAAAGGACTGTTTTTTTCCTTCATATATACTATATATCCTTAAAATCTTTACACTTGATTAAGTATTCCAAGGAGGCTTTTAGTAACTTTTGTCACCAAACAATCTGTCAGTGACGCGGTGGCAGCCAACAAGACTCGGTGGAGCCTGTGGAGTCCTGAACACTCCCGTTCACAGATGTTCCTCATAATTCTCCTTCTCTGTCTTCATTACCATTCATCTCCCGACGGAGCCGAGCGTCGGGCCCCCGCTCTCATAAATTGTTCCTCTGTGAATGTGTTCACGTCATGGGGGTCAGCGGATAGTTTAGAAAACAGCTGCGATTTCCTCCCAAATACCTGTGCTGTGTGTGTAAGCACATATGTGAGCGGGGAATGTATGTTTGTGGGTTCAATGTGTGTATCATTACTGAGCAATGATTAGTGATTAGTCTAATCGACCCTACTTGGCTTCCCTCTGTTTGCTTCCACCCCTACTGTACCTGTTTTTCTTCCATCAGCACACACACACACACACACACACACACACACACGCACACACACCTGCTAACTCTGACTTACAGGAGCAGCAGGGAAGATTCACAGTGGCGGTCTCTTATTAAGGAGTCGTCGAGCTGCAGGAAGTTGGTGGGAATTGTTACGACAGTGATTATCATTACTGCTGCAAAACACCTCACACACAATGACCAGCGAGTAAACATTGTGCTCTATGTCGCATGTTTACTTATTTAGTTACATTTTTTTTTTTTTTTTTTTGAAGTCTATTCTGCATTCAGACCTGTGTCACCACTGTACCCCACAGCAGCCAAGTAATTACTGCACTGGCTGCATCCCCACTGTGTCTGTGTGCCAGAGACACAGGCGGGTTTGTCTAGAATGTATTATTGAAGTCTTAATATGGACGTCATCAGTCATAGTGTTGCCTCTGAGGTCCGGGGACGTCTCCCAGTAATGGACCTTATTTGAGGGTGGTTCATTTCACGCCCCTCTACAGTCATTAATGTTCAGAGGAGTGATCTGAAGCTGCTCACTTCAAAGGCTCACACAGGGTTGCGTTCAGGTATGATGAAAGGTGACATTTGTTGCTACCCTGTGGACACACCAGTCTGTCGAAGGCTCTAAACTCTCAGCTCATTTATATCTGTGTCTGTGCCTTTTTATTTTTTTATTTTTTGGTCCTTTCTGTGTATTTTTGGCAGCCAAAAAGTTGGCCTTCCTTGGTTTTAACAATCAACTGGGGTTGTTATGTTTTTTTCATGTGTAGTAAGATAATAGTATCCAACAGTCAAATCAGCAGGTGAAGCCTTGAATACTTCTCTCTGAAGTCTGTTTTTTTTTTTTCTTCCTGCCATCTTATGCTGTTTTAAATGGGTCATAGGATGCAGAACGGTGTTAACCTTGGTTTTGCTGAATAAAAACAGTTTAATGTGTCGAACTGACAATACCAGAACCTCAAACCCCATCTCCGCCTCCTCTACATGTAAATCCTAAAACTAGAAATAGCCGTAGTACTTATCAAGCTCTGATATGTGGTCATAGTTTCTGAAACCACTTTAGATACACAATCTAAAATTTGCAAACCCCATTCAGTTACATGGGAACTAATTCCTGTTAAAATATTCCTCCAATGCTAAGAATAAAGATTAACAAAGTTCTGCTGGTTTCTAGCCTAGGGTGAAGTGATACGGTAAAACCCATAACGCTAGCGTTATCACTGCTAACTTTACATGTTACATAATAGTTCCTAGAAAAGATAAATGACAAAATGACACATTCATTTCTCATCTCTGGGCGACTGGCTGCTCCTCACTATCTGACTCCTCTGACTCAGCTCAAACATGAAAGGTTGAAGTTCCATAGACCTTGTTTGCCTTCGTTGTAAACCAACCCATCAGCACACAGCTCATTTAAATATTCATGATGTTAGTGACTAGGAGGGGAAAACCAGTCGTTTCATTCTTGGGAGATTTTGTGAGGTTTTAGTAGGTGGTTTAGGATTGATCCCGAGTCTTTTTCATCTCAATAAATATTACATATAATACAAACTATTTGGAGACCTCAAAGAACAGTTGATGTATTCTGGGCGCCTGGATAGCCCAATTGGACAGCCTCCGATTATTTTGCACCACATATATAATAATCATTGGGCTATCCAGGTGCCCAGAAAACATCCCCCCTTAACTCTTCCTCACTCAGATTTACCAAGAGTCTTTCACTCTTCATGTCTAATTTGGTAAACTAAAATTCATGTTCATTTTACAGGAGTTCGCATGTTGGATGGGGAGGTGACAGACATGGTGGAGGCTCACTCCCTCAGCCTCAACCCTCAGCACATCCACATATACAGCGCCAGCTGGGGCCCAGAGGATGATGGCAAGTCACTGGATGGTCCTGCCAAGCTGGCTATGGAGGCTTTCCTCCAGGGAATCACCAAGGTCGGTCAGAGAACAAGTTTGAACTTTTAATGTTCCAACATCTGCCCTGTTTCTTATTTATAGAATCACTAGCAAACTCACATCAGCTCTTTCATGGAATAATTTGATATTTTAGGAGATACATACATTTACTGGCTTTGTTCCTAAGCTAAAGCCAGTGAGCCTTCTTGTGATCAGACATGTCGGGGAAAAAAGTAACTGTTTCAATGGAAAATATTAAACTGTTGTGAACATTTTCTACCAATACAATCACACTGTATCAATAGTTAATGGAAGATATCCCAACAGGATATGCAAGTTAAAAGGGTAAACGCAGCATGAGTCTTTAAAATGCCTTTGTACTAGTTAGACGAAATAGTAGAACAAGACATCAAAGAGTACATTATCTGAGTGTAATATCATCATCTCTCATGTGTCAGCATTTCTACTTTAAAAGACGTCAGCGTGAAAAGCTAAATGATAAATGCGAGAGATGCAGCAGCAGAACAATATTTCAATCCAAAGGCCACAATAATTGGCGTGTAAATGAATGAAATTGCAATTTTTCAGTTGGCAGAGAATGATTCATATATCACATCCCGAAAGGTGAAATGCTGCACATATTGTGGTATGGCAGTGAGGAAAAATTGCCTGACAGCAGCATAACAGGACTTGTGTGATTCAGCGTGGGTTCTCCTGGCAGCCAGATAACCCCTGGTGCTGAAGCGTTATCGTCTGGCCTCTGTAACCTACAGCAAAGGCAGTGTCAAGGCATAAATCAGAAGGTTTAGGAGCGTTACCTACAGCTTCAAGGCTGAAGTGTTAAGATGCAGCAGGACTCAGATGGCATCATGCATCCAGCAGAAGCATTTATTCCACCTTCTGAGCAGAGGTCATCTGTCAGATAGAGACACAGCTCAAAGTCTGTCTCAAATTTCTTTGATGAAGCAGACAGAGAAGGAGACAGAGAAACAGATATTTTCTTTCCATCAACTGTTCCTGCTCTGTATGTGAAGTGTAAGAGAGGTTTCTCCACTTTCTTTCATCTCTTTCTTTCACCATATGTATGTCTGTCTTTTTTTTGTTTTGTTTTGTTCAACAAAATAGAAAAAGTTATCCTCCCACTTAAGTGCAAAGTAGGGATGCACCAATTAAACAGCAGGTTCAATCACTAGAATCAGCCAGTTTTAATGTGATTGGCCACAAGTGGCGACCAGCCGTTCAGTCTAAAATATGCTGAGTTTATGACTGTCTCACATATCGCATTAGTAGTATCACACAACGGTACATGTGCACACACAAGTAGAAATGGCATGGATTAATCTCATTAGAGTTCGTTAAATTTGGAAAGATATTCACTGATACTTCGATACTCACAGGCAAAACGTTACAAAAACACAAACTTTATCTTCCTAACTGCACTAAGATAGACCGTGAACTACAACCCTGTTTTCATCCAAACCTGCTCTCCTCTGGCATGTAGGAATTACATTGGTTCATCAGGGACCGTCTACAAAGTGCAATACCAAAGATATAAAGAGATACCTCAAATATATTTAATAACTGTACTCTGATACACTGTAGTGTCACCAAATCCACTTCACATGTCAGTTGTCTCCTGTTGTATCTACTACAACATCTAAACTGATGAAAGTTCCTAGTCATCATTTTAGAAAGAAAATAGAAAAATAGCCTACAAGTACACATTATTATCAGGTTACCAAATCAGACAGAATGTCCCATGGCATCATGTCCAAATGTATTAGTGAAAATAGTTGAATTTGTAGTTAGGTTCTATAAAACTGCATTTTTTTTAAATGTGTGTGAATTTTCCCACAATAGGATTTATTATATTCTACTACTGCACCCGGATTTAGATTTGCCCAAAATGATTTTTGTTTGTTTGTTTGTTTGAGAAGTTTTGGTTCTAATTATATGTGCAAATGTTCTGTCAAATAAATTTGGAAAAATCAGAAAAAAATTTAATCAGAATTAGCCAAAATGTGCACCAGCAGGTCAAACTGCAATTGGCCCAGAAAATTACAGTTGGCACATCTCTAGTACAAACTGAAGGAAAAAGTTTTATTCTGAACATTACTGTGCTTTGAGTTATTTTTATTTTATTATCATCATTTAGAGAAAGAATAGCGCAATAAAACATGACAGTGAAGGTAAAATTAATTATGTTTTATTATATTTAATAAAAGAGCGGTGAAGTCATTCTCCACTCAGAGGCAGTTAGCTGTTTCATAGCTGTAGAGTTGTGATGGTAGATGCACTGCTGCCCTCCATCTCTGTCTGCTGCTCAACCCGAGACAGTGAGCAACAACCGGTCAGTCGACTCTGGGCTATGACCTGAAACACACAGCCAGAGGAGGAAGGTCAGCGGCGTAGGAGAGGGGACGAAACCAGAGTGTAAAAATACACAGCAAAACTAAAGTAATTGATTCTTACTGGTGCAAGAGGCTAATTCAGACAAAATGTGCACACATTTTCTCAAATTTTTGCACAAACTGAAGGAAACACATCAATTTCTGTGTCATTCCAGGAAATAATACAAAAATAACTCACAATAATCTGATCAGCCAGAGACAAATGTTAGAAAAAGGGTTTTGTTTATCTTGGAAAGAGACATTCCCGAGTAAACAAACGACTCTCTTTGCTTTTTTAAAATTTTTTTTTTGCTCAAAGACATTTAGTGCATTTGATTGTGAGTCATAAACCACCACGAGATTTGTGTCCTCCTGTCGGCAGCTCAGACCCAACTGGACGAAATGTGTGTCTCATGAAGCCGAGTGTATTTTAGGAGCCTACAGTCTCGTCGCCAGATATCACATTGTCATTTATCAGGCTCCCAAAATTCTATTCAGCTTGACTAGTTTTTGTAATTACATTTCTTGTGTTTGTTATCTGACGTTCTGCTGCAGTAAGTCTCCTGACATTATGATGTATTAATAAGAGCTGTGCCTACAGCAGTTCGGTATTTCTGGAAGGAAGCATATAAGTGACAAGGCATTTAAGCAGTGAGACAAATGTCTTTGTCTAAGGCATTTTTCACACTTCACCCAACTCTAGTTAGTTTCTCCTTCCTTCTCCGCTATTAACCTTTGTGGGTCAAAACTGTAGGACTATATATATATATATATATATATATATATATATATATATGCATACATGCATACATGCATGCATACATGTATATATGTATGCATGTATCACTGGGGTAGCCAGAGTCTGAATCCAGAATCATTAGTACATTTTATGTGTGTTCTATGTGTACTGTAATGTATATATACCGTACATATATGTGTGTGTGTGTGTGTGTGTTGTTTCTATACAACAGGGACGCAGTGGACTTGGCTCCATCTTTGTGTGGGCCTCTGGTAACGGCGGCCGGGAGCAAGACAGCTGTAACTGTGACGGCTACACCAACAGCATTTACACCCTGTCCATCAGCAGCACCACACAGTCTGGCAACGTGCCGTGGTACAGCGAACCCTGCTCGTCCACCCTCGCTTCCACCTTCAGCTCTGGAAACACGGGAGAGAAGCAGATAGTGGGTGTATACACACACACACACACACTTAAACTCACACACTGCACATGTCAGATTTTGGATCCCAGCTGACTGTGGGCGAGGGCGGGGTGCATCCTGGACAGTTTACCAGTCTATCACAGGGCTGACATTTATAGAAATTTTGGTTCACGTTCACGTTTACACCTACAAGCAGTTTAGTCACAATTTAACCCTGCATGTCTTTGGACTGTGGGTCAAGAAAACCCACACAGACACAGAGAGAACATGTAAACTCTACACAGAAAAACTCCAGCTCAGGTAAACAGTGTTAATATTGAGAGTAGAAGTACAGATACTCAAACCAAAAATGACTTTGGTAGAAGTTCAAGTCACTGACTCGAATGATACTCAAGTAAAAGTCTTAAAGTATCTGGTATTTACTGTACTTAAATATGACAAGTAATCTATAATGAAATACTCTTAAATAATGAAAGTAAAAGTACATGTTAATAAAAACAGAAGAATCTTCCTAGATAATGTCTTGAGTCTGAACTAAAGTACTAAATATTTCTGTTTGATATTGATATTGTTGAAGTTTCTCCACCCATCCACCCTTTAAGATGGAGCCTACATCAACCCTCAAACATGTGTTTGTTTGACTTGTTTGACACGTTATGACTAAACAGTCACAGGAAGACTTAGATTGAACCAGATGGGAAGAGAAAACTGTATGTAAAAGTTAGGAAATGTAGTAAAAGTCGACATAATTAAACAAAAAAAAAAAAAAAAACTCAAGAAAAGTACAGAGTAGTATTATTACTGGTAAAAAACTATTATTACTTTGTTCCTCTACAATATTGGGTTCAAACCAAGAGCCATCTCATTGTTCACCACCACGTCACCTCTCTGAATATCACTATTGACAAAAGTAAACCCTTAATGGTAGCCGTGTCACTCAGCTAAAAGTTTACATTTTTACATCCAAAGGGACCCCCTTTCAAATGTACGTACACCCTAAGCCTGTCTGACTGAAATGAAAAGTAGGAATCAAACTGTCAGAATCAGAGTGACTGATGTGCAACATACACTGAGGGAAACTGACAAACACTGAGAGATGCAACATGCTCCCTTCAAGCTGCTTGTCAGCTGAAGAAAGACTCGCCCCAGGGACATAGAATACCATTCAACAACCATAAATCTGCCTTTCCTTCCAAAATATACCAGAGGCATGCCACCGGCAAGCAAACACAAGTCATCAAATGGGTGAAAATGAAGCATTTGAAAATGTAGGCCGAACACAGTGGTGGGCTTATGTTGTTGATTTAGCAGTCAGAGACTGTTACTTCAGTACCAGTGATTTTATTCCTTTTTCCTTTGGAATTGCTGTCTACGTTTTACTTAGTTGAAATTTTTCATCCTTAGCTGCATTAGCGTCCAGACTTTGAAACCACAAGCAGCGTCAGCTTTTAAAACAAACCCAATGTAGACAAACAAGAAGCTCTGTGAGTGGACACGTCTGATCTACTTTCATCCCTAGAGGTTACAGCAAGAGGCAGAGAGAGAAAAAAACTACAAAACAAACAGTACCTCTAACCAGGCGTAATGTCCTCATCTTACACTCGCAATGTGTCGCAATTACGCTCCTCTGGTGAAAGAAGAAAATGTAGCTGTTTCGAAAGAAAATAAACACATCAGCAGAGTTTGGTGAAAAATACAACTTCCCTTGCTACTAATGGCCTCAAGAGGCAAATAGTGGCATCGCGTCAGATGGTGTTGTTTTCACAACACAGCAGATTCGAAACATGAATTTGTTTCAGATGAGCAATTTGTACAATTAGGGGACTGATTTTTACATCTGGGTTTATAACTTTTGTTATTAATAGATTTAGTAAATATGTCTGCAAAAGAAGAAAATATATCAGCAAACAAATGCAAGTTTTTTTTTTTTTTTTTTACACTTAAAATATAAAACTCCCAAAAAAATATTTATTTTAGTTTTGAGTACAACTTTGACTTTTTTCTGAATCAATAACTTCACTTGCTAATTGGTACATTAACATCTTTCTGTTTATCCTCTTGTTTCAGCTAATGTCAGTGATGTAATAAGAATAATAAATAAAGGATGTTTCAGTGTTCAGTGGGTCAGTGCAGACACCTGACTTCCCATTTGTTTATTCCTCGCAGACATCTATTTGTTGATAATGGTCATTAGAGCCACAATCTGTCAGACCTAAGATTTGCAAACTAAAAAGAACATGTCGCTAACCTTCACGGCTCGCCGTGCCCTCTGGCGTCTTTTGTCATTTCTCACGTGTCCTCATCATGAACCAGACAGGCCTCATTAACTCTGTGTTGCTGGCAGAGACAGAGAGCGGAGGTGGACACAGAGTGCTGACATACTTTGTCTCAGTGCCGCCCGACGTGGCCGGGTTGATCTGGCTGACATCCACTGCCCCGCCTGTGACCCTGTGGCACTGATCCACAGACCCGACACTATGCTCGTCCCGTCGTCCCATCGTCCCGTCGCCCCCCCCTCCGTCCTCTTCTTTCCATATGTGATTGATGCAGCCAGAGCTCCCGCTGTGTCAGCCCACCCCTGTGTTAACACCCAGCCTGTCTCTCACTGTGAGCCTCGCCTGAAGTAGGAGACTCAACGTGTCATGTTAACTGTGTTTCTCTCTGTTTTTCCTGTATGCTTGTCTCTTTCCTCCTGTCTCCAAGGTGACCACAGACCTGAGGCAAAAATGTACAGACTCTCACACAGGGACATCTGCTTCAGCCCCACTGGCTGCTGGGATCATCGCTCTGGCTCTGGAGGCCAAGTCAGTAACATCCGTCTTCTATTAATACACTTTGTATTTATTTATTTTTTAAAAATATCCTTTAATTGTCAATTTCATCTGATTGCTCCAGCATGTACTTGTGGGGGCTGGAGGATGTTTGGCGTTAGCATAAATTCCAACCCACAAATTCTCTCCCCAGCAAATTAAGCTTTTGATTATCAGTTAATTAGAAAGACAAATCAGCAGCAGCAGCTCACACTGACATTTGAATACCTGTGGAGCCAATAGAGGATCTTCAACCTAAAAATGTCTCATTATCTCTCACGCAGGACTCCGGGTGCCAGAATCTGTCAGCACTTCTAATGCGTTCTCCATTACTCCGCTATCTGTAGCCGTATCTCGTGTGTCTTAAGGCTTCTTATCAAACACGAGCGCTCTTTTTTGCATTTTTCTTTTCATTTCCACATCAGTGACTAATTGACACGTGTCACATCACGTCCAGGTATCAGCTCACAGCCCAGTCTGCATCACCAGTTCGTCTCAGTTCTGTCACTCCTGATATCTGAGAGAATGACAGTGACTGACAGAGCTGACGTTTACACCATGTAGACTGTCTGAGTGAGAGCACACACATGCACGCATGCATGCATGTGCGCACACACACACACACACACACACACACACACACACAGGCAGCAGTAATATCAATAATACCAGTTTATCAGACTGGGACCACACTGGAATTCAAAGCAATGGGGTCATTTAATGGTGGTGTGATGTGGATTTCTGCTGTATTATTATATCCCCTCATTTGGTCTTGTCTGAGGTGACATTGAGTGGATTGTGAAGGGGGTGGGGTGGGTGGGGGCTCTTGTCCATTAATAACACATGAGAGGATGTGAGACGTGAATGCTGATGCCGATGTAGAGAGTGGTGGTGGTGATGGTGGTGACGGGGACCGATGTGCCACGGTGCAATTCTCTCCTGCTATTCCTGTCGAGTGTTGTGTTGCACTATATAAGCAGTGTGATTCATGGTTTGATTATTCTAACCCGCCGAGCATTTTTTTTTTTTTTTTCCCTCGTCGGTGAGTCAAAAGCTGCTCGGACGAATGATTCTCTGCGCTGTTCCTTTTAATAAATCTGTGTTTTAAAAGAAACTTTTTATTGGGCTGCTGCTGTGCAGAAGGTGACCCTCTTTCTCCAAGTCCCAGACCTCATTAGAAACTACCATTACAAAGGCCAAGTCACAGTCCTGCTTGATGCTTTGTCTACTGTTTTACTGTGTTCACTGACATTTCTACACAGTTGCTTAGGATGTACCTTTAATACCAGTGTTTTACTCTGGCGTTAAAACCCATAATGTGAGCCCATATCTGTGTTAGGGCTGACTGACGCTTCCCTCTGGCCTTCTTTTAAATCTCACTATAATATTTCATAACTGTGTGACCATCACCCTCTATATATCTTCAGTTGAATAATTTTTCAGGTGTGTATTACAGACACCTAACCTTTCTTCATATCCTGTAGCTCCTCACATTTCATCCACTGAATTGTCATACAGTCGAGGTCAGCGAAACCTGACTCCATAATGTACATAATGTAGTACGTAATGTCTTCAGCGGTTATATGACAGGACGTCAAAGTGATTACGCTGCTTCCCTCGATGTATCCGTGTAGCATGAACCTGACCTGGAGGGACATGCAGCACCTGGTGGTGAGGACGGCTCGGCCGGGACACCTCAGCGCCGCAGACTGGAGGACCAACGGAGTGGGACGTAGAGGTAAAAACCCAGACTGGTTCAAATCAAAAACAGCTTGTTTTACACTGTGTTATTTTTTTGCTTCAGAATAAAAAAAAAAACACAGTAGCACAGTAATAACCACTCTTGCTCAACTCAATGCTTTGTTGTTAACCCTCAGAACTCAGAGCATTTTTAGTGATTTTTTAGCATTAAAGGGTTTTAATGAATTTAAAGAGGTTACAGGAATGTGCAGTGTTGACGTGCTGTATTATTGATGTCATTTTTTCAGCACAACCAAGGCAATATGATGAAACTATTTTTATTTGTCCCTCTAGGGGAAATTTATCTGTTTGACAGCATAAAAGAATATGAAAATAAATAAATAGTTTATACAAAAAAATTAAAAGGTGCAGGACTCCAACAGCGAATTATCGTAATGACTTGCAAAAACTTCTCTGGATGTAGTACGGCCAAACGCTAACAACGAGCAGCTCAATTTCCTGTGAGCAGAGTAAGTAGCAGTCTTACTGAGCAGTGCTCAGTAAGACTGATGTGCTCCGGGTTACTCTATCTCTCCTTAACAATCATCAAGATCCCCACGTCCTTCCTCTTGTTGGTCACGTTAGCTTCCTTGTCCTCTGACTCACTGAAACACATGAGGCTGCTCTCCCTATATATATATATATATATATATATATATATATATATATATATATATACATACATACACATTCTGAGGTTTTTGCCACATTCTTGTTCATTCTTGCTCGTTCTGATCACTGTAAACTATAAAAAAAATATTATTCTGAACCCACAATGCACACTGGCAGGATTTCCATATAAAGCCCTATTTTTTTGTTTGTTTGTTTTTTGTTTTGTTTATTAAATTCAGTCAATGCCCAGATCCATGCCACTAGAGTGTTGAGGGTTAATCTCACTCAACCTTTCGCAGCAACTACAATACACCACAACTTCAGCCAATCAGCCAATCAGATCTCAGCCAGTCGTGGTGAATCAAGATTGGCTGTTTTTTGGCACCAGTTCAGTGACTTCAGCCGTGGTGGTATCCAGTGTAATGAGCAATGAGTGGATTGCTGATTGATTTTCTTTCTGTGATGTTTTCTCATCACTACTATCCACAAACCAAACCTGCCACCATCTTTATCGTGTCTTTTGTTCACAGTGAGCCATTCGTATGGTTACGGGCTGCTGGACGCCGGTACCATGGTGGCTTTGGCGCAGAACTGGACAACGGTGGGGCCACAGCATCAGTGTGTTCACACCATGCTGGCAGAGCCAAGGTGACTTGGAGCAGTGTGTGTGTGTGTGTGTGTATTGACTGTAAACTGCAGTCAGTTTTAGCCTCATTATGAGCATTTGCTGTTCTTTCATGCCACTCAGCCTGATAGATGTCATCACATTTTTCCCTCCGGAGGTTTGGACGGTCGCGTAAATTTGTAGCACAGCGCTATTGTGTGTGTCCATTTGTGCAGCCACACAACATTAACCACTCTCTCCTCTGCTTGTCAAACTGCAGAGACATTGGAAACAAGCTGGTGTTCAGTGTGAGCATTGATGCCTGCTGGGGACGACCAGACTACGTCAGCTCTCTGGAACACGTTCAGGCTCGCCTCACTCTCTCCCACAACCAGAGAGGGAAATTGGCCATTCATCTCATCAGCCCACTGGGCACACGTTCCACCTTGCTGTTCCCCAGGTACACCACAACACACACACAGACATACACAAATCACCCTAGACACTAATACCAGAGCTCTGATATAAATCTCTTTTTGTCTCACACATCGCAGACAAACACAACGTGCATGTGTTTGCACCTCAGTCTTACTTGTACACAAATGCTCCCACTAGTATAGCCTCTGGGAGAAAAAAAACTCTCCCTCTCTCTCTCTCTTTCTCTTTTGCTTTTAAACACAGAAAATATCACACACAAAAATGTTATCTCTCTTTTTTTTAAGGCCCAACGACTTCTCCTCAGAGGGATTCAACGACTGGGCCTTCATGACCACCCACTCATGGGACGAGGATCCTCAGGGGGAATGGACCCTGGAAATAGAAAACGTAGCACCCAACGGACGTGACTATGGTAATTGTTCACTTTGGTCACGTCACACTGACATTTATACTGCCCCATTATCAATTCAAGTCTTTTTGCATATTTTCCATGTACCTGTAAATAGCTGCTCTTCACTTCTCCTCTGCTCTGTCCCAGTCTTTCTCTAATGACACAGTTTGTACCATTTTAGGTACCAAAGGCAACGTCACGTCTCTAAGAACCTTTCCTGTGGGTTTGTTTGCTCTCAGCAGCAGCAAACATAAGACAGGACTGCATCTCTGTTCCTCTGCTGGTGTTTATCCTCCTCTGGTGTTGTGATTTGTCCGTTCACATCCTCCAACACCCACACCAACATCTGACATCTTCTCACCAACATCCGACATCTCTGACATCCTCTCACCCAGCTCACACCGTCGTGTCTCTTAAAACGTCTTTATTCTCAAGTCATGTCAGGTTTATTTGTATAGTACCAAATCATAAAAGCATTCATCTCAAGGCACTTTAGGATGGAAAACTCCCTTTTAACAGGAAGAAACCTCCAGAACCAGGCTTAGAGTGGACGGACATCTGGTTGGAGTGAAAAGAAAGAGAGAAGAGAATAAGGAAAGGGTGTAGGTGTAGGGGGTGCAACAGCAAAACAGTCTAATGCTATAGCAGCTTAACTAAAGGAAGGTGCAGGACCCCCCGGAACCATCAATAATTATATTTTTTTTATTACAGAGGAACATTTTTAGTCTAACCTTAAATGTTGAAAGGGTGTCTGCCTCCTGGACCCAAACTGGGCCTGGTTCCATAAGAGAGGAGCCTGATAACTGAAGACTCTACCTCCCATTCTGGTCTTAGAGACTCTAGGAACCACAAGTAAACCTGCAGTTTGTGATCAAACTGATCTCCTTTCATTCTTTCTCTCTCCCTTGCTTTTCCCAGGTGTGCTGAGTCAGTTCACCCTCATCCTCTGGGGCACTGGACCCAGCGTCATCAACCCATCATCATCTGACTTCCCTCGACCGTCCAACAACAGCTGCAAGACCTTCGACGCCCAGCAGATCTGTATCGGTGAGATATTTCACAAAGTTAATATGAATGGGCTCATTAGTATTGGTGCTGGCACACGGTCAACTTTGGGTCAGACTACGCTTAGTATTTTAACTTGTGTTGTAAAGTAAATATTCAAAATGCAGATCGTCCACTTATAAGCATCTTGCTCATCTGTTTACACACGCAATGAATATGCATGTTGCCATATGTTGCATTAGTTTGAATCAGTGTGGAACGTATGGAGGAGCAGCAGGGGAGATTAAAACAGCGTCACTGCAGAGAGGTGCAATGTTGTCAACAACTGCTGAGGAGGATGACTCTGATTGAAAAGCAGAAGAGGCTGGAAGCTTCTGAGCATTCTGCCACTTATCTTCTACAGACACTTATTTCTAATAGTTTCCAGGAAATCGAATGGACGCTAGTTGAGGAAGGAAAAGAAAGAAAAGGACGCAGTGTTCATTTTGCTTGAACTCTCATTTACCACCAGTACACCTCAATTTTCTCTCCAATAATGATTTCAGTAGGTTTTTCAAAGAAATTTCTGGAATTTCACACTTTACCCATCTGCTGGGTATATTAACTATTATAGTAGTAATATAATTTCTTTTTTTTTTTTTTGTCCTTAAAAAAAAAAAAAAAATGTTATTATTTACTGTTGAATGCTTTGGCTGCGTTTCCACTGGCACTTACACGATTAGATGATTAATCTGTCGGAAAAACAAGCAAATAATTTCATTAATATAAACTGAAATATTAAAGTCTACACCATCCACCGTCACTGGAAGATAAATGATAGAATACATAAAGAATAATGCAGGGGAGAAATTAACCCTGACATCGTGATGCCCTATTACATGGGTACTTACTGCAGTGATCAATAATCTGACAGAAAATATGGATTTAAAAATAATTTAATTCCTGAAGAGATTGTCTATTAGATTTAGCCATTAACCGTGGAATCCAAAGTTTCATATTACAATTATGTTAAATTAATTAAAAAATGTGGAAAACTAGAAGCTCTGTTTAATTCTACCAGTCTTCTTTGTGCAGATTGATGTGATTGGATGTGATAATCCAGAGTCAGATCATAGCTACACCATATTAATACATCAAGTAGTTATTAGTGGTTGTGGCGCGTCACATTTAACCTCTTTAATTCTCTGACCCCCTCCCCTCCCTCCATCCAGAGTGCAGCCCTGGCTTCTCCCTCTTCCTTCAGGGTTGTGTGAAGTTGTGTCCTCCAGGCTTCACCTCGGGGCCGCAGCTCCTCAACCTGTCCCTGGAGAACTGGGTGGACCTGTCCTCCGTCCAAGCCTGTCTCCCCTGCAACCCCTCCTGCCTTACCTGCTTTGGCCCCGGACCCACAGACTGTTTGTCCTGCCCTCCTCACAGCCACCTGGTCCTCACCTCCTGCCTCCACCAGAACCAGGTCCAGCGCAAGTCCCCTCTGGCGGGAGGAATCCAGGACGACACAGCTGAACCAGACGAGAAGATCCAAGCGGCTGTGGACAACAACAGCAGAGAAAGCGAGGAACCTCCAGGGTTCGCAATAGCTCCGTCCAATCAGCTGCCTGTGGTCGTTGCCGTGCTCAGCTGTGCCTTCATCCTGGCTGCCTTCGTCGGGGTCTTCCTCCTCCTGCAGATCCGCTCAGGTGGATCTTCTATGGGCTGGAGGACCAAACTCCCATCTGTGTATTCAGAGACAAGGAGGGTGAGAGTGGGCTTTGGTTTGGACTTCAGCCAGGGACGAGACAGGAAGACACGGATATGCTACAAGGGGATCCCCACCGTGTGGGGAGATGAGGACATGATCGCCTACGAGTCTGAATCAGACAGCGAGGAGGTGGACGGTCACAGTGAGAGGACAGCTTTTATCAAGACGCAGAGTTCCATCTAGCTGAGGCTGCATCTGCCGCGAGGCGTGTGACACCGGGAAACCTCCGGTGTCATCAGCGTTTAAGCCTGACTGTGTAGAGACAAAGACAAAACACAGGCCTTACTGTCCCATCAGCACCAGGAACCATCACAACACATCAGAGTCAATCGGTTGTCGTCACTGTCATTTATTTATTTAGACGTCTTAATTTATCTTTAATTATTTGATTTGATTTCTTTGATGTCACCTATTTATTATGCATTTGATTTTTTTTTTGTCACAAATTTAAGGTGTTATTCAAATGTCTCACTCATTTTAATTGAATGGCAATCAAAACTTTAAACCAGAACTTTATCAGTTATACAAAAACACCGGGTCATCATCGGTGTACGTTGTCTCAGATCGTAGACCTGAAGGTCACAGAGACGACGTGCTGCTCGACGGCACTGAGGCAACTTTAAATTAAGGTTTGGTGCAGCGTACTGGGACGGCATAATAAAACGCTCTACATGCTGTTTGATAAGCAGGAAACGACGGAGGATGAGGAAGGATGCTCCGTTTCCAATCAGGCCACCGAGGAACCTGCTACACATCAAATAAATACGACACACAATCCTATTGACGAGCACCGTGACCCTGTTTTAGAGCGAAATTAAATAAAGGATCTCTCGACTGACCTCCGCAACATTTTCCTACTTTGTTGCTGCTGCTGAGAAATAAGAGCATTTCTTTTCATTTCCCCCACAGAGCTTATATTGATTTTGAAGCTTCTCTCGCTTCATGAAGTTAAATCCGGTTTCCTATTTCTTTTGTGAGCACCATACATTAGAAAACAAAACAAACAAAACAACACAAAAACAACACATGCTTTATTTCCCCATCTTATAACTATATGGACGTTGTCATTACATGAGCTGGATTAAAGCCTGTGGCTCTAGTGGCTCTAGTGTAATAAATGAAGAGATCTTGTATCATTTTCTATGTTTGTTTTATATCCTTTTTTATTTAACTGACAATGGATGTTAATATTGTGGAGATCAGTTTCACGCTGAAATAAAAATGATTTTGGTTGTTGCAGCGATGCTCCGTTTCTGTGTCTCCAGGCTGCCAGGTGTTAAAACTTTTAGGGTTTCATGCGTCTTAAATTCAGCCACTTAACCAACGTGCTCCACCCAAGAGAGCAGATGGTTCATCACTTCTTCGTGGCCGTATTTCATTGTTGTGAGCGCGTTTTCTCTCCTCACTCCGGGCTCTGAGCTCTTAACAGGATGCCAGGATTACAGCGAGGGAAGACGCTGCCAAGAAGCCTTCAAGAAACAGTTTCTCTGGCTTCGATACGTTGGCCCTTTAAAGTTTAACTTCACATAAATGGAAACAGTTTGTATGCATGTAGAGAAACAATGTCATCTAACATCAGCGCAGCTTCGTTAATTATCAGCTTTCCTCTCCGACACCCTTTAACAGAGGCTGGTAACTGGCTTCATGGGTGAAGGTACATTTATTCTGTGGCCTATAATTAGATCTGCCGGGAGAACTCGCTGCACCACTCAGTGCCCCTCGAATGCATCACGCTTTGCATTATAAATAGTGTATGTGTGAAAGTAAACGTGTGTAGTTAAAACAGTGGACGAGTTTGAAAGGCTTTTATCTCCTCATTCACACCTTCGCTATACATGTCTGCGAAGTGTGCATCGCTTTTCATGTCTTTTTTTTCCCCTCTTCTTCATGCCCTTTAGCTCCTATTAATTGGCTGTCATGTACTGTATTGCTCTCCCTGCTAACGAGACTTGGCAGTAAGAAATATTATATTAATTAAAACAGCATCGAGAAATCATCCCGCCAATAGAAGATTTCACAGTTGTTTCAGTCGGACGCTTTGTCTCCGAGGGTCCAGAGTCTCGACGCTCCAGCAGGTAAATTTGTTGACTGTGATGCTGAAGGATAAAAGGCGACTGTCTCTTCTTTTTTTTTTCCCCTTTAGGTAAGAATTTATAAACAGGTTTGGCACCAGCAGAGTCTAAGTTAGATGCAGAGGATGAGAGTCCCCAAGATGTCTCCACAGGCATCATACCCCCCACCTCTACCCCTACCTTTCCCTCCTCCCACTTGGAGAGCAGCGATGGCCCCCAGGCTCCTCTGACACCTCACTTCCACTTTTCTTTTTTATGTATCAAGAACAAAGAAACGCTTCTTACTCATCTTCATCTCTTGTTCAAAACTGTCACCGACTCTTTTGATATCAGCCTCTTACAGGTGTGTTTGGATTTTGGGTGAAAACTTGCGGCAAAACAATGCGTGACGTAAATCCTAAACAGATTAAAAAAAATAAAATAAAAAAATCACAATGACTCATCTACCCTCAACAACTCACACATGACATCTATTACACTTTATCAGCTACTGACAGCATCTCCACAGGCTGCACTGTACTGCTCACACCGACTCAATGTTGCCACCTACTGACAGAAATAATCAAGGGCATATAAATACACTGCTTATATATGGACTGTAAAAAAGGCTGAAGAAAATAAATTAATTCTAGATTAAAAAAAAAAAAAAAAAAACAAGGTTTGAATTTTACATTTTATTCACCCAATCTCTTCTGTGGTTCGCCTGCAGCTTTAATCCATCACGAATCAACAAACAGAGAAGAGAATTTGCCTTCATATATTACCTCTGAACAAACAGAAACAGTGCTACAACAGATATCACATTTTAAAAAATAAAGAGACACGTTTATACAGAGACTCAGACAGCAGGGGACAGGATGGTTGTGACGCGTTGACGTACGACAAGAGGACAACAAGAAGTGCAGCTTGAGATGTTTTTTTTTTCTTTTCCAGGAGGGTTTACGATATGCTAGTCCACACATCAGGTCAGAGGAAGGAGGGCCACAAAGCAGCTGTGGATAATGGAGATGATCAGTGAAACCGACGGGACACACGGCAAGACCGAGGAGCTCAGAACAAAGTGTGAACGACGAGCGAGATGTGAGAAATCTCCGGCCTCAAGTTTTTAGACACAGATGACAACATCGTCCACGGGCACCGTGGAGACGAGAGACGCACCAGAGACGGACGAGAGCCCGTAAATACCCTCAGGAGAAGAAGAAGAAGAAGAAGAAGAAGAAGAAGCACTACAGAGCTGAAATTTTAACAGAACAAAAAAAAAACCAAAATGCTACTTTAAAGAAAATTAATTTTCTTCTGAGTTGAGGATCCCTGCAGATGGTACAATAAAAACAAACTGATTTTCAAAGGGTCAGTTCACACAAATTACACAGAAATGGTTTCTTATTGCACTCTAGTGGAATGTTACCATG
This sequence comes from Polydactylus sextarius, assembly GCA_016801845.1. Classification (NCBI taxonomy): domain Eukaryota; kingdom Metazoa; phylum Chordata; class Actinopteri; family Polynemidae; genus Polydactylus; species Polydactylus sextarius. The sequence goes on along the minus strand of CM028921.1, from coordinate 12,341,350 downwards.
GAGAAGATGTTGGGGTTCCAGAAATCTACATTTCAAAACAAATTCATCAGCATCATTTCTTTCCAAAAACCTGCACTTTTCAGACTGAGGCTCCATCACACGTGAACTACATAGAAATATACACCAGTCCTTATAATAGTGCTGTTCTGTTCCTATGTAATGAATGGAAGTGAATAGGAATCAATGTACTTTACTGTTTAATATAAACAGGAGATGATGCGGCACATTTACACCGCAGAGACAATCAAGCAGAGAATGTGAGACTGTTAGGGGAAAAAAAAACAAACTATTTTGAGATTTTTCTCATCGCATGTTCCTGAAACTGTTTCAATTAAATTTGATGAGGCCGCGAGAAGCTCTTTCAACAGAACACAGCACAAATCAGGAGGGTGGGGGTGGGGGTGGGGGGGTTCTAGTTGGTTTACGGTTTATTTTGAATGTAATTTGGTAACTGGTTCCAGCATGAATATTACAGCATTATCAATCAAAACCTGCTTAGAATCAGAATCAGTACGAGGTATGTCTCTTCACAGTGACGTCTGCAGATGATCCAGAAGGACAGAGACACTTTTTTCTGGAAAGACAAGCTGCTGTTACATTATTATTATTATTATTATCATTATTATTATTATTGTAATGAAAACCTTCAATGCTTTTGAGCATCAGTGATGGAAATCATTTTTATAGGACAAAATAATGTTGTTTGCTACTGTGGCGTTTGAAAACCTTGAGATCTGGGACGTTTTCATTTCTTAATTTTTTTTTTTTTTTTACTGAACAATGAATTATTATTATTATTATTATTATGATGATGATGAGAACAAACAGATTGTGATGATCTGTGATGATGATGTGACACAACTAAACTGATCAATGGTCCCTGATAGTGTAGACTGTAACCTAAGTATTCACGTCAATACACAGTGTGAGTACACACACACACACACACACACACACACACACACACCCACCCACGCTGACATATCTGCCATGTGTTACATGTGAGGTACCGGAATGATGGACAGGGGTTTAAAAATGCACAGACCCTCCACAACAAAGAAGAAAAACAGGATGGAAAAGAAAAAGAAGACAGAGACAGAACATAAACAGTCACCAAACATGATCAATGATCACATGGTTATAACAGTGACCAACGTCGGACTCTTAGATTCAGACATACGATAGCTTAAAGAGCCGCAGCTCGTGTCTCCGGACGAGTTGAGATGAAGAGACCAAACATTCTGTTTGCTGCATTCGAGTCTGTCGAAACAAAAAGTTTTTTAAATGCAGTCAACATTAGATCCACAGGTAAAAAAAAAAAAAAAAAAGAAAAAAAAGAAAGAAAGGAAAAAAAAAATTACACCGGAATATCTCCTCTTCACCGTGTACATTAAAAAAAAAAAAAAAAAAGAAGAAAAAGAACCAACCCATACACCAAATAAAGCTTGGTAAATTGCACTCTGATGTGGCACAAGTCCCACCCTACGGATCGTTTGGGATATTTACATTCAGCAGTTCAGTCTGAGATGGAGAAAAAGAAAAAGACGTGAAGTTCTTACAAAGCAGAAGTAAATGAGATTTTATGTGCGATTACAGAGACGAACAGATATCAGATCTTATCTGACCGGCGACTCTGACGGTCCGACATGTTGGAGAGTTCACTTTGCTGCTCTGAGGCGTCCACTGCCCCTCTGCTTTGCAGTCAGTCCAGTTATAGTGGACTCTTCCTCTCTGAGCTTTTAGTCTTTGTGGTTCTGCTTGACAAATCAGAGAGACTCAGACGCTCCAGTTTTGCCAGTCTGTGGCCCTCTGTTTGCTTGGTTCTTGGTCCAAGGAGTCCGCTGACTTTTCTTTTATTTTTCATTTTTTAAATTTTTTTTCCCCCAATCGCCTCTTTAAATCCGGACGGCTCTTAGCGAAGTTTGAGCTTAAACGTGGAGATCTCCATGGGGTCGAGACTGACGGAGGAGTCGTTGGCCAGAGGAGCGCTGGAGTGCATCAGGGTCAGAGACATGGGCTGGAGCAGCTGCAGGTCCAGGTTCTTGAACAGTCCTGATACACTCAGCTGCAGGGAAGGAAAGAAGACGTATTTTATACATATGGTGATAAACAGTAAAAATCATTCTTACTGAGGTTAAAGTATTTTATAAACAGATACAATCTTTAATTTAATAGCTGAGGTAATAGGTATTTCTGTGAAAATGCTCAAACTTAATGATTAAATTCTTATTTCGTGGAGTCAAACGTAGAGGTGAGATGATAGATACCGTATGAAGATGTATAGAGACACATATTTTAGTAAATGAAATCTTTCTACTCTGACCTGTCCTTGTGTGGTGGTGCAGTTGAAACCCAAGTTTGGAGCATCAAGGCCACAGTCCAGCGCCAGGCGGTGAAGAATCAAGGCTGTGTGTGGAGATGGAGAGTGGGGGTCCTGCTGCTCACACACACACACACACACACATACACCCAGACATTAATTTCAGTCAACACACAAAGCATCAAAAGCCAAAGCTGCATGCTGTTTATTGTGGGTGGGTGTGGTCACCTGGCTCTGAATGCTGCGAAGGTTCACCAGGTGGAAGTCACAGGGAAGGATGGACTTGAGTGGAGAGAAGGTCTGTAGAGGAGGGACGCCGCGTCTTTTGGGTAAAACTGGAAGAGCCAAGACCTCGTGGTTGAGGAAACTGTTGGTCATGTGACTGAGGACAGAGGGGAAGCTGGTCGTTGCGCCGTCCGTCATCTGGAGGAGAGCAGAGATGGATTAACACCGTGGAGGTAAAATGACGGAGTACATGCGTCAGTGACTGTGGATGCCCTTGAGCCTGTTCCTCATGTCTTTGCTACAACATGAGGGATGGGCTCTGTTTGTTGTGTTAGAATAGGAGCTACATTTCTAATTCTAGTCCACGCTCAGCTCTAATCAATTTATACATGGTGTGTTACAGCAAAAGCAATATAATGTCAAATTTTAAATTAAAAGTATTCCAACGCTTGCTGCCGTCAGCAGTTTTATCAGAGCTAGAGGACAAAACTGCAAACAACACCTTCCTTCTTCTGCCAATGTGTTTTCATTTACTGGACAAATGACTTCATTTTGTTACTTTCAATGGTGCTGCCATAAAAGACAAACCGCTTTTTATACAGCTACGAGGAGGAGAGGAGGAACTGGAGCTACACTGCGAAACTATCATGTCGGCAAACAAACATCTGCACCGTTGCTAAGGCAACATTACCTCTTGAACTCCATCAGTCAAGAATTTGGAGAGTAAAGAAGGAAACAAGGAGGAGAATTTGGCAAAGACGCCATCGTACTGAGGGTAATCGGGCAGGAAGAGAAGAGAACGAAAACAAAATTAGTGTTAGAGGAGAAAATAAAAAGGTGAGATGGAGCGGACTGAAAAAAAAAAAAGACACAAATAAAGGTGTTACACAGAACACAGAATGAACGACAGGACACCGTTACATCTGTCAACCTCAGCACAGAGTCAGAGGTGATGTGTTGAAATGTTAAACGAGCTTCAATAAACTCCGCCATCGTCTCACTGACCCTGTTGCCTGTTGATCTCCTCTCCAGCAGCAGGCGGAAGTGGTTGGCCGTCCTCTTGTTGTCCTTCAGGCCCTGACCCAGTCCACGATTATCGTCCTGCATCAACCGCCGGTCCATAATCACTTCTAGCTGACCTGAGGGACGAGGAGGATGAGGAGCAACGAGGGACAACAGTTTGATACAAAGCCCTTGTATTGAACTCTCAGATGTTGGTCGATGAAGACAAACACTTTAAGCTATCCGACATTTACAAATGCCCACGCTGCTTTGCTCTCTGAAAACCTCTCGGGGGAAAGATCAGCGCTCCAATAGTATTCCATTAAAAAAAAAAAAAAAAAAAAAAAAAAGGGCAGAAGCCCATGGACAGAGTTAAAGAAAGTGCTTTTAAAGAGAATAACTTTCATTTAAAGAAAATGAAATGAAGAAAAAAAATGACAAGACAAGATACAGACCATTCTCCAGGCTGCTGACGCCCAGAGACTGAGCCGTGTGCAAAGTCAGGCGGTGGTGGCTGTCCTGGATGTACGCCTGGCTGGTCATAGGGTAGAAGTTGGCCTGGAGGGGAAGCTTTAGGTAGTGGCGACGAGGCTGTATCTGTAAATAGAGATCGAATACAGAGAATCAAACACTACGTTAAAGAAATAACCAACAAGGAAACATTAGTCAAACTCTGTTTTTCTGTGGGAATCACCTGGAAGCCGTTGAGGTCCGTGTAGAAAACTTCTCCGCTCTGAATGTCAGTGACCAGTCTCATTGCCAGCTCTTTATTGGTCTGATCTCTGATGTCCACCATGGTGGAGATGTCTACAGACAAACCATCAATGCCTAAAGATACAAAAATAAAGTATTCAGAATAAAACTTGAGCGGAGACAAATAAACAAAAAGGTGTGACCTGAACATGTGCTGCCACCTGAGAGAAAAAGGAAAGGCAACAAAAAATACCTAATTGGATTAAAAATGTAATTTATGTAACATATTGGTTCTAGTTGCCTTTTTACCATCTGGTGCCTTAAACTGTTCATAATAGTTTCAGCCAAAGCCATTTGATTTCATTTTGAAGTTTTTGCGTGTTTGCTACCTGGCACATTGTGGATGCGAATAGTTTGTTGAAAATGCTGGTAGTGTGCCACCACCTCCGAGAATAGAGGCCCCTCCACGACGCGCACCACAGGTGGTTCTTTCTGGTTGTAGGGCTGAAAACAGAGAGGAAGTGGAGTCACAAGCAGAGAGAGAGAGAAAAGAGCTAAAAATGGGAGAGGAAGATCGCTGGAGAGAAGAAGAAGCCCCTAACAGAATAAGTAATAAGATGAAACAAAGCAACTAATCACCTACACTCCTGTGTGGTGTTGTCTTAAAAATAAAGAAAAGATGAAGCAGCAGAGCCTCGATGCCTCGAGCTTCCCAGCAGGATACAATGACACAATACACAAGGAAGACTGCATCAAAGCTCTATGAGAGGTATGTAAACTATAGTACAACAACTGAGGGGATACCTTCGCTTTTCCATCAGGTAAGAAGAGGTAAGCCCCGCTTTTGTCTTTAGAGGGACGAGTGCCGTAAACCACGAACTGCATCTGAACCTTCACCTCCTGAGGATCATCCTTGAGCTTGATACTCTGCAGATCAAAAAGTGGTTCAGAGGGAAACAGAACGCAGGGTAGAAACCGAATTAGAAGAGAGATGAAAGGATATCTAAGTAGTAACAAGACATGCCGTATTAACTTTGATCAAACGGCCAGGGTTTATTGGAGGAAAAAAAATTTTTTTAAATCAAGTACGTGCTTTTTTTTAAATTCTTCTTCTTCTCCAAAAGATCAAAGTTAAAGCAGATGAGCAAACCCTTAAAACACATTTTGGGTCCAAACAAACCTCCAGCAGCCCGGTGGTTCCAGAGAAGCCGAGCGTGACAGACTGGCTGCTGATGTAGAAGGGCTGAGCGTCAGACTGCTGAGAACGGACAGGAAGTGGGTCGGCAGCCCGCGAGGCGCCGCTCCGTCCTGACAGCCGCAGCAGGGTGTCGGAGCGGAGCGTCATAGGCGACTCTGGAGAGTCATAGAGATGGAAAACAGCCAGACCCAGAGGTGGAAGACGAACCATGAAGGTCGCCTGGAAAGAAAAAAGACATGATATATGTAAAAGATATATTTAATACAATTTACATCAATTAAAAAGCTGCTCTTTCTTTCCTTCTAAATTGAAGTGAGAAGTGCTGACTAAAAGCCACTCCTTAGAAGTGAAAGCATTTACACACTGGCAAAAGAGCACTGTAATTAAAACTGAAGTGGCTTCACCGTTTGCTTCACTAGAGACTTGCAGTGAGACAAATGGGCTTTTTTTTTTCTTTTACAGATCCAACATATAATGACATAATGATGGTGTGGATGTGGGATTTTTTGTTTTTTTAACAACTAACATTTCTGGCTTGCAGGTAGACGTAAAAAAAAAAAAAAAAAAAAAAACACATCTTTTTATTTTGAAATTCTTTTGTATTTTTGAGTTACACTCTGTGCAATTTAGCTGTTATTCTTCGGCTCAAGGATACTCTGACATGTGGATATGAGGATTCCTCTGACTCTCTACTGCCTGAGCCAACTCGACTTCACGGTAAATGGTACAATTTAAAGTAAAAAGATCAGAGTTGTGTACTGGTTTTGTTTCTTATGTTCAAAAATATAAAAAGTAAGTGGGGGAAGATAGAAATTGTGCATCAAGGTAGCTGAGAGTTGCTCTCCTGTGACACTGATACTGTGCAAGTGATGTGCCGATTTCACTTTACATTAACCTGCAGTGACTAATGACTTTATATCTTACCTCAAATACCTCTGCACTCATTTGACTGGCAGAGCTCCACTGACCGCTCAGCTGCACGGGGAGGGTCTGTCCATCCTCAGTCAACACTCGCACTCTGACCGTGTTGACCAACACCGTCACCACACACAGACGCTCCTGCTCAATGGGGTTGAAAAGAACCACATATCTGGAAGACAGAGGGAGTAGGGGAAAAAAAGCAATTACAAAGCACAGGATGGAGGAGGAGTGACGGAGGGAGGCAGCAGTGGAGATGAGAGATGCAGGGGGTGGAGGCGGTGGGGAGGTGCAGGTAATACCTCGGCCCTGCTGGGTCCAGCTCAATTAAAGTGCGCTGAGGCAGGGAGTCTTGAGTGGCACGTCTGTCATCCTGGAGGAGACGAACACACCACAGGAAACACACCGAGTAGTCAGAAAAGGCACGGGTTGGCAGGTTTGTTAAGGTTCGTTGTACAGTGTCAGCACCGTCGCCCCACGTTTCCTCTTACCGTCTCCAGGAACGGCTCCGTCTGGTAAAAGCGATAAAACTCTTTGTTCTTCATCACCAGGAAATGAGCAGCATTGATGATTACTCTCTTCAGACCGATGAGTGAACGCAGTAATCTGGAGGGGGAGGAGGACCAATCAATGGCTTACTGCAGCAGTCACAGCAGATGGCTTTTCAATACTTTTGCTTCAAAGTATAAAATGGCCACACACAGAGAGAGTATTTGTAATGGGAGACACGGTATTTCCTATTTCGTATATAAATGACAGTGTTTGAGAACTGATTCTGTCGTTTGTCCTTATAGATTCTTACTTGGTGCCATAGTCAATGACAACGTTTTCCTTGGCGGTGCCGGTGATGGCGTCGTGATGCTGAAAGAGACTGACAGACCGCCGGGCGTCAACCAGCAGGGCGTAGTCTGACACCGGGTAACGTCCTTCCATTCCCGCGTGTCGAGCATGTGCAACCGCCAGACTGTAAAGGATCTCTGCCCCCCTACGGCACAATGACAAACAGTTAACGCTGAGAAGCCCTTTAATGTAAGACACAGTCATTTATTTAGTCAGCTTTAGGTGAGTTGGCGGTATTACGCTGAAACAAATACAGAATTTGAGTTATTTGCTACATATTACTACATTGCAATGTGCTCTTATGTAATAGGATGCAATCAATGTAATTACATCTAATCACTACTTTTTATGGCAATTTGAACCAACGTATGTCCACATACCTGATTAAAAAGTCAAAGTAAATATAAAAGAAGATATAAATAAAAACTTTTTGATTCAGACTCTATCCATGTGAGAGTGATGGCAGGTTTCAATCCTCATGTTTGTTAATGGAATTATGTCTTTTGAATACAGGATCCTGCCCCAGCCTGAACAGGATCCCACATTCACTTGTTGTTTACAATGCAAAATATGAAACTGGAAAAAATGGGCGTCCAATCCAGACTTTGTCTATATAACCAGCGACAGTGTCATTAACACACTGTGTGTTTTGGGTGTCAGCTATAAAACTACCTGAGGTGCGACTCGATCACGCGGTCCAGGCTCTTGTAAAAGGGTCGAGATGTGAAAAAGCCAGTCCAGTAGTGGTCTTCACGATCTGCGTAGGCGAAGAAATCTCCACTCAGCACCGGGTAGTCTCCAGGTCTGGATCCGGGCTCCACTGCGTTTGCTTTGTATACAGCGTTAAAATAGTCTGAGAGAGTCCCGAACTGAGCCTGGAGACAGTAGGAAAAGCTTTATGAACAGAAGACATCTCAACTTACGCAGCATTTCTTAACTAAACCAAGTCAGGAGGGATTTTTTACTCTGCCAGCGAGTTAAAACAGCAATATATGATTCATTCAACACGAGAGGGTAATTAGTTTCTCACCTTCACATGCAGCTCTGGGTGAGAATTCATGTAGTCAAAGAGCTTCTGATAGTTAATGTACTGCTGATCCCACTCCAGGGCCTTGTCATAACGGAAGTCATCTCCCAGCGGGACCAGCAGCACCTTACTGCGGTAGAGTTTAGACTTTTTACGATACTGATCCAGGAGAAGCAGAGCCCTGATTAAGAAAAATCAAGAGATGGTTAAAAAGGGTAGGACGTTAGAAGGACATATTTCTTGGCATTCAAACCGTCTGGCTGCATAAATGCCTGTTTTCTAGAGAAATCACTATGACCTTGAAGTTGCGGGGATCAAACGTCCTCATGTGTTTTTTCCATTAGCTGAAATATGCGCACTGGAAAAGTTGTTAACGTCCTTTAAAAGCTGCTTAATGTGACTGCAGGACTCTCTGCAGTGTGCGTCTCCCTCCCTCTGTTCCTCCAGCCTCGCTGGTCGTTGTCACTGGCACAAGCTCAAGTTTGCTTTATTTGCAGGGGAGCAGGACAGAAAACACTGGAGTTGCGACAGCGGTGACTGAACGGCTGCGCACGTACGCATGAGCCAGATTTTTACATCAACGTGTAACAAACAAAAAAAAAGTTCTTACTGGGATTAATTTAATTTGATTATGGAAGACCGGGTCAAGAAATCTGCTGAGATGGACATTTTACAATTGAAAAATGAAACTTGGTTGGTCTCTTGTGGACAAAGTCTGTAGTGCAGACACCATTTCTAATAGATCCCCAACATACCCTTCATACGTCTGTTACTTCTCTTATCTTTCATTTGATTAGTATGGTGATTATATTATTAAGTAATTGATTATTTGGTCTTAACACCTACAAAGAAAAAGATTCTTCCTCATCATAATCATGCCTCATTAGCTTGTTTCAGCAATAATATCTGGAGAAAAAAAAAGCTAATTACAGCCAACATGTTTCTCTCATATAGGACATTATCTAGAGCAGTAATATCCACCCTAAACTGTCCCAGAATAAAGGAGAACTAATCCTCACCTCTCCGCTACGTTGGCCTCCACCACAGTTTTCGGTGGCACTTTCCAGGGACAGTTTATCCGGCCACCTGGTAACCTCTTGAAATCAAACTGGCAACAGATTTTCGGATCGGGCCCGCAGGTGTGAGGCACGTCGTAGCTGTAGAACGGCATCATGTGGCAAAAGATGTCTGTGCTTGATCCACTGTCTGTCGTGGCGCAAAAAAAAAAAAAAAACAAAACAAAAGAAAAACTGGCTTGAGAAACATTCGTTAATGACAGCGTCATCAAAAAAGATGAGACTGAGCTACATTTATGCAGCCTGTGTTTCTGTAATAAAGTGCTGTTTCTGATCACAGACACCTGAGTCTGGAGCCTGTCAAACCAATTGTGAATAAAGCAAATGAAAGAAAATGACAAATTTCTAATTTCACAGTGAATCCTTAAACAAAGTGATTATCATAAATAGATAATGGCAAATCCATTAAGAACAACTGAACAGTGAATGTTCAGCAGATGTGTCATTTATTACGAAATAATAATGAAGATTACTCAGCTGGAGCTTTTCTCACTGTTTAAAAGGCCACGACTCACTCGCTCTGAACTGAGCTTAACAAACATGAGCACATGAATGTGATGACACTGTTGGCCGTGGTCCACTCACCCCAAGCCTGCCTCCACATGAACTCCAGCCTGCGGGTGGAGGCAAAGTGTTTTTTGATGGAGTAGTGAACCCTCTGGATGAGCATGCTGGTCAGGTTGGCCTTCTTCAGCAGATAGGGCATAGTAGGACTGTGACCAAAAGGGTCTACGGCCCATCCGCTGCAAGGCGTTATACCTATGATGACAGTGAAAGGGAAGCCAGTGCTTTAGATTTGAATCCAGATGAAAAAAAAAAAAAAAAAACGCATCTTGCAGGAAATCATCTTCCCCAGCGGGAAGTACAAAGAGGTTTATCATCCCCTGAGTAAGAGGCTACACCTGCTACATGTGGCATGACAAGCTTAGATTTAAACAGCAGGCACTGAGAGAAGCAGTGGTTTTAGGTTTAGATTTTTAGAGAGAAGCACAATAAATATAAGCATCATTCTCCTGACTGATGAAGAAAAAGACATTTGTGATGGATCATGTACCCAGATTTCTCTCCAGCCACTGATGGCCTTCAATCAGCTGGTCTATCATCGCAAAGTAGTGAGCACTGGCTTCGTCCGTCATCACCCAGCCTCCGGTCACAATCTCCAGCTGACCTGCTTGGATGAGTCTGTTCAAGAGAGAGGATTAAGAAAAAAAGGTGAGAATAATCCAGCTCAAAAGAGGAAGAGTCACGTTAACCAGATAACAAGCTATTTTTAGAGCTTCACAACCTGACTGAATGTAGTGTGTACTGTGTTAAATGTACTGTACTAAGGAGCCGGAAGGTATCAATGAAATCTCAATTAATTCACTAACTGGAGGAGAAATAAAAGGAGAAACTGTTAGCTTCACTAAGCCGTGACTCACTTGCGCACAGCCTCCTGTTTGTGTATGTCTGCACTCTCCCACCACTTGGAGAAGAATGAAATCTCAGACCAGATGAACTTCCTGCGAGAATCTTCGGCCAACTTGACCACCATGTTGTTTAAAATATGTTGCGTCTGGTCCGTGAAGTACTTATCGAAAGTCTTGATCCAACCTAACAAGAAGATAAAAAAATAAATAAATAAATAAAAATAAAAAGATAAAAATCTGCAGCTGACAAACACACTCACTGCTACAAATTGGACCATCTGAGACAACACAGCACCACCTCCCTCCCCCGAGCTCACTGGCTCGTACAGAGACGACAGTGCAGGTAAAGAGACTCAACATTGTAAAAAAAAAGGTGCTGCAATAAATCAAAAATAAAACTCATATTTTATTCAAGTAGAGCAGTTCTGCTCAGAAAGCTATTTAGGAGAGAGACTAAAAAGCTCTTGCAATTTTACTGTGCATCAGTGCAGAATACCCCACTCTAAATAAATCTAGTCAAACACTTATCTCTCATATTGCTATTTTACAAACACTGAAGTTACACAACATAAAAGCAGATTCATATCCAGTCTTTCTGAGGATGTCAGTGAAGACAGAGTCAGTTATGAGGGACAGGCCCCGTTACTGCGGCTTTTTTAACACTTGGTGGATTGTTAAAACCTGCTTTCGTGTGCTTCCAGCATGAGCTGACTACATGGCTGGTGTCTGCCGTCGTCTACAAACGCTGGACGCTGACGCATGCTAAGTACTTGCTCGAAAAAACCTCAAATTCATCTTCACATGAAGTTCATTCCCACAGTTGATGGACAAAAAAATTGCAGGTCTCTACAGACCGTCAACATATCAATAACTGCCAAGTTAACAAGCATGTGGCAGTCAGTCTGGTAAACAAGTTTAATGGAAATGTCAGTGGAAAATAAAATCTCAGCCCATCCTACCTATGAATAGCTGCGGTTCTTCAGTGCCAATCGCTTTCTAATTCTATTGTCTGGGGCCAAGACGTCAATCATGTCGGCATTATGCTAATTATAATGAGTCTGAATGATCTAATTTTGAATGATTTCTATGGCCCTATCATTGGCCGCCCACTCAGGTAAGAACTCAGAGCTGCCTGGTGGTCTCTCTCTGTACAAAACAACTACTGAAACAAAGTGTTTAGACACTTCAGGCTGTATCTCAACAAACCGTTTGATCAGACAAACTTTTAATCCGACACTCAGACATTTCCGTCAAAGTTAACGTTTCTCTTGCAACTTACCTGGATCATTGTGAGAATGAGGGACCACAAACACTTGGAGCGGTTCATTGGCCCACTCATCAGGGTCATAAGTTATGTCAAAGCCCTGTTTCCATACACCACCATCAGGGTTGTCAAACTTCAGGAGGGAGTAAACATCCAGCATCTAAAAAAAAAAAAAAAAAAAAAAAAAAAAAAGTAGTAACAACCTTAAAAAGACACATATAACATAGCAACAGCAACAACATCTGTAATTTGGCAGTTTCATCTGAAGGAAAAACTAGATGTGTAGCACACCTGAACGTCTGCTTGAGCATGGCTGCCCACAGCAAACTGGCAATCCTGCGGTTTGACGGCGAGAAAAGTGGGACGGCCGTCAAATGGTAGAACCCAGGAACCATTGGCACTTCTGAATGGCAGGTGGCCACTGGGAGACACAGCTCCTGTGTCTGTGAGCTCCATCACAGAGTCCTTTATGTGGCTGATGATTTGATGGTTTTCCTCCAGGAGCTGCTCCAGCTGCTCTATCCGGTTCTGCAGGACTGAGATTTGGCTCTAAAACACACACGCACACACGCACACACGCATAAGAATAATAATTCATCCAGCTGCACAACATCATAAAACATCTGTTGATCAAACTCACATTCTTCTCCTCTGTGGCACTGAACTAAGTTTAGTTTTAAGATTTAAATTATGAAAAGAGCTAAGGTAACAAATGGCGACAGATCTACAGTACAATGAGTACATGACTGAACGTGTTTTTTATATTTGAACTTTTCAAACTAATGTACACGTCAGCAGCTCCTGATTCATTACTATTGAATATGCAAAAATCTACAAGTATAACAAATTGAACTACAAGGAGCTTTTCACACAATATGCACCATCTCTACTGTCGTCATTCTTACCCGTGGAAAGTTCCCGCCATTCTGTCGCCTTGCAGGATCGTGTTGGACGCGATCCAACATCAGATACAGTGAGAATACAGCCACACAGAATATGGCACCTCCGCAAACTGTCACCTGTTTCCTCAGCTTCATCCTCCTTTGGCCTTCTTTCCGAGTTTATATTTGAAAAATGACCTTGACTGAGGTGAGGGTGGGGGGGGGGATCCCAGCACCAGAAAAAAGTCCTTGAAAATCGGAATACAATCCGTCACAGTGCAAAAACAAAAAAAAGAAAGAAAAACAAATAGCCAGCTACACCATTATTAGTGGTTCAGTTTCACTCCAGCGCTGCCTCCAGCCTCTACTCACCATACTGAGGACCACAGCAATGGGGGCCTGAGCACTGGGAGCAGTGGACGAGGATACTAAATCAGCAATGGCTGGCAAAAAGTATGTCAGCTTTGGCCATACCACAGCTACCAGCGGGCTGCTTCAAAGTAGCCCTTGTGCTCAACCATCCAAACTGATGAGATTGCAGGAAAAGAAGAAGAAAAAAACAAGTGCCACACAGAAGAGGGTTTAACAGGAAGCCTAGTGTCCTTGCAGCATGATTTGTGTCGCTGTGGGCCTGCTCTCCTGGTCCAGTCCCCACTCCACTCCCACAGCAGACTTTAATCCTCCACTAGAGCCTCGTTTTTGCTCACTTGGCCTCCGGAGGCACAATCGTTTGCACGTTATGCTGTGACTGTGCAAAAGAAATAGTGCTGAAAAAAATACCAAATTGGCCCAGAGCAGCAGCTTTTTTTTCCCCTCAACTTTGTCCTGAAGCAGCTCCAAGAATTAAAACGAGACAAATGTCATTCTTCTGTCAGTAACTGCATATCCACAGTGGCAGAATGGGCAGGGCGTCTGTCCTTGATGTCAAGCGCCAAGTTGAAATCACATCAGAGGGTCTTCTTCAGCTGTTAGGAAAATTTCAGATTAATGGAACAAGCAATAATACGCATTGAGCCAAAAGCGGGACTGTCACTAAGAAGAACGAAGCGAAGGGTGCTGAGGATACTGTTTTTATATACGACAAATATGACCAATAAGACTATATATATATATATATATATATATATATATAAAATAGTGGGCTGTGGTTCTTCACAGGACTGCTAGGTGTTTCTATTTGCCTGCGTGCGCAAATCCAACACAGCCATAATCCGCTCACCTCTCAGCCTGGGACTATCCTCAGCATTACCACAGGGAGTTAGGATAATAACCTGACACTTTGGCAGACTGAAAAACAGCCTCAATGTCAACAGGCAGACGATTAGTTTTTAGACCACCTGGGCCAAAAGAAGCATATTTCCAACAATAAAAGGCTTTGTTTAATTACAATAGATTACTATTACCACTTGTGCACAATGTGTCATACAAATTTAAATATGCAAAAAATCCCAAACTGATCACATGACTGCATGTGGGTATGGTGGGAAAGAATTTTAAATATTCCTCATCCTGAACTCCCACATATATTTGAGGTTACTGACTTCAGAAGCAGTATCTCTGTTTAGTATTAACTTGTCAGCTGTGGCTGAGCAGCCATAACCAGGAACCGCCGCTGCAAAACTTAAGAGCACTAAAATATCCGCATTTAGACTTTATCCAGTGTAAGCTCAGATACTCGACAGCTCGTTAAAACACACAGCTGGTTATCCTATTAGTAATGTTAAAGCTTTGTGTAAAACTTTAACCATTCCAGTTGCGAATACGCTGCTAAACAAGCTAGCGCTAGCTACTGGAGGTTTCGTCAATTTACCACCTCGACTCGACTGTTTTTTTTTTTTTTTTTTTAAGAGCTGGAGTGAGATGTTAGTGAACCTCAGTGTGGTCACTTGTCATTTGCTGACAAATGTAGGTGAAACAGCAGCCACAGCTGTCTGTCTGCACCGGCGAAAAGCCCGAGCTGCACAACACTAATGTTACAGACGATAGCAAGTCTTTGCACTGACAACATAAAGACTAAACGTGCCTGATATCTGCTGCCTAATCGTTACATTTCTATCTAAGTCTTAGTTAACATCCGTCAACGACCTTGGGATCTTCGCTCTTTGTGAACAAATGAAAAATCGGACGTTACCCATTAAAAGAGAGTAATCCGGAAGAGTGTAGTGGCCAACGGAGTGTGTGTGTTTGTGCCTCCAGTTCCAGGCTGACAGATTACCAACTGACCTAGCAGTTAGCTTAGCAGCTGACGATACCACGGAGCTGCCGCAAAGGCTCATGGGAAGAGAGGAGCTACGCGTCAGTGGGTAAATCGATGGATTGGGCAACATCACCGGGTTTAAAGTCAATGCACCTAGACTTTATTTATATTTAATCAAATACAGTGGTTAGAAGTGAATATGTGAAATAACACATAAATTATTATGATTATTATGTAACTACAATGATTTAATTCTTTCAGTCTGTCCTTGTGTTCAACGATAATTGTGTTAAATGTTGAAATATAAAATATACATATAAAAATCTCTAACGGTCACTGAACAAACGTGAACCATATGAGTGGGAACACAGTCTCTATAAAGCTGAGCGTTCAACCCACCATGTCCCCTCCTGGTGTTACGCCTCTCATGCCCCAGTTACCCATTATAGTTATTGCTAATAAATTATTGTAACATTTAGAACAATCCACTCAGCATTTCTGACAGAACAGTGTCTGACTGCACCAGTTTATTTCATTGTGACTTTCAGGTCAGGGATAATATAAAATACATGGTTCAATCATTTACAGCTAAATACAAACTATCATTAATGACCAAGATAATATACGTTGGTGATATTGTTTCCTGTGCAGAACTATCAGTCTGCAGGTAAGAATAATGACATAGATATGAAAACAGGTCACAACCACATCGTATTTGGTTATTTGACCACAAAAACTCAGAAAAGATGACTTCAAACATGATAAAACATGTTTCCTACTAACCAGTTTACTATTTTTGCTTGTTCTTAATCCATGATGACTAATAAATAATGTAAGCCACACAGAGTTATTTGATGTGAAATGAAGAAACTTTGTAAATGGGGCTGCTCAGAAACTTAAAACTTAATAAGTCAACTTCTGTGTTGTTAAAGTTGTTCTCTGGGGGCTGCAGCTTCCTGCCAGCATCTCTCTTTTCTCCCAAGTTCATTGACACGAACATCAGCGTGTGGTGTTGTTTGTCACCACATGTCACCCCCACTTATTTTTCCATTCAGGGTGTTTGGTATGATACAGCTAGTGAGTAGAAATTGCTTCTTAATCACCTTGCGTCTTGCATCTTGCATCTTGCAATGCTGCTGCAGGGGGACTACTGTGACCCCTAGACCAGCTGCCTCCATGTCTATATCTCACTTGACAAAAGATAAAGGGGTTCAAGCTATGATGTCTATTCTGTCAGCAAATATAAACACCAGCCTGCCTGAAGAACAGCCTCTGTGCAGGTAAACAGCACCTGAGTGACTCAGAGTAGAAAATATAATGATGTTTTGCAGGTGAGTGACATTTTGTTTTCTTTTGATAGATCAATACATTTATTTGTTTCTGGTTATGGAACAGGACCTTAACTGACACTTCAGTAATTAATTGACAAACTGTGTGAGACATGACAGGAACAGGCATATTGTTTAGGTTTAGTTCTGGTCAGAAATGTCCGGTAACTTTTCATGAGATTTACCAAAATGTTGTAGATCCCATGAAAAGTGAGTGTTACTTTGGTATCAGAAAGTGAACTAGAAATGATAGATTTCTTTTCTGCAATCATAGTTTCACACAAAACAAACTGGCAATAAAGATGTGTGAACAAATGTTGACATAGCTGGGACCCTTCTCTCTGGGCCCCTGGTGCTGTCATTGAGACTGGTGGATCTCCTGTGGATATGTTGTGAATGAGGTCTCACAACACGCCTTGGCCTTAGGAGATACATAGCAACTGTCCATGTTAGATATTTTTCTAAAGGCAGAAAGAGGCTGTGGTAATGTGAGAATCTTAACAGGTGAATCTGAGTATGAGGCCCATAGGGAAATACCATGTCTCCACAGCAACAGAGGACACACAACAATGGTGCTCGGTCGTCCTGGTAAATGAGAGTCCCATAGAGAGTGACGCAAGAAACACCATACCAGAGCACTTCCTTTAGTGGTTTCATCTGTGGAGACAAACTACAATGCTGGTGCAAACGGCTGGGTAAACCACATAAATATGAATATATTTTCAATCTAAGACATTTTGAAACTCAAATCCCAAGAATTGCAATGTAATGTGCCACTTGTTTTACCCTAACCCCAAAGAGTGACAAAACAAAAGCACCTTTTATTCGTCACCATCCATAAAATGATCCTCCTTTAAATTTATTGATGCTGTCTACAGACGTTTTATTACACTGTCTCCATTTTCTGTGGCCTTATTGTATTTTTTTTTTTTTTTTTTACTTCTCTGTATTTTGTGCTGTGTGTTAGTTGTTTTGACAAGTTTTTGTTGATTTGTTTTTTCGTTTCATTACTTTGGGATCCAATAGTCTGAGTGATGTAGGCTGTTGTTGAAACTTTGATCTTTGAACTGAATAATGATCCACAATTACAGGTGCATTGTTTAAAAGCTGATTATGATATGATATATGATATTCTTTACTGTGACTGTGATATGACTGTTTAAATTAAATCAAAATGTATTTTAATTTCAATAAATGCATGTAATGCTCAGGGCAATGTGAGGATTGTTCCATTTAAGTCTGTGTTTTAGTGAACTGTTAATGTGGTAGTGAGTGTACATGCAAAACAGACTGCAGCTGAATGCAATACAGTCATCACATCATTAAATTTTACATTTTCTTATTTTATTTTGACATTTGACAAAGGCTGCTTCCTTAAGATGAATGCTCACTATTACTATTTTCTGGAACAAATTTTTTCATAAGTATCTTGATGAAGAGCTCTCTGTGTGTGTGTGCTCTGGACATTGTACACCATGAAATTATCACCAAATAAAGTAGAACTGCGGACCGGGACGTTCTGCTGCTCTCTTCCTTATATGGTAATGGAACGTAGCGGCAGGGGGCGGGGCTAGTGCGTGTGCGTCCTCAACGTGCCTCGGACACCCGGAAGAATCGCATGTAGTAACATGTTTGACAAAAGTTGTCCCGTTGTGACCAAGTAGAACTAAAATAAACTACAAATTTACCATATTGACCAAAACCGTATTGTGTGAAGCATCTCGACGATGAGTGTGAGTGAAAAAGAGAAGGTAAGACAGCAGCAGTTAGCTGCTTTGCCGATTTAGCTTAGCGGGTTCATTTCCCCGGAGTTGTTTCATGTCATCCTGAACCCTTATTGCCTCCAACACAGGACCCTGCAGCCCTGAAGGAGGAGGGCAACGTCCTGTTCAAGGCAGGAGACATGGAGGGAGCTGTCTGCTGCTACACCAAAGCACTGAAAGTGAGCGACAGCAAGGCAGGGAGTGCTGTCCTGTACCGCAACCGCTCTGCCTGCTACCTGAAGCTGGAGCAGTACAACAAGGCAGAGGCTGATGCTTCCAAAGGTTTGACACATGACTGCAGCAGATATACATCACTGTAGAGTCCAGGACGTCACTATGTGAACAATATCAGTCAAATTTTACCTGGTTTACAATCTCTCTTTCACTATTATTTGTTTATGTGAATTTTATGGACTGTAACAAAGACCAAGGTGTATACTTTAGTTGAAAACACATTCTACAGAATTAAACCTACAAACTGACCTATGTTTGATGGGAATAAAGAAAACTAATCTCAACTATTATTTGCCTGTATTCAAGAGATAAGAGGTTTTACTACACGTCTAGGTGCCGTTACATCAACTGTCTCTTTATCTGACTGAGAATTTACAACTGTACACGTTTGTTTTCAGCTCTAGATACTGACCCGGGCGATGTGAAAGCCAGGTTCAGGAGAGCTCAGGCTTTTCAAAAACTCGGCCGGCTCGACCAGGCCTTTCTAGACGCTCAGAGGTGTGCACAGCTGGAGCCCAAAAACAAAGCTTTCCAGGATCTGCTCCGACAGCTCGGAGCACAGATCCATCAGAAGGTGATGTGATGTTTTATATATATGGGCCCTTTATATATGTTTTATAAGTTTACAAAGTTCTTGAATTTGAAACTGGAGCCAGACAAAGTAGTTGCTAATTCAATTCTTTTGTCTTAATATTGTAGTCAGCACAAGTCAACTCCACAGATGCACGAGTGCAGCAGATGTTCTCTCTCCTCTTAGATGCTTCTGCGAATGATTCAGATCGACAGAAGGTAAAGGAAGCTAATATATGTCATAATAATAATATTTCTTTCATCTTGAATCAACTATGAAGCTGTATTGCTCCAAAATAATGTTTTCCGTTATTTCATTTCAGGCAGCTCAGAATCTAGTGGTGTTATCTCGAGAAGAGGCAGGAGCTGAGCAGATCTTCCGTAACGATGGAGTAAAGTTAATTCAGAATCTTCTTCAGTCAAAGCAGGAGGAGGTGGTCCTCTCTGCTCTGAGGACTCTGGTTGGTTTGTGTACAGGACATCAGTCCAGAGTAAGTATAATCATTTCATCTGAAGATATTTATTGCATCTTCTTGAAAGTATAGTATTCGTAATGAGAAGTAAAGTGTTGGGTTTTTGAACACAGAGAAAACAATCTCTTTTTCCATAGTGATTCACTTTCACTCTTGCACTTTCATTCCTTTTAATTTCATCACATCTCTGTTTCCGGGAACAGTTAATCTACTTTAGCACATTTAATCAGTAGAAGTTGACATTTGTCGACATCTTTTTCTGACAGGAGACTATATCCAGAGCCCTAGTAACACTTAGCAAATTATCTGGCACATTTTACATCAGAAAACTATTATTTTCCTCTCCAGACGATGGCCATAGTCAATGAGCTTGGGATGGAGCAGCTGTGCGCAGTAATGGGATCAGGAGCCTCTACTGTGTCTCTGGCTGCCTGCCATCTGCTACAGGTGATGTTTGAGGCTTTGACGGAGGGCATGAAAAGAGAGATCAGAGGGAAAGATGAAGCCATACTTCCTGGTGAGACTGGACTCTGATCGTGTTTATATTTGGAGCTGGCTGCACATGAAAGTTGATCAACAGTATAACCAAAGCTGTTTTTTTTTGCAGGGGTCAACTGAAACAAGATTTTTAGTTTCCAGTGCCAATATTTGTAGAGTAGTGCTGGCGATGACTGATTTATAATGCTGATATTATGTTGTTATTGTTGGAGATGATTACGAATGAGTTCAAGATTTCTGAACTTCAGTCAAAAATATTTGAAAACAAGTAGATTTGCACGTCTTGTTTAAATTGAAAAAAAAAAAATGCCCACAGATAAAAGTTCTTCTCATCTGCAAACATTTTTTGTTTATCAGCCAATTCCAATTATCATAAAGTCCCAGTGATAGACCAATTAATCAGTCTTTCACTGTGGTTTTGTATGTATCAACTATCTGTTCTGTGCTTTTACTGGAAGCTGATTGTGTGAATTTGCTACAGAACCCTCCAAGGAGCTACGGTCAATGCTACGGCATCTCCTGGGCATGATGCCAGCATCTAATGTGTCGGGACCAGGCAGAGACAGCGCCATCAACCTCCTGGTTAAACAAGTACCCCGCAAGTCTATGAAAAACCCTGACAACTCCCTCACGTTATGGGTGATAGACCAGGGTATGAAAAGCATCATTTCACTCTTGTGCTTCTTCCAAACAAACTAATTTCAGTTTCTCATTATAAGAGAAATTATGTTTGTGTATGTCAGCATTTTTATCTGGCATTGTTTTATCTAAACTAATGAAGACTTTGTCGTCCTACAGGACTGAAGAAAATCCTGGAGGTGGCTGGGACGGTGGCTGAGCTTTCTGGAGGACCACCTCTCACTGACAACTCCCACATGAGCTGCTCTGTGTTGCTCACCAAACTCTACGAAGACCTAAAGAGTGACAAAGAGAGGGAAAACTTCAACAAATTATGTGAAGAATACGTTCAGTAAGTTGACCGCCAAAGCTTGACTCATTAACTACCGAAGTGTATGTTGTCATACTTACACGCATACATATCTTTCTGGTTAGGCAACACTTCAGTCAACCTGGCATAGAAGCCAAGCTCCGAGCCATCCAGACCATATCCGTGCTCCTCCAAGGACCGAGCGAAGTTGGGAACAGGACTCTAGACTTGTCAGGAATGATGGACGCAGTGATCTCTCTTTGTGCCTCCGAAGATGTAACTCACCAGCAGGTGGCAGTGGAGGCTCTTATCCACGCTGCGGGTAAGGCCAAGAGAGCTTCGTTCATCACAGCCAACGGAGTGGCGCTTCTGAAGGACCTCTACAAGAAGAGTGAGAATGACAGGATACGTGTTAGAGCCCTGGTGGTAAGAACTGCAGACAGTTGGAGAAAAGTACATCTCTAAATAAAAGATTAAACCAAAGAAAGTAACTCTTTACTGTGGGTTTTTACACAGGGTTTGTGCAAACTTGGATCAGCAGGAGGAACTGACTTCAGCATGAAGCAGTTTGCGGAGGGATCCACACTTAAACTCGCCAAGCAGTGCAGGAAGTATGTATGCTTGTGTGTTGAATCTTGAACCTGCGTATAGATTAAGAGAAATGTGTCATACGTGATCACATGACAAAAAATGAGAGATCACAGGTTCATTCACAGATTCATGGATTTGAAATAAGAAGCGAGCTGTATCTCTTTCTGTGTTAGGTGGCTGTGTAATGAGTCTCTGCCTGCAACGTCCCGTCGGTGGTCTGTCGAAGGCCTGGCCTACCTCACCTTTGATGCTGACGTGAAGGAGGACTTAGTGGAGGACAAGAGCGCTCTGCTGGCTATGTTTGAACTGGCAAAGGTTGAATTTATGTTTGTTATAGCAAATTACAATAGTACAAAAGTTACTGTGATATTTACTTGTGCTAACTAACTACTGACGACTGAGTTTCTCTGTACATTTCTGCAGTCTGCTGACAAAACAGTGCTCTTTGCCGTGGGCTCCACATTAGTGAATTGCACCAACAGCTATGAAGTAGAGAAGCCAGATCCTCAGCTGGTGGAGCTGGCCAAATACGCAAAGCAGCACGTACCCGAGGAGCATCCCAAGGTACTGTTTTTATGTCACATGGTATCACGCAATACTCTTAACTTCATCCCATGTTTTTTAGCTGTTCTTAAAAGTTACGAAACATTTCTGAATATAATTTAAGTACATTAATTTGTGTCTTTACATGTGTAAGGACGGACCCTCGTATGTGGAGAAAAGGCTGGTGAAGCTGCTGGAGGCTGGTGTGGTGTCTGCGTTGGTGTGTATGGTAAAACAGGAGAGTCCTGCCCTCACTGACTCTTGTAGAGAGTGTATCGCCAGGTAGGAAAATGACACCAAGTCTTTTTCATTAGCTGCTCTCTGTAGATTTTCTCTTAATGTTGTTTCTGGTGGCAGGGTGTTTTTGGCTTTGGTGGAACGACAGGAAGACAGAGGCACAGTGGTGGCACAGGGTGGAGGGAAGGTAAAGCAACACAATATATAATAATAATAATAATAATAATAATAGCAACACACTTATCTGAACCCTCTGGTTTAAATGACGTATGTGCACTGTTTTTCTTCACAGTCTCTGATCCCACTGGCGTCTGACAACACAGATATCGGGAAAATCAAAGCAGCACAAGCTCTGGCAAAAATAACCATCACATCTAACCCAGAGATTGCCTTTCCGGGAGAGAGGGTGAGAAAAATCTGTTCTCAACCTCCTGAGTTAAAAGTGGAAAATAACTCTTGTTTAACCTTCTCTTCTTTTTTCTGTGTTCAGATCTATGAGGTGGTGCGCCCACTCGTCAGTCTCCTGAGTCTTGAATGCTCTCTGCTGCAGAACTTTGAGGCGCTCATGGCTCTCACCAACCTGGCTGGCATCAGCGATAGACTCAGGTCGGCCAATAGGGGGAAGTCTCACCCAAGAATACATGCACAGAACGCAGTCAGTTGCAGTGGGAGCACGATAATAGAAAATATTTGCTCCTTTAAACCTCAGTTGAATGATTTTTCTACAGCAACTGACGTGATTTGAGGCACATTTTTTTTTTTATATTGTGTCAGGTTAACTTCTAAACATACAAGATCCTAGTTTGACGATCAAAATATTTTTACCAGTGTTGATCACAGTTCTTTGTATTCACAATAAACCCAATGAACCCCAGGTACAGCACACGTGTCGACGATTTAACCACTCTGGAACATTATTGAAAGTTTTGAATGACTTCATTCACAAGTCCAAATCAGAACGTTTTCATGTTGAGTTGTAGCTGCTTTATGTCTACTTACAACTTTACTGCTGTTTATTTTGTAATCTAGCTCTTAATGTGATATCACAATGTCCTCTTTTTGTTTGAAGAATCCACCTGTTTTTTTAACAATAAATATTATTTCACAGACAAAAGATCATAAAAGAGAAGGCTGTGGCAAAAATTGAAGGCTACATGTTTGAAGAACATGAACTGGTCCGAGCCTCTGCCACAGAGTGCATGTGTAATTTGGTTTTAAACACAGAGGTAAGACATATTATTATTATTAATAGATTGTGTGGTACAATGTTATTAAAAAGCTGAAATAAAAACAATGGGCTTTGGGTTTGGTGTGTTTCCTCAGGTGCAGAAGCTTTACTTGGCAACAGGAAACGACCGCCTGAAGCTGCTGGTTCTCTACAGCGGAGAGGAGGACGAGAGGCTGAGGAAAGCTGCTGCAGGAACTCTGGCCATGTTGACCGCTGAGCAACCTGAGCTCTGCGCCCGCATCCCAGGAACAGTAAGAATACCGCCGCTTTGGCACCGTCACATGCTACAGTTAATACTTTACCTCACATGACTCCCTGTCGTCCTCTCTCCTCAGACCACCCACTGGCTGGAGATCATGCAGGCTCTGCTGCTCAGCGAAATACCCGACCTACGTCATCGCGGAGCGGTCATCATTCAGAACATGATGGAGGCAGAGAAGAGCCTGGCTGAGACACTCATGGAGAGCGAGGCTTTGGAGATCCTGTCTGTGTTGGCGAAGGGAGGAGAGGGAACGTCGCAGCAAGTCTCAAAGATCGCTCAGAACTGTCTGGACAAAGCCGTGGAGTACGGCATCATCAGAGGCAGGGAAGGAGAGAGGGAAAAGGCCGAAGGAACCGAACCTTAAAACACAGTTTGATCTATAAACACTAAAACATTTCATTCCTACAATTCACTTAATTATGTGCAGTGTTTTATTGTATTTTTATTACGACCTTGCTACATTCCAAGTGCTTAAAATGTGTTTGATAAATAAATAACTCTCTATACCTGAACTATATTGTCTTGTGCTCCATGTTATAACACTGCTTGGGTTTTTTTATATTCCTTTGTTAATATTATTCAGAAGAAAATCGAAATGGTACATGATTAGGAACTAATAATTGGCCGTCACTGAACATGTCTAAAGAAATAAAATATACTCATCATTGCTATTTTAGGATTGGCCCATTGTGGCTTAGCAAGCAGTTTTACATTTATGGGGATGCACACAGATGGTTTATGTTCATGTGGGAGTCTGGAAACTGTATCATTTTCCTCTTACTTACACAAAATTAGAGTTTAAGGTCATTGTTTTGGAAACCGATGGGTGGATGGATGAATACTTTATTAATCCCAAATGGAAATTAAGGCACCTAGTATCTTACACAAGATATTATAATAAAATAAACTCACCAACATAAAAAGACAGTGACTGATAGATAGATAGATAGATAGATAGATAGATAGACAGATAGGTAGAACAATGCATAGTAGAGGATGTAATGTGTTGTATGTAAAGGAAGGTGTATACCATGTCAGTAGTGCAAAAAAAATGCCAGAATATAAATATAAAGTGAAATTCATCACTTCATTCAGTACTGATAGGGGGCGGCATTGAGTTTTTTGGCGCACAGTCTTCCGAAAACTTGAAGAAGAAGAAGAAGTCTCTTTTCTTCTCTCTCTCTCCCTTCCTTTCCCTTTCTCTCATCTGCGCATGCGCTCACAGTGTCACTAATGACCACTAGTGCGTGCGTGAGCGTGTTTGTTGCGCGCCGCGATGGCAGCTCCAGTGACAGTATGAGGAGATAACACACAGCCGAGCACTGACCCTCAACGTTGGATATGTGCGGACGTCACAGTTAAGCAGCAGTTAGCTTTAGTTCGGCTGTGTGTTGTAGTTTATTGTGTCATTTCCCCCGGCGGCTGTCAAACACTGATCCCAGCAGCAAAAATGCAGAGATTCAGGTCTTTGACAAGCGGCTGGAGACTGTTGAAGTCAACCTGCGAAGGAGCAGCTAAACAAGTGAACACCTCGACCTCCTGCCCCAGAAACTACAGCCAGGTAAGTCAATGTTTTACTGAAACTTAGTGGACAACTTTTTCACATCGGACTCAACTGAACTGTTGTGGATGAGAAATGTTGAAATCAGATCCCAGCTCTCTCTCACACACACACACACACACACACACACTGGTGATGATTACTACACACACTGACACACATTTACAACTACAGCTATTACTATCCATTACTTTTCACCCAGTGCACTTATCAGTGAGTTCAGCAGCCTTAGTAAAACTGTGGTGTGTGATTTACACAGTGTGGGAACAAAGTCTGAGCCAGTTCTCTCTTTCTCTCTCTCTCTGTGTGTGTGTGTGTGTGAGTGTGAGGTGAAGAGATAATGATGATGTCCACGTGTTAATGAGCAACAGCATGTTTTCATTACTGTGTCCCAGCTCCATCCTCAGGGTCTCAACTCCTTCGGGCTCCTCTTCGACATCGATGGGGTGCTGGTACGAGGCAGGACCCCGATCCCTGCAGCCAAGCAGTGTTTCAGGAATCTGGTGGACCGCAACGGGAAATACAAAGTGCCTGTGGTGTTTGTCACCAACGCTGGGAACTGCATGAGGCAGACGAAAGCTGAACATCTGTCACATCTGCTGGAGGTGGAGGTAAGATCATCACCTTTTAGATGACTTCGAGTGTCCTCAGTTTGCTTTGTCTGACATTGATATTTTTCTCCTTTATTTCAGGTTTCTCCAGACCAGGTGATGCTTTCCCACAGTCCTTTGCGAATGTTCACAAAGTTCCATAAAATGTGCGTGCTGGTGTCAGGACAGGGCCCCGTGGAGGAGGTCGCTCACAAGTATCCTGTCTTAAATTAACTCTGGTCTCTGTGCTCACTCTGCTGTTGACTTTAAACTGTGCATGTGCTGTTTATTCAGTACGTTTTCGTTCTTGTCCTACTTCGTTATCAGTGTTTAATCTTTGTGCTCTTTGTTCCCTTTGCCCCCCCCCACCCTTCCTGTCCGTCTCAGTGAGACTATATCTCTTATACGTTTTTTTTCTCTTTTGTTTTCTTAATGAGGAATTGTTTCCTTCTTCTTGTGCCAAAATGTGAATGTAGGGTGACTTTCTTTTCTTAACAAGTTCGACACTTGACAAATGTTTCATGGTGATTTATACTTAGTAAACAAATGAAACAAGGTCCAGTAACATTGTGTTGTAAGATTACCAGTAGGTGATACCTAGATGTGTTTTGTGGCTCAAAATTCCACCTTTTCCATGTTTGTGTTTGACTTTAACTAACTAACCTCCAGCTTGGGTTTTCAGAACGTTGTCACCATAGATATGCTCAGAGAGGCCTACCCTCTCCTAGATGTTGTGGATCATAACAGGAGACCTAAAGGCAATGTAAGTATCAACACTGAAGCTAATGTATGTTCAGTTACAGATGAGTCCGATGTATTATCAATTTTATATAATATCTTACAGGTTCCACCCACCAAAGGCTTACCACCAATAGATGGTATGTTTCAGTTAATGCTGTAGCCTTTTGTGTAATGCTTCATAATTTCCTATTCACTATTTCACTTTTTCTGACTTAAATAATTACTTATCTCACCTGTCCGTGTCTGTAGCTGTCATCTTATTCGGTGAGCCAATCAGATGGGAGACCAACCTCCAGCTCATCGTCGACGTGCTTCTAACAAACGGGAACCCGGACCACACCTGGAACTCGATGCAGTATCCTCACATCCCCGTTCTCGCCTGTAACATGGACCTGCTGTGGATGGCTGAGGCCAAGAACCCCAGGTACAGCACACGAGTCGAAAACTGATTGAACGCTGGAACATTACTGAAAGCTTTGAATGACTTTGTTTTTATCTTTTTAACCGTCTCGAAGGTTTGGTCATGGTATGTTCCTGGTGAGCTTGGAGAGTTTGTACAAGAAGGTGACAGGTTATGAGCTGAAGTACGAGGCTCTGATCGGTAAACCCAGCGTGGTGACTTATAACTACGCTGAGCTGCTCATCAGACAGCAAGCAGAGAAACTTGGCTGGACCACACCTGTGAAGAGGCTGTATGCTATAGGGTAAGAGACTGGGTGATCTGTTGAACTTGGACAGAAGAAATAGTTCATTTTCCTCTTTTTTTCTAATATCAAATCTTTTATTCCATCTTTAGTGATAATCCCATGGCTGACATATACGGCGCCAACCTCTACAATTGCTACCTCCAGGCTTCTTGGTCGACCAAGGCTCAGAAACAGACAAAGGGTGGCAGAGTGGGTGTAGATACTTCGGCTGAAACTGTTGACGACTCCCCTAAGATGACATCGGCGGAGCTAGGCGGAGCGCCGGGGGTTGATGGAGGAGAAGGCGAGCTCCCAGAAGGATGCAGCTCCATCCTGGTGTGTACAGGAGTGTACAGCAGAGACCAGCAGGAGCTGCCGTCAGACACCACGCAAACTGTTACAGAGCAACGCATCTTCCACGGACACCGTGACTTCCGCTTCGACCCCAGCCTCACGCAGCCGTCCTTTGTGGTTCAGGACGTAAAGGAAGCAGTGGAGCTGGTGTTCCAGCAGGAGGGATGGCCTCTGGAGTAGAGTGACCCTTGAAACTCTAGACCCATCTCACAGTGTTGTGGTTACATCTTTGTGACAGTTTTTTTTTTTTAATCCTGATCATCAGAGGAGAAATGTAGCTGTTACTGTGCCTAGTACTTATAGATTCATCATAATGCAGCAGCACACAATCAGCTGCAGAAAGCAACAATATGCAGTTTTAACATCAAACATAGAAAAGTCACAGATATTTTAATCACCGTAGTGTGTCACAGACTGATTAAGAGTTTTTATATTTTACACACACACATCACTGTATCCAGGAGTCCTTCCTGTCTACTGTGTATATATAGTTAAGGACTAGAGTTCATCAAATCTGATGTCTGTTGTTTTTTTTGCGTTTGTAAGCTGTCTTTAAAAATGCACAGAATGTCTAGAAGTTAAGTTACGTTGATGTTTACTACACAAGTTTCTGTAAGTTTAAGGATGAGAGTTTAAATATAGTTCGATAGATCTACCGATAAGACAACACATTGTCCAGATAGAGACAGATTTCTTTGCACTACAGTCTACCTAACTAGGTCATCCTGCCTTTCCAAAAACACACCCCCACCAGGTCTTAACTGGACCATCTCTGCTGTTTGTTCTTATTCCAGCTTGATTTGTTTTTAAGTGAGTAAGGTTGAACACGTAATCACTAACGCTGAAGAGATTAAGTTTTCAGTCACGTTTCAGTCTAGCGCATCAATTTTGATTTTAGCCTCAATCAGGTAGGATCACTTTATTTTAATTTTTTTTTATTTGATCGTTTGTAGAATTGCCTGAAGAAAGTACCTCAGTTTGCACAAAATTGAAAAAAAAAAAAAAGGTGCTATTTTTTCTGTCATGTTGTTATGGTTGTCTTTTACTGCAAGAGAATTTGTAATTACAGCGACAGCACCAATGTTTTTCCATTCAGTGCCAGTTCGTTATAAATGTAACTAAGAGGTTTTAACAATGTATCATTTGCAAAGTGACTGTTTTGCAGAACAAATCTGTGGAACTCATTCGCTGATCAGTGAGAAGAAATGAATTTGCACTTGTAACACACTGTAACAGCCACGGTGTAAATTAATTAATTAACAATTAAAGAAGACATAAATACAAAGAGTTGTACGTCAAGTGAAACATTTTAGTGTGTACAGTCCCATACAGAGTGGTTTGCAGTGCTGACGTCTTTATCACACTCAGCTACAGTTATTACATAATACTTTTGATAAACAATCACCATTTAAAACCTGAATTAAACTAATTCTACTAATTGTATAAATACTAAAGTCATAACATGTACAAAACTTATACTTATTTCACATACAATGTAACATGTGGTATGTGGTTTCTCTTATGTAAATAATGTCCCTTTCCTTATAGAGAAACTTTCCAAACACACGAATATACAACGAATAATCAGGCTGCCACCGTTATTATTTTTTTTTTTTTAAAACAAGTCTTCATGGACACGTCTGTGTTTCGATCCACTCAGCAGCTGCACTTTTTATCTGGAGACGCAGCACCGTGGACCGGGTGGGAGCTGTTATTCAACATGAACTGTGCTTGGTCTTGATAGGCCTCGTCTGTGATAGTCATTCCGTTACGTGCCAGCAGCTCCCGGGCCATGAGGATGAAGGCCGCCTCCACGTTCTGGGCCTCCTTGGCTGAGGTTTCTAGAGCAGCGAGGACGCCGTTGTTTTCTGCCAGAGTGCACGCGTCCTCGAACAACACCTGTCTCTGAGTGTGGAGGTCTGACTTGTTACCTGCAGCGGAGAACACAACAAAGACATACTGAAAATAAATGCAAATTTAGGTATTTATAGTCATCAAGTCATCAGAGCTGACTGAAAATCACCTGTACCTGACAGAAACAACAGGTCAACACTGAAAAAGAGCCAAAATAATACAAAAGAACAAAAAACAGAATTGGGTTTAATGGCAATGGATAATGGATAGAGTCCTCACATTTGAGGACTCTATCCTGGATCCAGGTGAGATTTAGCATTTTACTTTAAAAGTAATAGAAACAATGAACTGAAATTGATAAAAGTTAAATTTTAAACAACCAATATATTCAAAACTCACTGCCATGATTTCCAACCATGTGAGCAGCTCAGCTAATGAGGAAAAAAAAAAAACAAATGACTATAACTTCCAAAAACTACAACTTCCAACTACCCAACAGAATATAGGTAGTATAGGTATGTTTTCATATGTGCAGACTAAGATTTTCAGTTTCTGTTATCAAAATACAGCAGTTATTAACCAACTAAAACTGTTTTTATTCAGAAGGAAAATGAACATACGAATAGTTTAGTGAAATTTGTATAATGTCATATAATTTTATTGAAACAATAAAGTCAAAATAAAACACCACCACCTGCTGGTGCTGAGGATAAACACATGGAAACTAGTGTGTTGTAGAATGTGATAAGAGTAAGGGATAAGTGGGTGGGGCATCAAGCTTTTATCTCCACGATGTTAATAAAAAGAATAAGCCACCAAGCTGAAAAATTTTCAATTCCCACATCACTCTCTCTGTTTTTTTTTTTTTTTTAAGCAGAAAGAAAATTATGTGTATTTTGCTCTTTCTTTTCTTTAAATAAGGTTTTATTTTATTTTACTTCTTACCGATGAGTATCAGGACCACGCTGGCAGCTCCATACTGCTCCACTTCCCTGATCCAGTGGGGAACTGATTCAAATGTGTTGCGGCGTGTGATGTCATAGGCCACCATGGCCCCGTGGGCGCTGCGATAGTAGCTCTGAGTTATGGTGCGAAACCGTTCCTGTCCCGCAGTGTCCCATACCTGCATCTGTAACAAGACACCAAACACAAAACAATCTAATATGTCTTCAGTAGTTCCAAAATGTGGGTTCACTGCCTCCTGAATTTAATTCTTTAATTCTACCATATTAATTCCCTTTTTGAACAGTGCTCATATCAATAGAAGCTCAAACTAGGTGACAAATTATCACACCCAGAAAGCTAACACACTACAGGTGTTATCACTGGAGAGCAGACAGCCGCTCCTCTTTCTTATAAAGGTAAAAACACTGATTAACTGAAAACAAGCACAGTCGCATCTAACACATCCATGTCTTTGTTAATATATATATGGAATATACACTTTATGATACTTAATGTATGAAGAAGTGGTGCCAACTGAACTTAAGATAAACAATCAAACAACAAAAAACAAACCAAATGTAAAGAATGCACATCACATACCTTTACTTTCTTGCCATCGATGTCCAGCGTACGAACAGTAAAGTCGACCCCGATGGTGTTTTGCTGCCTCTCAATGAAAATACCAGACTTGAAGCTCTGGACCACACAGGTCTTCCCCACATCTGAGTCCCCAACCAGGATGATTTTAAAAAGAAAGTCGAAAGAGTCCTCAATCTCTGGATTTGCAGACTGCATGGTGAGAGGAGGAATATATGCACAGATGGACACAAGAATAAAAACATTAAAAAAAAAGAGCCTTTATGCACTAGAACTGGTTCCTTCCACGTTGTGTCAATAACAGCTGAGACTATTTACAGAATCAACAGTCACATCCTTGTTAGAAAAAGGTTTTGTCAGCTGTAGTGTAGTAGTCTGTATGATCCAGTGAAGCTGTTCCAGTCAGACATTAACAAAAAACATTAATAATCCAACTGTTATACACTTAAACTCTGCAGACAAAAACTCAGAAATCAACTGTGTTATCCCATAGTGGATTCAAATCCCTTCTTTCCTGGTCAGAGAGTAAAAATCAGCATCCGTAAGCTTTGATTCTTCATCATGCACTTGTTCCCTTGTCTACGTTTCACTATGTTACACATTCATCAAATGTAGACTCAGGTGTAGTGTGTACTTCTGTCCTCTAGACAGTCACGCCCTCTGCTCTTTTTTACCTCTTCGATACTGGCTTTCATTTTCACATAAATTAAGACACGCCCCCTACCTGTCTACCTGGAAGGTGTGATCTCCAGCTGCCGGCCCACCTGCACCACTGCATCCTGGGATTGGATGGATTTTCTATTCAGGCAATGGGACACAATATCTGGAAGAAACACAAACTTCACACTTGTTGACTTGAAACGTCATTTATTGATACAACACTGAGCTTCACTTGTGTTTCATGATTAACTAGTTATGACACAACCTCAATTCTTTATGACGGCAGTCTTGCTAACCACTGCTTGAGCAAACAGCTCAAAGCATTAAAAACTTACTAGTGTCAGAGTGTAAACACTGTACTCCTAAGCAGCGTCCATAGCTGTCCTTTGGACCCATAAATGTTTCTTTGTGCATTTACAAATGCCCTACATAATCGGAGTCCATGTTATTAGCCCCCTCACTGACTACTATCAACAGACACATTCCACAGCAGTCAACAGAGGTGTTAACCACAGACTGAAGAAGCCAAACACATGACAGAAACAACCAGAAACACAATGACAGGAGATACGATGGTTATTGTAGTTAAATGTAACTGAAATCATTTTTACCTCAGGCTTCATTTGTTGACATCAGTGAGATGCTAACACAGAATGAGTGTACTGCTCTGAATCTCTCTCCCTCTCTCTCTCTATCTGTGTGTCTGTATCTCTCCACCCCCTCACTTGTTTCTGTCGTCATCTCAGCCCACAGAAGAACAAGGCACAGCTGGACACAGACGACAATGTGTAAGTGTGTGGGGCCGGGTCTATGTTTGGCCGAGACCACAAGCCGCCTTCTTTCTTCGTTGTGTGTAGTTGTGTAGTTTGTGGCTTTCATACATTCAGAGAAATGCGGTTTTGTCAACGACTCAGAGATGAATCAAACAAGACGAGGACAACAAGTGTTTGGACACTATTTATCGTGGCAACAAACTCATTCAATGTGCATAATACAAAAAAAATATACAAATATGTTAATTAAATTACATGAGCTAAATCACAGTACCAGAACTCTATTTTGTAAAATAAAAATGATGGCAACATGCTACAACCTGAACATTGAGACACTTGGTGTCAAGATATCATTGTAAATTGTTACAGTACATGAATCAAAATACTATAGTGAAAATTAAGACAAATGTGTAGGAGCACATCTCAATAACCAAAGCCATTTAACAGAACAGAAATACCTCTGTGACTCAGCAAAGTGTCTGTGTGGTTGCTGTGTATGAGTTATGATGAAATCATATTTGAGCCATAACTAAGCTGCACTGTCACAGTCACAGACGTTAATCTGCTGTGTCATCTCCTCTGCAGCAAATGTGCTGCACTCACACCATTTCTGAGGCTTAAAGCTGTGCTGTGGCTTTGTCGGCTTTTTCTCTGTTTCTGAGTTTTCTTGCTGGGCGTCTTGTTCGGTGGAGTTTCTGGAGGGGGAACGTGAATCGGCTTCCATGGGATTGGATTGTAGAAGCTGGGTGATGGGTAGGATTGGTCGTAAGGACCTGGATGAAATCAAATAGATACATGATAAATTTCAACAAGGTAAATGAAACAGAGGGGCTATAATTATATTTAAAGCACTCAAAAAACCCAACATTAAAAAAGTCATTTTGCTACTAAAATACATACACTCCCTTTATGGAATGTCATTTCAAAATAATTAAAAAGCATAGTTATTAATTCCCACACGATTAAAATGTTCTTACTAGCTGGACAGCGAGGTGATTTCACGCTTGCTCTGCTCTTTTCATTGGCTTTCACCAGCCATTCTTTGAACTTCTCTTCTGCCTGTTTGTGTCGCTCTCTCTCCTGTTGCTCTTTCAGAGCAGCTTTCTCCTGTAAGAAAAAAAAAACAAAAGGTCTATCAGAATCCCGCTGTTTTTTCATTAACATCACAATGTTTTCATGAAAAGATAAGTGAAGCATCCACTTTACTTTCTCCTTCTTTTCTCTTTCTATTTTTTCCTGGTTCTTCTTCTGCAGCCAGTCTTTGTACTTCTGCTGAGCTCTCTGTTCAATCTCCCTCTGTTTTGCCAGCTGCCTCTGTATTTCTTCTTCCTCTTTGCTCTGTTTTACCAGCTGCTGATGCTTCTCCTGGGATTGTAAGAAGAAAATGGATTGAAGAAGTGACAATAACAGATAACAAAAACATTACTATCTTGTTAAATTCACAGAAGTGTTTCATACCTGTTCTCTTTTCATCTTTAACCATCCTTGAATCCTCTCTTCCATTACAATCCTTTTCTGCTCCTGTTCTCTTTGTCGCTGTTGTTCCTTTTCTTTGAGTAGGAGTTCCTATTTCATTGGGTATGAGAAGTTCTAGTCCGTGATTCAGACAGCGTGCAGCAATAAGAAATTGTTCAGCACTTACACAATAGAAAGCTGATACCACTGTAAAGAAACAATGACTTGCCTCCTCCGCTTTCTTTTCCAGTTTGAGACGGTCTTCTTTTGCTTTGTTCACAAGCCACTGTTCCCAGGGACCCAGTTTAGGTGAAGCTGCAGGCTGCACAGATGTACTGAGTGTCTGCTCCAATTGTGTTTTTGGAAGCTCACATCTATGACAAAACACACCTATAATTTATACATGTTCTGCGCCATACAAATATTTACCTGTCTGTATCACACAGCCTGTGATCTTTGCTTTACATTCATCTGTACCTGACTGGAGAGCAGCTGAGCCCTGAGTTGACGCTGTGTCTTGGTGAAGTGTGTTCAGCTGGACTAAGCTCCACGTCCTCATCATCACTGTCAAAACTGTCGTGATAAATGGGAGATAGGAGAGAAAACGTGTCCTCGTCGTTGGACAGGACACCGTCGTCCAGGTCCCTGTCCCTGGGGGTGTGGAAGGCGTCTTTACCCCCGCTGGCCTTCACAGGAGTCGAGCTGAAGCCTTTAGATGCAGTCGCAGGACAGGTCGGCATGTTCCCCTCAGACATTAACAGCCGACGTCTGATGCTAAACACAGTGTCGACACATGATTTTACACGCTTACCAAGTGTTACATTTATTTAATCTTTTATATAAAGTTACATAACCATATACAACTTCTCAGAACACATAAAACACACCAGACTATCAGGCTGGAGTTCTAATGCTCAGTTAACAACTTGTTTTCACGGTTAGCAAACTGATGCTAACTTTAGCCTTAGTTAGCTAAGTTAGCTTTAATGATATCCTCCAGCGTGCTACGGACGTTAAATGTTCGGTATAACTCTGCAGTCTGTGTTTACATTGTCTTTATTTAAAGTTGAAAGAGCTGAGAACAGTTAGTAACCAACCTTTGCGCGTATATTTGAAGAAAAGTGTCGCTGTGATTCCTGTGGGTGCCTGCACTGCTGCAGCTGAATTGTAAACAACTTCGTTTCCCATGATACACCACGCCCCCACGCGCAACTGGACGCTGTTTCTGTAACCAAGGAGATGGCTGACGCTTTTTAGCGTCTCGTCTCAGTGAGGCAATTATTTAATTTTATTTATTTTTATTCAAAGCAGTCAAGAGACTCACATTTTGTTAACGATATGTTTATATCGATATTTAAATAATATATATTTTTGAAGTGCAAGACGTTCAGGTGAGACATTGAGCAGAGCATCACCCTGAGGAAACCTCTAAATTCCCACCTTTGTCTCAGGATAAAGGACTTTTTTATACCAACAAACCCCAGCAGATCAAAATAGGTGAACATCACCTCTTCTACTATTATCATCATGTCTGCTGTCTAGAGGGAAATTTCTACCACTTAATACACATGATATACTTACTGGACGTACACTCGACAGCGTTCTGGAACACTATTGTAAATGGCACATTTTCTTTTTCTGATTGCCTGGAGCTTTACATTACAGTTCACATTCACACATTCATGCACTAATGGATCCAATGGCAATTTGGGCCTCAGTGTCTTGCCCAAGAACAATCAGAAGAGGCAGGAATTGAACCACCAAATAAGTTGCAGCTATTTTTCTCCTAATGATAGAAAGAAATAAGAACATCCAAAGATGATCCTTCTTCGCTTAATTTGGAGTTACAGGTGTTGTAATAGAGAATCACCAAACACTTGTGAGCAAAAACAAATTGAATCATTTAGGTGACAAGTTTTTTTCAACTGCTACTTATTCTTTTCTGTAATTCAGACAGTTTGTTCACTGCCTCCTATAATAACAGGCAGTTGTTTTCTATCAAGCAGCACTGACCCAGTTGAAGTTAACCTGTCCATGCACTCAGCCTCGCTCCCACTTAACATCATCAGTCTAATTACCAAGCAGGAGAGACAAAATGTGCATGTTCACTGAGGGACTGCTTTCACAAAGAGCCGTGGCATTTTGTGTGTTTGTGATAACCCGCAGCACTAAATCAAATTTATCGCTGTGTCTTTTTATGTTAAACTAATGCTGCTTAGGTAAAAACATGTTTTCGTGCGTTCTGTCATATCAACTTATCAACATATCATCACTAAAAGCAGTCACAATGAATTTAATACAGTAGTTATTATAAATTATTATATTTTACAGTTTTTAGTATTATATTTTACATAGATAGATAGACTTAATTGATCCCAAGCTGGGAAATTACAGTGTAGCAGCAGAATGATACACAGAGATAATAATAACACAATAAAGAAAAAGAAGCACAACCTAGACATATAAAAGCAATATAAAATGCAAAAACTGTATTAAAGATGTATAAAAATGTAGTAATAAGCAGTAGAGAGTGTAGTGCAAGATAGAGTATGAGGTGCAGTTAAACATATAAGGTGCAGTGGACAATGTGCTTAAATTAGAGTCAGTCATTATAGAAAAACAACATAAAGTGTGTATTGTGATGGTAATTACAGAAATATTTCTGGGAAGCTCTCTAAATAGTTCCCATCAATCACTCCTCCTGGTTGCAATTTTGCCAAATGTGTCAGATCCGTGTAAGGCATCTACATTTCTGAGTAAGACCGTGACACAGAAGGATGAGCAGCCACCAGCACGTGCAGAATGCAGGTAGGTGTGTCTGATCCTACGTGTCTCTTGCCCAGTACCACAGTCTCACCAAAGTGAGGGATTCCAGCTTTTCCCACTACTGATCCCATCCCTGAGAGCAGGAGTTCCCATTCAGAGGATAGCGTGGTCTAACACTGACTGCATCCAGCCGACGGAGAAGCCCAACAGCCAGTTTGCTGGCCAGGTGGTTATGGTGGCAGGAGACTTTCAGAGACTGCCAGCAGGGCAGAGGCCAACTGAAACGAGTCGTTCAGACCTCACTTCCAGACCAGGGACGACAGAGGAAGTCCCGTAAGAAGCTCCAAGTCGTCATCTGTGTGCTGCTTGTGGAGCTGTTTGAAAGATTCACTTTCTTTGGGATTGTATGTAACATGATTCTGTTCTGCACTGTGAAGCTGGGCTATGACAACCACCTGGCAGCGACAGTCAACCTCTGCTTTGTAGGAGCCAGCACCCTGACCCCAGTGCTGGTGGGATGGTTCGCAGAGACCTGCTTAGGAAGAGCCAAAGTCCTTTACCTGTGTGCTGTTCTTCACTTCTTTGGTAAGACACAATAAGCTGATGTTTGACATAGGTCTTTTGACTTAAAAATAATTAAAATAAAAATGTTTTAAATATAGTTTTTAGTTATTTTACAAAGCCAAGGAAAAGGAACAGGCCTCTAACTGTACCTGTATTAATTTTACTGTAATAATAAAAAAAAAAAATAAAAAAATAAAGAATGTACTGGGTCAAACCTGCAGCTTTAAAAAACAATATATTTATCTTAATATGTACAGAAATTTGCTGTTTCTGTGAAATCAGACTCATGTTTAGAAATAGAGCTGTAACCAGATGACATCATATTTTAGGTACAGCCATGCTGCCTGTGGTGGCGTTTCCCTTCGAAGATTTCTACATCGACACTCATCACATGACTCACCAGCTAGAACCTCGGGAGCAGCAGATCTTGTTCTACACCGGCCTCCTGGCTGCTGCTCTGGGCATCGGTGGGATACGGGCTATCCTCTGCCCAATGGGAGCCTACAACTTGCAGGGATACAACCAGCACCAGCTCCTGTCCTTCTTCAACTGGTGAGTAGTGTTGCCACCAGACTGCAGTCACTCACTAGGCTAAACTACAAACCACCTACTGATGATTTAACAAAACTTCTTACTGGACATCTTCACAGTTCAGTAAATGTATATGGTGAGACAGTGAAAACACAGTCTACCCTTCTTATTAACTGTTAGTGAATCTTTGGATCTCTGTCATCAAATAATTTAATTAAAGTTGCAATATGCGGGATTTTAATGTTAATGTAGCAGCATAGTCGTCAATGTGGTTAAATGACTTAATAAAGGGTCTCTCAGCTGAGGTCTCTCAGCTTCCCCTTATTGTATTTTGGTGGAAAACCGCACTTTTAATATCAGTGTCTATTACCTGGTGATGTTGGACTTACAAAGCAACAATTTTCACCAGGCTTTTAAGGTAGTTTGGTAGTCGTGTTTAAGGAGTTACCCAATCAGTGACAAACTGTATATAAACTCTGCCCATTTAAAAAGCTGACATAAGTAGGCTGGTGTTCAGAACCTCTTTTTCTGCTGAATTAAACATTTTATTTTAAACTCACATATTGAACTCATAAAGAATAGAAAATACAAAGCCTTCACAAGTAATTTGTTGTCCAGAACCAACATGAAACTGAATATTTGTTGTCCGTGATGGACCAAAGTGTAGGTGGTAAATGAAATGAAGAACTTACTTCAAGATTTGTTGTCATCACATTTAGGTTCTACTGGCTGGTGAACCTGAATTCTACTATTGTGTTTCTGGGTATCGCGTACATTCAGCAGTCTGTAGCCAAAAATCTGGGCTTCCTCATCCCCTTCACCTCTGTGCTGCTGGCTCTCCTTGCCATACACATGATGCGCAACAAACTCACGTACAAACCCAAGAAAGGTAACATACATAGCGAAAGAGAGAGACATAGATTCAGGTATTCAGACATGTTTTTATTTCAAAATTTGTGATAGATTTCACTAACTGTCTTATCTGTCAAAGGTGGATCATTACTGACCACACTTGGAGTCTTCCTGAACGCTCTTAAGATGTGCTGTCTCCACTACCGGCACCTGAGTGGAGACGTGGTGTCTTGTCTTGACCGAGCCAAAGAGAACAACGGCGGCCGTTACAGCGAGACGCACGTAGAAAACGTCAAAGTCCTGGCGAAGCTCTTCCCCCTTTATGGCCTCCAGCTACTGTACAGAGCCTGCATCACACAGGCAGGTTCACAGGAGACGTAATGCTTCTGTCTGTCAAAATCATTTCCATTTATGGATATTGAATAATGTTGTATGTTTCCCATAGATCCCCTCCGGTTACTACATACAGACAATGAACTCCAACCTTCACCTGACTAACCTGCTGTTACCCATCGGAGCCATGAATGTCATCAGCATCCTGCCGTTGCTGCTTTTAGCCCCGGTGATTGAGTTTGTCACCACCTGCTACCTCTCCTTAGAAAAAACTCCTCTGGCTCCTGCAAAAGTTATCAGTGAGTTTCTCCATGCATGCACACCCTTACTAATGCACACAACATTTTGTCTTCACGTCTCAACCTAAACGTCCTTATGTTCTACCTCTCTCGTCCTCCCTGTATCTATCTCCTGTATTCACCACCCCCGTTCTGCAGTCCCCTCTCTCATCATCCCACCCTGTCCATCCTCCCTTTATAGTTCTGGGCCATGTGTGCACCACTCTCTCAGTCCTGGTGGCAGGTTTGTCTGAGCTGCAGAGGAAGACTTACCCTCTGGTGGAGCAGACTCTGTCTGGGAAGGTTTTGCAAGTTTCATCTATGCCGTGTTTCCAGCTGGCGCCGCAGTACATCCTGCTCGGTCTGGCAGAGGCTCTCGTCACTCCTGCATGTAAGTTAGACACTTTCTCCTTGTGTGCTTCACTTCTTGTAATACTGCACATATTTCTCAAGTTCATCTTCCCAAACACTGATTTAGCAAATTAGTCAAAGACTCATTGCCACATGAGAAAAGGGTTCAGATGAGTTATTGACTTTCATTTCCTGTCTGGCAGGTTCTCTCATATCTTTCCAGCTCACCCCGAGCCACATCAGAGGCATCTCTCTTCACTTCCTCACTCTGTCTTACGGAGGAGGCTGCTTCCTTGGAGCCTTTCTCATCCAGCTGGCATACTTTCTATCTGGAGGTAAGAACCCATTATTTCTTCCAATGATGTCAGTGACTGTATAAAGTGATTGAAAAACTGATTTTGATGTCATATCACTGATGCTGATATGACCAACAATTCTATTTGATTACAGGTAATTTCTATCCAAACATATTGCATGATGGGAATCTGGAGAGGTTCTTCTTCCTCTTGGCCACACTAATGGCGATAAACACCCTTGTGTTTTGGAATGTGTCGTACAGGTAAAGTATCATGTCTATCTATGTTGTCTATATGATGGAAGGTTACAGTGAGGTCATGTATAATGAATGCTGTAATGTTCAGATCAATTACACAATTTTTAAGTTGTTTTCAAAGGTTAGCGGCTAGCCATGTGTGTTGGCAAAGACCAAAACAAATCAAGTCAAAAAACATAATCTAATGTTTTTTCTTTTGTATCATGTCACTCAGGTACATAGACCTGAGTGTGCAGGGGAAAGCACTGACCATCAGCCCTCTGTCTGAGAAACTTCTGCATTACAAGGCCTGTCTGCGTTTCTATGACACCGTGGATCACTCCTATACTAACACCTCCATCGAATCTATTCTATGACTGTGTTTATTATCATCTCTTTTATTAGTGGCGCTGGCGCTGCATGTTACAATGTCAGAATCTGAATCTGTGAAATTGTTGTCAGAACTGTATAAATTAGATAGGTGGAATATATTTAATGTATTTCAATTCTGTGATAACTGTAATATAGTCAGTGCCCTTATTGCTTTAGACTGATATAAGAGCATAAGAGTTGGTATAAGAATTATTATTATTTTAAGATTCATTTTGCAAATAAAATTTAGAATGCAAAAACGTCATAAGCATCACATGGTCCTTTATTTGAGTTCGATTTGTTTAAAGCCAAAAAAAGGCTTATTTCTATCATGAGTCTTAAAAATATGACAGATGACACCAAAAAGAAAGGCTTTCATCAGAATATTACTCAGATGACAAGTTGATGAGACGCCATCTTTTTCAGGCTCAATTTTATGATCAAAGATAATTCCACATAAAGAACGGAATAAAGAACCATTTGGAAGCATCAATTTTTTTTTTTTTTTAAATGAATCCATTTAAAATATCTTCAACTACCTTTATTTGTGATTTCATAAGTGTCTTACTTTTAGTTCTTGTCACACTTTCATTTCACAAAGAAATCTGCTCTCACAAAGAAATGCCTGGATTATTATCTGATTTTGCAACACATTTCACCATCTCATAAAACTGAAAAAAAAAAAACTCAAAAAAAACCTGATTGTTTATTTTTTTTTACATGATCTGTACATTAATTCCTGATAAAATGTCAAAAAAAGTTCTATCTCAGTGTTAAGGAAACTGTTGAAAAGTCCATTATTTGATCATTTTAACTAGATCACTTCAAAAATGTTATAGTTTATTCCAAGGAACAAATGAATTCAGTACTTTTTGCATGTTCCTGTTGACAAACAGACTTCTACTACACTTCTTTCACCACTGGAATCAAACATGATCTACATTTGGACTTTTGAACTCGACTTGTGTCGAGATCCTGTGGTGCTGGAGCACAGGATTCTTCTCTTTATGTTTGGGAGGGGATACTAACATTTTTTTTTTTCAAAGATGGTATTCAACACAAACAGTCAAGCCGATTCTTTGACATCCATCACACAACACAGAGAAATGTGTTTGCTGTCACTGCATCAATAGACTTGAAGCAGCTTGTTGTGCTTTATGTGGATCTTCTCATGTATAAAAGCAGAGACTTCTAAAAGTTTCTGTCTTTAGAAAGCAGCAGACTCCAATTGATGGTGCAGGTGGGTGGCACAAAAGAGTCCAGACACACACCAGGATAAAGCCTGCTTCTTCTTCTCTTTTTTTTTTTTTTTTATTAAACAGAGCCTTCAGGTCACTGGTGACCCAGGGCTTGTTGTTGGGGTAACAGCCTGGTTGTGACTGTGGATTCCAGACATTAATGTATGATGTGATGCAGTCTGTGAGGTGGTTGATATCATTAGCAAGGGGTTCACAGAGCACATTTCAATCTGTTGTTCTAAAGCAGTCCTGCAGGGCCTCGTTGGCCTCCTGAGTCCATCTCCTCACTGTCCTTGTGGAAAGAGGCTGCCTTTGAAATGCAGGAACATACTGAGGTGACAACAACGCCAGTTTGTGATCTGATCGTCCCAGTGGGGTTAGGGCTGAAGAACTGTTAGAGTTTTGTGTTTGAATAAAAAAGATCTTTTCTCTTGTAGATCAATCAACAAACTGGTGGAAACTGGGAACGTGGAGTACAAGTTGCAATGGCCAAAAACACCAATTATGGCCACAAAACCTCTGGGTGTTGTGTCAATATTTTGACTACACAAGTGTTTATAACCTCACATGCTATGGCCTCATCAGCTGTCATTCTGATGTAAATTCTCAAAATCAAGAGGAACTGAATAAAAAATATGGAAATGATGGTGAAAGGTAACCACATGAAGGTTTGATTACAAAAACAAGAAAAAAAACAAGAAAAACAATGAAAAACAATAAGGTTCAGGAGCTGTAACAGGCTGCTGTTCTCACCGTTCAACTTGGATATAGACAATTTAATTTCATATATGATGCAGATGATTTATACAACACCATAATTTGGTAATTTATCAAATCAGTACCTGATTTGATAAATTATCTGTAAAGTAACTTCATCTGTGAGGTAAATAACAGTCTGGACACCACCATCTGTACCAAATTAAGTGTCAAATCCTATTATTTGATATAATTTAAAACTTTATCCTGCTGGTGGTGCTATTAGGGACCTTGAATGTTGTTCTAAAAGATGATATTTAACAGTTCATTTAACAATCAACATCTTCCCTCTTAAACACAACTGTGACACTGGAGTCAGGGTCATGGGTCAGTTGGATTCACCCACTGAGAATCATAACTGTCAGGACGAGACTTCACAGCATTAAATGAGTTGAAATGAGTTACACTTGTGTCTGTTGTTCCACTGCATCCACAATGAGGCTTGATTCTGTTTTGGGTCCATGACCTCATCTCCTGTCCAAGGCTGCCATCTAGCAGGAGATGTTACAGTACTGCACATGGTGGAACAAAGTGAAAACCACTGGCATCGGGAGACGTGTAGAAGATGTGAAGATGTGAACAAGACAAAAGCAGATCGGAAATCACTTTGATTACATTTTATACATAATAATTACACTACATGTGGGATTGATTGCTGCAACATACTGTGACATCATGTCATACCTGAGCCTCTGTGAACATGTGTCATTTGTCTTTTGCGTCAATTACATTGTATTGTTATTGATATTGCAGTGTAATGGATAAGAACTGGACCAAAGCAACTTGATTTAAAGAAACCTGAATTCAGAGTTCTATGCTGTGAATCAGATGGGTAATGTCTATATGTGTAGAAGAGTGATGTTTGCAGTGTTTGATGTAATGTTCACTAGTCTGATAGTTTGTGGGTAGAAGCTGTTTGTGAGTGCTTTTGTCCTCGATTCCACACTGTAGTGTCTCCTTGACGACAGATGTGTGAAAACAGAAAAACAGTTTGTAGATGTGTTCTATTCTTGACAATGTTGTGAGCCCTGCTGATGACAATGGTGGTACAAATGTTCCACAGACTGTTAAAGAGGTAACGAGCAGCCTCCTTCGAGCCTGGAAGACGTCCACTAACAATATGAAGAGGGACCCTTCACATCCTGGTCACTGACTGTTTTGAATGAAAGGTTTTAGTGACAACTTGATGGTGAATTTTGTGCAGAAGTGTAGTCACGTGACTTCAAATGGTTTCTTTCATATAAATGTGCACAGAGCCTGAAGAAGAAAGTTGGAGTTAACAAAGAGAGTTGATAACCACTGTTGTGATACCAGAGTCTAGGATTTCTCCACACAGAGAAAGTCTGGATATATCAAGGCTGTTTTGTAGTTCACCTCTGTCTGAACAGAACATTTAGGTGATTTAATGGTGCTATCGTCTCTGTGAGCAGGAAAACAGTTGAACCAGAAACATGCAGAAACAAACTGCAGCATTTTGGATGCACAGGAGGTTTTTTAACAGAATTACTGGGATGACCTGATAGTAAAGAATGACACTAGTCATGAAGTAACAAATACATGAATTCACTTCTCACCAACCTTTTGAGACATGATTTGTTGATTTGTCCAATTTGTAAAATATTTAGCAGGTGGAAAAAGGCTGATGAAGAAATGAAGGACAAAAATAATGATAATAAATTCTCATAAAGCAGTTGTTAAAAGTTATAAAAACCGGGAACTGAAAATCCTCTTTACATTTCATTCTGTATAATATATATACATATATATATATATATATATATATATATATATATATATATATATATATATATATGTGATGAGACCTTATTGATTCCTAGAGGGAGAAACAACACATACAGCTGATGTGATGATCAGCTGAAGAGCTGTTCACAACACTACAAAATAGTGTACAATATACAAATGATTACATCACACATTGAGAAGATTTACACTTTATGTTTCAGAGTATAGACTAGACAGAGTATATAGCAAGTAAAAAAAACAATAGTCTTCATAATCAGCTGTTGAAACTGACTGTAAATAACATCTGTTCTTTGACGTCATCTCAGTGTTTTCCTGAGGAGAACACTGATATCCTGTTGCTGCTCTGCCATCTGTGTTTGTCACGTTCCTCGTTGTCACTGCTGCTCACTGTGTTCACATTATGAAAAAAAAAAAAAAAAAAAATAACACCTGGATCACATCAACAACACATTACATCACCGACCACAGGTTTTTTTGAAAACTGAAAAATAAACCTTTGTCCTGATGAAAT
Source organism: Polydactylus sextarius (assembly GCA_016801845.1). Lineage (NCBI taxonomy): Eukaryota > Metazoa > Chordata > Actinopteri > Polynemidae > Polydactylus > Polydactylus sextarius. The sequence goes on along the minus strand of CM028921.1, from coordinate 12,296,581 downwards.
AATAATATTTTATTACATTATGTCGATTGCTATGTTCTCCCTGTGTCTGTGACAGACAGATATTTAAACACATGGTTACTGGAAAATCGAAGCTGCTATCACAAGTCTATATAATCTGCAATCTGTCTCTTGTTGTTTTATTTTGTTTTGCTTTATTTATGAAACTTATTCTTATTTATTAATAAGAATAAGTTTAAGGGACAAAAGCCTGGGGCAACAATCTTGTATTTTTACATTTTTCTTTTCTTTCGTTCTTTTCTTTCTTTTTTCTTCTTTTTTAATTTCTTTGTTTAATCATTAATATGAACTGTCCCTGTTTTAAATAAATAAAATTCAAAGTTCAATGACCTGTTCAGCCTGATCCACAGTGAGACTGGATTTATTCGACCATCAACAACATAAACACTGTATAAAACAGCAGGAACTGGAAGCTTTTCACACACCATATACCCATGTGACCTCCTGCTATCATACTGTATTTATTTCTGGCCACTTGGGTTAGACAATAACACATTGACAACTTGAATAAATTAATATCTAATATCAGTGAAAATCAGTAAATAAAGACAATAGTTTCCAAAGCAAAAACATCTCAGTCTGTTTCAAGTTGCTCAGGTTAGTGTTGCTGATAAACAGGCCTGTTGCTGCATCAACAGCACAGAAATGTTCTCAGACTGAGTAAAATCATAGAAAATACAGTCACAGTATGAATCAAATTAAAGACAATCAATGTGCTAACTGGGACTGCATTGATACCATCCATGATGGCTCCATTATATTACATTTAATAAAGATCACAAAAAATTCAACTGAATAAATTGTGCATTTTAAATGTACATTTTACAAATGACAACAACAACAACACCGATCATCAGTGGAGGATCTTGTTTATGTTACACACGGAGGAACCATCACAGTTGTACGGTAGAGGGGGCTCTAACACTGAGCTCCCTGTCTGACTGGCATGGTTGTGTCTACCCCGTTACAGCCTGGTATGAGGGAGAGATCCAGCCCGCTCTCAGCAGCTCCCCACATTAACACGGACCAAAGTTATCCCGGAATAAGGACAGCACGCATGTGCCGTCAACCCGGATGTAGATGTATTTTTCTACGCGTCTTGTCCCCGTTACACCAAGTTATGACAGATATGCTGTTAGACGTGAATGATATGTTTTAGCCCTGTCCGGACAAAGCTGTAACCAGTCCAAACCGGGTTAACCAGCCGTACCATGGTCCGGTCCACCTGGACGTCACGTGATGTGAGCGACTGCTCCACAGTAATCTGGTTACGAAAAGCTGCACTTTTGATTTACGGTGAGAGGACGCAATGGATATCATGACAAACCATGACGTAACGTAACATAACATAGCGTGCATGTATTTTTGTTTTGTTTTCATCATGACCTATAGGTCTGATCAACACGATCGTGTTTCTTAATGTTCCTGAACTTGTTGTGACAGTAACAAGCTGCTCATTTGTCACATGATCCTCCTTCATGTGTTGCAGATCGAGTCCTGTAACTTAAACCATGGACTTCCGCGGCAGGAGACACGAGCGGAGCAGCAACTGGACGGACCCGGAGATCGTGGAGCTGCTCCAGCTGTGGTCAGACGAGTCTGTTCAGATTGAACTGGAGAGTTCACTGCGGAACCAGCGCGTCTTCGACCGCATCGCTCACATTTTACGCGAGAAAGGTATTTATCGCACAGGTGATCAGTGCAGAGAGAAGATCAAGAAGATGAAGTTAGAGTACCGGCGCATTAAAGACAACCACAAGATGAGGTCGTGGAAGTTTTATGATGTGATGGACAGAGTGCTGGCGAACAGACCTGCCATCACCTACTCCTCCCTGGGTGGAGCTGTTATAGCTCAGCAGGTGTTTCAAAGCTCCGGAGGGACTGATCCATACCTGCAGGGAGTTCCTGGTGGATCATTTGGCCCTGTTTCCTCAGGTGGGTTTCTGTTCGGTCAACCTCCAAAACCTGGAGATCCACTGGATATAAAATGTGAAGATGTTGAGGAGAGCATGCTGAACTCTGGTGTTGCGCCTCCTGAGATGTACTATGGTTCAGGAGATGAGCAGGAAACTGATGGGCAGTCTCTGCTGGGGCCAGAGGAAACACTGGGACGAGGTGAAAGCTCCACAAATGCAAGAGGTTCTCCTTCAGGTTGATAGATGAAATACTATTATTATCAATATTATGACCATCAGTGTAAGATTAGGGGGTGTTAAGTTACTTTTGTTTTTCTCATCCCCAGGCTTCAGTGACGTGAACATCACTGGTTCTGGCTTAGCTGCCACCCAGGCTGCTGGTGGACCAGTATCCCTGGACACATCTGAGCACACCAACAAGGAGGGTCCTCATCCCCCGACTTCTGTGAGGCAGAGGAAACGCCGCCGAGGTGGAAAATCATCTTGGAGCCACGGAAGTACCAGAAGTGGTGGTAAAGCGAGCTTGGACAGAGCCCTGGCCAGCTTCCTGACCTGGCAGCAGTCAGCAGAGGAACGTCTCCTCTCCCTGGAGGAGGCGCGGCTGGAGAGAGAGCTGCAGGCCGAAGAGCACAGGGAGGAGCGGGAGGAGAGGAGGGCGGAGCAGGAGAGGCAGCACGAGCTCCGCCTGTTTAGCATGCTCACAGGAGCGCTAGCCGCTGTCAGGCAGGTCGCTCCGACGACGGCTATGACCGCAGCTGACTCACCCCGAGCTGATCTGCCATCGTCGGCGACGACCATGGCCGCCCCCTCATCATCATCATCGTCATCTGTGTCTCAGCTGTCGTCAGAAGCTCCCACAGCACAGGCTGTTAACACTGAGGAGACAAAATCATCAACAACACCCACATCTGTCAAGGCCTGTGAAGTGAATGTTTTGGCATCAGTGAGAGGCGCAGATAGCCCCGGCCGCAGCGTGTACCTGTCCAATCGTGGTAACAGCATCCGACAGCATCAAGGCATCCTCCAGGAAGGTTACGCCCAATATGGAATGAACAGACACCATGACACAGACAACCCCGATGTAGGTGTCCCATACTTAACCACTTCCTGCTTTTGAAAAGCTATGATTTGTTACAACATAACGCTAAAGCAACATTTTACAAGGTCCTCTGTTTTTCTCACCCCCAGGGTATAATCAACATGGGAACCAGCGAGAACAAGCTCTGCTATGATCTCCTTCACAAACGAGTGAGAGAAACAGTCCCGTCAGATTCTCGTTAGTGATGTCTGGTTAGTCACAAACAGATATTTCAGAACAGTATATTCACAAATGAATCTCATATCCGTTTGTGCTGCAGCTGACCAAGCCCGACATGCTACATGTTGACCAATCTTTGCTGCAGTATTCGGACTGGAGGGGACACTTATTGTAAGAGATCAAAGATATTCTCGCATATGACTCATAAGGAAGTAATGTCTCAACAAAACTGGTCAAGATAAACGTTAACCCCTTGAAAAACCTTCCCACCCATGTCTCTTTCAGTCTGAGAGAGGCGGTTGCAAAGTTCCTGACTCATTACTGTTGTTCTCCAAACCCACTCAAAGCCGACAACGTGAGTAAAGGTTATATATACATCACAATGATGTATATATACTACGCATACAATAGTCCCTTAAGACAACGTGTAAGGATCTGAAGTAAAACTTGACTGTGAGACTTTTACTTTGATATAAACTGAAATAAAATCTGCTGCTGTAATTTAAATACTTTTCCCATCACAGATAAATTCCTTTCTTGTGCGTCTATAATTCATCAATTTGAATATCTGAGATATGTGTGAACAAGATTCCCATTGACACAGATGTTCAGCAAATTATGTAATAACTGAAAATTGCCACAGATTCTCAAACATGAAGGCAGAATATTCAGTCCATCTAATTAACTTACTGATGGATATTGAGATGCCAAATTCCCCCTCTGAACTAAAATATCATTTTCAGGTTGACCAACTTAATTCACAGAAATAATAAATGGCTACTTTTGTGTGAAGCTGAAGATTATTTATAAGGCTTCATTCTGTGCCTTAATGAGTTCTTTTTTGTGTGTTTTTTCAGGTTGTAGTGATGAATGGCTGTGGTTCTCTCTTCTCTTGTCTCGCTGCAGTAATTTGTGACCCCAGTGGTAAATTTCACATGCAGATTCATACACACGCAGTTTATCTGAAACTATTATGTATGGTGACAAATGTTTTACCTAAATGTTTAGGTTTATTTTTTGTTAAATATGATCAGCATAACAGAAAAAGGACCGTCGTAGCATAATTATCTTAAACAGAAAATCCACTTTATTTTATCTAAAATAATTATGTCAGTTACATATTATGTAGATTTTAGATATTCTGCTCTTGAGGCAAAGCTTAATGACCCTTCTAAGTCAGTAAAGCTGTTGTTCATCTGTTTGTTACCAGCGAGGATCATAGCGAAGTGAAATGATTCATTAATATAAACATTAGACATTAGACAGAGTAATAAATTGTGCTAATTGATGAACTTGCACACAAATTAACAATGAAAATAATTATGTATACATTGGATCATGTATACAACAGTTAGAAATTTAAGATATGTGTTTACAGGTCAGAGAAACTGATAAAATACTGTTTTATCAGCACCTAATTCACCTGTAACAGGTAGATTGGAATACTATCATATGTAGACAGATGTGCTGAAATGAAACCTGAGCTCCAGTTAATGTTTATGTAGAATCATTCGTAATATAATTGAATTCATGTAGAATTTGTAAACAAGTTGTGTCTAGATGTCATGTGATCGTTGTGTTTTCTGTGGTGTAGATGTCATTCTCATTCCTACTCCTTTCTACGGTGTCATCACTGAGGATCTACATTTGTACAGTGATGTTAAACTCTTCCATGTTCCTCTGGACTGTGAGGTAAGAAAACAACCGGATTTACCCCCTTTATTTATATGTTTAAATGTTTATTCGATATGTATTATTTCTTACTCTGTATGCATATGACATAATTTATATCTAAGTAGACTTTAGGTTTGTCTTTAAGCACATCTCTTACTTAAGTTTATTTTGATGTTTTTGCGTTTTTATTTTTTCTTTGCATTTGTAGACTGATGACAAAGACAGTCGACTCTTCCATCTCACGGTGGGGAAACTAGAGGAAGGTCTGAAAAGGGCTAAAAAAGAGGTGATTTATGAATCCACATTATGTTAACACCTCCATTAATATTTAAGGAAAGACGGAGCCACTTTAAAAGCCTTGGAAAAAGATATAGGCTTTGGTAAAGGCATTGGATGCTCTTATTTCTAGAGATTTGTTTTGCAGCTGTGTCTTTATACACTCTGATACTGTGTACGAGTTTATGTTTACAGAGAAACTTGTTGTCACTTTTAGGGATTAGTAATCCGAGCTGTTATACTGATGAACCCTCACAACCCTCTGGCTGAGATCTACACCCCTGAGGAGATGATCTCCTTCTTGGAGTTTGCCAAAAGGTACCTAGCAGTGTAATCCTGTGGCTGCTGTAAACACATTGCATACAGTCCCTGGAGGGAAGTCTTTTACTTTATGGCTTAGCGCTCTGTCTCGCACTGGGACATCATGTACTCTTGATGGAGTTTTATCACCTCTCTTAACCATTAGCATATTGTGGAGTGGAGCCGTGTAGCAAGGAGTGGCCTTCATCTTCATGTTTTTTAAATAATCTTGCCGGAGTCATTTCCCTCCATTTATTTTTTGCAGCCGCCAGCTGTACAACTGTAGCCATAAACCACAGCGTTTTTACTTAAGACACATGTCATTGAAGGATCTGCTTTACATATATTTTGCATTTTCTATTTGTAAACAGATATTAACAAATAAAACCAAGGTATATTAATGTTGCTTGGTGTATTTACATCATCTGTTTCTCCACCTTCTTCTACTCTAGAAATGAGCTCCATGCCATTGTGGATGAAGTGTACATGCTGACGGTGTTTGATGAATCTGTCACCTTTCACAGTGTCCTCAGTATAGACAGGTACTGTATGAACCTAACCTCTGCATGATTACTCTATTAAACCTTAAATCATCACAATTGTGTTTGAAGACAGGCCTTTAACCGCTAATAATGTGTCCTTATTTCAGTTTGCCTGACCCTCCGAGGACACACGTGATGTGGGGGATGAGTAAGGTACATTCTGTGCTGTACTCTGTCTCAGAGTGTGACTCTCAGAGACTGTTATACTTTTTTATGTTCCTGCTGTCAGCACAGTAAATCTGAGCTTTTCTTCAGCCACTATTTGCTTCCATAGCTCTTTCTCATTTACTCCTTCTTGTCCCTTTTAGGACTTTGCGATGGCAGGAATCAGAATAGGATCCCTTTACACCGAGAACGGAGACCTTGTGGAGGCTTTGGCCCAACTGGGTTCATTCCATGGTGTCTCTGGAACCACTCAGCACCAGGTAGCACAGCTGCTCCAGGACAGAGGTATGGATCCAGACATCAGAGTAGAAATGATAAAAACGTCAGAAAGAAAAGCTGCCCTGAGCAAGCAGTTAGTATTCTCTTGAGTTTGAATTCATTGATTCAAATGATGTTGAATGAAATCTTTTTAACAGTTCAAACATGTTTCTTAGCTCTTCCCCACGTCTGCCGGATATCATCCCCCTTTTGTCAACTTCCTCAGATATGACAGGAGCGCAGCATGAGGCTCTTCCACACATCACTCTGCAGAAAGACTTGTGACATTTCATTTACACTCGCTCATTGTCACTTCATCTTGTCGTCTTATAGAGTGGATCAGTGAGGAGTTTTTACCTAAGAACAGGAGCAGACTGAAAGACGCACACAGCTACCTGACTGGAGAGCTGCAGAGTATGGGCGTACCGTACCTACACCGACCTGTTGCGCTGTATGTCTGGGCTGACCTGAGGAAGGTGACTTAGCCACAGCTAGAGCTGTTCATTCAAACCTACCAGATAATGGTGTTAATGATCCACAGGGTCATTTCTTTGTTCGATGTTGTGTGTACATTCCTGCAGGTTTGACATGTCCCTTCTGTCTCTTTGTCCTCGTAGTACCTCAGAGAGTCGTCCTTTGAGGAGGAGCTGTCTCTGTGGAGGAGTTTCCTCAGACACAAGGTGGTATTGAGCTGTGGTCAGGCCTTCTCCTGCTCCACACCCGGCTGGTTCCGCATCGTCTTCGCAGACCAACAGCACCACCTTGAGCTTGGTCAGTCGGAGTGTCACATAAACTACTTAGCCTTCATGTGTTCAATCTTATATGCTCTCTGAATTGCTCTCAACTACTGTGATTTGTTAAAACATTCACATTGATTTTAAGTGTTATAGTGTAAAGTGTGCTAGATTTTATGTATATTCTCTATCTATCTATCTATCTATCTATCTATCTATCTATCTATCTATCTATCTATCTATCTATCTATCTATCTATCTATCTATCTATCTATCTATCTATCTATCTATCTATCTATCTATCTATCTATCTATCTATCTATCTATCCATCTCTCCATCTCTCCATCTATCCATCTATCTATCTGTCTGTCTGTCTATCTGTCTGTCAGTCTGTCACACATATATTTATGTATTATAACATAACACAAAAATGACAGTGGACAAAGGGGATGATAGTTGGATGATAGTTACAGACTTGTTCTCCTCCTGTTTTGTGTCGTTTCAGGCCTGAAGCGAATCAAGGAGGCTCTGAAAGAAATGGAAGATAAAAGCGCCAGCCCTGATTCACACTCTATCAAAGACGCCAGTGAGGAGAGCAAAAAGTCAGAGAAGGAGGACAGTGCAGATTCAGACAATGCTGTGATTGTTAATTCAACATCATCACCCCAGAGCAAGTCATCAGACCAGCTGAAGGAGAAGGATAGCCCTGTTCCTGACACAGGCCTGTTGGCTGCTGAGGAGTTTGTGTTGCTGGACTGCCAAGCGTCAAAGCCCTCTGAGAGTCTGGACTCTCTGATTGGCACGCTGAGGCATCAAATCAGCTCCTCTGATTGGCTTGAGAAAAACACTCCTGAGCTGTCTGCAGGAGAGGATCCAGAGATTCTTGATGTATTCAAGGCGCTGCTGCAAAGAGCCAGAAAGTAAGTTTAAGATAAACAAGCACAAATGTTGCTGCCAAATTTAGGAGAGGCGGTACTTAATCATCCTCGTTGCTCCCTGCGTTTTACGGTGAAAAGCTCGACACAAACACCTGACACAAGGTTAAATCTGATGACTGTTTTTTTTTTTTTTTTTTTTTTTTTTTTGGAGGAGTGAGGAAGAAACATTAACCACAAGCTGAGAGGAAGAAGAACGGCACAGTCAAGGCCACAATGGAGGAAGAGAACAAAGCACTTTTGCATCTGTGTCTTTGGGCCTCATTTTGAAGCTGCTAATGGAGACAACCTTTTTTTTTTTTTTTTTTTTTTTTTTTTTTTAGTTAGAAAATGTTGTTTATTTACTCGAATCCTAAATGAACACTGTCACATGTGTTTTCAAATGTTTGAAACCTCTTAATCTGAAAAGTACTTTTTTTTTTTTTTTTTTATATTTTGATCATACGCACTTTATTTTATAACAATGTCTTGTAATCTCGGTAAAGTCAATGATGTGTCAATAAAGGAACAAATTATTTCAGAGTAATCGTTCATTTTGAGAGTAATATTTCATCTGTATCAGCCGGTGAGAAACATTTTGAGCGTTTTGATGAATGTTTTAGCTTCAGTGTGACACTTTTTTTTTTTTTTTAAATGTGGGCAATGTTTGGTTCTGACACAGTGACACAGGAAACTTAAGCGGGTGGTATAGTTATGATAAAAAGGTGGGGGGGTTATCTTAAGTTAAAAATGTCATTACCCACAACACACTGCGCCCCGCTGTGTGAAATCGAGAGTGGGATTTCCTTAAATGTGTTGTCATGCATAATGACCCACTGACACCCCCCACACACACACACACACTGTTCCTGCATTTGACACAAACAAATGTGAGCTGTCTCTTAAGTATCAAGGGATTTTTTATATCTTTTTAGCTTCCTTTTATAGTTGTACTTCCTTTTATTGCTGTATAGTTATTAGTATAGTAGTTTACTTCCTCAAAGATCAAATGGCAGTTTTTTTGTTTTTATTTTCACTTTCCATACAGTTGGGTTTGGTCACAGTGGAGAATTCACGGGGAAATTTAGGTGCTTTGCAGTAGGAGTTTCCATTGCAGCAGAGGCGGAGTAACACTGGAGGGTTTGATCTGCAAGTGGGGGCTTGTGGTCATGAGCGGTAATGCGTCATGATGTTGAAAGTATTTGTACAGTAGTGAACAGCAGTGAACACTAGCAGCTTCTGTGCTCTAAACTTTGTTCTACTCAGTGACACAGTGATTTGAAAGCTTTGTTCTCACAGCTTTTTTCAAACAAGGACAACAAAGGTGAGTGTACTTTTGTTATATTTCTACATTGTTGTTAATGTTTAGGACCACAATAAGAAGGGCAGGTTTAAGACAGGTTTACCTGCTGTTGCTCAACGTAAATACCCTGTAATTGCTCAACTGTTTCCCCATGTCTCCTCTGTTTTCTCTGTCCTTCTCTCAGTAAAGTATAAATATGAAGTTTGTGGAGCTGGACGACTCCATCAGTCGCTTCAGGTTTGCTCAGTCCTGTGTGGGGTTGGCAGGTTGTCTGTGTGTGTGCTACGCTGTCGCCACACCGTTCTGGCTAAACAATAAGGGTCTCTGGGCAGAATGGAATAATACTATGAGTGACCGGATGAATGAAAAACAAAACGTCTTCAATGGTGAGCAACAACTTTTCTCTGATATCAACAAATCAAAGTTGTCATCAATCTGAGGCTGTCATTAAGTGTCAGGTTAAATGTCAGTCGAGAGGAACAACACATATCACATAATATGTGATAACATATTGTGCTGTGTTAGATTAGGCACCAGTTCTGCCAGAAATTTATTTTTTACACATAAGAGACTGACCTGAGTTAGAGCATTTGAAAACTGCCGTTCAGGAGATTCTCATTAGCAAGTTAGTTCTTGCTCTTCTTCCACAGATGCACATTCTTTGAATATGCCAAATATTTCACCTCTGGCTACAGGAAAATGTGCTTGAAATCACAGCAAACTAACTAGGTCTTGTTCCCTAGAACTTGAATTTGTCCCTTCAAGTTTTTAATTGAAGCTATTATCAAACTCTAAAAGCCCAATGATAGTAATATAGTATAATATAATATAACCGTGAATATATACTGAAGTTACAAACACAATTATGTTTTCATAGGAAGTATGACACAATGAGTATCATACTGGTTGTTCAACAGCAGTAACAATAAACAGTATAGAATTGTCAACTGTCTGGTTATAAGTTCCTTCTAGCATCACTTTAGTTTCAACACAGCTAGAATAAAGACCGGCCTTGTTAACAGTAAACATAGAAAAAACTACAATGCAAATATATTTCTAGAATGAGTCTGACATAATGCGGCGTTAGGTGTGTGTGTAACTACAGAAAAAGTACACAAACTCTTGTTTTCACACATGGTTTCAGTTGGTTTTTGCCTCATACTATGAGGGGGCAAACACAGGAGTGAGTCATCACTTCATGTTTCACTTCATCATGATGATGACTTTAAGCTGAATTTTAATGAAAATGTGGCATTTAATCTGTTTTTTTTTTCTACATACTGAATTAACATCTTGTGTGTTTTCCAGCCATGGAAGCAGAGCAAGTGTTTGGGGTACTTTCCTTCCTGATGGCTGTGAGCACCGGCGCTCTGTGTCTTTTGTTTGCCCTCTGCTGGACGTCTCAGACAGTGCGTTCCTACTCTAACACTCGCTCCCTCCTCATGGCAGGACAAGCTCTTTACCCCACCACCCTGCTTCTACTCACCATGGCTCCGACAGGTAACAATCCTGCACCGCTCACAATAGAAAAACCTTTGTTTCTCCACACAGCATGATTTTATATTCACTTTATTAATAAATATATTGTTGTTGTTTGGGGAGATTTTAAATAATATATAAATTCCACGCGAAGTAGTAAAAACAGCCCCATTTCCAATTAACCTCTGTGTAGCCTGCTGTATTGTGTAGTTCATGTCAAATTCACACCTACTGAAATTCTTTTATGTACATGCTCATTTCCATACCCTGCAGGGCAGCTGTGTTTAAAGACACCCTTTACTTTTCTTGGAAATGCATTTCATTATCATATAAACTCTGTTGTGAAGCTTAAAGCATGTAATAATTGACCTTAATGACTCTTTTCCCTCCTGCAATGAAACTTAATTGGACTTGTTTTTCTCCTCTTTCAGGTTTCCTCTTCCTCATTAGTTGGTCTTTTTTCACACATCAGCACCGGGAGGAAATACGTAAAGACTTTTCCAGCCTCGGCTCTTCCTACTGGTTTGGTGCTTTTGGTTGGGTCCTGTTAATAATCGTGGAGGCAATCGTCTTCACTGCAGAACAAGTCACAGTGCCAGACATTCGACCAGACTTGGAGAAGGCTGTGGAGTCTTGGCGAATTTCTTCACAATTAAAATCCGCCAAACGCTCATTCAGCGACGGGTTTCACCCTGGTAACAGGGAAAGTATCATGACTCCTCAGAGGTTTATGACATCAATTTGAAAGGAGCGCAAACACAAAGATGAGACTGAGAAAATGAACATTAATGTGTAAGTGTGTAACACATTAAAGCACTCAGACCGAGTGAAGAAGTAACATTTCCTGGCAGCTTTGAACAGCTGTGAAACCAAAGTGAGTCAGTGGGACAGAACAGTGTGGTGGTTATGTTTTCAGTCTAGACTGAAATAAATTGAAAATACACTAAAAACCTACTAAAAACAATTCAAGTTGGTAAACTAAGCCATAAATGTAAGCTGAGGACTGCTTTTTCTGCTTGCACTTTCACTTATTTGCACGTTTAACATCTAACTTGTATCGTCACCTGAAATATGAGCTGCGTTGTACTTGATGAATGTTAAACTAGTGCCATGTGATACTTTGACGGTAAAACTATCAAAGATGAATTATAAACATTTCTTCTGTTGAAATGTGGATCAAGAGTTTTAATATATATTGCAAAAGAGACAATCTTGATGCAAAACGCAAAACACACAGTGTATTTTTGTTGTTTTCTTTCATTAAGCTAATGATGAGTAATAAATTGCATAAATACCTGTCGTTGTGACTTATGAAAAGGGTTTACCAGTTTACATCCTTGACACTGTATTTTAAAGGCAAAAGAGGGATAATTTGAGAGTGGAGAGAACGTGAGTAGGTATTTTGAGGCTGAACATAATGGTTCACTGCTTAGACAGTTGTCCTACATCAGCCCACCAGGAGTTCTGTGTGTAGTGAAGCAGATTTTCGCCAGCCAGTCCTACATCTGTCTCCTTTTTCAAACACTTAGAGCACGCATTTCCCGTGTACAGTTTCCAGCTCCGCGGAGCATTTGGACCACCAGACAACACACTGCCTCCAAAGTCGTTATTTACTTTTCTCTCATGCATTCCCAGGAGGAGAGGAAGCACCCTGATGCTGGACTGCTTATGTTTATGTTCTCAACCTGCCAAAGTGGGGGAGAATTAAGTGGCTCTGGCTCTGTTAATTGGGCGTTAATCAGGTGTTGCTCTAATTAAAAGGCAGTTCCGCCCTGTTGGGCCCTGGTAATGAGTTTGTTATTAAATCCACAGAGGATTTTTGTCTCTTTTTCAATTTACCAACAGGGTAGTGCTTAATTGCTGTGTAAATGAGGAGAATGTCCTTGAAGGTCGTCTTGCATCAGCACGTAATCCATGAACAGAATTGTTCTTAAGAGCATTCACATCCAACTTCGAATCCATTCACTTCCATTCAACTCTTGTGTTGAGCTCTTGCGTCCAGTTGTGTGTGTTCTTGTTTTGTTCAGTTCTCATTTATAACCAAACCTCCTTTGCTCCATTAAGAGAGTGAGTTACTCATTTTATTGTAAATAAAAGCACTTTTAAAATTGATTTCCTTTTCATCTGAAGTTGATTTTATTTCCTCTCAGTTTTTGCTGTCGGGGCAATTGAAAGCACACGGTCATTTACGACCGCCTCTACTCTCCTCCTTCCAGTAACACAAATGCTGCTCTTTTACCCTCCCAAGAGAAACGGACCAAAGGTTGAGAAATGCCTTAGGAAAAAGACACACCAGATCAATGTGGAGATAGAAAAGGAGAGATAGCGAGATGCTTAGGCACAATGGAAGAAATGACAGATGAATGGTGGAAGATGCTACACACAGATAGACAGGTGGACTGATAGACACAGGGAGATCATAGGTCCTGATTGGTGAAGGGCATTTGCTACAGAGACATTAATCACAAAATGGTACTAAGGGTGAACAGGCCGCTGGTGTTTCCTGTCCTCAGTCAGCAGCATGTGTACAACACAAAGTAGGCTACACTACTGCTCTTCATATCAATTAGAGACCAATTATACAGCCATGTTCCACTAATTATGCTGCACCGGCACTACGCCTTCCCCCAGTATAAAGTGTGTGTTTTGCTGAGCTCTTGTGTGTCTGTGGTTGCTTTCACTGAGATAAATAAATGAGCTTGCTGCCTGTCAAGGTGAACCGTCCTTAATCTGATTTTCAGAGCTCTAAGTTTGTATTTAGGAGGGAAGAAGAGGGACGCGACAAGCAGAAAGTTGCTGTTTTTTCTATCACCTTTCGGTGGTGCTGGTGTAACATCTATCGCTCGGCCACTTGCCTCAAACCCTGGTGAAATGGGTGAGACGCTGCTTTCATTTGAGAAATAAAATCACACACAAACAGACGCACATAAGAAAAGAATGTGTGCAGTGTAACTATCAACGTGTTTGTGTGTGTTAGACTTTTATTTGCATAGTAGACAAAGTGTGATAAATATTGTCAAGCATATTTCAGATGATTTTGAGCCAGAATGTGCTGGACTACCAAATGAGTCAAGTTTTATTTGGCTCGATCCAGGAGCATGATGAATTATGAAATAAAGCAAGAACTGCATGCTTTTTTGCAGTTTTATTTCTCTGTGGTTTACATAATTCACTCAGAACATTTGTAACTTTTCTGACAGGTTAATGCTGTTGGGTTCAAAGTGAAAGCACTGAGGATATACGCACAAAGACAAGACAGCAGGGAAGACAAAGATGAGAGGAGGAGAGAACAAAGGGGAAGAGAGGATTTGATATGTCACAAAATAGTTTTGCACATCTCTGAATTCTGTAAAGCAACGTGTGGTGTCAGGTTGTGAGCCTTACACTTCCTCTCCATACTTTACCACCGGCTCTCTGTAGCCATGAATGTTCTGATGAAGTCAAAAATCAGAGTTTGACCACTGCGGTATTGTGTCCTCCACTGCATTGTCATCACTATAAGTGGACACCCTCAGAAAATGTAAAAGTCTGAAGATTTGATGTCTGCAGTCACATAATCTAAGAAAAAGCAGCCAGATGGAGGGAGGGAGGAAGAGAGTACACCTCATGTCCTTCACTTGTTTTTCTTTTAGTGACCCAGTTCATCTCGCCTGAAGAATCTGCAATGAGCCATTGCTCTTTGAGACTGACGTCCCACTACGACCACCCCACTGATTACATTTGTTCAGCAGAACCAGAGGAGACAGACATAAAGGAAGCAGACATTGCTTGCATCAGGGAAAAAGAGTTTCTTGATTATCCTGCTCCTAGAGTCGTCCCTTGAATTTCAGAGTGTGGGTATATGTGCACAACAGAACTCTCTGTGCTCTCTGTAGTTGTAGTAGTAATATTATTTCTGTGTCTTCCAGTTTAGACTTGAGTCCACATGCATAGATCAATTTTTCCTGCCAGTGCCTTCATCATAAGTGGTGTCTTCTCAGACATCTCAGTCCAGACAATGAAGCTGTAGTCCTGTTGTCATCACCCCATTCATTCCTGGCCAACTATGGCCGCTCCCTTCTCTTATCTCTGTGTGACCAAGGAAATTAAATTACAAATATAATCACTTGGCACCAGTTTCTTTACCAATGTGCCTCTGTTTTGCATATAGAGTGTGCTTGCTTTGGAGACACGTTGTGTGAAGTTACTTATTGGCCTATTTATGATAATGGGTTCTGCTCCACTAGTGGAGTCACACACCTTTTCACAATGACAGTGAATGGCACGAGGAAGTGGAGTGAGAGGAGGCTCAGTCTCTGCCTATAAAAGGCAGACATGCAAACATGGTTTCAGCTATCCCGGGAAAAGAATTTTGCACGGGTGAATAATCTGAAAAGCAAAGAAGAGATCTGTGAAAATCAGTATACAAACAGGGACTCGCTCACTTTGTCTACACTACGCAGTGCAGTATATTTGACTTTTGTCATTTTAAGTGTAAAACTGTTGCACACATAGGATCCTCACATCTAAAAAAATATTGTTTTCATATGATGCACATTAGCCACGTTAACACAAAGCTCATGGGAAAGCAACATTGCTCTGTGATGCTCTGTGGCGCTGTCGTCACTTCATGTCAAGACAATGCTCTATTGACTTTTCATCTTGGACCATCATGCTAAAGTTTTCTCTCCTGTAATATTTCTCAATATTTAATTTTATATGAATAGAGACCAGGCCTGGTGCCCCAGCAGTGCAAAAACATGCATTGCACCTTCACCAACCTTGTCATATAGATTTTTAAGAAATGGCTGTGTACACTAAACACAGGCAGGAATACAGCTTACACAGACACTAAAGCAGATCACTCCTGTCAAATGACTCACAACCATCCACTTAAAATTCTACACGACCTTAGTGAAAAGGAGCCTGGGCAGGTGAGTCTGAATAAATACTCATTTATATAGTATGATATTCACTTACTACTGCTCCCAGTTTTTTCCTTCCATGTTCCAGGTTAATCTGTTCACCAAAAACATGCCTTTTCTATTAAAATGAACAGACATTAAGTTATGTTAATGTTATGTTAAACCAGACCATAATCAGTCTAACTTTCTAGGAATCATTCACATGTGACTAAAATGTCACAGCTATGGTGATTATCATACTTTTCATTATGTTAATATTTTAAATTGTACAATACTTGTCTGCAAAAACTACTATTGTGGTTTAAGAAATATCAGTATGCTAACATCCTAAACTAAGTTGATGAACAAAGTAAAAAATTATTCCTTCAAACCACCAGCATGTTGGCTGTGTAACTGGGAACATGTCAGCATGTTGATGTTGACATTTTGTTTAAAACACTGCTGTGCAGCCTCAGTGAGCCACCGGTGTGCTATAAACTCTAAGTCCTGTTGCTATAGGCGTTATAATGTTTTTGTTAGTCAGTACCATTACGCAACACTACAACTGTCAGTGATGATGATAATTCATTATTGTTCAAAATCTTGCTTCATCGCTCACCAAACTGTGCGGCTTTGGAGTAATGAATGAATGAGCGAACGAGGGAGCGATTTCAGGCACATCATCCACTTACCCACTGACACCAACTGCCGTTATGTAGACGACTTTCTCTTCAGCTCAAATCTATTCCACACACGTTAGACCATCTGACTGAATAAACAGTCCCCATCTCTCTTCCTCCCTCTTGTCTGTGCGTCTCCGTCTCTGCTGCGTGTCTCTCACAAAAAAGCGAAGGGATGAAAACCTGTGTATATTAGAATGATGCGTCTCCCCTGGGAGCCAAAAGAGAAAGTTGGTAAAGGAGGAGTGAGGAGAGTATGAACAGAAGAATAGCGTTTTTATCGCTGTTATTATGAGAAGGCCATTGTATACCTCCCTTGCCTCTTTCCCTTATTCCCTGTTCAGTTAGGAATTTATTTGCTTATGCAGAGACTGTTATGCTTGCTGTTACAGTCAGGCCCTCAAATGGAAAACTGTATCAGTACCTTTGGCTCTACCTGGTCCCAAAGCACTTGCCAAGCAGGTGGATCGTGCATTTATTTGTGATCTTTATATATTCATTGCTAGTTACTTTCTCCTCAAAGTACAGGGACCACATGTTTCAGTCCCATCCTGAGGCATTTCTGTCTTCTGCTGCAGTGAACAAACGCCATATGTCCCTCAGTTGGACTTTTCTCTTCCCTGTCTGTGTAGTTCAATCCACACACTACAGATGTGACTCTGAGGAAAGAGATGGGCCTCTTCAAATTATTGTTCTCAAACAATTACCGTATATGTCCGTCCCCGGTGCTCATAAAGCCCACTGCTATCATCATACTCAGCACCAGCAGGTTGCTGCGAGAGACCAGGGTGGTAAAATAATGGCTCCCTGCTGGTTTGTGTGAATCATGGCGATGACTGGTTGATAAATGCTCCACCACCCAGGCTCTGGCTACAATAGTAATTTCTCTCTCCAACTGGACTGGCTGCCAAATGACAACAACCTCACTCTTCAGGACCCCCACCTATCTGCAACATCCTTCACTGCCCATCCCCTCACCTCCTATAATTACTGTACTCTGTAAGTCTGGTTTAGGACCAGTCACTCTAAATCAGCCCTGAATCGGCGTGTGTTACTGTGGCTATTGTTCTCTTGTCTGAGCTCTGGCAGAGCTAGTGTAGAAAAGGGCACGGCTGTCCTGGCATTTCCTGTAATGGACTTTTTAGTTAAAAGACAGGGAAATAATAAGCTGATCTACGTGTGGGAAAAGCTCTCTTTGTGTTTAGTGGGAAGTTAAGACCAGGGATAGTTAGGGGTTAGAGTTGACAGACAACAGCGCTGCTCTTTTCACATTCCTTGACACATAATGAGACCAATTTTTCTCTTTACATAACTCCCTAGTGGCCATGATTTGCCTGTTACATTGATGGAGGGGGAGAGAGGAAGAGAGAAAGGAAAGATAAGAGGAAGAATGACCACTCCAAAGACAAACAGTCTTGAATTTAGTGCTGAAAATTCACAATTACTTTCTTTTCATTTAAGAACTCTATGAATGTAACCCACTTATTGAGGTGTTTAACAATTTGCAAGAAATCCTCGCTTCAAGGACGATGAACGTTTGAAATCTTGACGTACTGTTTGCGAGCTAATATACTTCAGCTGACAGACCTTCTGTGTAAACCAGCACCAGGCAGTTTGAGAAAGGCAGACTAATACGTGGTTAAACACGAGACAAATCCAGTGAGTTGGTGTTTACGTGACTAGAGGTCCCTTCGCATCAAAGGGACCTCTCCTCAATCAGGAAAATCTACATTTAATTAACACAGAATTAAAGAGCATTGTTATTTTGATTAAAGATACTGGTCTTGATTCCCCACTCTACTCTAGTGCTCCTGAATGTGGCTTAGGGTTTAATTTCATTTGGTTTACCGTGAGTGGATCAACATCCATCTGGATTGTCTGCTTAGACACAGGTCTCACTCTTCACAGGGCTAAACTATACACTGCAGCACAGTCTCATGATGTATTCACACTGCAGTCTCTGCATGGTATTGACCTCTATGATTCCTATCCTGCCATGGTAATAGGATTTGTGTTTTTCTGAAAAAGGTTCTTAAAATGGACACTCACAGTCACCGTAGTTTAAGTTGTTCTCCATATTGTCTAACTCACCAGAACAGAAGAGATGAATGGAACTCGTCCAAAACCAAAATAACTCTACGGTGCCTCAGGGAAAGTTATAATGCAAAAATTGGAACGAATTAATGCAGTCCCAAGACTAGACTAGCCAATAAAATGAATATTTGGATAGCTGGACATGGAATATATTGTGGTGTCAGGTTGTCAGCAGCTTGTGGGGGATGTTATTTGTAGAAGCCAGGATGTTGTTTTGGTGTGTCTCTGCTCTGCGTTAAAGCTCCATCAGTCAGGATGAGCCGACATCAAATGCAACTGAGTCGTACAGGGTCATGTAAGGCCTCAAGACAGCATCAGTCAGTTCAGCTGTCCCCCAGGCTGTCACTGCTGTGATCATACGCATGCAAACCTGCAGTACACAGGGAAGGAGAAGCTGTAATTAATCACCTCATTGGAATAATCACATAATTGATTATTAACAAAACCTAGGGCGAAAGTGAGAGGAGAGGGGTAAGATAAGGAAACAAGACTGAGAGGGGGAGACAAGGGGGAGATGAGGGAGAGGGTGATAGGGGTGGGGGGTTTGAGAAGTGGGGTAAGGGGTTTGTTCTGACAGTTGGCTTTGACAAATAGCTCTGCTCTGAAGTCTACCTCTTTAAGTATTGATCTTCCAAATTGTGTCTCCGGATGAGGGATAGAGGAGGTGGACAGTGGGGGCAATTCAACCAGACTTTGCTTGGTCGAAAAAGTTGAAATAAAGTTGAAAATGCAATTAAAATTTGCATACCAAATGCTCAGCGTATTACACAACACTCAGTGGAGATATGAGAGTGAAATGCCCCCTTTACCCTTAATACAATCACAAAGATGCCTACATTCTTCATGACATTTAGAAATATCATCATTTTGGTCAGTCTATTCAAATGTGAAACCACGCTGACATTTCATTCGCCATGAGGAAGATAGAAACACTGCGGTAAAATTCATTCATTGTCCATTTCGGCTATTGACACTGCTGTGTGACTTGAGCTGTCAGGGGTCTTTTTTGAACCTTTAGCTTAAAAAGTTCGGTGTGGAAGGCTTGATCTCTTCCCCCTCTTCCTTGTCACAGCCTGCAATCAACCTTAAGCCCTTTTGTGTTCTCCACTCTGAGCTAAGCCTGTTATCCTGTGCAACTCCTTTACACAAGATCACTACTCTATCCCTTCGCTGCCTTTCACCTCATATACTTTCTTCCCCCTTATTCTTTCTCTCTCTGTCTATCTGTCTCTTTACTTTACAGTTTCACAAGGACAGATTATTAAGTCCATGTATATATAAGACTTTATTTTTGATCCTGAGTGTCACTTACTTACCAGCACAAAATCCCAAACAGACACTCAGCCCCTCCCATCCTACTCCTCACCCCTCCTTTCTCCTCCCCAAACACTAGTACCTCAGCCATATTCTCACTCATCTTTCCCACTGCACACACCTGCTACTTGCTGATATATATGCTACACACACACACACACACACACACACACACACACACACAAACTCATCACATTGCTCACTGCTGTTGATTGGTTCATCATATTAGAAAAAAAAAAATCCACCTGGTACAAGTTGTCAGTTTGTTGGTGCAATGCAAACTCCTGCATGTCCTCCTAAACTGCAGCCTTTTATTCCCTCAGGCTTTGCTCCACACATTCATAACACCGTGCTCCATGCCAGGTGGCTGTCTCCACAAGTCCTCCTTGCCATAACTCAGACTGTCTTTGAGTTGATCAATAACAAGTCAATTAGAAGGCGCAGAGAGATGAGGGTCTCAGGGGGTCAGTGCTTGTTTGTCAGGCAGACATCTGCAGCTCTGTCTCTGCCATGAGATAGGTGTGCCGTTTACCTTGGAAACATGTGGCTACCTGGCTGTCATAAATCTAAATATCAACTATAAATAGGCTCCTAACATCCTGCTACAATCCATCATTTGCTTGTTCTTGGATGTTTAATGTCTCAAGCTTCGTATATTTCAAATCTCCCAGCTGTGTCTGATGGATCTGAATAGCTAGAAAACAGCATTTTTAGTATTTCTCATGAGAGACTACGCTTCTTGCAAAAAACAAAAATTACCACTTCTGCTGTTTAAGGTCACACTTGACCATATGTACCAAATATAAACTGCAAAGACTGCCAGTATCCATCCTGCTCCCCTGTTAAGCTGACAAGAGTGGGAGAGACCCAACTGTTGTTTGGTATCCACTGACTGTGTATCTAATGACTTGGCTGGCAATTCCAGTGCAACAGCAACAGGCTCCTGTGGCGAATACACCAGATTAATCCCCTGGATAATTGCAAACAAGAATGATCTTGGGCAAATACTCCCCATACCTACTGAGACATTATATCAGATGATGCTGCCTAATTAAAGCTCACTCTGAACGGTGACGGAGAGACGGCATTTGGAACAATGAATGAGATGTGCAGCTTTAGAGCTGACATTATGAAGAGAGGAGCAGTGCAGATAAAAACCACAGGAGTGTACAGCATGACAGCAATACAATACAATACAGTTGTCTGGGAAAAAAAAAAAAAAAAAAAGAAAGAAGAAAAATACCAACACATTTTGGAAAGTCATTTATCAGAATAGTAACTGCCAGATGAACACTTGACACTGACTGGTAATTGGTGTTCAACCCAGTACAAGTCAATTGTTTTGCTGCCTTTTTTCAGTTTTATTCACAGCAGTCACCACCTGAATTACTGGTGCATCACTCACTAACACTAAGAGGTGAAGTGACATGACAAGAGGACAACTATCAATAATACAATATAATTAGAATGGAAATAGTAACACTTAAATCGTTGTTCTTCTGTTTCCTTCCTGCTTGCACACAAACTCACAGACACATGACAGATTACACCTCATCATTTTTGACAGTCACACGTGAACAAATAAATAAAGATCTGCACCAGCTTTAAAATGCTGCAAATACACCGACGTGTAAACTTATTTTTTCCTGCATCATCCGTGTCTTTCCACATTCATTTGTCTGTGTTTGAAAGTCTGACATTTTATCCTTTAAAATTTGTCATTTCTATGTTTTATTCAATATTGTTTGCCTGTGGGACAAGACAGTGCATTTATTTTGTGCTGTTTTGTGTGAGTGCTGCACTAGTGGCCTTTTCGGAAGCTTGACAGTATCTCTCTTTGTATCAGAATGAGGCCACCTGGATGAGGTGAACCTGCAGATGGATATGAGAAAGGGGAGATAAAGGTGACATAAAAGTGTTTCCAGCTGAGGATCAGTGTGGTGTGCCAGAAAGTTGCTGTTGGATTCTGTACATGCACGTGTTTTCAACTGTGCTTTGGGTTTGACCTTGTTTTTTTTTTTTCAAATCAGCTGCCTCATCAGGTGGCAAGAACTGACTGTTGGGATCCCATCAAAGGGAGGGTATAAATACAAGACACAAGGAGATAGACAGGAGCAATCCCACTGTATGAACTCCCAGCTCCCACTAACAGATGCTACAAACTGTGACAGACTCAGACATATACTGTGTATGCAGTGTGTAGTGCCTGGCTCCAGGGCTTCCCTTGTGCTCCCATGCAGAGAACACCCCCAGGGGAGCTGACGCCAGCTGAGACTGAAAAACAAGGTAAGAGCCCAGCTGACACACATGCACACAGGCTCAGCTGTTTGTCTCAAAGGAGAGATAAGCATTTGAAGTACACAGAGTGCAAGAAAATGAAGCAGACAGCCACATTCAAGCCTCCCTGGGAGAAAGAATTGTGAGAACACTAAAAGATGTATAGACAGAAGATGCTGCAGTGTGTATGCTACAGGTGTGAAATGGTAAGACTCTGCTATGAATGTAATAGTTCCTAAGATTGTTTGACTGCTTTATTGTCTGAACTGGTAATGGAAACGAGATAGTATAGGAGGAGATGAAATAAGGTCTGTCAGTGGAGCAGCATCATTGATCCTACCTGTGCTGTATCATAAGAGCACTGCTGAAATATGGCTCCTGAATTCAGCAGTGTTGTGTTTGGAATAATTCTTTATGATCTTTATTCAGTGTGATGGTTTCTTGTTTTGTTTTCCCTGCCGCTTGGTCAATATATATGTATTATGAAATAAGTTTCCAGTGTCTCTGATTTTTTCCTCCACATTTAAAATGCTGGATGGACGCTCCCGGGGCTCCAATTCTCTCCTCAGCCAAGAAAATGACTAATATAAATGATTGACAGCCTTGCACGGGTAAGGTTGCCCATTTAACAAACTCGCTGTGTCAAAGGAAAAAAGTCAGGATGGCTCCCTGAGCGGTGGAATTGGAGATGAGAGAAATGAAGATTTTGGTGCTGTATCGATCCCCCAGTGCTTGTCTCATGCATTTTACACAAGATCTAAATGCCACTTATAGTATAATACAGCTCTCTGGGTCAGGGCTCACTACTCTCTGCTCAGTGGGATTTGAGGATACCTGGTGTATAAATTCAACAGGAATCAAGTAAATCTGCTAGATTGTGTCATGGGCTCAACACTTAGAGGGTGCTAGGGAAAGCCTGTATCTCTGTATCCAGCTAAGATTATTTTTTTATATTTTTGCAATGTATCAAACTAAGCCCTCCTCTCCTCTCCAGGGTCTAAGATCTAAGTCGCATCATGGCGGCGGAGCACCAGGAGACAGATGGCCCCAGATCCTCCATGCCAGCTGAGCTCCAACATCCCCACTCTAAGTACTCTCACTGGAAGTTTAAACTCTTTAGGGTGAGGTCCATGGAGAAGGCCCCTTTGCCCAATGAGGCACAGCCTGAGAAAGGTGGCTTATTAGGAGGCTTGTTAGGGGTCTCACCTTCTGCAGCTCCGAAAATAGACTCAGATAATGGTGTCAGTAGAGGGAGTGTTATGAAACTGTGCTTTGGGGGGAAAGGCAGGGACAACGTGGATGGCCCGGGCCAGAGGGTTGATAAGAAACTACAGGAAATGGACACCCACATGAACCACCTCAGGTGATAAAATCTTACTATACTATATCATTTACACTACATTATTCACTATGTTTTTTGAAAGATGCTGACAGCAGTTATTTTCCTCTGTCAAGGTGTCTCTGCCGTCTGTGTGGAATCGCTCTAAGGAAAGTCAAAGGTCCACTGCATGATGTTCATGAGGATCTAGATGAGGCTAGTAAAGGTCTCCTGCGTAAAATGGGCTGTACATTTACAACCTGGCCAGATGTCATCCTCAAAGTCTTTAAAGTAGATGTGAGAGAGGACACCGAATCCGTCCACCCTCTTTCCTTCTGCCACCGCTGCTGGATGGTTGCCATACGTGGAGGGGGTGTCTGCAGCTTCTCCAAAAAAAGAGTCCCTGATTGGCGACCCCACTCCTCCCACTGTCACCTTTGCTCCCCCAAGAAATTATCATTCCAACGCACTGGGAGGAAGAGGAGGAAGACAATTCCCAGAGCCCAGAATCTGGCAAAAAGAAGCAGGTGGGAACACACCAACACCATTGCAGTTGGAGAAAGGAGTGTCTTGAGACCGTTTGGAGATCGTCATCACGGTCCGGTGGTCAGGGGCTGGAGGAAGACCAGCGTACAGAGAGAACAATGGGTGAGGAACATCACCCGCTGTCAGAAAGACCACCTGAGTACTAAGCTGATCTCTGAGAAGCTCCCTGTGGACTTCCTCTTTTCTTTCACCTGCCTTGTGTGTGACCACCTGCTCTATGATCCGGTTCAGTCCCCCTGTGGACACCTCTTCTGCCGCGGCTGTATAATAAAATGTAACCACGTCCTGGGACCTCACTGTCCAGCCTGCAATTTGCCTTGTGGCACTGATGATCTCGCTACGCCCCCTAAAGTCTTTTTATCAGCTCTACATTCTCTGCCTCTGCTCTGCCCTAAAGGTGACTGTGGCGAGCAGGTGAGGCTAGACTCATTTAAAACTCATTGTCTGGACCATGAGCTGAATGAACAGGATCCAAACAAGCGGTTATCAGAGCTAGATAACTGTCTACTAGCCAATAAAGGGGGAAGACCCCGTCAGCACCTGCTATCATTGACCCGCCGTGCCCAAAAGCATCGGCTGAAGGATCTGAAGACCCACGTGAGGGTGTTTGCAGACAAAGAAGAAGGTGGCGATGTGAAGGCTGTGTGTCTGACACTGTTCCTGCTCGCACTGAGATCTGAGAATGAACACAGACAGGCAGATGAGCTGGAGGCCATGATGCAAGGTAAGAGGCTATTATAAGCCTTTTGTTCTATCAGTATAACCTCCCCTGAGAAAAGTAAGAGACACAAGAAAATGGAAATTATGTTTATTATGTTTGCTTAATATTTCCTAGAAATAGAGTCATCACGCCAATAACAATGAGATGAAATGTCCACAATGGAATAGAAAGAACAAAGTTTTTTTGTGACTTTGATTGAAAAGCATTTCATTATTGTCCATCTCAGTCTATTGAACTGTCGCCGTTACATGGCCAGCTCTCCCTGATGCTCTCCCACGCTCACTCTCTGTCTGCTTGTCTGTCAGTCTCTCATCCTCACACTCTCTCTAATGCACAATAACAACTCTTGTGAAGGGGCTGTTAGAATCAAAACAACATCAGCAGCTCTTGTAACTGCAAATTACACAGACAGCACCATCCTCCTCTCTAGGGAATAGAAGCCAGCTGGTGTCTGTTTTCATCTGCAGCCAATACATCACTTTTGCCAGCTTCACTGATTCAACCCTCTGTCCCCTTATAACATTTGGAAATTAGGAAATATTGGATTTTGTAATCATGGGCTTGTGGGATTTTGACAATGATACATTCATGTCTAGATGTTCTGTGTCTCATGGTATAAATGACTTCAAATGCAGGATATCAAATGAGGAAATGTTAGATACCACAGTTTGTTTTAGAGCAGTGGAAACAGCCTCCCACAGTTTGCTATTAAATAATTCTCCTCATGTCACCCTCTGGCTTTCCTTTTATATTTCTGTATTTATTTTTCTCTTCTTTTGTCTCTCTCTAAAACTTCCTCTCCCTAAATCTTCTCTCTCTCTACAGGCAGAGGCTTTGCTTTGCATCCTGCAGTGTGCCTGGCCATTCGAGTGAACACTTTTCTAAGCTGCAGCCAATATCACAAGATGTACCGGACTGTCAAAGCCACCAGTGGCCGCCAGATCTTCCAACCCCTGCACGCCCTCCGAACTGCAGAGAAGGAGCTTCTCCCCGGCTTTCACCAGTTTGAGTGGCAACCGGCTCTCAAGAATGTGTCACCATCTTGCAACGTGGGCATTATTAACGGGCTGTCTGGATGGACGTCCTCGGTGGATGACTCCCCGGCTGACACAATCACTCGGCGGTTTCGCTATGATGTGGCACTGGTGTCAGCGTTAAAGGATCTGGAGGAGGACATCATGGAGGGGCTGAGGGAGAGAGGGATGGAAGATAGTGCTTGCACCACAGGCTTTAATGTAATGATCAAGGAATGTTGTGATGGCATGGGAGATGTCAGCGAAAAGCATGGTGGAGGGCCAGTTGTTCCTGAGAAAGCTGTACGTTTCTCTTTCACTGTGATGTCTGTCTCTGTCCTGGCAGAAGATCAGGAGGAGGAGATTACCATCTTCACAGAGGCAAAGCCAAACTCAGAACTATCCTGTAAGCCTCTCAGTTTAATGTTTGTAGACGAGTCAGACCATGAGACGCTCACTGCTGTCCTGGGGCCTATAGTTGCAGAGCGTAATGCAATGAAAGAGAGCAGACTCATCCTATCCATGGGTGGTCTTCTTCGATCCTTCCGCTTCCACTTTAGGGGTACAGGATATGATGAGAAAATGGTACGAGAGTTAGAAGGACTGGAGGCTTCGGGGTCCTCGTATATCTGCACTCTGTGCGACTCCAGTCGGGCAGAGGCCTCTCAAAACATGGTGCTGCACTCGATCACCCGCTGTCATCAAGAGAACCTAGAACGTTATGAAATATGGAGAAGCAACCCCTTCTCTGAGTCTGTAGACGAGCTGCGAGACAGGGTGAAAGGAATCTCTGCCAAGCCCTTCATGGAAACTCAGCCCACACTAGATGCATTGCACTGTGAGATTGGCAATGCAGCTGAGTTCTACAAAATCTTCCAGGACGAGATTGGGGAGGTGTACAAAAAGGTCAATCCCAGTCGAGAGGAGCGGCGCAGCTGGAGGGCAGCCCTAGATAAACAGCTGAGGAAGAAGATGAAGCTTAAACCGGTAATGAGGATGAATGGAAACTATGCTCGTAAGCTAATGACCATGGAGGCTATAGAGGTGGTGTGTGAGCTAGTGCCCTCAGAGGAAAGGAGGGAGGCCCTCAGGGAGCTTATGAGGCTCTACATCCAGATGAAGCCGGTGTGGCGCGCCACCTGTCCAGCCAAGGAATGCCCCGACCAGCTGTGCCGCTACAGCTTCAACTCCCAGCACTTTGCCGACCTCCTCTCCTCTACCTTCAAATACAGGTACAATGGAAAGATAACTAATTACCTTCACAAGACCCTGGCCCATGTGCCTGAGATTATCGAGCGAGATGGATCCATAGGAGCATGGGCCAGTGAGGGAAACGAGTCAGCAAACAAACTGTTCAGACGTTTCCGGAAGATGAATGCTCGTCAGTCAAAGGCATTTGAACTGGAAGACGTGTTGAAGCATCACTGGCTCTATACCTCTAAGTACCTACAGAAGTTTATGGAGGCTCACAAGGACTCGGTCAAAGCTCTGCAGGCTACTGTTGACTCAGTGGAGATGCTGGGAGATGAGGATTTGTCTCTGGAAGTTAATGATTAAATATTAACACGTTGTTGATTTGTAATAATTATCTCTGCCAGCAATATGGACAATATGGACTCGTTCTATTGCGATATGCTGCAAATATGACAAGAAAAAATACCTTAATAAAATATCTTTTTAAACTTAAACACCATTTATTGTTGGATTCTGACAAGACCTTTTTCTTAAGTGATACATTTCTTGAATGGATTAATGTCCAGAACTTTTTTGATTTGACATCTTTTTTTTTTTCTCTCATACATATTTTTCAGTTTTTCTTTTACTTGATTTGAATGTTTTCTTACTTTTGAGCTGAAAGCATTTTAGAGGTTTTATACCTGTTAAATTTGACTTGTATTGCTTCTTTAGCAAATACGGAACAGCAGAGGAACATAGCGGGAACACACAGGTTCTTCTTACCTTGTCTGAACAGGAAAGTTATTTTCTTTATCTTTGCCATCTGTGAAATATGGCACAGTTTATTGTATTGCAAGGATATGACACATTTATGAATTTATATAGAGAAGATATTTATGGAAACAGATGAAAGCACTGTAAGTCAAGGAGGAAAATTGTGTTAAAAAGACCACATTTGTGGCCACTGCATTAATATATCATTTGAGCTGGAGCAAAATGAAATCACAGAGACCCAAATGTTCTTTGTTTCATGAGTGCCCTCTGAAAAAGATTACTTTAGTGCTTTATCATGGGATCCCTGAGGGGCAGAATAGATGCCAGGTCACTTTGAACCAATTTTTATCTCTTTTGGTTTTTGCACAGTGGAGGATAGATGATACTTATTCGAATTCTTCACATAAAGTAAAGCACATACTGACCTTTTTGTTGATATCATAAAAATACAGTATGGTCCATTACGGTACCTAATACCCCACGGACTTTCTAGCGGGCAGGGATTTTTCTGAAGTTCTGTATATAACCTGGCTCTTTCTCTCTGCTGATATTTCGTCTTTGCTATGCTTGACAGAGGAGAAGGATGGGGCTGGAGCGAAGCAGACCTGATTTAAACTGATTTGTTGGCAACTTGATTTGTTTGATTGATTGATTATATTGTCTTTTTCTGTCCTCACCATTTTCAATTGTGACAGGCAATTTTGTTTTCTTATTTGATTGAATGTTTGATTCTGTTTTACTGCCGTGGAGTTACCCATATGACAGCTGTGAAATATTTACATTTCATTGGATAGTTGTCACACTCATACAATAACATCATATTTGAGTGCATTATGTTGTAACTTGTCTCATATTTGTTTCTTGCCATAGTGAATTGCATTCCCAAAGTAATTGATGATGGATGATTCCGCTTGTTCAATTTTTACCATGTACTTCTTCATTTTGTTTTTACTGGAATTGCATTACATTTCCCATTGTGATTTATTTTACATATAAGTGCAGTATAAGTCTAACGTTCCACTATTTTTTTGTAAACATGTTTGTTGTTTTTAAACAATATGTAATGTTCAAACATTTCTGCTGTATTTCCACTGAATGTGACATTTTACCACACTGTGTGAATTTTCTTTCCTTTTGTTTCTTTTTTTTTTTACTACTTTTTTCACTGAAGAATAAATAAAGACAGAATCCAACTCAGTGTCCTGATTTTTTTTTTTTGTTTTTTATTAAACTGTTTATAATTGAATTTTTTAAACTTCTTTATTACATATTATCACATATTATTGCATATACTGTTTTAGGGCATATATACATATAATTTGTATTTTAAATTATTTATTTTCATTACAGATTAAACTACCCAAAGACCTAAAAATTAGATACTAATTATCAATAATAATTCATTTAACTGTAATAGTCAGGGTCTTTAATTTAATTACTACTGATGAAAATGTATGTGAAGTGTAAAAACACATTATAAAAACAAGTGGTATAAATGCAGAATTTGTTTATTGTCATCACACATTTCATTGAGTAAATTTTTTCATCATCATAATCATCATCATCATCATCACACTTTTAAGAGAAAACAGGTCCATTTAGCTCTAGAAGAAAGTATGAAGAGGTAAAACCTGTGGCCTTTAATGCAAAAAATAAAATAACACTGCTATTGTAACTACTAAATGTTGTGAACAGACTTACTGAAATATTATATTTTCATTCAAACTGTGTGCAATTCTAATGAAAATCATTTATTAGACTTATGTTGAATGTCGACCTGCATCTCAAGTATCTTCACATATTTTTCAAGTACAGATAAGCATATTAAATAGTCTTCACCAATCTTTTACTATCTCAACATAAAGAAGAAAACTCCTTTAATACATAGCATTCTTATCAGAAAATCAGTCAAAAAGTCGTCTCAAAAAGCTTTTTTTTGTTGGAGAAATCTTGAAGATCTGATGAGTTCTCCTGTCCTTGACCTTCATGGGAGTGCGCTTCAGTGGCATGACCTGTCGAGGTGGGGTCATCTCCTGGTAAGGCAGGCCTCCGTGATCCAGGCAGAAGTACTTTTTGCTGCCCTGGGAGAGTTTGAGCAACAGGCTTTCAGACAGCTCCATGCATTGGGCATGGACCCAGTGCCCCCCCTCTCCCCTGGAGCAGAAGATCATGGCCGGTCGGTGGAGTTCAGTGGAGTAGTATGGCTCCCATGTGTTGGGGTCCACCTGACAGCCCAGGC
Source organism: Polydactylus sextarius (assembly GCA_016801845.1). Taxonomy (NCBI): domain Eukaryota; kingdom Metazoa; phylum Chordata; class Actinopteri; family Polynemidae; genus Polydactylus; species Polydactylus sextarius. Next base: position 12,266,708 of record CM028921.1, on the reverse strand, counting down.
AACATTTGATCCAGTAGCCTGTTTGTGATTCATCCTCCTCATCGTCCTCATTGTAAGTATCTGCTTCTCCATCACTGCTGTCCTCCAGCTCATGTGGTTCACGACCAAAGTAGAGCTCCTCAGAGTCCTCAAGAGGAGTAGAGTCGTCGTAATCTGTTGACTCCTGGCTGCAACCCTGGGTTCCTTCATCTTCTTTGCCTTCTTCCTCTGTCTGGAAGCTCACCAGATAAAAGTAATGTATCTCTGGCTGGCTTGGCCTTCCCTCATTAGGTACACCTAGCAGGATATTCCCCTCCCCTGCACTACCCCCAAACCATGTGCGACTATGAATGATATCTGGGATCCACTGGGGTGATTCTAAGGTCTCAAAGTGGATCCCTTTCTCATCCAGGATAACTGAGCTGCTCTCCATCCTCTTTTGAGAATCAGACTGATATCCACCTAAGATTATATATCTGTGAGAGGGACCTCTGCGGGTGACTATGGCACTAGAGATGGATATGCCAGTGTCTAGGGTCTCACAGGAGAGTAAGGGGCTTCCCTGCAGGAGCTCAACACGCAGGCGGAAGAGTCGAGGGGGGCGGGAGTCAGAGGTGAGAGAGTGACCTCCGATGAAGTAGACGCAGTCTTCTCTAGCTAAGGCCAGATGGAAGGACTGTCCATCACAGAGTTCAGGTAGAGTGTGAGCAGAGGAGCAACCAAACTCCAGGTCAAACAGGAAGACCTGAGGAGCACAGTCAACAACACTGTTCCAGCTCTCTGTGGTTCGCTCTCCTGCAGGCATGTAGGCTCGACCTCCAAATAACACACATGCTGTCTTCCCACGGCTTTGAACTATGCTGATTGTGTGACCGTATCGGGCCCCTGGTACTTGTCCTACTAGTTCTTTCTCTTTGCAGCGCAAGGTCAGTTTACGATTGCAGCCACGACTGTCTACGGTCAGCATGTACAAGCTTGAAGAGATCTCATTGTTTGGGGTGCGTCCACCGTGGATAAGATAACTCTCTGGCAACCCGTCATAGGGGTCTAGACGGCAAACTGCAGGACAACGTAATGGAGGAAGGTAGTTGGAATCGTTGGAGAAGGAGATGGGCCTCAACTTCATGGCACCTTGTTTAAACCGAACCCCAAATACCCCTGTGGGACATGAACGCTTGGGCCAGCCTTTTTGACCAAACAGGAGAACTTCCCCATCCAAGTGTAGCAGAGAGCAGCCAGGCTGCAGGAGGCCTGCACAGTTCACTGGAGTTAATGGTTGTAGGGTCATTGTCTGGCAGCTGCCTGTGTCAAAACAAGACACAAAGACACAAACACAATATGTCACTCAGCTGGTGTTTGTTTTCATTCAGGTATTTAATATTTTTCACTTCCTGTTTAATGTCAACACCATCACAATATGCACTATAGAACCCATGAAAACATGGACTGACAGTAATTCAGCTTCTTCACGTCACATGTGATTTTTTTTTGCAAGTTGTTGAAGCTGCTCAATAACAGTTAGTGGCTATAATGTAATGATTATGTGATATATTTATGATAATATAGGCAATGAGGAATTACCTTAAAGAAATACATGCAACAAACAACTAAAAACAACCACTGATAACATATAGAACAGTTAATTCAGCTGATAACAAACTAAATCTTAAAGACACTGACCTGCATGTAAATGCTTAGTAATGATAAAATCTGGACTTTCTAGAAGTCATTATGGGGAGTGACCCATTAGGAGTAGAGAAAAATACAAATCCTAAAGTAAAGCTACATTACTGACACACTTGCCAACAATACTAAAGTAGTGGGTTGGGATACATATGTATGTAGAAGCTACACTTTTTGATTCTCGAGGCAACAAGAAGCAACAGGTGATAATATAATTTTCCAGGAACATTTACACTGAAACATTTAAACTGAAATGGTTTGCATTTTCTATTGTACTGGTGTCATCACCATTATAATATTATTGGACAATAGAACAGAATGTTCTTAGCAACATTAGCTTTAGCTATTGGTGCATTTGGAAAGGAATTACTTCAACAGACATGTAGAACAATATATTGTTATATATAATGTTAATGTAAATTTTATGGCCTTACTGCAGAATTATGATTGCTGTGGTTAGTCTTCGCAGGAGAGCTTAGAGTAACAAGAGCGCAACACTGAGGTAAAGAGTGAATTCTTTGCTTAATTTAGAATAAAAATCTTGAGTTAGCTTACCTTATGGTCAGGACCAGATGCAGTGCTTTGACTCACTTTGTGTGAATACAAAGATGGCTCTAAGAGGCTCTTTATGTGGCTGATCTTTGACAAAAGTAGACGCTGACAGAGTTTGTGAAGCTTCGTTGACTCACAAACACTTCCAGATCTTGAGGTTAACAGTGTGTGACTGCCGCTCTCTGGCAGGTGTGCTGCTTGAATGTGTTTAGCGAGTCACTTCAGTGTTATCTTATCAATAGACGTCATTGACATTGTACAAAAAAAAAAAGATGCTCTCAGAAAATACAATTAAGACCCATATAATACCAATTAAAACCTAAATATGACATACTTATTTTTCTTCGTCCAATAGTTACTTAGTTTAAAAGCACGATCAAGTCTCTTTTGGGAGATTTTATATTTACTATATATGTTTATTTCACAAACTCAAATCAAGTTCTCAAATCATTACTCAAATCAAACTGGTTTCAGTCAATGATACAGTAGCAAAATTAAAGATCAGTACTTATTAAAACTAACTTTGGAATGAAATGATAACGATTGGAAGAAAAACAGAAACACATCTGGTTCAGTTGTTCCCATAACAAGACACACCTCTGACATTTGGAGGTTTCAAGTTGACAAACACAAACACAGAGAGCTGTTAGCTCTGTGCTCTCAATGCTATCGTTTCAAATAAACAAACTTTATATTATTCTACTATTCTACTATATTATTCAGACATTTAACTGTACTCAGTTCAATCAGGGTTTTGAATATGAGGAAGTTTTGAAGATGGTTTGACTATTAATTAAGGAAATGAAACTTCTGGATTGAACTGGGTCCTATAATAATTTCCTCTTCACACAATGTCCTGTACATGAATGAAATTGTTTTTCAAGCATAATCACCAAGTCCAGGGCCTTTAATTCACACATTTCTTCCAAATCTGATTATTACAGGACCTAATCAAAACTTTTCTTTTTTTGTGTAATTATAGGACATGGACTGAAACCCCGAGTGATATTCAAAAAAATTGGGTAACGACAACCACATCTGATGTGATAAAAATAATGTTTATTCAAGCGCTGCTTTATTAGACAGAGTTTGTCCTGAAACCACAAATATGTTAGACTCATATTTTCAAGTGTATATCTTCGTTTCTTATCTTTTTTGTTGTGCTTTACCCTCACATCAAGCTTTTTCCTTCTCTTTTCCTTTTCCTTCATGGTTTTACTTATTTTTGGCATCAGAAGAATTCAATCCTTTAAATACTGTCAGATAGTTTGCTGAAAAAGCCCCTCAAGCATTTGAACAAACATGACTATTAGTTGCAACCTGCCTTGTGGATACACAGATAGATCCAGAGCCTCACTGGTCCCGTCCTGGTAATACCTACTAAACCATGAGCTCACGAGTCAACACTATCTATTTCAGTGAACCCTTTGGCATTCTCCTTCACTGCTGAATAACATGCTGTACCGGGACCGTGAGTCATTAATTCCCATACAACACTGAACCTAATGCATTATAATAATACGATGCTTTTCCATGAAGGGAGGGTCGAAGAAAGGAGAAGCGAAACATTATTCTTTATCCATGATGAAAACATTCTGGCAGCTGCTTCAGTCTTATGCCTCTGTTTTAAATATTTGACCTACTGTAGGTAAAAGCATATCCTCAGTATGAGTGACACATACACACGTAAACACCTAGAGAGAGAGAGAGGGAGAGAGAAAGAGCTAGCAGCAGATGTCAACCTGCTCATTAGCATAATGTTTTTGTGCACTGAGCAGCAGAGAGAAAACTTGAGGAGTGTGCAAAACAAAGGCAGAAACCACAAGTGCCTGGAAGACCGTTACAGCTTGAAAACACAAAACAGCAGAGCACCTGTGTGTCTAAACTGATGCTTACAGGGCTGAGTGGAAAAGAATGCACTCCTGTTACTAGAGAGGATGCATGAATTCATATGTCAGTGGGATATGCAGAGTGGATTGTTTTCCTCTTTATTTTTTGAGAAATGTTCCTTCCTCATGAATTCAGCCTTGGAAAAAATAAACCTCTCTAGTCACCTGAAGGCATCCGCACAAAGCACTATTGAAAAGTGTTGCCTGTTATGTAGTCGTAGCTGGGATGGTGCAGAGAGTGAGTAGGAGGCACAGCAGTGTGTGTGTGTGTGTGTGTGTGTGTGTGTGTGTTTGCCAGACCCCAGGCCATGCAAGGATTTGTACATAATTGATAGAACAAAGTAATTAGAATCTACGGCAGCACCTGTTTCTGTCCTTTGTAATGTGTCATTACCTGACTGTTGCTACCCTGAAGCCTACTTTTGACGGATGATGCGGTGACAGCTCTGATGTCCTGACGATCACTGTGCAGCAGTGTTTATAACTATTTAATGGTAATTGCTCCCCTTGTGGTGATTGGTACTGGCTGCCGGTGGGATATTTCCACCTCGCTCTAGTGAATAATGCTGCAGTACAATGGTTATCATCATTATGACAAGTGACCAGTTATACCACGGGTCAGTTTTTAAGTACGAAAATGATCATTTTTACAATCCAACGCTCACTCGTTTACACTCTTTAAATCAATGCGTCTACATATAGTACTGTACACTGCAAACTGCACCAAGCAGTTTGTTATTTTCCCTACGGTTTATGCTCCTGGCACATATTCAATATCATTGCTCTCATCGGACCTTGTATCAGATCCAAACCAAAACAGAACTAAAAGGAGAGTGAATATTAGAGTTCATCAGGTGGCCAGAAACCTGCTTCCAATTGAATGCTATTGTTCCTGTTATGTGTCTTCTGGGACGGTATGCGCGGCACTAATCCTGAGCCTTGAACTTGTTACTTGTATGCACCCAAACAGCTATCATCCTATTACTTCTGTCTGATTGGAAGAAGTGCTGCCAATTAAAGCAATCCACACAGAACGTCTCAGAAACTTATTTAGTGAAGCAAATTACAAATTATAGAGGAATTTTGTGAGAAATAGGGGTTGAATCCACAGTATTTGTTGCATGCTAAGTGTTCCTTTGCTACAAATCCCTCTTCTTCTTTAATGTTGTTGGTATTGTTCTTGGATTCTCTGCTTCACTAAATGTGTTTCTCGTCTCTCTGTGTAGTTGAGCTGCAAGGTTTGATCGCCTTGGTTCATGGCAGAGTGCCAGGGGCGCACACTGCCTCAGATACCCTGGCACCAGACCAGATGCTGGTGGAAACCCCAGAGTCTTTCTGAAGCTTCTCTGAGCTCCTCTAGGTACGCTTACTTTAGCTGTCTTCAGGACAACATCACAGTTCAGGGGCTGTGGCAGTTATACGTTGAACAGGCCACCTAATGCCATGTTTTAAGCTGATAAGCTCAGATGCCTTCACTCTTCCTTCACTCTGCCACTCCCTTCTGCCAGGAGAGTATGCTTTGAGTAGACAGCTGCAGCCTTGTAACTTAACTTAAGGAAAAAAGAGGGATCAAGATACAGAGGAAGAGCAGAGCACAAAACAAGTGAGATGTGACAAGAATAGGACAGCTGAGTGGCTAGATCCTTCCTCTGGATCAGGTTTGGTCAGTAGCTTGTTGATCCTCTGCACTCTGCAGGAAACTCTATGGACTCTTACTGCATTGTATTTTTACCTAACATTGTAAACAATAGACAGTAATATTGTTTGTGCTACACTTTATGTATAATGTCTCATTTATTGGATATTTGTATATTACTTATATGCTTTATATGTAAATTCAACTGGTATATTCTCTGTATCACTATACTATATGTATCTGTATCGCTATACTATATACTGTATCGCTATAATCACTCACATTCCTCATCTGGGGTTATCTAGGGTTATCTAACCCTAACCTGGCCAATAAATCTGACTCTGATTGAAACTTTGAGTGAGAAAACCTACCTAACAGTTTTTATTCACAGTAAAGCCCCATGCTGAAAGGCCCTCATCTCCTCCACCTGTCTCAGCGCTTTCCTCCTTTTATTTCTGTCTGTCTCCTCTAGTTTATCTCCACAGTCCTCCCCATGGCAGTGAGACTCGATTTTCTTTAAGCCAAATGGCCAAACTGTTTCAGCACAGGGGAGTTTACCTCAGATGTGTACACTGAAGCATGAACAGGACCTCAGGCAATGCCAGCTATTGATTTTACCATGATTCTGATTAGAGGGCTCCCTGTTGCAATCAATACTATACATCAGTAAACTGCACAGTGAAACTGATGGTCCCGGATAAGATCCCATATTTAGTTTCCAATTAATCACGCTGTTGATTATTTTTAAGATTATAAGGCAGCTGAGTGAGCGCAAGATGCCTTTACATAAAACAGTTCAGCACGAGAGGCTCCCAACTGTCCAAACACATCGGCCACTAGATGTAACAACTGCAGTCAATAATACCACTTTATCATCATGATTAAATTTTATGGGCTGCTAGACACTGTACACTATATGACGAGAGTATGAAAGATATTCCTTTCATATGTCTCTTTTTCACTGAGTGTCTTATTATCTTATTGTAATGAATGATGGTGCTGTTGCTTTGACAGGTAGCAGCTGTGGGAATGAACGCTACAGTGCTGTAGGCGAAGCTGCAGGTTCTGATTTTGCACCAGGTATTATTTCAAGGATACAGCATAATTGATAATTATTAACTATAAATTCTATTCAATCCTCCAGTGAATAATATATATATATATATATATATATATATATGTGTGTGTGTGTGTGTGTGTGTGTGTGTGTGTGTGTATACATATACATACATTTTACCACTTGTTCACTATTTCCCAGCACAGAATACAAATAGAAAAAGTGATCAACTGGCTAGTTGATGTAGTGTGGCATTTATAGTAGCTTAATTGCCCCATATTCTCTTAAATAGCTACTGATGACCAAGTCACCAGATTAAAAAGACCATAAACATCTAACATATATTTACCAGAGACACAAATACAAACATATATTGCCTTTAATGACATTCATGTTCCCGCAGGATTAGGATTTTCATTTAGAGGCAGCGACTAAACTGTGATTTAAGACCAAATGCAAAACTAGCATCAGTCCCGAGTTCATTAGTAACTGCCCCATGCTAACGTGCTTAATGTAAATGTGATAATGACAGACTTCATAGCTCCTGTGTTAGCGCTGCCACTGCAAACATGTTAGCATACTGATGTTAGCTAGCATGGCTACAAAGTCGTAGTCTCATTATAGTTTTATCAAAGCATATTTTGATAAACCGTCAATCATCACAGAAGTTTTAAACCTGTATGATAGCTTTTTTTTTTTTTTTTTTTAAGAAATTTTCCACTCAAAGGTCACTCTTCCATCTTCAGATTTGTAATGAAGGTCTACTTAAAGAAGAGCACAGTAATAGCATTCATGTTGTTTGAAAATAAGGTTGTTTAATTGTGCTTTTGGATCTACATTAATATCAATTTATCCCATTTTTTCTGATTATGCTGGAATTGGAGGAGCTGGAATTTTCCTGAGCTTTATTGATATAAGCCTTTGAGACGGTCACAATGCTATTTCACGGAGAATGGTTCCTTTAATCGAGGCTCTGACAGCAAATTACATTCACTGAGTTTTAACAGTTTGTATAGAAAAGAACGGGGAACTCAATAAAAGTCAAATATTCTTTAATCCATGAAAGTATGTGCAACAGTTCCTCAGTAAGCCTCTGAAAAGCATTTACGTGTCGTTTAATTTAGTCGGATATAATATTAAATGCATATTATGTGTGTGATTAAGGAAGTCATTTCTTTTTAAATAGTCTGTATTACCATTTTTATTCATAATCAACATGCAGATTGCGTAGCTGTCTCTACCTGCTTTTCATTCTCACTACATCTTTCATAACAAGACACCGACCTTGATCACTGACTTAAAGGCCTGGCAATATTAGCTGATTGTTACAAACTCTTCTACAATCAACAGAACATGTGATTTGATGTCAACTTTGTTGTTTAATTTAACGCAGCAGAGTGGCGGGCGATGATGGTGGAGCAGTGAGGGTCATGTCTATAATGTCTCTCAAATGATACAGCAGTGATTTGACTGTTGACTCTGTGTTGCTGCTCAGACGTGCTGACATAATGGAATGTCTTACTGTGAACTCCCACCTTGATTAGCATGTGTAATTATGAATATGCTGCTGTAAGCTTAAAATTAGAGTGAAAGGAAGCATTCTGGATAGAGGCCGTGTCTCTTTGACAATGAGTGGCCTGTAATTGCCTCCACCATGCAATCAATGACTGCTCAGCATTTGGAATCTGGCTGAATCAGCCTGTCTAGATTATTTGAGGAGCCAGCTTTCAATGCTGAGGCTTTATTTTAGTAATTCATACCTTACTTACGTCTCCTAAAGCCAAAAGGGGGTGAGGCTTTGTTACTTTTTCAGAAGGACATGTAACCTTTGGACAACGAAGCAACCACAATTGAATAAATAAGACACATTTAATACCATACTGACAAAAATAACTTCACGAGTTGATGTATTAGGGTTTATCCAGGTTATATCAGCCCAGTAATGGCCTGAGTTGACAGGCGAGGGTGTGTGAGTGCATGGTGACATACTGAGAGTAAAAATAAGTTTCTGCTGTTCCATTTAGTATGACCATGGTGGATGACAACCAGCGCTGAGTGAGGGGCGCCCCATGATACTCCAACACATAGACTAGCAAGTCAGAGACACCTCAGTGTGACACTCTTCTTCCCTCCTCGACAATCTTAATTCCACCCAACTTCTTTTTTTTTTTTGCTGTCAATTTCCCTCCTCCCCATTTGTGGTGGTTGTGGGTGTCAACATTGTGAGTGTAGCTAGCTGTAGACTAAAACACGTCAAGGGCTGATTGTTTTGTCTGCAGGTGTAGACAAATCATGACAAGATTTTAGAGAAGAATAAAGCTAAAATGATAATAATAATAATAATAATAATAAAAAGATCATCTCCATTGATCCTACTCAACCCGGCTGTTAAAAACTTGCTAACAGACAGCTGATCAATCCCTGTTAATATAACTTGCCAAAAAACTCACAGACAAAAAAAAAAAAAGTCCAAAGGCCAAAGTTTTTTTTGGAAAAGAATTTCTTAAAATTTCGAAGAAATTCAAGAGAAATTCCTTCAAGAGAAAATAGACATTACACATATCTAACACATATATAACTTGTTGTTCTCCATATATAACTGCTGAAGCACCATCTACATGTTACTGTGTAAATGTAATGTTAAAGTTGGTATTAGGCATTTACTTTAAATCTTGCATGGTGGCTGTAGTCTATGCTGCGTTGTGCTAATTAGCATGTTTAATGGCTTCATCAGCATAACTGGTAATGTTTAATATGTGGAGGTGATTAGGGTCTGATGTTACGTGCCTCAAGTGCCTTTTAAAACGACAACCACCAAATGTTGGCACTCAATTCGAAATAAGTTTTTAAACAGAGTGTCAATGTTAAGTTTTTTAATTAAGCTTTTACAACTACTAACGTCGCAGTCGTGTCGAGTTGTAGTGTTAGCTTGTGAACTGCCGGTGATGTCCTCCATCAGCGGCAGCGCTTAACTTGTAAAGAGGAATTTCTTGGCAGCTTACCGACACAAACGAGTCAGAAAAGAGGGGGCTGTTTAATTATGACCTACCTCTTGTCTGTGATTGCCAAACCAAGGAGGAGGAAGAGTTAACAAGCGAGCAGGAGGAGGAGAGTGTCAATATTTAATAGTGTTGGCCCCTTCAAATTGATTGAAATTCCTTTTTATGAACATTGGGGAGTGTATAATCGGATAACCTGTCCACTTTTTGACAGGTGCCTTCTGCTCTTCTTTCAGCCCACTCTGTCTGGGCTTTCACAATTACTGTGATGTTTTTGTCTGTCTGCTATTATCACAAGTTTTTTTTTTTTTTGTGCGTTTGTCTTTCGTTTTCTTGTATGTTGCACTGCTTCCGACCCTCTTTGCTCTTGTGTGTCTGCCTCTGGATTCCATTAGCACAGTGACAGAGAGGTGATTACAGCCAGCCCAGGTCTTTTAACACAAATTAGACATCATCTGTGATGCCTTTCATATGCCTGCCACCAAACCATCTCTCAACTTATTGTCTGGGGCCCTTTTTCTACAGTGCCTGATGTGGCCTGCTGTATGCTCCTGTAATGCAATCTGTATTTTGTGCACTTTGAATATCAGTGTTTGACACAACTAATAGAGCTTTTCATTTTGATGGAATTCTCTCTCAGTGCAGCCGTACTGACAGAAGCCTGTGTTTCTCTTAATGAGACAGAACTTTTTGCTTGGTCTCTGGGTGTGAGTTGAGAGACAGATGAAATTGGTGTGTTTTGTTTGTCAGGCCCTGCCAGAAGTTTCTGTCACTCTCCATGGCTAAAGTTTAAATAAATAAAATTTTATATATATATATATATATATATATATATATACTGCCTACAATGTCCACTGGTTGAGAATGTAAGAGGGTAAAATAATTACTTTGCAAAATTATCATTTCCATGCATGATTTCCTGGTGATACAATTCAATTACATTGACAAGCAACCCTCTCAGAAACAACTGGAGCCTGATTTTAATTGAACAGCGAGTCAACTCTCATTTCCACTAATTTGATTGTCACACTCCTGAATTGCGTTTGATGATCACACAAAACAAAGCCAATGAGATAATTATTTGCAGTGTAATGCTGTACTTATTTTAATTGTAAGGAATAGAAGAGATTTGCCATGCAGGTCAGAGGAGCTGTCGTTTCAAATCTGCAAAACTAGAAAAGACTTTGGTGTTTTTGTCTATTTTCATGTTTCAACATGTGTCTGTCTGAATGAAATTATATGTCCTCTGGTGGCAGCATTCATTACTGTCACTGTATGTGGAGTGGCTTGAGCTAAGAGCATATATATTTCTTTGGACACATTACATTAGCCCACACATAACTGTTTTATGTGTCACATAAGAAAATAGAATGACTTGTCCCGTGTTTGTCTTTGTGTTATGTTCTTGTTGTTGTAGTCCTACCAGGAGAGTGAGGATGATGATGATGATGTTGATGATGCAACTACTGACCTGTTTGTGTCACCAGACATCACTGACCCTCTGCGCCACGCGATGATGGAGATAAAACATCACAGCAGAACTGATTGTAATAAAGAAGGTTTATGATGATAGAACAGTTTTTTTTTGCTAAGTTTGAACATTTATTGTATTGGCATACTGATTCCACATCTTGCCAAAACCTCTGTTTATGTTTATTTATATAGTATGGTTCACAATAAGGTGATTTTTGGCTTCAGTTCTAGAAAAAGTTCTAGATTCAGCTGATGTTTTACTGAGGATAGATATTTGCACTGAGATGACAGAATAATGGCTTTTTTTAGGCAAAAAATCTTGCAGATTTTAAGAAAAAGTTACTGTTAAATAAGTAGATGCTTTCATAGATATAAAATAATCTTTTTTATTTATTTTTTTTATCTTGATGAGAATTTTCATGATTCAGACATTGTTCAGACATTGTTGGCCTTCTAGGGACTATCGAAGCACTGAAGTGAAACAACCACAAGGAGCCTTTTTCAAACCTAAAATCTTTCCTCACAGACAAAGGACTAGACACTTAGTACACAGGAAGATCTTATGAATATTCCAATAGTCTCAAATCTATTAATTTATTTAAAGCTTCTTTGCTTGGTAATAACCAAGATAACGAGTCTGCAAGCAGTTGACAAGGTCAGTAGTCCAGAGAGCTTTTCTCTTCGATTAAAACCTTTTTTTTTTTCTGAAATACTGTACCGTACTGAGAACAAAATGCCAGTGGGGAGTTCATACAAGACAAAATTGAATGAAGCTCGGGGCACTATTGTGTTAGAGCTCACCAGTAGTAATAGTTTCCCAGACGAAGCTTCTTTTGCCACATCACATATTTTGTGAAGATTCTCTGTAATTCTCTGTTGCGACACTTTTAGGTGTGACCAGACCTTTACTCTGAGAAATAAGAAAAACAGCAGGTAAGTATCTACAGCAATGTGAAAGTGAAATGAAAAATTTGGGAAGAAGATGATACACGGATGACTTGGATAAAAGTGACAGTATCCATCTGTGACAAATGATAAAAAGACATTTGGCAAAATTGTTGATTTTAAATTAATCATAAATGTGAATAAAACCATCCATGAATAACTAAGATGAACTAGTGTGTATGTGAGGGAGAAGGAGCATGTGGTTGGGATTGGAGTGGGTGTTGGCTCGGTACAGTTGTCAGCTTTTCAACATTTGTAGCCCACTGGGTGAACATGCAGCACTGTAATTAATTTCATGTCGCTACAGTTTGTGTCTCTGTGCTTCTTTGTGGAGACAAATGGCTTTCAAAGGCCAGAAACCTGGGAGGTGAAGGCAAATAGCATGAGTGAACCTATTTAATGTAGGTTGAATTTGTGTGTTAGCATCTCATTTGTGATGCGACTGGAACATTTTTAAAGCACCGCTGTCATTTAATGTGCTCGATTTTCATTCCCTTAGTTTGCTGTTTTGTTTTACCAGAGCTTTGTGGTTTTGTGGCATCGAGTTTATGTGTCACTCTCTTATATAACAGAGAGTGTGACTGTCTGAATAGAAACTTTTTTGTGTTGTTGAGTGGAGAATAAAGCAAAACTGAAAGAATATTTATACTAGAAAGGAACGAAGCATGTGTGTGACAAGATTTGATAAGAGTTGAATCTGCAGAAAATTGGAACACATTTTCCAGTATGCATGTTGGTTTACTTGACTTTACCTAAAAACATTTAGAAGAATGTATTATTCACATTTGCATTTTCGGACTAGAGCGATGCATATTTAATGTCAGCTCTTGTCATCTTACATTTAATTGCTGGATGGCAAAGTGGAGCGAGACCAAAAGGACAAGACCTTTTCAGGCTTGTGTTAAACTTTCAGAGCAGCACCAGAGACCGACTGCAATAACACATATTTCTTTGGTAACATTTTCTATCATGACTGAATATATTTTCCATGTATGACTCTCACAAGGATTGCACAGACACTTGCTGAAGATCATCTACATATCTGACATTATAAATTCATGCCCCCACTGAACTCTGGCTTTTGTTTTGACAAAAAGGCAGCACTTTTATTGATTTCCTGATGAATTATAAGAATATTCTGATTTCATTCAGTCTAATGTTCTAACATGATGCACTTCTGGTTTTGTTTCTACATGTGAGAAAGTAGTTTTATGTGGATAAATGGGATTTATTGCCTTGGGGATCCTGCAGCACTAAAGTACAGGCTCATTCCCACCACCCCCAGGTGGTGCCGCTGCCTCTGAGAAGTAAGGGCCATGACCACAGTCTTTCAGTTGGTGCTACCCCCCAACAGGAGAGATGAAGAGTGAGATAAAAGGGCACCCCCCAGTCCTGGTGTACCCTCAGTACCGTTTGCAGGTGCAGGTTTGTGGGGCTCCAACAGTAACACCCAGGTGACGAGACTGAGTGAAAGCAAACAGAAAAAGCGACATGGGGCCTTTATCCAACACAGCTGTTCCCAATGTAGCACTTTCTGTTACATTACTGTTCGCAGCCACACTCATTCAATATTTAAATGATGTGTATTTTTCCCATTGGATCCTATTCAGATAAATATTCACACATTATTTTTAAAGGCAAAAAACCTGCTTAAATGCAACAAAGAAGATGATAACTTTGCATGACTATAACAAGTCCAATGTACGATACACATGAGGAAATCATGATTCCTTAAAGGTGGTTCTTTTGGCCGTACAGCATGGTTTGAAAAATTACCACTGTTTCTAAGATGAGCTGAAACTGCTGGAATGTTTTTCTTTTCTTAATAGCACAGCCGCTAAATACCCTGCCGCAGAGAAACACCAGGCCTTGGCTTGTCGCAAAACTACATTTACCATCCTGATTCAACAAGCAACACGGCCATTTAGCCAGTTAGGCTCGATGTACTGCCAAGCATACGGCAGCTGGAGAACACACAGCTGAAATTGCACAGGCAACATTTGGCATTCACAGTACTTTCACAACAAAGGAAGTTATAACATGGCTAGAGGGGCAATTGATGAGATTTGTTGTAATAGTAAAGAAAGTGATGTATTTGAAGATGTATAGAACCTAAATGTGGATGGAAGAGGAGACTGCAAGATACTTGACTGGTGTAATTTCAGGTCTGGATGGTTAGAGGAATAATTTGTCCATTTCATGGGCAGATGGAAACCAGAGTGACAGATGATTCACTTTACTTCATCTTCTCCGTGCTGTTATGTTCCTAATCCTATCCCAGATCCTGTCTCGATGTCTGTAATGACACAAACAAACAAGTACAGATGCTGTTGGATGCCATGTTGCACTCTACTCTGTTGGGTATTGACAGAGTATTCATCTCATTGACTGCAGTAAAAAATAGCAATGTCACAATGGAAAACCCTCCTACAAATAAATGCACTAAAGCTTGCACTTGCCGAATGTACGTTAAATAATATTATTACATCACACATTGTGCTGATATTGTAATGTACAAATGCTATTTTAACATTGTCGCTGTTCAAGTTGAAATAAGTTTATTTCCATCACTGAAGATAAACCTGATAAATCACAAGAGTATGTGGTGATAATCTCATACGTCTGGTCCAGAGCACATAGCATTCACACTTTCAGAGAAACACTTTCTCCTATAGATTTATCTCACAGTCTGCTGTGTTTTCAGCAGATCTGGCTCACCATGTTTACAGCCTTGAGCTCCATTTGATATTAGTAAACACACCTCTTATACACCCTCATAATCCCACTTGTTCCCTGCAAACCATAAATATTTTCATAGCTGCTATATTTTAGCTATATGTTAGTAGTTCCCCAAAATATGTGTCAAATAACAGGACAACTGCAGAAATCATAAGAATATTTTTATTTTGATTGGTCCCCTCTAGAGTTACCTTGATGTCAAATAAGAGGAAAGATGTTCTTTGTGCAGTGGTACAGACCACAGTGAGGTATTGTTCAGTATGTAGCCACAAGTCAAACCACATTGTGTCATTTGTACTAATACTCTTACTAAAGTCTTCTCTGTGCCTATGTAAGAATGGGATTGAAAATAGATGACATAAATATTTTACTATTTTGCCCTTGTCCAATATGTCTCCATGAACCTCTTGCACCCCATGTGTAATCAGTGAAAGAATAGTACTTTGTTTCTCTTTCTGCAGGAAGGTCAGTCTATTTCTCCTCCTGTAGGTGTCACTGTTACCATATCTGTAATTCTGAACCTCATCCCACGATTTCCCTGCACTAATGAGTTATGGTGGTGGCTGCACACAGACCACCAAATTTCTGCAACAGTGAACACGCATAAATCCAGACAGAGGTCTGGACACACGTACACACTCCCTACACATGTGTAAAGGCTGAGGAGGGTGGGGGGGACAGGCAGCTCCACACTTCATGTATAAGAGCCTGTTTAAGCAGACCTTCGGCTTTGCTTCTGCTGGTTAGTCAAATAAGGGGAGACAACTGAACAATTTCTAAAATAGCTGCAATGGCAAATACAGAGTTGAGAGCTGTGAAGACAGAGGAGAAGCCCTGCTGGTGTAAGTAAGCTTTGCATTATTGTCGTAATGGACCTTTTTATGCAAATCTTAAGATAAATGGACTGAGGTGGCTGTAACTCACAGATGTTTCCATTTCATTTCCTCTCAACTATTTCACTCTTAAAACACGTTTGTATCTTTCGGAACTAGAAACTCTTTGTGATTTCTGGTGAAATGTATTGATTCTGTTATAAAACACACACACACACACACACACACACGTAAGGTGTGAAAACAAAGAGAAACACAGACAGAGCAACATTGTTCAGTATGCGGACTGTGGTTCCCTAGAACAATGTTTTAGAAGCTACCCTCACTGTCCCTTTGTGGCAGACAGTCACCTTGCCAATACTCAGGACAGCACCACCTGTCAGGGCTTGCCTGGGGCCCCAGACAGAGCCTCTGTGGTCGAGACTGGATTTTGTGGTGGATCAGTGGGATTTATGGGGACAAACAGACACTGTATACTTACATTTATGCTACTGAAAACTCAATTTGGTTGTACACTTCCCCGTCCCCCACCTGCTTGACTCCTGACGAGGACAGGGACGGTGGGGAGACGCTAGAGAAACAACGGGAGCGAGGGTGTTTCAAGTTCAAGTCAATGTCTGTCAGGATTTTACTCAGCACTTTGTAGGAGCTAAAAATAACTGAATGTTGCACCTGTCAGGTAATTAATGAGGTGGATATTAATGTGATATGAACTTTTATTTTAGTACAACATGTCATATGTGCAGTCTGTGTCCGTAATTTCCGGACTATTGAGCGCACCTGAATATAAGCCGCACTCGCTAAATTTAAAAAGAAAACACTGATTGTTCATATATAGGCCGCACCTTTCTATAAGCTGCAGGTGTCCACGTTGTAACATGGGACATTTACACAAAAAGATGTTACACAGGAAGATTTTTTTCACTTTTAATTAAAGAAATGTTTTTTTCCGAACAGTGCCAGTAACATGGCTGGTTACACGTTAACTCCTTCCTGCTTCGGCGCCTCGACCATAGTTAGAATGCACAGGAGAGACTTAGTGATCTGCTCCAGGGCCGAAGCTAACATTAGCTGAGGGGCTAACTCCCTTCACTTTGTGTTGGCCGCAGCAGAGGTAAGCAGAAACAGGGAATGCGGCTGTATCTCAGGGAAGTTGGTGTCTTTATTATCAGCCACACCGAGCACAGCAGTACATAAACAGCGTTTTAACAGCTCCTGCGTAACCAAGTCATGCTTCAACATGACAGGGCTCAAACTGCTCTCAACTTTTGCTACCGTTCTCTCTCTTGCTCGGCCCACGCACATATACGCACACAGCCACACAGACCTGAAGAATTTAGTATGAGTGCATTGGATTTAATTCGAACAGTTTCATTGGTCCACTATGACCTGTTCGGTAATTTCATTGGTCTGATGTGATGAGACTAAATGTTTTGGCGGTATGAACGTCGTTAGCCCGTAAAAATCCATAAATCAGCCGTATCATTGTTTAAGCTGCAGAATAAAAGCGTATGAAAAAAGTAGTGGCTTATAGTCTGGAAATTATGGTAAACTGTGCACACAAAGCATAAGCTCTGGTCATTATAAGGATCAAAGGAGATTAAACAACATTTGTCACAACGACATGTGACACAACCTTTTCTTGTCTTTGCAGCCGTCCATGTGTGTACTCAGCAGTATGAGGCAAAGATACAACAGACTGTTATTTGATCTATTGTCATGATACTAATACACTGAAAATGACAGTGCTAACAAGCTGATGCGTCACAGATATAATGTTTGCTAACGCTAACGCCTAATTGTGATGCAAGAGGAAACCAAGACTGTACCACATTTTATGCCAAACCCTTCAGTGTCTGTTGAAATATTTCACAGGTGGAGATAGTTGAAAAGTCAGTGATCACTCAAATTTTTAAGACTCAAATGTCGGTGCCAATCAGTCGAGTTATTTTTGAAATATTTCAAATTGTTGTATTGTCTACTAAACCAGAACTGTCACAGCCAGAGCAAGGACACCAAAGACGTGATTAGTAATACAAAATAATTCTGATTTTTTCACTTTTTGATTTTCTCTCTTAACTGTTTTTTTTTTTTTTTTTCTTGATTTCCAATGATGACCAAAACAGGTTATTGTTGGAAATCAAAGTTACAAATGATTCATTGGAAAGTAAGTTTTACAACATACGTTATGACATATGGTCAGACCATGACTACATGCTTACTACACATACACACACACACACACACACACACACACACACACACACACACACACACACACAGCCTGCTTACTGTTAAGAAAATAAACACAATCAGAGAAATGATGAGATAGAAAAGACTCCGCTGACTTGTGCTTTCAATCACCTGAAAACACAGTTATTGGTGCGGGAGGAATGACAAACATTCGTGGGATAAAGACATTTTGCTGCTTTAATTTTGGCGACATTTACATCTGTTTACAGTAAATAGTCAGTTCGTATTTTTGTTACATCTCAACAGTATCCATTACTCCCTGTGCCATTGTGCTTGTGTGAGATAAGGCCTATATAGAAAACTAGATTGAATGTTAGAGGAAAAGGGTGAGGGCAGGTAATTCACAGAGGTAATAAAATAGACAGCTCCCATCACAGAATTGAATTAGACTCACAACACAACTTCTGGCTTGCTGTGACTGTCTCCCTCACTACCTCTTTAAACTGTAAACAGAAACATACCTTGTACAACTGCAGACTGAGAGCTAATTCTCATTATCAAGGAATTTCACACTGAGAGGAACAACAATAGGCTGATGGGATGGGTGCTACTGCTGGTGATCATTAGGAACTCTTCAGTATTGCCTCACACAATCAGTGGCTTTTGTGGACAAAAACATTTTAGGTTTATTTGCTTTTCTCCCATTTCTACAAATTCTGTGTTAACTACTGAACCTTTCTCCTATTGATTTTCAAATATATTCCAAGACTCCAGGTCATTAATAATATCATATTGAGACAAGTTAAATGACTGACTGCAAGCTGACAAGTTCATGTCTAGGACAACAAAACAATCCACAACCTGCAGCAATACAAAAAACAGCACAGCTACCTTAAAAAGTAATTCAACATTGTACGTTTCCGCAACAGGGACTCAAGCCTATAGTGTTGTGTGCGTATACAACACATTTTCTCTCACACGGAGGCAAATTTGTCAAGCTTAATGTGTGGCCTCTCTCCCTGGTGGCTCTCCGCAGGCTCTGGACCATCAACACTTGTTTCTGTCGGGACAAAATGAGGAGCAGGGGAACTTTGACATGATGCTGAGGCTCCTCTAGGTTCATTCATCCTTCTCTTTCCTGAGAGGCCCCATGCAGGTGCAGTGCAATGCACAATGGGGGGAAATATATGGGAAGTTTGGAGGTCAAACATTGCTTTCATTTTTAATAACAGTGGTGGTGTCTGGGTATCTCCAACTTACTGTATTTATGAAGCCTGTATCTATTGCAGACAGGATATAAAATGCAATAAACACTATATTTCCTCTGGACTAATTAGGCCTGGAGTTATAGCTATCAGGGTGACCCCGGTGAATGAGGCTTCCAGGCTTAGTCGGCATGTTGAGGACAAAAGGAAATTGTGAAATGCATAGGTCCTTGCATAATGGGCCCCGCTCACCAGCCCTCGTCTATGCAGGTCTTCATGATGGCCGACAGAGAAAGTGAAAAAAGCAATTTTGTATTTGGTTTACGGTCGTAGTCTAACAGCTGAGCGATATGTATCACCAGAGAACATTTTGTGCTTTGAAACCTCATAGTGGCTGTAGCAGACAGGAAATGAGGCAGAGTTTTTCATTTCCCTGTTGCTATCTTCACTCACAAACTAAATAAGGACCCCTTTGCCACAGGGCCCCGATTACATCTACCTACTATTCACATTGCAAAAGGAAGACGGCAGTTCTGTAATCAGGAATGTAATCTACATCATGAATTTCATATTCATGGTAAATGTTGAAAAGCAATAGGGTCAAGACCTCAGGGGAGGGGAAAAGGACTGCGAAGATAACTGATTTCACTTTCTGGACCGTCTTCAGTGTGGGATGTGAGAAGGACGCAGTGATTGACATGTTGGGAAGCTGTGAAGATGCGTACTGAATGATGGATAGATGACACCGCTGAAGTAACAAGCAACGTTGCCTGATTTTATCATCTTATGTTGAGGCAAGAGCAAATTGCACATCTTTCATACTCAAGTCAGTTTTGATATATATATATATATATATATATATATGAATCTTCTCTCATTTTTCTGTGTCATTGTTTGAGCCTATCTTCTGCTTGGCTGCCTGTTGTAGCTAAATACTACACTTAAATACTCTAGTATTTCAGAAGAATAAACTTAAGCCACTCCTCTCTAATATTACTCTCCTTGTGAAGGCTGTGTGATGATTTATTGGCTTCCTGACATCCAACGATTGTGCTTCGTTTCCTCAACATTTTTCTGTCTTGTAGCTTGCCAGCTCAGCGACAGAATGACAACACTTTTCTTTATCTATCATTTTTTATTTTTATTTTTTTATTTTTTTTTCAGCATACATGCTGCGCAAGCAGCTTTTTATGTGGGGGATTGTCCTTTATATTAAAACCCGCGTCTGTCATGTGTTGTGCAGTTGTTTAATATTTACTCCTCCTCTTTGTTCCTAATTTTTTCCCCAGGTTTTTTCTTCCTCCCGCTCTTTATAACTGCAGAATTTCTCTCCCAAGACGCCTCCCACATGCCCTCTCCCATTTGTCTCTCTGATTAATATAAAACCTGCTCCCACATGGTCCACTATTTCACTGAAAAACCAACACAATTGGTGGCTATTTGATTGGCCTTGGCCTTCATGGATGCTGGGGGAATTGAGGAGAAAAAGCAAAAGCATTTGATCTATTCATCCATCCGCATGGAAATCAATGGGCTCTGTCTTTCAGACACACCTCCAGTGTCCACAATCGCTTTCTTTTTAACCACAGGAATTCTGCCCACCGTCTGAGTCAGCTGCACAAGTGTAAAGTGTGGACACTGGCAGGGGTGCAGTGTCCCACTGCTGCAATAAACAGTGTCATCTGCATAAATTCAAGTGATAGCATCTTTAAAGATAAAATACTCCACAGAAAATCCTTTGTCTCAGAAATACTGCTGTGAAAAAAAGATTAGAAGAATTTGTGCATGAAACGAGGGGAGTGAGACGCCAGATTGGCAGCTGTGAAGTTTCTGAGAGCTTATTTAGGTATACAGTTTAGCTTTAGTGTTTTTAAATTCAACACATTATATGTTTTTGTACTTGTCGAGACTCGTGGCTTTGCCCCGGGCTTATGGGCTGCTTGTTAACCTTTCACATGGATATGAGAAGGTTACTCGGCTCATTGTTTTTCCCCTTTACTCATTTCTAAGTTTACTCACCTGTGTATTTATTTGGCAGGTGCACTTACCATGAAAACATTACTATACACAAAACTGCTTGTGCTAAGATATTAAAAGGGAGTGATGGTTATGAGGTGTTATGTGTCACAGCAAAACATATTATAATATTGTCCTCCTTAGTCTATTCAAGGCTATAGATTTATCTGTAGTTCCTAAATAGCTAATTAAATCTGATAGAATTATTTAGGAAATTGGTGTGTACTGCTGTAACAGAAAATCTAGTATTAGCCATTTAAGAAATTTTAGAGGACAAAAGGACTGTATTCATACTGTCATATTCATTGCCCTTCTGTCATTCATATCAATACAATTCAGTATTTTCCATGTGTGCAAATCCTATGTCAAACCAAAAAAAAAAAAAAAAAACTATAACAAAATGGATTGCCCACATTGTATTTTTGTTGCTGCTTCAACACTACTGAAACGCCAATTACAGTTTGCTCCTGGTTTGCAGCAAAAAGCAAAACAGTGGCATTGGGGCACATTCTGAAGGAATAGAAGGACGCAAAGTGAAATGCTGATTGAAAAGAGGAGAAAATCAATCAAGCGAGCCATCTGATTGACAGCTTGCCAAGGTGTTTTCTGTGGAGGTGTCAAGAACAGCACAATTGCTCTCCCCCATCCTTACTCTCTCTTTCTGTTTTCTGCTCTCTCTCCCTCTCTCTTTCTGCCTCTCTGTTTCTCTCTCTCTGTCTCATCCATCACTTGCCTCTTCACCCATCATCACACTGTCGTCTCCTTCTAAATGTCTCACCAAACTCCCCCAATATGTCTCTCTCACTTTTCGCTCCATTGTTGCTGCTCTTCCACTATCCATTGCCCACTTTCCTGGTTTCTCACTTGATTTTCTTAGCTGAAATACATCCATTCTTAGACATTTAAGGCTGCGGAATGACACTCCTTTAATCTTGTTGTTCAGTAACCTTCAGAGGGAAGAAAGAGCCATTCGACCTGTGTTATTCATTTATTAACAACAAATCCATCCTTTCTATTCATGGTTTCTAAGTACTCAGCTCCAGTAGTTTGTGGTATTTGTTCTCATTATATTCTCAGATACATTACAGTGGCAGGACGGACAAAAGCAGATTGAAGAGCCACCATTGCAGCTGTATATGGATTCCCAGTATAATAACAATAAGAGCCATAAAGTGCATGCAGCATAATATGGAAGCAAGACATGGCTATATTAATGGAAACATGTCTAAAAATAATTCAGTCTCTGATGCAGACATTGAGAAAAGTATGTGACAGTTTTTTTTCTGACATTTTGTCTCATTCTTATTCCAAAGTGTTCAGTTTTCATCATTCCTAACTTTTTGAGTGATCATATGAACCCTGCGTCTTTGTAAAGGTGACAGTGAAACAGGGTTTGCAGAATAAAGAATTTGCAGAATACTCTCTAAGTTGTCTTGTCTAACTTTCCAGACTTTTATTTTAGATCCATGGAAGTCCTCTATGTTGATGATGAAGGACAGAGCCATGTCTTAATAAAAAAACAATAATAAATATTACATTGATATATTTTGCTTAAAATTTCCACTGATCCCATGCTGTAAGAGCAGTAATAATGCTGCTTTTCTGCCATCAGGGACAGTTTAATGGTCAATTACAATCCAACAAACAGTTGATAGGAGGAGCTGGGAATCAAACCAGTCACCTTCCCATTAGTGGACAACCTGCTCTACCTCCTGTTCTACCTACTGCTCTGACAAAACCATTGATCTCCATGTCCATGCAATGTGGTAGATGGGGTCACAATACTAAGATATATTTTTACTGAACATGGTGAGCTTGGATAAATGTAACTATTGTTTGTTATGTTCACCTGCTGCTGTTTTGTTGTTATTGGCTGCTCCTGGGTTATGTATTTGTGCTTTACATTCCATGCAGCTTAGTGCAGTTTTGCTGAAAGGCTAGTCACCTCAGGTGAGCTCCATATTGCATGTGAGTAAAAGTACAGATACATGAATGCTGCTTGCACCATTTTTGCTGTGAGGTGAGTAAATGTTAGCACCTTTGAACCGTTGTCAGTTAGTCCTCCTCTCTACTAGTGGCCTCAGCTCAGGATCCTCAAGGTTATTAGTTTACATTATTTGGATATTTTCAGAAATCATAAACTACTGGATTAGGAACAGCTGTACTAACATATTGTCATATTTATGCTTTGTCAGAAACAGGTTGCTTCAGTAATAGTAGGAGTACCCATATATCTAATATTATGCATAATATCAGAAGCAATGATAGCAGCATGAATTAGTAATTGTATTAATTAAAAAAACAATAGTTCCAAAGTAATAATTATAATCATAGTTGAGTAGTGTCAGGTCTATGTCCTTCAGCTCAAGAGTCAGATACCTGCAGAATGGAAACAGGAAGGACATGGGAAAAGCACAAACATAAAAAGAGAAAGAGAAGGCAGAAAGTTAATGCAGTGGTGTTACATAAATACATGGAAAGAGAGCTGCTCAGTGCATTATGGGAGTTCCCTCAGCACCCTAGGCCTACACCAACATAACATACACCCAGACCAACCAAAGCTAACAACTGACTAAGCTTTATCAAAGAGAGAATCTGCCCCCCAGACTCAAGCAAGGTGCTCGTTCTACATGAGAGGAGCCTAAGCTGAAGGCTTGGCCTCCCTACAGGTCTTCTATGAACCAAGTACACCTGCATTTTAACATCTGCATTTTAACATAACCTACTGGGATAATTGTTATATGATGTTTATATAGATACATAGATATATTCAAGTCTCTGTGTCTCTTGGTTAATGGTGTCAAATGCAGCACTACAACCCAGCAGGACAGGTATGGAGTCCACTGTAAAAAGCCATGAAAAGTTATTTATTTGTTTGGATAAAACAATTGGCAAATGCAAATGTTTAATTAAAACATCTTTAACAGCCTGTGGAATGAAGTAAATCAATAAAGATAAATTGATCAGATATGAAACTGTAGTGTTGAAGGTAAACCGGGAACCGGGTCTGAAAGGCAAATGGTTAATTTAGAGGAGGATATTGTTGAAGTCAACTTACAGAGATCTGTAGGAAAGAATCTGTCTAAATATAAATCAGGTATTATGATGCACTGTGTAAAATGTTAATGCCAGTCTTGGGAAGGAGGTTATAATTTTTCTGATAATAACAATTGTTGTATTTGTAAAGAAACTCCCTAAGTCCTTAAAATTGAAATCTAAAGTAGCAGATGACTCAATAAAGCTATGATGATCAGTCATACTGGATTGTTCTTATTTTTCTCTATTAATGATGAAAATAAGAGGCTGTGTCATGATGAAAGGCTGTTTTGTTTGCTATTAGTCGGTCTTTTAAGGTTAGACATAATTTCTCTGGTAGAACATCACTTTCTTTGGAGCTTTTTGTGGCATCTGCATTAAGACGCATGTTTGTGAACTTTACCATGGAGCTTTTCTCGTCTGATTCACTATCCTCTTTTCAGCAAGCAACGGTGACGAGCAGCAGCATCAAATTGCACTGTGATGCTGCAGCACTATCAGCAAGATCAACTTGTGCCACAGTGAAGTGAGATAGCTGTCCTCTGTTGTATTGATACATGGCACTGGAGTAAATAAATTTCTTTAAATTTGGTTACAGCAAAGAAAGACACTGAGTGTAATGGGATTTTCCCTAGAAGCTGTGGTGTCTGCTGTTGTAAAACCAAACATTATTAGAAATGGTCAGACAGAGGGTTTGGGAGAAATGTTATTAAATGTTCAATGTCTATACCGTATGTCAGGACAAGATCAGGGTTATAATTAAAGTGAGTTGGTTTGGTTACATGTTGAGAGAAGCCATTTGAGTGTAATAGGAAATAATACAGAAACATTGCTGTCAACATCTACATGAATGTTACCCAATATATTGACCTAATCTATGGTAAGGTCTAACTCAGAAAAAAGTGAGAATTCAGATGAGAATTCTGACTGAGAGGCAGGAGAATGATACACTGATGTAACTAGTGGAGCTTTTTTTTTTTTCTGTTTTCCGTGTGAGGTTTTCAAATGAAGTATAACTAATGTACTCATTGACCCTAGTATTTAACATGTAGACTCATCAGTCCATAACACTGATTTCCCTTCCTCGGATGTCCAGTTTTTGTGTTTCTTGACCAAGACAAGCCTTTTCTTCTTTATCATCTTCAGCAGTAGTTTCCCTGCAGCAACTCTTATCATTAGGCTGCATCTCATATCCTTCCCTGAACAGCAGACACAGAAAGATCACAGACACAGAAAGTTGAGCTTGTATTTCTGGGATGACATTTAAATTTTATGGTTTTGCACACTTGTAACATTTATGAACGTATTCATACATTTGACCTCCTGATCTCTTTCAATCACCATTAGTGCCCGTTTCTTCACAGTATTGATCACAGTATTAACAGACACTTGTAAAGTTCTTGCAATTTGTCTCAGTGACTGACCCTCATTTCTCATAGTAGTCACAGATGTTTCGGCTCCTTTTGCCATTTTACAAACTTAAATTTAGGTATGACAAATATGGTTACATGCAAGCTTAACATCTAATAAACACCTAATTTGTTGTACACAACACTATTCCATACACACTACACACTGAAGACCTCTTTTAATTATTACAGCTTCAAGCTCAGTCACATTCTGTACAGGAAAAAAGTGGCACTTGTGACATATGTGTGTTTCCCTACACCTGTTGAAAACACACTCAAACTTTTGAGTACATTATATATATCAAAAGACATTCACTATGATGAGGGTGAGTAGGACATGATCAGTTTTACCGTTTATTGAGAGCAAGTACCACATCTCTGTAGCTGCTTCTTGGTTGACAAAGCCATCAACAGTTCTATGTACACAATGTCCAGACATGTCCAAGCACCAGACAGTCTAACATTATTTCCACTGAATGTCACACCAAATGTCATACATCATTGTGTATAAGTGTTTGTTAGGGTTAGTTAAGTGAGCAGGGCAATGTATCAAACATCGTAGCAACTTAATGTAGGAAAGACAATTTCATTTGATGAACAAGACTGTAAGTAGGAGTAGTTATCATCTTCATGGCATGAAGCTTCAGGCTTCAGTACACTCTCTGTACAAACTTGTGAGGGATTTGCTGGCGGTTGTGGTTTCCCAAAGCTAAACCAGTGTGAACCCAAAACTTTAGCTCAAACAAATGCTGTGCTCAAATCTGGAACATCTGTTCACCATAATGCATCAAATTCTAGGTGTCTGTAGTAGTGTTGCAACAGAAACCAATAGAGCTTTAAATGCCATAGTTCTTTTAATAGGTTTGGTATTAGAGGGACCCTGCAGCAGAACAACATTTTTTTTAATGAATAAAGTAAAAGGAGTCATGCAGTCAATTGTATGTGCATATATCACAAAATGAAATTAAGTTTTCTCTCTTGAAGATATTGCCAAGTGTGTGGATGCCGTTGTTTCAGCAGATAGAACTACCACCAGTAGGTATTCTAACATTATTAACAGAGGAACACAAGGGTCCCATGTAAAAGATTCTCTGCCCTCCTACATACTGAGAAAAGATATGAGACACCATAGCTATAGTGTTTAAGTATACCTAAAAGCTTATAAAGAAAAAGATATTGCTCAATAAACATTTTTCCGAAACCTGGATTAATTACATCAATAGAATTATTTATTACAAACGACTAATAAAAAGCAATGCAATAAATGTGAAATATTAGATCACTCTCATTTAAATCTCTGTCACTCAGTGATTTTATAACTGATCATCATATCGATCCTGTCTGTAGTGCTTAAACCTGGTTGCCAGAGGAATATGTCAGTCTAAATGAACATAAACTCATAAACATAAACTCATTTTGACTCAAACATTCCTTGAAGCAGAGACTGGGAAGGATCACAGCAATTTTCCACTGATTTGTCCTAAACCTAAAGTTAGTTCTACAGTTCTACTGTGAAACTTGACAGAGGCAGTGTGATTGTCTAGAGGTGTTTTACTAGTGACAAAGTTGGTGATCTTTACTAAATCTGTGGTATATTCAGCCATCATGGTTGTTCAATCATAACTTGCTGCAGAAACATGTTATTCCATCAGGACTTTGACTGGTTGGACATTCTATTTTTTTCCATCAAGACAATGACCCATAAAAAAAATCTTCAAAGTTGTGCAGGAACCATCTGGCTGAGAAGGAAATTGATGGACAACTGAAAATAATGATCTAGCCTCTACAGTCACCACATCTCAACCCCATAAGAGCTCATATAGAATGAACTTGACAGAAAAGTCAAAACTAAGCAACAAACATCAACTCATCAATCTCTGGCAACAGTTACAAGAATGGTGGAAACACACATCAAATGATTACTTCATAACACCCGTCAACTGAGTACCATGTATTTGTTCAACAGTTATCAAAGAAAAAGGTAGCTTTTTAAAGTAATGAAAAGATCAGTTATTACTAGAATCTCTCATTTTTAGTTGAAAAAGGTTTAGATAAACTCATTTTGCAGAAATTGCTGTAAGCTGTCAAACCTTTTTTGAGGTTTTCTTTGGGATGTTGCTTGTTTTTGTTCAGTCATCACCTTGATGTTATGTTGAATTGCACCAGCAGATGTAGCATTTTCATATAAATGTACACATTTTTCTCTTGAATGGTGGTTTGTTCATAATATTCCACATCAACAATCATGTACAGCTATTATAAATCATTTTACTTGTTGGTAAAAGACTGTAAAACCGAATGTAATATTACTAATGGACACTACATTGAGTGAATAAAATACATGCTTTTACCTTCAGATTAGTACATTTTTAACTCAGTCCTTGGAAATGTGTTGAAGGTAAGTTGAAACACCTGCTTTGTGTCAGTTACCGTCATAAGAGGCTGCACTCTGAGAATGGATGGAAAACTGGGAATCAAGCCCTGCTGAAATGACTTTGTCAGTCTGCATTTCTGTATTGAAAGTGCATAGAAGACATATTGGCTCAACCCTCCCTGAGTGCCCTTGCTGGCTGGCTTCTTAGACAGAGGAACCCTTGGTGCTAATTGTAATGGGAAGACAAAGTCTCCCTGGCGGGCAAGTAAAAAGAAATATAGTAGGATCACTGCAATGATGAATCATGTCTTTTAGTTCCGCAGCTATAAGGAGTTCATTATTTTATCACTCACTGCTCTCAGCAGGAAGTCATTGGGTACTAAAATGATGAATTGTGTTTGTTTAACAATACCAACTCGAGAAAAGTGTGTTTTGTGTGATGGCGACACTAGACCTTGTGGGGGAGTACCACAGACACACATGGACTTAAGGAAGTTATTTCAATGATTTGTCATTTTCTTCAAATTGGTGATTGAAGTGAACCAATCATGTCATTATTTCCACACTGCTATGGCGTAATGGTATTGATTAATTATCTAATTTAGTAATAGACCCGTAAAACACAATTCCTTACTTTAAGAGGTATGACCTGTACAATTTGACATTATTATCTTGTTTTAGAGCTAAAGCTAAGGATCACTTACCTTTTATCTAATATTTCTTCCCTGACGAGTAGTCAGAATTTTAAAGTTGAGAGGTGCTGTCAAAAGCCTTTGTAACTTAAATATTCTCTTTTAAAGTTTCTGAGTAAGTCTGATCAATCAAAATCTGAAAACGCTTCAACATCTACAAGCTAGTGTTACTGGCTGACTCACAAGGTAGTAAGCTTATGAATACTACATTAGCTAATATGAACATGATGAATGTTATGAAGATGTAGTTGAAGGACTGGACAGAGGATGATATATTTCAGTGTTTCTCCCCTTTTATACTCAATGTACCTTCATATGTATAGATCATTTTGAATGTTTTGGTTTCTCCAGTGTTGTGTGTTGCACGCCTTTCAGGTCACAAGAGTGCAGGGCCCACTGACAAGACAGGTTGGTATCCAATGGGGGTAAAACAATATTCTTTATTGTCCTTCTAAGATATTATGCAGCACACTATGCATATTTAATTACTTATAAAACCAAGATTTTTTTCTACACCTAATTTGTTACTTGTACTGATGCTAACAGGCACAATGGATTCTGCAGCAACGAGTCTTTCCAAAATCTACGGGAGTCAGGAATTAAGAGTAATAACTACAGGCACTCTAGACTGAATCCTCAGTGACTCTAGGACCTGAATAAATCTTGTAAGATCTTTAGTTTATGGGATGCAGTTTGGCATATGAGGGAGATATGAATGTGTCTGTATGATAGTGCATAACTGCAGCAGGTGAATCAAGTTCAGTTCGGACAAGTACATGAGTTTGTACAAATTTGTTGAACTGGAGCTCACGCAACTAAGGTGAGCCCCCAGGAGGAGACTTGTCAAACTTGTCAGTCATTCCCTGCGTGGCTTGGTGAGCTGAACAGTAATAAATCAAATAGTAATAATATGAATTTATAATAATATTTGTACTGGTAATTCCACCAATTATAAAACTGGCAGTTATTTGGCTGAGCAAGGTGTCATGTCATGTCAGTGCTATTAATGATGTTAGAACAGAATAGCACTGACAGTACAGTATTTCCTAGACACAATGAAAACCTGATTTATATAGAACTACATTAAAAAGAATTGTTTTTGTTCAGTCTGGGTCAATAATTGGTGGGGGAGTTAAATTGTTTGCTGTTTAGTCTCAATTTTAATGTTGAAGGTTGATTACATGCACATTGTTATATAGGTTGTAAAAGAAATTACAGGAAAAAAAAAAACACAGCTGGAACCTAAAACTACACTTAAAATCACACATTTTCACCTTACATGTATCTTACTTGTTCATAGAATAAACCAACAGATTTAACCAACTGACACAATATACAACACATTAAAATAACCAGGATGTTTTCAACTGTTTTCACTTTTTATGCTGAGTTAAGCTAACAGTCTGTGTGTGTGTGAAAAGATGCTCCACTTCCTCCCACTGCACATGCCGAGCCAAAAAATCTCTGTTACGAGCTCTGCCATGTTGCACAGCAGTAGTGATCTGGAAATGGAGTCACTTGCAAATTAATCTCATCTGTCAAACATGACATCACACACTTTACTTTCTTTTCTTTTCTTTTTTTTTTATCACATCAAATGACTAATTAAAACCAAATTCCTCAGAAAGATGCTAACTTGAACATTAATCAGCTATAGTAGCCTTCTCAAATGACAGAAACACTGACTTCATGACTTTAAAGTAAGTAATAGTAGAAATAGTAATAGCAAAGTAATTTCACTTAAAATGTGGATATAGAAACAAATAAAACAAGCATGTATAGGTTAATCTGGGGGCTATAGCTCTTATCACACAACATGAATCTTCAATAAATCTGTTACTAGAACCTGCATATGTAAGTACCACTGGTGATCATTCTATTTGATTTGCTGAAGTAGAAAATGTAAGCAAAATGTCTGATTTATACGCTGCCAGACACTGCTTTGCTTTACTGTTGCTTTTAGAAAAATGACACATTTAATATATCAGTGCAAAATCATACACACCAGTGTGCTAAACACGCGTCTGGAAAAAAAGAAAAAAAGAAAAAAAGAAAAAAACTGTTTAGGCATGACTAATTTCCCACAATTGATGTGTCAATTTTCGTCTGTTGTCAATGATGACAAATTAATTATTATTTTACCTTGTTTCACTGGTCAATGTGTAAAATGTAAGATTAAATAAACATAAGATAGATGGTAGCAGCACACATGGAGGATAAAGTGCTGAAAGAAGAAAGAGAATAGTTGTCAGGGCAGATAAAAAGTAAGTTGAATGAAAGAAGAAAGAAAAACAATAATCAATGGAAAAAGTGAAGGGAACAGAAGAGGAAGAGTGTGTAGTGCGAAAGTGGGGAGAAGGAAATCAATAATACTGGTCTTCTGATTAGAGTCTCCCAACTTAAATGTTAGAGTGTAGTGTTTTTGTGGGTTGGAGTTTTTTCTGTCTGCGACAGATGAGGTGAGTTATCAGATCCTCTCTGGTCTGAGTCCAGTGTGTTTCCATTCAGTGAAAAGTTTCCAGGTCAAGTTCTTAACTGTGTGGAGTAAATCAGTCTGTGGTGAGAGTGACACAGCAACACAGTGGTGAAGGAGTAGAAAATAAAATAAGATAAAATAAAAAAAAAAAAACTTGACTTTTGAGACAGAAGATTAGATGAAGTGTTGAGGAAGGAGCCAGAGGCGGACAACAGAGCACACGCAAAACAAAGGAGGGTTGCATGAAGAAGAAAGGAAGACAGATGTAATAGAAATGAAAGGGTACTCCTGCTGTTGATAATTGGAACAGTGATGTGCCTGCACTGTCTGAAATTTCCAACCGTGGATACAATACCACAGGGGTCAGACACTATAACCATATTCCAGCCCTCCTGTGTGTGCCAGCTTGTTTCTCCCTCTGGCTGGTGTTCGAAGAGAAAAAGAAATAATTCCATGCTCTTTTGTTTGTCTTGTGCAAGATACGTCCACCTGTGATCCAGTATAGAACAATGCTATATACTGTAGCTGAAAACTGTGTTAAGTGAGATATCATTACTGTGACCATGTCTGGGGAATGTTTGACAAAACTATAACAATATAGTTGTATGTATTAGCTTTAATATCGTTTGTTTATTCTTTTATTTATTTATTCTTTTATTATTTTCTTCACCTGTAAGAACCTGCAGATGACAAATTATTATGAAAGAAGTGTTTGGTGGGCCTTTTGTGCAATAATGGTAGTGTATCAAAGGAGGGACATTTTCAGTTTTCTTTTGAGATAGCACTTTCTGATTCATACTTATACGCTACTTGCATCTTTAGTATAAAGTTCACTTTTTTCTTTTTTTTTTTTGGAGGGGAAGTTTTTACAGATGTTTCTTTCAAGCAGCATCCAGCTTCCCACAACCTTCACTAAAGCATAATGAAGTATGTTCACTCTCAGTGTATGAAGATTTAGCTGCCGTGTAGAGCCCCTTAAAAAAAATGTCACCGTTAAATAAAAAAATGTTTTAATGGCATTTGCAGTAGTTTGTGTTAACATTCACACAGTGTGCATCACATCTGAAAACATGCGTTCACTGAGAGGTTTGTGTCTGATGAGGCGCTAAACTGTTTGATAACGCTGCTCATAAACCAGCCTGTGGTGCTTTTGCCTCTGTTATATTCTGCTGGTTCTGATCAGACCTCGTTGTTTTGTTGCAAATGTGACTCAGTTGTCTTGTCAACGTCGCTGTCAATTCCAGTAATGTTATGTTATATGTGATGACAGCAAATGTTCAAAACATGGTGTGTAAGTGGGTAAGATGTGACATCTGTATAATTAACTAAAATTGTTGTACATGTGGGAGGGACAAGTGATGTCAGTGTTATGTAACACACTTTTCTATAAGAGCCACAAATAAAAAAAAATGTCATATTTACTGAAAAAAATGTGATGTGATGTTGCGTAATCTAATTTTTTGGCATGTGTTGATGTATTCTACCCTTGTTCTGATCTGAATCATGTTGACACAAGTCCCCGTCCCATACTCATATTTTTCCGACAAGAGTGCACAATGAGCCTAAAGCAAGCCGGCATTAACAGATTGAGAGATAATAAACATTTTCCCTCCTCATTTTTACTGTGTAGACCACTACACTAAACCTTATCCTCTTGTTTAAACGCCAGAATCCAGATGGAAAAAGCTCTGAATTGATCAAAATGTTAAAATGCTCATATGAGGCTCCTTCAGTTAATAGCACACACTCACAGCATCTAAAAAGCACAAGCATTTGTAAGTGATTTGCTTTTTGCTTTTTTCTGTTTAACCTCTCAGGAAACCAACAAGCTGCTCTTGTATGTTTCCAGTCCTTTGGTGGAGATTGTTGGGTATTGTCGGGTCTTTTTGCTTTGACTGTAAGTACTGCTAAAGGCTGAAAAAAGTCCTTCAGTCCTTCTCAGTCTCAGATACTTTGAGTGAATCATAAAAGTGAAAAGGGTTTGTTGTTGAAAATGGTTCAGTATTAAAAGAAAGAATCGGATATCTATCTGGCGTTGCGCATATGGTAGATTATCTGGATTTATGTAAATTAATAAAATTAATTCCAGTGTGAGGAACGGGTGCCCTCTAGATAGCCTTTTACAACAAATTACTACATATGTGCAGTGTGTTTAACCCGCTCAAAAGACCACCGCCTGACCCCTTTCACATTGTCAGACGATCATGTTCTGTTTTTTTTCATCTTCAATGTCATGAATGCAGAAGAACAATCATGGCAGCTTTTTATTGCCAGCCGGGAGTCGAACCAGAGACCGGACGTTCGAAGATTAAACACAACTGTGTTGAGGATTAACGTATCCGTTTGGATGTCATGTTTCCGTTTACTGATGGAGCTGCAGTCGAAAAATACCCATGACTACTGTGGAGTCGTCTGACCTGGGAATAAAAGCTGATTGTAATCTTTCTCAGTGAAGACTAAAAAACAGATGTTA
Organism: Polydactylus sextarius; assembly: GCA_016801845.1. Classification (NCBI taxonomy): domain Eukaryota; kingdom Metazoa; phylum Chordata; class Actinopteri; family Polynemidae; genus Polydactylus; species Polydactylus sextarius. Next base: position 12,233,049 of record CM028921.1, on the reverse strand, counting down.
GTTTGTGTTTGTGTGTTTTTATCCAGTGTGAAAGAGGCTTTATGTTGCATTTTGCCACTCTACAGTTTACCTACTGGTAACAACGTGTAACAAGGACATGCCCTACTTTTAACTAGATGCAGTTGGCTGGTTTTGATAGCTACTGGATACGCTGTGTGATGGGTTACAAGAACTGTTCCAGAAATGGATTAAGGTTCACAGTGGATACCAATCCATTCAAAAATGATATGCTGATCTTGCAGACTGGCTTGGATCTGTCCTTCCACTCCACTAAGCAAAGTACAGATTGGTAAATAACACTGTAAATCCACAGTGTAGCTGTGAAATACATATTCACAGTTAACACTGTCTTTCTCTGTCAGTATGAGAGTATTTCACAATCATTCAATGTAGCTAAATGTCAGTATTGATGTTGTGTCAGTGCATGGTTGTATCATACTCCTGTGTGTGATGCTGTTTGAGTGGAAACTAGTAGCATTTCTTTTCTGGTGTGTATTTATTTGATTTTTTTTATTACAGCTGGTGCATCTATTGAATTACAAGGCCTCTTGCTTCTCATACTGTGTTCATAAACTGTTGAAGGACCCAATGACACATCCCCATGACTTTTTTTTTTTTTTTTTTTTTGCCAAACAGCCATTTCCTTGGTTGGTATCTTTAACTCCTAAAACCAATTGCTGAGGTTTTTGTATTTTTTCAGTTGTAATATATATATATATATATATACACACACTTTGTTAAGGACTATGACTCCTTAAGCCCCTTCTCCTAAGCCACTTTTTTTTTTTTTTTTATGTTTTTCATTGCCACACACAAGAATCTTGGGTCTGAAATAAAACATTAACTACGCTTCTGTCTCACATTATAATCTTAGGTCTTGTCTAAGAACTGACTTCCTTCTCATTCCCATATATTTTTCCTTAAAGGCAACAGATACTGAAGAGAAGAGCAGATGATAATAAACACATTATAGTTCTTGAAGGAAAGACATGAAACTTTTTTGTTGTTGTTATAGTAATTCAGTGCAATAACCCCCGGCTAAATGTCTGTATTTCAGTGTGTTTGGTTATTTGAGATGTAATGTAGTGGCACTGTTCTCTTGTGGGCGTTGCATAGCCAGTGGCCAGTCTGCAGTCAACGTACATGATTATTTAGCCATTATTTAGCAACAGTAAATGTACCAAGGACATTGTTTACAAGACTCTAAGAACTGAGCAGTGCTACTGTTACTTCTTTTAATAAACTTTAAGAAAAAACTAAGATTTTAAAAACATGTACTTAGCTTTTAAAATACAATACAATGCAACACAGTGAATACAACTAATTACATGACAATTGCTACAGGAAATGTGACAATGACTAGATGCACCAGCTGTATTTAATTACAAATATCAGGAAATGGCAATGGTAAATTTTTTTCAAAAAATGTATATTTGTCATATTTCTATGAAATATGACGAGGTGCAATTAACAGGTTAGTAATATATTGTATGTGTTTATATATATATATATATATATATATATATATATATGTGTGTGTGTGTGTGTGTGTGTGTGTGTGTGTGTGTATATATATATATATATATATATATATATATATATATATATAGTCTGTCTTCATCAATCAATCAAACAATTAACCAACCAATCAATCAACTAATATGACATGGCAGCACATTGCACAAGCTAATGCAGATGGTTATTCTAAGACACAAACATGCTCACGCACACACACACAGACACACACACACACACACACATGCATAATTTCAACCTCATATTATCTCTAACGTCCAGCTCTGACGGATGGGGCAACGATCAGTATCTTTATAAATGTCAGGCTACATAATACAAACTCTCAACTGTGGCTGCTAGTCTGCTTACAAATAATGTGCTGATTTGACTTTAAATCCACAGAGGATTTTGAGACAGTAGCATATGGTAACATGGCTACTGAAAGACCTCTACACATTCACACTTCACATTAAACACTTAATTACCCCAAACAAGTGTATTCGATGGTAGAAATGCATCTGAAGCAGAACAAACACAGATCTATTTTCAAAAAAGGTACAAATAGAGAGTTAAGATTTTCAGCAACAGATGATGGAACTGCTGATGATTTCATCTTTTTCATTTCATTTCACACTTTTGTTCCCCCTTCAATCTTTTGCTTTACTGAGTAATTTACTGACCATCATTTCTTTGGCCATGTAGAACCCTACTAGGAGTACCATTTGCTGCAAAATGATGTCAAATGAATAAGTGACTTAGTCTTTTGGAGTGTTTCAAATGTGCAGTTTAAGGATAAGCAGCCTTCCCTTGTCTTTTTATTGTGCATGTTATTGCAGAGAGACAGACGGAGAGGTGAATGGGCCTCGCTAACAAGTCTGACTGTCCACAACGCTGATCCATCCCAGAATCACTGACATTAAGATCACATTGGGGAACATAATGTAATTTACCTGCCTCATCAGCTAATGCAGCACAAATCCATTTTCGCCCAAACAGGAAGGGCCACATACATTACCTTGATGACCATGCAGAGTCAAGGGGGAACGACTAATGAGACTAAATGTAATTACTGTCCACCTCCGATTTGAAAACAAAATAAACCCTCCCGCACTCCCATTTGGGGCTCTGAACAGTGGGACAAGAATAAGCCTTTTTCACATCACTACTCAGTGCTTTCCTGTCACTATTTAGCCTGGTGTTCATGCTCCGTATTAGGATTCCCATTAGCTGATGGCTCAGCCACCATACTCTTTCTGACATCCAGGAACTGATTAAAACAGCAGAGAATTACAGGAGGTGTTGAGTTATTGGCATTCTAACAGTATCTCAGAGAAACTTTCCACTCAGTTTCCTAAAGTGCTTAGTCACAAGAGATCTCAATCAAATAAGATAAATGCAGCCCCCACCACCCCCTTTCCCCCAATCTGCCACAACCCCCATTACCCTGATAACAATGCATTTCTGTAGTGCACTAAAAACAAGAAAAAAAAAAAACCTGTTGTCTTTATCTCTCACTCTCTCTGCTTGTCCCCTTTCACATTCTCCTCATGCAAGGTTACTTCTGCACTTGTGTATGATTATAATGTACCATGGAGGTTAAAGCAGAGAGCTGTAGGATGAGTGCTCTCCTCTCTTCTCATTATGGGCTCTAAGCCTTTCGTGAAATTAGCTGTCCTAAAGAAAAGCTGTTGGCAGGTGAGCAGCACAGAGCCTCAGGAATGTGTGCAGAGGGAGATGAAAAATGTAAAAGATATGAAAGTTGTTAAGTAAGGAGTTTGGAACTGACATACAAAACCTTCTTTCAGTCTCAGACAAGTGTCTCATTTCAAGGAGGACAAATTTACCCTGCAGCTTTTCACTGAGAATGTTTATCCCAAGTATGTTTAATTTATTTAGTATTATTTTTATTTATTTATGTTATACCCCATTTAATGTATTGAGGAGGAGAACGTGAAGTAGATGATCGCGTGGGGGTATGAATAATTAACAGGAAATAAACAAATAAAATAACAAAAAAAAAATGGTAAATAATCTTATCGTATCCAGCAGCTGCGTTGATACCCCAACACCCCCACACCCTATCCTGGTAAAGAAAACCCCTGTCCATGCAGCTAAGCTGCTTATAAATATTTGTAATTAAAATCAGAGTGGGGAAGCAGGAAGAGTGGCATCTTTATCAGCGGAGACACTGCCGCTGCAGGTGTCTTTGATGCCCAGGAAGGCGTTTTGATCTGACAGTGCAGCGGCACCCAGACTCCAGTCGGCTTGTCCCACACACACATCTCCCTCCCTCCTTCTCTGTCTCCCCCGTCCCCCTTCCCCATTCACCCTCACATGTTCAAGAGTTCATTACCCATTTGTTTTGCATTCTCATCTGTTTTTTTTTTTTTTTTTTTTACCAGACCTTTGAAATCTCGTCAACCCAAACTTTTAAATTATTCATCACCACTTAAAAAAAGCACTTCTATTTTAGAACTCCACAAATGATTTTGCAGAGATGTGCACAATACTGTGTCCTGCTTTATGTAACGACTCTTGTTTTTAAAATATTAGGCCTAAATGATTTTTTTTCAAACTGCGATAACTAATATTTGTATATAACAATGAATTAAATGTCTATATGCATGTTGTGCCTCTCTCTCAGGTCTACAGAACATTTTTGGGTCTTTTAGGTCGTTGTTTTGGTTGGGCCACATCAATATCATTCTCTGCAAAACGAAACAGCACAAGCACAAAGTTAGAAGGGGAAATAGGATGACTTTTTCTTTATCTGATTTGAGGATGTTCAAGGGTGTTTTATGTTGTATGAACTGTAAAACCATCCATTCATTTTCTCTCCTGCTTATCCTGTGAGGGGTCGCACAGGGTGTTAATCAGCTGACTGTGGCCGAGGTCGGGGTACAATTCAAACCCGGACAGGTCACCAGTCTGTCACAAGGTCATCACGTAAACAGACAAACAACCTGACACGCTCACATTCACACCCACGGAAAATTTAGAATCATAAATCGACTTGACCTGCATGTTTTTTGGACTCTGGGAGGAAACTAGAGAAAACCAACACAGACACAAAGAGAACAAACTCTACAACAAACCGTGTCACTGTGAGGTGACAGTGCCAACACACTACACCACTATGCCGCCCTTGAAAGTAAAGGGCAGCGTCTGATTATAAAACTCTTTGACTTAAGTGGCCAAAAACAAAACTCAAGGTTAATAGGTGTTAATAGGCAGCTGTTTGCTAAAAATTGGCCTCATCAGCTAAACGGTATAAGGTGAAAGTAGCTGCAACATCTACATTTTTCCCACTGATCTCAAGTTTCTGTTTTACTGCATAAAACTTTTTTTTTTGCTTTATTCAGTGTGAATTTCTCTCTGAATGAAATGGAACATACAGTATACAATACAACCGTGTCACTCATGATAGTGTGGCTCCCATTTTTCTGTCCATTGTTTGAGAATATAGTAACACAAGGTGAATAATGCAAAGTTGAGGGAAGTGGGAGGTTATGGTTGAGTTGCTGGTTGGTAATCACAAAACCACTTCCTCTCAGATGAAATTAAAACATTGTTCCACTTGTGTGACTTTCTCTGCCTCTGCTGGCAGTTTGTTTACCTCTGTGTTGAATGTGAATGTTTTGTTCCTGGTATTGAACCCAACTGAGTAATATTTAATGCTTACTTAAAAAAAGTTTGTCTTTAATTCAAACATTAAAATGTGTTGCGTCTAACTGAAGTAGCAGCGTTACACAATCCAAACTATACCATTCTATTGAGACACTGTACATGGTCACATTCACCACAGTGTCCGTGTTGCATTGATCATTGGTCAAATGTAACCTAAAGAAATCAGATCTTCACCAGTGAACGTAAGATGCTGGCGTTTCTATGAGAATATTTTTTTTCAGTTTAGATAAAAGGATAAAATGACGGGGGGATTAAAAGCAATTGTTACATTGATTAATAATTTCGTGACAGTACAACGACAGCCACTGGTACAGCTAGACAATCAGAAAAAGTGAAAGTATTACAGGTTTGCAACAAAAACAGAGGAAGAGGAAGAGACAGGGAGAGACAGAGTGGGAGGGAAGGACGAGGCATAAATTCCCTGCCCCAGAGCTGAGTGTCTGGCTCTGCTCCAGCATCTCACCTGCTACAACCATTTGTTGAAATCAGCAAGTCATGCCTCAACCAGGCCAACCATTCCCATGTCTGGACATAATAGCAGAGTCCAACTCGTGTTTTATGTCCTTCGCTTGGATGGATATTTTCTTCTCGATACAGAGCAATAAGCCCCTTTTCTTTTTCACGGCTGGGGAAGTATGCCGTGTTGAGGACGGCAGCCTAACATAAAACAAAATGTTTCTTTTTTTTCCACTTGGCTATTAACCATAAATCTGAAGGATACCTAGCGAATACCGCAGAAAATGTTGTGCATTTGAACATATGTTTATCAGTGATAAGTGATCAAGAAAAGCCATGGATAAGATGACTGGATACGTGTACTATTTCCAGCGCATTATGCCTGTAGGCACACTCCACAGCTGAAACACTGTCGTCAACAGGAAAGCCTTGCTGCTTGTCAACCGTGATTAATGTGAAGTCCCTCAAAAACAGGGGAAATACATCAGAGAAACTTTCAAGAGAAAGGTTACCAAAAACACAACTGCAGTGAATGAGGACATTGCTGAATTTCATACAGTTTTCCCCATCTGTCGCCAACCATCCCAGATGCTTTGTCTCACAAGAATTATGAGACCTCTCTCTCATGAGGAAATTGCTTTTACAGCAACCTCATCCTACTCTTCAGGCTCCTTAGCAGACATTCAGAGTGTGTGTCACACTGTGTGTATGTATGTGTGTGTGTGAGCTTTAAGAGTGCTGACACAAATGAATACAGTGGTACTCCTTCTGGACCTAACGCAAAGTGACAGCACATCCTGTCACACATCCTGTCATTTCTGATTTGTTTGTGTCATACCTGCACACCTGTTCGTGTCATTACAGTGTAGGAGATTGAGGCATTTATGCGTCGTATCCGATAAGCTTGTTACAAATACGAGTGACGCTTGCTTTGTTGGCTCATGACGTTGACGTGATTTATGTTGTGTCAAGGCGAAGGGGAAAGTTTCCCACTGCCAAGTGATTGGGTCATTCCCAAAATAAAGGGGATGGAGGATGGAGCTGTTATGATGAGAACATTAGCAGAAAAGCACAGGGCTGCCATCTGTCTGTGAAGTGACCTTTGAGGAACAATGTGGTTAGTGTCTATCATTAAACCCTATCTCTTCCTCCCTCCCCCTCATTCTTTCATGTCATCTTATTTCTTCCTTTTCCCCCCATCCCCTTCTTTCTTCCTTCCTTTTTTTTACTAAAGCATAAATTTGTTGGTGCAGTGTTCTTCATGTGAACGACTCAGGCATGATCCTACAGGGAATGATTGAAAGACACTTGTCTGGGGGAGACATAAAATCAAATGAAGACTTCAGTTGACTATGAGCACAGGGAGTGAGCTCAGAGACTGGGAGACCTGCAGTATAAGAAGTGAAGAGCGGTGGTGAAATGAGCGGGGTGATGCAAGACTCAATACGTCTGGGGATGGGGGGGGGGGACCAATTGTTTGTGAGTTGGTTGGAACATTTTTTTTTTTTTTTTTGCACAATAGTAGGGCTTTTACTTGCCATTTACTTCTACAACACAGTTTGACTCAAAATGGACAAAAAGGGATAAAACTTGATGCAGTAGAACCAGAAAGATAATCTTTTTTTTAATTCCACACATTCTTCTTTGTATTTAAAACCTGGCACAAATATTACCCATCATGCCACTTGGTTGCCAACTGTTTGGTCAGAGATTTGGTTTTTTTTTTTTGTTTTTGTTTTTTGTGCTAATGTACTCTCAAGCTGAGATGAAGAGCAGGATAAAAAAAAAAAAAAAAAAAAAACTCTGGTAAGCTTTTTCACTGTCAAACTCTTACTGATGAGTTAAGGCAATTTAGGCACTTAAGGCAATTTATCAAATCTCATGTTGCTCTCTCTGGGACCATAAAAGGATTTATCAAACTTTTTTTCCCCCACATGGGCAGTTGTGCGTCAACAAGACATGTAAACAGACTTTCATGTGTAAAATCAGAGCCCTTATTTAGTGCTTGCTTACTAAGATTTTTTGGTTTTAATGGCTGGCATGTTTTCAGCAGCAGGCAATTAATGCACCCGGCGTTATTACAGTCAGATTCATTTGGAGTGGAATGGAGTATCATCTCCACATCAACCTATAATGAAATATTAAGAGTCGGATATTACAATACTAAAAATGAGACAAGTGACCTTTTGTATTATTAGATGTGTCGCTGCAGAAAATGAAAATTCTGACTCTATCTTATATTTTAATGTTGTTTTGGCACCGAAGTGAGTTTTAAAGAACCAAACAGGAAGAAGTCTATTGTTGCTTTAAAAAAAAAAAAAAAAAAAAAAAAGATCCTATGCTTTCACCGTGACTCCCTCCTGTGGGTTGTCATTGTTTGTGTACATGGCCACTTGTAAGGAAGCTCTGGGCTCTGCTGCAGTGAGAGAGAGAGAGAGAGAGAGAAAGAGAGAAAGAGCACAGTCAAAGATATCGATCGGTCTCGTCAAGGTTCAGGGGTATAGATGTGTTGCAAAACCACCATTAATTACAAATCACTTGTGCCATGAAAGTCAATTAGAGTGAGAAGCAGCAAAAAAAGTCTGTATCAAACAAAGAAAAGAGATAGGGCGTACATGTTTCTCATCAAAAGATGGCTGGGCTGCCCTGCTCACTCTGCCCTTCATCCTCTGAGTATTACCTTCTGCGACAGCTCCACTGCTGATTTTTTTTTCACTTTGTCACTGTGTGTATGTGTGTTCATCATGTGTTTACCACATCGACAGAAACTATTTCATCATTTTTTATTTTTTCTCTTTGAGAACGAGACTAAAACTAAATGAAAAGCAAGAGAAAACCCGAGCTATGGTCAAATGTATGAAAAAAGTTATTTTCATCAATAATAAAACTGAATTATAATGTGACAGACAGATGAATTGACAATAGACTACAACTGTTCAACAATCTACATGCATCAACAGAACCATACACTGTGGCTCCTAATTAGAAAAATGGCTTTCTCTATTTACCAATAAATCTCTTGTTGAGATGATGACTTTGCCACTTGACCTGCTGCTCTGCTGCTAAGAAACCTCTTCCAAAAATGATGTTTGTGTCACTAATGTTATTTGAGGTTATCACCTAATACCCATTATTACCTGGAGAAACACATTTATGAGCTAAATTCTTCTCCAGTCAACAGAGAATTAGGCAAGATGCAGCAACAAAACAGCTAAGACAAAGAACATAAACATGCAGAGAGCAGCAACATTTATGAAGCGCTACGCTAAATAACGCTGTGGATGTGGACGCCATGTTAATAGCGGTGAACGACACACAGAGCTGAAGTGATGTTAGGAACAAATGTACAAATATAGATTTGAGAGAATGGTCCTGTTCAAACAGGGACTGGTTTTTACTGCTAACTGGTTTAACAGATTGATATGAGTCAGACTCAGAGACACTTGTAAACACAGTGACTATATACAAAGAGAGTGATAGCTGTAGCTTCAATATGTTTAGAGGAAATAAGAATTGAAAATTCAGGGGCTTTCATTAGTTATCGTCAGGGAGACTGTGGACACATTTTGTCATCGCAATAACAACACAATTTATAAAGAAATACAATCATGAAAATTTATGAGACTTTTCAATGTGAGGACAGTTCAATGATGGCCGTGGTCTGACCCATGAGTACTGAGCACTATGATAATAGGAAGGACTGAATGATGAAGTACTGAATGCTCTTTGGAATATCAACATGTTGCTGGGTTGATGTGACTGATGTGATATTGTTTCAACGTCATTCTTAGTTATTGTTTGCTGGTCAATAGGGGGCGCTGGGGCACCACCTCTGTCTAATCATCTAGATGTCAAAAGATGATATTATATTAAACATATTCATTACTCATCCTACTTCACCCTATATTCATAGAATAATTAGAACCCTTTTACGCTGTGATTTTTAAAGATAAGATAGAAGTTAAATGTGAATACATATACTTCTCATGCACTTTCACCCAACAGAGCACTGGCCAAGTGAGTGAGTGTAGCTCCACAAACCAAGCAGGTGACCTGAGGCTGTGTTTTAATTGTTGGCTTCAAGATTTGCCCTGAGACATTATTAGCGACCAGTAGGATTTTTTTTTTTTTTTTTTTATGTGACTGGACAGTTTTCAACAGAGCTGCTTACCCGCAGTGCTCACTCACTCCTGCTCATCAGACCCGAGCCTTCAGTAAATGGTTAGTTTAATAAAGGGACTCGGCAGAGAGAAAAAATTTGGTTATTTCTTTACAGAAACATCTTTTTATATGGTTCACACTGGAGGAGCAAAAGAGGATAAAGGAGCTTGGACTGGACCAGCTCAATTTAAACATTAAGCAGCAGCAGGTGATGGAAGATGGGCTCACACTCAAGGCTTCTCCTGCTCTTGTTATGTCAAACTGTGCTGTGTGGAAAATTGAATAATACAGGACCTTTTAATAAACTATGGTTTTCTAGATTATATTTGATATTAAGCATTCTTTTTACTTAATAATGTGAATATCTCTGAACACAAAGTAAATAAACAAAGTAATTCTTTATGAAAAATCAAACTAAAACTACTAATGAGCCCCTAAGACTAAAATGAAATTAAAAACAAACTGAAGGACTGATTTATAAAAATGAAAGAAAAATTCAGTAACCCCGACACCCCAGTTATGTTAAAGACCTATTTAATTAAACGTGTCCTTTGTGATTATTTGTTACAGTGCAGTGTAGTAATTAGATGTGTGGACAAATTAATGCAGATGCATGTTTTATCCATATTCAATATTCAAGCATGTTCCACTGCCTTATCACTGAGCTCATGATCAATACCCCAAGACACATGATAAATTATGGTCCATAATGGTGCATATATTCAGAGTGTGTTAAGCCATATGCTGATGTGCATATAAAGCGGTGGGGTACTGTGATACAGTCATGAGCAGGTGCAGGGTTTACGATGATCCACAGGCAGGTTCACAGACGGTCCCTGTCAGTGCCACTTGAGAGAGTCCCTGCTGTCTCAGACAGGTTGCAGTGCAGCCGTGCTTTGCATTAAAATTGCAAACATCACTCTCTTGAACCACGCACAATCTCTGTGCTGCGCTCCTTCTTTCTGCACGGCAAAAATAAAGTGTTCTTGTGCCTTAAACTACATATACGTTGCAGCTTATTTTCTCTAGGTCTCACCCACTCTCATTCTCTTCATTCTCTTCACACTCTGCCCTCCTCTGTCTTTCAGTTCAGCTCTGCACCTGTTTCTAATCTTCCAGTGTTTTATTTATTATTTAGGGAGAGAGACTACTATCTGTGATTAATGTTTGGTGTGTAGCTGTGTATGTAAGCAATCACAGTTCATCCATGAAGGCTGCTCTTTCTGGGTCTGACAGGCATGTCCGGGCACACAGAACTCAGCAGTGTCGTCCGCTCTATAAAGCTGATTTCAAATGCAGCCATTTCAGCGGAGAGGCAGTGGTGTGGTATGAAGCGAGCAGACTAAACAGATCAACAACTCACCCTCTCTCCCTCACTCTCTCTCTCTGACTGGTGCTCTCTGAGCCTCCACTTGTGTTCCCTCTGTTTTACTGTGACAAGACACGGCAAGTCATGGCTTGAATACCAACGTGATAATTTCTTGACAGTCCCCCTTTATTTGCCTGCTATCTCCCTGATAAGATGATTTTCACTCTCTGGGTTTGTTTTGTCTTGGCAGAGATGGCCTGGATGAGTAAGCTCATCTTTCTCTCTCATTTTGTCTTTCCATCACTTGCAGTTCAGCTATCTTCCAGACCACTCTACACACGCACGCACACACACACACACACACACACACACACACACACACACACACACACGCACGCACACACACACACACACACACACACACACACACACACACACACACACACACACTGTTGCCGTGTCTCGGACTCGGAGAGAGCATAAGATGATTATGGGAAGATGCCATGCAGAGAAGAAATGTGTCCAGCCAAGCTCACATAGACAATAGTATTAAGAAATAATGGTGTGTGAATGCTTGGGTACATTAGTGGAGTGGTACTTCATCATTTTATAAAAGAGCATAAAAGTCTCTCTGTATGTTATTCTGTAATTTTCCTCTGTTTTTGTTCTTATTAAAACACCCTCAATGAACATCTGGAGGCAGTTATTTTGCTGCTATGGAGTGATATGACTTATGTGTAGTATGAGATAATCACTGCACCACAGACAATTGGCAGTGGTCAGTATCTACATGCAAAATTAACATACTAGAGTGAGTTGGGGTAAAAACCCAAAGATGGCTCGCAGGGAGATTAAGCTGGGTCAGGAAATTATTCTGTGTATGCTCATATCAACATTATGGTGATGTTCTGCTGCCAAAGTCATTTCTGGTCTCTGTAATGTGTGGCAGGCTGGATTCAACACTATAAAAGGTAGGGCAGGAGCTTGAAAACAGGATAAATTTTGCTTGATAAGCCTGCACAATAGTCCATTAAATTACTGTGGGTCACTAAACAAAAGGGCTCTCAGAGAAGTTTGAAAGCCACTCTAGAGGGGTGGATAGAAATCCGGAGCCCACTTGATAACAGTGCCAGACACATTACACACAGGGCTGCAGAATAGGACTGAGACTCATTATTTTGGCACTCAAACCAGCTCCCAGAACAAAGCTTGTCTGTCTACACAACTAACTTTCCCCTGATGCTCAGTCCACGGCTGGAACAGGAGTTAATTGTTGTCATGATGGTGTCAGGTGGCGGAATTGATCAGCGTTAAAGGATCATTCCCTGTGACATTACCTCTTGAGAAGCAAAGACAAACTGTATAAGAAAAGGGACTCTGTTTATGTGACATCTGACAAGGTAAGAGGACACCCTTCGATTGCTTTTGCTCTGTTGGAATCACAAAATCAATAGCACAGCATTGCTTATATACTCATCAACCTTCCTATATACAGACTAAACAGATCAACCACCGCCACTTCACGGCACACTTGACTCCAGTTGATTTTATTTCATGACAGCATATTTGAATGAGATTTCCACTTTGAGTGGTTATGTTTATGTGCAGCTGAATGATGTTTTGCAAGTTTGACATAGATTCACACTAATAAAGTCACACTAATGGTCTAAAAAGTTAGGGTTATCAGAAAAAGAATAGGATGACCTGGATGCTGCAAAGTAAGGTAATAAATTAACATAACAGCTTATTTATGATGTTTGTGTCCTGGGGATAATCATTATGGTGATTTTGGAATACTACTGTCAATTACACACTCACTTACAGCCACTAGATAACATTCTGATGAATTTTATGGGCTTGGAAGCATCTGGTGAAATATGGTTACTTTACAGCCAGCTACAGTTGTTTTGAACTATTGTGTGTATTGGTTATAATCACTGAAATGTTATACATTGTTATATGAATATTATAGTTTACCACCTCAGTTCACCTCTTGTCAACATTCCTGCCAAACTGATATTTGTTAGTGAAACCACAGCTAAGAAAGAATATTGTAAAATACATATCACAATATTAAATGTGACACTGCTCAAACCTCCAAACAATATTTTAGACTTTAGTTCAGGAACATGTTTGATTTTGGGAAATGTGGTCATAAAAATATCACAATGATCAAAAAAATATGTATATGTCAAAAAAAATCTGTGAACAAAGAAAAATATTGTTCCTTTAAAAAAATGCAAAGACATTCCCTGCAGCCCGGTGAAGCTTGTAACAATGACAAACACACACAAAATGTATTTATGTGGCGTATTAACACCATACATGCAAGCTGACATATAATCGGATCTGCCAGTGGTGTGACATCCATGTTACCATCTGCTGTGTTTTATGCTGTTGTCTAGAGAGTGTGGGCACTGGAGAGGAAAAACAACAGCACATTAAGTATTAAGTTTAAGCATGTTACTGCTCACTGTGTTTGATCTGTCTCGATATGAACTCAGAGAATTACTCAGAGAACAGGTGGTGAGAAAAATCCACTTATACAAAGAAATATTGTATGCGATGCATTATTCTACATATGTCCTGCAGGTAAAGAAAATATAACTGCATTCAGTTATATTGTGTGTATGTGGTCCTGTTTCAAATATGTATCTGGGTCATCTTGAAAATATTGTTTTATTTTGAAAACTTTTTTTCAACCAACCATCAAAGTGACACATCATCAAGGAGCCCAGGTTTTAAATAAATCACATTGTTCCTCTCTTATAGTGTCAGAGATGAGAGGCTTCATTCTACCAATATTTGAATATGTGATGTTTTAAATTTTTTGTTGTTTTGTATTCTCACTCCATTTGTGCAAAAATAAATAAATACAAACATAAAATTTAGCAAGCGACTGCAGCAGTATATCTGCAAAAAACATTCTTGGAATTACAGTTTTGACCTGTGTAATAACAGAAAAGTCTCTCTTGATAGCCAAAGGGACATCAACTACAAAACCCAGAACACAATGGAATGAAAAATACTGCAGAACGGAACCTGGCATTGCAGAAAGAACAACTGGCATTCCTCATTCATCATGTTGATTGGAGAGATCAATTCACATTTGTGCTTTCTTTGGCTCGCCCCTCCCCCCATGTATTGGAGCTGCATTGTGTGGCGAAACCTCAAGGTTACTATTTTACAATATGCCTCGATGCAGACAGAGGTGTCAGTGTTGCTAACACACAAAGGCTTTTATTGCATCTAGACTTTTTTTTTTTTTTAGAAAAGACAAAATAGGATATTATGGAAGCATAGTGTATCCAAACCCCTGCTGCAGTACCTCTCAGACCTGTTAGAGGGCAGTGTAGCTCTACGACATGACTGGAGCTACCAAAGGGTAAAAAAGATTGGTTTTCCTCAGTTCTATCCCTCATTAGGTTCCATGCAGTGACTGAATTACTTGCTGCATCTATCCATTAAAGTCCTTCTTTCTGTATACTGCTCACATTAAACACAGGTATGGTGCCTCGCTGGATGAATGCACTATGAAATCTAACCTCATTCCCAGTATCATTTTGTCATTGCTCATTGCTGGGGAGATATTCACTGGCTGTTCTTGTGTGATTGAAAAATTATATTCACACAGTCACAAAAGTTTTGGGAGAAAAAAAAAACCCAGACAGACTGGACAATACTTTTTTTGCTTTTTTTTTTTTTTCAACCAATTGCACATGTGTTCATGAAACATTGTTGGGACTGTTGGCTCATTCAGGCACAACACAGGAAAGTCAGGGTGATGCATTTGGAATCCAAACCTCCAGATATTCACTCCGTGTTATGTGACAGCCTGTTGTCGTATTCATTTAGCAGAAGGTTATGGAAGTTGACATAGCGAGCTCAGTTTCATGTCTTCAGGCTTTACCCTTGTCAACTTGGTTCCATGCTTAGTCAAGGAGACTTAATTGTCATGATGTGCAATAATCTTCAGGGTTAAAGTGCAACAAGTGCACTGACCTTTCTGCTGCCCTTTGTCACTGAACTGTCTTTAACCTATAACCTTGAATTCAGTCTCTGTATGATGCTTCTACTCTGCCAGGCAAGTTGAGTGAGTTAAGTGAGTGTAATTACTATTTTTGTATATAAAAATATTTTTTCTATAAAAATTTCTATTTCTATTTATTTTTTATGTACAAGTGTTACATGTAGGGCCTCTCTCTTTCTCTCCCCCATGTATGCACTCTGCAGGCTGATTGTTGTGTGATTGGCAACCACCTATGCCTGGTCATGCTGTCATCAGACTGGCCAATCAGCAGCCAGGACCCACTCTGTAATAAGTGTAGCCTGGAGTTCTTCACTCTCAGACTCTTCCATGTTGTTTAAGAGCTAAGTGGAAAGATGGGGATGGACTAGATAAAACTGGGGCTCCCTGTACACACATTCACATAGGATCTCTAGAAAACACTATGTTTGGGCCACCAGCTGTATGTTTTTTTGATTGTAGGTTTTTATTAGAGAAGATAATGAGGGATTTTTGCTGGGCTGTTTTTTTTTTCTTTTAGAGATGAGATATAGGCTCACTTTTGGTTTATTCATTTCATTTTATTTTGTTCGGTTGGGATGTGTAATGCACCCTCCACCTTCTAAAGGTTGGTAAATAAAGTGTTGGGAGAAGTTCAGAACTACTTGGCATATCTTGACGACATTGTTGTCTGTTCTAATGACTGGGCTAGCCATGTGGAAAGAGGTGTTTACACTCTTAACAAGTGCATCTCTAATGCTTAACCTTACCAAATAAAAGAGTGGGGAAACACTAAACAAGACAAGAACCATGAAAAATGAAACAGATAAGCTTGTTTGGCTCCGCAAACATCTCTATGCATTTAGACCTCTCCTGTGTCCTTTTCGTCGAGAGCTTTAGATAACAGCTGGGCTCCAACATAAAGTAAACTCCAGCTGATGTATTGAGATTTTAATTGTGGCGAGTTATTTTGCTGGCAGTCCTCCTTCAGGAGAGGGAACAAAAGGCCGGCCTGTCGTCCCTCTTCGCCTCCCTCACAGTTGATAATCAATGGAGGGACAGAGCTGCCAGCTATTGACTGAACAGAGATGAATGACACTGCTCCCCAAGGATCCATTTGAATTTTGATAGGCAGGATTCAAAAGTCCTAGCCTTCCTTTGATGGAACCAGGAAGATGGCTTTTCACTTATGCACTGAAGGTAATACCAAGTGCTGATACAGGACTATAAGAGGGCTGAAATACATTAAGCTACAAACTATTAGAGATCATGTGTAGGCAGTTTAAATCACTGCATAATGCATTCATTGAAAACAACCTTCACAGCTGCACTGTATCCATTCTAGAAGGGAGCTGAATCGATGGTGAAGTGAGCTTGCAGCACACTGCTAAGCACATGGAACAAATGTCAGCACAGGGAAAAGGACTCTCACCTGGCCTCCTGTGGGATGTCAGAAACCCTCCACACAACTCACCTTCACTCTCTCTTTTCTTAATGCTGTTTGAAATTTTCCAAATCAAGAAAAAGGCTCTTAAAACACATTTTATCATGTTACACATTACTTGTCTTTGCAATAAGATGGCGAGAATTATGAGGATGTCTATCAGCTTCAATCAAAAGGCGTCACTCCCTCGTGTGTGATGTTCTATGTTTAACACTCCAGTGCGGCTCCAGTTAACGCTTTAGCAGGCTTGAGACTGGCACATACACCTGCTTGTCATGAATGATCACCTTATGCACCTTATTCAAATAAACTAAGCTGCCTGTAGACCTAGTAATCCAGCAATATTACATATTAATAAGATTCGACAGCATGGCGTCCCAGTTAGGATTGAAATTATTCTTCCTTTACAGCATATTCCTTTGATAAGTTCATAGCAAGCAGAATGGCTGTCAAGTTCATATCACAGACTTAAAAAAAAAAAAAAAAAAAACACTAAACGTTGGAGAAAATTACTTGAATATGGCAGCTATCGCTTGGTGACATATTGTATATTTATACAGCATTGCCATGCCTGCGGTTGTCACGTAGATTTGTCGAAAAAAATAAAAACAACAAAAAACTAAAAACTTGTTTAGATGTTAAATACTGAATTCTTTATCTCTAAAACTAAGACTATGGCGTTCATACCGAATTTATACAAAATGTCTGGATTATGTTTACCAGATTTTTATTTATTTATTTCTTTGATGTGCATTACAGCTCACACCAAAACCTGGGTTAGTTAGTTTTTTTTTTTGGCTTAGTTGGCACATTTATACTTATTTATGGTTACTTATTTTCAACAACGATAGTAAAAAATACATATTTTATATTATGTATAGGGTGAAGTGCCAAATTACAAAACAATTCCTGTGGCTGTTACGTCAGTGTGTCAATGATGTGCAAATGGAACCGAAAAGGTGCAAAAGTGTAAATGCAGCGCCTGAATATGTGTGGATAATATAACTATAATGTAAGCACTTTGAGTGGTCACAAGAACACTTATGAACATATGAACACAGTCCATTTATCACTTACCATTTAATCATCAAGTTAACTTGGTGAACTTGGCAAACATATTAGCACATCCAGCATTGCTGTCATAATTAGCATTTATTCATTTCAGTTTGCCAATGTGAAGTCTGTCCAATATAAGTCCAATATTCTGATTTATTTTCTGAGATAAATATCTGCTTCTCTCGCTGCTGAATGCTCCACTGTGTCCATCAAGTGTAGTGAGGTGAAATTTTAACTGCAGACCTTCAGACCAGACAAACAAATATTGGGTTAAAAAAAAAAATGGTCTGTACAACTGAGACCATTGCAAAGCTGGATGACATTTTCTGTAAAATCTGCCTACAAAAATCAATGTGTATTTTAAGAATTAATATTCAAAACCATGAGTCAACCTGCAAGTGATTCTCAGGCATTATCTCGCACTTTCGTCTTTTTTCTCTTCTCCACCCTGACTCCTGTTGCCGGAGACTGTTTTCAAAAACTGCTGACTTTCTGTCAAAGGTGAGTTTGTCACACGCAGTCAGTAAAATGCAAAAGTATTATAACCATTTTTATATGATGCCTATTGAAGGAGTTCATATATTCAAATTAAATTAGTTCTATTATCAATTAAAGTATATTGTTAGGGTAAGACAAAGAAAACACTTGGTTAAGTAGGGAAAAATTATGCTCAATAACACTGTGATGGTATATTCTGGTCTCCTGCACAAATGTCAGACACACTACATGCCCATGCACCTGTACTTTCTACCTGGCTGCACAAGGACAACACACAACTTCTTGAACTGGCACAAAACAACAGCAATGGTTGTAAATTGTCAGGTGCGGCATTCTCAAGGATACAGGCTGAATTCTCTGAACAGTAAACACCGAAGTGGGGAAAGGGTGCAAACGCTGAAACTGTGAAAAACTTGAGGCAGATTGCAGATTCAGTGCACATGTATACATGGAAACAGTAAAAATGGGTTAAAGATGAAAAAAAATTAAGGGCAACACAAGTCGTTTGTGTCGTTCTAGAAATCCGTCAAGTTGAAGATGTCTGCAGATGATCCACAGTTTGAAGAAAATACACCTGAGTTTAATTTCTAAAGGAGTCGATGAACAAATCAAATTAAGCATCAAACAATTACTTATACAATAACTTATATGGACTTGGCAAAGAAAGTTAACTGTTTGCAGGGTTACTGTAAGTCACTCTAGAATTTTATTGATGGTTGTAACCACAACGAAGATAAGTATGAGATGTCTACAATAAATCTAAATGTTCTCCTCATTTTACTCTGAACAAAAATCTAAAAGCAACAATTTTATTTTTGCTCCCATTTTTCATGAGCTGAACAATATTTGAGAGAAATAGGCCTTTTGTGTACATATAAAACATTTTAGATGTTTGAGTTCAGCTCGTGAAAAATGGGAACAAAAACAAAAGTGTCGTGTTTATTTTTTTGTTCAGTGTAAATGATTTCCTGTAGTTTCAGTATTTCTCTCTTAATGTTTTTGAGCTTCCATCAAAGGAGTAACATTAAAACCACAACATTAACTATCAGGGAAATTCAGTGCTGCATTGACTACACATCATTCACAGTTTGATTTTTAATGTTTAATATTGTGTGAAAGGAGTGGAGAGATAACATTTGTGAACCAGTTAAACAGTTCACACGGTATAATTATCATGTACTGTATCTATGTAACATGTTTTTAATGTAAAACATCACATCAATAGGTTTTGTCACCTAGACTTTCTGTTGAAATGGGGGTTAATTCATGTGCAGGGAGCTATACTTTCACAGTACAGGAGGTGATTACATTCAACTGAAATGTCACACCCATGTTTCCTAGTGAAAATGAATTACATAGACATATTTATATATTTATAAATACTTTGCTTTTCAGCGGTTGGAGGCCCTTAAATATGTCTCTGCACCACACAACACCTTGCCTGGGTTATAATGCTTATCAAGAATATGTAATTGCAAGCCTAAATCAAATTTGTACAGGTGATTCTAATTTGTTTTGTCACATATGAGCGGGAGCTGACTAATGCTCTTCTGTCCGTGCTGACAGTGTCACTCACCTACTCCAAGCCGTGTTGCCCGGCTTAGTATCGCAAAAGCAATACTCAGAAGGTAAGATACCACACGTCTCCTATGTATTTTCAAAGGAAACAATATCTTGGTATGCATATTTTTCCCTGAAGCAATGTGTGTCCTCTGCTTGTTGTTTTTGTGACAGTTTGTGAAAATGTGAGAGGCGTAATCATGCTGCAGTGTGCTATTTTTTCAAGGTTGAGTGAGTAGAATTCAGAGCTGCTGCCAGACTTAGTTCCAAATCCCTAAAACTCAGTAAAACAAAACCACTTTGAATAGACGAGGTCTCTACTCCATTTACAACAAATGCACTGTCCTCTCTTTCTTCTCTAATGCAAGAGGCAAATAGCCATTAATCATAGTTCACAGTGTCTACCTGCATTGCATTACACTGAATGGGCTGTGGAGAGCATGCATGCATGAAATAGCTTTTAATCTCACAATATAATATGTTACAGTATGCGTAAAGGTATAATGGTTTGGAGTAAGGCAGATTTCGACACACAGACAGACAAAATCTTACACAATGAGAACAGTGTTACTAGTTCTGTTACTAGAATTACTAGTTCATTACTGCACGTAGCCTGAGATGCTAATTTTTCACCATGATCCATTTCAAGAGAAATAATTATGCAGCTAATGTAATTTAATCCCTGCCCTTGCATCCTCCTCTGAGAAAGAGGCACATGCCAGCCAGCATGAAGTTGGGGTTGTTGCCTCATTACATGCAAAGTGCATAGTATTAATTGGGTTAGAGGAACAGACAGCTGTACCTAGAAGCAAAGGCGGCATAAAATTTGGGGCATATTTGATTCAAAGTGAGTTGGATTACTGGTGGAAAAACTTAATGTAAGAAAAATAAAGATTCATTCTGAGTAATCATGGAATGTGCACAGGGATATTTGTCTTAAATTATGTCCATGCTGCTCAGTGGTAGGAGCTTCACTGTTGCAGTAGTTCAATATAAAATCTATATTTTAATTCAATTTTATTATTGTTGTTTTAGTTTTTTTTTTTTCCCTTCAGTATTTTGTGGCTCTTGTGGTAAACACTTTTTCCTCACAACAACAAGTTGCTTTATTCTCAGCTGGAGGTTTTCTGCCTCAGTGTGCATGTTGTTCCCAGTCTTGGTGTTGGTTTCCTCTGGGTGCTCTGGTTTCTCTTTATACTCCAAAAACACAGCCAGGTGGATTGTGGGGTTTGGGGCTTGCCTGTCGGTGTGAATGTAGAATAGGTTTTCTTCTACTCACAAATAGATGTTGTTGTTACAAAAACCTGTGAAAAAAATGAGTGAATATTTATTTTGTAAATTCATAGGCAAACAAGTAGTGAAATATCTCAACAACCACTGGTTGAATAGTCATGAAGTCTTGCACTTCACATCCATGGAGCCCAGAGGAAGAATCCTACTGTGGAGGTCAAACTTGAATATGTGAAATCCAAATCCAAATCCACAATATACCTGTATTTACTTTGTTGATGGCCTCGCAGAGCCACACTGTGACTGCCGCCTCAGTCGTGTTGATTAATTTACTCCTTGATCCACCTTGATAACTGTTGCCTTAACCTTTCAAGACAGTGCTTACACAGATGACAAACTGTACCTTTTAAAATTTACGCTCCAATAGCCGAAGCCCACCGCTGATTTTCATGTCTGGGTAAGATTGTCTGGTATGATTCACTTGTCTGTTTGAAACTTATTTACTTCAAGGTTTTGACTGTTTATCCATCCCTTCATTCTCACTCCCATATATTCATTTCACCCTCTGATCTACACTTTTTTTTTTTTTGTGTGTGTGTGGCTCTAATAGCACCCTCTAACCTCTCCATGAAAAATGAATACCATAATGTAACTTTGGAATATTATGGGTAATTGCTTTTTGAAAGCTTCCCCTATTTTCTTTCTGTTGTTGATAAACATGTAATGAGCTTATCCCCCCCAAGTTGTGTGACCTTCAGCTGTAGCTTTGCTCAGTTGACTACAGAGGGCAAGAGGAATCCCCTGTAGACCCCCTTTGGGCCTCAAGAGCGGCAAAGAGCTACCCGAATCAGATCTACCAGGAAAATGAGCCGTGATGTTAGATCTGTCCATTTGTGATAGTTTGATCTGCATTTGTGTGTGTGTGTGTGTGTGTGTGTGTGTGTGTGAGGGGTGTGTCTGTGCTTGCATGTACCCAGATATGGCAGCTATGTTATGACAGACCAGTGAGCGTTGCCGGGTTGCAAATGCTATTCCCATCCCAATTTGCTGCTTTTGCACGTTCATTACCTCTGCAATTATGCTGTTGGTCTGCATAGGAAGCATGGGTAAATGAATTAGGCAAAAGCATGTTTTCAAGTGGGATTGGATACGGGAAAGTGGCGCAGGCTCTAAACCTTTTAATGAGGGAGAAATTCTGCTGAAGACAGGACTCTTCTAATAGAATTTGAACATGATTATAGGACAGCAGACGCACGTTTAGGGAGAGACCTTGTCTTCTGGATTCTGGTCTATTTTATTTATCATTAAAGCATTGGCAGCCACCAGCACCATCTGACATATCTAATAATATTAATCCTTTAAACTGTGCTTCAGTCCATTTATTTGGCAGAAGATACAATGTTTCATATATTAAAGGGGTATTACTGCACTTGTTGACAGTCTGAAAGTAAAATTCTTTACTTTGCACTTTCATGGTGACTTTTATGAGAACCAGAGATGAAAAACAAAAGAGTTAGGTAACGTGTGAAGCTTTTTGATTCAAATGATTCCAACTGAGAGAGGTCGCTCTTGTGTGGAATTAAATCAGCCACACGGGTGGGAGGAAAAGCAATTAATGACCTTTATTGTTTTTAAGGTAAAAAGTTAGTAAATGGACAGACATTGAACTTTGTCATTTGTTTTTATTGCTCAAGTTTGTAATTCATGTAACCGTTGAATTGTTTCGACCAATCTGTTTATTAATGATAGCAATGATAAAATAATGAAAATACAAAATTATTTTGCTTGTCCATCTGTTGTCTGTTTTATTCTCTAAAGTCGTTATACAAACTCCATACACTGTTCAGTCATCATTGCATTGCCTAAAAATAAAAGCTCATTACTGACTATCATGGCCTGAATTGACCAAAGAAAAAGCCTGAATTAATAAAACTGTAAATACTTGCAAAATGAGGAGGATGGTGTCTGGTTATTATTAAAGATCATGTTAAAATGTTGTCAGTAAATGTTACAAATGCATGTTTATATACAGTATCTATCATGAAAGTGGTTAAAGTAAATCAATATAAAATAGATTTTAACCACTTAAATACACAGTCCAATATTAATTATCAGTTAGGAGAGTTAGATAGATTATAAATGTGTTACTGATGCACAGTGGTAATGCCCCTCAGGCATAAAACTGTATAGACTAAAGTCGTGGCTCAGGGTTCTGTCTGGAATTAGACAGACCATTACAAATGTCTAATTAAAGGTAAGTTTGCTGGTTTAATTCTTGCATTTTCCATATCTATTCATTTAACTCAAAACCTTTTCATGAAGTCCATTGCACATGATTTAAAGAGTCACTTCATCCTCTTGTTCAAATTAATGAGGTTTAGCTTTTAAATTCTCTAAAAGCCTGTGGCTTTATATGAAGGAGACCAAATGATACTGTTCATTTTTTAATATTATCTCTATTGTGTGTTTGTATAAAATTGTAAGTGTTCAAAGGTTATCTCTTGCTTTGACCAGAATGTTGAGATAAGTACAGGGGTGAAAAAAAAAAACTCGATTAAAGGAATTAATTGTGAGTTTTCTGGAGCTTGGCATTCTGGGTGCTTGAAATAAAAACTGTGTTCATGAGAAGAGGAGAGAGTAAGTGAGAGAGGGGTGATGGTGTGAATACTGACAGTCATTGTATCTTAAGTGTCAATTTCCATGTTTTCTCTCAGTTGGTTTCATTCCAGTGGAGTTGTAGCATCTCTGTCAGTATGAAATGGACTGTCACAAGCTGTTCAGTGACACCAGGCAGGTTAATTTTGGGTCCAATACAATGTCTCGGTCCGTCATACATGATGATGTACAAAGAGAAGGTTGGATATTTATCCTTGCTGTCATCTTACACTACAGCACTTCATGATACTTTCATCTCATCTCCACATGTGGAGGTGAATAAAGTCTGTTTTTTTATGTTTACGAATATATTGTTCAATTTAATAAGAATACATTAAAATGTGCAAGTGCATCTAATCATAATGTGCATCAACTTATTCTGCAAGCATAATGTTCATGGGTGTATTGATTTATTTCCAGGACATGTGTCTTATCTACATCAATTTTCTTCTGCTGTCAATGACCAGGAACATTTTCTTACGCGTGCACTGAAACAGCCTCAGGGAAGATGTGATTAATGTTTCCCACTTAGCTCAGGCGCATCTTCACTATCCCAACATGTTCTTTGAGAGGTGCAATCATATCATTCAAATTCATGTCTTCGTTTACTAATACATCACATGAACACGGCCCATTACTAGTGCGTTGGGACTGCAGCCATCCATTTGAGCTGGGGTTAAAAGATTTGATAATAAATACAGACCTGTGAAAGTTGGCAGTCAAACAAACTGGAGGTGGGGCTGGTGGTTCAGACAATGGGGGGTGGGATAAAACACTTTCCCCATGAGTTTGATGGCATGCATCATTGAAGATGACAAAATGTAAAAATTGTTTAGAGGACCTTATTAAATATGTATGAAACTGGATTTTCAAGGAGGGCATAGACAGCGAAATCCATCATCGCATTGTACAATGCAGAAATACTATTAAAGTATGAATATTTAGTATCATTTTTTTGGTGCTGCTATGCAGAGTGCTACAGACAAGAGAACACTGAAAACATGATTTTAATATTGCATGTGACTTCCAAGCAAAGCTATTTTTTCTCTTTTGGTTTGAATACATTAATTATAAGCAGGGTTTTTTTTCTGATCCAAGGCATTTCACTGAAAGCTCTGCCACTGGTGCCAAAAAGCTTCTAGATAAACAGATTGTCATAATACCTTCGCTCACGGTGCAAATACTTCAAGATAGAGCGCAAGAAGTCACCAGCAAACATGAACAAATTGACATTGGAACAGAGTGGGAACAATAATGTTTACAACTACTCAATTAGAGAGATTAATCAACCTCTCCAAGGTCATCAAAACAAAGGCGAGTTCATGTAGTATAATCACTCTAAGTCAACTGTTAATTACTTCATGAATGTCTGAGGACTAAAGGGCATTGTCATGGGCCATGGCTCATAGAAATACCATTAGGGTTGTAGCCAAAGTTTACCAAACACCTTTTTTCAAATCCTGACAGAATTAAGCAGCTTTCATTTTCCTCCATTGTGTTTACATATTTACTTTGATTACTAAGACCATTTTCGTATTCAGTGGTCCCTCGCCTATCGTGGGGGTTAGGTCACAGAACCCCGAGAGGTGAAAATCTGCAAAATAGTGACCATATTTTTTATTTTATGTTTTTAAGCCTTTATAAACCATCCTCACACTCTTATTAACCTTTTCCATGTTCATTATTTATTTTAGGCTAGAAATTGCTTATTTTACTGCAAAAACAATTATAATCTAAAAAATAAAAAATAAGAAATACATGTAAGCTGTAGAATCTAGTATAAAATATAATGAATATAATGATTTATATCACTCCCGTGATATAAATGTACATATACTACCAACAAAAAACTGCAATGAATTGAAGCTGCGAGAGGTGAAGTGAGATACGATGAGGGATCAGTGTATTATAATGAAGGTTTCTCTGATGATGAAATGATTAAGTGATTATGGACTTAATTACACCACGTTCGTTCGATTTATAGTCGCCAACATGATGGCTCACAGTCACAGCTTTATTGCAGTAAATATACATCACCTGGCACAATGATACTGCAGTGAAGCACAGCTATAGTAACTCTCTGTTGTGATCCTGCGAGCACGCTGAGTTGTTGTGAGTGGGGAGCTCACACTGCTGTGCAGTCTGGCCGTCTGTACGTTATGTGAGTAGGCATGGGGGCGTATTTGCAGAGAAGTAAGTGAAAATGAGAGATAGGAGCCACAGCCAGAGAGCTGTCCCTGAGTGATGTTGCTCTGCTCCCAGCAGCACCCTGTCAACTCCAAATGAGAAATTTCAGACATCCAGTGAGGTAGCTCTTGAAAGTGGAAATGTTTTTTCTACTACTGCTGTGTCCTTTTTTGGACAACAACTTTAAGAGTTAGTTGGCTGACCTTCAAAAGGAGGAAAGGTAATGGATTCCATTCATCTCAAGGCATGTGTTAAGTTGATTGGGAGATGAAACAGTGTGAAAATGCGTGCTGTTCAAAATGAAATAGACTATGTTCGCAACTTCTCATTTGACTTATATGCCTTTGCTTTGAACTGTATCTGTATTTGTTTTAAGGATTAATATCTAACATTTGTTAAAATGGGCTAATACATGTATATACATCATGTATCATGGTATATGAATGTCTGAACTGATGACATGATCACAGGGAACACCAAAGCCAAAGCCTCTGTGCTGATGATGGCTACTTGTCAAAGCCGGCCACCTCTGTGTGAGTATCTCTTAATTACAATGCATTATTAAAGGGCTCCAACATACCCATTATAAAAAGAGAAATGAAAATAATGACAGGGGACCAACAAAAATAAACTCAGTTTAAAAAAAAAAATCTAATATGACCACATTAAAAGGAAAATGTGAGAGGCAGCAAAATCTTTAGCAGCAACCTAAGAATGAAATAAGTGAGAGGCCCATAGAAACCAAAGGCTTCTGCTCAGTCAAGCACAGAGGCACCTTCATAAATGAACAGGTGTACACAGGGCAGGAAACAGAACACCAAATAACAGCTAATAGGCTAATAGAGAGCAAGAGCATTCTCATTCCCATTAGCAAGAACATGTGGTAGAGAAAAATAATTAGCTCTGTGTTGCACAATGCCTAGGTAGACAAACAAACTACAGAGGAGCCTGCATTATAAAACCCCACCCCTTCAAAAGCACAACAAAAGAAAGGACATCTTATGGAAATAGTAAATACAATAAGAGTAAATATGATAAGATAATAAATAAGAGTAAATACTGTAAATGTGTCACTTCAAAGATATTTCACTGTCATTTTTAAATGTGACAAATACATGAAGACAACTACATAAAAATCCATAATCAGATTTCAAAAATGAAAAACAAAAATCCTTAGGTCATGATGTCAAATACATATCAGATACAAATACATACATTCAGTTATCGGGGTAAGTCTGATATGATTTGTGGATCACCTTAACATGTTGAGACATGTTTGAAACTGGACTTGTGGGCTCTTAAGCAGATGTCATAAAACCACCTATCCTGCAAAGTTAAGTGCTAGTTAAGTAAAATGACTTTGGCATAATGATCTGCCAGTCACATTTCCCTACAACAATCGATTTTTAGATTGGGGTCCACAATTACAATCAATACTTTATCAAACTTAAAATGCTGGCTTCTTTGTATTTATATATTCATAACAAATTAGTGTACCTGGTTTGTTATACAAAACCACCAACTCCTAGCTTGTTTTTGAACTCTCTGGTTTGAATGTATAATGTCTGTACTGAGGTGCTGAGCAGACTATTCTCACTGAAAGGGTCAGCTGTCCCATTAATCTGTGACCATTAAAAAACAGAAGTTTGTGAACTGCTGTGTGGGCTGTTTCAAGTCAAATGGTCTTTCATATGGCCACTAGTTTATTGTTGTAACAGGTGTTGGGTGTATTTCAATCAGGTGCTATCTCCCTCTCACCCCAACTGGGGCTGGTATTTGTGACTTTCTCAAGCTCAGCTTCTCTACCAGAGGCCTCAGAATTTGAAGAATAATTGCAGTATCTTAATTGCTCCTAGGACTATGCTTTTCTGGGAAAAGACTTCATTGGGGCCACTCACCCAGTCTGAGGGTTATAGCCCCAAGTGCTTTGATTAGCACAGGTACCACTGCTGCTTCTTTTCCACATTTTTTTTCAGTTCCCCTTTCAGGCCTTTATAATTTCTTAGGCTTCTTGTGCTCCTTCTTCCTGACATACAGCTTGATATCATCATGTAGAAGAGGTTGCTGGTGTTTTCTCCACCTTGCTCCACTTTAGAAACTTGTACCTACCTGTAGCCACTCTACAAGCTATATCCTATTCATATTACAAAGCATTCTAGTATCCATGTGTCCAGTATACAGCAGTCATAGTCAATCTAGGCAGTGCACAAGTTGCACAGGCCTTGTAGTCTTGAATGAATGCTTTATCTAGTGAAAATAGTGCTTAGCTGACCTGGTGTTGCTACCAGTTCCTTTCCGAGTCCTGGTGATCATAGCCACTGTGATACCTGATTGGAGCTCCCGTGTTGTACAGAGGCAGGTGACTGGTTGGAAGTTGAATTGCATTGCTCCCTTCTGAGGATCCTTCACAATTAGGACAGCTAACCATTCTGGGTGGGTTCCATCTTTCAGTAGCTGGTTCATTTATGCTGCAAGGCTTCCATGGAGTGCAGTTTCTTTAAGCAGTAGCTGTTGATTGTGTCAGGGCCTGGTGCTGTCCAGCTCTTCATGCTTGACATTCTATGCTGGATGTCTGCCAATGGGATTGTTACCAGTTCCTGCTCTGGGAGATTGCTGTGGTCTGCTCTAAGATACACTGGTCACTGAGCATTGGTGTAATGTGCATCCTTCTCCCATATGTTCTTCCACTATTGTTCAGTCTCAGCCCTGGGTGGATTTCAGCTTGTGTTATTACCTTGTCACTGAGAGCACCCTCTTGATGGTTCAATGGAGAACATCCTGTTTATACTCCTGGCTTCTGCATCTCTAGTGTATCTCTTCAGGCAGGCAGCCAGAACTGTGAGACTGTGTTTGGCAGTCTCCAGTGCCTCAGGTACAGACAGCCTGTTGTACTTCTTATGCACCTCTTTCTTCATCACACCTTTCAGTATGTCTTCTGTTGGCTTGATCTTGGCTTCAAGCCTCCTCCAAGGGGGGGTACTGCTTCTTATGGGTTCTGCTGTTCATTCTGTTGCCCCGCATCTATAGGATCACTGCTGCTGTTGTTTACATCAGACAACTGGCCTCAGTGATGTGCTGCATTCACTTCTTCAAACAAATTTCTTGACTTAGCTGTGGTACCAGGCCGAAGGGTTGCCAGTTTTCCAGCTTACGTGTGTCTGTGTGTGTGCGCGCGCATGTGTATGTGTGTGTGTGTGTGTGTGTGTGTGTGTGTGTGTGTGTGTGGGAGGGGGGTTCATTTCATTATAATATTTATATGATTATATAGGCATACCATGAATGGCATGCTTGTCAGGTTTTAATCATCTATCATTCACTATATTTACTCATTGTTTGGCAATGACACTATGTTGCAATTACAACTACAACTGCATTTGCAGGCTCAGTTATGCAGACAGTGGAGATTAACATTCTGTCTTCCAATTAGACTGAGAAATTTGATAAAAGGACTTCTTCTGGCAATGAGTTAATTAGTTGATCTTACTCAGGAGACCCTGTACCCTAGAGTGAAATTATCATGTACCATTCATTTACATTACTTTTGAGATTAAATACATGTTTTATACAAATTCAACACAGTGGGTGTGCACTCAAAAACTAATATCAATATACCCATTTTTAGGAGGAATGACCAAACATAGATGGTGTGTTTGGTATTTGGCTTTGTGTGATGTCTGTTTATGCAAACAATGAATAGACCACAGAGGATCTCATTTCATTGAAATGGTACCTGAGTCATGTATTTGTAAGACTTTAGTAACTCTAGCTGGGCAATTCTCCACCTATGTGTGCTTCAAAATTGGATCAATAGTATTTCATCCCTGGCTGCTGGGATAGGAGGACTCAGAGTGAAATGTCATGCATCTATACTCTCTTTAATTAAATTCTATTTAAATGGAGGCTGTTCGACCAGTATTTTTCAAATGGGTAGTTTCAGGGATCTCCAACACACATCTCTACCTACTATTGTATTTGTAGTTTGTAGTTCATTGTATTAAAGGTATAAAGTTATACACCATCAGGAAAAAATAAACACACACATACACACATCACAACCACAAGTGCTATGTGCTGTACATACAAGGGCTATAAGAAAACAACTAAACTCCTGCCATCATATGTGTGCAGTTTTTGCTCAGGAACTGTTTGTGCTGCTGAACAAAAGCTTATTTTGGCAGACCATTGCTTAATTGGTACTTTCAGCATATATCCTCACATATGTCTGTATTTCTAATTAGCTGTAAACAAAGTGCAAGCCTTTTGATTTTCAGTTTGGATTTAATAATTCATTTTCTCCCACTGATTAAGGGTATTAAAAAGCAGCAATATCATAATGTCGATTCACAGATAGCAAAAAATGTGTGTGTACTCATGAGAATAATTGTAAAATGTGCAAATCTTTTACACTAATTTTCTGTGCTGGTCCTATATTGATCTTTTTAGAACTTCAAGGGGAAATACTGTTACTGAATTTCCTCTATTTGTCCCATTTTTCTCCCTGACTGTAAACTAATGTTTGTATTTAGGAATATTTTTGTAGCCCTTTTCAGAACAGTGTCAGAGGGCTGAAATTTTGGAATCATTGACATTGCTTCAGCTGGTCTCTGTCAATAAACACAGTTTGTGACAAATCAATTTTTCACAAGGCAGGACAGCTCTAAATCATATCTGAAAACCATCACATGGAGTGGATTACCTGATGCAAACTACAGCGTTTCAGGAACATCATGAGCCTGGAGGTTTATATGGGGTGTCTAACCAGGACAGAATGTAAATGTGTGTTTATCCATGTTTTTTGTTATTAAAGACCTTCACCTTTTAATGCACATTCAAATATATAAGCAATTCAACACTAGTTTAATGGCATAAATGACAATGACTTCATACGAGATTGTTGCCTTTTTCTAGAAACCATCTACTCAGACAAACCAAAGCCAAAAATGACACTGACATCAGTGTCAGAAAACATAATCTAGAAAACATTCTGAGTTTGACACTCTGCTCTTGACAAGTGTCACTGAGAGAACCCCTTTTAACAAGAAGATGTGTTGTTTAGCCCTTGAAATGGAGCAACACAAGACTGAATACAGGCCCATTGAAGCATAAATCATTGAATGGAATACCAAATATCTAACCTTGGGGAAAAGATCAAATTAAATGTAAAAGAGAAATGTGGCCTTGAAGCAGCCACTCCACAGTGAGACAATTACACACCCTGTCATCACCACAGTAATCTTGAACTTTCAAGTGATCACAACTCTGTAGAAGACAAATAAAACTGAAACAAGCTTGCCCCAACTTCTGTAATTTGTTAAAGCTATCTGATAAATGCAGCAGGTAATATACAGAACACCAAAATTAGTGATTTATAACTTTGGGAAATCTTAACACAACTACATCAAGTAATAAGTGGTTAAAGTGGTCCATTGTGTAATGCCAAATTTAAAACCTTCATGAATGAATGTTTGCTCTTTAGGAATGTGTCATTAAGCTGGTTTGCTTTTTTTCCTCATCCTGCAACAAGAGTTGAGCATATGCAGTGAAAAACTCAAAGAAGCTGAATTAAATGAGTAAACATTTCAGACTTCAAATCATCAACAGCTTTTGCTGTTTGTGTACCCTGAAGATACCAAAGAGGGAAACAGATTTGATGGTCAATTCCTTCCTGTGGTGAACAGCAGCAAATGTCTTGTCAGCTGTGAGTAAACAGGAAACTTTTAAATGGACTTTTACTTTTCCTTCTTTCCCAACCTCTTTTCTACCTTTTTAAACATGACCAGAGAGATTAACAGTAAAATATTTTCTGCAAATGGCAAGAAAAATTCTAGAAATTAAATACACCACTGGTGCATCAGAGGCACCCAAAAATGTGACAAATTGGCCCAGTTTTATGAACTCCTTGTTCATGCTATGAGGGTTCAGTGGCTGGATGCATACCAGCATTACTCATTAACCTTAAGGTTCTCATGTGATACATTTCTCCGTCATGCACACACACACACACACACACACACACACACACACACACACACACACACACACACACACACACACACACACACACACACACACACACACACACACACACACACACACACACACACACACACACACACACACACACACACAGACACACACACAAATGTACACACCACTTGTAAATTTCTGGGGTAGTAAAAAGGGAATGAGAGCAAAGAGCAAAATAGAGAGGGCGTAAAAGAAGACTGAGTAGGCTATTATAGAGGAAAGAGTGTATCCCCTGGAGGAGGCGCAGACTGAGATGGCGTAAATGAGGGAAGCGTGGCGGCCATTCCTGTAGCCTCATTACAGTAATGGAAACCCATCCGTTCTGTCAAGGCCTCCAGAAAATCTTCTGTGACACAACTGCCTTCCTTTTTGTGCTAACCCACATCAACAGTCCAAGAGAAGACAGAAGACTAGGAGAACGATAAAGCAGAGGCGCATGCTGCAGGGTTCATGTTGCATGAGTAGATTTGTGCGTTTGGTAGTTTATTAAGGTCTTGATAAGGGTCTTGTATTCCCTGTCAGAGTCTATAATGTTCTTGGGTGTTTGACTTTGTGGCCTTGGTGGGAGAGTTGTGATACTGTATGCTTCTGGATGCTGGGACACAGACTGCACTGACCATCTTGGTTGGGGTAAGAGCTGTTTAGAGTGAAAGTAGCAAGCAGTTCAAGGAGGTCAGTTTTCCTTTTCGAGTCATTACAGACTATGGTGGAATAGAGGAGTGAAACGCGAAAGCTTCTCACAGAGCTACTCTCTATATGCATCTGTTAATTAAACATAACTAAAATCATCTCACTCACCCACAACTGCTACAAAATAAGATTTATAACATTATCACCTTTATACCTATAAGTTAAGCCTGTAACTAAATTATTTTTGGCCCCATGGGTGAAGTGGACATTGATTGTGAACAAATTATTGACCATTGTCATATCATTTTTAGTTGATTCAATGAATCTATTGTCATACAGTTACTTATTTAGGTGTTGTTATAGAATAACTAAAATAGTCACTCTCCTTGTGCTCAGTTTAGTGTCTGTAAATCTGCAATTTTACAACAATTTTGCTGAAGACAGCTGCCTGGTGCTGCTGAACACTAATCTTCAACAGTAGTGAGAGTTAAGCAAACATCACATTTTGAGGCCGGACAGCTTAACAAGAAGTCACATTCACTATCAAGCCTACGGAAACTGAAAGTTTACCAAGCTTGGAAATCCAAGTGATAATTCACTGTAGGTTAATCACTGGCATTGTTACATTCAGAAGAACTGTGACATTGCTGAATATTCCAGTGAATACAGAATGAATAGTGAAAATGGAACAGGGATTTAGTGGGAAAATACAAGTCCAGAGTAGTTAACCCAAGGACAAAAAGTCCTGATCACTGAGAATCCTCAGTAACCATCCATCAACCATCCAACTACCAGCCATTCACCTGCTGTTGACTGCAACCGACATGGTTATTCTACCAGAAGACAACATTGCAGATATTCAGAACAGCTATAAGTACGTTGCGATCCCTCTGGCAAGTAGCAACCATGAGGATGCTGCAAAGAAGTCAGCCACAAACAAGTACCTTCAAAGACTAAGCCAGGTCCTGTAGAATCAGCTCAAGGGAAAGATCAAAGTCCAAGCCATCAACACATATGCACTGCCAATCTTCAGACACCATGTTGCTATAATAGGCCTGCCGAAGAATGGGATAACTGATCACTGTTATCTCAATACAGTCACTGATATCAAGACACGGGAGCTCTTTACAATCTATGGTGGATTTCACCCCAAATCCAGGTGAATAAGGGAGGCTGAGGACTTGGTGAGCACTAGAGCCACTGTCCAAGAGGAAACAACAAAGATTTACAACATCATTTGAGGTCTCCTTCCAGAAGAGCACAGTCCTAGGAACACCTATGATATTGTACAGAACCCTCAAACTCCCAGGTTTCTGGTAGAGGAGGAACCCTCACTTGAGGAAGAAACACATACCATCCCCATGAAGGGTGAGATGGAGATTTTATATTTACAAAGCAAGTTATATGGATGGGCCATATCAGGGAGTGGATATCACCAGCACACATAAGACCCAGAAGCTACTTGAAGTTGTTTCTTGCTGTTTCTTGCAGCAGTGAGAGAAAAAAAGGAGAATAATCTTCAGAGGACCATGGACACCACTCATTCAGTGTCTTTGATAATAAATGCAGCTCTCTCCACTCAACAGCTCTGTTTTCTGACACACAGGAGGGTCAGAACTCAGAATAATACAAGATAAAAGAACATCATTTCACACTAAAATTATGCTCCATCTAACATTTCTTACAATAAATTACCTATGAATATAAGATCAAACTATAAATGCATCTCAAATGGGAGTGTGCATGTCTGTGTTGTCTTTTATTCCACTCAAATTTCATACTGCTGTATAAAATACTGCAGAAAAATTAAAAATACATTTCTTAATTTTTCAGCTATTTAACAGGGGGAAAGTTACAGTATCAATTCTTTGAATCCCAGTGTAGTCCTTTCTCCACTTTAGGTCTGTTTAATGAGTTTGAAGCCTATAATTTCACATACATGTTGTGGAGCTATTTAACTGAGAAGTAACATCTCCTTAGAGGATATTTACATTCAGTCTGTAGGCTGATTACAGCTTTCTCAGCCCATTCATGCCATTTTGCAGGACTCCACCCACCCCTCCTCTTTCCAGTCCTTGCTTGCCATACCATTTCCATGCTGTTTTCACATTCCTTACAGTGTGGCATCATCATCAATAGTCATTTAGGAGAGGGCCGATTTCCACACCACCGCATGCAATGAAGATTCATAGCCACCATTTCAAAGGGGTTGGGGGTGACGTACAGAATGTGGAAGAGATGAAAATTGTGCACATACACCACTGGCTATTCAGTTACCATTGTTTGGCCTTGCATGTCTGGTGAGGTGGATGTAGAAGGCAATGGATGACAAATGCTTAGCAGTGTATATGAGGGGTACTTTTGGAAGACAGGGAAGAGGGAGCAACTATCAAAGCAACACTGTACTTTATAACATTGTGCAGTGAAGAGACACATAAGCTTTACTGAGTACAATAGAGAACCCAACAATCCCAGCTGATGGTGACCAAGGGTGGTGGACACCCCTAGACAGGGCATATTCTATGAAGTTGGCTGTGTATGTAACGTGGAAACAGTACATAGCAGCAATCTGACAGAAATGCCTGTCAAGTGGGTGTAAACAGCACGAGAAAAGCTGTAAATGACCATGAGCTGTGTACAACCAGCTCCTGTTAAGGTTGCTATGGCAATAATACCAACTTCTTTTATTTCTTTGTCAGTGTACCTTCCTGCTATTGAGTCAAAAACTGCCTTAATGCTGAAGTACGTATATTGTCAGTGCTACAAGGCTTTTGTGCAGACACATTTGTTTATTAAAGTAATTTCAATCATCTCTCCACTGAGTCACATTTTTTAGAAGTTAGTAGTAGCAAGCAATGTCTTTTATGGCAACACTGTAACATTTTTTTGTAATTTCTACAGTAAAAAACAAAACAAAAAACTGTATATTGCAACGTATTATGGGGTAAAAAATAATTACAGTAACTTAAAGCATTTTTTACAGTATCATATTGTAAAAGTACAGGATGGTTATGTTTTCACTTGGTTCTGATTGTAAACTATACAAATTACAGTTAAACACTGTCAGTATTAAGGCAGTTTGAAAGAGGACATGACATTTGATGGTGGGCACATTTGATAGTGAACCCGACATCCACCCACTCAGTAAAGTGTAAGTAAGACGTTATTAGCCTACAAAACTGATGAGGAACTAAGCAGGATTATTCCCATGGCTATGCTACATTTTCACTTGTACTGTACTCTGGTTAGCGATTTGCATCTAGAGATTAGAAATTGTGATTTTTCTTTGTTTTTTGTTATATGACTTGAGGAAGGAGAGCCTGTCACCCATGCCATGTACTGCATGTTTGTTTTGCTGGTATGTCATTATTTTCGATTGTTTTGTTGATTTTATCGTGTGAAAATACAACTGTGACCTTGGCGGGTCAGCTATTTCCCTCTTATTATTTTGTGTATACTTTTTATAGTGTTTGGGTTACCTATTGCCCTTTCTCTGGCTCATTTTTCAGTTTATATTTTCTTTGTCTTACAGGTGTTCTCAACAGCAGCTGACTTTGAGAGAACAATGCTGCTTACTGAGACTCTGAGACTCATTGTCTTAGGTAGTGAATTTTTTAAGTCTGTTGCAAAACTAGAGACTATATGAATGACACATTAGTTTAACCTGTGGATATATTCATGTGGATGGCAACAGAAAGAGAAAATGCATCTAAAAATGCTAGAAGAGCAATAATAAACCACATGTTTATTTATGTTTAGGTGACGTTTTCACGGCAACAAATTGGATGCTGAGCTTCGAGGGCCTTCGTGGGTGGGTCCATACCAGAATGTTGTGGCTGGATTGCCAGCATTTTTCTCATGCCACTACATCTTCAATCAGGTGTATTAAGAGGAGGCGTCAAGCACAT
Source organism: Polydactylus sextarius (assembly GCA_016801845.1). Classification (NCBI taxonomy): domain Eukaryota; kingdom Metazoa; phylum Chordata; class Actinopteri; family Polynemidae; genus Polydactylus; species Polydactylus sextarius. The sequence goes on along the minus strand of CM028921.1, from coordinate 12,196,720 downwards.
TGGAATTCATCCAAAGGTATGTACTTAAGGGGATGCTAAAGAATTATTATTGTTACATTTTCCATTATCAATATATTTTAAATATAAATATATAGACTTTAGTTCATAAAAAGGAAGGTCACCTCAAATCTAATACATTTTATACACATTTGGTATACACTATATTGAGTCTTATTCATTTTTTTTTGTTTTGTTGCAGCACTAACACTTGTTTTATTTAACAGCTGAAGATAATCTAGTGTAGTGTTGATACATTTTGGATTATCAGCAGTCACAGAGTGTTTAATTTGCTAAATGTGATAAACATGGACAACGTGACAAAAAAGCAAGGATTAATTATAAAAACATTCTACGATAAAATATTGAATTATGAACAAGTAACAGCTATTTACTGGCAAAATTAGTTGCCAGCTAGTTCATGTAATTTGAAAAGAATGCAAGATAATGTTGTAAACTAAAAGTACAATTAAGGATTGTTTCTAATATAAAACAACAATACATTGCTGTAATATATATATATATATAAAAAACTGTAAAACATATTTAGTAACATACTGTAATTATTTTTACAGTAATTAACAACACTTTTACAGCACTTTATGGGCAATGTTTTTGCCTGGTATTTGCTGTAAATTCTACAGGAAATTTGTTACAGTGAAGTTGGCATTTTGGATTTAAGCTTTGGGTTTTAAAATGTGGTTTTGCACCTATCTGGCATCTTTTCAGGCTTAACTGGCAACCTCATAATGAAATGCAAACACTTGACACTGATTGGCTCCTTTACTGTCACTCAAATGAATGTAACTTCACTGGCTTCAGAACACAGACAGACCATCTTTTTTACTTAATTTTGCACATCACATTAGGTAATATGATTTTCAGCCAAGAAGATATTGTCTTTTTTTATGTTTTTTCAACCTTATTCTAAAGTTTAACATTTTAGTTTGGTTTGACAGTACCATGCTCTTTGCAAATGTCATATATTGTAGGTTAACGGACAGATTGTCTCTCACTGTCGCTCTCTCTCACAAACAGGGGAGCTTGTGTGTAGGAGAGAGACAGAGAAAGACAAACTGACACATACAGATAAATGAAGAGAGAGTGTTTGAGTTTTATTGGTGTGCGTGCATGAGTGTTTGGGGAATGAATTATACCTAGCTTTCAACAGATGTTTTACGGCGTGTGCTGCGTAAGTGTACTGGACTGTCAGAGTACTTTATCATTCTGTATCCTCTGCAAATGCAAATATGCAGCCTGAAACTTCAACATTTTTACCCTGTGTCATCTTTTGAGGATACTTCATTAGGACCAGAGGGGATTGGAGGGGAAATTGAGAGATGTAGAAACATCAAAAAAAAAAAAAAAAAAACATTTGAAAACTTTTCAAAATGAAAATGAATTTAAAGTGTTTTGCATTCTACTTTAGATTTACATAATTCATATAGTGTATTTACCAGTCTGTGACAGGAAGCAGTACAATCAATCGGGTTGAAGTAGAAGTGGAAGAACAAGAGAATGCGCAGAAGGATATAAAATTTTACTTACCTGATATTTCCAGAGAGAGAAAAAAAAAGAAAAGAAAATTAAAAAAGAAGGAAAAAGTGAATAATGAAATGTTAAAGAGGTAATTTACTTGTGTAATGACCTTTCTCTGCTGGATTAAGAATGAGGCATGGTGGGAGGTTCTGATACGAGAAACATGAGCCTGATTCTATGACTATCCATGTAGAAGGAGAAGTATACCACTTCAATCATCACAGATTTTCACAGAACAGAGGACTCTCGCTTGACATCTCTTTCACATTTTCACCCTTCAGCTTGAGTTTGTGATGGCACAGGATGTGGAGGCGAAAATCACAAGGCCCTCTGTGATAATCTGGATCCAGCCCTCTAATAATTCTATTACTAAGCTGAACATTATATAATGGCTTCATCAGGTGCTTTTGACTCTATAAGGTGTTGCACATCAAAGCATTGGCTGCAGCAAAAGAGTTACTGCTGACTTCTAATCACAGTGAGGTGGATCTGTGCAAATTGAAGTCCTGTACGATGTCATCTTCTCCTCACACACTGAAGATGAGGAGCCCTAATATCATGTCTTTCAACAGTCTGATCAAAATGATGAACATCTATGAACAACTGTGCTAATAGACATTAGACTCTATAATTAGATACTTGATAGAATTTAAACAGTAAGGGCATTTAGAAGATCTAATCAGCTCTAAATTGATTAATCAGACTGGCCTTTTGAAAGTATAGATGTTACAAGAGTATTGCACAGCACAGCGCATAGAGAAACATGCATTTATAAGGTTGGAGAGGTGTGGTGTGCCATATAGTGTTCTGGTCATCAGTGCAGTGCTGATACCATTTGCCACTCCACAGGGAGACCAACAGACTTCACCTTTGACTGAGTTGATTTTATTTTGTCAAATGTGTTCCCTTGTCCCACAGAGCACACACCAGCTGCTCACCCCTCCCCTGCTCCTGTTCATCATGTTAGAGTCAGTGAATAGGAGAAGAGTGCGGTAGACCAGCGCGAAAATGAAAGGGGTGGGGTGGAGGGGTGTGGTATGAGTGGACTGCATCAAGTCTATCACCGTGGCCTGTCTGAGAGAGATGGTTTTATCATCCCTGTCATCTCAGCGTGCGGCTGCAAATCTGGTGTAACTTTCTCAGTCTCACCCCAACCCTTCCTCTCATTCTCCATCACTTTGTTTTGTCTGTCTCTCTCCCCTGCTGCTGTCTGTTCTGTCAAATCCCTTGGTAGTTTGGCTGAAATGAATCAATGGACCCGTCTCTATTAAGCTCTCATATATATGAAGCTGTAAGTGAAGCAAAACCACAGCATTTGATGAAACTGATGTGAGTGAGCAGCAGTGCCTCTGGTAAGGCACTACGGTGGAGATCTTCACAGGCTGCTCTGGAGAATTAAAGCTCAGGCTTAATTCATTACCATGCAATAATTAAGAATGGCAAATCCTCAGCATGGTTCAGAGTTTTATTCACAGGGAGGATAGCCAAAGGAAAATGGGTGTTATGATGGGAAAATGGAGGTTGTGTCCAGGTAGGGACTAAGAAAGGAGGTAACAGATGGAGAAAAAGAGAGGACTAAAGAGAGGTGGTTGGGAGGTGAGCAGGAATGCATTACCAGACAACCTGTGGGACTGGAACACCTCTAAGCAGTGTCACTTCCCATTTTACACTAAATTCTGAAGTATTCTGCTGGGATAAAAAAAAAAAAACACCTACAATTATATGAATAATGTTTTAACATTTTTAGAGAAGAATTATCTCATGATTATAATGCAGTTATGTACGAGAATGGCACGGTGGTGCAGTGTTTAGGAATGTTACCTCACAGCAGAAACGTTATAAGATCAAACCAAAAGCCCTCAAATGATTGTTATAATTCTGCAGTTTCTGCAGACTGCCTGAAGTTTTCCTCTGTTGTCGTCTTCTCATGATACTGTTTACTTGGACAAGGTTGCCTTCTGACTGGAAAACAAACAAAACAAAAAAAAAAACATTACATTCCCACCACCATGCTTGAACATTGGGATAATGTTCCTGGGATTAAATGCTTCTAATTACTTTAACCAAACAAAAGGGTCCAAACAACTACACTTTTGCCTTGTTTGACCACAGAATTGATAACCAAAGGTATTTTTCTTGGTCCAGGAGAGCTTCAGAAAGTGAGGTGAGCTTTTGTGTGCCTGGGTTGGAGTAGCTGAGTCATCCTGGGTTTCCATCCATGAAGGTTAGTCTTGTGCGCTGTCCCCTGTCTGCCTGGAGATGTTGGCACTATAATTACTCAAATTATTCAAAATGGCCACTTGAACTTGTGAGCAACCATGATTTGCAATCTAACTATGTTCTGTGGTTGTGGTCATAACTTACAACTGAATTGAAACTGACAAGATAACAGCTGTTATTGTTGTTCTCATTGTGTTGTTGATTAAAAAACTACAATAAATGGCTGTGATATGAATTTGCAAAGGCAGGCAACTCTACATTCACATGTGACAGAATCTTTACGCTCAAACTCAGCTGCTGGAACCTTTATCCAATACACCCTTTCTGCTGTTTTTGTAACTGCTGCACTGCTATAAACTTGCCATTTGCAACACGTCACCTCAGGGTGGTTTGAAGGAGGAATAATAGTGTTTTTGCACGGTTCCTGTTTTGTTGGCCATTTGCGTTGACACCAGCCATGCAAAGGTGCACTTCAAAGGCTGGAGGGGACTTTTTTTCTGTGTATCAGCTAATTGAAAATCCATTGAAGATGCCGAAGACTGCATCTTTACTTTAACAGGTAAGATAAATATGCTGATCTTATGAATTCGTCATGGCTAGCTGCTGTCTGTGATTGTGTGTGTCAAGCTTACATCATTGGGCTTGTCACAGTATACATTGTCTACTAGTTTGTGCTCATATGTGGCAGCTCTCTACTATCAATCCATCCATCCATAATCTTTTCTGCTTATCCTGGAGCCAGTCCCAGCTGACTATGGGCCAGGGCAGGTGCACCCTGGACAGGTCACCAGTCAATCACAAGGCTATCATATACAGGCAAACAAACACCCACGTTCACATCTACAGGCCATTTAGAGTCATCGACCTAACCTTACTGTCTTTTGAATGTGGGTGGAAGTCCAAACACCAAGAAAAAATCCTTGCAGTTACAGGGAGAACATGCAAACTCAATGTATATACATATATAACAAATTAGTATCAGTCATCTGATGGTCAGGTCGATATTTTAATTAACGCATCAGTAGAGGTCAATATGGATTTTGCATAATTGTGCAATAAAGACATGTATTTTTTTCATCTGGTGAATTCATCCAGTGTTCAAGGACTACCGCAGTCTTTTAACTCTTTGTAGTGCATTCATGTACCAGTGGCACATAGAAAGCTCTACAGATAAACACATTCATGGCTAATTATTCAAGGTTTCTTATAATAAAGATCGTTTTACATATCTGAGATTCCCACTATAGCACCCACAATCAGCAGCCTTTCGATGTTTTTTAAAGTCAACTTTTCAGCTTTTAAACAATCACAGAATTTTACATGTTTATTAATGTTCTCTGTGGTTTTAATATGTGGAATACACAGCGTGCTGTAGATACTGGTTCCAGACAAGAAAAAGCTATCCGGCTGTCAGCACGGAGAATTAATACCTAAGGTATTATTGGACTAAGTTAGAGCACATTTAAGGAACATTTTTATTAATCTGCATAAGACTTATGGTATGGGGATTCAAGGATGCTCATATGGCCTCTAAATCTCTTGGCACGATGAGGGTGGGTGGTTGGAGGATCACAGATTTATCGATTGGCGGCTGTAGAGATGCATCTTCCCATATCCATATAAGCTGTAATATTATTGAGAACCATTAATCATCCTGACAGAAACAAATTGCAGCCAGGCACCCTTTACTTACAACTGAAAAGGAAAAAAAAAAATGAGCGTGTGAGGTTCTTATGGTTCTTTCATACACTATCATCTAAATAGTACCGCGTGGCAAGAGCAGCACATTACAATTTGGTTTTGCAGTCCTCAATCTAAAGTGACACAAGGTTCACATCAGGGGGCTTCAAACCAAATCCCTCTTCCCCCAAACCTGTTTAGTTGAAGATGAAATTTACATCAAAATTGATTAGCACATAGAAATTCTGTATTTATTTTGGGAAACAAACGCCCAAAACATTACTTTGCAAGTCCTGAACTGAATTTAGACAAAACTTTGGGGAACATTTATTCATAGCTTTTGCAGTAAACTCTTTGAGGTGTTGTCAGTATTATTAGCTGAAGAGCTCTAAACTTTTCTTCCCTTTTTGTGAAACACATAACTGATGATTTGTGTTGTTTTTGCAGGCAGCCCACTGCTCTAGATTTGTGTTGCTTGCAGAGTCATAGAAACTCCAGCATATGACATTAATTGTTATGTTGTACATTATATTGAACTTTTTCATTTATTCCATTGACATTTAACATTTGTTCTGAGCGCATGGTGGAGTCACACTCTTGTTTATATTGCTGTGTGGTGATTTTTCAGAGGGATATGGATTATGGAATATGTCTCATCGGCATAGAGCCCATGCTGTATCATTCCTCAAGCTGTTTTATCAACTCACATTTTGCAGATGCAATGTATTTTTGTAATGCCTGTATTTCAGCTCGCCTCTTCAACTTACCTCTGGAGATACTGTCCAGTATGTGTTAATTTTATGCAGGGCTTGGGCTATATATGTGAGAAAAGTGGTGTGAAATCAACATATCTGCAAACACGACATCCCTTGGGCACTGTCTGTGATCAATTATTTATGTACTGAAGAGAGCCAAGAAGCTATATTTAAAGATCAAGTTCTTTTGCATTTTTAGTCTTTTTTTTTCAGCTTTAAAGAAAATATGTGCGGTTCAAAAAAAGGAGGAGGAGATCAAAACTAAAAGGGGAAAAGCCTTAGAGAGTTGCTGGCATGTGTGCGGTGAGGTTAGTGTGGTACCATGCTGACAGAGCATGTTGACTGTGTGTGCTCCTGTTCCCAAACTCATGTTCTGCCTCCTGTTGTTGTGTCGCTGCTGTTGGGCCTCAGTAATCTAAAGGGAGAGAAGAACTATCATCCTGCTGGGGCGCTGGAAACCAATCAAGGGTCTTTGTAACTCCATTAGAGCAACCTTGCAACCAATAGAAATACATTGAAGAATGTGCAGATGCAGCACTTCACCAGGTGTATACTGTATAAGAAAGAGATAACTCTCTGCTTCAGCTATAGATGCCCTTAGTTTATGTTTTGACAAATTGACTAAACACTAAAACATCTTTTGGAAAACACACATGAAACTGAAATTAATGCTAAAATAAAGGATTCTGCCATTGTGTGTGTGTGTTTGTAATATTTTATTAATACATAAAACCCTATTTTCATTTAATCACCTGCTCCACACTGTTAGCTTAATCCATGAGACAAATGTTTCTTCCATTTGTCTCATATTTTAAAACAAATCATGGCAAATCTTGTACCATATTTTTAAATCTCTTTTTTTTTTTTCAAGCTTGAGGTTGTTTGGGAAAATGAACTCTGTCATTTCTTTCTCAGTCGTCTGTAACTTTTCTCTCTGCTCTTACAGAAGCCTGCAGAGTATGCATTATATGACAGCATGAAGGACAATACAAGCAAAGAGAAGAGATGGAGTGTGACAGGAACAATGTAAGGGATGACGGCTGTGATGGTAACATCTGTAGGGTGTGTGTGTGTGTGTCTCTCTCTCCCTCTGTGTGTGTGAGTGTCATGAGAGTCAAACACAATAGTATGAAAATAATGTGCACATTTCAGAAAAAAACAGCTTTAGTGCTTAAAGATATTGATGCTCTTTTTGAAGATGAACTGTGCTCTTACAAGACATAAATCAGTTTGTCCTAAATACACAATGATAAGCCATAATAATGATATTAAGACCACTGACAGGTGAAATGAATTACATTTACAATGGCACCTGTCAGGTCGTGTGAAGTCTATAGTTTGTCCTCAGAGTTGATGTGTTAGAAGCAGAAAAGATGGGCAAGGGCAAGTGCCAAAGTTTGATGGTGAGACATCAGCTCATCTCCAAAACTGCAGCGCTTGCATTCCCAGTCAGCTGTGGTCAAAACCTACCAAGCATTTGTGACGTGCATGAGAAACAACTCAACTGGAGAGCTACTGGAACTCAAACTGAACCAAAATTGTTGAGGATGGTTTGACAAGTACAATGATGAGTGTTTACTTGTCCTCTAAATTCCCCTCCCATATATGTGCAGGTTGGTAGTGTCTGTCAGTATTACCTTATCACACATTTATATTGACATGTGAGGTAAATTTAGAAACACTTTTGGTTTGTCTATTTCTTTAGCCATATTAGCAGCACGGCTCCATGTGTGTAATGTTAGACTGTGATCCCTTAACTTCTCAAGTCGACAATTTAATTTGTCACTTTTAGGTTTGTGTGATCTGACAATTTTATATCTATCATGACTCAGCACAGACGAAGAGATCCATAATGTTTAAGGGTCACAGAGATGTACAAAAAGCACTGGCAAAGGTATCCAAAATTAGAAGGCAAAATTCATAGTCGAAAGGCAAAAGGTCAGAACACAAGGAAGCAAAGTCTGGAATGTTTGACTCTAGGACACTGATGAACTGGCAAGGAGCACAGGGGGAAGGAGAAAAATACAAAGCAGAAAAACAAAGATGCAGGTGAAAGATATTAGGGCGGGTGATCAGGTGATCACACAGTCAGTAAGGCAGAAAAAGACACCAATGAAATGGAGCTTATGTGGAAGTTCAGTCAGGAAGACTATCTTTGCACCTGCACCTGCACAGTCAGAACCACCCACTGGGAATCCACATTACACGCCTGCTAGCCCTGTCTTCATCCAGTCATCACCTGATATGACAGTTTCAACCAATCAATCTCAAGCCACAAAGATTTAAAAGTGTCATTTCTCTCTGCTCTCATTCAGCTGTCATTTCAGCATCGTGCATCGGCAAAACCGACCACCTCCCCTTCACCATCTTAACCTGGTTGTTGGTCTCTCTCCAGTCAAGCCACTGTTTGAAGACGTTTTCATGGCAACACTCATCCTCTGGCTCCTTCTCCACCTACAGCAGCGTCTAGGCCCCGGGGGGAAAGATCAACCCAAGTGAGACAGTTCTCATATCCTGCCTTGCACACTCTCTTGTTAGTGTGTCCTGATTGAACTAAAATATAACACAAACAAGACCTTAAAACGAGTAGCTTGATACAGACATAAAAAATATTGTGGATCATCCAAAACTGATATTTGATTTACTTTGAGATGAAGATTGTGTCATTAAAATGTCCTTAATGATGTAACCCTTTACCATTTAAAGATTTGGGCCTTGATTTGGGTGATGATTCTACCTGGAAAGGTTTATATATATATATATATATATATATATATATATATATATATATATATATATATTTTTTTTTTTTCTTTATTGCCAGATCACATGGCCACAGATCCATTGTGACTACATACCATAATATCTTATACCCTACCAATGTTTTCTGTGTTTAGTTGTAATTACCAATTTTTAGCATGGCAACGATATCAGTTAAGGTGATGAAATGTCAACTTTAAATGCAGTAAACATGTCTGATTAATATCATCTTACCATTGTCCTTCTGAACATGTAGGCATGCTCATATTAGCATTAAGGTCAAAACAACAGCAACAGTAGAAAAACAAAAATAAAAAACAGACAAAAAAAAAAAAAAAACAAAACAAAACAAAAAAAACATGTTCAGTCAGAGCATGTTTATTTACTGTCATTGCTGTTTTCATGTTATTCTTAGGAACAAAGGGATTAATAATTGAATGCTCTATGTTAAACATTTTTTTTCTAAACAACGAAATGCACCAAGTCATGTATATTTTTGCTGCATGTGGACGTTCATAAATATAATTAGACACATTTATTCTTAATTAGAGGCCAGCTGACTCCCCACAATTTTGCCCACAAGGACATTGACATCCATTACAGAAAATTATGAGCCAGTAGGGAGTCTGGTTCTTAGAGGACACTAGTTCTTGCCACCTAGTTTCCTCTACATAAGACCATGTATTTGCATTTGTATCCTGTTTGAATAATTGCATTTCCTTACACTCAGTAGTTTGTTTTTATGTCATGGCTTTTGATTAGCCTCATTCAAAAGATAATTATTCCCTTCAGTTAGGTATCTCATTTAGGCTCTCTGCAGTGATGAGATTTGTTTAAGGGCCTTTTTTTTGTGAGCCTGATGTACTGCTTTTTGCTCCTGCTCCTTCATTTTCCCTCTCTTCTTTTCCAACCCTGAGCTTTACTTGCAGTGTGGTTCCTGCCCATCTCAGGCAGAAAAGAGATGAGACTGAGGAGTTAAAAAAAAAAGATAGGCAGGAGTGGTGTCAGCACAGAGACGGCGCTGACACTCTAAGGAAAGAGTGAATAATTGAAACAGTCTCCAAAGTAAAGTGTCTAGTTTTGATGGTTGGGTTGTCAGCATACAGTGAAGTAGAGACATGTTGCTGAGCAACTTTACAAGTTGTTGAGAGGACTCTCTCCAATGCAATGGTAATAACTAGTTTTCCTATGCCTTGCTTGCAGATACTACGTAAAAAAAGTAGTTTAGACTGGAGCATCTTTGTTCCCAGGCCTTTATTAAACTATACAAGGCACTGTCACTATGACGTGCCTGTGATTAAAGTACAAAGGTACATGCACCTCAACTTCTGACAGTTTGTTACAGCTGAATAGGTAGAGGTCTAGTTGAAATTTGTTTTGCTTCAGAACCACAAGTGCCGTGTACAATATACTCACAGCGATGTATGCACTAATAAAAACCACTGTAGTCAACAGCATCTAACTGTTTCAGGGAGTTGACATCCACTATAAACAGAGAATATCCACATGGTCATGTGCAAAGGTGTTTGTATGACTGATTTATGTGGTTGAATTAGCAACACACTAGTTGATTAATTAGTATTGATAATGCCCTTTAAATACGTATATATACTAATTGCAAAATTTTAAATCATCAAAGAGGAAAAGCAACAATTTGAGAGTCTTTGAGAAATGCACAGAAGATTGCTGTGTTGCTATCTTATAAATGGGTATTAATTTGCTTTGTTGAGCTGGAAACATCACTAGACATTATAATGTAACCACTTATTGACCTACTATCATTACCGAGAAGCATTTAACACCAGTTGCAGCAATAATAGCAGTAGTCTTCTTATACTGCACCGATGTCCTAATATAACTCTTTTAAACAGTGTGGCACTTGAGATTAGGTATGAATTTTTTGCTTAGTTCATATGCAGTTTGATATACATCTCTAACATCAAATTCAGCTGTTTTGAGTAGGGTCCCACAATTTGATCACAGTTAAATAAAATACAACCACCGAAATAATTATACTTCCATTTTGGCTAGTGTGAAAACAGTTTTTTTTGTCAATATATCAAAGTCAGTCATTACAACCCCCTTACCATGAGTATTAAAGAGCTTTGGGGCATTAAAAGGTTTTCTTTTATCCTAGGATCATGGAATTTAATGTAAACTGTTAATGAGCAGGAAACTATTTACGCCATTTTCGTGTAATTTTATTGAAATGTTCACATTTCAAGTCCAATGGAAAAAAGTTAAATACTGACACATTATATAAATTTAATAGAATACAGCTTTTATGGATTAAGAAGCTAACTTTCAGCTTTCCTTCCAAAATAGAAGTATTCATCAGTGTTCAGACAGTAGAGCACTGATAGAATTAGCACTGTATATTACATGAGAATATGAGAAAAAGGCAAATGACAAAGTAAGTCTGACTGGTTGGTCAGGATTTCATTCTACAAGATAATGACCCAGAACATTAGAAGAAAATAACCGGTTGGTGGTTTCACATGATGGATGACCATTGCAGTTTCCAGATTTAAACCCCACTGAGCAAATTAGGGAAGAACTGGACAGATAGTTAAAAGCACAGTAAACAACAAAAAATGCAACTTATTTGTGAGAACTTCTTCAACAGTGTTGGAAATGAAACACTGACACACTGAATTATGTATATTTAAAGTACAAGTGGAAAAATTGAGGTGTAGTAGTGTGCATCTCCTGTGTGACTCCTTACGGCTTAATATTTTGCCTGAGGAGATGAGATATGCTGACTCACTGACCCAGGTTAAAACTGTGTGCCATCATTCTTCAAATCCAGAATTTAATTCAATCTTCAATTGAAACACATTTTACAGTGTATTGCTCATTTAAATAGTGTTCTATGATGGTGAAGTAGCTCTGTGTCAACCTAGACATATAGCAATCTTTTGTCAATGAAATGAATTCTGCAGTGTTCAGACCCTTAATAACTTCTGCTTTCACGTTCTTACGTGTCAAAAAGCAACAACAAGGGCTGATTAAATGTTTAAATCATGCATTTTCCACCACTGAATAGGATTATTTGATGATATATCTAGCACTGGTTATTTCTTTGGTGAAATTTGAATTTTGTGTAAGTTTGGCTTTACATGAAGTTGAAATAATTGTCTGCATCAAGTGTTGTTTTCCCAGTCAAATGTATTTCTTTATGGTGTTTATGAAGATGTCTTGCCATATTTGTTGTTTAACTCAAGGTGCTGTATGGTACCTGTATGTAGCGCAGCCAACAAAAGGTTTTCCTGTTTACTCCTGTTTTCCACACCAGTGACTTGCCTTATTGTCATGACTGGCTGTGAGTGTGAAGCTTTGGGTAGGAAAGCCTTGGGAAGGTAGCCGGAGGTAACTAATGACATGCTGACACTAATGCTACTTACAGTGTTGGACATTTAGTGTAGACACAAGAGACAATTGGAATTGTGGCACACCTACTTAGAAACAAACTTTTATTAATCATATTTTCATTTTTCATTTGTTTATGGGATATAATCAATGGTAGGGTTTGGAAGGAGTGGCACGAAAGATTGGACCTGCTTGCATTTGTGAACAGTATTTTAGACATATTTGCTGCATTGAAATTTCGCAAAAGCCCAATTCTTAGAAACTTGAAACTGAGCAACTGGCGAATGAGGTTTATAATAGACAGTATCCATATAAATGGGTTCAACAGCCTTCTCTACATCAGTGGCAGCCATTTTGGTTGTTAATGAAAATGCTTCAGTGGTTGTGATTGCCCCGACCTGTTGCCGGATGGATGAAAATTCTCTCTGAACATGAGGAAAGCCAGAACCATCTGCAGGAGTGAATAACCATGAGCTCATTGACTGGTTTAGTTTCCAGGCCGTTATGTTCCTGCTGTACTCATTATACTGATATACACATCATTAGAAAATATAAATCCCAATAGGAAAAGAACTTCAATTATTTGAAAAAAGTTGCATGTCCCCCAATAAAATATACTTTATAAACCTTCCTCAGTCTGGCCTCTATTATTTTAAAAAATTCCTCACAGTTCTAGCTTAGAGTTTCTGCTTCCAGTTATATCTTTTGCTATGTATTTGTCTCTAGTCACCTCACGTTATGGCTTGCTGTGGTGGTTAGAGTAGATAAGGTACTGCTGCCACCAGGTATCCATAATAATGTGTGCCTGACCAGAAGCAGAGGTCATTTTGAACGCAGTAATTCAGGAGTGCAGATCCTGCTGAAGGGAGTAGAAAGTTCTCTCAGCACCGCACCACATTAACCTCACATGATTCAAACATTAACATCTTCCTCTAATGTTCTCTTTCCTTTTCTTCAAGACCCTTTAAGGGATTTAGCCTTTAATCTTCCACACCGCTGTACAAAATGATGAATCCCCACAGGCAGATCAACAGAGAGAAGATATTTCTCAGCAGTTTGAAAACAAGGAACATAGTGTGTTTAATTCTGCCTATTATTAGTACTAATTTAGGCCATTATAACAAACTGCGGTTGACCAGTGATTTGTGCTTTGCATTTAGATTAGTACATTGTAAAATTATACATGACTTGACAATAATTAGCTGAATAGTGGTGGGGGTGGGTGGGTGGGTCTCTTACCCTCCGCTGTTGACCATACATAACATTCTCTAAGTGTACCTGTATGAAAGGATTTTTGGTAGAGACAAACGAAACAAAATTTCATTAATTTTCTCCAAAGTTGTATCTGTATCTGGATTTTGATTAATTATCATTTTGCATTATTGACCTAATTTACGTTTAAAGGGGAGGTAGCACCCCGTTATGAAAGCACGCTAGTGATTAGAGACGAAGAACAGACTCTGTTCTTGAAAATAACAGTCGTGAGCTACATGAAATGGCATGACAATCCCTGTCAATCATTTACACCCAAAAAAAATGAACAGAGAAGATTTGATGCACTCGGGCTACATGAATTAGCACATTTAGAGATTTCTTGTATTTTTCATATACCCTAACTATTTGGTGCTATTTCCACTTTAGGTTTCACTAAAACTTCTAACAATCTTTTGTTTGTTATTTAGACAATAACGTTCTCGTCGTTTTTGTGCAATGCAAAAGGGCTTAGCACCACTAGCCCACTGATAACAGCCATCTCTGTGAACATGTATACCACTGTTGGTGGAATTGAGATGTACATAAAAGTATTAACTCTATACAAATGAATAATAACATTTCTGTCAGGGAACACATAACTTGTAACGGAGAGTTGTTGCAGTTATTAATGCTTTGGTTTGCTCATGTTCAAACAAAAAAAAAAAAAAAAAAAAAAAAACAGAAAAAAGCCAAATCTGAGACATTCCACACAAAACTCATGACTGGAAAAAATTCTAGAAACCATCACATCCTGTGTTAGAAGAACTTATTGATTTCAGTTATTTCTTCCAGTTGTTTGTAAGAAACAATTAGTTTCTTACACCTCTTTAGTGGAATGTTGGACGATTCTACTTTTGCTGACTGCACCAGGTTTCAGATTTGATGGGTTCTTTCTCCCACATGCTGGTTGGAGATCTCTCCACAGGTGCTCTACAGGATTTAGATCTGTACTCATTGCTGGTGACTTCAGAACTTTCTAGTTTCTAGCTAGCATTTTTGTTAGTTTTGCTTTTTGTTTTTTGTTTTGTTACACACAACTTGTACCAGATGTCTTTAATTTGCGCTGGAACAACACAAAAAGCTGCGAAAAAGACAAATCTGAGACATTCCACACAAAACTCTAGAACTTTTATGTAGTTTTCTGGAAACAGTTGTGCAATTTATCCACAGGACAGAAGGAGTTTGGCTTCTTTGGGCAAGTTTTAGAAAAGTGAATGACTTTGTTTTGAAGTTGATCTAGTTTTCTTTATCTACCACTTGAACAGTACTTCAACTGCCTGTCTTTCATCATTTTTTCTTTGTCATCCATGTCCAGGGAGATTAGCTACAGTACCATGGGCTGTAAACTTCTTGACAATGATGCGTGCAGTGGACACAGGAACATTGGGATCTCTGGAGATGGATTTGTGGCCCTAAAATTGTCCATACTCTCCCACTATTTTGGTTCTCAAATCCTCAGGCTATTCTTTGATCCTCTTTCCTTTCTCCATGATCAGTGTGGTATAACACAACACAACTGGTTGCAAGTTAAAATGCTTTCTCACAATTTTGAAAAAGTGCCACCAATTTTGTTCAGTTGGTTTTTGGAACTCTGGGTGGAATGTCTTGATTTTTTTTTTTTTTTTTTGTGTGTTATTCCCATGTAATCCAATACAGAAATGCCAATGTATTTGGCTAATATAAACTATAGAATGTGACCTAATTAAAGTATTGTTCAGTGGTCGTTGAGATAATTCAATATGAACCTGATAGAACAACCAAATGACTAACTGACTCACAAACATTATCCCATTTTTTTACAGTAGTTACAGATCATTGTATTCATTCCATGTGTCTCTTGTGGCTCCACAGTCTGTGCTCGAGTGAATTCTGCCCTTCCCTTCCTGTAAGTGTTAGATCGCAGAGGGTGCATCTACTCTGGTGTGCTCAAGCACTTGTGCGAGTCTGCTCAGGTAATTACAGCATCTGTTAAGAGCTTTGCTGATTGTTTTTCATCTCCACATGGTCACCACTCCAGAAAACCAATTACCCAGGGGAATACTAAATCACCAAGACCGATTTGTTATTCTATTGCAAAAAGCAGAAAAAACCTGGATGAGAATGGGAATGTGTCCCCATTTGTTCACATGCAGGTAAAACACATTAACGGAGAATAATACAAGCAGCTTAATGTAATAACATGGAATAGTAGGAAAGAGGGCACATCTTAAAAAAAACAAGAATGTGTAAAATGATTCGGACAACGAAAAGGTTTGCAGGAAGAACTAATGAGACTACAATTTTCTATAAAGTGTTGTTTTTTTTTCTTAATGGAAAAATAATAGCCTTTTCTCAATAAACACATAGAAATACCTACTAACTTTGATATGTTTTACAAAACGCTGTATTTTGGCCGATCAGCATTCAGCTGTTAATATTGAATAAGGCGATGCAACTGGAAAATAATCCTAAGTAGGACATGCTAGTAGACCTAGTTTCTGTTTACACAATACTTGCTATTGCTATTTCCAGGATCAGGACCTGCATGTGCATCGTTGACTCAGATACAGAGAAGTAAAGTATGCGTCAGAGCGCTGCTGTTATTCATGTTTAGCAGATGCATCTACAGTGGCTACGACAAGGTACTGTCTTTCTTGAAGCATTTAAACGTCACTGTTGTACAGATTAATTACTTCAGTGATGTGACTTGGTGAAACCAGATTGTTTAGATGGATAAATGGTGTTATTCACATTAACCATTGATTAATTGTTCTCATTTGTTGTGCCGACAGCATAGTTTTCCTCCATCCTCTGACCTCAATCTTAGACGTCCTTTGTAAGCACTGTGATGACTTTGAGCTCTATTTTCTCCTCTCTGGCACCTCTTCTGCTCCTGCTGCAGTGCTTTTGCGAAAAACCTATAAGCCGATTTAAGTTTCCGTTTTAAAAATAAAAAAGCCCACATTCACAATGAGAAAAGTGAAAAGCTTTATTTTCCTGGAACTGCGCCGGATTGCCTTTATAGCAGTGCCTGAACTCTTTTTATTTCGGCAGTGCTTTAAACTACCATGTCTAATTGCAATGGCATTTTTAATTAAAAGTCAAGGATATGTGGTTGTTTGTGAAGGGAGACTAATCTGTTCTTGCCTCTACCTCTCTCACTGCTAGCTATCTTCCATCTATCAGCCTAATGAGAAAATAGAGAAGCCAGTGCAGGACTTGTTGATATTTTCCTTTCTCTAAGTAGATTTCTGTGAATTTGCGATTAGCAACCAAGCCCCAGACCATGCTATGCTGTAGCTCAGAGACCTTATGGATATAAGATAACAATGGGTGACTTTTCCAGGCTCCCTATAAATTAATAGGATTCTGTAAATATGGCTGCATACTGAACTTATTATTATAGACTATAGAATAGAATATATAGAATATTTTTATATGTCCTCCAAGGGGAAATTCATCTGTTTGAAAGCATTAAAAATCCTGAACAAAGATTAACAGAAAAAAAAAAAATAACAGAAAACAAATACAAATTGCAGTTCAGAGGAGGAAGGCTGCAATGTTTGTAGCTGGGACATGACAGAATTCACAGGTAGCCGTAGCGTCAGTCGACAGTGAGTTATTCCAGTGACTTGCGAGAACTCCCTCGGGATGTAATATGGCCAAATGATAACAGCAAACAACTCATTGTCCTGATGTCACTATTGTGATCTGGATCACTCCATCTCTCCTTAATAAACATCACAATCCCCACATCCTTGCTGGTTTTGTTAGCCTCCCTGTCCTCTGGAAAGTCTCAGTGAGACACATGATGCTGCTCTCCCTGTAGCTACTCCCTCTCTAGGCTGGTCAGTGCCTTAAGTTCTTCATCTTATAGGGAGAGATTGTACATTCCCCATAGTTACAGATGGTGTTAATGGTTTGTACCGTCTTTTCTCCTGTCTGTGCTTAACTCCTGCTCATCCACTGGCATTCTTACACTGACATTATTGTATATGTTATTGCATTAAGGGTGTTAAATATCTTTGATGCAATGACAATGCAGGATTTGTATTTACTGCAAAGCTGCAAATAATAGCCTGGCCGTTTATTTTCCGAAATGACTCAACAAACCCTGCGTTCCCCCTGCGTGGGATAGGCGTCTATATGTTTAATTTTTTAAGGGAAGGTACCCGATTCCCACGGTGCTCTGGTATCATTTCATTTTTAAGTCTTTCATTGTCATTTATCAATGGAAACTTGTATCTATGACTGGATTCATGGAGCAAGATGGAGCAATCGGTCTTTGGATGAAAACCTGCGCTGCGCTCTGATTATATTTCACCCGCTCCGCTCATATGCTTTGGTCTGGGTGCAGGGGAGTTAGAATGAGCTAAATTCAATGACAAGGTAAATAATCAGACCCGGCCTTTATTTGAGACTGGCGCTTATGGCCCAAATGTGTTGTTGTTGCTAATAAAAGAGACAGGCCTCTATTCACTATTCGGCTATTATTTTCAGCTTTATGGTAGCTGTAATTTTTATTATTTGTTCTATGTTGATTTTACTGATATTTTGTACCTTGTATGCTACAAACTGGAGGGCGATTAATGGTGCAAATACACTGAAAACAAAAAGTACACCATGTGGCATTTTTATTTAACATTTTCCCTTCATCAGCTGCCTTGTGAGTATTTTTATGTGGAGCAGGAGGATGGCATTGTGAATCAGGAGACAATTATTCAAACAGAGGACACGGGTTCAAGCCCTTCTGTTGGCAAACATCCATCTTACTGAAGTGTCCGTGAGCCAAAATACAGAATCTCTGCTAGTTCCAGGTACCTGACTCTCAGCTCTGACCTGCCTGTGTGAGGACACAGTACACGCTCAGTGATCAATGAAAGATCCAATCATTATTTAATTTCTGCTATTGAAGTCAGCTGTCAGGCTTTGCCATCTTGACTTACTATTTGTTACTTTCAAGTTCAGATTGATCCACAGGCTTTTTTTTTTTTTTTTTTGTAAAGTTATATAAGGAAGGTTTTCTTTATCTCTCACTGGTTGTGAAAGTTCGAAGTTCACAGATATTAATCCAAATTATCTGAAATGTCTGACTGGATGCTGTACAGACAACATGAGAACAAAACAGTGTGAGTCAGACTGTGTGTGTGTGTGTGTTAATTAAAGCATAATTTATAAATGTATTATTATTATTAAAAATACATTTATAATTTCTTATAAACTCTTTTATCAGTTTATATATCTGTCATGAAAATTCATAAGATTTTAACTAACATTAATCAGACTTTTGAGGGTTAACGAAAGAGTAATTATTTCCTTGTTAAACATGTAGGAATTTTTAATTCTTTTTTTTTGAAAAACATTTAAATTATTTTAATAAGTTATTTATATTTAATTTTTTTGACAGCTTATAACCTCGATCACAAAATGTTTATTAACATCAATATATAAACATTCATTAAAACGCATCTATAGTTTCTTATTAACAAACTTTTGCCTCAAAGGCAAAAGAAACATGTTCAGAGATTATATTTTCGAACCTTAATAAGATTCTTATTGACAATAATGATAATTCATACGTGTAAATAACATTACAAAATACATTTGATACTGGCTCATAAGATATTGATGAACGCTTCATTCAACATTCTATTCTACTGTATTTTTTTTCTAAAAAAAAAAAAAGTAAAATTACAAATTCAAGTCTTATCTTTAATGTTCGTAAAATTTCTTTACAAGTTACTGCCTGCTTATTGCACTGCTTTCATAATAATTTACAACTGATCCAGTCAATACAACAAAGAAAATACCACTTTAATTTTTCAGTTTTTCAGTTAAAGCATGTTATAGTATAGCCACAGAAAGTAGTGCAACCAGTGGCTGTTGGTCAGTAGAAGACTAAAGAGCAGTAAGAGTTCTTTGTAATTAGTGGATTTAAGATTTGCCACAGACACTCCCCCTTTTTTATTAGCACTCAGACACTTTGCAGCTCTGACTCACTCCTGCTAGTTAGATTTAGTTAGATCACTTTAAACAGTAAACAGCAGCAAGTGATCAGGACAAGCTCACACTTGGGGCTTTTCCTTCTCTAGTTATCACTCTGTTAACTGCTCGTTGGCTGTAGAATGGGACCCGCTGGACTCTGTATATTGCTATTGCAATGCTTGGGCAACTTTTGTGTCTTCTTTCTGCTTTGATCAGTTTAAATTTTGCACAGTATGGACCTTCTTAATAAACAATGGTTTTTGTAGTTCATGCCACGCTTTCTTTCATCTCACCGTTTTAAAAAAAAAAAAAAAAAAAAATCAAGGCTTTCCTCATAATGTGAAAATGTTTGAATACAAATCAGAAGATCTTAATTCTACATAAACAAACAAAACTCATACTCAATAAAACAAAAGACTCGATAATGAAAAATGAAATGAAAATTGCACAACTACAATAACTCTACAACTGCAGAGATTTTGACTGTATGAGAATGACACCATGTGAGCGCAGCATATTGTTGATTCTGAACTACTTTATTTCTACATTAACATTTATTCAAAGTCAACAGGTTTTTCTCAGAAGTGTGATCATGCGTGGGTTGATGCCTTCACACTGCTTTTTATTTTCATTTTTATTTGGAGCCTTTCTCAGTCAGCAGTTAATAATCAGATATAGACTTTATGCTAAGATAACAGCTTTCAGTTTTACGTAGATATATTGCATATTACATATTGCACACTGTATTTAGAATAAATCTAAGGCACAGGCATCCTTTTTCCAAAAAACATGCTAGATAGGCAAATGAGCTACACACAGTCCTTACCTCACACTGAACAGCTGCATCCTTTGACCCATTGCTCTTGTGGAACCTGTGTGGGTGTAAGTGTGAGTATCCAGGTGAGTGTGTGAATGTGAGTGTGAGGGCTGTGAGCATGTCTGTATGTGTGTGTGTGTTTGTTTGTAGGGGAGTGTGAAACAGGATGAAGCAGTGTAAGCACAGAGTACATTTGAGTGTGTCAATACATTTGAATTCACTCATGCACTCCACAGGCCGTGACCCATCCGCAGGATACTGCAGATTGAAGTTATAGTATCTCACCAAGACTGCTGCTGCTATCCTGCTGATGAAACAGTCATTTAGTGCCACCACCACTTGTCCTTCAACAGATAGCACCCAAGCTATAGACTTCATCATATTGCCTAAAATGAACAGATAACCATGGTGACATGACTGGAGCAGTAGCAGAAGCAATGGAAGAGCATATTTTATTTATTGTAATGATTTATATAGTGTTTTACCTCTAATACTACAATTATTTTCTGGTAATGGTCATACTGGCATAATTATTGTTGCTAGGCAACAGGTATAGCATGTAATGTAAATATGTTGAGGACTTGAACAATGTTAATGAGAAATACACAGTAGGCTGGATGGTTTCATTTTCTTGGACGTAGACGAGCAGTGAAAGCTCTCGCTGTTTCTGACAACCAACAAGAACACAAATCACTCCCATCTGTCCCAGTTTTTTGCAATAACAGAAACTTAACTTCACTACTTAACTTCGTATGCAGCACAGAGGGTGTCTCGACAAACTAATGTCGACGTTACCTAACAGCAAACAAATTGTCATTATTATTATTGCTACGGTGGAGTTAAAGGGAGTGTGAAACACAGCCTTAAAATATGAGATTCTTTTACTTTACTTGTTTCCTTGATGTAGCCTCTTTCTCTATCATGCCTGCAACAGATTGCCACAATGCTTTGTGATAAAAGTGCAATTCACAATTTCACAATAAGATACTGTACTGTGATAGCGGATGTATTATTCTCATACATTGTGTAAAATAATGAATGTAGAACCTTAATATGAATTGTTATCAAAGAAATGTATACCTTGGATAAACTGAATTCAATCATTAGATTATCATCTAGTTCTTTAATTGTTGGGTTAGGTATGAATTTCTACAGAAGGTTAATAATAAACAATATACTAATATAAGCCTAGATTCATTAAATAATGGGCAAACCAAACCAAAGCATTATCCAGGAAACATGATGTTTTCTTTTTGTCAGTTTATACCACTGTACTACAGAAAAGCTATTGGTGTTTTTCAATTCGTAACACTGCTGTGTTTGAACTAATATATCACAGCATATAAATAAAATAAAGAGAGCATGCCCAATCCTTTCAATGTGTGCTCTCTCACTGAACTTACTATATAGATCCCAACATCTCTGACATAAAAATGTCTAAGCCAAGGAAGGACTTTAAACTGGAATTATGTGAAGTGAAGAGGAGGTAGGTTGACTGCTTTGGCTATTCATCAACTACAGTAGCTGCACCTCCAGGGCTGTGGGTACTCATCAGCCTAATGTTGAGCTATTAATGGCAGCAGGCATCATACGCACAAATTCTCTGTTCAGCCCCCATAGTTACAGACCATATTGATGTGTGTACAAGTGTGCAAGTGTATAATTACGTGGCATATGTGTTTATTGCTCGCTTAAAAACCTATGTTACATCTGTGTCTGTAACAATGAGTCACATGCTCCACTTAGCATCAATTGTTGGTTTGCCAGCAGGTGTTATGCAGTGAAAGTCAGAGCTAGTACTTTGGGTGAGATGTTATACACTGTATAAATGAAAGCTTTTATAAATGGTTTATAATGATTTAGGACAAACTAGTGACCTGTTTCAGGGTTCAAAGTATCTCTGCAATGTTCCTGCTCCAAATCTGACTCCAGATCTTTACTTGCTTACAAGTGAAACCCATCTTTCACTTTCTCTATATTTTCTGTTTGTGTCTTGTTCATGTTTGTCACTGGTAGTTTATGCCTGCACATTATGATAAACATCATAAAACAACTCACAGTTGATCACAAAGCCCATTGTAAAATGCAGGTGTAGAGCACACTATAATTTTGAAGCTGCAGCACACACTTTGGCAGTTCCACACGAGAAATTAGTCATAAACAGACAGAGGACTGACAGGTTGCTCGTGCATTTTCCTGATAAAAATATCACATGGTTGAGATTTTACTTCATAGCTGAGAACAGTACCAGTCTTGGAAGGTCTTAAGAAATGAATCAAAGATAGGGCTGAAGGCAGGGCCTTGTGACAGACTACAGGGTTGTACAGTATATCCGCCTGCCTAATGCCACAAAATAAGACTGTTTTCTATCTTAAAACCAGTGTGGCTTGAAAAAGCTTAATTTTGTTACACACCACAGAAAAATATATCATGCTGTGTTAACTACACCAGCCAAGGTTAGGAACAGATTTGTGTGTGCAGTAATCGCTGATGGACCAGGGTAAAAAATATTTGAAGTTTTTAGCCAAAATTCATTAAGTGGCAAAAAAGAAAACTTGTGCATATCACAAACTAATTTGTTCTCTCTTTGACCTTCATATTTTTAATTTGGCACCATTAGATACACACTGCTATCACAGCAGTGCAGTTTGTTCTGCCTGGTGCTTGCTGTAGCATGCATGAATCAGCAACGTGACTAGTCACGCTGGCTATATGCATGTGTATACACCACACATACATATAGACAGCATGAATGTAGTTAGTCATGTCAGTCATGTTGCTAAATCATGTAAGCGGTGTGTGTGTTTGCTTATAAGGTTGAAAAGTAGGATGTGTGTGTGTGGTGGGGGTGGTGGGTGGTGTTGGACTTCAAGCAGCAGAGTCAGCCTGCCTATGGTTGTGTGTGGAGCAGGAGGTTGCTGCTGTAAATTCTCCCAGCTCTTACAAGCATCTGAGCCCACTCGCTAGGCCACTTTGGCAAGGACAGAGGGACCAGGTGTCGGCTCTCGTACAAAGGGCTTTGATGCCAGAGTGCAGTGAGATGTCGGATTTGCAATGAACCCCTTCTGCATTACAGTCTATGTCTGTGTATGTGTGTGTATGTATGTGTGAGAGGGAAAGAGGTTGAAACTTCAAGTAGCCACTACAGTTAGAGTACAGCTTGGGTCAAAACAGTTTGTTAAGCTTTTCATGAAGATACTAATTTAAATAGCTCTTACAAGTGAAGTGCTATCTGACACATCAAACCACTTTCATACACTTAAATCTTTATGGTGAGGATCATGTTTATTGAAAGATTAAAAAAAAAAAAAAAAAAATCAGTGAGAAGACTGAAATTAGTATTTTTTGTGTGACCAGTGGCTTAGGTCACTCTATTTTAGTTCAGACTGCTCAGACTTATGTTTAATGTCTTTAATGTTTAAAAGGGGGCACCAAAAATAACACACCATTCATCGTAATGCCATCATATTTCTATTTCCATTTTAGAACATGAAGTACTCAAAGAGGTGTCATTTGACAATACAAACAAAACAAGACATACACCCACGGCTGGGTCAGTTCCTGCAGGATTTGTGAATGCTTTACTATAAATATAAAGACTTGACTATTGGTTTAAAATAAAAACAGGTATAACAACCCTGAGAACTGTAGAATAGCAATAACATGTCAATTGCTACAATACCTATGTAATCTTACATAATGTACAGATTTATCATAGATGATGAAACCAGACTTTTAGGAAAAGAATAGGAATGCAACTTACTTTCATTATTGATTTATCTCCTGATTATTTTCTGAACTCTGCGGGTGATCAGATTACTTATTGTTCAACAATCCAAATCCAGTAGATATGAAAGGGTTTTTGGTTGATTAAAGAAATGTTCAATGATTACTGAAATAACAATTTAATTCAAAGGATCATTTAATTGCTCACACAAAGTCACTTCATTACGCTTATGCTTCATATTTCACTTTACATTACAAATGACTTTTTTTATAGCTTTTCTAAATATTTTTTAGAAAAGCAAATTTTTTTATTTTTTTTTTTCCTCAAGTGATTCACTGTATGTTAATTGAAGATACACTAAAGATTAAAAAGAGGTTGATTTTACTATATAGTTTACTATATTGTTATAAAATTGTTCCTGGTCTAATAGGATGGAAATTGCTTTATAATGCCTGCCTAGGCAGCATAAATTCATACAGTTAACTGACAAGCGTAGGGCCAAGTGGTTATGACAGCACTTGGCAGTCTTCAGGCCATATTTATCTCTACTGCTGTCAATTTTACCAAACCATCAATAATGTTTCTTTAATGGTTCCCTTAAAGTGTTTGAAAAAGTGGTGGTCCCTGCTTATTTGTAGTGTGGAAGATCACGCTTCTTTCTATTTCTTGTTATCAATTGCTCAGCGAAGGCAGTACTATTTATTTTTTTCCTTAACATACTAAAGCCAAAGGCCATTAATGATTTGCACACTTAGTAGTGCATCAAAGCTAAGATAGCAGTATTTGACAGGCACTCCCTCATTGCCCTAACATGGCTGACAGACTCACTCCCTAGAAGGTGAGAGAATGCTTAGCATCTCAATGAGGCTGCCTCTGTCACAGGTCAACACGATGCTGCTGAGTTCATAATGAGGAGGAAAGGTGGATCCCTTATTTGGGGATTTTGGTTTGTGCTGTCGGCACCTATGCCACACTAACCTTGAAAGAGGCATTCTCATTATGGATAGTGAGGATGCTGGAGGATCACTTTGAAACTTAAATATGCTTATTAAGGGTGATGGATAAATGGATTATGTTTTAATTGTTCTGTTATTATGAGTAGTTGATTGGATTGTCCTTCGCAGGCTATTGATCTTGGGGCTGAGGTTGATTAGGAAGTGGACTGAGCAGAGGATGAGTGAGTTCCAATGTGCCTGGAGAATATATATTATACATCTGAGATAAAAATGCCCCGTAGATGGCTTCTGGAAAGTCATTTTGAATTAATGTTGTGAACTAAACATAAAGATTAATTCAGTGTCAAAATTAAAAGAATGTTTCAGAAAACAGCACCTTTAAGAGATGTAGATATTTATAATTAATGTACAGCATGTTAAGGTTGTGAGTGGTTGTGAGATGGGTAATTTGAACTACAGCAATGCATGAATTATATGAGCTTACTGTATAATATGAATTCTAAACCATAATCTGTAAAGTAATTAGCCATGACAGATGTCACATAAACTAATGTGCTTTCAATAGAAATATAGAGGACTTAGTCTTACAAAATGTAAGCTTCCAAACAACAAACTTTGCTGCTCTCCATCTCTGATATATAATATGTAGTATAATTATAAAAATGAAAAATGTAATAAATCTAGTCTGGTTTTAAGAAGTTTGAAGGGGCCAATGCATAAGAACTGTCCACATATTGACCTGAAACAAATAGTGCAGTGTCTCCAATTATTTGCCAGGACTCTGGCAGCTACAGTTTTGCAAGTAACCAAAAATATTTTTTACACCTCTCAGCATTTCCACTACACTGTGGCAGCCCGCCACAATATCCACCTTGATGGCCACGTATTGATTTTCAATTTTTAAAATGGGTAAAATTTTGTTTCATTCTACAGCTCCATTGATTTGCCCCTTTTGAATTTAAAAATGTTACTTCCTGACATTCTGATAGTTATACTTATGGTTTTAATCTAAAGTAGACACCTATTGGTCTTGTGTGTCAGGGGGAAAATATAAAAAAAAAGTCCTTATCTTTCTAGTAAAGGAAGAATGGACTGTGTGTTATCCCCAGCAAGAGCTGGTCCATGTGGCCCTGAAGACAAAGGTGACATCTCACTATGACTTGGGGGTAAAGGTGTTTATAGGCATACTGCCAGCATGACTCACATTTCCTGCTTCCCTGAGCACAGTCTGTTCAGGTCACAGAGCTAGAGGAAACCCCTCACTAAAGCTAACCTAACAACAGTGACCTGTTTGATGCTGACACCCACTCAAAGAATGGCAACAGAAGGTTTTCCTCCATTTTGTTGGGAAATATTCTGGAGAGTTACACAGTTACACAACAGAAAACAGATCTGTCTGGTCTTGTGTGAGAATGAGTTTCATCTATAAACCCTATTCTACAAAACATTTACTTCCCCATTGAGACCCTATTGAGACCATTACCACTGAATACTAATACTTACAACTATTGTCTGCATAATATGATGAAATATTTACTTAAAAAGTTATAGATGAGACTATTATATGATAGTACCAGTATAGAATGTTAAATTTAATTATGTATTGGTCATTTGAATTGTTACTTTAATTGTTATTGCAGTAGCTTCATTCCCAACATTTTATTAAGCAAAATACTTCACCAGCGGCTATGCATTATGTCAAAAAATGCCTTTTAGCTATTTTCAGATCACAGTGTTGCTGCCAAGAGGCAGGCTGCAGGATACATGTAGCTTAACCCAAGTGCAGAAAAATCCATTTTAAATTCCCAACTGCTAGAAACGCTTTCTGAGTCCTGACCTTCAGTAAAACTCCTGCCATGCTTAATGGCAATGTACACTGTTTGTGATGAGGGCATGGCGGCACAGCTACTCAATGATCTGCTGGGTTTATAGAAATAAGTCACTGTAAATAACCAGTGATTCTTTTCAGAATAAAAGCTACAGAACATGTTCATACAGAATTAACAGAGGTATCAGTTCATCTTACCTCAGATATACAATTGGCTGGATTTGTTTTGACCATAAAATATGGAAAAAATAAGGTTTCTAATAAGTAAATCAGTTTCCATCAGCCACCTACACCACAGCCCTGGGCACTACCAGGCAACTGACAGCACGCTCAAGCGAGATTTTATATGATCTCAATGACTCACACGATGGCAGAGACAGCTAGTGATCCAGGAGTCAAACTAACAACCCTCCAGGTTTCTAACACCTTTTCACACCGGCCTCCAGTGACACTAACAACTACAAGATGGCTGGGAGGGTCAACAATTCTCAATGACTCTCCTACGATTTTTGTTTAGAACATAAATACCTGGAACCCCCCACCAGTCAGTCAGAACTTTAGGCTGTTGCAAGTTTCAGGGTTCACAATCTTGAGTTCTGCAGTCTGGTCCAACATTGTTGCAGATACAAGTGAGTGTGTGAAATGATACTTCCATAATAGTGATGACAATGGCGTTGACTAAATGATGTTAGAAGAAGATAGGGGACGTTATCAATATATTGTTAGTGTGCCGATTTAGTATCCTATGGAAGCTCCCATGAGCTCTATGTGCTTTTGTTTTCCCAAAATACAAAATGACAGTATTCCTGTTGTGGGGCTAATAACACTGTGTAGAATATGGTACCATTGACTCCAGCTACAACAACAACAACAATAATCCCAATGCAACCCAAGGAATCATGAAAGTCCATTGGTGTAACTGTACTCTACATAACTCTACATTCCACCATAATTGCAGAAACATTTCATTACTTTATCGTTGATGCCATAGTCCTTATTTTTAACATATCTGCCACAACTTCTTAATTGTACAACAGAGAATGGACAAGCAGCAGAAGATCCTGAGTGTTTGGAATGCCAGGAATCAGAGACAAGAGGAGATCCATTGTTAACATTGTGCAACACTATTACTCCACTGCCATCTCATGGAAACCATCACAGAAATGGACCACTTGATCAATAGACATCAGGAATATGAACATGAAGAACCTTGACAAATTCTGATGATGCAGAAGATACAGTGTTAACTGATGTCTACCCCTGAGAAACACAATATTGACAATTCTCTCTCTCTCTCTCTCTCTCTCTCTATATATATATATATTTATATATATATATATATATATTGACAATTGTCATACATGCCATACAGTATGATACAAAGCACAGGCTGTACATTGTTCTTAGCTGTGAAGAATGGTTTTGCTTCATTAATTAAGGAGACATGTTACTTGCAGCAGTTGTGTGCTCTAATTGATTTATTAAGTGCGAAGAAAAGGCAACTTTAAAGGAGCGAACATGTGTGTGAGAGTTAATAAGTGTCAAACTACTAATTAATATGAGCAAAGCCCCACTTTGAAAATGCAAATATAATTTTGTGTTCTTTTCTATAAGAAAAGACCATATTTGAGAAAAAACTATTAATAGATAAATGGGACTGTTCTTGTGTTACTATGAACTTACAATGCCCATATTAAGTAAAGTATATTGCGATCATAATTCATGTACAACTTAATTACTAACACCAAGCAGTAATTAGGATTCTATATTAGTAAAACTGCATTTAATTAATGCCCTAGTAATGTTAGAATATGGTCATACAAAATGAGGCGTTAATAACTGCTTCATGTTGGATAATAATGCAGTTTTAATATATTTGTTGCTAAGCAGCTTGCTAATCATGAATATGTGTATCTTGATATAAAGTATTACTGCAGACTTGAAATTAATATCTGTTTCACAGTCTTGGTCCATCTGTGGATTTTGAAATGAGATGAATAAAACAAGAAAAAGATAAGGGAATTATGTAGGTGCTCTGTAGCATTACTAATGACTATGGGGATACATAGAAAGTCTTTGACTTCCACCTTGTACGTAACTCTGTATCTAACTTGCTGAGTGACCAAGTTTCAGGTCCCACAGTGACTTTCATTGTATTTGGCTGTCTCTTCAGTCGGTCAAGCAGGAAATAATAATAGGAGTAGACTGCCAAATAGCCTATAGAAAAACAAAACAAAACAAACAAACAAAATAAGAAAACCACCAGTAATGAAGTGAACTGTGGGCAGCAAACACAACAAAGCAGTTCCTGAAATTGTCTCTTCTGTTTGAACAAGAATCGAAATTTTACTAGATACTATTTCAAAGAAACGCATCACAGTCTACAGAGATGTTCACCCTGCCAAGTGAAGGACATACATGAAAACTTGAGCACATTCAAATGACAAGATGTGGCGGACAGAGATCATGTAGAAATAAAACAAATTCTTGGCCACTGCCCTTCATCACCATGAACACTGGACAACCAGCGGGGAAACTGTTATCATTTTATTTGAAGATGGAGAAGAGCAATGGAAAACAGCAGCAGAAATAATTAAAAGTGCCCTTATCATCCCTGCTTTCTGTCAGCCACATGAGGAAGGCGGCATTAAATGTCACTGCAGAGAAATTCACTTTGAATCCCGTCAGTCTGCTTAAGAATCAGTTTATTAGTCTGTATCTTACCTCTGTTTGTAATCTAAGATTTCTATAAAAAAAAATAAAAATAATCTTTTTTCTCCCCAACATGTGTTATAGTTATAGTGACAAAGTTAAGAGTAACAGTAAAAAGAAATGAAGTGTGGGTGGATCGTTAATGATAGGTGGGTGGATCAGATTTTTCAGACTTTTCCTTTTCAGAAGATTTCTACCTAAGTATTTTCAATAGTGCTGCTTTTAATAAACTGTATGTAATTTGTTTAAGCAGTTTGTTGTGAGTCATGTGGTCTAATTCCACCTCAGTTCAATACTCAGCGCAGTCTGCCGTGTATTGTTTGTAATAAAATACATGTAAAAATACACATTAAGATTGATTGCAGATTGTCCTTATCACAATATCCAAATTAAAGAACATTTTATATGTACAAAAAGATATAACTACCTATTGAAAAAAAAAAACCCAAACAATTGAAAGTAATTTTGGTTCTAAAAAGGATTACACTTTAAATTGTTTATAAATCTGTCAACCCACTCTCTCTCTCTCTCTCTCTTTAATCAGCTCCGTGTCTGTGTATTTGCTTCCCTTCTCGTTCACCATCATTAGGGACTTGGTGTCACTGAGCACCGAACCTCGTAGGTAAAAGTGTTGTATTTATTAGCTGTGGGGCAGCCACTGCATTGCAGAGCTGCACAGCTGATTGCCATTTCACACTCAGTTCATTAATAAAAATGTAATAAAAAAAAAATCCTGTAGTATGTTCATGTACATCACTGAAAACATAATATATGGGTTCACTCCAGGTCAGTGTAATAAGTTGCCTCCAGATTCTTCTGTGGTATCTTGACATCCTGTCATCTGCCTGAACTAACTAGATAACATTACAAAAATGGAAATAACAAAGAATTATATAGAGAGATATAATTATTATATTCTTTTATTATATTTTTACAGGAAACAGAGTTGTACTGAGATAAATTTACGAAACTCGAGTCTTTGGTCAAACAGACACAAAACTAATCTCTTACTTGGAACTGCTGCTAAATTAATATTTTTTAAATGGAAACATTTCATCATTTTGATGATCATTCATTCAGCCATATTTCTTTGGGCTCCCCTCCATCAGTTGGTGCATTATGTACAGCTTGTGATGCGTGAGGTGGGAGCAGCAACTCAGCTCTCACTGATCAAATAAAATGAAAGTGATTGTGAATATCTGGTGATGTACATCAGCTTATAAAAAATATCTTAAATCTACTGTTTCAGGAGCCAATTCTGTAAATTAAATGGCAGTTTATGGGTTAGCCATGTCTTCTTCAAGCTGTTTTAGCTTTTTCAGGAAAGATAGTAGACAGCTCACTGAGAATGGAGATTTCATTTCTATTTCCACCACTAATAATGACAGCAGTATTTAAAGTCTGTCATTAATTTGTTACAAATCCATAGATAACTGCAAAGCTTCCCTGAGCTATAGGGGGACTTGGTAGTTAGTGTCCCTAAGGGATCAACACACTGTAAATTTGCTTTAAGCAAATCCAGGCCGACTGTTTTGACAAGGTGATGTCATCCAACCGCTCACTGCTGCTGCTTGTGCATGTTTGCAGCTCTCGATTCCACTAGAGGGAAATGGTGCTGGCTTAACAGCTTGATTGGTCAAGTAGCACATCAGAGACACTGGACAACAGTCAGTCTCTGAGCTCAACGCCACAGTCCTTTCTTTTCTTTTGTTTGCTCATACAGAGTAAAAGACAAAAGACAATGGATATCGACATTCTTGGTGAATTGCCCCACAATTTCATTGCCAAGAAAAATAAGAACAAATTGAGCTGGATTCCAAAACTAGTTAAAGAAAACAAGGAAGGTTGCAGAGTTCCATTTAGAGATGATGGAGAGGAGAATCTCTCTGAATGTTCCCTGCCGAGCGGCATGCCGAGGCTATATACCAGAATGACCTCCTGCCCAGTGCTCTGCTGACTGTTTCATTTACAGACAGGAGGTCACAAGGGGGACATAGTTTAGACTCAAGAATTTATTACTCCAACCTCTATTACCTTGAATAGGAAATGAAGTTCCCAGAAAAGGTGGGATTAAAAGAGATGAGGGAAATGGACTAGCTTCAAAAACATAACTGCATTTGGGCTGCCAAAGGTTAACTCTTTAACATTTTCCCGGTGGTGGCTTTAGCGTCAAGGCGTGCTTGATGCCAATCTGTTAGCGGACCAATGTGTTCCTTATGATGTCAGAGACTGGGGAAATTGGAATCTTTATCTCTGCGATTCTCTTTCTTTCTCTTTATTTCTGTGCCTCGCTGACTGCCAGATTCTGCCACATTCCAATCATGTCTGGGTTTGTTAATTAGACACAGAGGAAAAAGACATTGAGGGAGACTGTTCATCATGGTAAGAATTCTATTCTGGCAGTCTGGCCAGGAGTTTAGGAAGTTATCTATTTTTATGAAGTCAGATATCATCAGATAATGATCTTAGGTTTCAGTGTTGGCAGAATAATATTGCCAGGTTGTAAAACCGCTCTCAAATGTAGCTATCGTCAGTATTTCAAAGTCATAAGTATATCTGGTACAGGACTTCTAGATTATCTTACCTAAATTATTTAAGGTAAAAGAAAGAATATTTCTACTAGTTAGTCTATACTTTACAATTCTATGCCTAAAGCAAACATTTCAAAGGCTGGAGATATTTTATTTTTTAATATCTGAAAAAGAAAAAGAAGAAAAATTGATACTGTTGTATTGTTGCTATGGATAATGCCTGATATGTTTTATTCCTGTGTGCTGTAGACCTCCATGATTGATTGATGACTATTAAGACTAGTTTATTGTTTTGGGAAATGCACATATTTACGCTTTTAACCAATCATGAGCTGAAAGGATCAATATCGTGTGTGTGTGTATTTGTGTGTGTGAGCTAGAATCAGTGTGTATTTACTTTGGCATACAGACCGAGTGAAATCATAGCAACTGTGTGCCAAGAAATAGTTACAGTTTACTCTGTGTAAAACCACACAAATGAGATTAATTAGGAAACTGTAGAGCTGACTGTAAGCAGTTTAGATGAACCTCAGAGAAAGCCAGGCTAACGCTTCCCGCTGCTTTCAGTCTTTATGCTTTGCTAAGCAATGCAGTTACTGGCTACAGTCGCATGTTTAACCCACAAACATGAAGTGGTATTGATCTTTTCCTTCAGCTCTCAGCAAAAAAGTAAATAAACATTATTCTCATTATGTCAAAAATACTCCTTTAACAACCATTTCATTAGGTAGTTATTTTCATTAGAATGTAATTAACACAAATGATCCTGCTGTACCAAATATGGTTACTGAATCACAGATCAAATATGAATCAGTCCGAGGATGAAAATAGTTCCAATAAAATATACGGCTGTTATAGTAACATTTGCTAAAAACAACAGAGCCCACCTGATTGAGGAAATAACTTTAAAGATCAATGTCCTCTCAAGGAATGAATGCCTTGGCCTTGGCCTTTCAGTTTGTTGACAGTGAGAAAATTACATTTAATGACTTATTTCACTTTAATGAGCTTCACAATGCACAAAGACAAATATAGGTGAAGATCTTAAACCGTCTCTGGTTTCACCACACATTTTCAAATCAGACAGAACTGCGTGTAGCTGTGCTGATAAGCAAACTTTACATATAACTATGCTCTCTTCCTCTTAACCCCACCCCAACTTGTTCTCTCCCCTCCTCTTTCTGTACCCACCCTTCTCTCTGTGCTCTGGGGGTGGGAGGAAGGGGGTGATGGCTGCATTAATAATGCAGTGCTGCCTGGAACCAAACACGCTGCAGCGGAGTGCTGTGTAGAATTCTAAAGAGGTATTTGTTTGTACGCGGATGCCACCCTCCTCCCCCCGCTCCTCCT
This sequence comes from Polydactylus sextarius, assembly GCA_016801845.1. Taxonomy (NCBI): domain Eukaryota; kingdom Metazoa; phylum Chordata; class Actinopteri; family Polynemidae; genus Polydactylus; species Polydactylus sextarius. The sequence continues at coordinate 12,163,261 of CM028921.1, read as the reverse complement.
TGCAGCCTTCTCATTTCATCTCCACCACCCCCCTCCCCCGTTCAGCATATACACCATCAGTGTACAGATCTCTTTGTCTCTTCATAAGAGATGTCTACTGTATGGGTTGAGAGAGGGCTCAAGAATGAGCTCCTCCTCAATTGTAGTTATAATCAAGACAATGTGATCAAGTGCAGCCCCTGAATTGGATGCTTTATTGCTCATACGTCTCTTCCAGAGAGCAGCTTTGCAGCAGTGCAAAACGGAAAGATGTTGTGGGCCTGAAGCTGAACTGCAATGAAATACTTCTGTTGTGCATCCTCTATACAACAGCAATAGCAATAAGGCATAAAACATCTTGGTATGTGAGACAGATATTGCACAAAATAAAGTCAAAAATTGCACAGTATTTTACATTACTTAAGTCTGAGTTAGGATGAAATGTGTCTGTTTTCTTTTTGTAAAACTCTTCCCTCTAATTGTAAAGACTTTCTGTGAATGTAACTCCATTATATTTATGCTATTTTGTTATGTTTCTAATCTATATTTCTTTTGGAGAGAAAAATCATGAAACTTATGCTGTATTGTGTGATAAATGTAAGATTTTTGTTGAACTACTAGTTATAGTTTATGAGATATTAATGCGAACGGTGCAAGATGCTATTATTTTTTTTTAAATCTTTTTGTTATTGACTGCCCTTTGCCCCTCAGCTTGAATTTGTTCATTTACATATTCATTAGTTTGAGCTCTGCACCTGCTGCCACCCACAGATGAAGTAGATTAGCGGTGCATAACACCCAAAGTTGATTTGGACTGATTTTTGCTGGATAAACCAATGAAGTGGATTCCTGGAAACCAAAGAATTAACCACCGTAACATGCTGTATTAGCAGCACTCAAGAGGCTAATGTGTACATGACACTCGTTCAAACATCACCATATCAGTGTTCCAGAAAATTTGCAGTTGAGACATTTGCTCACTGGATGGGTGCTTAACAAGTATCTTAAAAACTTTGTCTTTGTAATGCGTGTTATAAATTCTATCTATTCTATATCTGATGCCAGCTCTATTGCCTGTACTGGCTGATACCTGGCTGGTACCATGCTGTACTATTGTTTTAAAAATGTTAACTGGCTGGACTCTGGTTGAACTGGTTTTGTGTTGATCTATGGAGTTGATCCCCTGCTATAGTCATGAACTCTGGGTTGCGACTGACAGAATGAGATTACGGTTATGAGAGACCGAAGTTAGTTTCCTCCCCTTGGTGGCTGGACTCATCCTTAGAGGTTGTCTGGGGAGCTTGGACATCCCAGTGGAGTGTAAAGTCACTGCTCCTTCGTGTTGAAATAAGCCAGCTGAGGGAGTTTGAGGATCTGATTAGGATGCCTCCTGGGTACTTCACATTAGAGGCTTTTCCTGGCACATCCGACTGGTGGGAGACCCTGAGGTAGACCCAGAACATCCTGAAGAGATGATCTCATTTAGCCTGCAAGCACCTCATGATGGCCCAGAACAGGACAAGTGTCACTGGGGAGCCAAGACAGGGACACCTGGACTACCCTGCTGGGCCCGCTGCCACTGTGACCTGACCCTGCTTAAATGGCTGAAAATGGATGGATGAATGATATTTGATCAGAATAAGGATTCAGCACACAGATTTAGATGATATTCTGGGAATACTGGATGAGTTGTGAAGATGGTTTCAGGACAAAAATTCAATTCAAAAATGTCTGCATCCTGTTTTTCATGCTAATTTCATTCTGAATGTTTTGACCAGTAGTTGTGCGTCATTTGCATCTTTCCACGGCTTGACGTTTTTTTGAATATTGTACGTTTGCAGCTATTGTTTATTCTTTACTTCCTTTTTACAAACGTTGTCATAAGAAATCACACTACTTACTTAGTTCATGCATAGTTTGAATGCTTGGACAGTGCTGTTGTTTATTTGTAAGGTAATAATTGTAATAAAAAACATATGGTACAGTGACTATCATAATGTAATTTCATGGAATATTATTTATATTTTATCTTGTCAGTCTACTATATTAAAATATATTCATTCATCACAGTTTATGTATCTTACTGGATATTTTAAAATGATACACATTAATAAATATTAAATGTAGCATATCTAATATTCTGAAGCACTTTAAAGATTTCTGATTTAACCCTTTACATCACACAGATGATTCTAGTTGGTCCTGCAACAAAACACAATATTTGAACATTCTTTTTATATTCATTGTTGGTTTCTTTTGGAGCACAATATATATATATATATTTTTTTCCAAAATAGTATTTATTCAAACTAGAAGAGCTGGTAAATGAACAACATGAATAATAGCATGAACAGCATAGATTAAAGTACGTTTTTGTATATGGTGTTTGTGACAACAGATCATTTAAAAAATGGTAAAACAAAAAGAGCATAATGTGCAGTGATCCCAGCTGTCATTGTTAAACACTTTATATGTCTTAAGGTTTATTTTTTTTTTTTTTTTGTAATTTGGTGTTCTAAAAAAAAAAAAAAAAAAAAAACCTGAATTGAATTAAATGGTGATCACAATTTTTTGGTATTTTGTCTCTTCCACTCATTTACATTTTAACAATGACATCACTTAAAAACACATTAAGTTACACAAAAACCCTCAACAAACATGCTCACACTTCTGTGTTGTGACTGTTGTTCTGTAGAGTGCACAATGCTTCAAAATATCTCTCACAGAGTTGCTTGTTGAATACAGTTTTAGTTGCTTTAAGCTCTGTTTGTGTTCAGGGTCTTTGTTGAGGTTGAGTTCCATAGAACTCGGCTTCACTCGGCTCGACTTGAATGTGCCGTTATTTATTTTCATTTAGCAGCTTTTAAAAGCTTATGTGCGGAACTGCCTTGTTTGAATAAATACTGTTTATTAATAAATTTCACTTGGTTGTGCTTTTTATTGTATGTTTAAAATATTTCATAGAAAACAGTAATGGATATAAACAATGCAGACTTTTTTTTTTAAATTATTTTAGTTTTTTGCAAGGCTGGTCATATTGATGTGGCTGTATGCATCAAAGAGATATGTAATCATGCAGCTTCTCAGCCATTGTTCACAAGAAAAGAATTTCACATCTATGAATCAGGGTTGGATGATATGTTAAAATTTACACCCTGCAATTTGATACATTTGTGCAATTGTGTTGATCAGACAGTGACCATTAAACACATCTCAGCTGTCATTTAGTCCCTGTTCTCTTATTTTAAAGACGAAGAAAAACTCAATGCAAAAAACGAAGGGGCATAATATAGCAACCTTGCCAGATACATTATTACATTATATTTTATTATGATCCATACATGACACCATTACTTACTGCTATCTAATTCTCTGACATCATGTATGCAACAGAACAACCATATGAAATCAAGTGACCACATGTAAGCTAAACTCAGTTTTACATAATATCAGCGTGGTTCATGTCTGTAGCAGATGATGGTCTAACTCCTTGGAATGTCCTTGGAAAGCATCTGCCAGAATCTAGCACTGTAGTTTCCAGGAACCACTGAATGTTTTTCTTTTCCCCCAGAGACCTGATACAAGCCTGTGAAGAGGTCAGGTTGATAATTCTACTGAATAAATGAAGCATGAACGCTAGCTTTAGTGTGGCTATTGTCTGCATCACTCTGTCCCAAAGTGAGCAGCTCAATTTGTCTCTGTGACTGTCTGCTGACAGTCCAGCTGCAATTTGTCTGAAGAAACAACTACATCTAGGCCTGTTAGTCCTACTCACAGACAGCGGCTTATCCAGGGTAGGCACAGATGACTCGGTGGACAAACCAGAACCCATGGTGACTGCCCATACTGCCAACAGTTTGGCCCAACTCCAACTGCCTCTTCTTGTTAGCATCTGTTTATATAGCACTTTTATAGACTTGAATTCTCAGTGATGTAGATCATTAAATTAACGGAATTTAATAATAAAACTCCAAAATTGCCTACAACCAGTGATGGGCTCAATCAGTAGCCAATAGCCATCTTACCTTAATATATACATCTAACACACTCATCCAGAAGAGTTGCCTCGATAGATGATTAAGTGTGTGTATAATATGCATATAGATCTGTGTAATATGCATATATAACACACACACACACACACACACACACACACACACACACACACACACACACACACTCATTTAAATTTAGTTTCTTTTTGCATCTATGAGCAAGCGAGAGGGGCGAAACACTAAACTGAGCTGGAAGCCAGCAGCTTAAAAATTGGACTGAATGTGCATAGTATAGTTATTGAGGTATCTCCCATCTCCATTAATTACAACTGCAAGATGCTTTAATCAGGTCACCCTCATGAGAGGAACGATATGTGTTAAAATGCTCTTGGAGTTGGTCAAAGAATGCCCTGTGTTGGGCAGCTACATATAGCCATAAATATCTCATAATGAGGCAGCGGGTCCTGGCAGCTCTGCAGACCCACACAGTAGGAATGGGCTCACTTGCATTTCATCAGACGGGAGGGTGTCCATTGGGAGCCTGAAGGACTTCAGCTAAGCTCAGAGATGTCCTGGCAGAAAGTTCACTGAGTTGACTGCCTCTGTAAGAAAGACTGATCACCTCCTCTGCAGGACCTTAACAGTACAGGCAGATGCACAGTCTTCTCCTCCGTTCATGCCTGTTCCCAAGACAGTGCCAAATCCAAACTTATCGATTGACATGGTTACATGGTCTGCACAGTCTTGAATCTCTTAAAGATCCATTACTCATTGTGTTGTTCAGGGTTTAGCTGTCGAGCTGCCATCGAATGACATGTTTTCATCGCTATTTCTCAAACAATGTTTTTCTCAACCAGTACTCCAAGTTCAAGTTCATATATAAAATCAATGTGAGCTTACAAAAGTGTATTCAAACACAGACAGAGCCACCAAACAAAACGTACAAAAATGTACAAGACTTTGCATCTCCCACATAATAAATCTAATGAAACTGGAATATCACTTGCCCTTAAGTAACTCTTATATAACTTGACTGATTTTTCACTTTTGAATGAATATAACACCAAAGCCAAGAACCCATCCTCATGCAGCTTCATCAAAGTACTGTGAAATATACGAGCAAACCCAGACACTGTTGTGGTCATTGCTCAGCGAATCATTGCTATTAAATAAAGCTGTGTGCAACCACCTAATGTGTCTCTCAGGTATAATTTAGTGGCTTTTTGTAATAAAGACAAATGTTGGTTCCATCTGTAAGCTCATTCAGAGGCTTGGAATTAATTCATTCATTACTCAAGACTGCATGGGATCCCATTACTGAATATGAGTTGCAACACTACTTTTAATGTACTAGAGAGATGTGACACCTTATAAAACCACTTTAACACAAAAGCATGTCTGAATGATGCATTGAAGACTTCTTTTAACTCATGTGTTAAAACCAGACAATAAGCATGTGGTCACACTTACTAAATCAGCTTGCCCCCAGGATAGCCATAAAGTTTGCCATCACTTATTTACTAATTCAATTTAAATTTCACACCATTTACAATAAATGTCCTCTTAGAGTAATGCTATTTTAAGTGTTTATAAATTGTGTGTTTGAACAAATACATTTAAGGCATTTGCACTGGAGAAAAAGTAGACATTTTCACTGACACTATTGTTTTAAATAGATAAAAACATCATAGTAGCTCAGCTTGAACTGGGCCTATATTTTAATGTGGATATTATGTTAGCACACACATTGTGTCATTTTATATTACGTTTTAGATGCAACTAAAATTTAATATAATATATAGATTAAAAAATGAAAATACATTGTTCTTGAAGTGTTTTGAGTGACTGCTGTGTTGTGCACTGATCAGGAAACACTATGTACACTATCAGTGCTCCATGTGCATTGATAGTGTACTGTATGTGGATTCATGTCACCAAGGATAAACAACTAAATGGACCAGTATTTCAGTGCATTCTTCTCCAAAAATGTTTTTGAGGAAGATCATGTTCATTTGTGAATATTCGTATATGTGGGAGCACTGTTTTTGTTGATGTATTTGACCCTCTATGCTTTAAACAAGGACATGCTTCTTGCAGTGAGTTCCTATTGAAATACTGAAAGACTGAGTGATGTGGCACAGGCTCTAGAATTTCTTTAAAAATAATCAGTAGACTCATGGTTCATATATTGCCTATGTAGGTGTTGTGTGTTGTGTTTCAAAAGCCCATGTGCGTCCATGAATCTATTAATGTTTACAAGAAAGGACAAAGGAAGATTTGTGTCCCTGCCACTGCTTTCACATTTTATGTGTTTCCATTAAATTAGCTTTCAGAGTCAGACACAAAGCTAAGTTAATGTGTAAGTGTGTTGAAAGGCACACTAGACAAAAAAATGGCTGTATGGCCGGTCTATGATAAACACTTCATGAACAAAAGTTGTGGTTTAGCCTTATCCCCACAAAACATCCAATATGTCTTAAACTGTTTGCTGACCCTAATGTGATTAATTGATGAAAATTTGACTTGGGAAAATGTGAAAATGGACTGGTTTAAATAAAGGTGAAGATGTAAAAAATTGAAAGATCTTGTGGCCTCACTTGACTTTTCTGTATTCATGGTGTAGAGCTGGCCACCCCAAAATAAATGTCAGACCAGTGTGAGGAATTCTTAAGTGCTGTCACATATTGATTTCTGTCTAATAGAGTTTTTAAACAGAAATCCATTGCTCCAAAAGATGCCCTTGTTATCAGTCATGTTACCTTTCTGTTAAGGACATTAACCATCAAAGTTTCACTTTAATTCACTTTAACTTAACAGCCTGCATATCTTTGCAGTGTGATTTTTTGTGGTATGATTAGACTGTCAGCTCTGAGAAATAATTGCATATTTTCACTTTGCTGACATATTGTTAACAGCTGTAACATTTATTTGGTGAGAGCTCACAGAATTTGACGTGATAGTGAAGGATATTAACATTTCAGGTTATATTTACAGTTAAGAACCATGTTGACTCAAACCTGACTTGACAATTTGAGGCTGTAAAGGATGGCTATGTCCTGGCAGTTGATTTGAGGTTTCTGTCCATTTTGTGTGCATTCTTCTATGTGATTGTTTGTGTAATATCTTCCTCCAATGCAGGATGACACTATCAAACGTCTGCTAATCTGAGTGTGGCCATGAAATGAAGCTGCATGTTACGAGACTTGTAAACAATTATTGGTCATCCCTGTCCTCCAAGCAGCCTAGCATACAAACACCCCACCGGAGGACTGCACAACCAATAAATCCAAGTCAGCTCGACAAACTGGACATTTTTGTTCATACCAACAACATTACAAATGTCAAATCCACCAAATAGTGTGTCTATTTCTCTCTGCCTGTCTCTTTCTCATTATTACTGTCATGTAATCAGGCTGTTACTGCATTTCTTGTGTGATTTTTCTTTTCACTGGATTTCTTTTACCTTTAGTTGTCTTTTTAATATGCCAGCTCTGCTCTTACTCCTGTCAAGCGGAATGGCAGTTACATTTCTGTTGATTAGACTTGATCGTATTTACCAGGGGTCAAAATGAGTCGACAACAATACCTGTCATATGTGACAAAAATCTATCAACTAAAATGTGAAAAACAAAAAACAAAATTGTATCATAAACCAATCTCATAACTGCCTAGATGTACTTGTGAAACTAACCATGTTGGTGTGTGCATGGGTTGAAGTGAACAAGGTAGTTTATGTGCCTGATTTCTGTCAACAACAGTTTGTAATCATTACCTAAAACCCTACTGAGTAGCACTTTTTTTTTTATTGTGTATAAATCAGTGTGTTGGACCTGCGGAGACTTACCACCCAGCTCAGTTGCTTTATTCAGCTTTTGATGTAGAAAAACACAGAGGTAAAAGGAGGCTGGGTATTGGATTTAACATCCCTGATGTGGCGAGAAAAACAAGTTCAAATTAATGCTCATGATGCTGTGTTTGCTGAATGTGTGAAAAGGTGAATGTCAGTAATCTGTAACAACTTTGTTGGCTGATATTTTGGCGGGTTGTGTGTTTTGTTTTGTTTTTCTGCTTCAAGCGTGCCCAACAAATGCATGGGTAGGTTGAGAGGCTCATTACAACAATATATTATCTGTATGAAAACTCAATGTTTAAAAGGTTCAAAAGACTAATTGAATATTATATTCAACACACATGTATATTTTCATACCATACTACTGCTCATTAACATTTACATTAGGTTCGGTTTGTAGTTGTAATTTATGCTAAAAAAGTGTCAACTTTCTCATTAAAAGTGATTCCTACAATATTTACAATAGAGAGAAGTGTTCACATTGGGATTTCTGTTCCTTATTTATCCAGTTTAAAGTTAGAGCAATAACTGCTCTACTGTCACCATCCCCTGTAGCAAAAGTTCAGCCACAAACAAAATAATTTGCACACAAATATGTTTGCGTTTCTATTTTTCAAGGAATTGCATTTGCTAGAAATCACAGTGTGAACAACATCGTTTAATGCTTTAGATGATACTTTTTGTAGTTTCATCAGAATACCTTGGCAACCACCATCAAAGGTACAAAATGTTACATTGTATGTAGAAGCTCTCAGTTAGATTGTACCGTACACAGTATGATATACATTTTTATAAATACACATGTATTTGATAGTAATGTGTCGCTATTATGTAGCTTATTTCTCTCCATAAAAAAGGGTTTAATATTAAGATAGTTATCATTCATCTTTGAGTTATGATCTTCTAATTCGGCTGCTATTTATGGCTGTGTGTCCCTCTCTGTTACAACCACAGTGTGTACATTGTGCACTCGCTGTGCATGTTAATATCACATCCTTACAAACTGCCAAATGCAACTGTCATAAACAGCCAAGAAACCAAGAAACAACTGACTGACTGAAACCCACACAATATGACATCACACAGACAGGTACAGTCAAATAATTAATTAGCATTAATTCCATAACTGGTCCCTGAGAGGTGTGCTGACAATCATTGATCTATCAGTCGTACATGTCTACAGGAAGATTTAATTAGATGTTACTTAAGGATATTGCGTTTGATTTTTATCTTGAACCATCTTGGTTGCAGACCTTCTAACCCTCCTCTCAGTTGGGAATGTAGAACTTCCTTTGTGTATTTACAGTTTGTGAGAGGTCGCTGTAACATTTTTTTTTTTTTGTTCAGCTTTCACTTGTATGAAAAGCTGAGACACTGAGACATCGTTCAGTTTTTCCAGTCAGTATAATAGTTTTTTTTACCTTAAGACTCATGCAAAGCAAGTCAAAATTAGCATCACAATTTATCTTCAATTATTATCACAGTTGACATGATTAACTGCTTCACATTACTATCAAGCTGTCATTAGTCTTAATAGGAGGCTCAGGGTGTGTTTTCTATGCAGCTGGACGTAGCCACACCAGACTGGAAGTTTGTGTTAATATGTAGACCTGTTAAAAGAGGTAAAAAAAATTCAATTTAACCAATGTTGTGTTTAAGATGACGGTTTGATCTTTAAGCAGCATCACTGTAGCGTAGTTCAAGTACAGTAGTTTTATTCATGACAAGTTATTGACATTAAAATGTCTTTAATTCTACTACTACACATTTAACCTTGTGATCACAGTTTTCTGTTATGTTGAATATTAAATAAACCTTTAGTTTTCAAGGACAGTGGTTCAGTCTTTCAGTGGTGTGGGAAGTTGAGACATGATCCCAGGTCATTCTCACTGCAGCTCTTTGGGCTCCACAGTGGATGTAGTTGTCCCCAATGAACCAAATCTGTCTGGATGGAGAACACATCATCATAACTGTGTCATACTGTAGGTAACAGAGAAAATGGCACAATAATAATAATCTTACTGGCAGAGCTCCACACAGTTATCTGTACAAATACTTTTCTTTGGGTAAGGTTACTTTAAAAACTTTAGAGTGAAAGTAGCTGTGTGGGTGCAGATGCTATGATCAATCCCTGCGCACATGTCATGTGACTTATTCTGAAACAGACATAGAAATCATCCAACAGATGTTTTGATGTTTTTCATCAACAATAAAATTAAGTCTGCTGCTCTGAATGAACAGCCCGTCAATGCACAGTGAATCGTAATAACTTTATCGTTTGCAACTGTGACTCAGCGGCACTGACAACCTTCTGTCACTGTTCACACTGACTGACTGAGGTAACACAACATTAGATTTGCAGAACAATGTTTAAAAGCTTTGTTATAACTTATTTTGCCTGTTATACACAGAGCATAGTTGTGCACTCAGAGAACTTTTAATACAGTAGATCACAATACAGTAACTTTTGCACCAACTGCAGCAACTTTTCGTTATTCCTCATAAAAATAATACTTTCCGAATGTGGACGTTTGCAGTTAGTACTCTAGCACTATAATATGAAGGTTACCTTGAATTATGAAGGATAACCAAAGATGGCTTGTTCCTCTTGAAATATTTAATTGGTGACAAGCACAAACCAAAGATGGTAAGACTTCAAAATCAGAGTCCAGAACCCAGGACCACTTGGTTGGAACATGTTGTTTTCCTTCTCTTTACTGCATGAAGTTCTGTAGTAAGGAATATTGCCTATTAGGCCAAGTGCTAATTGTACATAGATGTCTGTTTAAAAGTCCTATACATCTAAATTGCCACATATTTATTTAATCAAGTTGTTGTATTTTATATAATGTCTATAAGCATGTTTTATTTTGCATGTATCTAGGAATTTGTACTGGTTTATGTGTGATGTCATAAATGTGCTTGAAAAAGCCTCATTGCAGATATTTTTGTCAATCAGAATTTGGCTTCTCTAAGTGTGTAAACGTTGTGTCAGCCCTTTCCACGGCACATATGCATGCTGTCATGCAAATCCTCCAACTTTTCCTCTTATTTAAAATGCTGTGCTTGGCAGGACATGATTAAATATTATCTGCAACACAGAGGGTAGGCTACCTGCTACTGGTTGGACCAAATGAGTGGGAGCAAAGGCTAACATTAATGCCGAGGGAAGGAAAGAGGAAATGTGTTGTTCCGACTGTCTTTACTCTGCAGCAGCAGCAGCTTTTTAAGACAGCAAAAATCCATCCTTCACTGGTAAAGTGTTTAAAGGTGGATTAAAGGGTGGATTAAAGTGTTTAATGCAGCTACTGGTGGTGTACCTTGATTTCTCAGCCCATTTTTTGGATGATATGAATTTTTAATGCTTGATATGATATGAACTTTTAATGCGTATAAGCATTAAAAATTCATATCATCACCATCACCATATTTTTGTCCACTTATGTGTATACAGATAAGTGGCCAAATATAAATTATGTGACATTATATTCCCACAGAGGCATGAAAACATTGACAGCAAAAGATAGTCGCGTTCTGGTTTGGTAGCAGCCTCTTTGACTCAGACAGCAACAGAGTCTTTGTATAACTGCTGTTTTGCACCAACATTACACAATCATTCCCACAGGAATTAATCACAGAAGAGCCAGAGATATCAATTTGTTCAACAACAACAACCTCAGTGGACTACTGTGCAATGTTGCCGCAAGGCATCTGTTCAATAAGTAAGGGGCACCCTGTCTTCAAATGCAGCTTTGCACTATAAACTGTCATAGTCATTTCATCCTACATGTACTGTAAAACACATGTCTGATACACTCAGTGATACACTCTCTCCTGGTCTCTAGAGGTTGGCTGATGATACTCTGGGAAATCGCAAAATTAAGCAAAATCAAACAAGGCAGCTTGGGTGAATGTGGGCATAGAAAAAGCAAATTAAGATGCTTTATTCCAATAAACTCCCCGATTACAGTAATTATTATAATAATGCTACTGTAGACACAAGAAACGTGCCTGAGGTTCCATCTGATCATCTTATTTGCAGCCTAGGGGCATCCATACTGTAGCTGTCATCTTTGCATTTTCACGTTTTTTTTTCTGTTAAATTTGGTTTCTTTGAGTTATGATTTCTCATAGAGAGAAAACGACATGAAGAAAGAAGAGCAAAGAACAAATTAGATAGAGAATCTCTCCAGAAGCAACAGGGTTCCAATTTGTTAGCTGCATGCACTTGCTTCATAAAATGCTAATTATGTAATATACGAGTAACAGACTTAAAATTGGATGACCTAGTGGTGAATTAAATGATGTCTCAACAACAGTCCCCCCTCAGCTGAATCCCATTCTGTCTCATCCAAACATGTAAATATTGTATAGAAAATACATAACTTTCTGTACTTTGAAGTCCACATATATTTGCGGTTCCTTTTTTCCTGTCAATTTTCTTCCCTACCTCACCTTCCTTTTACCTCTCTACAACTCACCAGAAAACCTTATCTTCCCTTTCCTCTGGCTTTCTTTATCTTAATGTTCCCCCCCCCCCATTTCATTCTTATGAAGCTGGTTCACTTCATTCTTCCCTCATTTCCCACTTCAACCCCTCCCTCAGCTCTGGAGATTGGAGGCCCTTCTCTTGATCTATAGCTGCTCCCTTCTCTGTTCCTCTGTTCTTTCTAGTCTCTTTGGTAGCCTTCCTTTAGTGGCTCTGTCTGGTGTGTCAGCCGGTGAAGCTTCTGCGCTACAGTACATCCTGTTGATAGGAAGCATCCTGTGCATCATCACTCCCAGCTGCCTGTGGGTTCAGCTGGCTCAGGCTGGCCCATCTGTGTGATCTTCTGCCAGATAACTGGGGTTTGGCTCTGCATGATCCGTCCGTCTCCAAATCATTTGCCAGGAGAGAGAGGTAGGGAGGCTGGAGAAAGAAAGGTGTGGGTTGGACAGTGAGCTCTACACCGACTGCTTTGCCTTAGGGGCTCTCTGGTGCTCATACCAGCTCTACCCTGCTCTCCTGAGATCTCTCTGGATTGCACTTGTGTAACAAAAGACAGAGGAACCCTCTTATGGAAGGATGTGTTAAGACGAGCTCCAGGTGTGGTGGTGATGCAATGCTGTGTGACATTTAAATGTCATGACTACTATTGATATATGGCTAAAGTCCCTCTGGGGCTTTGTTCCTATTCCCAAAGTGTCTGATATATTTTGTGGAGAAATCTAATAAAAGAAACGTGAACTAAGCACCAGGTTCTGTATTTTTGTTGTCCCACCTTGCATTCTGTGACTCTACATAGTATGTCACTGACTAAAAGCAGCGGTATGAATGTAGCTCAGAGGACCTCAGTGAAGGTCAAAGCCGAGAGATGTACTATTGCTACAGGTGCAGTGCCACAGTCACGATTTATATGTGAGCTGTCTTGAAAGTTTAAAACAAAGCAACATCGGGCAGACAAAATACTCTGACAGCATACAGATATCTTTTTGACTTTTTGTCATTGTCATTGAAAACGACCAGTTTCTGATCCTGTTCCTGTCTTTCAAACCATAGAAGTGAATCAAATCAAAAAAAATGGTGAACCAAGGATGGATTTACCATGGATTTAACCTCCTGCACCAACAATAAAGCAGTTCAATGAAAAATATATAGACAAAAGATAATAATCCAAAACACAGACCCAAAATCCATGATAGGAAAATAGCACCCTTCCTGGTTTTAATTAAACTTAATATAATTTGAAGTGGGTCTGACTGGTCTTCAATCAAGTCTTGGTTCCTCAGAACCATGAAGACTTCTAAAATAGAGTAAATAGGTACATGAATCAAATAAACAAAGTGTTACTAGTTAAAAAAAGATTATTAAGAGACGCCAATATTCAGAATCATTGGATAACGATTCAAAGTTTCATTCTTTACTAAACCAATCATCCACCCTGATTTCAACAATGTCATTTTAAGCATTTCAAGCTGAGTGCCTTTGTCAAACATAAATACACTTCATGTTCATTTCTCCAACATATTACAACTACAAATACGTCCCTCTTGTTAGTGGTCAGACATTATTTCATTGGTTTAAGTTGAAGTCGTGCATCAAAAATGTGTGAAGGCAAGAAGAGATGACAATTATGAAAACAAATTCTCCAAATCTGCTCTGTTAATGTGAAAAAATAATGGAGAATATAAATCAGAGAAGTTTGCATGCAAGTTTGCATGATCCAGACAGTATATTCCAGAGGTCACCCATAGTGATCCTTAAGAGGATTTTAATTAAGCTGCATTAACTGTACCAGACCAGAAATGATTGGGTCAAGAGACTTTGATATTTATGGTTAATGATCATGTGGGAAGCACACTTACTATAAGTCTTTCCCTCAAGGGAAGTATTCAGTGGTAAGCTTTTCACAATCACCATGAGCTGCTCTAATTTTCTAAATGAAGCTTTAGAAACATAAAAAAAAAAAAAAAAAAAAAAACATCCAGTAGGTTTCACCCACTTTTGTGTCTAGTCCTTTCCTCACCATTGCATTTTAATAGCTTTACAACTTTGTACAAGATGTCACAATTTAATGGAACACGTTTGATGTCATGTAAGGGGTTTGGAGCTGGACTTTAATAAGGCCGTTAAGTGGTAATGAGACTGAACATTGCTCTGTGAGGCCACAATGAGTGCTTAAACACTGTGGTTGTGAAGGCCTCTCATTCCCCAGGGGTGGAGACACCCAAATGTTAACTGGATTATGCTTCTACTTCTTCTTTGAAAAAACTATAATCCTCTGCTGAAATTGCTGAATGGTCTCATTTTATTCTCTTTCTTTTGTACTTTTCGTCTGATTCTCACCTCTTCATGGCTGGAGGTAGTGAGAGAGGGAAACATGTTAGAGCATCAACTGAAAGATTAATTTATTGTTGAGTCCCCTATAGAGTTTAGAAAATGCCCTGAACGTGTGAGTTATAACATTTCTCCTATGCTTACAAGTGGGCGGGTATTGATTACCATTCCAGACACACAGGATGCTAAGTAATTGATTTATGATGGTTTTAGTGACAGTTCAGACAAAGCATTACCCCAAATCTGGTGATTAATACCATGACAGGTCTTTCAGAATGTAAGGTGAACCGGTTACAAAAGCCGCTGTAACACAGAGACCAGATGGTTCAGCCCTGAAAGCAAATTAATTAGAGACTGGCCAAGGTAGGTGTCTAGGTCCCAGCATTACGCCTGCCTCCCTCAACCCCAACTTTAATTATATCCATTTCCCTTTGTGTCTTTGAAAAAGTCAGTGTAAAGACTCACAGAGTTGCACAGCTGAACAGGTAGTGTGCAGCTAGATTGTTCATCAACATTCACACACCACAGTAAACCCATGAGACCTTAGACTGGCACAGAAAGGAAACCAGTGAAACCAGTTTCACTGATGACAGTTTAGTGTCAGACTGAAGCAAACTGTGGCTCATTATGAAGCCTTGACCTTCTGTCAAGACAGCGAGACTCACGTTGTGCAAAAACCTGCAATAGTCAGCTGTAAGAAGAGGAAATGATTTATCGAAGACTCAAAACTGTTTTTGATTAGCTAAGTTACAGGTGAATGACATGTTTCAGCTTGGCTAGTATTCACATCATTGTTATCATGTATTCAATGAAGTAACCGTAACTCACACCCAGTTTGAGCAGCTAGTTAGTTAAACAGTTGACTAGTTCGCAGCTTGTTATGCAGTTAGTTTCTGTTTGTTTAAAAAGCTTGACCTAATACATTGTGTTTATATGTTGAGTCAGACTCCTGAATGTCTTAGCTTCACCCATATTCAGAATCCAAGTAAGTTTTCAATATTGAATTGAAAACATTGAAATTTGTCTTAAGAATTTGAGGTGGGACCACTGCACATTAACTGAATAATGTATAACATATTGCATAAATTACATTTTAACATCTTAATATGTAGAACAAGTAGTGACTATAGCAGTCAGATATTTGTGGTAGAATAACACATTTGAAGTTTCCCTCTAACATGTCCTGGAGTAGAAGTATTAAGATGGAAACACTTAATAGAACTAGTACTTTAAATGTTACACTCTCCACCACTGCCCTTGTTTCCAGGTAGCAGGCAGAAATGGCACAAAGCAGACTGATTTGACCAGGGATGACTTGCACAAACCTGTTTTATACATGCACTGTTTTATTCTATGATTATACATCCTTCCACGTGTCTTCTACTTCCATTTCAGTGTAATGATGTGAATGTTTAAGAAAAAACAGAATTATCTCAGCCAGAAAATGAATGCAGTTAAAAAAAAAAAAAAAACAATAACATGTTTGTTAATTTAAACATTTATTTTAGATGTGCATTTTAATGACTTGTTTTTATTGTATAAAAATTACCTAGACATGGTCTATTAAATAGTTTAACATAGACCTTTTGCTGTAAGTTTAAACTGTTTTTTTCTCTCTCTCTCTACAGTATTATTATTATATTTCCCCTCTCACTGCTGATTGATAGCATCCCCCCAGACACAGAAAACAAATATAACAAGAACAATCTTATGTTGCCCTCTCTGCACCTACGGGCAAAAGCTGCTTTGAGGCTTGACCACATTATTCCTGCTATTTTAAACAAAAGCCAGCAAGGCATGTGGAGAAGGGCAGCAGGGATAACTGATGTTGAAGAAATGAGCCTTCAGTATAATATACATACCAAAGCAATTATTTCTCAGCAGGAACACAAATGAGACACACATTTAACCCTTTAACTCACATCCATTAGATATGTAAACAAACAGGATTACTTCACCAAATAAAATATTGTTTTTTCCAATATCAAATATAATTCTCCTGTGTCAAAATGAAAAATAAATCTGAATATGTGCAGTTTCCCCACAGACTTAATAACAATAACTGATGCTGAATGAGCTCACCGGAGAAAGCAGTGAGGTACTGGACACAACATGGCTTCTCTGTTTTATCTCGGGTCCTTCTTGAGCTGTGATTTAAAGCCTGTTGTTTTTATTCCCATAAATACTTGGATGTGGGGAAGGCAGAGTGTTTTATAGGCTACCTGCCTCTGTTTCCGCTTACCAGATTTCACAGGAAGCAAGGTGTCATATAAACATGGTAATATACCAACCTCACTCATAATCATTGGGACGAAATAGTTGAAGCCTGAATTAATTTTATTGCAATATTCGTTTTATCACAGTATTGCAAGAATATTTGAAACACAAAATTGATGGTGTGATAAACTGATAAGGATGAGATGAAGAGGAAAGGTCGAGACAAATTAGGTCAAACATTCACAACAAACTAACTGTGCTGTCTTTTATGTAATATATATATATATATATATATATATATATATATATATATATATGTGTGTGTGTGTGTGTGTGTGTGTGTGTGTGTGTGTGTGTGTATGTGTTAAACTGGGATTTAGGTTGAACATGTTACATTAATTAACTAATTCTGTTTACGAGTTGAGGATGGTGCACACCGTTGAAATATGAGGTAGATGATATTTTAATAGGTTCCTTGAACCATCAAAGCCAACATTCTATAACGTGTCATGGTAACACAAAGTTTACAAGGTTTGAAATTAAAACTGTTCCTGTAGTTTACCACCAACTTTGACATGTTTCTGGTGTCATACGCAACAAAAACTGCAATAAGACATTGTGTAGTGAACTGGGGACAGACCTTGACCATAAAGTATACCACTTTCCCTTTAGAACTGGTTTGGACTTCACGACTTTGGGGAATCTTTTTTGTGTTTTTAGCTTTCTATGTGCGTCTCTATGTTCATTTCCTGGTTGCTAGTTTTGTCAGTGCTGTTTGTTGCAGGTGGCACACAGTGATTTAAGGAAGTTAATGAGAATGAAGAAACTGAACCGAAACAATTAGATTCTAAAGAACTTCACTAAGAGGAACTAAAGAGTTGGTTGATAATTATCTGTGTTTGCCAATTTGTGTTTAACCATTTAAAAAAAATTAAAATTTTGAAATTAAAAGAGGAAAAAAAAAATAATTGTGGATGCTCATTTTGTTACCCATAATCCTTAGTTCCCCCTTCAGATATTGGGAGTGTTTTTAATAAAAGTAATCTTAGAGGCCAGGTAAATGTAATATTTGACTAAAGGTCTTTAAAATAGTTGGAAACTACTGTATTACTATGCTTATTGAAAAAGGCCATGTCATCACTGTTTTAAAGAATAAAACTTTTTTTTCTCACTAATTAAAACACATGCCGTTCACGAAGTGTTTTGCTTAATCAAATGTCCTGGCACTTAAATATCACAGTTTGTTCTGCACAGCCTGAACAATGGGAATATTGATTTAATTGCAATCATTGTCACAAGTTATTCAGAAGCTTGTGCATTCTGGGAAAATAATAATAATAATAATAATAATAATAATAATAATAATAATAGTAATAATAATAATAATGCTGCAGTGATGTTGCTTTTTATAAGATAGATGAGTGAGCATCTCATCACTCCTAGTTAGGATGTGAGGAGACACGACTGTCTAATAAATACAGTCTGAGGGTGTGAATTACATCTGTCCTCATTGTAAGTGTCTCATTAGGCCACACTCTCTTGATTGAGGGATACATGGTAGCAAACTATAGGGGAGAACTGTTTGATGAAAATGTAGTGCTCAGGACAAAAAGATAAATAATGCTAGCAACTTGAAGGTGAGCACAATCCATCAGACCCTTGTGGAAATGGATGTAGTTTTTTTCCCCCTCAAGAGGAGAGGAGTAAGACAGGCAAGGACCAGACAAATGTCACACACTCCAGCGACAAGAGGAATAACTTAGATGTTCAGTCATACTAAATGACACACAGCCCTCAAGTCAGAGTTTTAAAATCTGTGTAATGATAAGTCGTATAATGTTCAGTAGTTGTCAGCAAATAATTTATTAAGTGGATGTTTCTTAAAAATGTCAAAGGCAGATTTTTTTTTTTTTTTTTTTCAGAATAATAATAAAGTGTGGCGTTGAATGAAAGTTAAAATAACTGACATGCCCCTTTTCAATAAAGTTGGTGAAAACAAGCCTCAGTGGGTGATTTGATATTCCAATAAGCTGTGTCATAACTAATGAAAGTTAGTCAAGTTGCCAGCATGTCTGACTTCTTTTGAAGACAGAAGTGTCACATGGAGATGTTGTAGATTTAAATTTAGATCATGTTGAATAATGGCATGCAGGCCCAATCCAGACAGAGACATAATTTAAGTGCTGCTCAATAGAACGGGATGAGTGGATGGTGTTTTTAAATGGCATTCAGCTTCCCAGAGTTCATTAGGACAGCCGCTTTAAGGAGAAAGCAAACGACCCACACAACAAAAGCATCGATGCTCAAAGACAACAAATTGTACTTCAGCTTGTTCAGTTTCTCAGCAGGAGGCGTAAAGGAAGCTGTGCTCTGTGAGGTCAAACAACAACATCGGGCATAAAGGCCTGCTCACCGAAACTGCAATTTGATTTTCTTTCTTGTCATCCGGACTATTCTTTCATTCCGTGTTTGTTGTGTTGTTGGGTGTTCTATCAAAAAGTCATTATTCAGAGATATTATCTGACATTGCACAAACACACAACCCAATTAGTGTGGCAGCTATGGGATCATTTGAGAGGCATTTTTTCCAATTCTCTCTAAAAGGAATGTTAGAGACGACTAGCCAAATAACCTTTTGGAGACCCTGCAGGGAGAATAATGTAGTCAATATCCAATGGCACGTTGCTTGTGAATGTGAGATAATGAGTATTTGGGGGTTCTCTCATGTGCTCATTTACATTGTGTTCATTTGAAAGCCAGTGGCTCAAAGTGAGAAGATAAGCATGCTTGCTTTGTTATGGGCAGTCGTCCTACCCCTATAATTGATCCTCATCTGAAGCCACATCAAAATTACAGTAATGAGGTGAGTGATCTGAATGTTAATTTGATTCCAGTTGGTGAACCTGCTCACCTGACAATTCATCTTGATGTTTACTCACAGTGAAATATGTTCAGTGTGTATTTATATACACACACACGCACACGCACACGCGTGCAGTTCACGATATTCAGTCTACAAGCAGAAAGCACCTGATGGTTAGAAGTGAGAGGATGTTACTGTAATGTCACATGATGTGGTAGTCAATAGTTTAGATTTAAATAACCACAAATACCCATGACACAGCAGAGATTTTGCCCGTGCTACTACTTCATTCAAGAAAAATCCTCGATGTAAAAAACAGTGAAACATAAAAACGTAAATATTACCATTTAGAAAAAGCAGCCAAAAAAGCAAAAAAAAAAAAAAAAAAAAAAAGAAGATTTGAGTCATTTCATGCTTGACTGCCAAGCCTTAGCTTCCACTTTCAAAATAAATGAGAAAAATACATATTTGAAAAACATGATGTAAAGACCTAAAAAATGTGTCAGGCAGTTCTGTAAATCCATTAGCCGTCCCACGGGGGAGACATCCGCTGACAGTTTCCTCTTCCTTGTCACCCTGATAGATGCCACAATTACACATTTAGCAACAAGTCAGATCACATTTGATCAAGCTGCTCTTTGCTGTCATTTTTTTAGGCCCTGTCAGTCATTTAAATAATGTTAGGGGAGTTGGGAGTGATGTATTGATAGGATGTGTTGCTCACTTTCCCACTATTGCTGCATATAAATCATTTCACAGTTAAAGAAACAAGATTTTTCCTCCTATATGATTCTATCATTATATTGGTCTTTTTCTTGAGGCCAAATGTTGTCATATTTTCAATCCAGTTTGATTGTTTTTTACAGGTTTTTAAGCTCAGATTTGTGCTCATTTATAATGTGGAGTTTACCGTATCTCACTAAAATAAATAAGTATGTAAATAAACAATATATGTCTCCTCTTTTTATCATTTTTTGGGTAAATTCCACAAAGGACATTATGAGCAGAGATGATGCAACAATCAGATTAATGTGAATCATCTGTTACATCATATCCACTCAACATGCTGATCCTTCCTCACACTCCTTTTCCCAAAGACCCTGACATGAAGATCTATTTCTCTCACTCATTCAAACGCACACAACACAGCAAATGTCAGCAGTGAATGTACTAATTACATTCCCTGATCAATAGAACATATTTAGTGCAGTTTACCAACGTCCAATAAAGTATTTTTGACCCCTAGGTGACCCCCACTAACATAATTCACTTCCAAAGACAGAACATCCAAATTACTCCAGCACTGCTCTTCTCTCTGTCTCTCTCATCTCTCATCTTTTCTTTTTTTTTTAAAGCTCTAAGTTCACCTCAGCTCAACCGTTTGACCCATCCAGCAGGGGTCACTGTGGTCTTTAGAGAAGTCCAGCAAATCACATCCTCCAAGCTGCTGCACTTTCTCCCCTCTCATACTCACATACAATAAACGCATATCCTAAGCGTTTCATTGTAAGGTGCCAAATACGAAATTATACTTAATCCTCAGAGCTCATCTATTTTACATGTATTGCATATGCACCTTGAAATCAAATGGTTCCATGAATCAATTGGAGGGAAATTCACAGCACCAGATATTGTAATCATGCACATACACATACACACACACACGCACATTCACAGAGTGCTCATATGTATGCACACATGTGAATATGACATACTCTGCATATATTGTTACATCTTACACTATATGACATGTGTGCACCTTATGAGTCACACTATTTACCTAAGTAGAGCTGCTGTGTTCTCACTACAAATATAAGATATAGAATACTATGCATTGTTTGTGTGAGAGATGGCACCATTTAGTTTAACTTTATTTCTACCTTATATTATATTATTCTATTGTATTTTATTTTATCCTTTGTTATTGCCTTTCTATATTTACTCTGTGACAGAGCTGTTGTGATATCCATCATTACCACATGGGGATCAGCATAGAGTATTTTATCTTATCTTTTTTATTATAAAAGGGTAAGGTGGGGGTGGGGGTTGGGGGTGGCAGGGTCTTAAATGTTGTTAGCTGGAATAGTGGTGTTGGTGTTGGGAGTGCAGGGAATATTTTATGTATTGTGCAGATACAAAGACAAGTGTCATGCTGATACCAGATATAATGCAGAGTCAATAAGTTCATACTATGGACTGGGTGACACTACGTTAGTTAAAAGTTCTGCTGCTCTCTCTAAAGTAGAAATGCATCTGTTAATGAATAAAATGAACACCTTGCTAACAAACAGCACAGCTGCAACAGAACATAATATCAATTTACTGTATATGCTTAATTTCTTATTATTGGGAGAAAATTTCATTCTAGATGGTTTACTTGCAGGGGTTATGGCAATACACATGAAATAAGCTCCATTGTCACTGTGAGATTCAAATAGATTGTTCTCTTAATAGTGTCAGACGAATGGCTGCTTGCTACCTGTTCATAGCTGAGGGTGTTACATTACTTGATATGTATTGATTTGTTTTGTGTGTGTGTGCGTGTGTGTGTGTGCTGTGTATGTGTATGTGTGGTGGGTAAATGTGTGTAAATGTGAGTCATGTTCACACAAGCCTGAACAGACCATATGTGGAAAGTGCATTGATTGAGCTGCAGTGTATTGTGTTGAGTTTTTGGGTGTTTTTTTTTTTTTCATTTTTATGGCCAGTCTGCTGCCAGGTGTGTCCTATAGCACAAGGAGTTCCAGAGAGAGAAAGAGAAGAGAGTCACAGAGAAGGATTTTGTGTGCGTCCTTAGACAGCTGTATGCCTCACTGATAGCACTTACAAAAACCACACAAGGACAAAAGCCTGGCAAGGGAAGCAGCCTGTTTGTGTGTGTTTGTGTGTGTGTGTGTGTGTGTGTATGCATCAGCATGTAAGTGTTTAGTTGTGTCACTATGTGTGTGTTCACATGTGTCTGCTGCACATGTCTGATCACCTAATAAACAATAATTGGCCTCGCTACCTCAACCTGTGCTCCATGAACAGACACAAATGCTGGCACGTCCACTGAACAGTCAAGGTGAACTTGCCGCGTCCCTGAATATTTCCAACAACAGACATAATCTGTGCAATTAGCACCAACTGACAGTTCTTGTACTGGTGTAGATCGGGGTAAATGGACCTTGGCTTGTGCTTTTAACATGGTAGTTTTTTTTTTCCTTCGTCTGGTTTTATAGAGCCGGTGACTGGGACAACATATAGACCTTCTCACTGATGACCTGCCATATAGCAGCATTGCTTCTGAGCCATTTACAGCCCTGTCAGCCAGTGTTATCAGGGAGCCCTGAAAGAAGCACAGGACATCATTGTGCAGCCGCCAACAAAGAGATGGTGAGAGTAGTAAGGAGGACGGGAAAACAAGGATGGAGGAAGAGATAAAGAACATCAAACCAAAGAAAATCAATGTGGCCTGCTCTTGTCGTGTTTCTCAGGCCCAGGAATGATTAAATTAATTGGCTAATGATCCTCAAACTCAAGCTGGTGGCTAATCCCCTGGAGCTCTACTGATCCCCAATGAGAAAGGCTGTGAGACTTTCAACTTGACGGTCTGCAGTCTGACTACATACTTAACTCAGTAACATGCAATTACAAAATATGAGCTTGAGCTGTAACATACCAGTACATCAAAAGAAGCAGTAAGAAGGAGCAGGCATCATTATAGATTACTGCAGCAAAAAAAACTTCATGCTGTCATACATACAGAATGACTGAGGTTTAGAGCATTTAAGTGTTTTTGAACTATATGTTATTTAAGCATACAGGGTGGCAATAGTTGTTTCTTTTAGGATTTTATTCAACTTCACTTTTATACATTTTCCAATTTTCTTGTAAGTTAATTAAAAGTATTACCAATTTCATCATAATAATAATGATACACAGACACAGAAAAACAGTCCAGATTCAAGTCAGTGTTCAGAGTCAAGGTTCCAGACACAATAACATAAATATTTATTTCAGACCTTGAATTCAAGTTTCAACAGTTTTTATTTATTTTCTATTTAGCCTTAAGTATCACACAGAATAATCCCCAGGCTTCTAGTGGCGACACCATGAAACAAAGTGTAAATTGAAATATGCAAATGTACTTTGGTCAGTATGAATTAGTACACTATTGTCAACTTCTCACATCACTGGATATTACAATAACTCATCTCTTTAAATAGCTTCATTTTATTTTCAATTGATTACATTTTTTTCTATCATTCATCATCATGTGCTTAGATGTTTAACATGCCCAAATCACACCTTTATTTATAATTCATTTATCATCATCATCAAAATAAACCAACCTTACCGTTTGACATGAATAAATGCACCCACCAATTATTCTAAACATTTATAGAATCAGACTTCAACAGTTATTCTGAAATTAAAAAAAAAAAAAAAAAACCTGTAGTTGTATTTTAAAAGAGAATGGATGCTGCTGTCAGCTTGAATTCTTGTCATTTCTTATGAATTCCAGCAGTGAAAGAAAGTCAAAGCCTCCACAGAAACTGTTCATTCTTGCAGAATAATCCACTGCTGCACAATATAATGTAGGATAATTGCTTCTTAACCCTAATTTTCTTACCCTAATATGCTTACGTATAACCCCTCTTTCACTCTGGTTTTCTAACATGACAAAGGCTCTTTTATGTCTTCAAACTGTCTGGTGTTTAAGAGACCTGAATCTTGGTGGGTCATTGTTGTGGCTGCAGTCAAAGGACATGTTATTAAATACAACTTACTTGAAAACGATTCAGTTGAGTAAAGCAAATCTTAACTTAATTCCCAGCTATTAATATAACAAAATACCTTATATTTAACTGTATACAGATCCTTTCATATCTTTTAAATGCACCATTCGGACGTGTAGCTGCTCCAAAAATATTGATGGAAATTTCATGTCTTTCCATCATCTTCTATTTACATTAGTGCTGTTAAAACGGAAAGGTCAGTTGAAAAGTGTATATGAAGTGAAAGAGTACATAAAATTTTCTAGTTTTACAATTTGAGATATATTATAGCTTCCAATGCCATTTTTACAATGGGATTTCAACCATCATGCCACGCAATCCTGAGGAAACATACCTTTTTCATTTGAAAGCCATGTAGATTTCATGGGGCTCACTTTCAGGGGAGGCTGCTATGAGCAAGTAACGGGGTGAGAAAAAGAAGGAATAAACAGAGCTGGTGCTTGGAGCCAGTGCTTTTATGTGAGTGAAGCTCTCCTTTCAAAAGGTGTGTGAGGGGGTCAGGAAATGACGCAATAGAGGTGCGATTGTTCTAGATGCTTTCCCGACCTTGCACAGGTTCATATCTCTGTAGACTCTCTTATTCTAAGTTCGTCACATATGGCGATGGGGAAAAAAAAACTCTAGAAGAACAATGAGGTGCATTTAACAAGATGAATTAGTTTGCACCATATTAAAGATGATGGTCACGTGAGACCACGCGGGGGTAAGACAGTGTACATAAACCATTTAAAGAGGTGGCCATGGAATGAGGAAGATTTGCTGTGAGGCTTCTTCTCCCTATTAGCTATTCCTGTCATCTTCCCACACAGTATTAACCAATTGCAACACTTGAGTGAAACACTTAAGCATGTTTTTTTTTTCCATGTCTGTCATAAGTCCTGTAAAATTGAATAGCATTCGTCATATCATCCAAACTCCATACAATTGCTCGCCAGGTGCTCTTTACCTCAAATATAGAAGCGATGGAATAACAAACAAAAGCACATTGAAAATAAAGGGACCATCAGAAGTGATGAGACTTCGAATCCATGCTGGATGTCCTGAACCCAAGCCTCTCCAACTGCTTAAGTCTCCTTAGAGCTCAGACTTATTTATTTGTCTGCTTATTTTTAGCAGGAAGTAAAGCACAAATGATGAATGGGGCATGCAATTCTTCGCAGCACCACTAGCAGCATAATAGCTCAACATGATGGATTTATCTGGGCATCACAGTGTATCTAGGTACTGTATGTGCTCACTGGCTACAGCAAGCGTGTGCGCTGTACTGTACGTATGTGTATTTGTGATTGTAAACGAGTGTCAGTATGTGTTGAAATCCCTGGAAAAGAAAATCTCAAATACCACCCCTCACCCCACCTCTCCCTACCCAGGACGCAACTATCACATTCTTTCAGTGCTTGTAAACAAACAAACGGGAGGCTAAACACTTCACTCCCTCTCACTTCTGTGTGGCCGCAAAAGAGCCGCTGGATTATAAATAGCAGTAACCTTTGTGCTTTAACCATGCCTGAGAACTCCACCTAGATTTAGAGGTAGATTTAAAGGTAAAGGTATATCAAGAGTAGTCACTATGAGTTTATGCTGAAGCATAAAGGTGTGAATTTAGCATGGAAATCATATTATCCTGTCAGACATATGACATACTCATTGCAGAACATTGTAATTGAGAAATGTCATGTTTACAAAAGTGCATTTGCTGGAAATCACTCTGTGTGTGTTTGTGTGTGTCAGGAATACATTTCAGTATCAGGAATACATCGCTGTGAATCATTCACATGACTGCACATCAAGTTTCCTCCATTGTTGTAGCCTAACAAATTGAGCACATAAGTATGTCTCTCCTGAAACTGTGAGTAAGGTATGTTTGCATGCACCTAACTGGGCATGTGCACAAGGTGTGATAATCACGGACTTTATCCACACTTTATCCACTTGCACAGTATACAATTACCCAGGGGACCAGTGTCTCTTACCGCCTCCTACTCTGTAATAACCACAGCCTGCTTCAGATAAAGCACAGCATCTGTTAAACAGCAGGGTGACTGAGCCCACAACACAGTCTACCATTACAAACGGACCACTGCACAGTGGGCCCTATCTTATACACCTGGGTGACCAGATAAGACTAAGAATAAGAGTAAAGTGAATGGGGGCGGGTGGAGGATTAACCCATCAACCGGTGGAAATACCAGACAGGGTTCAGTGAATCAGGGTGGTCGTAAGGGAATGATACAGAACAGAGGATAGATCCACATTGTGAAGACAGAGGGGCAATTAAGAAGAAACATAAAGCGTGAAGGGTTTTTTAAACTGTACGTGTTGCTGATTTTTTTTTTTTTTTTTTTTGCTCAAATTGTTCCTGACTGTTAACTCCTGTGTCTTTCAAGGGCCAATAAGCCCATACAGCCAGCGAGGAGGAGAAATAAGAGACAAAATGATGAGAAGAGAGAGATAGAAAACACAGTAAATCCCTCACTCTATTATTCCTCTTTCCAACTCAAGGTTTGCACTTGTGCTTGAAGCTTTATTCCTCCTCAGTGTTTTTTGAAAACAGCTGCAACTGCAATTCAGTGTCGACTGAAAAATGTATCCTAATGTCAATAGAACTCAACAATAACAAAATTACATATGATTGATGTATTTTAAGTGGAACAGAAGCACCACTGATTACAGAGTAAGGTCACAATAGAACCATTCAGAAATTAATTTAGAGTAATTCTAGTGGCTTTTACTTTCTCAGGAAAAACTCCCGTCATCATTTTTAACAACAACAACAAAAAAAGGTAAAATTACTATTGCAGTCAGCTCTGCAATCTTCCATAAAAAAAAACAAAAAACATTTATAACAGCTTTATTTGTTAATTTTTTTATTCATGTTGTATTGCACAGGTGAAGCAATGATACATACTTCAAAACCGTTTCTGACATTGTGAACTAGTGATGTGAAATATAATATGAACGTGGCTCGATAGTCAAATGGTTATGGTGCACCACATTTGCTGTTCCACACTCACATCACTGATAGACATGTCTGCCCTGACATAAGCTGTTGGCAGATCCAGATGTGACGGAGTCTCGACATCAGCTGCTGATCTCATCTCAGTCAAAATGGGAAAAACCAATGCCCAAAGGATGATATCCAAAGAGTCCCGATGAGGCAAACAAGGGCAGAATTCCCCCCTCGGTGAATAATTAAGAGGGTCATGAGAGACCTAAAGCATGTTTTTGGTGGCCCTAACTCAGCATCTCTTTTGGGTGAGCCAAAGTGAAATCAGCAGCTGATCCCGAGACCCCTGTCACATCTGGATCTGCCAACAGTTTCTGGCAGGCTAGACATGTCTATCTGTGATCTGGGTGTGGAACAATGACTTTGTTAACAGCTTATTCCATGTGGTTGTTGGTCACTGAAGCACTGCTGGGTCAACAAATCTATGGGGTGCCAGAGTCTGAATGCAGAATCATTAGTACATTTTATGTGTTCTTAAATACTTTGTACACATTTCTGTATTTTCTTTATGCAGAATTATATCTGCATGAAGAAAGTGAGAGATAAATATTTATAGTCTTTACAGCACTGGTAACAAAACATGTGGAGTGCCTCTAACTTTTACATAGTACTATATATATATTTATATATATATATATATATATGTGTGTGTGTGTGTGTGTGTGTGTATATGGAGATATATGTATATGTATATGTATATATATATTGTTGCATCTGTGGCATATATATTTTCTTGCATCTTATTTTTAAGCCTAATTTATTTCCTACCAACTCCATCATGTAACTGCCTTTACGAGCTTATTAGGTGGATACAATTGTACTTAGAGTCAGCTCATTATAGAGAAAATTTTCAACCCTAAACACATTGTTCGTCCATGTAATCAGAGTCAATGGTAAGCGCAAAATGATGAGCAGATCTGGTTAAATGGGCACACAGGAGACTTGGTCAGTAATGAATCATTTCATGGTTGTGTAGAAAGAAGAAGGAGGTTGGAGAAAAAGGCCAGAAAGTAAAAATGAAGGGAAAACACAACCCAAGGACAAGTCTAGTGAATTTGATATTAAGCAGTACTCAAATCATCTTAAATCATCTTGAGTTTTCCAATTGCTTTGACTGTGGTAGCAATGAACACACACAATAATGCAAATATACACACCCCTACAAACATACAGAAGCACCCAGAATGACCTTTACTCTTTTATCCACTCTTCAGTCCTCAACCCAATGTTAATCTCACTTACACTTACTGTGTTGAACACGCTCTACATTTGTAGACAAGTAATGAAGATGCCAATGCATGTAGAAATACAATCATTAGATGTGATCCAGGGCTCTGGTTTTGCTTAAATGAATGGAAGAAAAAATGGATCAGGCAAGGACAGTGTATACACCATCCGTGCCATTAAAGAAAGGATAAAAAGCCCAAGTATAAAGGATTGTATGTATGCACATTGACATCTGTCATGTGGCATTCTCCAGCATGCTTGACTGAATGAGTAGCTGTACCTCTATTTTAGAGGTGAGTCAGCCTTCAAATTGTGCCAGTTGTCAATCAACACCAGAGATATGAGTTTCCATGGTAACAGTGTTCAGGACAATGATTGCCCCAAATGTCGTTTGAAACACAGTGAAATATCAATGACACATGTTCTTGGATGCTTGAAATGGAGCCTGTTGGTGACTAATATTTTTACCTTGTTGCAGGGGGACTAAGAAAGTATGTGTCTGTAAATAAGGAACAAGATGCTGGAACTTAAAGAACAAACAAATCAGATGATCTCTTGTAGTATTTCAGGATCAACCTGGGTGATGATCACAATTAAACTTTAATAATCATTAATTCCTTAAAATATCAACTCTGGTTGACTTTACATAGATTTCTCAGGGGCAGCTGTGACTCCGCTCGGCTGAAAGGGCATGGTAATATTTAGTAAAGCCCCTGAGAAATAAATACCTGTCAATCGAAACATATCAGTGGTACCTGTTTGGAGGTTATTACAACTCCCTTTTCACATTGAAATTTTGCATACCTCTCATGTCTCATCAATGATTTAGAATGACCTGATTCATTTGTGCTGCTCCTTCATCTTGGATGAGTCACAATGCACAAGAGAGAGATAGAGATAGAGAGTGTGAGAGAATAAATTATGTACAGTAGGTGAGGTGGAGTGAACTACTGAAGGAGACCACATTCAAGAAGCATTGAGTAAAAAGCTCCCACTGTAATACACACATTTCTTTGTAAATTAGAAAAATAATGTCTTGTCTTTGTCTTTTATTTCAAAGTTCACAAACTCGGTTCTTTCTTTCTTTCATTCTTTCTCTCTTCCTGCTGACAGGAATACAGAACTAAAAAGTGGCATCCCTTTCCTCCCTAAGCTTGAACTCTGTGCAGACGGAATATGGAGTTTAGCTTTTATTTTTTGTGTGACTTTTTGTTCAATGAGATTTGGAGAAGGTGACTTATCCCTCAGGGAAGAAAAAAGAGGATGCTCTTATGCACTCTAACAGAGTGAGGCAATTGGTTGAGTGAGGAAAATAAAAAAATAAAAAGGGGGGTGGTGGGGCAAAATGAAAAGCTACTGCATAGGGACCCATTTGCTTAGTAACTGCTATCTTTGTATTTAACTCCTGGACTGCTTACTGGGACGAAAGCTGGCACAGGATATAATGAAATACAAAGATGTATTATGGGATATAACTAATGGAGCCATGCACCCAGATATTTCAAGGCTTACTCTCTGTGTTTAATTTCCTCCTCAGAGAATGAAATGACCCACATTATTAACCTTCAAGGGGAGAGGGAAGATACTTTTTTCTTTAACACTAAGAAGAGAGTACAATCATCACTAGTTGCACAGTCACAGAGGACAGAGGTTTTCACTGAACTCTGAGTTACTCCTCCTAGCTACTGTGTCCAGGGACAGAGGTGTAAGTTGTGTACATCAAAGTGCAAATCGAGAGCTAAATTCTCTTCTTTGGTACAGCTGATCAAAACCCTCACGTCCAGCATGTCAGACAGAAACACTGCATCCATTTCTAATGAGTCCAGCGGGGACACCTTCCCGCGAGGTTACCTCTGAGCCTGCCCTCAGGGTCACGGTGGGATGGGGCACAGGGATGCTTTAAAATTGTGATTAGCCCCTTGGGTCAAAGAGAGTTTGATCTGTAGTGCTCCTTGAGGTCTGGCTCAATATACTATTCCCAAGTGAGTGTCCAGTTCTCCTTCATTTCCCCTTTTCCCTGTCCACATGTGTACTGTGCCTCTAATTTCATCTCTGTCTCACAGCACTGCTCTTTGAGCTGTCTGGACATCATCACATACCAAAGCCAATGAAAGTACTTCTTTTTGATTTACTGCCTGGTTAAGTCAGTGCCTTACTGACTGCAGCGCCCTCGTGATGTGGCATACAGATAGAACTGCTCAAAGAACAGTGGCTATGCCTAGAGATTGAATATGATAATTCTGGACCTTTTCCAACAATGACAATGACAGTGCTTCCAACACATAAGCTACAAATTGTGTGTAGAAGATTAATGACATAAACTGATTCAAATGACAAATCTGACTGAATGTGAAACATGGTCACAGTTTACCTTTCTGTTCCTGAGGTATGCTGTAAAATAATGCCCAAAAGTACTTCTTCGAAGCTGACCTCTGACCAAACTCATCACTTCATCATTTTATCTTATTTATGTGACATTTGTGTGAAATGTTGTTATTATTAATGTGTAGAATTGTGTTTTGTAAGATCACATTGACCTTGACCTTTCATCATCAAATTTTAATCAGTTATGTCCAAGTGAATATAGATGCCAGGTTCCTGAGATATCATGGAATGCTCTGTGTGCCAAGAGGTAGTTTTGAACTGAAGTTGAGTTTACAAAATGATATGACTATCTTCCAAAGTTACAGTTTTTTTTGGGCATGTATTACAGCAATTCTTTTGAATAGAATAAAATAGAATATTTTTATTTGTCCCTCAAAGGGAAATTTATCAGTTTGGCAGCATAAAATGTTATGAAAATAGATTAACAGAAAATAAAAAAATGTAACAGAAAAATAAATAAATAGTTTATTAGTGCAAGTCTCCAGAGATGAGGAGGAAGGTTTGTGGGTGCAATGTTTTGCAGCTGGGACTTGACAGAGTTTACAGGTAACTGTAGTGTTATCGTGATTACAATATGCAAGAAGTCCTTTGGATGTAGTACAGTCTAACACTAACAGCGAGCACCATACCATCTTTTCTTCTCAAGGTGCTTAACTCCTACTCTGCATTACTTTCTCCTCCACCTTTACTCCTCTAGGATCTGGGGCCTCTAGTTTGGTCGTATCTTTGAGCAGCATCGTGTCAGCTGATCACTGGAGAAACAATTTGAGCAACGGCTCAACAACTCTCTGGTTGTCATAGTCAAAAACAAAAACAAAAACAGGCAAAATAAACATGAGAAAAAAAACTGAAATGAAAAAAAGAAAATGAGAAAAAAGCCATCCCGATAAAAAGGAAGAACGGTTTTAGTTAAAATGTTGAAAAGTTTAGGTAAAAAGAGGAAAAAGTAAGAAAATAAAATGCTGCTGTCAAACTGTATGCCATTCATGTGGCACCATGGCAATTTACTGCATTGGAGTAAACTGGAGTAACACAACACCTAATCAAATGTTAAAAGACTTTGACTGTGACTTTTTTAAGTTCCAATTCTCACTTCCAATTTGGGTAGTGTTGCAGGTGTCAACCTCAGATGTAAAATGAGTAGAGCTGCTGCTTCTTCATATTAAAAGTTGGTTCAGGCAAGTGGGTCTTAGGCACATCTATCTAGAAAGAGACCAAAAGGTAAATCTAGAACACACTGAATATATACACTGCCTTGCCAAAAAAAAAAAAAGTTGCCACCTGATGAAGTGATGCACCCATCATGCCTAACTGTACAAGCCTGTGGGGGCAATGATCTGGGGTCGCTGCAGTTGGCCAGGTTATTTTTTCTTCCCTGATGGCACGGGCACATCCCAAGATAACAATACCAGGATTCATCAGCTCAAGGTGTGAAAGAGTGGTTCAGAAAGCATGAGACATTATTTTTACACATGGATTGGCCACCACAGAGTCCAAACCTTAACCCCACTGAGAATCTTTGGGATGTGTTGGAGAAGACTTTGTGGTCCGACTCTCCCATCATCAATACAAGATCTTGGTGAAAAATTAATGCAACACTGGACGGAAATAAATCATGTCACACTCTTGTGTCATGCTGCAGAAGCTTATCGAAACAATGCCACAGCGAATGTGTGCTGTAATCAAAGCTAAAGGTGGTCCAACGAAATATTACAGTGTGTAACCTTTTTTCATTTGGTGGCAACTTATTTTTTGGACAGGCAGTGTATATCGCTTATCTAGCCTGAGAGTGCCTTCAGACCCACCAGGAGAAACTGGAAAGTGTTGCTGAGCAGAAGGTAACCTGAACTATTCTACTTGGCCTGGTGCCACCTTGACCCAACTCCAACTAAGTGGTTGAAAATGGATGGATGGATGGCTGGAGGACACCATATCGTGCTGAGTTTTATCTGTTACTGCCTACCACACTTTACTTTAACTTCACTTTCAACTTTGATTCTAAATGCATGTGTTGAGGCTCTCTTGACATTAAAGGCTTTAGGGGAACATGTTTTGCCACAGTGTTTACAGTTCACTGTGTGAACAGTGAACACACACTGTGTGAACAGTGAAACTAACCCACAGATTTCCAAGCGATTTATCAATATTGATTCAATCATGCTTCAAGGTACTCTATGTAGTTGCAGAATTTGCAGATTTTTTAGTTTTTTGGGTGTTTTAAATATTAAGGATGTGTCTGTTACCCTGAGAATTACACATAAGTCCAATGCAAGTTGGGAAGCAAAACAGTACGGATAAATGCAACTCATTAGTAGTCCAAAAACTGTCAAGATAAAAAGTGAAACAGTTTCAGCTGAGGAACTGAACTGAAGAGTGCTGCAGCTGAAAAGTGTTTCACCCTTGTCTCTGCTGTGAGGAGGATGCTCAGCTCAGTGCACTAACAATAACAGTCACATTAAATTACAAAGCAGCATGCTCCATGTTAACAGATGCCTCTGATAGGTGATAGGTTCTTGTCAAGATTACCCATGCTGCTTGGAGGCTGACTGTCTTTTTTGGGGGTAAAGGGGGGGTTGAAGTTAACAAATGACAAAACAGGCAGAGCCAATCATGGTTCGGGCCCCCTGATGAGGCACTGCACAGACACGTCCTCCAGCTAGAGCCCTATGATGCATCTCCCAGGCTGTTTTCTGTTAACTCGGCTCTTTCAAGGCCATCCATTCTATCGTGCTGCCTGATGTTGCAGCAAAGTCTTCTAAGTCAGCTCCCTTCCCCCATCTACCTTTACAATTCATCTACTGCATACTGCTGGTACAGTTTTTTTAACCGTTTTTTTTTTTTTTTTACTTGAAGCTATGGGAATAACTGTCTACGCTGAAAAAAAACTCCACCTTTCAGTCATCCAGGAAAGAGAGATGAACCATCCCATTGTCCTGTGTTCACAATTTTGCCTTGATTGCATGTGAAGAGACTTCATGCACTTGGTTGAGCACATCTCAAATGCTGAGCGACCACTTTCCTTTCCACAGTGATTCCTTTTTTTATTGCTCATTCACCAACCTCTGGCAATGAAGATTGTGCTACAGCAAGATGGTGTGTATCTTACCCTATTCAATGGCTGTCAGGCCACTTTATCATTCTGATGTTTTGGTCAAGAATAGACTGGTGGACTCAAAATTATCTCTTTCTGACCAGCAAACCAGACTCCCAGTTATAGATGAAAAGACAGAGGTTTCATAGAAAGAGATACTATGTATTTCTGAGAAGAAAACCATTCAGTGAAGATGGTGTGAGGTAACAATGTTTTGCCCGTATCAACAACATCCATCATCGACCTGCTTCTTTTCCTCTTCCTCCTGCAGAGCTCAGCTGGAGTCTCAGCATTCAGCTGCTCTTGCACCTAGTCTGAGAACATCTGCATCCTGATCTGTTTTATTTCCATTCAGTCATTTGGCACAGAAACAAAAAAGTTGGTCACCACATGCTACCTGAACTCCCTCTTGACAGAAACATTAATATTTTAACTAAAAGAAACACATAATGCATCAACAGACAATGTCCCTGCAGACCTCAGATTACTACACTGGATAGCTCATCCATAAAATTTTATTTCTTTTATGTTTCACTCAGGTCACACTCTGCCATAATCTCAGAGGTGCTAAAAGGAAGTAAACAGCTCTCTTGAGATGAAGAGGAAGCACTTGAATATAGTTTAAATCCCTTTATTTTCATTCCATTTTGTTTTTAAAACATTTCCGCTACTTGCAGGTTGCTGAGCGAATACATATTTTCTGATTTTACATATTTTGTTAACAAGAATAATGTCTTAAGTAAATGAGATCATTACCGTGAAATTGGTTTATCCTTCCTGCCTCCTGAAATATGGTTTTGCTGAAGTACTGCACAAACACAAGCCATAATTTTACAGTGGTTCACATATGAATCAATCAGATGCTCACAATCTTCTGGATTCTAGCTAAATGTCCAGAATTATTACTGTTAATTGTACAACTGGTATGGGACACATGTATTTCCACCTCTACATAGAAAAACTGATTTGTCAGGTCATACATTGTTCAGTATGTTCACTTATTTTGCTTCCCTTTATCAAATAGAAAGAAAAATGTCAAGTCATACCTACTCTATATAACTGGAATAAGATATTAGTTAAGAGTAGTTAAGAGCAAGTAAAGAATAACAGGATTTCGGTTATTTGGTTATTGTTGTAGAAATAATGAACAGATGGTCAATTGATCAGGAGGAAACTCTGCAATTGCTTTGACCTATGCTAAGGAGCTTTTTATTTAGTGCATGGAAGGACTCATCAAATTACCCACTACAAAGTGCTTGATTTGCATACTTATATATAATAAAACGCTGCTCCTTTGGGAAAATTTTTGAAAGAACAGCAGAATAATAATAATGCTCACATAATGTATGATGTAAATTTCTATTAAAAATAATCCACAGTTTGTATACAGTTCTCATTATACGGCATCTCAGCTTTTTGAAAATTATACCACCAGTGGTGAAACTTTGAGAATTCAATGGTTCTCTCTGAAGGATAGCATCAGTGTAAGATCAAAAAGCAGCAGAAAAACAAGTTGGTGGTAAAAAGGGTGAAGAGAATATGGCAAGTACTGTGGATTGAAGAGGGGACGTGGTGGAGGGGTGGTGCAGTGTCAAAAAGAACGACATCTGACAAATTTAAATGAAGATCATGAGCCTTTTAAGTTATTTATGTTCATGGAAGTTTCAAAATGTATTTCATGTTCTGATTTATGTCACATTCACTGAAAATAAAACTGTCTTCTCTAGTCCATGCTTAAGGGACCTCAGTCAAAAAATTGAATAGTTTTATCATCTCTACCCTTCAGCTGACAAATGAATAATAAAGAACAACATGCCAGAAACTGATAAAGGTTAACATTTCTTTTCTTTCTAGGACACCACATGGAATTGTTCTGTATATTTCAAGAGGAAATATTGAACTTTACATTAAATTATGGAGGTATGATGCTTTCAAAATGTTCAGTTGTTACTTTGTGAATGAGCGCTCTCCACATTCAGTTGCAGAAGAGTAGATAAATGTTACAGTGAGTTACGGAGGGAATAATTTCCCTGGTCGAATTATCAAAGATGTTGATAGGACAAAAAAAAAAAAAAATCACAAGACTACAACAAAGCAGTGGAGACAATACATATTCTGTGTTGCTGAAAAATGACCAAATTATTACTCTGCGTAAATTAAATAAATAAATAAATAAATAGCAGGTGCAGCTGTTTCCAGTTGTCTTGCTGTCTCATTGAAGCTTTCATACAAATGTTATCACCATTTATTTTCATCCAGACACG
The DNA here is from genome assembly GCA_016801845.1 of Polydactylus sextarius. Taxonomy (NCBI): domain Eukaryota; kingdom Metazoa; phylum Chordata; class Actinopteri; family Polynemidae; genus Polydactylus; species Polydactylus sextarius. The sequence continues at coordinate 12,126,785 of CM028921.1, read as the reverse complement.
AGATGGGAGGATCAGTTGTATGCAAGTGTAGTAAAACTAGACATGCTTAATAAAATGCATGATGTGATGACAAATCAAAAGCTTTTTCCCTGGCATGCTTTCTTTTAGTTAATGGCACCCATCCCTACCCCACAGGTTTTATCATGACCATGAACATGAACAGGGAAAGCAACTGGAAAAAAGACCATTTTTACTCTTTTACAAACCTGGGGCACCTACCAATAACCCTACACTAGATCAAATTTGCTTACAAATTTTGCTGTGCCCACCTGATCCACATAGTCCACCATGCAGAAAAGTGGATAAGAGCCAGGCTTAGTGATCTTATTTTTTTTGTAAAAGTCTATGCAATGTCTAAAGGATTGATCTGGCTTGCTCATCAACTCGAAGAGGGATGTCCAATTTGAACAAGAAGGTTGTACAATGTTGTTTTTGTTGTTGGTGAATTGGATCAGCATCCCCCACATCAATGTCATGTTCTAAAAGATGAATTTAAGAAGGAATGTCTGAAAACAAAGAAGGATATGACAAAATGAGATGAGACATTTCCCGATCCAGGTTTCTTTTCAGCACTGTAGCCAGGCTGACAGAAAGTCGTAGCTCTGTTGAGCTGTCTATTCCCCTGACTCTCAGCAGTGACAACTTTATGAGCATTTTTTTTGACAAATAAAACTGTAACTATCAGAGAAATTTTTAACCCCATGCCACAACAGGAGCTCATATATACATATACAGATCTCCCTGAGCTGACTTAAACAGTTTCTTCATCCAACTAACAACTTGTACCTCTTGGACCCTGTTCCAACCAGGCAGTTCAAGGACCTTACCTTTAATTACCACTTGTGTCCTAGATCATTTATCTTTATTAACAGGCAGTGTATCACATGCTTTTAAAGTTGCATTAATTAAACCATTGTTTAAAAAAGCCTACCATGGAATCTCAACTTTTGGAACCTCACTTTAAATCCAAAATTCTTGAAAAAGTTGTTGCTGACTATTTATGTGATTATTTGCACAGGAATAGATTTTCAGTCTGGGTCCAGATACATCATAGTAAAGAAACGAGACTCTGGAAAGTAACCAACAATCTTCTCATGGCCTGACACAATGCACAATGGATATTCATCCTGTTGAATCTCAGCGCTGCATTTGATACCATCGATCATAATAGACTAGAAGATGTCATTGTGATTACAGGAACTGCGCTAGATTCGTTTAAGTCATATTTATCATATAGAATAAATGGATCATGTGAACAATGACTTTTCTATGTACTGCAGTCAGCCATGGAGTTCCACAGGGTTCTGTGTAAGGACCAGTCCTATTTACCATGTACATACTTCCATCAGGAAGTATAATATAAGCTTCCACTTAGATGCAGATACTCATCTGTAGTCATCTATGAGAAGAATGTTGTGAATCCATGAAGGCTTCTAAATTCAGTGAGAACTTAAGTCATTGTACTTCACCCTAAACACCTCAGAAAATCATTATTCAATTGTACAGTTTCATTGTATGGCATTACCTTGGACTTCACTTCTACTGTGTAAGACTTGGAATTATCATTGCTCAGGGTATCCTACAACTTTAATATAAGAAATATATAAGAGTGTCTAGGACAGCCTTTTTTTTCAACCTGCTCAATATGGCAAAAATTTGAAACATTTTGTCTCAGAAGAAAGCAGAAAAGATTGTCATTGTGTTTGTTCACACTATACCAGACTACTGTAATTCTTCATTACCAGGGTATTCCAACAGCTCTGTTAAGAACCTCTAGGTGATCCAAAAAGCTTCAGCACAAGTACTGACTATAACACCGCATTTTCTAAACAACTACATCACCAGGATACTTTGAGAGCAGTTTCCACTCAAAATTTGACTTTTCACAGCCTGGTAACAGGCTGTGATTGGACGGAGGCTTGTGTCATCTAATCTGTCATGTGCATGTCCCGCCTTAAGTTTGTGATAATATTCCTTATTTATATTGTACATTATGTTAACATTCGGTGATGAAAATAAACATGCTTTTGTTGTTTAAGCTCATTTACGTGTAATATATATATATATATATATATATATATATACACACTCACTAATCCACACCTCCAGAATCTACAGAAATGACATGAAGATGACCTTCAGATTGGGTGTGTGTAGCCAGACGGTCTCAAAGAGAGGCCAGTCATCAGAGGATACCCTACCGGGATCATAAGCTGGCCAGAGCAGAGGAGGAGACAGGAACCACTGATCAAGACAAGAAAGCTCCTCACCATGCACGGAGGGTTTCACCCCAAATCCAGCACCCTGAGACTGTACGCTACCACAGTAGACTAGGCCCAAGGTGCAGACTGTGCAAAGATGCCCCTGAGACAGTCCAGCACATAGTGGCAGGGTGTAAGATGCTAGCCGGGTCAGTGTACAATGAGAGGCACAGCTAAGTAGCTGGAATAGTGTGCAGGAACATCTGTACCCAGTATGCAATAGAAGTACCCAAATCCCAATGGGCCGTGCCACAGAAGGTGGCTGAAAACAGCAGTGCCAAGGTTCTGTGGGACTTCAGCTTCCAGACTGACAAACAGCTCCTGGCTAATCAACTGGATATAGTGCTGGTGGACAAAGTCCAGAAAAAGGCAGTGGTGATAGATGTGGCAATACCAGCTGATGCCAACATCAGAAAGAAGGAACACAAAAAGATTGAAAAATACCAAGGGTTGAAAGAACAGCTGGAACATATGTGGAAGGTCAAGGCGAGCGTGGTCCCCATGGTAGTAGGAACACTCGGGGTAGTGACCCCCAAACTGAGAGAGTGGCTCCAACAGATCCCAGGAACAACATCTGAAGCCTCAGTCCAGAAGAGTGCAGTCCTAGGAACTGCGCAGAACCCTCAAACTCCCAGGCCTCTGGTAGAGGACTGTATAAAATATAGATATATAAGATTCTGATTCATCCAGACAATAGTATGTTCAATCAAAAGCAATTTAACTTGTATAATTAAAGACATTAATCATCATTTCTTCAGAGAGACCAAGAACACTTGAAAATAGAGAAACTAGCCCTCAACAGAGGAAGAGGCCTGTGACATCCTCTGTCCCCCCCTACAATGCTGTCCTCACATCCCTTCCTTGAAGGCTTAACAAGACCGCAGCCACATATGGAAAAAAAACAAGCGTGGACACTTGACCTCTCCAGGGACTGATAATGATCCTAACAGCCATCATCAAAACTACCTGAGCTTCCCCCACCTTTGAACACAAGACCTCTGGTGTCCACCCAAAAGAGGATAAATTCTGTGAATCCACCGCTCTGTCAGAATTGAAGAAGCTTCTTGGATTAGAATTAGATTAGATTGGATTAGATTGCCTTAGTTTCAACACATTCAGATATTATTATCATTATTATTATTGTTATTGTTTTTGTTATTGTTTAGGTAAATGACTGCCCACTCTTAGTTTGGTTCTGCTGGAATTTGCTGGATTTTAATTGAACTACACTGAATAGCTAGGTAGACCTTCACCTGTCAGGAGTAGACACCAGATAAAATGATCATGTAATAATCTACAGCCTGTCAGAACACTTTAAAGGTGTGAAAGTCTTGCCTTCAAGAGAGAGCCCACCACTAGGAGATGTGTTTTTTTTTTTTTTTTTTTTACCTGATCATGTAGGCAAAAATACTGTCCAAATACTTCTTCTTGAGAATTTCTTGATTTTTTTTTTCTCCATTTTGCCTGCCTTAAACATCTTTTAAAGTTATTACCATAGTTTACTAGATTTGATGGACAAGTAGTTTTTTCCAGTCAGCCTTTAAACACAGCTAGTGGACCATGAACAGAGTAATGAAAGGCAAGCGAAACCAACCCTTCATCCCAATCATGATCAAAGCTCAGTGCAAAAAGACCTCAGAGGTGTATGTAGATTCAATAGCTCCCAAGCTTGGTAGGCACTTGACTGGATACGTTTGATATGATAGACTTTTAAAAATTCTGCAAACATATTTTAGGTTAAATTGGTTCTTTCATCATTTTGAGTAGCCATGAGAATGCAAAATAAAGTACAGACTTAGTGGTTATGCTATGCAAAAGTAAAGCAGCAGGATATGTGGTAGTCTGACACTGTGATCTGTCACTGAGAAGATACATACAACCAGACTTCAAGTTGTGAAACAAGTTGACAACACAGTCAAGTGTTAAAAAGGTTTTAATCTATAGACAAACTAAAATAGAATAGAATAGAAAAATAACCAATACGTAGCAACTAATGAATGATATAAGTCTTTTTTAACACCTAAATGCACAGCCACCATGTCATGAACAGTTTTTAAAATCTCTTTATTATCTCTCTCTTTACGTTCTTTACTTACTCTCTTACTCTCATCCAGGTGCTATCTTCTAAAAAGTTTCCATGGGCCAAACTTTGCATTTCTTGCAGTGGATGCATTTGGAGCAAGGTTTTGTAACCACAGGAGAAGGTGGTAGGAAATGGGGGTATCTGTATCTTCCCACATATGGTTACCCAATAAACCATTCCATATATATATATATATATATATCAAAGCAGAGGTAATAACACAGTACAATATTAATGAAAATGCCCAGGTTCTTATATCACACCAGCTCTGCCCTCTGTTCTTGTCAGTGACACCTTGTAGACATTCTCAGGTCTAAAGTTATAAATGTTATTGATCTCTTAGCCCACATGAAGATTAAAGCCAACATTGGGACCTTGGCATTACACCATAGAAAAACACTGGTAGAACAACCTTTCAACCATTTTTAGAGCAAGATTTCAAACTTGGAATTGAAGAGGGCAGGGTAGTCTATTTTCCCTGAGAAAACTAATTTATAAATGAATAGAGGAATCTTTTTTGAGTCTTTTTGTTTTCCATTTTCTATTCAAATTCTCATCTGATCAACTTTAAATTTGGCAGTTTAAAATTTTGTAATTTATGGATTGAAATGGAAGAATACAGGCTCAAAGAAACATGAATGTTTTACAGGTTTTTATATATATATATATATATATAAAATATATATATATATCTGAAGCACATATCTATCCTTAGTTGAGAGTAATGAGAAAATTCCTGTTTTTAAGAGACACTGGTGCTTTGAATTCTTTCATCTTCGTACCAGAGCTGTCATTCTCATCTGACACTGGCACTGGAGAATTTGTATGGGTCAGAAATATGGGATTGAATATGTTATCTGTTACTTTGCATAAGATTGTTCTACATTCAGAACCGGTTCAATAGAAGATTGTTTTTGTTGTGCATCCTGCTGTTCCAGTTGAAGGTGTGAAAGTAATTTTGGGGAATGTTTTGTTGGGTAGCTATATGCGAGAAGACACAGATGCCCCCATTTCCTACCACCTTCTCCTGTGGTTACAAAACCTTGCTCCAAATGTATTGCAAGACTGCCCACTGGCGTCATCAACATGTGTGATCACAAGCTCTAAATCAAAATTAAGAATAAATCAAGCTATTGTTACAAATGTATTGTTTCCTTTAACTACCTTTTCTTTTGCTGTGAATTGATTTGATAAAGGAGCAGCAGGACGATGTGGCTCTAACAAAGCTGTTTCAACAGCTCCATCCACTGGAAGACATACAAAGTTTGGCCCATGGAAACTTTTTAGAGGACAGCATGCTGATGAGAAAATGGATGTTTCAATGTGCCAATTTTGTCCACAATCCCCATTTTCAAACGGTAGTTATGAATAAAGAACTGAGATTTTGGTGGCTGTGCATTTAGGTGTTAAAAAAGACCTATGATAATAATAAAAAGAAATTGTTATGTATTGGTTATTTTTCTATTGCCCTTGTTTTTTTATATAGTTTTTAGACTTCAACTTGTTTCACAACTTGAAGTCTGGTTGTCACAGTAACAGATCACAGTGTCAGACTACCAGATATCCTGCTACTTTGCTTTTGCGTAGCATTATAACTGTAAAAGTCTGTAGTGAAAGTTGTAATACAGTACATTTCTACATTTTGCATTGTCATAGTCCCATCATTCAAAATGATGAAAGAACCAATTTAACCTAAAACATGTTTGCAGAATTTTTAAATTCTTCTTATCCTTCATATCAAACATATCCAGTCTACTGCCTACCAAGCTTGGGAGCTATTGTATCTACACTCACCTCTGAGGTCTTTTTGCGCTTTGTAATGTAGTAATGATTAAAAAGAGTGAGATAAAACAATATGAATTTAGAAATGTTTAGGTGTATATGTCTTAAATACATCCTTTATTATGTGTTGATTGATTATGTGTTCATTAATTGCTTGACATCAATGCACATAGCAGAAAGCATTTTAGCTGTCATAAAAAGCTGTGATTTATTATATTTTGAGGATTGTGTGTATGGTTATCAAAAATTGCTTCGAAGGAAAATCTGAACCCAAGTATGACATGTATTTGCACTGGTGCAGATGAATAAAGCGCTACTCTTTGCTGTGTACACTATCATCAATCAACTGAAGTTTGGAGGAGTTAAAAGAGCTGCCGCTCTATTATAATCATTTAAACAGCTAGAGTCAAATTAGGTAAAGTAGTAGTGCTATTGAGTACATGTTGTTCATCATATTACAATGTGTTTGATCATGCTGTTAATCACATTTGAGTGATGCTGTTACTTTCCAGTTGTTCATTAATTTGAGTGAGCTTCAGTCTGGTAGGTTTAACTAACTCTTTGACTGGTAACTGTTGTGGAGGGGGAGAGAGTGGAAGTTATGTCCTTGATAGGAACAAAGACATACTGTGAATGACAGGACACTGCCTGCATGTCCTGTAATGACATGTAGTAGTAGTAGTAGTGGATCTAGGAATGTTTACATGACCCAAATATATTGAAACAGTCAATAAGCTTGATACCATGGGGAAGGCACACCAATGTTAGCTGTGTAGTCAGGCCCTGTAGTCTTCTAAAAGATTTGATTCCTTTCCCTAAAGTTGGAATGGGGTCTTAGATGAATATATTTGTGACTGACAGTCACTCAGTTTCTCCAGGCAAAAGTCTTTTCTTAGGATCTCAGAGCCAGTTTTCCATCACAGTCAAAAGTCCCAACATGGATAACAACCCTTACAATTTTTTTTTTTTTTTTTTTTTTTTTTAGTTTTTCTATAGATTAAAACCTTTTTAACACTTGACTTTGTTGTCAACTTGTTTCACAACTTGAAGTCTGGTTGTATGTATCTTCTCACAGTGACAGATCACAGTGTCAGACTACCAAATATCCTGCTACTTTTGTGTAGCATAATAACTAAGTCTGTAGTGAAAGTTGTAATACAGGATTTGTTGAGACCATAATTGGCAACAACTTTGACACTGCTTAGGTATAAAATCCCAACTCAAGATAGTGTGTGGCTCATTAGCTATGTAGTCAGTGTGGTTTCTTTTGGCTCTCAGCATAGCAGTGGTTTTGGGGCTCGTATCTTGAATATTGTTTAATCTAAATGCTGTCAGTATCTCTAGTTTGCCTGGGTTCAACATAGTTAGTATTATCACATGGTTCATTCAGAGTTCAGGTAGAGTAAGTGTTGGTACTGTTTTAGTTGATTCCTTGCTGTGCCTATGTGAAACACTATGTAAGTCTTTTTAAGTATTTTGAATTATCTTAATCAGTTGCTCACACTGGGCAGATTACCAAATTTACTCTATCAATCAACACAACATCAACTAATTCTTTTGACTGGAATCTGCTTAGTCACATACAGAAACTACAAACAAGTTGACATGATATTTACTGTATGGCTAAATGATACATTTATCTTATAAGTAAGTAATAAATATGGCTGGATTGAATATTAAAGATATTACAGTGTTTGTATTCCCAACAGGTGCTTAATATTCTGGGGCAGTCTACAAGCTGATACACACATTGACTTCAGTCTCTTCTACTTTCAAGATCCAGAGGCCAAGATGAAGACGCATTGTATAGCAAAAGGTTATTGCACAGTGAGTCATTTATTTATGAACTTATAGTGTGACAAGTGTGTGTGTGTGCGTGTGTAGATGTATATATTCAGTGTACGTACATATATTCAGATTTTGTATAAATGCAGCAGCAGCCATTGCATTGCCGGTGTGGAACCACAAGCCAACACACAGACAAAAACACAGTACGTCACCATCTTTGCTGTAGATTCTGTAGAGTGACATGAAAATATGAAAAAAAAGGGTTTGAAATGAAATGACTGGCAGGTCTCACTTCCACCTGTAACTTTTGAGCCATGATCCATGTGTTATGAAATTCACAAGTACACACATGCTGCTTTACATTTTGCATCATCCAAATATGTTTTGAGGCATACAGAGTCTATTTTGTGGGGTAGATTGCAGCAGGTCTGTGCAGTGCATCCAAACAGGGCATCTCTCTTTCTCTTTGCAAGCTCCATCTGTCAGTGAAGCATGCCACAGTATGTGTGACCCAGGCCATGTGGGTGAGCTTTGGTGAGACTTTCTTTAGTTTGCAGACCCAAAGCTTGGTAGATAGGAGGGGCTAAAGACTCTGGCACAAGAATCTTCCTCACTGACATGGAGTGAAGAGAGGAAAATGCCTATGGAATCTCCAAATCAACCAGAATTAGGTCACTCTTATGACATCTAGTGTATCACAGGGCCATTCTAATCATAACAATGACTAAGACATTAGTGAAGTAAACTATATAGATATGCCATTTTTTAGGGATGCAGCCATTCTGCTTGACTGCTTAATCAACTCCAAATTATGTTTATTTGTAGTTAACAGTTTATGTATTTGTAATGTTCAGTACATGATGTTTTGTTCTGTTACAGGATGTAGGAGTTAATTACATTTCTGTGATATAATATGGACTGTGGTCTGTTGCATGGATATCCAGCCTCGTCATAACTAAACTGCAACAACGAACATATTTTTCACCAGTCAGTTCTTGCAAAATGTTGTCTTCTTTTTAACTATTAACTTTCTAACCAGATATACCCAATTGTTGTCTATTCATCTGTTGTTGCAAAATGACAAAACTACAATTTGCTTGTCAGGTTTGGCTGTCCATAAGAAAGCTGTAGTGATCTGTTTCTTCCAGAAATGCTGAATCAACAGCAGCTAAAGTATATCTTCAGGCCACCTGAATTGGTAATCATGAATCTGTAACAAGACCTCAGTTTGATCTTTTACTGCCTTATAGGAGAGCACACCATCCCCCGTGTAGTCACTTCTCTTAAACTGCAGCATTAGATTTTATGTTTGGCCTGGAGTGAACAAGGAATCACAGCAGGGGTTTAGACCACTATCCACTTCTCCAGTGATCTCTATTTCCCTGTTAAGAGTTTCAGCAGTCTATGTGTATAATAGCAGAGGTGCCGTCAGGGATTTTTGGCTCCATGAAAATATATCAGATTGGGGCCCGTTATGCCAACACCACAGGCTTTGCCAACCCTGAAAATATAATGCAGTGGAATTCACTATGTGATGCCAATCTAACACATTCATAACAAAACAGCCTTGAAGTTTAAATGACATTTTAATTGTAAAGTGGAACCAATATGGAAGGTTCTTGAATCAAATCCTAACATCAATGGATAAGTTGCAATAAACGAAAAAAAAAAAAAAAAAAACCCAAAAAACTTTTGCCTGTGTCTCAAAATGTGTGTTTGTATGACCTTGATCTGGGCAAAAACATATGTATTCATGTACATATGTTCCTAAAGAAGGAAAATATGAATATTAGTAAGATTAGTAAAATTATGACCACACGTCATTGTCAAGTAAGATTTATGAAGTCTCATATTCCCAACACAGCTGCTTTGAAATTTTCCTTTTACTAACACAAAACAGAGAGCAGAACAATATTGCTGTTGAATCCCACCATGTTAGCCTCTTTACTGTGACTATTAGTCATTAAAATGCCATAAATAGAAATTAGGGCCCTGAGCTTGCAGTCCTACAGAATGGCAATTAATTTTGTGGTCAGCATATTCCTTACTACTTCTTACCACAGGTCACTGACCTCACTTTCCTTTAAGCAAATGCAGATTTTCCTTGTGAGGTTGGATGTGCAAAGGTGTTGTCTGTTCAGTAAGGTGAAATGCGACACGGTCAACTTGTAAAAGGTTATTCTGGGATCACTTTGCTCTTTTAAATGTACAGTAATGTTCTTCTGTGTGCAGAGACTCTCCTTACCTTTGTCTTCTGTGTGTGAACAGTCAATGAGGATCTAACCTGTTTGGCACAGGCTGTTGAGGTTATATTGAATGGCTGATAACACAGATAAAATGTTTTAATTCTTAGAGTAGAATACCAAGAAGCAGAATATGCCACCATTATTTCTTAAGAACAACATAATATCTTTTAGAGAGAGTAATTTGAAGTGAATCACTGCAATTATAATATTGACTGTATGAATAGTGAGCATTGTTCATGAGCAACAAAGAAGTAATGAAAACAATCAGAGAAATAAAAACAAAAACAATGAAAAAGAAGAGGAAAGCCCCCTTCTACAGCAGATTATTCTAATGCTGGATTTCATTCCCTGGTGGAAATCCATAGATGTTTGTTTTTTTTTTTTTTAGTCTTTTAAAATCAGACTTTTCCACTCTGTGATGCTGAAAACTCACGTGATTAATCACACCAGTGACACCCTGCCACTCTTCTGTCTTGTTCAAAATGCCACTGCTCTGGCCTTCTCCCACTACAGTTTCAATTTAAAATACTGATTGTGTTTTTTCATCCGAGTCTGTCTCTGACTTTTTAACTGAAGAGTAATGAAACTGAAAACTTGGCTTTTAATGAGTATGTTTTTCTTTTTCTATCATTCTAACATTATACCAGTACCTTCTTCTTCAAATCAGCCCAAATGGCATTTAAGACCATTTGACTTTCTTCACTGTTTTCTGTCTGTTTTATATTCTTTCCAGGATAAAGATTTCCCTCTCTGCTCTTTACAAACTCACTGGCACTACTTTGTCTGGACATGCTATTTTAGTGCATCTGGCAGACTCTATTGACAAGTAACTTTTACTCCAAGATAAAGATGCCTTACTTCATGGGGGTGTCATTGTTGCACCTGTGCTTTGCCCTCCCTTTCAGATTGCATATTTCATATTGCAGATTGGGCCATGTTTCTGTCCTTGTGTTGGTTGCTACAAACCTAACCCCTTCATCCTTACTGTACATTCACACTGATAGCTACTAGAGTGACCACAGCGGCAGAAGACATTATTTCTCTATGGAGAGACAGCAAATTTGGCGAAAATAGCAAATTCGCAGTGAAGTGTCTTCGGTGACTAGAGGTAAAAGGAAAAGTTGAAGTCCAGTTAATTTTTTTGTAATGAGCTATGGCACAGTTTGGTGATAATCAGGTTGGTTCAAGGAAACAAACCACATAATTTTAGTTCCTAGTTCCTAATCAGTCTTAAGATGATGGCCGAAATGCTTATTACTGCTGTGGCAGGCTATCTTATTCTTTACAACCCAAGTCTGTTCTCCTACAGGGATCAGAACAAAAAACATGAGGTGTGAGGTAGTTGGATGGCCTGGTGAGTTTTGAAGTGTGTAATATGTAAGTGAAGACATTTGAACTTATTGAACATTGTATCAGTGGTTCAGTCAATTTTAACAGATCTTGATGAAACTTGTTGTTTTAGAATCTGCCAGACCTCCACTCTCAACAGAGACGTTGCTTGTCTGTTTAGGAAGTGCCGTGTGGAGAGAAGGAGTTGCGGATTTGAGTTTGTGTCTTTTTGTAGACTTTGTTTACTTGCTCTTTTAATCGTTTATAGCTTTGGCTATGTTTAGTGGAAATGGTTTATATGAGTATTTAGCTGAGATTCTGGATACTCAACATGCCTATGTTTGTAGAGAAGAGGCGGCATTACATGTCATGAAATTGGATGTGACCCACTCTGCTCGGGGAACAAGAGGTTAACAAATTGTACATAATATTTGTTTCTTCTCTCTATCGCTTTCTTTTCTTTTCTTTTTTGGTGGCAGGGAAATGTGATGTGTGTGTGTGTGTGTGTGTGTGTGTGTGTGCTCACCAAGTGTTCCAGACAAATGTGGCTCCTTTAATTGACAGGCTAAATCGAAGGTTTGAATGTCACGTCATAAGCCAATAGAGTGAATTCTAAATTTGTTGACAGCGAAACTGTCTTAGCTACTTCTTCACTTTGGTTTCATCTCAGCCCTCACCTTGTACACCTTATATTCCTTTTATAGGCTATTATAAAAATTATATCCACATGAAGATGATCATTTTCCAATGGTGCCATTTAACTCTACAGTCAATGTAAAGGTTCTAGTATTTGTTTCTCAATTACTGTATATCACATTTTACATGTTGACTGGTACAAGGATTTAAAATAGTAAATTTTCCACAACCAATCAAGCTTTAAAAATCAATTCATTTCAGAAGAAATGATCAAGTAGTGGAGGCAAAACTGATCTGATCAACCATTCAACTTTGAAATTTTGAACTCCAACACATGGATTTGTACACTGACCAAGTCCCAAAGTGGAGCTTATTGGCCTTTTTTTTTTTTTTTTTTTTTTTTTTGTATTATTCAATTTTATTTCAACTTCTACTTTTGAGTAAAATGTTCCACAAAGGGACATGGGTTCTGACATAGAATCCAAACTAAGCTATCTACAAGCCAATAGCAAGCTCATTAGCTCTGCAATCTTTATTTTCCCTCTTCAATAACTTTTTATTGAATGAAACACTACACAATGGTGAACAAAAGGGAAATGGGAATACAGCAGTAGAGAGAAAATATAGAGAAGTTTAGGAGTTATTGTGACTAAATATAGTTAGTTATCCGTAATCAGAGTTATCAGTTAGCAGCTCACCATAGCCTTTTCTGATAGTAGTATTCAGTTGTCACCAAGTTTCCAGCTGCATCTATTTCTAAGGGATGAGCAAATGTTGCTTAATGTTAAAAGTGGTTGACCACCGCTTTTAACTGATTTCAGATTGATTTTTGTGGCTAGATGTCACACAATAATTGCAGCTACTCGGACTCCTGGGGATGGAAAGAAGGTAGAGAGCAATCTTAAAGTAGAAAAAAAACAAGAAATCAAACTAAACAGTCGCCCAAAGGAATTTAGAGAAAAAACCTCCTTCTCTGCATTGATGTAGTTTTTGTATCATTGTTCAAATAGGTTTTGTGCACCACATGTGTTACTGTTGCCTCTCAAAGAGGGAATGTTGTAATGCAGTGTTTAAGCTAAATCATGCATTCTTGATTGACATTGACCTTTAGAATGGCTAGAGACCTATGATATTGTTTTCTGTATTATTCATGTATGCTTGATTTTCTGTGTAGTGTATATAGTGTATACAATATTTAGTAGTGTGTGCATAGGTTGATTTTTGTATATAGTTCTTTCACATTGTTTTGCAAAGCACCTGAGGGGTAAACTGCCATTTTTTCCAATTCACTTTAAGCTGTTTTTGTTGTATTAGTTAGTAGTAGTCTTTTATTGCAATTTCTTTTTCACAGCGGTTTAGTTAGATTTACACTTTTTAATAAGATAGCTCTATTTATTTGTTTTGGACTGGATTTACCCTGGCATTAGCGGGTTGATTTTCCAGTTTTAGAAGGTACTTTAGTCAGATAGAAACTCTGTCACTTTCACTGATACCTCAGTTTTTGGCAGTTGACTTGTTATTACATTACGTCTTTATGCACTTACTTCCTGCCCATACCACTTAATACAGCCATGAACTGTACCTTAAAGGGTGTATGTGTGTAAGGATAGTTTTCCTGAGTATACTTTCACTAGGCTTCTGGTGAAATTTGTTAACCTCCACAATAAAACATTTTTGTCCTGGTTCTCATATCCAGCAGTCTTTTTAACAGTTTTAACTTTTTAAGAGTTTTAACAAATATTTAATCTTTGCTGGATCCCTCAACACTAACTGCTCAGATATGCAACCCATAATTTTTATAATTCCTGCATAATGTGCTGCTAAAATGTGGTAAGCTGTGTTGTTGTAAAACACAAATGAGTATCTTTCTGGTATGGACTGTCTGTGTTTAGTTCCACTTGGAATATATTAATAGGTACAAGTCTCATCTGTCTCTGTAACTGACTGACATGTTACAGTGACATGTTACTCAAATAAATGTGTATATTTATGTGTGCTACTGCTTTGTCAACAAAGATAGATATCATCAAACCACGGGTGATTATTGAGATATTCTAATGTGAAACAACATGATAAATATTTTGATATGTTTTAATTTCATCTTAGTTTCATTTAAACGACTGATCAACTTAAAATAAATTATTATTTCATCTGATGATTCACAGTTTGATCACTGTGCTTTAAAAAAGCTCTCTTTGAAAGCTTTAGTGAAGAGAATCACACCAGCAGAGTTTAGGGCATTCTAAAAGTGAGTTAAATCCACAGGAAGATGTCCTGCTTAGACAAGGAACTGACTCCTGCTGTTCACAACTTCTTCAACTCAGTTGGAGTCTTCAATCTAAAGAGCCTGGTGTTTCCATAGCCCTCCTCTGACTGTTGGAACTGTGTGTTGACCACCAGGAGCAGCAGCATTGGTGATGCCTGAGATCAGTGCCAACTAAAACGCTTATGTTTATTCCAAACAGCTATTTCCATCAGCTTTTGAAAGTAAATTCAACATGGTGGTGCACAGTATTGGTTACTAAATGCCCAGCATGCTAATGACAACCAAATCAAAGAGCTAAATTACTCCTTTGATAAGATCAATGCATACATTTCAATATGGTCTTATTAATAAATCATAATAAAGCTTTGAATTTGATTCAGAAATTGACATTTTGCCAGAATATCTTATAGTAGCCAGTTTAAACTGAGCCTTGATTTGTACAATGAGGAACACCAAAATATATGTCTTTCGAAATAACCAACTGTAAAACGGGTTAATGTTGTGATTTTGACACTTATGCTATTATAAAAAAATATTGACTTTAACTTCAATAGGTTTTATTACAATAGCCAGTTTTACAAGGAGTTGAAAATGCAGAGAGGCAATGTTCATAGTCTGAGCTTAATATTTGAGGTTGTGTTCCAATTGCTGCACAGATGTTTTATAGCTATACCAAATAACTAAATTTATTCACGCCATTTAGTTTTATTTGTCCCTAATTTTGTTTCAGATTTTTGCAGGTGCAGCTCTTTTCTGCTTTTGCTTTGACTTTCTGTCATTGTTGTGGGTTCTGGTTTGGTAGAAGAACACATAGGGGTAAGGGGAGTCAATTTGATACTCTATCACTATGTTGCTTTGTGCTGACAACTAGATGCTTAATATAGAATTTACAATGTAATTGGGACCATATTTTTTGTAAAAGTGGCTAACAATGCTCAAATAGTGGTTGCTAAATTAGTGATTTATTATTTATTATTTGGCCACCTCACCTCTTGCAGGTTAATGACTCCATTTTGCAAATATGCAGCTGGATGTAAAAATCAGGAGCAACGTCTGGCAAACAGTCATGTAACTACTATGTTCCTGACCCAAACCCTAATACACAACCATTATTGCTCTAACTACACAACTCACAGGCCTGTCATTAACTGGATCCTTCTAATATCATTAAGAAAGACCATGGAAATAACATTTATGGCATGTTTGAAACAGCTGCAGCATCCATGCACTTTACACAGTGTTTCCGGCATCTGTGGTTGCTCAGAAATATAAAGAACTATTAAGTATGGATCCATGGGGAGAGATGGACACAAAGAGAAATATTCTGTGTTCATCTGTGATATTCCTAATATTCATTATTAAAACAAACCACTTTGTGTTAACTCTCACAACGAGCCATTAATAGTTTAACATTATCCATACATATGTAAAATAAAGTATATTTTGCACTTAATTATAGAATCTATAATTCACAAGAGTATTAGCATATGTAAATACCTAGATTAAATATTTCTCTTGTGTGATCTTAATATCTGGCTTTTGCTTGAATCCTAATACAAAAAGCATGACTTGAATTTCCAACAACGCAAATGGAATGCAGTATCAGATTCATAACAGACACTGACTGCGCCTGCTGTAAGGCAGAAGCAGCTGTGTTTTATAATGCAGTTTGCATTCTCTGTTCCCCATTAAATCCATTCCTCGGGACAGACTTCAACTTGTGACCCTTCTATTAGCCCTGCTGCACCCAGCCTGGTGATTAGAGGAACATTAGGAAATTAAAGCTAAATTGCATTACCACAAAAACAGACGGAGGTGCTGCTAAGGACCTAACACGCAGGACATGGAACCTGGTGATGCTCAGACTTCCCACCTTTTCATTGGCTGGTATGTGATGCTAAATGTCACCCCTTGGTAGCAGTTTATCTGGTGGCACATTCTGATGAAGGATAAGGTTTGTGATCTGGGCAAGTGCTTCAATCGCCAAATTTAGTGAAAAGACTATAATGTTATTTTAGCACTCAAACAACTCAAGTATATTAATCAGAGGTGGAAAAACTTCATGTTTGGTGTGTTTACACACACTCATGGGTTTTCAGGAAATTTGCTCCTTAACTGTAGCTATTTAAAGCTGATAAAAGGTGCAGATGCAGCTTAACAAAAAACTTAGACCGACCTCTGGTAGAATTCATTTGTTTAGACAGCGTTGTATGCTTTAAACATTGCAATACATCTTCTGATACAGAGTGGATTTGTGTGTAAATGGAGTGTATGAGGATTCAGGTTTTAGTGTGAACAGGGCAGTCTTTGAAATGATTAATCTCTCTTAGTCTCCTGTCCTCCACACCTTGACCCAGTGTGCATGCTTCATGCAGAGGGCAAACTATAAATTGCAACTACATCTAATATACATAAATATTTGAAAGTGCATTTAGTGCTTTTGAATGTTTTTGGAAAGACTTCACATTGTATCTCAGTAGTCCTCTTGATTCAACGACAGTATTTATTTCACAAGAAAGTCGCCGACATAGAGTTATCATGGGGACAATTTTAGCAGTGTCTCCGATCTTAAATCCTAAGACCATAACTATATTTTAACCACTGTTATAAATTAGGACATAAAAGCACCACACAAGTTTAGCCTACATAATTTATTCCCAGTTTTCTCCCCTGATTGTCCATCCCCACCCCTCTGGGACAGCGTATGAAACATATTAATATTTTAAATGTTGCCCCAGTAAGATAGGGCTCATTGCTCATCCTCAGATAACATAACCACAGTAATGAAAGGTGGCCTTTACGCTTTGCAGGTAAAATTCTGTAACATGAAGATTAACTGAAACAGAGGACATATACTGAAGTAGAGTGTATATTTATGTGTATGTATGTATGTGTGTATATATAAAATTTGGCCATGCCAAGGTTTAATTAATGCAAAAAGAAAACCTTATCAAGCTATTATACCACATACATTTCTCTGCCTAACTGTGCTCTTCAAAATTGTGTTACCGTTTTCTTTCCTCCTCAGAGTCACAGGATACAGAATATCTTAAGTTGTGTTGTTCTGTTCTTTTATATTTCACACCAACTAATAAATATGTATTTTTTTCATAGTCTCACTCTTGGCCGATGCACAGTGCCTGGAGATATGGGAGTTGTGCTGGTGCTTTGACAGAGTGACAGGTTTAGTGCTGGAGGATTGTCAGATGTCTCTCTTGCCAAATATTGTCCTCAGTATCTACTCACAGATTTCCCTGGAGCCCACATGTCTTCACAAATACAAGGCTCTCATAAGAGTGTCACCAAGGTGACATTTGTAAAAGAACACCAGGGATTAATGTAATTATATTTTTCATTATTATTATTATTATTTTTTCCACATATATCCATCCATGTCTATTGTACACATCAGCTATAAGCTGACAACATTTAAGGAGTTTGAATGATGAAGGTAAAACCATGGGTAGCCTTCTGCTGCCTGTTTCATTTAGACATTAAAACAGTATTTGTATTGAGCTGTTTACTATAGATTTTTTTTCAGGTCACCATCTACATGCAGTGAAGCATAGTCTGATTAATAAATGAAGACACCACCTCCACATTACAATGCAGCAGCATACTTTTCCCTGCAGCAAAATCATCCTCATTTTTCTGTCAACTCGCTATCATAGTACTCCCTTTTGGCTGCATGCAAATTCAGAAGGAAATATTTTTCAACAGCTATACACAAGCCTAGGCTGTAACTGTCTAAACTGCTCTTTCATAACGTAGCCTCTCTACACCTAAAATGAAAATAACTGAGAGTTATTTCCCCATGTTTTGGGGCATAAATGATTGATGGGGATAAACATCTCCACCAGTGTATCCAGCAACCTTAAGAAAAAGTGCTTCAAGGGCAGTTGTTCACATCAAAGTATGTCCACTGAAGTCTTTGTTTTTGCAATTGACAGCCCTGGATTATTATCTTTTTAACAAGGAAGTCTGTGTGTCTGTGAATCCTATCTATAATGTTACTTTAGTGAATGTACTTTGACGTGGAAAACTGCCAAAAATTGTAGCGCTGTTTTGTGGTTGCCAGGTAAACTCTTCTAACTCAATAGTGAACTGATTGGAAAGATTTTTGTCCCCCTCAGTCATTTATACCAAAGTGCATAAGGTCCTTTTCCAACCTCCAAACAGAACAACAGAGTGTACAGTTGCCTATTTCATCTAATAGACATGAAGCAACAATAGTGACATTACCAAATATACCATTTACTCACATTTTAGCTGCATGTCCTTCTCAGTGTTCAAAATCAAACTTTTCAGAAAGATGATCTGAGTTGATAAAAATGTTTATTACACTTGTGAGTCACTTTTCAGTTAATGCCGTATGCTCCAAGCAATAAGCTAAAGTAGCAGAAAAGACTGGAGCTGCATGCAGGCTGAAAGCACTGACTGAAAAATGATAATGTCAACAATGTGTTTTGAGGTATTTACTGTAAATTCTGACGAAGATCCTAATGCACACACAAACACACACACACATAAAAGTAAAAAGACTGACAGTTTTGCAGCTCAGCTCTACAAAGTGTGATATTTTACTCCAGGGTTTGTCATGGCCAGAAGCCCCTCTCACATTACACACGCTTTTTTGATTCACTTTTAATGCAAACATGCAGCTCGTGTAAATGTGGTCTATATGTGTGTGTGTAAGGAATAAATTGCTCTGCTAAAACACACATATCCAGACCAGTCACTGGTACAGTGTGAACAGTGTAAACATCCATGATTATGTAACCTCAAATTTGAAAAACAAATTCTATGTTCCCACTGTTTGAGCATTCTCGAGAACTTCAGCATATCTTGAGGGCGTTGCATGTACATGTTTCCAATCATTATAAGGAAATGTATGATCGTCAAGATTTATTCAAGTGTATGTTTCCTATCTGCCCTAACATCTCATGTGACAATACTGCAGGTTTGTATCTCATTTCCATAAAACTAAAGTAAAGGGATGAGAAGAAAAAGTGGGAAAAAGTGAAAAGTACCTGTATTATTAAAAGGATGGAATGAAGGTGTATTAAAGGCTCTGCTGTATCTGCTGTCCTGTATATTATCTTATATCTGCAGCTCTGCAGTGGTGGGCCTAGTAACTTGGGTTATTATACAGCCTGGTATACGTTTCTCATGTTCAACTCGAGCAGATTTTCTCCCACAACCACAGGCAGTGATCATAAATGTATGTATTAAAAGATGTAGCCATTCTTTATCAGAACAGTTGTGGAAAATACAGAGAAAGAGTCTGTCTTCACATGGGGTAATTATGTTCCAAAAGCCCCCATTACCAGGCCGTTGTGTGAACGGTAATGATGTCATTTTTCACACTGTATGTTTCTAAATTATCACTCAGCTTTGATGCAACGTATCGAGAGAAGTGAAGCGACATGTTTTTTGGAAACAGCAATTTATATTTATCTTTAGAACTGTGAAAAAGGCACACTAATACTTTATCTATTTTTCCTTTTGTTTTTGCTGTTCTGCCTCATCCACTGTTCATCCACCCTCCTTTTTATAATCTCCTGGTGAGCACAGAAGGACAGGCTTTGATATTGATGACTGACCCGTATGTGAGTTTCAAGCTGCCAAGTTCTCATAGATAATTCTTCCACTCTTTTTCTGGTCGTGATTAGGTAGCTGGCACGTGGCAACTCGAATAGTGCCCAGAAATTTGATTGTGTTAACGCGATTGGGTGAGGTCGGGGACTGCAAAGACCCATGATAATCACCATAGAGGGATAAGTGATGGCTTCAAAGTAAATCAAACTGAAAAGACCCCCTCTCTCCTTAACATGTCCCTGAAGTGATTTGAAGCCATTTTATGGGGGTTTAAGACACATCACAGGAGGCTGTTTATTTCTCGCTCTCTCCCTCCAGTTCTTTCTTTGTGTGTCCTCACTCAGGTTGATCTTAGCAAGACATTTTGGTTCTTAGGCATTCATATTTTCAAAATTTTTTCAGCACATACTCGCAGTGCATAGGGCCATTGTATTAAAGTATTAAGTCTCTATCGGTCCTGGAGAACCATCTAATAGCCAATTTCATGCAAGAATGATGAAGACAAAAGTGGAGGGTTATTAGTAGAAAAGAGAATAGTTTGGTGTCACACCTCAGGGATCTTTGATAAAAAGTGAACAGGGATTACTATTGGCAGCAGCTGAGCTACAGCAATGGCAGGGGGCTCCTTGTAACTTGGCGATTGAGTAAACAAACCTGCAACAAGACAGAGGCATGTTTCTCAGATTAATACACACACACACACACACACACACACACACACACACACACACACACACACACACACACACACACACACACGGACACACACGGACACACACAAAGAAAAAGGATTGACAGCACTGTTTGTTTTGGAGCTTACTCACACAAAGCTATGGACTGAGTTGACATTTCAAATGTTTAAATCAAAGCATAACGCTTGGTGCCTTCCTGGATGACTGGTACACCCATTAGCCTCTTTACATATGTCAACATTCTCAGTAAGTGCACACAGAACAAAGACTAAAACTGTTGATTGTACTTTAAAAAGGAAGTTCTTCAAAGAAGACAAGTTAAAGAAAAGGATAAAAAGTAACATAAGTGCAAAAGTGCTGTACTGATTCACTACTACACAGCGGTGCTTGATGTGTGTTTCATACTTATGTTTGTATGGTCAGTATTTTGAGCTTGTAAAATGATCTCAAATATTTCCAAGTACGCAGGTGAAAATGAGTGTTTCAAATAAATATGAATGGAAAAATGAGTTAGTATATGTAGCAAGATTTGAGATTTAGTTTCCATACTCTCACATTCACTTCTATGGATCTCTTCCCTTTTCTCACCAAACTGTGGGTGGTTTGCCAAATTTCTATTTTTTCATGTTCTAGCTTCTGTTAAATCCCTTTATATTTACAGATTACAAATGACTGGATGATTTTGTTATTTACTTATTTTGTCATTTGAAATAAACATAGACTGTCGCCACAGATATACTTGTCTGGACCTCTAACAGAACAATACAAACAGCTGCTTACAGTCAAACAATAGTACACATGCTCATTTATCACCACTTCACAGCACACACATTTTAATGCATCTACACAAAATTTGGCTTTGTAATATAATGAGCATGATCAAAGGGTCCCTTGGACACAGATGCGTGGAAGTCTCCCCCCACACCCCTCCATGCCTGTGTTACACATCAATAAATCATTTTGGAAATAGAATTTGCTTAGAATTGTTTTATATTGTTTTGTTTTAAGTGTTGATGCGCTGTTCTTTTTGTGCTGATAGTAATAGTCTGTAATTGGTATGTTAAATGCAACTGGATTCAGTTGATTTAAGTTGTTGATTCAACATTATGACTGTTTGTTTCAGAACTTGAGTTAGAAATGTAGCAAGCATACTTTTGGCATGTGTGGAGCCCAGCTGTGACAAGTGCAAGTGTGTACAAGGGTCGTTCGAAAAGCTCTAAGCCTCACCCAGAAAAAACAGTCATAGCTGGACGATTTTGTTTTTGCAAGCCACTACTGCTTTTTATAAAGCTAGCAAAATGATTTTAGATTTCTGTCTTAATTTCTGTGCAAGTGAGGCACATGCAAAGGTGAGAGGTGTGTAAAAAATTTAAAGATGGACAAAACAGAGGCCCGAGCAGTCATAAAATATCTGCAAAAAAAAGGCATGACACCCAAAGAAATTCACAAGGACATGGTACGGACATTTGCTGAGGACTCCTCGTCCTATTCAACTGTGAAGAAGTAGGCTGCAGAATTGAAGCAGGGCTGGGACACCACAAAAGATGACCCTCGGGCAGGTCGTCCAAAAACCTCAACCACTGATGCCATTCACCGCATGGTTTTGGATGATAGACGTCTTACTGTCCAGCAGATAGGCAAGTCTATAGGCATCAGTTCTGGTTCAGTCCACACTGTTTTAATTGAGATCTTGGGGATGAGCAAGCTGTCTGCAAGATGGGCCCCGAGAATGCTGACACTAGAACAGAAGCTGAAGAGGGTTGACATTTCCAGAACACTTCTGACTCACTTCCAGGCTGACCCTGAGAATTTCCACTGCAGATTAGTGACTCAAGATGAAACTTGGGTTCACCACTTTGAACCTGAATCAAAGATTCAAAGCTAACAATGGAAACACTGTGGTTCTACTTCTACCCCCCACCCCCACCCCCCAAAAGAAGTTCAAGCAGGCAGCCTCTGTTGACAAGGTGAAGGCTTCTGTTATTTGAGATTCTGAAGGCGTAATTATGATAGACTACCTAGAAAAGGGAAAAACTATGAATGGACATTACTATGCATCACAATTAAGACAAATGAAGGAGGCAATCAAGTCCAAATGCAGAGGGAAGCTGAGGGTGGGTGTGCTTTTGCTTCAGGATAATGCGCCTGTTCACACTGCTCAGGTTGCAGTAGCTAAAGCAGCCAAATGTGGCTTTGAAATTGCCCTTTGTTCACCAGACTTGGCTCCATCTGATTTCTTCTTGTTTCTTAAACTCAAATCCCACCTGTGTGGTTGCCATTTTGAAAACAATGATGAGATCATATGTGCTGTGGAGAATTTTTTGGAGGACCAGGATTCCACCTTCTTCCATGATGGGATTGCAATGCTTGAGTATCACTGGACCAAGTACATTGATGTCAAGGTACTATATTGAAAAAGAGTGACAAACTGTCTTGTTTCTCCAACTCCTTCTTGGTGAGGCTTGGAGCTTTTTTAAACAACCCTCCTATGAAATTTCCAACCTACAAAATTATGGTAGAAAATAAGAACTAAAAAGACTGAGGGTAGAAAGGAAAACATACACAAGGTAAGAAAAATCGCAAAATAAAATTATCCACATTTTAAGAAGATCCACCAGTACAAGTAAGAAGAAAAACTAGTAGAATTCAGAGCAGTCACTGTTCAGCCCAAAATGGCAAAAATCAGGGACAGGGGTGTGGTTTACCACAGTGGCAAGAGACACGGGGAGGAGGGATCCCAAAACCAACACCACTCATGATATTGCATGCTGAATGAAAAAGGGATGTTTTGAAAGGAAATCACCACCATGATCCCACAACTTCAGAAATAAAAATTAATCAAAAACTATAAAAACAGTACAAAATTACATCAACCATGACAAATCTTTATAAACAACACAGAGGCAAAAGCAAGCAGAGCAGAGTCCAAAACAGTCAAATTACCAAACCACAGAGGCAGAACAAAGAGCTACAACAGCAGCTTCTGTCAAAGAGTGTGGACACTGCAAATGCAGTCTAACAATAGAAATGCAAAAGTTATTGAGGCATTTTGCACCACTACATTTTAAGAAAAGAGTGCAGTGTTACTACCGTGTTTACTGAAACACGGTAATCACTAACAGCAGCAGGTGTGGCCACAAACCTGAACATATACTGATCCCAGCAGCATCCCATTATTAATCTGTTAAAGAATCTGGCACAATGTTAGTGTTGTTTAAGTGTAGTCTGACACAAAATGTATCTCTGACCTTGATGTTGAAGCTGTAACACAAAATAACAATATGTGACCGCTTGAAATGCATTTCTCACTGTGTTGCCCTGTTTGAGATGCAAGACAGTAAGTTTGAACAGATCCTTAAATGCCTTTTATTGCTCCAACTGATGCGAGTGCTTTCATGTCAGGACGTAAGAGCAGAAAAAGGGTGGGATGTGATGTGGTAATAGATGTCTATGTCTATCTCACACTCTTTTCTGGAATGACGACTGATTCTTTTTATCTTTTCAGAGGGCTGTAGTCATCATGATCAATGCAACACAATGTTGTGCTTTAAAGGGCTTTTTTTCCTTGAGAGGGATTAAAGCCTTAAATGAGTACTTAAGGGGCCAAAACAATTCTTTCATCTGTGACCATCAATGAATACTGAATGCATGTCAGAGGAAGCAAAACTCTTCTTTTTCCATCTCGGTGGTGTTGAAGTTTTGTTTTATAACATCACTGCAACTGTATTTTGATTCAGATGACATCATAAGTGGGTGTAGTTTGAATTGAAATAGTTGATTTTCTATCGTGGTGTACCATAAAATATATAAGTTATGTGGGCAATTGAATTAAAAGTTAAATCTGATGAAAGGATAAACTATTACACAAAATAAAGTTCTCTTTCAATGTGTTTCCTGTACTGTCTTTGCACCTTATGAAGCCTATCAACCCAATTCAACATTAACAAAAGATGGGAAACATCAAGTAGTAAAAAAAGACAAACAAAAAATAAAAACAAACAAAAAACATTGTGTGTAATTGTGTGTAACATTTTTTTTTTCAAATATAGAAAATGTAGGATTACAATAAGTTAAGTTTTTACTAAATCATTATAAACTATACTGATCAAAAAATAATGTATTTTTTCCTGTGCTCGCCCTTAGGTCTTAAAGTATATATGTATACATTAAATATAATCACATCATTGGTGTAGTTTCCACTGAGCTGCTTAATTGCACTTACATTAGATATGAATTATGCAGATGAAAATAATACCCAAACTCAAAATGCTCAAAGTGTTCCTATTCCTAGAAATTACAGATATTGCAGAGTACAGATATTGCTACAGTAAGAGAAGCAACATAATTAATGCAGTTAGACTTGTACCATAGCCAGCCTTAAGTTATGCCTTTTGTTCCTGTCAAATTGTTTCTATAACTACATTTCCTGTTTAATTTTGGTACTCATTATATGTCTCTTTTCAGGTACCTTCCAGCCCTCCTGTGTTTCCTGCCATTCTGATAACCTGCCCCTACCATATGTGTTTCACCAGTACCTGATTGTTTCTCCACCTCCCTGGTCTGTATTTAAACCCTGTCTTTTCCTCTGTCTTTGCCAGTTCATGGTGTTCTCAAGTGTTTCTCGTCCTTTGTACTATGTACTGCCTTTAGTGTATAAACAGTTTTTGCTCTTTGGATTTTTGCCCTTGCCTGTTGTTTTTGGGTACCTTTGATTGTGTTGATGGATTTTCTGTGTACCGGGTCTATTTTGGATATTCCAACCACTTAACCTCTCTTTTGTGTGTTCCAGACATGCATTTGAGTCCTGGCTCTCTGCTTATGTCCTTGTCTTTACAACTAGGCAAGAAATGGACTCAGCCGACTTAGACCCTTTCCACCTTGCTCTCAAAGCCCAGGGACAGAGACTGCAACAAAATGATGAGCAGATCATTCTCTTCAGGTGTGAGCTACAGGACAGAACCAGTAGGCAAGTGATGCTTTAGTCTGCTTTTGCAACCAGATTGGCAGCCTGATCAAACAATGACCACTGAAAGATCACCAACATCATCTTGCATCTTTTTGTGTCTGGGCCTAGGCATGGGTCATAGTGGGGTGTAGCAGGAAGTTGGCATTGTGCAGTTCTTTAGTGACATCCACCCAGATTTTCCAGTACATCTGAGATGTTGAGGACTTTAGTGAGACTCCACCAGGGTTGATGCAGAGTCACAGGCTATGACACTGAGTTGTCCATCCTGGAATCAGTTTGCTTCTTTGCCACTTAGTTGTGGTGCTTCTAGTACTCCGAAGGAGCAGCTGGCTCCCCTGGGCCTTCCCATTAATCACAAAAGCCTTTATTGCTTTCACCAGCAAAATAGACAGGAGGCTGCTTGTGAGAGAGAAAGGGACAATTGCCCTCTTCCTCCACTCCATTGGTAGGTTCCTCAAAGGAGTTCCAGGCAGAGCCTCCTACTGCCTCCGCAGAACCAATGCACATGGGTTGCACTCAGAGACTTAGCTACATGTAAATTTCTAGGCACAGCTGTGGGAATCAGAGGGCCTGATTGAATTACAACATAAAGAGGCTGGTTAAAGCCTGAGACACAGCACTTTGATCAGGGGATAGAGAGGCACACAAGAAATCTAGATTTGATTTGTAAACAGTCATTAAAAGAGAAAAACTGAAATTCAAACAACCATAGAGTATGATTTTTCAAGATCAGAACTAAAGATATGTGTGGCAAGATAGCAGTATAATTATGCACTATAAATCTAACCATGGTGCCTCCTTCTTAATGGACACCTCCCTCATAGATCAGCTTAACTTATTCTTTGCCCACTTTGAGAACAGCTCCAGCAAAGAAGTCAGGTAAGTCTTACTAAGTATTAACATCAGGAAAGATGCTGGTCCTTCTAGTATTCTAGTAGGAGAACTCAAGACATACTCAAGACAAATCAATTTGCTGCAGTTGCACTTTGCGTCAAAACTACAACCATTATCCCTGCTCTTAAAACCTCAGCTATCACTAGCCTTGATGATAATGATGTCTTGATAATAACTAGTCCATTGTCCTTACACCAGTAATAATGAAATGCTTTCAAAGGCTGCTATTATATAACATCAAAGCCTGCACATACACACATGAGCCATGACCAATAACAGTTAACCCACAAAGCAAATAGATATAGACATAAAAGCCAAGACGATGCCTCAAATCAAAGGCCCAAGCACCTATTCTTTATATCAGAATTCTTTTTGTTGACTCAAGCTCAGGCTGCAATACCATCAACCCAACGAAACTGCAGACACTTGGCCTGAATTCTTACCTTTGTCTCTGGATAAAGGACTTTTTCACTAGCCGACCCCATCAGATCAAAGAAGGCAACCTCACCTCTTTTACCATTATCCTCAGCACTGGTATCAGCCAAATCACTCCTCACAGACGTCTGCACTCACAGCCAAAGCTCTAACACCATATTCAAATTTGCAGATGGCACTGCCATTGTGGGTCTGGTGATAACACTAAAGTGAACTGCAGAAAGGAGGTCCGGAGACTGGTTACTTGGTGTGAAGCTAATAATCTAGTTCTGTAAAAAGACTAAAGAAATGATAATCAACCTCAGGAAAAGCAAGGAAATGTATGGAAATATTGTGCACATCCGTGGTGAGGATAGTGAGCAGGTTGCTGGCTTCAAATTCCAAAAGAACCATCAAATGTTCTGACCCTTGTTTTAGTCGAGAAGATGTCCACTCCTGTCATCTACTCAGGCAAATGACATTATAAAGGACATCTATGAAAATTCACATTCATCCAGGTCATAGATTCCAATGGAGTTGAATCTAAGGCAACTTTACTGTAGATTTTTGAGGACGTTTTACCTCCCATCCAAAATTCTTCAACAACATCAGTCATTAGGGAGGCATCCCTCACATCCTGGTCACTTCTGCTCACAACACTTCCTTCAGACAGGCTCAGGGTTTTGAAGGCAAGGACCAGTCACCTCAGCAATGGTGTTTCCAAGGGTTGATGAAGCTATGAAGAGGATGAGTATTCGTGCGTAATGTGGCTACAAACTGTATTTTTGATGAAGCTCCACGATGCATCATGATGAAGACAACAAATAATTCAAACGACACGAACAAATTCTTCAAGAGCATTTTCAGTTGTGTATTGTAGCATTGGGTTAATTCTAAATCCAGTTGGAAGATATGATATGCCACAAGGGTGAAAAGTGGTCAAGTGGTGGTGGAACAATGACCAGGCAGAAAAGAAAACAAACAAAAAGCACAGTTCTTTATACAGTGAGTGGGCAACACTCCGTTGTACAAAGTACAGCGTGAAATGCAGCTGCTGTCTATCTGACAGAGAGCTGACAGGATTTCAGAGTGTGGAGAATGGAAATAGGAAGTCCTATTGGAGGTGGCTGGTTACCTCCTGGAAGCGTTATTGGTGTCTACTGTCTGTCTCTTATTACCTTGCCAGTCCAGTTTCTATAATTCCAGGTTTGTATATTTACATGAATCTTTAGAACATTTTCTTCAAATTCTTAAAACCATTCCTGGTGCAAAAAGCCAACAACCAAAGAACTAACTGAGGATAAGCCAGATTTTGTTTCATGTTGCATGTCCACATCTGTTTTATTTGTTTCAGTTGTTTTGTTTTGTCCTTACATTGTACTATATACATACCACGTTTCATCATATAAGAATATGAAATATAGAAATAAAATAGCCACTGTGCCACTTATTTTGAGACAAAGCTGACAGCTATATATTATACTGTAAATTCAATTTTGACAAACTCAGTGTTGTATCGTGTATTATTTGACTACTTTTGGACATAACAAGATGGTTCACATTATATTATACTACCAGAATATGATTACATTTGCAATATAATCATATTCTGAACTTTCGCTTCTATTCATCTTTAAATTCCAGGTCCATTAACACTTTTTCCCCTTCATTTCATTTGTTAAGAGGGACACGAGGAGAGGGCCTGTGCAGGTGGTGTGGAAAGTATCTTTACTGTTTCACCCCAATCTTTACATGAGAGAGAGAGCTTAGTCTCAATTATTTTCATGAATTTTTCATTTCACATATAAGCAGCGCACTTCAAACAGCTAAAAAGCACCACTAGAACTATGCAGCCACAGGCAACCATCAGCCATCACTCTCCACTGTCGTAAAGCAGCGAACACAGATCATCACAAGAAGAGGACGAGAGGGTTGCTTCAAGGAGAAAGGACCTTATGTTGGAATGTAGATATTCTCATGCCGTTTTTTAAATTCATTTCATTCATTTCATTTTTTATTTTCTAAATATTGTACTTTTGTTAAGTAATGATCAAATTAGTCAATAAGAAAACAAAATAATATCATATCATGAGTTGTCATGGGTGTTACAAATGATATGATGTCATCTCACACTGACAGCTGCTGAACAGCCTGTTAATCATTTTTGCTGTTTCTTCCAAAGATGTCCCCTGGCTTTAACTGACATGCAATTTCCTTTAAGCATGAAGATGTCAAGGAGGCAGAGAGGCTTCAGGTAAGAAAACAATTTCTGTTTAATTTGGGGTTTAAAGACTTCTGGAGAGGGTCAAACTAGCCTCCCAGGGATTCCTCTCATGTGGTTTTTACAGAGGATGGCAGCCATATGTTTTTCCTCACTGTCAGAACATGACAGAAACCCCTCAGAGAAAATAGTTAACAACAGGTGAAGGGAGGCTCAGGGGAGTTGCCATATTGGCACAGCAGAATCATCAATTTGACCAGATCATTAGCATGTGGAACTGTTCGTTGGTGAGTAAATAGTGCTTGCAAGGCTAATATTCAGTGTAGACACAGTGTAACATGCATATTAATGCTGCACCAGTTATGCATCTGAGGTACTATGGTTTTGAACAGTATCCAGCATGAGAATTCTTTTTGACATGTTGCTTAATATACATGTAAATAAAGTGAAGCTGGAGCTGTGCTGTACTTACATTTGTAGTTATGGATTGTGACTGTGAATATAAAATTAGCAGTCCTTGAAAATTTTAGTGACACCTTTATTTCCTAATGGCAACACAACATGCATTTTAATAATTCAGGTCCCAAATGTTGAAAATGATGTACACTAACTACTAGGAACTGTAAAATGCCTTTAAGTGACTACACTGTCAAACATCCGACTGAAGAAAATAAACTTTTGTATCTGTTTACAGCATATCCAGCACATTCATCCTGTCAGCTTGTTTTAATTAGAACATTTCAGTAAAGAAGACAGTCAATAGCGGCCTAAATCGTAGTGGAATACTCATACAGAGCTTGTGTGGGGGTGCTCTTGAATTTTGTGTAGAATCCAAATGCATCCATTTAGAAATATATATGTAATGAAATCTTTAAGGAACACTTTCACATGTAGTGAAATATGTTCAATCACAATTACAGGAGAGGACTAATACCAGTCTCATTCTTGTGCAATTAAATGAAACAGTCATAAATATGTCTGATATCACAATCCAAACATCATTTCTGATAAACTGACAAAACAAAAATGTTGAAAAATGCTCTCTCTGGCAATGTTAAACAAAGACAAATTAAATTTCTGCAGCTGCCCTTTTAACCAGGTCCATGTTTTCCGTGGCTCCAACCCTCCTCCAAGTTTGGTGCAAATCATATCAGTATATTTAGGTAAACATGCATGCAAATACACCAGTTTTTAGATAGATAATAGATAATAAGATAATAGTAGTATTATAGTATAGAATAGTATAAATTATAGATGTTAATTTCCATTTTCAATTAGAGAAAATGCAAATTGGGATCTTTTAGGAATTTAGTAAATCGTTAATAACATAGCCATTAACCACAATGTATTATTGTGCACCAAGATAGCATGAACAATATCACACAGAGGGAACATGGAGGACATAATTCAGCTACATAGTCTTAACCCGAAGCGAACAGTCAACCTCCTTGCATTACCATGACCATGGCCTGTAAGCTGGAGATTCTCACTGTCATACTCTCATACTACAGACTGTCATGGCACAAACAAACTTGGCTGCAAACTTTCCCAGTATATGCTTTATGGTCTTTTGTGATGAGGCCAACAAAAATAAAGCGGTGATTCTGATTCTGATACTGGTTTGTGTTATGAAAACCTGTCATTGAAAGTCACAAACAGGATTGGTGACAAGGGAAAACCTTGGCCAATGTCCAATGGAAATATGTATGACTTTAATCTTAGCATACAGTCATAGCTTTGGTAATACAGGGACTTGATGCCTCTTAACGATGGCCTTAGGACCCTGTATTTACATAGCACTTACCACCAGGTCACCCATGGAACCGCAGAAGAGTAAAGAGTTGGTCTACTGCAGCCCTTTTGGTCTGCCAATTCCCATCTGGGTGGCCCCCTGGGCCAACCAGGTCCAAAAGGCCTTATTCTTTAGCCTGATGGCTTCCCCCACCACAAGTATCTGCTAGTGGGTTCCTGTTTGTTGCCACAACAGGCACTGACAACCTTCTGTTCACTGCTCCTGACTGCTGTGTTCACAATAGAGGCTTTGAATATGGTCCCCAACCTCCTGCAGTATGTCAGGTTGGAGTTGAAGACCTCGCACACCGTGCATAAACACAAACAAGAGTCAGAGCTTTCCCTTTATCAAGTAGTCGTATGGAGGTGATTGTTTTATTCTCTGGGGAAAGCTCTAACGCAGCAGTGCTGAGCTGGGAGCTTGTCAGTAACTCCACACCTGCCCAGAATCTCTCTTCTGAAGCAACTCCAAGAGAGTATAGTGTCCAACTGCTGAGCAGGAGTTTGATTTCAGAATTGGTACTGTGTGTGTGTGGACATTAGCACAACTATATCTAGGTGATATTGCTCCACCTCTTGCACCAGCTCTGGCTCCTTCCCCACTTGAAGGAGCATTCTTACCAATAACCAGACAATTATATAACAGTGTTGTAATAATAACTTATTACACTATTTGCAAAAGTTATTACATTATTGGTTTGAAAATCTTAAAAACTATGTTGATGCTTGTTGCTCATTTGCAGCTTATGGCTTGATGTTATCAGATGCCTAATTAATGGACAGTGATAAAGATGAGCAGCATCTAGTTAACTTGCTTCTTTAAAGCTAGTGTACTTCTAAAGACTCAAGCTCACATCTTTTTCATTTTTGTCCATGTGCATGTCCAGTGAATCATATCATATAATTATGTTATTTATTTCCAATTATAACATAGGAAGACAAATTAGATTTAAGAAAGCATTTAATTAAAAACAAACTTACAAACAATGTCTTCTTCTTGATATTCAAACTGTTAGGATGATGACACAGTAGTGCAAAACCAGTTGTTGATCAAAAATATCTAGATGTCACAAGCACTGCAACATGACTGCAATACTCGCTCTTGGTAGAGATTTATCAGGCTGCAGGGGCTTTGTAGTATCTAACAGTAAATCCATATATATCTCCACATCTATATAGTGCCATTATTCGGTGTGCTGCTCAAAGCAGAAACCATCTTGAAAGACAGAACTGACCAGAAGCCAATTCACAAAAAGGGCCTGCAGATGTGTATGCCTAGGTAAATGAAATTTAACTTCATCCAAACTATGTTTTCTGAAAGCATCTTGTTGTGAAAGCCCCTAGGTGAAAGACTTAATTCAGTTGCAACACTCACGTGGAACATGCAACTGCACTGACAGTACATTATGCACTGCTGTTAGCTTGTGCAAGGATTGCTCGTATGACTAACAGAGGTAAAATATTCTGCAAGAAATAGACTGCCACTTTTCTGATTGTTGCAGACTTTTTGTTTAGTTAGCAACACCAAACCATATACCAATTTGTAAAGACTGAACATGGTGTAAATTATTTCTTTGAAATTTGAAACACATTTGTAAGGCATATGCATATATAATCAAGATGATGGCTACCTGATAGATATTTTCCTAAATTTGTGCACAATTAAAAGCTGTTTCCATCGTTGGCAGTTAATGCTGCATGCATGATTTGAGATATAAAACATTATAAATGAGAGAACTCCAATCTAAATTGGCAATATGACACCTTGTTATTGAGACTCACTATATAGTAGTGGAAACTATCTGCATAGAAGAGCTTCAGTGATTCCTTCAAATTATTTGCTGTTATTTAGGAGACTACTTCATCATTTGTAGTTTCCATTGTGCAATGTGTTTAAGCATTGGCAACATGATTTTAAACAGATAATGCTTTTCATCTAATGACACACATAATAAAACTGGTTAAGACCCCGCCCACCTAGAACCCAGAAGGGACTTTCTGTGGTCTCATACTGAAGGAGAACCAGGCCTCAGCTTGACTGCATGGCATCCTGATCACATGATTAGATAGGTAGACTCTGGAGAGAGCCAGTGCTAATTGGGCTGGTGGTTAGTGGTGAGGTCAATTCTAGGCCAGGTCTCCAAGTCATCAGGGAGCTGAGAACTGAGCACAGAGTTGTGGTTGTGCTCCTGGGGGCTTTGGTGACCATTATGGACATCAGTGAAGTATTGATCAAATAGGAGGAATTCAGCTTTTTTTGAAACAAGAATTTTGGAGAGGACTGACAGAATTTTTTTTTTTTAAAAAGTAACATTTTTTTTTTTTTTTTTCGCCAGCTGGCCTTTTTCTAATCCCCTTTGTGCTTTGTGTATGTTTATTTTCTTGAAAGACCTTGATTGTATTTTGAAACAGGGATAATGACCATTTGGGAAGTGGGATAATCCTGATGATGTGTCCTCATCCTTTAGACTTTTAATCAAATAACTCTTTATTCATTGCAGTTCAAATACATTGTGATTAAACATGAAGTGTATATAAAGCTAATGTTCTCTTAAAATAATACATTCTTAAAATAATATGACATGAATTGCATGGTTTTTGTGTCTTGGACAACATCAGTATAAATGTTATTACAAACTACATTATTTTACAATCTTTTTAAAGTTAAGGTTCAAGCTTTAGCAAAGAATAATACCTTTTGGATTGAGGGACCAGTATGTCCTCATCCATTTATACTAAGCCCAAAAGCTATGGAGGAAACAGGCCCCTGAGAGTTAAACAAATCAATAAAGATAAATGCTGGCGCAATGGCTGACCCACCCAATGAATTATGGAGGAGAGAACAGAGGGAGGGCATGGGGGGCAATCAGCCACGCACATTGTAGTGTTAATATTTCCTATCTCAGAATTGCCATATTGTTCATCTCATGTTCCCCCTGAGATTGGGTTTATGTTTGGCATTTTGTGTCTTGAGCATGGGAATGATTGACACGTCATTGTGGCTGGTCTTTTCAGTTTCAAACCATTGGTAGTGTGAAAAGTGAAATCATCTCTTTTCATGACAATAGGGAAAAAATAACTTGCTTTAAAGGTTGGTATTACCGCATCTTGACTTAAAATATCTTTAGTCCATTCAACAAAAAAAAATGTGTTGAAATGATAAATATGGTCTCTAAAAGCTGCTATAGTGTTGTCTGTCATTTCACAGTATATAGATATAATGAACCACAAAACAGCAGTGAGAGCACATTTCCTCTGCATGATTTAGTTTCCTCCAACATTACACATACACTCTGTTTAATTGAACTGGAGACTTGAACTAGAGATGAACCATAATTACACATGGAACCTATTCTCTGTTTGCTCACATTCTCCCAGTGATGGACCTATAATCAGCCTGGTGTTGTTTTTCTTCTCTCCACTTTGAGCAGGGGCACACCTATTTATACACAATGACGTGGCATTAAGGAAGCAGGTTAAAGTGCAAATAAATGACCTGATGCATTATCAGATAGATGGTTTAGATTGTTGTTGTTGTTAAGCTTTATTGGGGTAATTTATCTGCCAGGAAGACAGACATTTAGATGAGTGCTCCATGTTTGTACAGGTTAGATGATAGATTTTGCTTTTAATGGTCTTAGGGAAGCTTATGTTCTGTGGCTTTTGTTTCTAATTCATTATGGAGGCAGTGATGTCAAACAAATAATTTGTGAATGTCATCATTTTTAAGCATAATCCAGAAAAGAATCCACTGTTTTTTATGAACAATCTAGTCATATTAAGTCAGTTAGTTAATTTGGTTTTCAGCTGACTTTAATTGCTTCAGACAAACTGATTCTATTAGGAGGATAAAACATATGTTTTAATAGCTGATGCTGAGGGTTTATGGCTTTATACTTAGGACTTTCTTTGTCAAAGCAGTGCTGTTCCAGTGCTAACAATAGTTCCACTTACAATTTATCTTCATTTTTCAAAAAGTTTAAACTGTTGCTGTTCTATTCAGTTAATTTTAGATTAGTAAAATAGGCAACTGCTTTATCAAAAACTGTAACTAAATTACAGGAAAATAGGATTTAAGGGATATCTTCAGAAAATCTATATGTTAGGTTCTTTAACAAACAAATAAATGTGAACAGAAATTGTGATGTAGGTGTGTGAGTAGAAATGTCAGGTCTTACAACACTGATCGAAAAACATCTCTTCACTTTGGTATTCATAGATTCTGTTTAGAAAAGCTTGTAAATCTAACAGATAGATAACCCTGTGTGACAACTTACTCCACAGCCCTCTAAGGGTAAAAACAGTTCTTCTAGCTTTTCAGAGCATTTTTTAGACTGAAATCTAGAGGAACATGGAGTTTTACACTAAAGATTTTTTTCCTGGTTTTGATATACTTAAAGGTCATGACAGTTTAAAAAAAATCAGATGATGTAGTGTGTATAGGAAGGAGAGTGGAAGGGAGGAAGAAAGGACACTAAAACTGGATAGCTCCAACTTTAAAATGCAGTAGATTTATTTGAAGTGCTAATGAAAAACCATCTGCACTCCCTTCACTTGAAAACACTTGAAAACTGGGATGGTTGTGGGAGTTATGTTGAGGGTTGAAGGGGGGTCAGAATGTTTATAGCTCTGTTGATATATGTATGTACTGTATTTTCTTTCTGAATAGTTTGCCCATATTCAGTAGAGCTTGGAACTGGTTGTGAATAGTTTCTATTGCAGTCATCACATCCATGATCAAATCTGTCTCACACTCTCTGGAAAGGTTGTTTTTCTTTTTTTTTTAGCCAGTCATTGTTTTGTTTGGAATAACAACATAGTATAATGATGTATGTTCTAGTATTAGCCTCAACCTAATATTAATTTTTATCCGTTTTCATGAAGTGAAATAACAGTTACATTACCATAATTTTTTTGTGTGTTCTATCATGTTGGGAATACAAAAAATGCAGACGTTAAGAGAAATGATATATTGATGGAGTCTGTCTGTGGGGGAAGTTTTTGCTTAAAGACACATTTCTCCCAAAAAAAACATTTAGTCATCTCTTCGAGGTTTAAAGCAGAGGATACTTTAATAGATTGCAGTAAACCCGATAACCTATCAAGCTTTGCACTCAAAGAGCATCCAGACTTTGAGCAGCATCTTTGCAGCAGTACATAAAAAAATGGCACAATTATATAAATAAATAAATGAGACATATTCCATGGTGAATTAAACTTCTATCAGAAGCTTCAGACCGCAGCTTTTTATTGCAGCACACATTATGGCCGTCACATCTCTGGGATTACTGCTATTATTTATTTATTTACCTTTATAGAAAGCAGTCATCAATCCCCTGTGACAAACATACAGTGCAGTCAGCTCCCCTAAGGCTCCATGTCTAATGAAATATACCATATACCTGTCCTCAGCTGCTTTTTCCTCTGCTCTGACAGCCAGTGGCCATTTGCTAGTGTTTGGGGTATAACGAAATCATTCAAAAATATACTTGAGCCATTTAGTAATGTTTTCATGGCCTGAGTTTTTTCCCCCTCTGTGTGCATGACTCAAACGTTAGCATATTTACTGTCAGGCTTGAGATTAATCAGCTTTAGTGGTGTATAAATGCCAACATGCTGCTATCAGTGTGAAGCCGATGGAAAACCAAAGAGCAACATTTGCTGTGTGGGCGGTCAAATGTTAACTTGCCTTATAATACAGTACTCAGCGATTCATTTTTAGGTCAAAAGAAACAAATGCTCATGTTTAATGGAAACACACTGAGACAATGTTGCTACTGTGAAGTGTGTTACAGATTGCTGAAACTACAGTAAGAGTGCCTCACCTCCTTTGCCGACTGAAGCGTCTGACTAACACATTTTCCTTTTCAGCTCACAAAGCCGAATGGATCCTGGGATCCAGATGGGATGTTAGTCAAGCGCCTTCCAAGATTTTCAAACTGGTCGTCTTCCAGAATTAAGTTAGATAAAACAAATTTATATAAGAATATTTGCTTCAAAGCCTTTTATCATTGATATTTCTCAATCAGACTTGCTCTACTCTATTTGTTTTCTCATATTTTTTAAAATCAACTATTAGTGCAACTGCAGGATTTGAACCAAATCGACTCACTAACAGAATGTGGTTAAAACTTAGTGAGAGTAAACCAGTCAATTATGCTTTGTTTGATTCTTGACTGCTGCTCTTTTAAGGCTTCAAAAGTAGAACAGACACATGGGACAAGAATATCAAAACAACAATGAACAATAACCAAAAGAATAAACTGTCAATCTCAGGAAACAGTTGGCAACCACTGTTTTTTCATGTCTCAGAGGAAGTGACTGCATAGTACGGAGCTAGGTGCATAGTTATGAATAGTACATGAGTGAAACCTATAAACTGACTGACCACTCTTGACCCAGAGATGCCTTTAGGTGAAGTTAGACAGTTTGGACAGTGGAGGACTGTGAATGAGAACAGAGCGCTTTGAGAGACTGCATGTCATGAGTGAGGGATGGTCTTTAAAGATCAGCAAGAATACAATAGTCTTGACCTGCATTTCTTCTGAGTGTGTGACTGTGAGTTGTTTATTTTGGTTCACTCACTAATATTCAGCAGTCCTGCTGATATCAGTTAGTCATTCTGTGTTACAAGAAAATATAGAGGACACCTTGTAAATCCAAAATGTCCAGAGCCCGTGATTTTTACCCTCTCCACACACTTTGTCACACCTGTACTGTATGAATGTGGGTGTTTGTCAGCCACCTATGATTCAAGCATGCTTAGGAGCCGTCACATGCATAGTAATAGTTAACCTGATGCTTCTAAAAACTATGTTAATATTATGTGTTTTCTCGGTATATCATATTTTATCAACGGCATGACTTAGTTCTAAACATGTCTAAACATTACAACTAAATTGTAAAATCTATGTTTTTTTTACAACTTTTTGATCATAGTGAATACACTGCACCAAGCATTCAGTTCTTCTAAAAATATCTTTAAGTTGCAAACATTTTAATCTATAATTACAATAACATAATAAGATAATGATAATCATTCCTTCCATTTTTAATAGGTATCATTTGATATGATGTTTGATATAATGTCTACTCTCTATTCGTTGAAAATGTTGATCTGAAGGGGTAATATCATTTAGGTCTGCATATCAGAAAGATGACTGCCACTTATTTTGAATGTTCTTAACACACTGAAATGAGATATATAAAAATCTCACTGTTCATTTAGCTGCATGGTCTCATAAGCCCAGATACAGCGTTAGTAAGACTTTGAAGTGCATGATACTTTTATGTGATAAATGTCAATGGACACCATTCCCACCTAGCCTCTCCAGGCAACTGTTAAAGATTTTTGGCCCATCGAACTATGATCAAAATGACAACTCTGCCATAAGTTGAATTCATTTGTAGGTTTCAGTGAGCCCAGCAGAGTAATTGAGTATGAGGAATGGGGGCTATAACCATTCTCCATGTTACCTTGTCCACCTTATCACCTGCCATCTATGTAACTGTCCATCTATTTTCCCCATGGGAATCCATTCCATCTTTGCTCATAATGGCTTTCAGGTTGTCCAGGTAATGGCTTAACTGAGGTTGGCTTGTAACTTCCCAGCATGTTGGGATGAGTGGCAGGTCTCAAACTGTGCAAATAGGCTGCTATATTTTAGGTTTTTTAATTGGAGAGCCAAGAGACATCGATCTGTTTGGATTTATTTAAACAAATATGGAATTTAATTAATATGTTAAGACAGGGGAGACTGGATTCCACTTTGCTAATGGAAGAATAACTGTCAACAAAAAACACAGTCTCTATCTTCAGTATGTTGAGCTGAAAATCAATACAGCAACCACATAATGGAATAGGACAGATCATGAATAGGCCATTAAGGCAATATTAACTGAGTGCTTCTTAACCTTTCCTTTTTTTTAGTGAGGGAACTTTGCTCTTTTGTAATTGTGTGACAACTGGTACAAATTCGCAATCATGTCACACAAAGCACTCTATAAGCTTAAAGTGTTATAATGTTCCCACATACTCCTTAATTATAGCATTTGCTGTAATGATGATGCGCGGTGGACATAAAATGGCTAAAAAAAACATCATACTACCATGAAAAAACTCCTTCCCCATAGCAAACCCTTTAGATAAGAACAGCTACACAGCGTTTGACTATGCTAAGTCCCATTATAACATGTAGGTCATCTTGTAACAGAGCCATTTGTGTGTCTGGGATACAAGACTTGTACCCTCTGAATTCAAGGACAGTATATATGCTGAAGGACAGCACCCAGAATCACTTAAATTGACATAAAACCCAATTAGTGTTTCCTGCATGTTCATGATTAGATTTCTTTAGAGGACCAGGCAGTCGCAGTGAATACTCTAGCTCTCCCATCTGGCATGAAAATGCTAATATCACAACAAGATAAGGTTAAAAGAATGTACCTAAGAAGAGACAGTACAGAGCAGATTCTCTTGTATCTGTGACCAATATGTGGTCAATATCAATTTTTATGTGTCCAAACTGTTAGTCTAAACTATGTTGACTTCTCCCTTATGCACCTGAAACAGACAGTTAGGCAGGCAGTTTTGTTTCATTCTCTGCTTGACAGCTAGTGGCATTTTGTTTCTCTATAAGGGCTGTCATTCTGTCAAGTTGCAGGAGGAACAGCAGGACGGGAAAAATCGTGCTGTGGTGCATGCTGCAAATGTTGGACACAAGCAGAAGGAAGGTGGTAAAACTGTGAATCACCACACATGTTGAAAGACATATTTCCAAAGAGCAAACTGGCACATTTTTATTGTTGCAAGGTGGGTGTAGAATGCATTTTATCATGACAGTTAAGGTACAGAATAATTCCAACGGTTAAAAAAATCAATGTGTGTGAGTGTGCTGCATGTCTCCGCATGGCTCTACACCTGCTGTAATCTTCATGTAACTGTATTTTCCATGTATCTACAGCCTATCCTTTGACAGTATGTGTTTATTTTGATGTAGGAACTACAAACAGCACTAAGGGGTTGTGAAGTGAAATTTAGGGGAGGCATGACAGAAACGGTATTAGTTGGGTAATAAGTGAAATCATTATAATGATTTCAGTGATGGTTGTTTAAGTCAAGACACTGAAAAAGGTGTCATTTGGCAATTTAGTCCACAATAAATATTTAACACACTGCACAATTTTATATGGTGACTCACTGAAAGGCTTGTTCTTTTATTACAAAACAACATAAATTAGTTAAACCATGATACCATATTTATTCTCAAATGCCTTTTAGGAAAACAATAAATGTACATATGCAGACTTAAAATAAGGAGCTTGTAGTTAAATACAATTACGGTTTTTATTCCATGGATCTTTTTTCTTTATAAGATAGTAGGAAGAACAATTTGTTTAATTTGTCTGAATGAGGAGATAATAGCTTTTGTATACGATACATGGCACTGACAAATTGTCACAAATTCCACCAACTGCGGAAATTCACCGGGGAATAATTACTGTAAAATACAATTAAAGCTTGTGTATGTGTGTTTACAGTGTGTACAATGTTACTTAATTTCAGGCCAACACTCAAGTAGTTCTACGAAAGAAGAGAAACAAGTGGTGCTTGGAAAGTCACTGTGACTTAATCAAAAGAATAAAACAGAAGTTTATTAATCTGAGACATATAGATGCAGCTGTTATGACTGACCATGTGACTGTGTGTTAACAACTGACACAGAAAAGACAGCATCACCATAGTGGCTTGAAAAGCTGTCATTAATTAGTTTGACATTTATGCTCCTCTAACAGCATTGCTTTATTAGTTTACAGCAGGCATCACATCAAAGGTAAAGACCCTGCACCCTTAACAAGTGTAAAGGTTTGTTTTCAAAATGACACTTCACATATAGGATAGAATGGTTGGGAGGATGATGTCTGATCTTTTTTTTATTTTATTTTATTTATTTATTTTTTTCTGGAGAGAAGGCACTTGCTAAGGCACATGAAGTACCATTGCAAGCTGTGAGAAATCATTTAATGGTGGTCAATCTGAGGTGACAAGATATTATTTTAGAGCAGTACCTGTAAGGCTGTGTGATGCCCAGGCTTAAATTTAATATAAATAAGAGTGAGTGTCCATCTGCCTCCACTGAAGTGAGAGAATTGCTCAGTGCAGTCCTCAGCAGTCTTGGCCTTGGCCCTCACACGGAGCTTGCCTGAACTATAAGCTTAATAATCTAAGAGGAAAGTTTTACGTCTAAACTTAAATGCAGAGATCGTCTCTGTCTCCTGGACCTAAACTGGGACCTGCGCAGATAGTAGAGAAGCCTGCAGCTGAAGACTCTGCTTCCCATTCTACTCTTGAGGACAGGCAAGCAAATCTGCAATTTGAGAGCAAATTGATTTAAATTCTATTCTAGTGTATTTTTCAGAGCCAATGTAAAGAAGCTAATACTGATGAATAAGAAATTCTTCTTTTAACATATACTGCATCACATTTACATTTTTTGTATGTAAATGTGATGCAGAAAATGTTGCCCCAACCAAGTCAGTATGAATAATCTGTGTAGAGTAAAATTTTCCACAGGCGTTTTTCTTGTGTATCAGCTCAGATGACATGTCAGCATTTAACTTAATTATCCAGATTTGATGATATTTAGCAGGGAACATTGAAATAGCTTTATCAGTCAATGCTAAAGTCTAATTGCCAGCTGAACTAGTATTGATTTTCATATTAGTACATCTCTGCTGACTCAAGGTTAGACACTGTTTTCCAGCAACACTGTGGGGTTGTGCAATGAAAATATCACAAATATTACAAAAGCAAGATTAGAATGTCTGCAAGAGCACACTTGTAATGATGAGAATTGGCTCCAGAAGTAACTTTCAGAGCAAATAATAGAGACTGCATCTGCTTCTTTTGTGCAGCAGTGAAATGGTCTTTGTGTGTTCGTGAAAAATAAAGCGATAAAAAACGGCTTAAACTAAATGATAGGGCAGCTATAGTGGGGCAAGAAAAGTTTCTTTGTGCTGCAGGGGAATTGATGTAGAACGAAACCATGATAAAAGAGATGATAGAATCACTATAGAGGAACTTAAAACAGATATAGTGACGATATGAAGTTCTTGATGACTTCACCAGTATGAGCAGATTGGAACTCTGGTTGGGTGGGAAAAGTTAGGCTTATAAAATAGACTACAGAGGTTTGCTGGCAGTTCTCCTTGTCCACTCAGTGTCATACCATATGGTGAGGCTTCGTGTATGGCCAAAAGGCCAATTTCCTTCTTCCTGTCTGTCCTGCTCTCTCTTCTCTCTCTCTCTCTCTCTATGATATATTGTGTAGTGAAAATTCAGCATTAGACAGTCTTTTAATTGCATCTTTATCTTTATCCCTTAAACAACATTATATTCTTCCAGCACTGATTCGATCAAGTGTCAACATCAAATTTGACAAAAATTAGGATCTGAATAATTGAATAAGCCAGTAGATGAGATAAATATACTCATACTGTACACAATGTTTTCACAGTAGAGCTAAAAATGCTGTGGTGCTGTGTTCTCATGCTCCAGAAGAGGGCAATGAGGTTATACTCACATTATTCCTTGATGTTTGGTTAACAGAGAGGTTAGTCACTTCAAAGTAGACATCTGCTGTATATGATCTTTTTGGTCCATTATTGCACAGTATCTTCAACAACTTTCATACTGTTTTCATAAATAGAGTTTAAAGACCAAAAAATGTTTTATTCACACTAACAGAGTTCTCAAAATGTTAATGACATTTCTTGACTCAATTGTACCTTTCAATAAAATGGATCTTTCAAATTGAGATGCCTCACTCTCCCACATGTTTGGTGTAATCCAACTTTGCTTCTAAACATAATTAGGCAGGATTAAAAGAAGGTCTTTCTCATTATCTCTTTAGAGTGTCTCGGGCTCATAGAGGTTTTAATTGTGCTTAACTGGCACAACCTTGCTGCCCCCACACAAGCATTTGATCTTCAAAGAGTTGCTTCCATGTCACAGCACAAAGAACCATGAATGATCCTCACTTACCTACCCGCTTCCTGGGTGCTGTCATTACTGGTTGCTGGCTCTTTCAAACCTTTCCACACAACAAACTGCGTGCACT
Organism: Polydactylus sextarius; assembly: GCA_016801845.1. NCBI lineage: Eukaryota > Metazoa > Chordata > Actinopteri > Polynemidae > Polydactylus > Polydactylus sextarius. The sequence goes on along the minus strand of CM028921.1, from coordinate 12,083,699 downwards.
TCACAACAAGGTTATACAAATACATAATTATGTTCAGAGTGTTGACTGCACAGCACCTGTGAGTGTAAAATTGAAAGAGAGCACTTCTAGAGAGCATACGGAAAAGAAACACATTGTCTTGTATTGTGTGGGTGTTACTCAGGCTCCAGTGTCAGTTCATAGATATCATAGAAAACAGTGTAATTCTCTTGAACAAATGGCATCAGAATACAGGGAAAACTCAATCAAATGTGAAGCATCCTCCAGTTGAAGATCAAACAAAGTGCACTTGGACAAAATGGCCTCAGACAAACAGTATCAGACCAAAAGGACCCAGTCAAAACGATATCTGACAAATCGGTATCAGGACGAAGAGACTGGAGATAAAATGGTATCAGTATCAGTGGCCCCAGACCAAACACCCTCGGGCAGAATCTGGTGAAAACCCCTGCTCCTGTCCGTCTGGCGAAGAAGTACTTAAACTGGCATAAATTACATTTTTGATTTACATGTCTGCACTTCAAAGTGACAAACCTGGATTTTAAAAGTACTGGAATAACTGTCACAAATTTGTTTTGTATTTGTGATTCTGTGAGATATCATGTGAGAGCTCATAACTAGACTTAATCTCAAAAAGAACAAAGCAAATTCAAAACAATGCAATATGTAAAATAGTTAGTGATGCTAGAGTCTCATTGATGATGCCAATAGTCTATATTGTAGAGATATTTTCCTGTGTATCAAAAGATTGCTTCAAGAGCTTACATAATTGCTTAAATATTGCTTTTTGTGCATATTTACAATTTAGACTGGATATAAGATGAATCGAGAGAAGCATGTAAACACTTGTTGCAACAACTTTTGATTTTGATTTGTCATATTGTAAGGTTTATGGTGCAGTAGGTTAATGCAACTGTTGGATAGGAATTTCTAACATTATATTAAATGATTTCAAATTGTGAGCAAACTTACAAAATATACTTTGAATAATTGAAACTGGTTATTGATCAGTTACTGTAGATTAGATCAGCAGTGATTTCCATGTCTGCTTCTTCTCTAAATGTTCTTCTTCAGTATCATGTTTATATCTGCTGCATCAGGTTTAAAGTGTCCGGCTCTGACTGTGCAGCTTCACATTAGTAAAATAAATAAATAAATAGATAAAACACAAGGCTTTGGCAGTGGGTGAATGGTACAGGAAATATATGAATTTAACAATTTAGATAGCCAGTAATTCTGAGCCAGCATTCCTCTCATATTTTATTCACAGTAACAGTGTTTACGTGTGCTGTGATAACTCCTCATAACTTCATATTATATTCATTGTGTGCAGGTAAATGGCATGCGATCTGTCAATCTAGAAGAAACATCAAATGATGTGTCAAATGCTCTTCACTGTCTTTGTCTGAGTTAACAAAGACAGTTGATAACCATCATGTTACTAGTTATTTCTGTCTGTGAGGTGTTGTCAGGCAGCTCACACAAAAAAAGCTCAACTCTATTCAGATGCTTCCTGATTGCTTGGCCCTTCCCACGTCATTGATGGATTACCTGCATTACTTGAAGTCTATATGAGTGGATGGTTTTCAAGATGGCCTGTTCAATCTGGTTTGGTTTTTGGTTGTATTAGTTTAAGCCTTGGTTTGTCTTGAATAAATTTTTTGTCTATTGCATTTTTTTTGCAATGTTGAAGTGGAGACATTGCTATTGTATGAAGCTGCTTTCTGTTCTCGTTGTCTGTTCAATTATACACACTTCATATTTTACATTGTTTTTCCTGACCGGAAGCCCTGTGGCTGACAAGCCCATTTTGCATGTTGTCTGAAAACTGATGCTCAGAGGGGTTTTTTGTTGCATTTTGTATCATTGATTGTTGTCAGAAAAAACAGATCTTTTTCTCTTATCCCACCCTTTTGATCTATCGCTCGTTTGTCCCATTTACCTCAGTGTTTTATCATCTTACTCACTGTTTTCATCCCACTTCCTCTGTCAGTAGGCATTCTCGGAGACATGACACCTGCATGTGTGCCAGTGTGAATGTGAGCAAAGAAGAGCCCGTGCAACCAAATTGCAGTGCCGCACTCACAGTTATTCACGGTGAGTGCTCAGACATCTTTCCCATGAGGGGGAACTTTGTCTTTGTGAGCAAAATTGCAGCTTGCAAACAAAATCCCATATTTATACACATAAAATAAGGGAAGTGAGCAAAGTTAATTCACTGCACCCAATTACTGATAGCACTCCAAGCTATTTTCTATGCTCAGCTTTAATTTATTTTTGTAGAAGGTGCCCAGACTTTGTTCAATGCCCTCATAAATGAACATCTTTTCATGCGGTTTTGGGTCCGACTGGAAACCTGCACAATGATGGCACATGACACATAGTTGTCTACTGCTCATGTTTAAATTCATAAGTTTTATGACCTATGGCCAAAAACATGTTGGGTGTTGTCACAGTGACCTTGACCTTTGACTGTGCATATATAATCAGCTCCTCTTTGGTTCATCTATGACATGGGGCATCTTTATATATCACATTCAAAGGCCCAAAAACAGGTTTTGTGAGGTAACATTGACCTTTGACTTTTGGACACTTTAGACACTTTCTTTAGATATCATTCTCAAAAGAATAAATTGGTTGGTTGGATGGATGGATGGATGGATGGATCCACCCTTTCCAGTTTCTTATAATTTACCCAAAATGAGGAGAACAATCCCTGGAGAGACCAGTTCAGATTCTGTAATGTTTCTGTAGATTATTTTGATGTTTTAAGCCTTAGAGGTCAGAATTTTATTTGTCTTTTTCTTTTTTTCCTGCCTGCAGCTTTACTGCGCTGCATAACATTGTATAACAGACAGCTATAACCTTAAGCAGTGAAATCTACTGTATTTTACTGTGCTCTCTCCTTTTTTAACTAACCATTGCCATAGGTTCAACTGAGCTGAATAAATCATTTTGCTTTTTACATCCTCAGTGAGCTGCACATAATACAAAACAAAAAAAAAAACACCCTGTAACATGACACAGCTTTCTCATGTGGACAACTAATGTGAGGATGGAAACCTCCAGTTTGCCAGGATAGATGAGTTAGTCTAACAACTGTGATTTTAAGGTGGGATTATTCATAATAAGTAGGTATATTTTGATCACAAAAACTTTCAGTTGTCAACAAGAACTCACACTCATTAAATTGAGGGTATGTTAATGAGTTTATTTCATGCATTTGAGCTGAAAGTATATACCTATGCTAGTGGATGTTGACTAGGAAGAATATTCAAGAATCTTCAGTCACATTTATGGAATGAATTCGTACAATAAAGGAGATAGTGATTCTTTGATGGTGTTTTCTTTTCTTTCAAAGTGGACTCATTTGTTGTTTTGCTGCATTATACTGCAGTGATGATAAAATGCCGTACATGTATCACCTCCATCTCTAATCTATAGCAATCAAATACCAAGTCACTTTGCAATGTATGGTTGTGTTGGTTGATCAAATTTATTCTTGTATTATGTTAGGTTGATCTGTTTTTTACTATTATAAGTATTTGTAATGAGAAAAAGTTTCTGATAAATCTTTTTTTCCCAACAGTACTAGCTTTTATATTTTCATCACTGACTGCTCGATCTATTTTCACACCTGTATGAACAGTCTATAAATGAAACTATGTGCTGGACTCCCTGCACCAAGTGTCTCCCTCAGTTCTTGAAGAGAGTTCAGAACATTTCTTTCAGAAAGTACAGAGACAAAAAAAATATCCAGGGGAGAAATAGAAACACAGAGGATATAGCAAACCTCAACTATGGGCTATTTTCTGCTAAATTGCAGATTGCGGTGGAACAAAATAAATGAACCGACTCCACTCTATGTAACTTGTGTATGTTACTATGTGTATTAGTATGTTCTTCAATATGAACATTGTCATAAAGCAGGAGTATTGGAGTTATTTTTCTCTTCATTTTTTATTTTTAAATCAATCTCCATCCCAAGTGTCGATAATCATGCTATATTGCAGTCTGAAAGCTTTACACATGTTGTTTGTGGGCACGAACCACATCTATAGACTAATAACCATGAAAAAAATAAGGTTGTTAAAACTGAATTGCAGTGGAAATGTCTCATTTCCCAAAATAGACCCATGGTGTCCAGCAATCAAAAAAGAGGCATTAGAATTGTTTACTGTCACACAGCTATCAACCAAAAAATAGGCCAGTATCAGTGTATGATGCACATTTTCTTACCTACAGGGAGATCATGACATCTCTTTCTTCCTTTTGAATTCCCTCAGATCATTGTGATTTTAGTCACTAAATCAGTCAATGCACTGACAAGAGAACAGAATGTCGGTCATTGCTGCAACTCAGTTGTCAGTGTGCTTCTTTTGGGGACTGTGGCATCATCACCTTGGGTGCCAATTTGTAACAGTGGATCAGATTTCATACCAGAGTAGACAGAGCACTGTTCCTGTGTTTGAAGCTAGTCTTGCTTTCATGGACCAGTACTCCTTTAGACATCAACAGATGGGAAAGTCTGTTGAGGAAAACTATTTCACACAGAGATGGTTAAGAGATAACTTGAGTGGATTGCTTTGATTGTCTCTCCCTCAACATAACATCATGGTTACTACTCTTGAAAGGGTTAATCTATCTGTTATTTATCTGTCTGTCGGTCTATCTATCTATATATCTATCTGTCTATCAATAATAGTAAAGTAGGTAAAACTTTGTAAATTGTTCAGATCACTTGTGCTATCAGATTGTCATCCATCAAAGCACTTTATTAATCAACTCGTTTTTATGATAAGTATTTAAGTTTGGATAATCTATATCTTTGAAATACGAAAGAGCTGACCATAGATACTACAATTTATCTGAGTTACTATTTGCTTATACTGTATCTAATTAAAACAGGAAGTACTTCCCCTGCGGCCTATGCAATTGAAAAACAACTCTGGAGAAGCTGGTTGCTTGGAGCTACAATAATGTATCACCAAATGTTTGTAAGCCAATACTTCCATTAATTCTCACAGCAGCATTAACATCTCCCTTGCTGACTTAAGCAGAAATGCATTAGTCCCCGATGCAATGAATTCTCCGTGACTCTATGTATCTTTTTCCCCTTGTTCAATGTGATCAGCTATATGTGCATTTACATAGTAAGTGTTTGTGATTATGTGAGTAATGTGAACTTTAGTGTTGGCGCCCCAGAGAGAACTCCTGACAATAACAGAAAGCAACAGAGAGTGAACAGGGGTATCTAGAGGCGGAGCTGGCCTTGGGTTACTATAAGCAAAATGACAATACCTCAGTGCTACCATGGAGGCTGGGTTGCAAACATGGAGAGGGTGTTATGCAAAGGCAATAGAGCATAGCCCTGTATTACAGGTCGGATTAGATAAGTGTAGCGCTTCAGTTGACTGGCAGATTCAATTTGCTCAGCCGTACTGCAGACAAGGCCTGTCCAAGAAGAAGGGTGTGGAGCAGGTGAGAAGTGACTACATTTGGCACAACATCGAGGTAATACCTATATGCATATTGGAGGACATAGAGGATAGAAACAAATGAGTTCCTTATGAAGATAGGAAAAACATACAAAATACTTGAAACTAAAAATATGTTAAATTCTATAAAAAGACAAAATGCGGTGAATAAATAATTCACAATAAGTAATTAAAACGAAAAGGCAACTTATAAGTAAGGCAGTCATTTGAATTAGTTTCTATGACATTTGCCCATTCAAAAAAAAATAATAGCATAAATATGCTGCTGGGAACTTATAGTTTGGAATATTTTAACATACAGCTTCACTTCACCATGGCAACACAAAGCTGATAGTGTTTTTTTTTTTTTTTTTTTGCCCAGGTTGATAAAATCACTGGGTTTAGATCCTATGTAAATCTTGCATTAGAACTTCTTATCACCTAGACCATAGATCTATGTCACATATTTAGGGAAGTTTTCACATTGCAGCAACAGAAAATAACCATAACACTCTCCCCCTCAATATGACTTTTTGTACATACAGTGTCAGCCATATGTTACACCGCCCACCAGTACAAGTGCATTTTCAAGTCGTATTTATTTGAAAACCTGTATAGGTCAAGTATCTTTGCACACAGAAAACGAAACAACAACCACTAAAAGAAGTGATGAAGAACTGATAAGCTCAGACAAAATAGTCTAACACTGTTTTTTAATTGTAATATGAATACCTGAGTGACTGTTTGTCCAAGTAAGTTTGCTGTAGAGTGTTAGTGATATGAAAGTGTTAAATATTGTTTGTTGCACATTAATAAGATTGACTTTAATTTTGGGTTAATATTATTTTTAAGGAAACATATTTTTTTTAAGTAAATCCAAGCTGTGGTTTTGTTTGTTTTATATCTTTGTTGAAAAGTTTTGTCTGAGTTCTGTCATACACAATATGGTTAAGTGGCAATATTTGTCTAGTAAATGAATCGAGTAATTTAAGTCTCACTTGAGACTTTATGACAAAACAAACCCAAATACCCCTCCAGTTTGGTTTTTGCAACATTTTATTTTGCTAAAGTTTGTCTTTTACAGGAGTCCCAGAACACCTTTTTTGACTATTGGAAACTGTTGTTTGAGCATTTATATAGTATATGTAATTTTGGGGGGGCTGAGAATGGCACAGGATCACTGCTAGAGGGACTAATACAACTCCATGATAAGGCCCTAGAATAAAGCAACTGACCATTTTCTGAGTCCCAATGCCCCATTAGTGAGAGCAAAGTGGGCGACGGCGTGTAATGGTGTGTAACGCTGGCTGTATATACATTGGTATGTGTTATATTCTCAGAAATGTGAGAATCTCAGCTTAAATGCTGATATAAACTATTTTTACAACAACCAAACACAGCTAAAACAAAAATCAAGTAAAGAGCAAATAAACAAACTCCACAAAAAGACATCAACACAAACCCCGACCCCCTCCATCTCCATACGGCACTCTGCGAACAAACAAGCAATATCTCTGCTGAGAGTGGAGGTCATGATCGCAACCTTGCTGAGATCAGGCCGTTTTACAGCCATTTCTAGTTTACAAATTTGCATGTTGAGGAGGTCGGAGATGGAGTTGAGGTGTTGGTATGGTCCTTTAGACACGCCAAGCTGTCTATAATCAATAACAAGGTAAATGCAGTTTTGAATTCTATGACCCTTTTGAATTGTACCATTCACTCTTTTCTATTGACTGGTTTTCCTTTCTCCTTTCTTTTTTTTCCAGTGTCACTAATGCAGAGGAAAATGACTAGTAAAGAGTAGAAAAGAACATAGATACTCTTACGTTTTCATGTTTTTCTGCAGTCACTTTAAACTGAATGATGTGGAGTACCGATGAACAGAGATGAAGTTACAAAGAGTTGCAGAAGTTACAGACAGAGGCATCCAGCCTTCAGGTGTTGTGTTTCCATCACTGCCAGTCGCAGCTGGAGCTGAAATTTATCCATGACTACTGCAGAGTCACACAGAAAGGGGCGTCAGATGTGTTGTTGTGTGGTGTGGTGTTACATAAACATTCACTCATTATGCAGTTTCTTGGAACAATAACAAAGCTTATTAGCCTAATGCTTTTAAGACATTGTGCTACTCAGTTATGACAGGCACGTTGCCAGTTTTTGATTCCAGTAAATGCGGTGGCATTTGAGGAACCAGATTAAGACTATTGCTTGGGAGGGAAATGTTAATTTTGGAATAACAATACATTAAATATGTATGTGGTCTGGGCACTATTGCTGTGTGTGTGTTTGGAGAACTTGCAGTCCCTCAGTGAGATGAATTGGAACAGCTGCAGTATTAACATGCACAAACTTGTGCATGTCTACCCTAAAAGATTAAGTGGTAATCAAATCATTACACAGTCTGTCTCAAGCCGGTAAGTGTTATGAAGAGAAGACTTCAGGGTATCCTTCCAGGAGATTGTCAGGGAAGGAAAGCAGTTACTCCCTGTCCAATACCTTGCAACTGGCACATAAATATAAAGCAACACAGCACATGAACAGATTGAGTGTCAAATATACAATCCTTTGTGATTGTGCTGCCGTTTTCAACATTTTTTTTTTTTGAGCACTAAATTAATCAGACAAATAATCCAGGCAAACAATATATGTTTTACTGGAATTTGGTCTAAAAATAAAAAGTCCAACAGCCTAAGTGACCATATAGCTCAATAGTTCCCAATTCTCTAAACTTAACTTGAGTCAAAATATCTAATGTTCAAATCCTTGTCCTCTGACTGAACTGTATTTTTTCTCTATTGCTTATCTTTAAGATGCGATGCTCTGTGAGAGTGATTATACTTGTAGCTTTGGCAGCTTGGGGGAAATGATGGCCTGGTGATTAAGGCCGCAGACTTGTATCCACAAGGTCATAGGTTTGAATCCACCAACTGCCATGGTTATGGTCATTTTAGACAAGTTGAAATAATACAGTAGAAACGCAAACACATTCACACTGCACTGTAACTTATTTCTTTAGACATTGCCCCTGGTGATGTCTACATTTAAAAGATTTTAGAAAAAAAAAAAAAAAACCACCAGTAACCAAACAGATCATTAAGAATAGATACAGGGTAAAAGGTCTGTTGGAGCTCAGGGCATGCCTTGTGGCAAATAGTGGATATAATTATCTCACCTTGAATTGAGATATCTGAACTTTGACTGACTTGTGTGCAGGAGACGAACACAAGAGAGTGGGGTGAGAGAAAACAGCAGGAAAGAGCACAGCATAGCACTGGTTTCAATGAGCTATAAAAAGGTAATAAACTAATGGCCAATAAAGACATGTAACTGACATGACACACACACATACACACACATATATATATATATATATATATATAAAGTATACAGCAACTCTGACGTCTGTTTGGTTAACACTATCAACTAGGTGAGGTAAATGTGGGACAGAGGATGACAAAAGTCTAAACATGAGCATATAGAATCCCCACAGGCGTGCATTATACAGCCATCTGTATCTGTACATCAATCTAATAGAATGACATACAGGACGTCTGCGAAGGAGACATTTAATGCCTTGTCAAAACATTACCCCTGTGACTGTTCTCCCTAAATTTGACAGACTACCTTGTCAAGGCATGGAGCATTTTATGTCTCCCATCTGCCTCATCCTGCTGACAGACGGCTGAGTCAGACAGTCCAGCCTGAGAATGGATGCATAGCACACACACACTCACTGACCCATTTACCTTTCTATTTATTCACTTAGACAATACACACCTCGTGTAACATATCACTTGCCTGTGTTATCAATCTATTTACGTCCAAATTCTGTCATGAAACTGAGACTATAGTGCTGTGGTCACAGCACTATACTCTCTTAATCCCTACTTCTTGCAGTGGTTTATCTGTGTTTCTCCTCACTGTCGATCAATTTCTTTTTTAAGATTGTAATCCTTCCTCTGAATGCCAACACTCTTTTCTACCTAGAACATCAGATACTTTTCTTAGATGCTTCCTGGGTTTTTCCACCATAGGCTTTGCCTTATGCATAGTTTTTGTTGTAGAGTTCTTCATCTCAGTTGCTTCGGTTGCTTATTCTAACATATGCATATAAACATATGTGAAGGCTCAACACAAGCTAGAGGACAGTTGTTTGTCATTTCCTGGACTCTTATTAGATGTCCTCTGTGTAACACTGTACAACACACTGAAACTTCAAACCTTTAACATGTTCACTTGTCTTATTTTATATATATATATATATATATATATATATATATATACATACCACACCATGCTCTTCAGCTCTGGCAGACTGACATAAAACTGAATGTTAACTAAATGCTGTAGCTATATTGCTTTATTTGCTTTAATGTCCCACTCACGCCACATTTAAATCTGCTACAATGTTAAATATAGTGACCAACCATCAGTCATTGAGCATGGAATTGTTTGGGAAAGGGCTTTGGTGGATTTTCATATTTTATATGTAGAAGTTTTTTTTTTGTTTTTTTTTTTTATTTCAGCTTTAAGCCTGAAATAACTGATTATTTGGCCGCTTGTAAAACATTTACATAATTAACCAAAGTAAATATAAATCTAAATTTTAATTTTATATTAACTCATTTTAAATTGAATGTTTTGTAGGATGTTGTGTACTGTATGACCTGCCTGTACAGTACAGACGGGTGAATGATGGATTTAGAAATTTGGAATCAGTCCAATAAAGGAGATGATGTCAATCCTGTTTGTGTGACAGGAGCACACAGAACATGTTCAGTCTGTGTGTGCAAGCTCACTTCATCCATAGTTTATTAAGTGGAAGAAGGATATTCCCTTTTCATTACGGACATTTATTTCAGAGCACATAAGGCAACTGGGATCCAAAAGTGGCATTGCCGCTTGGGAACCACCCCACCTCCTTTTTCATCACTCGTATGTCGGAACTGACAGAGTCAATTATTGTCAGTAGACAGATGATGGGAATGTTCTGCGGGGTTAGGAAATGTGCATGTAGCACACATCTATCTTAATCCATTGTAATTATAGCACTAATGCACAGCAACACTGTACATATTCATAATAATACGTATAAACTCTCATGTGACTTTCCACAAAATGTTACTATTTTTAGCCTTGCTTGTCACTTCCTCTCTGTACTTTGAATCCATTTCTCAAGCAAACAAACAAACAAAAATACACAGACAAAAAATTAACCCTCTCCTGTATTAAATTGGTTCCAGGGCAGGTGTTTTCAACTTTTTGACATTTGTAAGTTTTATCTTTTGGTTTAAATAATGACATGGCAGGTTCCACATGAGGAGTGACAATATCAAATAGATACAAAAACACATAAATAAAGACAATAATACACATTTTGATTCATGACATTAATTAATTCTCAGTTTCAGATAGAGTGAACATATCTGCAGCTCTGATACTCATGAGCTGAAATCACTTTCTTAATGTAGAACGGTAATATAAAATTATCTACCTCTGGAGCAGATCACAACCAGTACTCAGACCACCATTTCCCTTTATAATGTTACTTTCAGGTAGCAAGGTTTGTTGGTGATTTTAAATTTAAATTAATGCCTTTTTGTTCCTCAATTTTCATTTTTCATACGGAGAAGAGAACCTTTAATCCTGCCTCCTAATGAATGAGAACTAAGGTCAATTAATTTTCACTAAAAGCAAATAAGCTGAGGTGAAGAAGGTGGAGGAGGTCACAAATCAACCGATGTATGCTTCAATGGCACGGGTTAATTTATCATCAGACAAATAATAAATGTGCATTAAAATAGAATTTGAATAGACAAGGGTGACAACCGATGCATTAATAAACCCTGTTTACTGTAAATGTGTGATTAAAGATTATTTGTATTGCATAAGTACAAGTAGGGTTTGTTATAATTACCCTTTAAGCCATTCAAAGTATGACAAAGACACAGTGGAAGACCTAGTGCTGGTGTGAGTTGTAATGTGATGGAGTATGAAGAGGTGTCACAATTGTGTTTATTTGAATTATAATTCAAAGGGTCCTTGCTATAGAGTAGAAGGTGATTGAATGAATACATTCTTTGGACTAGATCTATACACGCCCATTAACAAATTCATACTTAAGGTCGTCAATGGTCGGTACAAATTACACCAGTTTCAGAGAACAGCTGCTTTTTGGAAAAGCAAAGTCCACAGATCTCCAACAAAATACACCAAAATAAATTATGCAGTAATAAAAATTATACATATTAAATAATAATCCTAGAATCTGATAATACTGTCTATAGAGACTATGAGCTATACAGATATAAACACTGATGCTGATATCCTCATTGCCAACTAGAGCCACTTTAAAGTGTAAAATGTCCAGTGAAAAGGATGGTGCTTCTTTTAAGGTACAATTACTTTAAACCTAAAACATTTTACATTCAGTTTTATGACCCACATCTGGTAGAACTACTCAGACTGTCTGTTGGCAACGCTTGGTTTAATGAGTTAAGCAGAAACCTGTGTTGCACTGTGCACTCACACAATGCACTCAATGTAAATGCACACTGTGCATTTACACAATGATGTTCATGTCCCCCCAAAAAACAAAACAAAACTAGAAAAGGTGAGTAATATTTTTTTTTTTCCCAATGGAGTAACACAGAAGAACCAGAAATTACACTTTAATTTCACACATCAGTATTACTGCTGTACCACTAGAAAATGGCAGTATCACGTGGAACATAGGAGAAATTATATCTCACTATATGACAGCTATCTTATTCCTACCGTAAGTTTAAAAACAGAATGGTATTTGCAGTGGTGAATGGCTGGTCCTTTATGGTAAGTAGGAGATAATGCTGCAGGCACATGGGAAGGCTGAAGGACAGGAGCTCTCAGGACTGTCAACCTCAGAGCACAGCCAGGCCCACTGGGATGATGAGCTAATGCAATCTCTCTCCTCACTGTCCTCTGCCTCTGATCCTCTCCTCATCCTACCCCACACTTTACATGCCTTCCTTATTTCCTTCTCTCCATGTCTTATCCTCCTCTCTCACTCCTCACTATCTCTTTCTCTTCCTCCTTTGTTTTTTTTCCCCTCTCCTTACTCCCTTCTCTTTCACCCTCTTATCATCCCACTGTTGTATCTCTCCTGTCGCTCCACCACCAGCTTTGTATTGTGGCTGCCAGGAAATGAGAAAGGCACTCAATTACTGTGCTCATTGAATCATTAATGTCAAGGTTGCGGTGTGTTCTGTTAGCCAAGAGGCAACAGCTAACAGACAATATGCCCAGTAGCAAATCTTCTGCTGTATGTCCTAGCAAGACGGACACAGTTTGATATGGGTCTTACTGATATCAAAGCCTCGGATGAAAATTGTGGTGGACATAGTGATAAGAGCAGTATTAATGATGGACCTGGCATGCCCTGTATACACAATGATAGCATGATTTGGGCTCCTAACAACAGCAACAGGAACATATCAGATGAGTGAACAGGCAGGAAAACAGAGCCATTACAATGTAACCTTGTAAACCTGCCTCTTCAGTGAACATGACAGAGCTTTTACACTACTTAAACACACATGAAGGATTATCTGCTCATCACATGAGGTAGTGTGATCACCGAGGGCTGTTTCTTTGACATGTTTTGCTGTTATCAAAGTAAAAATGGTACCTGCTACATACATTTTATGGTTTATAATTTAAAGTGGGTTTGGATTTATGTTCATACATTGTATAAGAGCATTTACAATAGTTAGACCAAAGAAACCAGTGTCAAACGAATGTGATTCTCCCCATCTTATCTTAAAATGTAATTAATAAATTATTCTGTGCAGCTATTTACATAAATATATAAATGCAAGTGTCCTAATGGCTAGATAATGAGCTATGGCTCATTAAACAGGTTTCTATACATACAAATTTAGCATTTGGCACAACTTTAACCAAATTTCAAGAAAACTAACAGAAAGACTTGACGCTGTGACGCTGTTGTTTTCTGTTGTTTGTTGTTGTTGACTACACTTGTTATCATTCACTCAGCAACTTTTACACCTCAGCCTAGTATGTGTATTGTTTTCCTGTATTTCAAGATTTTTCATTGTGCTTAAATTGAAAATATAAATAATTCCTAGTTCTGTTACTCACTCCTTTTGAAAATGTGATTCTACTTGTGTCAGTTTTATTTAGTCGTAACGTCATATTATATGTATGCACCGCACACAGTATATCAGGCTATGTACCACTTTTATGCAATTTCTGTTCCAGGAAAAAGGGCACTTATATCTAAAAGGAATGACTCTTTCCCAGTGAGGTAATAGGAACACTGTCAGCTATTTGGCTCATCTCCAAGCCTCTATTCCCCAACACCTACTGATATAAGGAGAGGTTAAATGGGCACAGGTCTACCCCTTTGTCCTGATTGAGCTTCACCTGGCTCTCTTTGGCTCTTGACCTGCTGTCAAAGCCAAACCTAGCTTCTGCTACTCAGTTTCCTTTAAATAAGCTGAATGGGTACAATATACAGAAGCATTCATTCATCGAACGCCAGTGCAAAAAGTACAGGTAAAGGAAGACTGCGGGTGGACATACAAAGGGCGTGCTAATTTAAAACAACTATTTATCGATATATTTATTTGTTTGCTTGCTTGGTTGTTTGTATGTTTTAACATCTGGGGCTACAGCAGGTCTAAATGTGATCTAATGCCTCAGCTGTATTCATTTTGTATATCAATCACAAAAGTGTCATTGTAAAAAATTGTGTTGCACTCTGCCTGCTGAAAATATCAGTGTGTGCACAATAAGTATGAGAAGATCAAACTACATATTAATATAAAATACATTTAAACACCTAATAAATATTTCAGGTGTGAATGCTTTTACACTAAAATATTTGAGTCTTTTTAGATTCCAATTGGAGCTTATGATGAGCATGAAATTATGATGTTGGTTTGTCGCTTACTATTTAACAAAAGGAAAAATATAGATCGTGAGTTTTGGAGCTTTTATCTGTCTGATTCTACAGCCATTTGGCAGCCATTGTTGTGTGGCAGCTTGTTGCCAAGGTCTCACTCAGGGTTGGTAATTGTCAGTGAAAGGGACTGTTTTAAATTCAAAGCAAAATTTTGTTGATATGTAAAAAACTGATTAACCAGTTTTGTCACATGCATATTACAAGAGACTACTTATATTCTATTTAACACCATGACAACCTTTTATATAATAGTGATAGCTGCTGCCAAAAGCCTAGTTGGAACACACCATCATACACTCCTTCATATAAGATAAAGGAGAAATGTTGCTTCAGACATTGTCTGGGCCATGTGCTCCAGCCGAGCTTACCCTATCATTTCTAAAAAGTCAACAGATGGTAGGGCTTTCTCCTTCACTTCCCTCATGTCATGCAGAGGTCTTTGGTCTGTCTACCTATATTAAGCAATAACCCACAGTTTCTATTTTTTAATCTACAAAAATTACTTTTACTTACCACTTACCAAACTTACCATTATTCTTGTCCTCTACCACTGCATGACCTTGTCCCCACACCGCATCCCTTCCCGAAGGCTGTGCCATTACTTCAAACCCTCCTCAGCTCACCTCACCCACAGCACCTTCCAACTGAAATGAAACATTTAGAGTGAAATGAAACTGCTGGATTACAGTGGCTCACTCTGGTTTGGACTTCCTGCATGTTGTCTCTCTTTGCCCTGTTTGATTCATGCCCTTGTCCTCGGACTTCCACAAGTGATGCATTTCACATTCTTTCTGTTTTCCCTACACTCTCTTGGGAGTGCTGGGGAGAGAACACACCAAGCTGGTGTCAGCCCCATTCAGAGCAGCAGCACATATGGGTGTTGTGTTGCACCCTTATCCTTGTACCAATCTCTGATCACCTGGTTGCACTTTCTCCGTGTCATAGCTCTCTCATGACATTTTATTCTTTCAGCAAAGGCTGCGGGTGTCACTACTTAAGTGTCATCATAGCAGGAAAACTGAACTCTTCACACAGTACTCTTTCCCCAAACATAATTACTAACAGTAAATAAAAAAAAAAAAAAAAAACAAAGACATCGATTTCTGTTTTCCCTACAAAATATGTCATATATCTCAACTAATTATTTTTAAATGGATCCTTAAGTTGTCACTACAGTAATAGAATAAAACAATTACATATCACAATCTCTATCAAAATAAACAGAACAAATAGACATAAACACAAACAATAGACATTTCAGTTGTTTGCAGAGGGGTAGTGTTTAAATCTTTTGATGAAGCAATCACAAGAAAAACTGCACCATTTAAATAAATGGGATTACTTTATATGTGCATTCTTTCCATCCATTCATTCCTTCGTTTTGATGTAAAGTATGAGTTAGTTTACATCTCCTCTTCCAAACTCAACACCACCACCAACTTAAAGTTGTTGCTTTTCATAAAAATTCTTTGTTGGAAATTCGACAGACGGAAAACATCGAATATGAGTCAAACAGATGAAATTGCTCTTTTGGTATAAAGTTGTTTTTTTTTTTGCAACTTTTTAATGCAAAATGCTTTGGGGATTTCAGCACTGAAATCAAAAAATACATTTGTGATTAAAACCATATGGACTGACAATTACATTAAATGATTTGTTAAGCAAATAGTTTCTTGTATTTGGCCCCTGTCTTGTATTATGTTGTGCCATATATTTACTTGTTTATACTGTATGTTTACCCAGTGTTTTTCTGTTGTGCCACAGTAAGTTTTCCTTTTGAATCAGTCCTCTACAAGTTTGGCTCTTAGGTTAAGGTTGACAGCATGGTATTATATTTTATCCACTGGAGACTGACAAAGACTTGACCCTACCCTACCTCTGAGTCGTCTTCCTTATTGATAATGTTAGCCCAGTTGTGATGGTAACAGGTGCTATGACCTTGACAAGAAGGGGAGGGGAGCAACTTAAGCTCAGAAGCTCAAGTTGTTGTTCTCAGTTACTACAACTACCAGTAATTTCAGTGAAAGCTGAGCAAAGCTCAGTGTAAAGTTAAAGTAATCATTACTTAGATTTTAATTAATTTTACTTTTGTATAATTAATGTTAAACAATATTGTGACCAATTGATTATGTCCAAAATTGTGCCGCCTTACAAACCTTTTACTAAGGAGGAGTAACTACAGTTACACCTTGCTGTGTTTAATCACATATAACCTACTGACATGAACATATAATACTGTTGCCAGAGAACCAGTGCCAGGATAACACCCATGCCCTGGTAAACAACAAAGGCTGGCATTGTATCTAAAAATAAAGATTTCAATGCTAAACTTAGTTACCCTTGTTACCCACAGAGGTCTGTGGAAAACAGAGCATATCTAACACACAAACCCCCCTTAAATTACAATGCAATTCTGGTTCTATTGTAAAGTGTGACTGCACTGCATCAGTTTACCCACATACCCACATAATACACAGAGGAGGACTGACTTCGCCAAACACATCATCTTTGCATTGCACAGAAGTCATTGTAATGAGTCATTCTTCAGTGATATCTCAGATCTAAACATGTTTAGGAAAGGGACTTATATTACCTGAGTTTTGTTAGTTGAAGCTTTCACATTACCATGTCTCATATTTTTCAGATGTTTTACCAGCACATATTCAGATCAACCATATAAGCTAATTAAGAGCTTGAGGATGATCCGTTTAGTTATAAGGTTGTGTTCATAATGACATCTATGCACTATTGATTAAATCAAGTTCATTCATTCCTCTATTTTCAGTGATTTAAGTGCTGAGGAGTGGTATCAATGATCAAGGAATTTTGAAGGAAGATTTTCAAAGAGTAGCATCAGCCACAGTGGAGAACTCATCCATGCTCTTACTGGCGATGCACATTTGGTTGCTATGGTGCCAAGAGTATGGCATCACAGCAAACACAGACTCTCTGGCAGATTACTAACTGTGCTGGGCACAAGTATAGTCACACAGACCATCTCATTTGCTTGCCTAAAGGGCAAGCTTGGGGGTCAAGTTGTTGGAAAGAAAATTGTTGGACCAAGCATGGACCATCATTACAGCTTGATTAGAGAAGTGAAGTCTGACATCCAGAGATTGTCCCAAGCAGTAAAGATTTGTTCCAGCAAAATAACTAACAACTCAACTCACTCAACTGTGACATCCTTCAACCTTCACCTTTTCTATGACTCATTAATGTTGATATTAATTTTTTTTTTATTGGAACTCAAGTGTTTACTCCTGCTGAAATGAAAGACATGTTTTATAGATTTTCTTGAGGGAATTCCTATAATTCACTTGGATGCTGGTGCAAAATCGGACATTAGACTTTGGGGTCAAAGGTCAAAGCAACTGTGACCTAACAGACATTGGTTTTGGTAATAACTCAAAGATTCACATGTTGATTAAGTACAAGTTAGCCAATCTTGAGGCAGAATTCTAGTTTAATGTGTGTTTATCTTTGCATAAAAATCCGATCACTGTCTGCACCATTCAATTATTGCATCAATAACAAACTTTGATGAAAAGATTACAAAAACTTTATATAGGCTACTCTCACCTCCCGTGAGGTTATCTACTGTGCAGCTCTAATGTAACACAGTTGATGCTGCATATACAGTATCAGTAGAGACATCTTTTAAAAACTTGTCATCCATATTGATTTGTAGAGGGAGGCTGATTTGGCACAGATCTGCAGTGAAATACAATGCTATCTATGTAGTGGAATTATCTGGACAGTTTGGGAAAAATGTACTAACATGATTTTATATCCCCTCATAAAAGTGGTAAAGCTCTTTTACCCACTGAAATTCAAGATTTAATATGTAAAAAAACAAATTTGTCAGTTGTATAGACACACACACATTTATTAAAATGTATGACATCAGTTCCCACCAGAGTGGGGCTAGCCTTCAACCTGTATATCTGGGACATGGAGCATGATCTTCATGCTCAAATACTACAGGTGAAGGTTTATTCATCACTGCGACAATCTGCTCCAGTGAATAAAGATGACAACTAGGGCTATTCTTCCTCACAGGATCAGAAGTAGAGAAGACTTTAAAACCAACAGCAGCATGTCAACACAGAAAAGTGGGTCCCCTGGGTCTATCGGTCTTTGGGTGCATTCTCTCTGGGAGGGAGAGAAAATATTAAAACTTATGTGACAGAGGTTATGGAAAATGGGGAAATTAACATTTAAATGTGGGTCATTGCAATAAATTTTCAATTTTGTTGCAGATATGATAAATTAAGGCAATATGATGGGGACAACGCTAACATTTACACAATACTCCTGAAATACATTCATTACAGTCAATACAGTCATTAAATGATTCATTGATCATTGTTGACTTCGGAAAAGTGCACACCCAGCAAGCTTCCCTAACCATCAATGGTGCTACTGTGGAGAGAGTAAGCAGCACCAAGTTCCTGAGTGTGCACATCTTAGATGATCTCTTGTGGTCATGAAACACTGTATCACTGGCCAGCAAAGCTCGACAGCAACTCTACCTCCTCTGCCATCTAAGGACAGCCAGAGCCCAAGCCCCCATCATAAGCTCCTTCTACAGGGGCACCATAGAAAGCATCCTGACCAGCTGTATCACCGTGTAGTATGGGACTTGCATCGTGTCTTGCAGCAAAAAGCTACACTGGGTAGTGAAAGTAACTGAGAAGATCATGGGTGTCTCTCTCCCCTCCTTCCAGGACACCTACCACACCTGCAAAGCCCTCTGCATTTCAGGAGACCCCACCCATCTATCAAACAGCTTCTTCAGTCTTTTGCAATCAGGAAGGAGACTGAAGAGACAGAGATAGTTTTGTCCGTCAAGTTGTCAGGAATGCTGAACTCTCACCCTGCTCTGCCCTCCCTCCCACTACTGACCCCTGCAGACCTAAACAGATGACCAGCAACTCATGCGGCAGGTTGAACTTCCTGAGCTGCTGCAGAATCTTCTGTTGGGCCTTCTTGGTGACTGTGTCTACTGTACATAGACACAATGTTGTTCAACATGGAGATATGTTCCACCTGTAATATGCTGTCATCTGTCCAGTCTTGAGTGTATTAGGCTTCAGCTTGTAATCCATAGGCTGACACAGTGGGCTGGGTGATTCTGGAGAGGAGGACTGGAAGAATAGTGTTAAACTGCTGAAATGCACAAATAGGTCCGAAACAGACTAGTAGCTAATTGCATTCCCTGCTGACCTGTATGCTCAATAGGGCAGCTGGTGCAGTAAGGATCCCACAATGACCTTCAGGGGGCATAACACCAGTCTAAGAATTTTTATGACCACAGACATGGGCAGGGCAATAAACCTGTAGTAATTCTATCCTGAAATGAGGTTTCTTGGGGACCAGGATAATCCAGGAGCATTGAAAGCAGGGTGACACATCTCCAGTGATCTGTAAAAGATCTGGGTATAGATGGAGGCCAGCTGATCAGCACAGACCTTCAGGCAGAGGGGGGTCATGCTGTCTGGGCCAGGAACTTCCCTGGTCTTTTGTCTCCTTTAGAGCTGGCATAGATCCTCTTCACAGATCCCCAGTGCTAGTGGGAGGTGAGAAGGAGGGGTGATGGAGAGGCTAGGAGAGCTGATGGTTGACTGGTGTCAAAGCAGGTGAAGGGTGTGAATGAGGGTTTCTCATACATGCAGTATAAGACATTCAGCTCTTCTACCATCTGATGGTTCTCTGCAGGGTGGGGGTGGTCTCCTGTAATTTGTGATGTCCTGCAAGCTTCTCCACACTGACACCGGGTCATTGGCTGAAAACTATTTTCGCAGCTTATCAGAGTTGCACCTCTTCACTATTTTGATCTCCTTTTATCAATGTGTTCCTGGCCTGGTGTATAGTAGTCTGTCCCCTCTGCTCTGTGTCTTCCTTGGCACAAGGATGAGGATTATTTTTGCCAAAGTCACACAACTGTTAGGATTGAAGAGGATGGTGCATGGTAAATACCTTGATCATGTTATCAAACCCCTTGAGATGAAATGTTAAAATATATTTATAACCACAACTACTTATAACCAAGTGAATAAAGGCCAAAATCTGAGACAACAAATGAGGGGATGCTACTAAAAAAAAAAAAATGTGACAGGCAGTCTTGTTAAGCAGAAGACACAGGGATTTCAGCAGGAGGAAGGACCCAGCACTAAGTACATTATTTACAGTGAAATTAAAAAACAAAAACTCGAGGGTCAAAGATATAAATGAAAAACAAATTCAAAAATTAAAATTAATCACTAAACAGTTCAGGCCAATGCTGGCAAAAATACAAAGCAATAAACATAGGTTTTGATCTCAATACACTGAGATTATAGGTTAGGCCTGACCAAGCTATAAGGTCTGCTCACTACACTAGCTCTTTAGACTGACTCAGTCTGACGGTGACCTGGCTTTTCACAGCCTCTAATGAGGTCCTCACCTGGTGGATTCATACCACCTACACAGGTAAGTAAGGGGGCAAATGGCGACTGCCGCTAAACTCACCACAAAACCACAAAAAAAAAAAAAAAAAACATACAAAGGCTTTGCAATAGAGACAACAACAAAAACAAACAAACAAAATAATTCTTCCTGGCATAGGATAGAATAGTACATATATCTGAATGCAAATGTTCCGGTACTAATAATTAAACACAACTACAGAAATCAAAATGACACTGTGTTACCATTGCGCAGCGCTGAATGCCTTCGAGCGGCCTTAATGCGGGTGGCGTCACCACAAAAGCCCAGTGGTGAGGGTGCGCACTCCCTTAACACACGGAGACCAACATGATGGTGAATGTAAGGTTTTGAATGTGTGTGATCCTGATTTATAACAAAGTTTTAACTATTAAAACAATGGTGATCACTAGTGATGGTGGGATAAAGCTTCATGACGCCTTAAAGCTTTTCAGCCAATTGGTTTACAAAAGGGTTCTCAAGGCTCTGGCTTCATATGCACACAAACCCCCTGCTGGTCAAAGACTGTAAGACAAGCAGATGTGTCTGTAGTCATTTTAATTTGAATGTGATATTCTCAAAGCTGTCTTGCCACAGTTTGGCACAGAAACAATGACTGCCAGGAACAAGAAATAAATACCTTTTTATATAAATTTAAATGGACTGTATGAAGCACTTTTCTATTCATATTGACCACTCTACCTTAAACTACAGCTGCCATTCACCCCATTTCCATTCATACAGTGCTTAGTGCTATAGTACTAATATGTTAGTACTCTATGACATTCATGCTGTGCCATTCATTTCAACACCAAAATGAATAATTTATCAAGGGATAACTCAGCACATGAAGCAGGAGTTGACCCTCCAATATTCTGAGTAGCAGGCAACCTGCTCTACGTCCTAAACCACAACTACAGCTGATGTGGTGAAATGGGCTGTCAGCACCTAAGTAGTGTCTTGTGTCAGGCTGTCATGACATCATTAGTTTGTGTATACTGTTTTTTATTACAATAGTTGCACAAAGATATAACTAAATATATAAATAAAACAGGGGATGAGGCCAGTGAATGTGTGTAATTTGTATTGCAAGGCAGTGAACACGGCACAATATGCGGGAGACCACCATTGCATTTTACTGTTTCGAAGGACTTGCCAAATCACAAACCACTTTCTGAACCACTCACGTGGTACGATCCACCAGCAAGGCTTCATACGTCATCACGTCATCAAAACATGGTTTGATCCGCGCTTCACAAAATATCTTCTAGATTACTTGATACGCGCTCCGAAGCCTCAGCATGGCAGGATCCATCACTAGTGATCATGCATGTCATCTTATTCTGTGTTCCGATCCTTAGATTGGAAAAAATACATTGTAGTGAATGAAGAGATAAAAATTACTTTCTGATCCATTTTGACTTACACCCTGAATCGCACATATTCTGTATCTCAATTTAAATGATAACTATTAATGTGAGTCAAGCCTATGTCTGTCATGTAATTGTTAATTCGTATGCTTCTAAAAAAAAATACGTGACTGGTTAGACTACAAACCAAAGAGTCTAAAACTTTCACTGAGTTTCTTTCCCCCTCTCTTCCCGGCCGAAGAGAGAGCAAGCAGTAGGTTGATAAAACTTACCAGGTTAAAATTCACAAACCACATAAGTGAAAACCATGGCACATTTCAAATTTTATCTCTCCATTGACTCTTGTTGATAATTTTACAAGCATAGGATCCATGGACTGGAAGTAGATGGACGTGACTTAGGCTCCCTACATTAACAACATTGCTTCAGCGTCATTGCGTTCACTCCCTGAACGCTTCAACGTTCTCTCATACATTTTGAGTTACTCCCACAGGACAGATGTAGTGACATGATGCAGCCAGTATGTTTTACAGTTAAAAACAATTTACTGACACACTCCTTCATTCACGCAACACACAAAATGTCTATAGTGGCCCACATGAGTCGTGTGATGCTGTGACAGTGAGTCACAGCATCACACCCATGTTCACCCAAACAGTGTATAATAACACTGACTGATACTGTGGGCAAAATGATCAAAAATGCTCAAGATTATAGAAAATTTGATGGTGTCATTTTTTCTTTTGATGTCAGAAATTCTACAATGTTTATGTCAATTTAAAAATCATGTTTCAACTTTCTCGGTATTCCAATAAAGTAGCTGCATTCTCATCTTAAGCTATTTATTAGTCTCTGTATTTTCTCTAGCAGTGACAGAAATTCAAAGAGACTTTTTGTGGGACAAAATCAATAAGACAATTCAAGTACAAAGTGTTCAAGCCTAGTATACTGAAAAAAGTGATTACACAACTGCTAGCTGATGATGGTGCCACCTGCCAGGGGATATTGTAGAACTTCAAAATTGTACTGACTGGCCAAAGGGGTGCTGTTTCATTGATTTAACCATGAGACTTGTGGGATTGATGCATCTCACCACTGCAATCTGGCCGAGGTCTGAAATTACCACCTGCCAATGACTGTAAAGTCATGTCTTTACCTCCCCCAAGTCATCATCAGAAAAAAACACTCTTGCGTGGTACAAGCAACATTTATCTCAACATTACTTGAGGTAAGAATGTGTTTTAGTCTTTTTTTTAATCTTTTTTCTAGTAGGTTAGACCACAATTATATCATATATCCTTTCTCAGGCTTTCCCAAAATTGCAAAAAAAGTGATAGCTGAGTTCTAACAAAGACAAAGAAAGCAGAACTTTCTGTACAACACTGACTCCCAGATATCTGTGCTGCAAACCATTGTTTCAAAGAACTGACTTCAAAATATTGTTATAGTTCACAAAGTACTTAATGGTTTAAGATCTAAGTATATCTTTGATTTGCTTCCACACTATGGCCGTGCTACACCTCTCAGGTCATCAGGGACTGGTCTGCTCAGTGTTGTTCACAAAACAAGGTGAAGCTGAGTTCACTTATTATTCTACACACAGTTGAATAAACTTTACAGGGGATCTTAGATGTGACCCAACTCTGGAAACAAAAACTGCATGTACTTGCTATTAACACTTGCACTCTGATAATATGTACTGACTTTTCATTTATTTTATTGTTTAAATCCTTAGTATGCATTCACATTTCATATTTATTTATTCTTTGTTTCCCTGTTCTTAGTTATTTTTATGTAAAGCATCAGTGTATGAAATATGAATGAACATCCATTTATAACATGGTTCAATGGAAAAATGATTAGTATGTTCAAAAATATTGGATAAAACCTTTGTGAATATTTAAAATGTCTGTGAATTGTCAGATATGTTCTACCAATAGCAACTTTAATAGAATCTTTAATTTACATTCATATGTGGCTTGTGTTTAGTGTAGTCAGTGTTTTGCTTGGCAAGGCTTTATTTTTATTATCCTGGACAGGGTGGCTTTATAGCTGCAATAATCAGTATCTCTTGATTAAAAAATACTTCAAAGGCAAATATTAAATAATTTTTCTCAAGCCACTCATCACTGTCACTGGATCCTCTGTTTTTTTATTGTCCCTTCAAACTATTGCACTAATCTTAATCTCCTGCACTTGATCCTTCATGCTGCCCCTGGTTTTTTTATAATCTCCTATGCTCCACTGCAGTCAGCTTTTGACTTACAGGTACTGACCAATAGATTTGGTTTAAAGCACAATACTGCTGATAAAGAGTTTCAAATGATAAAGTCTTTATGAACTGTACTCAGTTAATGCTGTCATTAATTATGGATGAGTGATGAACTGGCTCATTGATGAGACTTTGACATGATCTTATTGGTGAAATTTGTAACCACGTTAGATAATCTTTGCACTTTGTATATTTGTCCATATTGGTAATCTATGTTGCAGGGTGCCTGTATGTAACAAAGCACTCCACATTGAGCTAATGTGTGAAGAGGTGGTTTCCTCCATGATGAACTGCTACAAAACTGATCCCATTATTTCCAGGCCTATGCCTGGCAGCGGCTGCAAAAGACATAAAGTCTTGGTGCTTAATCCTGTTAGTGCTGCAAACCTGACACCTCTTATTGGCACTGTGGTGGTGTGTGAACATTCAGGATCTAACTGTTTGCCCTCTAAATATACTGTATGGAATTAAATTATTAGAGTCATACTTTAGTGCTCTAACACTGATGTTTGCTGTAACAGGAACAAAACATGAGTTTGTAACATTAACTGACAAATATGTCAAATTAATAATAACAATTTCAATATTACCTTAAATCAGTGAAGTTAAAATTATGTTAGGGGCGCATTCCTGAATGGCGTTATCATTCAGGAAGCAATGAATGTTTTAGCATATCTATTTCAATTCTCCTTGACAGAGGGCAGGTGCTGATGACAAACACAGTAAAGTTACTCTGCAGGTGAAGATGGATTGGCTTGTCAGCCTGGGGGATCAGAAGTAGCTGTGGTTTGGCAGGTCTTTGTCAGGACTGGGATCAGGGGACCACACCTAGAGGACGGACACCAATGGTTTAAGGTGGTACCAGAGTGGAAATAGGACAGTAATATTCACTGTGGCATAGAGACCACATACTACGAGTGCTGAAATGGCTATTTGTCAGATGCAGTAGCTTGAAAGACAAAGCAAAGGTCGGTTGGCAATCACTTTGAAACCGTATCAGTGGCCTGTAGAGTCAGATTTTCACCGTACAAACTTGCTCTGCAATCACATGAAATTTGGACAAGAAATTGTATTAATGTATTATTTAATTAAAGTGTATCTGGAAGGGATTGTTTGGTTAGAAACAACACAGACACCTGATCAAGTTTTAAATCCACCCACTTTGATGCAGAAAATCACAACATCTCACTTCAAAATAAGTGCCCTAGTGCAGAGGATAATGGAGCAATCTGCATGGTAATAGATATATTTGGAACAGTAAGTGAGGAGTTTGACAAAGCTGAAATGGGCTGTCATGGTTTGGTAATTGTGCTGGGGAAAGCATGCAATTGCTTCACATGGAAAGATGAATATAACATTCAAGAAGAGGGAATTCTCAAAGACAAAAGACAATTTATTGACTCTTGGATAAATCAGCTTTGTGAGACTTAGATATTTGGAATGCAATTTGCCTCTTAAACTTTATTTTCTGGTGACACTTTTATTACTAATAGCTCTATGGGGAAAAATAATAACTAATTGGAAATGTGACACCAAATGTAAAAGTGTGAATCCTAATCCACACTCTAAAATATTTACAGTTACAATACAATATAATAAAATACAATACACTTACAATACTTTTAGGCAGATAAATCTATTGAAGCCATGAAATATGTACATTGTACTTTGTACAGTGTATATTTACTGTTAAGTGTGGATTACTTAATAGTATAAATACAGGACATGTATAACTATAATGTGCTGTGAAAGGTAAAGGTAACGTGTGAGTTTGTTGTTAAGTAAAAGCAGAAAATCCCATGCTCAGTCTTCTATCAGTATTTACATATTCAATTGCCATAATAATGTGTTTAATAGTTCACAGTACTGTACCACTTGTCCAGCACTTGGGTTAAAGCCTTGAGGCATAAAATCACATTGAAGACTGACAAATCTAATCTTTTAGTAATGTTACATTTCAAGGAGGCAATTTGCAGCTTGATTAAAAGACGTGTTAAATTATAGTCCACCCAGCATATTTTAGCAGTTGGAACCCTCGCCTCCAATATAAACCCTATATACATCTTTTGATACAAACACCGTCCGAGTACTGATAGAATATATTATCACATCTTGATCCTCTCTGTACCTACATATACCTCCATCAGGGTGTATCAACAATACAACAATGGTGGAAAGTACTGGGTGGAAAGGCAAAGACTGAACTTCAGAATATGGCAGATAAGATTACATTAATTCAGTAGTTAACGCAATGTTGTCAACTTGTCAGTTCAGATACCTTAGACGTTGGTCAGTGCCCTATTAATGCAAACCATTCATGTTTGTTTAATCTTTTTTATATTGTTCGTCTTTATCCTTTGTCACATGCAAACTATCTTGTCATCAGGACCTGCCTTTCCTCTCTGTCTTTCGTGCCCGGGGTCGACACTGTGCCTCACTGAGTGATGTTTCTGTATGAAAGCATAAGTACTTTGCATGTAGTACTTTGAACATATACGTAAGTAGGCTATGAACATCAAAAGTTGACTGTTGAGCATTAGTAGTTCAGTATAGGAGAGATTGTGATCTGTTTCAACGCTTTTGTGATACACTGGCATCACTGTGTAATCAGAATGAACTAATGTACTCAGCAATATATCTCATGCCATATCTTTATATCACATCAGAAAAACAAAAGCCTTGCTTCAGGTTTTCACTGTTTGTCGGTTGAGTAAGACAAATCGTATGTTGTGCTTAAATTCAGACCTGCGTACAATAAGCGAGTGGTCTTGAAGCTGCACAATCATAACATGATCTACTTTTTGTGCAAATTGATGCAAAATGTGACATTGCTTAATCAGTTGAACATTTGGGACATTATCAGCATCAAAATGCCCATTAAAATAAAACACTTCCCATGAATATTTATGAAATACATTTTGTTTGACCATATTTCATATAACTTGACATACAACCTACAAAAGCTTACAGTCAATTATTAATGAATTTTTGATTTGCTGTCAAATTTAATCAAAGAGGATCTAACTAAACATTCATAGATGCACTTTTAATTAGGCTGAGTGATGTTCCTGCTGAGTGAGAAGCTGTTTTCTCATGGTAGATCCCTGTTCTCTGTAAGTGTTCATCACACTCAGCCCAAACCAAGCTGTATTCACTGCATGCTGGCTCAGGGCAATTTTCACACAGACCAGTGGGCACTAAGAAGATAATTTCAAAAAATGTGATGTCAGTCCAGTACATTACACAAAAGAGACATATTGCAGGGACACATGACAAACTACAAACTGCAAGATAATCTTCAAATAAAACTTAATGCCTCGACATTATAAAAGAATTATAACATTAAAGGTAATTTTCCTATAATCATCCAAAGGCCTATAACAGAACACTTCACAATACAAATCACATATTATGTTAATTTGATTCTCATTCAAACAACAAAATAGCACAATTACAACACAGATACATGTCAGTTCCTACTGGGAGGTATATAACAGCTATGCAATTGTGATGAAAATAAGTTTTTTGTATGTATGGGATACCTACAAGATAAAGCACCAACGAAGCAGCATGCAGGAGCTATAAAGCGATTATGGCATAAAGACTTTCACAGCCACAATATGCGTCCAAAACTGCTGCAGTGTAATAAGGTGATGAAAAAAACTTTGGGATCTTTCGAAAATTCAGCGGAGCAGCTGCTGAAAAGAATAAAACACATCATCAATGTACTTAGCAGACAGCAGCCGCAATTTCAGCGTTGTTTAGAACTGTTTTTTTTTTCTCCATTTTTACTGACGGCATGTTAGCAGCTCAGATGATGAATGTGTGTAACAGATGCCTTGTTCATTTTAGTGTTGTATTAGTATTTTCCTGAGCATATTAACAGTAAGAAAAGAGTAGCAATTGTTCTCAATTGTTCTTGTGGCACAATCTCCGCTTCTGCCGCAAATGCTGTTTTCTGGACTGTGTACATTGCTAGTTAGTATATTCTTGATTGATCAAAAGAGGTAAAAATGGTTGGTGTGGCTGACTTTTATGAGTGCGGGTAGTAGAGTGGGGTAGTGTTGGCACTTATTGCCATATTGAATGTTTAAATCCAATAGCAAGCTTGAATAGTTCCCTGAGCCGCCACAATGTTTCCTTTTTGCATTACCTGTGGCATTGCTCTTACTTACTGCATAGCAGCCATATCAATCATAAAAGCAAATTAAGCTGGTTAAATACTCTCACTTCATGTTTTGTTTGTATTCAGAGTTTTCACAATCAGGTAATACAGTACATGTGATCTGAGGACAGTCTTGGTAAATAAGCACATGTGCACACACATAGCTCCACATTTGGGGCCAAACGCAGTATCTCCTCTCTCTCTCTCTGTCTCCAACATAATTACTCTTTATTTTACAAACAGAGCATTGTAAATAGCACTTACCCATTATTCCTTTTGATAACTGTGGTTCACCCACTCTTCAGTCCCCCAAAAAGAGGGCAAGCATAGCAATTACAGGAAAATCAATGGATTTAATCATTGTGGTGGAGGGTATTCTGATGAGATTGTTATGGTTTGGACAGAACACTAAATGAATGTGAAAGGTGCAGGACATGTTTTGGCCTCACCATTAAACTGCATGACTAAAGCCAACAGTAGAAAACAAGAATGTTTGTCGGCATGGTTTAAAAAATACACTTGTTTTGATAGATATGGAAACTATTTTAACCTACCTGAACTTGAAAATAATCAACGTTTTAAATCACTGCGTAAATCACACTGAATTACAAATCAACTTAAAATATTTACCTCTTTCTTTCTTTCTTTCTCAAATATTAACAACAAAAGAATAAATCAATATTATTCTATTATTCAACACATGAATAATAGATAATCCACCTTTTTTTTTCTCTTCCAGTATTACATTCAGTTCAATACACTTTTTTTCCATTCTTTTGTTTTCTCTTTGAGTACAAAGGTCTTTTCCTTGAGGGAGTTCTAAGGTCAGTCAAGTCAGTAAGTTCTGAGGTGTTGACACTAACGCCCTGAGTATGTTCTGAGGTGTTGGAGACACACATTTATCATCAAAAAACAAAACAAATCAAAACTCCATGTATACAATATCATTCAGCTTAAGTTAATCTTTAGTTTTTGTTAGCATGTCGATTAAGTTTTCATCTGCTTGTTTCTACTGCGCTGCAACTTTAATAAATGCTCTTGCGATATATTTTCAGGACAGGGATTGACAGGAGAAGATTGAGATATAGTAATGTTGAGGAGCAAAACACTGAAGTTTTTCTTCTTTCCTTTTATTGTTTGGCTTTAACAATGTGACATTGTTGGAACGACCTTGGGAAGATGTTCTCCATCTATACTAATATGGTTATTCTGCTCAAAGTAAACATGCTCAGAGTAGGACATGGATATGGACTACTATTATGGCTGCCATGTTGACATTGTACTTCTGTAGGCCTTTTTAGTTCTTTTGCCTGGTCAAATTGATTTTGAGTTTAACATGAAATGACAGCAAACCTTGCAAATATTTCTGCAGAAATTGGGTAATCTGCCTGTTTTTAAGTACTTTGTAAAAACAAAATGTTTGCTTATCCTTGAATAATGGCTTTTACATACTGAGTGCTAATTTCCAGAGCATTAAATAGTGAAGCCAAGAGGCAGATCCTCCAATTAAGTGTTGTTACATCAGCAGCTTTTTTTTTTTTTTAATGTCTAGACAATGTTGACAGACAGTGTTCCCAGGCACTTATTTTGTGTCCTCTAAAACAAGGAGGAAAAATGTTGTTGAGCTCAGCCTACTCTATCTGTCAAATGAGCGGCGCGAGCAAAACGACTGAAGCTGAACGGCCACTGCTGCCACTGCTATAGGTACTCGCTCTTGGTTGCAGCCATCATGCTCTGCTGAAAAGCTGCAGACACAAGCCGTTTTCAAGCCTGATGAGCAGCAAGAAGGTCTGTCAGTGACACACAGATCACGTGGCATAGGGGACACACCAGGGACCGATTGAAATGACCCGAGCTATACCAACATTTTTACAAAGTTAATGAGCTGATACATGAACGCATAAAGCAGAAAAGGACGTGGAGAATATTGGCATTAAGTTTCGCTCAGATAGTCATGATGGATTTTAATTGCAGGTACCTCTATCACATAGATATCATTATGAGCCCAGATCCTGTGTTTCTACCAGATGTCCCTCCTTAGTCCTCCTTTTTTCTGTTTCTGCCTATAGTAATAGTCACAATATAAGAAGAATAAAAGACAAACTTTAAAACAAAAAAACAGGAAGGGAAACAGTATAATGATAAAAGAATAAAAGGCTTTCTGGACACATACACCTGGGAGTAGCCCCTCAGGCAGACCCACAAGATGCTAGAGGGATTACATTTTCCATCTGGTCTGGGAACACCTTGGGATCTCTCAGGTAGAGCTGGAGGGGGTATCTGGGGAGAAGGTCTTCTCGATTAGTTTTCTTAGCCTGTGACCTGCACCCACATAAGAGGCACAAGTTTATTGTGTGTGCATTAATGCCTTTTGTTAAATTATATTTGGAAAAAAGCAAGTTATCTTACATGATTTAATGGAATGTTTGTTTCTTGCACCATATTGTCTGTTCTGCAACATGATATTCATTTACAGTGACCAGAGCATTATTAGACTCTTTTTATGCAACACTTGGTTAGGGATAGGTAAAGATTCTGATCTGATATGTTTCTGGTCAAATATGTTTATTTACCTTTAACCTTAAATTTTACTCAAACCCCTTTTGTTACCTAAAACTAACCAGACTCACTGGCCATCCATCCTCCTGACCACCTGTATGTGAGTCCACTGTCATTCACAAATACAGCACTTCATTTATACTATGGATTGTTGTTGTGCATTGCCTCTGAATATATACTGACAGTTACGTTGCCTTGAAGTTATGTGTGCAGTTGCACTTGAGTGGTATAAATGCTCCATTTCTAGGAGGCAGGTGACAGGTTTGAGTATAAAAATGTGTGGTTGACATGCATTTTCCACATGATGTAATGTAACACTGCCTACAAATTTGATAGTTCCAACAGATATCAGATGCCTACAACACACGCACACATCCACACACACACCACGTCATTTAGTGCAATGGGATAATTCGTTTATATTTTTTTAAGTGGAGGCAGCAAACTAAATCTCAGGTATCAATTTACTACAAACTCAAACAGCCAAACCTTGTGTTTTTTGTAGGTTTTGCTGTTTATCTACTAATCCAGAGGGAATGTTGCAAGATGTGCATTAGGATTCATTCCTTATGTGAGTAATGCCATTTTTTCTATTACTTCTCCTCGCTCCTTCTCCAAGGCCTCCTACTCAAAACCCAACCATCATATCACTATACAAGAGCAAGTCATTGTAGCATCCAGTCTCCCTGAAGAAGGAACACTTTTCAGATGAGATATAAAACATCTTGTACATAGCAAGTGACATTCACCTCCAACTGCTTCTGACATGAAGTCATTTAGAGGAGAGCAAACATACAAAATCCCTGTTAATGAAGAGGTCAGTGAATATTTGTATGTGTCCCATCATGCCACAAGTTGCTGTCATCCAATTTCATGGTCTGAATGGTGTCAGTTTTTTTTTTTTCCCACACACAACCGCAATGTAAAGTGGATTTATTTGCTCCTCTCAGAGGTTATAGGTGCTGTTCCCAGCAGCTCATCATAAAACATCTCACCATTGCTGCCTCGTCTTGTTCTATTACACACTGCAATATTTAAAACTGATAACCATTTCTCCAACTAATTCAATGTTTTTTTTGGGAAGCAACAGCAGTAGGGCGGGTTGGGTTGGGCTCATATAAGTGGGATATTTGTTAAAATAAAATTAAAAACAATAATAATGTATTATATCTATGTATTATGCACGAATCCCTTGTGCAGTTTGAACAAAACAACAACAAAAGCTACTGTACAACTCATTAGAGGTAATTACATAATGAAAATACACTGAATGGCTAATGCTGAAAACCATACCATAACATGGTTTGATATCATAATATATATATAGATATAGATATTTGTAGACTGAGTCAGTTTCAACAAGGATAATACCCAAAATCTCACAGCCACACTGGAACTAGAGTTTCAACAGTATTCATTTTTTTTTTTCTTTTTAAATCAACCTTATCAAGTCCAACTGTATGGCTGCATTCTTATCATACATGAACAAAACAGAAGCCACAATAGAATATAAATGCATTTATCCATGGTGTGAGGACTGTTCAACTAGTGGTTGGTCCACCCACTTCAAGGCAGCATGTGTTGCATTTGTCGTGATTTCTATTTTTATACAAACATTTTCTATACAAAGGGGTCATTCGGTGAAATCTGTACATTTTGCGTCCCAGAGAAATAATCTGTCATAAAATCACCATAAAACCAAATACATGCATAATTTAAAAACCTTAGCCACATAAGGTTAGTACTATGTGCCAATAAAAGATAAAGATGAAGTGAGATCAGAGCTTTGAGGTGAAATATACACAAAAAGAAAAACCAAAACCAAAGGGCATAACAACACAAGTAAGGGAATCAACTTCAGATTGAGACAACAGTAATTGGAATTGTTGTCACACATCCTAAGAATCTTCTGGAAAGTGTCCGCAGCCCAGGATCCATGAACATGTAACATATTTCATGGGACTTCCGATATATAACATAAAAAATGCATCAATATAAAACAGAAGTAAATGTGAGACTTACACTATATAACCAGTCCATCAAACGGTCGTTTCTGTCACATTGCAGATAAGTGCTATATATTTGATTTGTTGTATCTTACTGCAGTTTAGTAAAGTACGTTGCTAAGAAGAAAGTCATGAATTACTGATATCACATCACATTATTAAGCAACATAGACTGATGATGTTTGATGTGTCACTTTTCATTCAGATAAACATCTGCATTGACCTTTAAATCCTAGATGAGAACAACTACAGTACAGGCAATCTCAAAACAAAAACAACGGCAGTAAACAAAGATTAATGGCACAAAAAATCTGGGCTGAGTGTGATTATACAAGATAGAAAGCTTATGTATAATACACAACTCACTGTGTTGTGCACCAGTGTTAGCATGAAACGGGTTGAGACAGGCTGATTGTACAGAATATGTAGATATTCCATAATTCATACTGTAACTTGTGTAATGCATAAATCATCTGCTTAAGTTATGACATTACATCATGTAAGTCGTGCTTCAATTTAAGGCAGCATAGTCTGCCAGATGATAAAACTTGATATGGTGTGATGAACTATGGCCTCACTCTCAGATCTTTTTTCCCCTCAAATAAACTTGGCATGTTGCATGAATCTCTCTCACTCACTTAAGTGCTAATGGAAGAGAAAAGTAAATCAATAATGCAACTAAGTATTTAGGATAATCTAATTCTAGGCCCTGCTTTGAGCCAGCGTCTTCTTTGAGAAGCAGCAAAGCCTGCAACAAAGGCAAGAAGATATTTTCTTTCTGTGTTAATACTTAGTAGTTTTGGAGTTTTATTGAATGCAGTACGCAGAAGGCTGGGACTCGAATGCAGGGTTTTTATAAACATATAAATACCTATTCCACATACAAATACTGTGTACAAAATGTGAGTTTATTAGAAATACTGGCTGTCACGTTACCTTGAATCACATTATAAACTGATCTCAATGTGTCAATGAATGCTTGAAAATGAACATTTCCTTGTTTTACCTGTTCCTATGTAGATTCTACTGAGGTAATAATGAAGGTTAATGGTGTGATGGAAATTCTGTTACTTTTCTTGTAGCTACAAATATCTTATGTATTCTGTGGTTATAGTGTTTCACCTATTAGGCAAGAAAGTGTTATGCTGTTGTACTATATGTGTTTGGGTCCTTTCACAAAAGCTCATTAAACTAAAAGAAAAACAACTGAAGGTGTGAACTCTCCTTGTTCAAATTTATTTTATTTTAAATATAGATATTTCCATTACAATGGAAAAATAATGGAATTTTATTACTATATTATATATTACTATAAGTTACTTTATACGCCATGATGCATTTAAAATTCAGGAAGAATTTTATTAAAGCAGATATACATACTACTGGGGGTGATAAATAGCTCTTGCATTATCTAACTGTGAGAGTGCAATGCTGCATTGGAGATGAGGCCTCAGGGTCAATGGCTGGTGCCATCCATGTCTATGTAGGGGGCAGGGCATCTGAAACAGCACAGATCAAAAACACCAAAAAATGTAGAAAGGTCATGTTTGCCTGTAGGTGGCTGTTTACATGACACCACACCCTGTGGCAAATGGTCAGATCCCAGTCTGTTTGACAAATCTCCCAGTACAAGGCATTGCATCGCCATCTCCCAAGCATGAATGCAGCAGTGAATGCTCAACTGATTTTCCCCTTTACAACTATTATTATCAATGCAAAAGAGCCCCATGTGAAATGCTGAGCTGTTTAATATATATAATGAAAAGAGAGACAAATTCTGCACTATCTTAACTGGGTTTGAAGTGTTCAGGGAACAGCTCTCTGCCGTCACACTGTCCCAAGTGTACATTAGTTAAAGGCTTTTCACTGGAAGCCTGGCTATGAACAGCATTAGAGAATCAGTAGATTATATTAAAATAAAGAACGCTGCTTAAGGCTAAATGAAATCTTGACAGAGCCATGGCTCTTTCAACCAGCATGTTTGTTTAAATTTGGGGTTTTTCTATTATTACATCTAAATCTAACACATGCAGGGACAGACTGGCAATCTGTTCTGGAAAAATCCAGTCTAGGGCCGTTGGCCAGCCGTAGTCCGATCAGTCTCAACACTTCTTTCAAATTTATATATTGGTCTGACCCGCCCATAAAACCTGTAGATCAGCGGCCTGATTGACAGGGGGCTGGTCCAATCAGCACAAGAGTTTGTTTCCTAACTACTGGCCCTTGACAGATGGTCACCCAATCGTATACCCCCCTCCTGCCACTGGTGGGTGGAAATGCCAGGGCTGTTTTTTTTTCCAGTCCGTCACTGAACCCAAGCAAGCATCAACATTATCCAAAGCATTTAAGGCTGTTGCCCAAAATATGTGTGTCTATTTGTGTTTGAAAACACACACACACACACACACACACACACATTTGATCACACAAGATAGCAATAGCCAAATATCCCTGAACCAAAATTTTGTCAGCAAATGTGCACAGCGGCAATGTGTGGATGTGAGAAGTGACATCCACAACAGTAAACAACAATATTTTATGTGTCCTGCAATGGAAAGGATTCATGAGGCTCAGATCATTTATACAGTTTTAAGTAGTGACCATAAAACATTTATGGTGGTAGGCCCGTGTAAATGCATCTCCTCCTACCGCAGGACACTGACGAGAAAGATCAGCTGACAGTGCCTTGATTTTATGGGTGAGGTCCACTGAGATGCAAATGATTATGGATACATGTCAGATCTCTGTGTGGGCATGTCAGTGTGCTGTGAAGCAGCCTGAGAGCATGACTGACACTTCACATCTACCTCGTGAATAATTATACTGCACATGTGAACAGATTTTATGATGGGTAATGTCCTGTAATGCTCTAAGTAAATGAAATAGAAGGAAATATTATCATCACACTTACACTAACTAATCGTATTGGATGACTGTCATATATAGCAGATTAAAGTGGTTTGGTGATAAAGCAGCTCTGCAGGTATGCCAGCTCAACACAGCGACTGTTATACAAGTCTCCTGCTTCACTGTGTCAGCTTTTTGTTTACATCCAACACTGTCAGTCAAGAATTCAAAAAAATGGCCCCATTTCCATTTGTACATATAGGCACGACTGTAAAAAGTATTGCAGTGAAATTGAAATTGCCTGGATAGCTGAATGGTTATTGTACACCATGCTGGCTTATATATGCTGTGCACCTGTTATGTGGTTTGAATCCCGACCGATTCCAATTTTCCTGTGTGTCTTTCCCCGGTCTCCTTCCTGTTTCCTGTCTCTCTCTTTACTGTCTGCAGTGACAGACACACACCCCCTGTTTTTCAGAATGTCCATAGAAGTCCAGAATATATATGTATTCATCCTATTCAAACAAAACAAACTAACTAATGAACACAAGCATAAGATCATATTACAATATAATATACACTTGATGTTTTTTCTTTAATTTCAAACTTTGTTTAAATCAGCTCTGTGTGCTTTATATGAGTGACACACGACATGACACACACACACACACACACACACTCAGGTGTCCCAATTTGAATGTTCACGTGTGTTTGTGTGGTCACACATGAACTAAATATACTAAGTGACTGAGGGGTGAGTCAGCCAGAGGGACCAGTCAGGCATGATAAGATGATGTGAAGCCTGGGTCAAGGTTAACATCTTTCATCAGGCATGGCTTAAATTGCAGTGAAACCTCTTGCTAGCCTTTACAAACTTAAGGTAGCAGTGAGCTCTCTCCCCTGACATGACCTTGATCCATCATTCATTTTTCATGAGACAGAATGGTAGAGGGAAGAGGACATGCCATCCTCACAATAATTAGTCAGCAAAATAGAGGTAAATCTTATGATTCATGATTTTATATAGCACCTCTACTTCTGCTTCTGACTGATTCCCGCCCGAGGTATCGGAGGTAGAAAATAGAAAGAAAATAACGTATTCCAAAATATGAGTAATATACTCAAGCCTTTATACATTGACATTTCAGATTCTTTCTTTGCAGTCTGCATTAAAATTAGCAACAATTTGTAATAGAAACATATGGAAGTATGATTCTGTGCTGGCGAGAGACTTGGAGCGAGAGTGAAAGAGAGAGAAGGAAAGACCCACGCACGAGGTCTTTGCAAAGCAGAAGCTGTCAACTAGGGATTAGCAGAATGAGCAGAAAACTGACAATAGACAGCAGCTTATATACTTTAGAAGACAGGATTTCAATTTTAATCCACTATAAATGAGAGGAAAAAAGCATAAAATACAATCACCACTAGTGGGCCTAAATATCCGCACTCAGGAGGCTTATATTAAAAATGAGGAAGATGTGTCGAACAATAGAGAAATGGAAGAAACAGAAGAAACAAAAGACTGGAACTGGAAAAAAAAAAAAAAAAAAAAAAAAAACTTGGCCGCCATGTTATAAGAGTGAGGCAGTGAAACTCAGTGGTGATTATGGAAAGTAGGAGTAAGGCCTGATTCACACGTAAACCTATGCAGACGCAGGGTGAATGCGGTTTGTGTCCGTTTTCATTTAGAATGCATGTTAACAGATTAGACCATTCACGTGTGCCCCGCCCGTGATCCGCCTGGCCTAACTGCACAGACACCGCCCTGCAACTAGGAATTAGAAATCAAGTTTATTTTTCTGACAAAATAAGAAGTTAGGAGACTGATATATACTTTAATCTATACTCCACATGGCACAAACACACGCTCCTTTCAATTACAAAGGCTAGTCTCATATTATCCCTGCATGATTTTATCAGCCATAGACTCAATTAGCCTTTTGTTCTTGAAGAATAGCCCCATACCACTACCATCTGCTCACTGGTTTGGTAATTTAACAGAGCTGCAGCAATGCAAAAATATTTTTTTTTTTGCTCTAGAATGTGAAGAATTGGGAAAGATATGGAGAGAGAAGCAGAAGGAGGAAGGTATTTATAACTCCTTATTACATCTCTGGATAAATATGCTTTACTTGACTTTTAGAAATTATGTTTTGATTTTCTTCTATAATAAAATAACTCGAAGGAGGCCTGTTACATTAGCTATTATTGTGTTGATAATCCTCAGCTGAGTAAGCCCACGTTCCATGGATGAGAGTAATATCTAACTGGAAGAAAATGTTTGGTAGATAAGAGCATGTTTAGATATTGGAAGATCAGGACTGACCTTACATAAGGAAAAGGTGTGAGTCACATTCATTGACTGCAAAATACCTTAGAGATGCTGGAGGAACTGTGGAACTGTTGTGTTGTGTCATCATCCAACAACAGACCAACCGTGGTGGTGTCATATTCTTATATAAATTCTATCTGCGAGACTTCCATTTGTATTAAAGGAAAACTTCGGTGTAAAGTCAGTACTGGATATGTAAAACATGATAATGACTTGTTATGACTCACTATGCTGGTTATTAGGGCACACTTGAAGACATCACTATTTTAAACCATTAAAATAGCCCAAAGTAGCTCCATACGAGATAGTACAAATTAATTCTGTGCAAATGCATGGATTTCATCCGTTGGTGACAATATCTGGTCATTGTCTACAAGGAAATGAATTAATTTGTACTGTCTCTCCTCCTATTCTGCTCATTGGTTCATGTTCCTCAATC
Source organism: Polydactylus sextarius (assembly GCA_016801845.1). Lineage (NCBI taxonomy): Eukaryota > Metazoa > Chordata > Actinopteri > Polynemidae > Polydactylus > Polydactylus sextarius. The sequence continues at coordinate 12,044,823 of CM028921.1, read as the reverse complement.
AACATGTTGGACTTACTTTCAACATGGCGGTGACTTTTTAGTAAACGATTTGTACACTTTCCAAGTTCACAATGCCACAATTTAGGACCCTTGTTATATGAGCAAGGGTGTGTGGAGCTACTTTGAGTTGATTTAATCACTCAACTAATCACTAGACTGAGCAGATATCCAGTATGACACCATTGGTGAACCACTACCCCCACTGATTCATTAAGGAGAATGAGACACCATGTTCAAACATGGCATTTTATTCATTCCAGTGAGAGTTGTTCACTGCATTGAAATTCCAAAAAACTACCATCCATTTTATTAAATTATGCGTATCAGAGTCCCTTTCCAGCTGAGTCACTTGTGCATCTGAGAATTCTGCCAAGACAGAGCAGCCAATGGATATCTTGTTGGTTCCCCATAAATTGATAGGCTAAATGTTTTTATTAAACTAATAATAAAAGAAAACCTTTAAAACAGCCAGAAAACAGCCTTCAAAAAAAGAGTGATTCTGGTTAGTGGTGGTTCATTAAATGTTTTACAGGTGCCATTCATCCATCATCCATCCATCCATCCACCCCGAAACTTCATGTTGCCAACCACTGCACCTCCATACCTCTTCATAACAACAAGAGGGGTAAATAGGCTGAGTTGTTATTTTGTGTAACAATTTAGAAACTTCTCCATTCACTGCTTTACCCGTGAAAATAAAATATGCCTATTCATTGGCAGAGAGAAGCTCAAATTGTAATTACTGCAATTTACTATCTAATGAGCCAGGTCAAGTGGGCCACACAATCCCAGGGACGTTTGAGAGAAAATTGACACAAAACAATCCATAAGCACAAGGTTGTTACCAGGCTTGCTCACTTTCACCTCTACTCTCCTTGAGTGACTCAGGGTCGTTTTTGCTCAAAGGTTTTCAGTCGTTTTTAATTCTATAACAAATTCTAGGTGAAAGATATTTCAGTACCCGTGAGGTTAAGCACAGCCACAGATATCATCTGTTATTAAAGCATGACATTGAGACTTTAGTGTTGACATAGAAAACACCCCCACTTTAAACTATTTTTTTTTTTTTTTTTTTTTTTTTGACACAAGTCAACTTAAGAGCATGGATGTGCTGGTTTCCTCAATATCGTCTGGCATATCAGGTTCCATTAATGTCACCCTGAGTGCTAAAATACTTACTCCTTCCTTGGCTGTGTGCTTTAGAATTGGGGGAAAATGCTTTTAGAGTTTTGGAGTGAGAGCATCTATTTTCAGTGGCATCACTGTGTAGACAGATGAAGTTTGATAGTGATTTTTGTGTCCTCAAATAACAGTGTACAGTCACTTCACGATAAATGTAAAGGGAGATATTTTCTTTCCTTGAACAGATGTGAGTATTCACTCTTTACAAAGGCTCTAAATTATTGCCTCCTGTTATTCGTTTTGTAACTAGAATTGGCAAAAACAACAGCAAGTGACATTTTAACCCTTTTAAGGGATAGAGAGTCTTCAACATCACAGAGAGAAAAGAAAGTGAGAGTGTGCACAACATTATTATTAAGTACTGAGACAGAGGAAAGAGAGGGAAGGTTAATTCCTGTTCAACCCTGCCTGAAGACAGCACATGTTACAAGGGTGCACTCTGAGCACATGGGAGATAAATTGAATTCAAAGTCCCATCTTTCAATAAGTCACTCGACTGTGCTTTTCACTTGCTATATAAATCACTTGCAAATGCAGGAAGAGAGAAGGCTGAGGAGACACTTACAGTCTGCCCTAAGATACAAATAATTGTGGTGAACAAAATGAGTGCTGAAGCCTGTTTTCTGTATCTCCAAAATGACTTCAGTGGAAAGAGTTTCAAAAATCTGGATATGACTGTCACAAACTAATTTTATTGGCTTCATTTGTGTAGTTTTCTTGTATCCATTGTACAATATTTGTTCTCCTTTCACTGTATTCTCATTTCCCATTTCATGATTTCATGTCACTTGACAATTTGACAGGGTTGACAAGATTGAATGTTCAAAAAAGCATAGTATGGAGAGAATGTTCTCTCTCTAATTCACTCAAATAAGACAAACCTTGTGTGTGTATGTGTGTGTGTGTGGGGACAGGTGTGGGTGTTCTATAATGTGCCCTTAATGTGCTTACTTTTCTGAGTCGATGGTTTGGTTAACACATTGATTCAGATGAATTAGCTCAGTTGCTGAGAGATAATATGATTTACTTTCAATGTCAGTGTCGAGCAGCCAATTTGGCAACAGATGAAGATCTGCCTGCAATAATAGATTTCACAATTTAATATCCCAGTAACATCATTTAAGGTGATATGAACAATGTGCTCAAACCTGAAAAGATTTTTAGTTGTTATTTGTAAAGCTGCTATTATGAATACATTTTTTTTTTATAAAAACAGATTAAGTAATGATACACTATGTGACATAAAGTGGCACTCATAGTGACAAACTCAGACAAGATTAACTAGTGTTAATCTTGTCTGAGTCTTGTCTTTACATATAAAAGGAAGCCTATGGCTCAATGCCACACATGAACATTGGAATGCTTGGAAATTTGTAAACTCAACAGGACACTAAGAACCTTCATCAAAAACTCAGTGGGTCTCTTTAAGACTCACCAAACCATAATGCTCATTTAATTTGATAATGAAGTGAATTAGAGAGAGAATTCGCAAACTTAGAAGCCAACTCAAACCCAACTGCCCAAATTACCATCAAGTGCACCATATACCAAAGTGATGCACCATCCCTGCTGCCGTTCTGCAGGCCCTCAGCCAGATCATCACCAAGGGTGTCAATGAGTACCAATTCCAAAACCATAAGCCACCTCCACTGTGGATGATATCAAACTTTATGACTGGTATGAGTGAAAATGATCCACACCACCAGGATCTACCATTGGGATGTCATTCAGACTGGATAAGTGTGGCTGCATGTGTGAGGCCGCGGCCTGCTGGTGGCCGCTTTAAATTCTTTGAGACGCTATTTTGTTTCCTCAGACCCGGTACATCCATCGATTGCTTAAACATTACTTTATGTCAATAACCGCGTGTTCTAAAAACCAGTTAAGGGTGTTAAGGTATGGGTGCACGCATATTTTTAAAGACGTGACAAACATTTCACACGCGCCTGCATTTTCCCACGCATTCACATATATCGTTCGATCAGAATACAGGTGTTTATTTAGAACTGCTTTTGTAATATTTGCAAAACATTTCATGGGGTAAAAGTAATCCGACGGCTTTCAAATGTTCGATTTCTTTTACCAGAGTGTGCTTAGCGTTTTAAAATAAAGTGCAACCTTACCACTGTCGTAGCTCATCCGGCTGCGTTTTAGGGCAGCGCGCTCACGTCTCCAGCCACTTATATGGCTGAGAGCGTTCGCGAATGAGCGTGGTTGCGCAGTCGCAAAATTAATATCCTAACTAATATAATATAATTCACTATTTCTTGGGTTTATGTGGTAATATAGGTGCATGTGGTAATAGAGGCCTGACATAACAATTGAATATGTAGTACCATTTTAAATGTTGTTACTTGATATCGATGTAGATATGCTGAAAACACTCCTGCGCTCAAAGTGGTGGATGGTTTGATCCGACAAGGGTCGTGTTCAGGTATCCCTGAAAAGGGCTGGGATTTTTATCCTGGGGAGACAGGTGGTAGAGGACACGTGTGGACTGTGGTATGCCATTACTATGCCCTCAGATGAGTGAGGTCGCTGTTTGTATTCTAATCACTTTGTGCCGTTTCAAAGGTTTGAGTAGTCTGCCAAAACAGTGCTCTTGTGTATAGCTTTTGTATATAGTTTTTTTTTTACCTTTTTTTTTAGTTGTTTCCCTTTTTCTTGACCTTTTTTGCACTTGTGGAATATCTTCAACTTTTGGTGGTGGAAAATAAATCCTGCGTCAGCCTCAATTTTTGTGCCTGCTCCATTTTTGGCACCTCCTCCATGACCCTCGACACTCTACAGCATCACAGCATGGTATCCAAGAGAGGGAAGAGGATCACAACCTAGGGAACTGATATACCACAAGGCCACACTGCAACAATTATAAGGACCTCTATTAGAGGACCTGAGTTTGAGGAAGAAACCCACACATACACATGTGCACCTTATCAATTGGTGACAAAATATCGTTGAGGGATATATAAATTGTTTTACTTCCACCTGGTAGCCAGAAATAAATCCCCACTATTACAAAACTACACACGATAACCAGAAAAAGAAGAATATCCATCCATCCATCCATTTTCAACTGCTTATGTGAGGCCGTGTCATAGTGGCAGAATGCCTAACGAGGTGATCCTGATGTCCCTCTCCCTAGAGACACTTATTAACTCTTCATGAGGGACTCGGGGGTGTTCACAGGCACTGGTGTTCTGGGTCTACTCTGAGGTCTCATACCATTTGGAAGTGTCTGGAAAAAATCCAATGTGTAGCACCCAGGAGGCATCCTTACCGTTACCGCTTAAATCACAGCGTGGGTTTTTTTGTTGTTGTTGTTGCTGCAAAGGAGCAACAGCTGTACACATTTTTAAAAAAAATTAGATAACTAATTAAATAATTAGTGAATGTTTTCACAAAACACATACACAGACAATACTGTATTTAATTGGGAAAAAACCCCATCGAGTTTCACGTTGTAATGTATTTTGCCCGTTATTGTTATACTCAAAGAAAATCCACTGTTATCGTCAACAAACAGATCTACCTTGTACAATTGATTGGACTTTGGTGAGCTATGTATATATATAATGAAAAAAGAGCCACTCAATATTGAAAGATAGTAGATCAACTTATTGCTTTCTTTACAATTACTGTCTTTCAGAATTTTTGCAAGGTACACACACCTCTAATCAAGACTTCTACTTGTCATTGACACTTTAAGTACGTTTGCTTTCTCAGCATACAGTATGTCAATAAGTCCTATTTTCTTTGGCTAAAATGTGATTCAGCGGGGCTGATTGCTGATAGCCTATGCCCCAAAGCTAGCGCTGATGGTCTATTATAAAGACATAGGCTCCCCTAGGAAACTACAAAACATAAGCAAGCAACTTCACAATACGCCTGGGGTCTGTCCTCCTGAGAGAGAGAAAAAACATGCAATTATAAATCCATTCAGTGACGCACGATTCATTTTTTCTGCCTACAACAGATGTGGTTTCTGCTTCACCATATGTGACAACATGAAAAGATATGCCAATAGGTTGCTGTGCTGGAGGCATTTTCCCTTTCATTTTCAGTATTGATTTTGTTAGAAGATGGAATACAAATAGGGAGGTCTTATCGGTGATACTAGAAGTCAGGCCAAAGGGCCAGTAGCAGGTTGACAAAACACAAGTCAACTACATGCTCCTTATGTATACACAGCAGGCGAATGATGTGTTTGTATTCTCCACTGTACAATATTATTACGAGATCATATTATACTACGCAACACAACTCTAGTAGTGTTAGTGCTAGTAGTAAAAGCTGAATAACAGTAATAACACCATTGTGTGTAAATTGCTTGAAAAACAAGACTGAAGCCACTGCAGTATGCAGAGTGACCAGAGTGATGTTAGTCAGTAAACAGGCATTTGCTAGTCTTTGATTGAAATTGAAAGGTTTTTGTAGACCAGCAAAAGAGAATCTTGGTTTCATCAAATCAATCATCAATTATTATTATTATTATTTTTTTTTTTACGGGCAGTACATGCGGTTTAGAGGTGGTAACCCTCTCTCTCACAGTTATTCTTTTGTAAAGTTTGAAAATTCCTGCAGTTGTCCATCAGTGGATTATGGTTTCCACACATAAGCACTGAGCAACCATCAACCCACCACCCACCCTTGCAAGGCAGAGCTAAAAACAAACAAACCCTCCTCTGCACTGACGCCAAAGAAAGCACTGACTGGTACATATTCTGTACAGCAGATGGATCAAATGCAGTAAGAAAGCATAGATATCTAACAGCATTTAAAACATGCTGCATCACAGATAAATCTTTTGATTAATGTGTTTTAAATCTTTCTAACAATTTAATTTGTGACCAAGCTACTTAAATCCATAAGAACTAATGCTCTATGATTAAGTCTAAAGGAGATTTTGGTTATGGCTTACACTGTTCTTCAATTGCACTGAAAATGTGCTGCGGACTTAAATTCAGATAACATTGGTTTTCTTTTGTCAAATTACTTTTGGCATCAACACTGTAAACACACACTGTAAAGGCCACGATCGTATGAAGAGGGAGAGTAAAGGAATGAGTCGAGAAAACACTGCAGACAAGTTATCAATAATTTTCCATGTCGGCCTGTTCGAGTTAATCCATCACATATGATAGAATGTGTCGGTCAGTCAACTTCTTAACAGCCTTATCCTGTTTACACAAGACAGACCTTTTAAGAGTGTTTTATTATAACAGACTCTGTCGGTTCAAGGTATTCCTCTTCTCCAGATACTGCTACCTCGTCATTATAGCCAGGGCTCCAGTCAGAGTAAAATTCCCCTGAGGAGAGATGCACTGAAGCAGAGGACAGACAAGCCAAAGATATTATTGAGTGAATAAAGACCCTGTAGCCCTGTAGCTCTTAAGATATTAATGCCCTTATTAAAAAAGAAAAAATGGGGTAGAATTTTAAATCACTTCTTTTTTCTTTTTTTTTTTTTTGGTAATTTTGTGGTTTTGTGTGTTATTGCTTATCATCAGACAGAACTTGTGTGTTTATGGCGTGACGTTGTATTTTATATAAATTGCATCACAATATCACTAATGAGCAATGTAAGGCGAGACAAATTTATTTGAACAGCACATACACAGAGGTACTTCAAAATGCTTTACATAAAGTAGGTAAAAAACAGACCACAAACACATGAACAGAACTAAGATGATCGTTCAGTGCAGAGCATTACATTAATCAGCATACATTGTAGATGTAGTCCTAAATGAATTCATTTCACAAATTGTTGCTGTATGCATCCCTGTGATTTATACCTGGGTCCTCCAAAACAAGTTTAGAGCAGCTTTTAGAGTGTGACAAATCTTCATCACTGTCTTCAGCACAAAGAATCCCGCTGACTACTAACTCACATTAGCGAAGACAAAGGCAGTTGTGTCCTACTTAATAGGAGTGCTGACAGGGAATAAATAGTGACAATTGCTATTTGTTTATCAGCAGTGTTACATCATCGTTTTATGAAGTGAGTCACATTTAAGCAGAACTGAATATAAAACGTAGGCGTCCTTAAAAAAAAAAAATCATTCCATTTTAGATTTTTGAACTGAAACAAGATTATGATTTTTTTCTAAAATAATTGAAGTTCAAATTGCAAATGAGTTTTGAATTTCCTTTTTTCCCTAATCAGAGAAGAGCAAAACATCTGAAGCATTAGAAACCAAGGAGAAATAAGTACACCCATCAACCACCTGGTTGGTGGTCCTTGAAACAAAAAAATAAAAAAATAAAAATACAGCTAGATATTAAAAATCATCTAATTGCAAAACGGATTGCCTGGGTGAGGGAATTCAAAGGTTTATAACATTCAGCAACAAAACTTTAATGCTTAACATCTGAATTAAAATTATGGTCCTTGTCTGAGGCTAAGGTGTGTAATATTCTTCTATGACTCTGGAATATCCAATATTTCTTTTTTAAAACCAAGCTATATCAGATTTAACTTGGTATCATTAGGTGTGAAATGTGAAAAATAACAAAGACAGTTTTAAATGGGAACTGAAACAGGAAAGTCATTGCTTTGCTTTCATGCCAAGCACTTGTCGAAGCAACTGGCCATTGGACTCAGACAAATGTGCCCCGAGGCTGACCTCAGGCTGGCTAGAAATGATCTACCTAGGGGAACCAGAGACCTAAATGTCACAGACAGTCATGGGTCATGGGTGCTGTCAATATGAGACACAAAGACAACTTCCTCTTCATCTCAACAACCTTTCCCAAAGGTGTCACTTGGTTGACAGAGAATTGTGCTTTCAGTTTGTGACCATGCCCTGCCCAAGGTTTGTTTTTATAAAGCTTGTCTGGTGTCAGACCAAAAAGAACTAACCTTGTCATCAAATACAAAATGAAATTGAGAGATAGCTCATGGTTGCATGGAAAAGCAAAGGTGAAAGCGAGTAAGAAGCCTGGGCCAGAATTAAAAAAGAGTGTTGTAGTAGTGGATTGTGATCAGTTTCACTAAACTTCATCCTCCCACATACAGTATCCGTTTCTGCCTTTTTTCTGTTGATATATTTGGTACAAGACTTTAGGGCATGGGCAAAGTATTGATTAAGACTCTTATGCTGAAATGTTGACAGGACGTAAAGGATTCAACCGTGATAAATGCTGTGTTTGGATATCCTCATTTGTCTTTTGAGTGTGTTTTGATGGAGATCTGCTTTTTTTCCAGGAGTGCCTATATGTGCACATTTCATATTTATCACATTGCCAGTGCTGTCACATTAAAAATGAATACACAAATCAATATGAACAAGTAATTTGTGATGCTCACTGCCATATAGCAAATTATCCCTGAGTAGATAATTACTGACAATCACTGTGAAACATTAAGGAACATAATGAACATAATAATAATAATGATAAAAGTGCAGTAATTTATTTGGACAGAGGGCTGCAAAACTTGCCTTGTGTCACCTGGTTTGCTGAACCCATCAACTCATGGGCAACCCATCTTCTCTTGCAAGCGTTTTATAATCAGGAATCATCCCATAGATATGGGTTAGTAGAGGATTAATCAAAGTACATTCAGGAAGCTGTTATCACCCATTCACATGGGGGCCATTAACCTCTATCTCCTTCTTTGGTCAGTTTATTAAACTTGCGGGGTATCTGATGACTGGCAGTCAATGTTTGTTGAACATGTGGACTTTTTTTCTTTCCATTGAACTGACTCTTCAGGATTTGCCTTAGTCTATGCAAAGGTACTTGGCTGTAACTGATGGCCTCTACATGGTTACCATTTGCCTGCAGATTCCCAAGGTGCTTGTAGCTGTTGTGAACATCTGCAATGTTGCCTTCTGGTAGAGGTACCTCCCTTGGTTGTAATCATCTTCTCAGTCTTGGATACCATCCACCACACTTGTGTAATCTGAATCACATTTTAAGTCGATTTCTCGCTCATTCCTGGCATACAGCTTTGTATCATCCATTGCTGATGGATGACTTTGGAACCAGTACCTGCAGCTACTCTCTGTGATGATCTGGCTGAGAGGGTTCAGGCCTATGCAGAACAGTGGAGAGGACAGTGCATCACCTTGAATTATACCCCACTTGATGGTAACTTGTGCAATTGGATTTGAGTTGGCTTCTACATTAAATGCATTATCTTTCTCTAAATGACTCAAATGAAACATTCTTTGTGGGTGTGTCTTTCACAGACCCACTGAGTTCTTGATGAAGGTTATTAGCTTCCTGGTGATGTTACAGATTTTCAAGCATTCCAGTCTTCATGTGTTACATTAAGTCATAGGCTTTCTTGTATAAGTAACTTTAGGGTTAATCCTGCCTGAGTTTGTCACTATAAGGGCCATGTTATATCATGGCATGTGTATCATTATTTCATCTGTTGTTAATAAAAGTATTGATAGTAGCAAATAACAAACAAAAACCTTTTCAGTTTGACTACTACTGGCTACTCATGCCACTGGCCTTGAGTTCTTCTAGGGTTAGACAGACTCCAACTTAAACATATCTTGTAAACATTTCAGACTCATCTGTCAGACCAAATTTTCACTAATTTTATCAATTTTGAGTTTTTAACTCAAAATTTATCAAATTAGTTTTAAGGAGGAAAAAAGTTGACAACTGAGGCTGATGTCAAGAATATATGAGAATATGGAGAAAATGTCATAATATGATTAGGTTTTTGCGGGCTTATATACTGATTTGATTTCTTGTGTAGAATTTAGTTCCATTAAGTATGGAGGTACAGCCAGCTTATGTACAAACCAAAAATGAAAACAAAAGATAGGAATTTGATGGAGAGTGCTGAAACTATTTCTCTTTCAGCACAACAACGAAATATTTCCTGCACACAGTCCCTACACATAACTTCCCCAAAACCAAAACTTCTCATTGCAACTCAAATGATTCAGCGAGAGCATAGCAGTATGCGTTACCCAAAATATCAGCTTATTCCGTTTAACTGTTTAACTTGTACATTTGGATTGATCATATGTTGATATCTCTATAATGTGGAACATTGGATTATAAAATTGTTTAGGAGGCTATATGGCTGATATATATTACAGTCAAACTGGTTGTAGGTGTTTTCAAATTTCTTTATTTGTCCAATAGTGGAGAAATTGCCACTTTGCAGCAGCATGTAGATAAAAAAACAAAAAAAAAAACGGTAAATAAACACTTATAATAGGCTAAAAAGCAGAAGATCAAGTGAACAAACAAACAAACAAAAATATAGGAATATGCCCAGTGTAAAGTGTTCAGTGTAGAAGAATAATTGCACATATCGTTATGACCATATAGAATATTGATTCTATACATGAATATACATTCAGTGGGTGTTTAATAGGAGCAGTGCTGGTTCTACAGCTTTACTGCTGCAGGACTGAATGACCTGTGGTGGTACTCCCTACAGGCCAATGTAGAATGTAGTTTACTCTATAGAAAACAGCCTGCTTTTAAAGCCTTGACAACATACTCCACTTGTCAGGGATAATGTAGATTATTTCATTATCAGATGTTCCAGTTGGTAGCTGATCCTTATTACCCTACACAGTAGGTTATGCTAACCTGATGCTAACCCCAAAACAGTCACATTAAAATTCTATCCCCACAGAGAAGAGATACAGTTACATCATCAGGGCAAAAGAGTGAAATCTTTTCTCTAGTAATTATTGGGGGGAAAGCATAAAGAAAGAAAGAAAGTGGTGGATGTTGAGGGAGTGTAACATCAGTGGATGGTCACGTAATGGATTTCATGACAGAAAAGCAGGGATACTTTTCATCCTCTAATCTCAATCAGATTACTCTATTAATGATTACTTGATTAATATGTGATAGCAATAGTGATATATTTGCTCTGACCACCATGAGAGACTAAATACTCAGAGAGAATCCCTGTCTCCTTCTTTTCAGGTTTTTATTTTTTATTTTTAAGAAAAGCTGTTTTTTCTTTCTTTCTCTGAGTCACTCTTCTCTTTCCTGCCTCCACCCCCGCATGCAGTATGCCTGCAGTAGAAAGCTGCATCTGTCGGAAATGCAGAAATATGCCATAAACAGTCCCCGCGTGTCTGTGCAACAAGTGCAAAGTATGATTCAAAACTAAAAATGAAAATAGCATTCAACAATATTTCTGATGTTGTTCTGTGAACAAGACTGTACATGTAGTATACACAAGGTGTTAGAATAAGTTCCGCAACAGGACCTAATACCCCCCACTGATCAAAACTGATCATTTGAGAGACCATAATACTAAATTCAATATGTCTATAGTCTTAGTCTATAGACACTTTTCTCTTCACAGGTGAAAAAGATAACATTTAGCCTGCTGCCACAATGTAAAATTAATACCAATTAAGCCTTCACACTCAGATCCCTGCAGTGAACTGGCAATTAACTGTGACCACCCATCATGTTGTCCATTGGTTGTATGAAAGTAGTGGATGGCGAAAGGGGGTGGGGGGTAGGCTAGGATTACATCTCAGCATTTATACAGAACAGTAAAAATACAGAATATTTCCATGTCAATATAATGGATCTAAAACACAGGTAGGATACACAAAGTTGTTCCCTTTTTTCTCTCTCTCTCTGCATTTCAGCCTTTCATTTAGAACATATTTTCTCTCAATACATCTATGATTCACTCTTTCTTGTCTTTGTATAAGTTTGTATAAATGTATATTCTTACCAGGCCAAGTCTGAATGTGTTTTTAAAGAATGCTATAGAAATAAGACCTCTTCTGGCTTTTAAAAGCTTTAACATGTTTCATCTGGTCAAACAGATATGTGCCCGAAGCATACAAAAAAGATAACATCATACATTTCTCTAGACCCTTCAGTAACGTATGCAGTATGCTAAATTTTGTCTACTAATAGGCCACGCCCTTTGTGCATTTGGGCCCATATTCTATTGAATGTACCTCCGTACATACTCCATTTCAGCAAGTTATTCCAATTCCAATGAATGTTCAAAACCATGTCCAATGTACATAATTTGAATTCTAATTACCAAGTAAAGTCATTGTGAACTTAAACTATCAATACAAATATTTCTACAATTATATAAGAGAAATATTACAAGGGATATCAAGAAACAACTTGGAACTTTAATTTCAAGTAAATCAATATTTCTGCTTGGGTCTGTACTTCTCCATGTTGTTGATGCGATGTAAAATTAATACCACTTATCCCACAAACATGGATCACCAGGGAGAATTCCAGTCTGCTGTGACCACCCCACTGTGCAGTCAATCACTTTATAGATTTTCAATAAAGTATGAAAAATTAATTGAACACATGGTATTAGCAAAAGGTTTTCGAAAGGAAGTCCTCACGAGAAGTCATTAGTGTTAAAATGACAGTTTTATAATCAATGTTAGAGACAATAGCACCAGATGATGCATGTCCAACAAAGGTCAAATGAAAATGAATAAGTTTAAATTATGGTGTTGTTCTTTATTCATCATTTTAGTAGCTTGTAGGAGTTGTGAACTTGTGTTACCTGACCCAGACTTATCAGCTCCAAGTTGTACTGGCTTTTATGTATTAACCTCTCTTTGGCCTGTTTACCCAGGTAGTAACAAGCTTTTCACTGCTGTTGGAGAAGGAGGATGACAAGCTGTTGGAGTGTCTTTCATCCACATGGGAACTTTATAGCCCTTTACATCCAATCAAGTATATGGCCTGATTATACATACTAGAGTAATGTCTCCTTTGGCATATAATCACCATTGTGGAGACTCTTCCACAGCACACTATAAATAAACTTCATCATGTACAAAGACCCCAGCCCTCTCTGGCTGTGCCTGCAACACTTGTTGTGAGTTATTTAGACAAGTAAAACCAGTAAATCCCAGAAGGAAGCCAGTGAGAAACTATTTGATCAAAAGCTAAGAAATATAAATGAGCACATGAGAGCAGAGGCACAGAAAAAGAATACATAAAGCAACAGTAATACAGAACAAACACATCTACCCCCTAATTACCAGCACTTTAAGGCTGTAATGTCAGTTTAAAACACAATCAAGCTTTTAGATTAAAATAGAGGTTCAAAAGTTTGTTCGTTTAGCAGTCATGGTGGAGTAAATGTAATAATTGGCCAGAGAGTGGTGTCAGAACAAAGGTCTTTGGCAGCCTGAATCACAGTAACAAAGTGTTGTGGTGTAAGGGGCACAATTATCTAGTTGTGTGAAGTTGGTGTGAATAGAAAGTTCAACATGTTGAATATTTCTTGTATTTTTTGACAATATCCTAGTTTGTCTTTTTTTTCCTCTAAAAAAAATCTAGGCCAGACAAATTCAAAGTTTGATCTGATGATGATGATAAAGTCAAATGGTAAAATGGTACGAAGAATCATGGATGTCTTTAGATTTGGATTTCTGTATATATAAAAAAAAATGCCTGAACATCCTGAACATTTTATCATTCATCATTTATCTTATCACTGTCATCTTATCATTCCTAAAACCACACTGCTACTGTGACTACAAACAAAAGTAAGAAAATTCAAAACCATGTTTTTAATTATTAGGAATGATTTTGGCTGTCGAGGGCACATTCTCTCTAGACTGATATTCAGTCACTATCATATACTTGTGTGTCACAACTGCAAGTTGCTGCACTGCCTGGAAAAAATAAGTTTCTTTCTCATTAAATCCTCTGATTCTCATAGAGTAGAAAACCCCGAATAATTTCAAGGGATTGCACAACCAATCTGATGGAACACATGCTCAATTTGTGCTTTGCAATTAACTTGAAAATGGGCACAGTCAGCAGCTTTACTTTGGGAATCAAACTAATTTTTGGTGCTTGGCGTGCATACCTTTGAAGGCCTGACAGGCAGATCATGAAAAGGCCGTTGTCTGACTGTAACAAGGCAGAGCTGTCATAACCCTGACACTGATGTGCCTATTGGGCTGTCAGCTCAGCCTCTTGTCATCTTAGATGCTCCATCGTGAGTGTACTGTCAAGCAATAAAAAAAGAAAAAAAAAAAAAAAAAACCTAAACAATAATGATAAAACAGCGCTTCCATCAACAGTACAGCAACTTTACAGCACTGTAGACCAATAGATATATTTTTACCATTTTATTTCAGTTTACTTTCCTGTACAGAGGAAAAAGTAGCACATACCCTTTATGTGTCTTTATGTGTTGCTTGCAGAAGCTTGTTTTCTCTATTGAATGTCTGATGCAGGTTTAGGTGGGTACAGTACAGAGGTCGAATGGAGTAATGTTGTATTGTTTGTTTCTGACTATGTATTGTGTAGGTATACACATAGCTAAATATACTTTTCTGTAAAGTCAAGTTTTTAATTACTTTCATTCACCATGTGAAAGAGAAGATTTTCTAGATCGTTTATTTTAAGAGTAAGATCCCTGTGAAAAGCACTATAGACGCTTTATCATATAGTGCACTGTACTGAATTTAATTATGTTTAATTGTGAGAGTTATGCGTGTTAACTGTAGTTTTATGGGCAGATGTAGAGTACTGAAGCAGACTATATAGGTTAGCCCACTTGCCCATTTGCGTAAAGAAAAGGGCAGGTTTAGATGTGTGTGTGTGTCGGTGTGAGAGTATGACTGGTTCTGGAGCACAGTCTTAAAGACATGGGGTCTATTTGTGAAATGAATGAAACCGTTTTAGGACTACAGTTTAAACATTGGTTATTTAAAAAAAAAAATTATATTCTAATTAGTTTTATTGTTAATTAAAAGCTTTTTGATATTCTACAATTAACAGGTGCTGTTTGTACCGAATAGAGACACTTTGCTCCTGGACTCAGACTTATAAAAGTTCCCTTTACTCTGGTTGTGTCATTTTGAATAACTTCAGGTTTATTTTTCATCTTTCAGTTTTCCATTGTGGTCTTGTAGCTTTTTAATAACAAGAAAAACGTGGCCTAGAGATCTTGCACCGGTATGTAGCAGGACCATTTAATAAACCACTGGTGCCATGGTTGTCAAACGCTAGCCTGGTTAACACAGAGACAGTGACTTATGATGTTGATGTCTTTCTCTCTGCTATCCTTAACATTTTTTTATTTTGCCAACTGGCCAATGTGTAAATGGACACAGATTTTCATCCACTTACATCAGACTGGAGTGTTTGGTGTCTACCTGCAACTAAGCGCTCTGATCATTTCATTTGCCTTGTATATGTGGTTACATAGGTTTCTCCCACTACCAAAGGGCCAAGTCAAAATGGCATTTCAAATGTTGTCAAGACCATGACAGACAGCAAAGGTTTGTTTAGGCTTGAGGGAGGCTAGAGTTGGCTCTGATGACAATGAAATAAAATCTGTTTTTAATTCTGTTCTGTTCATTATTTAGAACAGTTGTTTTCCAAAATAAATGATTTACAGGAGAATTTTATTTACAGTGCCATAAATGCATAGTTTTGTTTGAACCTTTTCTTTAAATCAGTGGAAGGAGTGAACTCTTGAAAAAGCCACTTAATTGTGCAGGTCCCAAGACAGACATCTTACAGAATGTTTTATGGTGATGAGACAGTGATATCTATTGTTTTGGTTGTGGGAAAGTAAACACCTATATCAGGGGTGGGCAACTTATTCCTCAGAGGGTCATGTGGGTGCAGGTTTTTGTTCCCACCAGTCAAGAGGACACAGTTTGACCAATCAACTGTCTGAAGACTGAGATCGGTTAATTAATTGAGTCAAGTCTGGTGATCTGCTGCTTGGTTGGAATTAAAACCTGCAGCCACATGGCCCTTTGAGGAATGAGTTGCCCACTGCTGATCTAGATGTTTACTTTCCCACATTGTTTGCTTTTCCCACATTTCCCACATATGGCTGTTATTTTAATGGTTCTGTATCCCACTCTGTATTACGTGTTCTTAGTAACATAGCATCTGTCTATTGCAAGTGTGATACACTGCATGGTGCATATCAGCATATCAGAATACATTCATTATCATATATATACATTATCTCCCAACAGGTACTAAACCATCATCATTCCAACAACCTGTTGTCAATATAGTACACACATATATTTTTTAACCAAATTCTTGATGGAGCCAAACTGTGTCATGTTGATTAAGATGCCATAAAGGTCTAACTTCTCCTTGGTTACAGAAGTAGAATCCAGTATTGCCCAACAGGGAAAGCGTGGGCATTGTTGTAGCATACACAGTGCAAGTTGTTTGAGTGTGTAAACCTTTGTTGTAAATAGTTATAACAGTTATGGCTTGAGTGTTATTTTAGAGATGTCTTCTTTAACCTGCTCCTTTGCAGGGTCTCAGTCATTACAGTTTTTCACTCAGTGGGCTTTGATAGGACTGTTTTTATTGGTTACTTTTGTGACATTGAGTTGTTCTAGTAACCTGTAGCTTCTCCCTTTCACACTCATCTCTTTTCAATTGTAAAGCCTGTGGAGATGCCTTGCGCCCCTCACTTTCATCCATGTTCTTAACCGATGTAGATGAAATGGCCAAATGTGGACGTTTTCTAAATTTATTCCAATATATAACTTATACTGACCGTCTGACACTGATACATTGTGGTAACAAGCCTTTCCACTGCAGTCTCAGTCAAATGCTTCGGGGTTTCATATCAGAGAGAGTGTCTGTTAAATTAAGTAGCATAGAAATGTTACTATCCATTCAGAATGTGACATGGGAGAGCACTATAAAAGGGATATGTCCAAAGTAGGGCCTCAAGACGAGAGCTTGCAGCTATGTCAGGACAAAATCGATGCACATCGGGGGAATAAATGGGCCAATCACTCAGACGGTCAGCCATATTGAGCGGGCGGCAACAGGCCACAGGCTCATAACAGTTAAGAGACACACAAGAGAGTGCTGATTATATGAAATATGAGACCACGGTTGCCACTGTACATTACAGGTGTCAGTCCCAGGCTGCACGCACCATGGGAGTTGTGGCTCCATTAGTTGGATAAGGGGCTTCTGTGGTCACTATAGAAACTATAAGATGTCACTGATTATATTTCATTACTGACATTTAGTTAAAATACTTCTCACTTTTTACTATAAAAAGTTTCAGTGCATGTATGTGACATCCACATGTCTGCTGTTGGTAATCCTCATTTAACATGTATGTATGCTAATTTAATGTTGAATGTAAATAAGCAATTAATCTAACTGCCATATAATCAAAGGCTTAAGTAAAGACATGTTCAAGACTTGACCTTCCAGAGCCCCAGGGTGATGCCTTAATGATAGTGTGAGTAGATTACCTGCATTAGTCATTTCAATACAATTTTTTTTTTTTTTTTGTTCTGAAACCATTTTCCCTATCATTGCTGTTACTGTGAGGGGACAGGGCAAGAAAACAGGCTCAACAGAACCACATAGTGACAGTAAGGTAAGCAAAAATTAAAATTGCAATTATTTCCTTTATCTGCCTGTGATTTATGACACTTAATGATTAATCCAACCAGAGGGTTCAAGTGGTGTCTGATGATCATCAGCCATAAACATTAGTGATTAGATTTTTGTCTAATGATTAGGTATGAAGAGTGCTTAAAAGAACACTCTTGTGTTTTTCAAAACACAAAAATTTCAAGTTTATCACGTCACATTTTCCACTTCTACAGAGAGGCTGATATATGTCCTCATTTTCTGTAGAAAGTCATTTATTTCATACTTGTGCATTATATATTTAGTCTTGCTGATGTGGGGTAAAACCACACTGGAAAACCAAGATGTGAGCCAAAACCTCACATCAGTGAATAGTATCATCTCCACACTGAAAGGGGCGTATGTGAGCCCACAGGTTTATGACTGTTCACATCTTGCGCTTTAGTGCCAGTTAAAAAGTAAGATATTCAATTTGACAACAGGAGTCCATTTTCTCTCTTTCTCTCTCTGCGACTGCAACAATTAAAAAAAATATATATATATCAGAGTTTAAAAAATGATTGGCAAATGCTATGCAGACTACAGGACACATTCTAACTCCGGGCAGCAACCGCATTTATTCTGACAAGAGGTGTGATGGACACTTGCCTGCTGAGACACAGGTTCTCTGTGCTGGCAGACATATTGGAAGATATTCATGCTGTGTTCATGTGTTCAGAAAATTTCTATGACTACGCAACATGTATTTTCAGAGCCATGTACACAAACCTAACAGGAACACACCAAAATTATATTTGTATTTGATCAAACAAATATATAGTTTTGCTAATGCTAACATTGGGCCACCACACTGACAGATTCAATTTCATGTCTGCCAATTATGATAAAAGACAAGCTTTTTCATTTGAAGGGGAGAGGGGAGACTGTCAGCTTTTAGGTACATGTTTGTTTTCTCACAAATCTGTTGAATAAGGTCTGACACTTCTGGAAACAAAATGTGTATGCATAAAGTGCATATTTTCATGTCAAGTTCAAGTTCTAAATCACAGAAATTTGTCTATCACAGTACTGCCAGTAAGTTGTGTTGATTTCAAATCTAACCACTAAATATATATACCATTTTAAGTGGCAGGAAATTACACCAGTTCTCAATTCAAAGAAAAGTCTATGGCTATCATTGAGTTGGAGCTACAAAACTCAGCACCTCCCAAAGATGAGAACTCACTTTTTTTGTCCCAGGAACAGCATCATGTCTCCAGCTATATCAGATCGCCCTTGAATTCAATAAGCTGAGCTCAATAGTTATCTTTGCTGCTGCTGCAGACACTGCGGGAGAAATGCTTGTATTGGTGAAAAAAGTGACCAATCCAACTCTCTTAGAACTGTGCTTTTTTGTAATGGGCACTGTGACAGTGCACTGATTCTGTCTGCTGGTTCAACTTGTCTAAGATAATCTTTCTTAAAATATTTCTCCCTTATAAACAAACTTTAACAGATGGACTGGAATTATTTTGTATGGCTGTTTTTTTAATATTTACTGCTGATCTATATGGACACTGAACATGTGTTGTTTTCAGCATGTTACTTTTTAAACTTATACGTGCTGCTACATCTATATCAAGCAGTCAGTTCAGAACAACACAAAACATATTAAGAGAAACAATGATAGTAATAATAATAAAATGTATTATCATGTCATGGATGGTTTGTGTAGCAATTATCAGGCCTGAATTTGAGTGAATTTAATAAATTGAAAATACAGTTCTTTTTAATGCTCTGCATGGTAAATTTAACTGAACGCTGTTGTCACCCACATCCTTGTTGTCTTTGGGTAACAACACTTCTGTGATCACAGTAATGAAGGAGGGGGGGGGGTATTAACCAAATATAAGGGGACAGTCAAGAGAGAGGAAGAAATCAATGGCAAGTAGTCATTAAATGGCTTCTCAACATTATGTCACTTTTGGGGAGGACTAAGACACGCAAGGTGAAAAAATAAACACATAAAAATGGAAGAAAATGATTAACAGGCAGGGCCCACACACTTTTGAGTAACCCTGCCTCCCCAAAGCTTCACATGAAAGACTGAAAACTCCCTCTAACCACTGCACATCAAATTCTACCACATGTAAGACTGACACTGTAGGAGGAAGCTTGTGATGACTTAATTGTCTCCTTGTTTTGCCATAAAAACATGACATCTAGATGTGCTTGTACACATGTATAAACCTGTACAAACAAATGAGTGTGCAGACCAAGCAGTTATTTTCAGTCAGCTGAGGTCAACTGCATGTCTATACAGCCAGTAACATAATTTTGACCTATAATCATCTGCAATTGTAAGTGAAGAGGTATTACAAATAATGGTGCTATTACGAAAGCTGATCAATGCTCAGCCACCAGCAAAGCGTAATGTAGTTTGTCATGACATGTTTTCTATCGAACTGTTTTTCACTGCAGCAACAAGAATGCTTACAGTCAGTACAATTCACTTTTATGCACTGTAATATAAATACATAAAAATAATGCTTGTACTTAGAGAATAAGGATGATACATGATCCATTATGAACAATACATATTCATTCATTTAATGTAAAATATACAGCTGAAAGCAGCAACACCAGCCATCAAGCAAATTAACATCAGTGGTGCAATGGGGACTTCTTCAAATAATGGGCATGGACCTATTTAGATTATATGCTTTTATCATTATTTATGTTGTGAGAAACTAGCTCAGTTACCAATCACATATAAAGCAAATTGCAAAGCAAAAAATGAAAATCTCTACAAAAAGGATGTGATTACCATTACTAAGTACTAAAATACTAACCTTTAAATCAATGCAGATGAATAAGATAAGAGGGTAGTCAACTGACCCCAGAGATTGAAGTGATACCAGGAAACTGAAGTTACCAGGGGAAAAAAAACTAATCTAAACATATATAAAAATTCTTAAATTCTGTCATTCTGTTACATCGGTCAGTAATATTAATTAGTATTATTATGTGGCCAAAAGAACTGTCCAAAAATCAAATTTGAATACTATTTTAGTTCAACTGAAAATGAAAAACTGGAACCAAATGACAGTGTCAAGAAGTGACTAAATTTGTTGATATTTTCCATGAAAAACCCTTATACCCCTGTCTGGGATCCATCTGTTCAGCTGATGATGCTGCAGGGATTTTGACAGGAGAGCCCAGGTTGCAGTCAGTCAGACAAGCTCAGACGAGGTCTTCTTAGTAAGGACTTGCTGATCTTTTTGTGATTTTTATTTCAATGAATACTTTAGAAAGTGTCTTGTGAGTGTCTCAGTTTTATTTCATCCCCAGTCTTTACATTACATTCTGGCCTTGTAAGAAGGACATAAAGATAGATTCAAGAGAAATGAATAACGAGTCTGGAATATTATGTCTGAAGTCTGATATTTGGAGCTGCACTCTACTTAACTTGTGTTCCTTTGTTTAGCATATTTTAAAATACCCTCTTGCTTGATTCATCTTCGCCTGAGTCATTTTTCTCATTCACATTCTTTCTTTTGTTGTACACCTGGTTTTATAAAACCTGCCGGGTTATGACTACACTAAGGTTAAATTTGAAAACTGAAAGTGTCATGAATTGTTGATTTTACAATATTGTCAATGCAAAACCAAAAACAGAAAGAAAATTTGTGTGGTTTGTGGAAAACTCATGCATATGAACACGATGCAGTGAATCTGACAACAAAACCTATTAATAACACATAAATCTATAAATGCATTCACAGTGACACAGTGTCATCATAAATCTGTTATTATTTTTTTTACACTTAGACAGACAGTGTGAAAATTCATATTATGATTACATCACAAAGTCGATACCTTCTGTCCTTCAGTGTGCACATTAATCTTCTGTGTCACTAATGTTTATCAATTAATCAATCAGACAATTAATTTCCACAGGTCATATCTCTCTTAATCACCCCTGGTTTGCACATACTCTGTAACATTACCTTTTGAAATGACCTATCTTACTTTAACTTCTTTGATTGTCTTTTATGGACATGGAAACATACTGGACACTAACGCTGGAAATGGTTTTCATCTTGTAGGATAAAAAAATGCAAAAAGGCATAATGCATGTGATATTCAGGATAATGTAAAGCGTTCACTGTTAATTTCATCAGTACATACAAAACCATTATAATTGCATATTTCAACTTGCCCACCACTAATAACAAACCACTCCGTAATATTTTCCTTCAGTATAATGACAAGGAAACTGAAAAATCCCTGCATGATATTTCACATTGAAAGTCTTTGAGTTGCCCAAAGGCCATTACTGTTCCCTCCTGGTTGGCTTTTAATGTAAAATATCTATATGAATTGTTAAGAGAGTCATTTAACACTGATTAAAAAAAAAAAAAAAAAAACACATAGTTGAGGTGAAATTAATAGTTTGATTTAGAGCCTGACTGCTGTCTGGTGGCTAGTTGACATACTCCAGGAAAAGTATTGTCTTATTTCTGGTTCGTTAGGTTTCCATGTTATTGTTAGTGTGTTTTCTTGCTAATTACCTGCTGTGCATTCAAATTTACACTATTTATTCTGAAGCACATATAGCTGCTTCTTTTAGAGACACACTAATCCCACAGTTGTTGATTCTCAGTGAATTGGAAGTGGAGGCCCCATGAAAAGGAAACCTAACTCTTAGCTACTGTGAGCTAACGTAGTGTACCTCCTATTCTCCCACCTGGAAGACCCATCTACCCAAGTAAATATTCAGTGGAGTTTCTAGGAGTTCTAGGAACAGCTTGCCTCTTGCATTTTGCTCTGCTTATCCTCCTGCAGCAGATCTACTCAATACCAACCTGTTGTGTGTTGTTCTGAGTCTAAGCAATAGCCATATCTTTAGCTTTGTTTAGCCATACTCCACACACAATTGCTTCTTATACAGCCCTTATTACTATTTCTGTCTTTAGGTTTGGTTTAGTTCAACTTAGATAAAAGTGAGCTTTTGTATTGCTTTGTTTAATAAAGCAGTTTTAATTTATCTGTAAGATCATGAGAAAAAACCAATCACTCTGACACCATTTGACTCATTCTCTGTAGAATCATCCTCTAGACTACAAGCCTACAAATGTGTGAGATAGACAAGCAAGATTGTCATTGAACTGGTGAGACATTTAATTCACAGTGCTTCTTCACTGGGTTCTAAGGTGGCAAAAATATGTATTTTTTTGAACTAGCCTGGCTATCTAGTTACCAACTGTGAGATACTGAAGGGCAAGTACCAGGTGTCAGCTTCAAAGCACCTTAGAGGTGTGGATTAATTAAAACAGTGTCTCCCAGTGGCTAGTCTGTTGCCCTGAAAAAACCTAATAATCATTTTGAACCTTTCATCTTTAACAGTTGTGTTTCTTAGGAAAGGCTGAGGACCAGCACCAAGCCAGAGTGTTACAAGACACTGGAGGCTGTCTTTTATCCTCCCCAGTGTCTTGCCTCTCAGATCAAGCTTTTATCTACTTGGCATTAATACAGAAGGCAGATGTCCCTGCTCTAGGGTTAGTATGAGGAATGGTCCACTTCATTCTGACTTTAATTCTTGCCGGTTTGTATCCAACTTCCCTTATAATGTATTACTAGGCTATTTAGAGCTTTGCATACAATTAGCAGAATTTTAAAATTCTAGTTTGAAAAGAGAGGCAATGCAGAGGTCTGAGAACAGTGTCATGTTGATTTTTTAGTTGCAGTGGAAATGTACAGCTGCATATTCAACTGTAGTCTCTGCACAACTCATTATGGGAGGCCAGCGAGTACACTATTACAGCAGTTTAATCTTATTGTTATAAATGCATGAATTCATATGGTGATTTCTGAAAATTAATATTGCTCAGATCAGATTGTGAAAGGGGAAACTTTGTTATTGTATGTACAAGGCACAGAGAGTTGCTAGTGGTGAGTGTCGCGGGGTTCTTTTTCCACTCTCCCAAATAAATGATGGCATAGTCGCTGTTTCAGTGATGGTGGTGGAAAATATTTACAAAATTGACAGTCAATAGAGAACAAAAAAATATCTACAAAACTATACACACACAGTACTTCAGTTACTGGTGGCTCTCTCTCTCTCACTCGTTCTCGCTCTCTGTTTGTCTCAACGTGCTAATCTCACTCCGACTCTCCCAGCCCCCTAACATAGAGGCAGCTCACTTTTTATAGGCCTTGACTCCTCCCATAGTCTCGATGAATCACAAAATTCATCATAACTCCACAAAAACATTCTTGATCAAAATAACAAAAATAAGCAAAAATAGAGAAAACTTTAACAGGTTGCCTCGGCCCTAAATACTGCTTCACTTGTACATAATATGCCCAAAATTAATCAATACACACACAAAAAAAAAAAAAAAAAATGACCTGACAGTGCTGACGTCATCTGCTGACGCTTAGTCATGCGGTGTTATAAGCTTGCTGCTGACATGTGCAATATTTTAAATGGATGCGGGATGGACGACCGGTGAACAATGGAACAAAGTAGTGAGTAACAGAAAAGCACTGGTTTATTGAAGATGAATTGGTTGCATAGGACGGCATGTGTGCACCCATGAAGACCTATGATGACTGTGGACTAGTTAATTAAATACGGAAGAACGGTAACAAAGATTATAATTGCTGTATGACTGTTGGCGTCTGTGTGTGTGTGTGTGTGTGGCGCCTGCGACCCGCAGTCACCAACTGATGCAAAGAACTGCCCGTCCTGTGGGTATATTATTAGCCAATAATCAAGCCATCCCATTTTTCTAGCAATTACAACTTATAATGGTCAACCGTGTCAAAGGCAGAACTGAAACCCAAAGTCATAAGAACATGTAATTTATTAGAGTCTGTAGTCATGCAGAACTCGTTCACAGGTTTGATGGGTCCTATTTAGATCTTGAGGCACTGGTATTCTGCCCAATGGCAATGATCCATCAGTGCTAAAAAAAAAGGACTGAGGTCTGCACCCGGTGTTGGAGTAGTAAGCACTCAAATCTGGACTTTGCTGTGTGGCGTTTGCATGTTGCATGTTCTGGATTTCTCTGGCTTTTCTCCATGTTAAATGATTATTCTAAATTGGGCATGGGGTAAATGTGAGCATGGTTGTTTGTTTATATGTGTTGGACCTGTGATAGACTGGTGACCCATCCAGATTGTACTCTGCCCTCAGTCACAATGAGCTGGGACTGGTTCCAGCCCCCCATGACCCTTAACAGCATAAATGGTATAGAAAATGTTTGGATGGATGACAGAACCTTCACAGTCCAATGGCAATAATTTAGTTGTTGAAAACGTTGCAAATTGTTCACATTTGTCAGTGGATGGCATCTCTGACAGGATTGAGGTTGGAGAAATAATAAGTCAATCAACAGTAGAGAAGAGCACTTAGTGTTGACGTTTTTATTCCGTGATAAAGATGGTCAAGTCTGTTTGGTTTTATTTTGTTATAACAGGATGCTTGTGCAGGTTTTGAATGTCTTAAAAAGTATGAAATTTTGAAACACTGTTTTCCTGAAAAGTCTGGAATTTTGTATGAAAGTCTTATTAAAGTATGGAAAAAAGTTTTTTTAGAGTATGCTCAAAGGCACATAATCTTGTAAAATAATAACTGCATTAGGAAAAACATACAAAAATGTTTTGAATTTGCTACCTGGTCACATGTAGTGATATTAAAACATTCTTGCTGATATCAATCAAAGCTTACGGAAAATTTGGCTCCTTAGTTTTCCTCACAAGGATCAATGAAACTCACCAGGCTAGTCTACTTGTGTGTGTTGGATGTTCTCAAAGTTATGGCTCCAACTAGAGCCGGCGCTTCCATAACGCACATCACGCACTGTGCGTAGGGTAACAAGTGCAGGAGGAGGCACCAAAAAAATCACGATAATGAAAAATCACCATAATCAGAATAACCAGCATGATGACATATTTAAAATTAAAAATATTAACTATTGGGCCCTAGTGGCCGCCACTAATTTGTTTTTTGTTTGTTTGTTACCAAAAAGCTGCTGTGCTTAGGGCACCCAAATGACTAGCACCGGCCCTGGATCCAACAACCGAAGTTTAAAAACTGGATTGCACTGGACCCTAAGTCCAACACAAAAGCATATTGCAAATTTTGTGCTAAAAATATTGACATTGCTAGCATGGGAGAGGCAACACTGGTGAGCCATCTTCAAAGGAAGAAACACTCAAGTCTGACTGCCAGTGCACTGAGATCAATGACAGAATGAATTATGCATTTATTCATTCATATTTTGACAAAAATGAAATTTTCCAGTAAACACAACAGGTAGAATCTCAACCAAAAGAATAGGCATGCATCTATAAAGGTATGTAAAAACAAGGTCTTGGGAAAAAATACTGGTTTTGAAAAAGTCTGGAATTTTTATTTGGAAAAAGAGCAAGCGCCCTGTATAATCATTCAGTCTATCCTTGTAGATTTCATGGTGAACTTTGAGGCCTTTGTTTTTCTTCACAGTTCCTCGGTCTGTAACGGTCGGTAACACTTTCTTGCAAACTCTCAACTCCCACTCCATTTCAAGGTCCTCCTAAAGATGACTATTTCCTGACATCGTGTTTGTTTTCATTGTTAGCATGAATATTACAATCACCTGAGATCACAAAATAATCAGAGTTGGTGGAATCTTTGGCTAGCAGCTCAAAAAAATTATAACAGCCATGTTGTACATAAACGCCAAACATCTGATTGCTAGAGAAGTTAAAGGCGGGTTTCATATTGATAGAAATATGTATTTGCTATGACAGTTTAGATGTATTCTCTTGCCATTGATGTTGATTATGCTTCTCCAGCTGAACAGCATGGCTACCGCTGAGTCGGTCAACATTAATATGTTTACTGGTACATCTGAAGGTGGTTTTCAACAAATATTTACTTTGGATTAAGTTATTTTTTCACTATTTATAACTGATAATGAACATACTTTGTTGTTCTTCCCTTGACTCTCTCTCCCTTGGTTAATTCTATTGTTTTTCGCCTCATCCATTTGATTTCTTGGAGCCTGGTTACAAGAAGTCCTGGCATGATTAGGACAGATGGCATACAACCCATTTTTAGATGGAGAAGCTCTCATATCTAGAAAACTGACCAAGTTTATTAATTACCAAAGCCATAATAGCACAACACAATGTCTCCACTCCACAATGTATTAGAGTAGTCAGCCAAACATAACTCCATACAGGCAATTTATTAACCTACCTAATGTGATTGTATATTTAAAGATATGCTATACATAAACAAACACAAACAATAGAACAATTAGATATGATTAGATATCAATTAAATATTAGAACACTGCAATTTAAAACCCTGTTAAAGAAAACCTAATCTAACATCAGATAATCACACTGATTTATTACCTAAACTGTCTAACTAAAGTTAGCCAACATTAAGCTACTCCCCCAGTCACATAAACACACACTGGTCCACTGGTCTACTGGTCCAGTAGATGGAGTTGAAGCCTTTGTCCTAGGTCTGTAGTACAGAAACAGCAATAATGATAGGTTATTTTATATAAATATGGACATTGACATTGATTGAGCACTTCACGTATCTTATTAGACTAGCCTAGCCTGTTACAATGTGTAATAAATTCACTAACTGGTTTATTCATTTGACCATTTTCTGGTATGTAGGAGGATCCATTTTGGTGATCCTCCTTGGATTCTGCTTTTAGACTTCAAAAAAAAATGGGAAGGCCCTCTGTAAGGTTAGACCACCCTATATATGGGTATGATTATAAAAACAAAACTAAACAAACAAAAGCCATACTTGTTTTCTTTTCCTCTCAGGGAGTTATAGCTTTATTGATTGATCTTTTCCTATAGCTCTAAGCAGTAATGACTTCATGAGCGTCTTCAGTGATAAAAATCTAACAAGACAAAATTCATCTTCTCCTGCCTTCAAGTGGCTCCAATTTTTCTTCAAACACTGGTTGCTTAGAAATTGCTATAACAACCTCATACATATTGATTCAGACAGTTTTTTACCCATTAACCTTCACCAGCTCACATTTGCTTAATTTAAAACCATCAAAATATCTAAAACGCAATCGCAACCAGGCTGTTAAGGGTTCAATATGTAGGATTTAAGGGGTTCTGTTGGCAGAAATTAAATATAATAACCATAATTAAGTTTTCATCAGTGTATAATCACCTGAAACTAAGGCTCATGGTGTTTTGATGCCCTTTGAATGAGCCCTTTATATCTACATCAGGAGCAGGTCCTCCTCCATTAAGTCCACTGTGATGCACCACAACATTTCTATAGACGACAGAACTACCAATGTAGCTCTCATGCAAACATCCAAGAGGAGGGGGAAACAAGGGCTACAAAATCAGTTGCATCAGTTGTCTTTAGCATCAAACAGCAGATACTACAACGTGCCCAGATAGCTGAGTGGTTATGCATACTGTCTTGGTGTACAAGCTGAGCAGTGATTGCCACTTCAAGTCCCAGCTGCAACAAGTGTGTGTCATCCCTCCCTTTTCTGTCTACCTTCACTGTACTATCATTACAAGCAAAGGGGGCAAAAATAACATTAGATATCACTAAATGCTACAAGCTGAATGTTTTTAATTTGAAGTTGAGATTTTACCTTTAGTCAGTACTTCTCTACCATATATGATTACTCTGTCTATATACATTTAAAGACGCTGTAACCCTTCTGGACTGTTAGATCCCCACGAAACCAGTCTTCAATCAGTTGAGTACCTATCAACACATAGCACTGAGACAGCACTGATGAATAGCAATGGGATAAATTACATTACAAATTACAAAATCTTGTTAATCAGTAAAAGCTATCCACTTACCATGTTCTCTTCATCCTATTACTAAGACTGTGATATTTAATTTACATTAAAAGAACCACACCTCGCTAATTTAAGTTCAGTTTGTCAGGTCAGATCTTACTTTGTACACATTAAAGATAAATCCCTTGAAAAGTCAGACATGGAGTTATATAAGCTTTTATGCACGGACCACTTCTCTTCATCATGTATATGTGTTCTTCAGGCAGTATTCATTGGAAACAATCCATAAACTTTCACTAATGCGCACATGATACCCAGTGATACTTATCAGTGAAGCAAGAGGAAACCAGTTATCTGGCTAAATTTCCAGCATACTTTAAGGAACTAATAAAATACATCATATTTCCCCAGTATTAACTTCCCTGCACTGGCTCATTGGAAAATTCACAGGAGAATTTAAAATCTTCCTCTTTACCTGCAAAATCCTTAATAGTCAAACATGATATTTTAAAGAGCTCATAGTACTCTATTACCCCATCAGAACATTTACAGAATGCAGGATTACTTGTGGTTCCAAAGCAGAATGGGAGCCATCAGTTATCAGCTCCTCTAGGAAACATTTTCCAGTTTTGGTCTGGAAGGCAGACACTCTCCATGTTTAAAATCTGGCTTAAAGCCCCAGTTATGCTGCTATGTGCTTCAACTGAGGGGGGACTTCCTATAATGCACCAAATTCCACTTCTTCCTCTCCATCTGTACTCATTCATATCCCATCAATGCATGTTAGTAAGTCTGCATCTTCCCTCTTCCTCCTGTGCTTTCCTTTCTCTCCTCAGTCCTGCTGCAGATTTTTCTGGCTCGAGACATCTACTGACTCACAATCCTGCTCAACACCTACTGCTACAATTAGTAACAATAGTTTTATCTTTGTCCAATTACAAGTATGAGTATTCATCATATCATTGTTCTAGTGTTACATTAGTTCACTCATCCTCTCTTTTTCTCAAAAACCTCTTCTGTCACAAATAATTTAAAAGCAATTAACTTGAAACAGAAACATCTTGAACTGTATATCTTGTACATACACCCACAAGCTATCTGATGTCAATCATTATCTGTCAAATGTCACAGCCAGACAACAAACGAAAATGTGATAATTGTTTAATCCTTTATGAAGTCACTCAGCTTTGTACTGCTTGTAAAGTTTTTTTTTCCATTCCATTTGTAATAAACTACTTTAATTGGTAATAGATGGAATTGTGTAGTAGTCTGTTAAGCTCAGTTCTGCACATAATTAAAATGGAAACCTTGGGTCACTGGCATGGAATTTTCACGCTTAGTTCCAGAAGTAAACATAAAATCAGACAGCTGCAAGGCTACCAGTTTTGCAGCTGTGTCCAATAATGCCATGTTCAATAAAGTGTTTCAAAATTCTCAGGACCCCCTGACCAAATGGCAGAGTGACTTATACTAGCTGCTGGTCCCAGCTAAAAGCTCTCTTTCATTCCCACTCTGTGCTTCTCTCAGCAGTCAAATCTCCCCCTCCAGCTTACGCCTTCTTGGCAATGTTGTCTCAAGTTTATGTTCCACTTCATCTCTCTTCCAAGCATTTGGTTTAACCGGTAATAATTGACACAGAAAAAAACCTTTTAAATGCATAGATCTGTAAAAAGTGTAGCGATGATGGCTACTGGTGTCATCCACGCATACATGATGCCCGGAAAAGCCCTTTTACAGCATTCCTGCAACAGTTATGATAACACAACATGTTGAAGTCCATCACTTTCACCTAAAATTTTGCAGTTGTACCAGACAGAAATATTACTCACATTACTCACTTACATTCTCCTGTATCCATTATAGAAATACTTTGCCTTGTGAAAGCAAAGGTGTAAAAAAAGACATACAGTGAGCATTGATTTGACGAATGTTAACTGCTAAAATTATTAATTAATTAATAATTAATTAATCTTCATTAGAAAGTTAACATCAAATGCAGTAGCGGCTTGTGAGCATACATATTAGTGGGGTAGACCCTGGGTCCAATGTCTTAATCGATAGCCACGCCCCTTTGGGTGTGTTTAAAATATTATCATTATTATTATTATAAATAATACTATCATTAATGGTGGTAATAATAACAATAATAATAAATATATATTTGTTTGTGATTGATATTATCTATATATTCTATATATTATACTTCAATTTCTCTGAGGGAATCTTCCTCATTCATTCATATATATATATATATATATATATATATATATAGCATAAAAGTCTAACAGTACGGGAACTGTCTTGATTATTAATCGCCGCTTACTCTTCAGGCAGCGTTTCGATTGAAGTAGTAACACAAATGCGCTAAGCAGGTCTATAATATAAACATGTATGCAAGCAAGGCCTACATTTCAGAGATTATTTTGAATACATTTAGCATATGAAGCATATTGATGAATGACAAAGATGCCAAAGCTGTGTGCCATCGCCGCAGTTGCTATGGTCACGTGAGGTCTAACGCGAGTATTGAACTAATCAGTGAGCTAGTGCCAGTAAAATGTGTTCTTGGGGCAGACTCATTCCTGCCCATATGCGACTCTATCAGCGCTGCAGTTCCGATCATTGCCGACAGGGTGATATGATAAATCTACAGACGAATGTGGTCGCTGACCTGTCCTGCCCCACAACTGCGATTAGACATTAAACTGAGAATCAATCACCAAAAACATAATAAATGCAATTTTAAAATCAGTCAAAATAGTCAAAATAGTTGAAAAACACACATAACAAAATAATACACTAGATAAGTCATTAAGTAATGAACATTATTTGTTAGGAGGAACTATTTTGGGGGGTGGATGGGAATGATTTTTTTGGAGGGGCGCTGCCTCACCTGCCCATATGAACCAGCCGTGTTTGGTGAAATGAGTAAAAATTATGCATAAAGCATTTTCTTTGTCTTTGGTCACATGTGTTGGTTACCTAAAAATAATACATACATACAACGTTTGGGTTTGTTTGACCTTCTGCATGACTATTTTGTTTTGAAACATAGTTTTTGAGCATGTGTGCCTCTGTATTCAAGATTTTTATGTTAACACACACACACACACTTTCTGTATAGGGAAAGATACAGGGATATTTAGTCATATCAGACAGCAGAAGAAACCTCAGCACATTGGGTGAGAACTGTTGTATTTGCTGGACTAACATGGCAAAGTTCTACTCGCAAAGGATGCAGTATCAGTTTTTATTGTGGCCCTTCCTGCGATTGTGGGTCATCTCCTTTCATGTGTTCAGTTTATCCTGTCATTATGAGATGTACAATCTGTAAAAGCATTGTGACCTGATTCCAGCCTAGGGCTTGGAGTTTGCATGTCCTCCATGTACTCCCTGTTTTCTCTCGGTACTTCAATTTCCCACAGTCGAAAGACATGCAGGTTAGGTTAACTGATAACTCTAAATTGCCTGTAGGTGTGAATGTGAGAGTGAGTTTGAGTGATTGTTAGTCTATATGTATTGGCCCTGCCATAGACAGCCTTGACAACCTTTCCAAGGCGAACCTCACTCTTACCCATAGTCAGGAACCTCTGCAACCCTTAATAGAATAAGTTGCAAGGACAATAGATGGAGTTCCATGGTATTTTTTATGCATTTTAATATATAAAAGTTGATGCCGCTCAATATATTGTTATAACACACAATCTGGTATCCTATAAATTTCATGTACGTATGCCATCTGCTGCAGTTTTCACAGATGTCCAGAGAAGAAAGAGTCTCAGTGCTTTGATGCCATAGCATGTATAGTAGCCACACATTTTGAGTATAAACTGCCTGGAGCCATAAACGAGTTGTTATAAATTGTTATATTTGATCATTAGGACCATTTTAATTTAAAACGCCCCTGATCAAAATCTTTAAAAAAAAATAGTCTTAAGCCCCCTATTATGTTAAATATGCATACACAGTCCAAATATTAACATATCTAAATATTTTAAACCTTGAACCAATACAACAAGTAAATCTAAACCAGACACTTGTAATATTTATGTTTTAAAAGCTGGAGAATTACTGCAGGATGTTCTGTTTGTGAGGTTTTTCGTACAAATAGGTGCGTAGATTGTGCTCCTGATGACCTAAAGCATCTGGTCTAGATTACCTTTACAATCACACAGACTGAAGGTTAAGCTTAGCCTATCCATCATATTGCAAATCTCTAGTATTCAATATTAATAGGTTTAACTTCATCTCTGCTTTCCTAAAATATGCAAATCTTGTTTTTGATTTTGAAGAATAAAACTGATGAAAGTGAAAATTCAGTACAAATGAATCTAGAATTTTACAGGACAACATAAATAACACTTGCTACATTATACAGTACATACTTTACTATACATTTTTAGCACAATACACACCAAGTTAAACTGTTGTTAATAGAGATAATATATGATAATGTTTAACCGTAAGCAACAGTCTCCACATGGTATACAACCCAGTCTCATCCTAAAACGTAAGAATAGTACGTCGGCCCACTTGGCAAAATGTGACAACTCCACAATAAAGAGACGTAAATTGTGGAACTGTCATGTTTTGTTCCTCCATTCTTTCTCTATTACCTGCATCGAGGTCACGTGACTGTTAAGTTTCTGCCTGTGAGAAAAGGTAAATAAATATATTTCGAAGCAGGAAATGCGATAGACTGTCTAATTCTGTGTTTATGGTCTAATCAGTCACCTAAACAGAAACAACATGTAAGATCAAGTAACTACACAACACAAATGTAGCAATTCAATTCTAGCAACCACCATAGCAATGACACCACCCCCACACACACGTTTTTCTAGCGAGGTGACAAAAGCTCTGTATTAACAAATAAACATAATATAAACTTAGTGAACAAAGATTATGAGAATAAAATAATAAAATACATATATCTTGCTAGAATTGTCATCAAAATTCAAATTAATGCTGCTCTTAAAATATTACATTTTTTATCAAAATTATAAAGAATGCCAGCTATATTGATCTGTCCTCACGGGCAGAAACCTGACACGCACCAGGCATGCAAGTGGACCAATATGGTATTCTTACATTTTGGGATGAGACTGGGTTGTGGTAAAACAACATGTAATTTGTGACACTCTTCACATGTTTGATTTCACAGAGAACATAAGGAGAAACCATTCTCTGTCTCTTCCCTGACACATACACTGACCCAACATTTCCCCTTGAGCTCAATGTGGTTGAACCATCAGCTCACCGATAAAGAGTTGTGAAAGAATATATTAATAAATGAATGAAAATGATGTAGCCTGAGCCAGAGGCTCTCTGGGACTTTAATTTACATGAGTACTGTATTTTGTTTGTCCCCCTTACTGTGATGAATGGTTCTCCAGATCCTGATGAAATGGAATGCATCAGTTAATTAGTTTTCCTTGGACAATGCCATGGACTCTACTGTAAGCTATCAGTACGGGATTCAATATAAATATAAAGGCCAATATTCCCCCCACATGTGGGAGCATCCAATATTAAGCATGTTTATTGATAAAGTCTGGTCACATATGTCAGTGAAAGTCCCTTCACTACACAACATAGTATTGTATTTCATTAGACATTCTGCATCCAGCACCTGAGCCTCTGGCCTGTGTTGTGATGAACTCAGTGTTGCAAGAGAATCTTATTCTGCTGCAACATTTTGTTTGTTTTTGACACCATACAATGAACTATATAAACCTGTTCAGTAAATATTATCTACATACAGAAAAATTCTTTCACCCATCTTTGGGTTTGCTGGCCTGTAAAATTGTGTTTGCCACTAGAAGGACATTTTCCATAAAAATGCCCTCAAAACAGTGTCAGAACTTTTATACTTTTATAAGAATCATTATCGTTATAGTTTAACATTATGAAAAATATAATGACTCTCTTACAACACTCTTTCAGCACCAATTTGAAACTCAGGGCATAATAAGTATAGGTCAAACACAAAGATGGTGTGAGTAAAGTAAAGCATAGCAAATGCTGTTCATCATTGTCTATGATTATGATATGACAACGGGCTAGAATGACGATGAAATGTATATCTGTACTGATATAGTTGATTTATGAGCTTTCATTACAGCAGTTGCCACTAGCCAATACTTGTTACTTAGCTGAGTAAATAGTAATTACAGGCAATTATTAGCATTTGGTGTTTTTTTCCACCCCCACAATCTACTATATATCAATTTTATTGTATAGAGAAAGAAAAAAGATTTATGTTTTCCTTTTTGTTCCATTCATTGTATGATGCAATACTTTCATCAATTGCATCTTATTATCCCATCTGTCTTTGTGGGTTATGGTACAAAAATGTGAAGTTTATTTATTTATTATACTGTGGTATATGGACAAAGAGGTGCTGTAAAATGTCAGTGTGTTCAGAGAAAGTAAGTGTATTACCAGAACAATATTTCATTACATCACTAAACTAACTTCTGCAGTATACACATTATAATTACCCACATTATCTGGCAAATCTAGTCTTTTAATAGAGCTTTTACAAAGAAGCTTCATCACCAATCAAAATCAGGGTAATAAAACAAAATATTAAATTTGGCCTATGAAGTTTATTTACATTTTATGCAATATTCATTCACTCTCTGAAGGCAGATACAGACAAACAGAACCTCCTTTACCCCCTTAAAGTTGAATATTCATAGAACTGGAAAATAATGAATGATTAATTCCAATTTATGTGGGAGGCAGACATTGTGTTAATGGGTTTGGGCACACAAGCTGTGTTGTGCTTCATTACCGATTCATGCACTTTTCAATGTGTGAAAAAAATACAACCACATTACATTATTAACCAAAATTATCTGTGTTGCGGATCAGAATTAGACCAGTTTCTGTTGTGGGAAGAGGCAGTGTGTTATGAGAGTAGACAAAACACAATTTTATGCAACAACATATAATAATTTGTATTCCAACAAAAAGGGCAGTGTTAATGTAGACTGCATTTGCCTGATTAAGTTTTACATTTTAGATTAATAAGGAAGATATTACTAACTGGACTTGATGACTGAAAGGTTTACTGGAATGCAGTTTTCAACAACAACCCCAGACACCAGAGGTTTATATTGTTGTAGGGACATAGTCTATAATTGAAATGTTGAAATGGTGATCTGCCTGAAAGTATCTACAGATGGCAAATTTATATATATATATATATATATTGGGATTGCATTTTGTATCACTACAGACAAAACTTCAAATTCTTCAGCAGTGAAATTGTTATTTACCACATTGGTCCATCATCCCCCCAAACGTTTTGGTTTGGGAATGAACATGAATAATTCTTTTCTTAACTTTTCAAACATTAGTCCCTCAGAGTCAGAAAAGTAGTAGTAAAGAATAGTTAAGAAGATATATCTGTCATACTGTTGAGCCAGGTCAGGCCAGGGCCATTTGGGGGCCACCTAGGTGCTAGTGTCCCAGGTCTAGCCCCAAGATTTTTGTGTTCAGATTATCAAGCCACTAGCCTCTCTGGATTACCCTTCGGCAAGCCCCCATTTGTGAAAATGTCACCAACACCGCTCACTTTCAAACAGGATGGGAGGATCAACCATGCAAAAACCAGTGACTACCAGATCTACAAGGTACAAGGTTCTTCTGTAAGAAGTTAGCTTGCTAACTGCCACTAGCATATCTTATCTTATCTTTTTTTTTCTTGGACTTGAAGGGCAGCTCTCTGGATGCCTACCTTGGAAAACTCTGCCACGATGTGTTTCATGACCTATTGGTTCCAAGAGCAGAGACAAGAACATACGATCCATCATTCGCCATGGCAGCTAAAATTGTAAATATATTTCTGCACTGCCATCTTCAGTGTCTCTACCTGCTGTCTCCACACCTACAGCAAGGGGTTGACTCTGCCTTAACGTTGACCTGACCTTTAGCTCCTCTTTGGCCCTGTGTGGCCCAACGTTTTGGTCGGGCCAGAAATTTAGGGCTTAGTGGCCCTAAGACAGCCCTGATGTGCCACCAGTCAGTAATGGCTCGAGACAGTGTGAAAGCAATTAGCCTTTCCATCAAGAAATGTATTATTAATAGCGTTAATAAGACTAATTTATTGATAATGAAATGTGGAATAAAGTCACATTCTCTTGTCTGTACTTCCCACAAGAAGAATATATCTTCTTTGCAACATATGGTAGCACTTGTAGTCCCAGTAAAGAGAGAAATTTTCGGTAAAAATCATATTCAGAAAGCTGATTTGTTCACTTAGTTGTTATGGTAACTGAGTGATAACTGGTAAGATAATCAGCAAATAATTTGATAAATGACTGGGTGGTGCGTAGATTTATTCTTTTTTTTTTTTTTTTTTTCATATTAGGTAATCAGGATTTTTTTTACTTTAAATAAAGCCTTTTATAGCTTTCTTTCTGAGTTCCTCTCTGCAACAGAACCAGAGCTGAGGGCTGTGACAATGTCTGCCGACACAGCAAAGGCAGAGGTAAATGGCCAGTCTGCTATTTCACTGCATAACTGGGAAATAGATGTATTGATATTTAAGGGAAAAATCAGATTTGAGATCACACAACCAAACTTTGTTCAGTGCACTGCATAGACTGCAGGTCTATGTATTCCCAAAAGAATGCAGATTACTTTGTTATATATTCTTTTATTCGATTCTTATTAACCTGAAATTTTCTATATAACCCCCCCAATTTTCTGTTCATTATATGCTGTAATTGTATGTCTGACCTGCTCATATGTTGCTGTGCACTCACAGGAATCTTTTTCATATTGGAATTTTTTCATCTACATTTTTTGAAGAGTTCGTAAACGTATATTTGAACAAGAAAAATCACCCATTTCAATAGCACACGTTACATTCATACAATAAATTAGAGGTTTACTTTGGTTTAATTTCATGCCTTTAGGGGTGCAAAAGCCTTTGATCTGGACATTCATCATCCAGATACATTTTGTTCCTGCATTGAGCCTTAGATTAATGAATTGGCACAGTTAGGAGGATTTTTCCCTCTTAAGACCTGACCTTCAAACGTGTGCATAGTTGTAGCGGGCTCAGCTGTTATGTAACACAATGTTAAATAGAAAAGGGGCCTTGTTTTAGGATTAAAGAAATGTAATTTATATGTTTATAAGTAGACCAGTCAGTTATTAACTAAGCTGATGTACAACTCAAGTGCCTGTACAAGTATCAAGTGAGTTTTAATGTAATAGCTATAAAGTAGTACTCCTTTTTAACATGATGGATTCTCATTATGCAATAAATGTGTATAATATGTATGCAGTGTTTAATCAAACAGTATCAAACAGTGTAACAATATTAACTGTAAGATGATACTGAAATCTAATAAAATGAAAATTAAAGAGATTATGCCGATGAAGTCTCTGCATATAGAAATATAAGATTCTCCCATCAGGAAAGAGAAGCGTTGTAGTGCAGACTTAAGACTGAACCTGAGTTGTTGGGTTTGAAGTGTGAGCATTTACCACACAAGGAAGTCTTACTAAAGATGCCTTCATGTTGCCCTATAAGATTTGGAGGGTTTAGTATTTTCTCGATGTAATGCATAAAAGGGACTAAGGTTTAAGAAATCTTAGCCTCTGCTACATTAATGACCATTTTTGTTTAATCTGCCTCTTGAAAATACTGCAACGTATCGCTGAATTACTTATCAACCTCAGTGAGTAAGATTTAATCTGCAACCTCACCACATCTAGTGGTGAGGTTGCAGACTGCGTCCAAATGAGTACCCCTCAACTCTTGCTCCTCTTCCAGTTTGAAGTCAAATCTACAGTGACCTTCATCTCACATAAAAACGTGAAAGGTCCTGGATCAAGCTGTATTGAGCCAGATTGTTTGTTCTGGGTTTACTGTAGAAACATGCAGCGCTACATGGACTCACTCCCTTTATGTAGATGTAAATGACTTATTTTAAGAAAATGAAAACACAACAAGTCTTACTTTCCAGTGATTTTACACTCATGAAAGTATAATTTTGACTATGATATTCCTTTTTTTGCCAATAGATCCCCCTAAATCATATACAGAAGCTAGTAACAGTAACAAGACATCCAATGTTTAATTATCTTAATGTCTACATATATCCATCTTCACCATCTACTTCTTAACTGTAACTGTCCATCTGAACCATAATATATTTACAAATGTGATATCCAAAAATTTCCCAAATAAGGGATTTTCTGGCAGACTTTTCAGAGAGTGGGACACTGTAGTATGGTTATGTACGAGCATTTGAGTAGAATTTGTCTGTGTATATGATTGAAATACAATGTGTGTGTTGTGTACAATGTGTGTGCCTAAAATAACTGTATGTGTGCATGGTTTTGGCAGGAGCAAGCTCAAAACCAACTTCTTTGTATGGTTGTATGGTCAAGTGTTACAACCAAGCTAACTACTGACCATTCACAAAAAAATGGTCAGTTTGCGTAGAAAGTGGCATACGCATTCTTTTGTGCATACCTAACGTTTATAAATGAAGTCAGTAGCAGCAGTCTAATAAAATCAGCAGTCTAATAAAAGCAAATTGCATGATTTCCATTTTTTCATATCCATTCTGTTTTTACTATCCAGTCTACCTCAAAACACACTTACTGATATCCATAAATAAGAGAGAGAGAAAGAGAAAGAGAAAGTGTCTATGCTTTGTACCTGATATTCAATTATTGAATCCAAATCACAGAGATACAGGACAATGGCTCTTGGAAATTTTTAAGCATCTTATTTACTAGTCATCATCATGGACCATAAAATCAGCACAATCTTTCTACTGGTATCCCGTGTTAGCCTTGCAATGGCAATAAGCTCCAACAGTATCAAATCACTCAGTGTGTATCATTTTGCAGGAGTATTATGTGCACATACTGAGAACCATTTAAGTTGAATTTATTACACTTGAATAATTCATCACTCTAAAATGGTCATTATTGCTGGTGTATATTACTCAAAAGATTTGGATGACTTATGATATCATATTTTTCATATCCATATTTATCATACTTTTTTGGGGACAATTCACCCAAACAGCTTTGGGCACCACCATGTGGACTTCTTTGTGGTGGTTCACATTTACATCTAACAGCAAAAAAGCACATATAATGCACTTTACACATTTTCACACACAAGTTTCATGTTTAAACATCAACTTCCCATTGAAGTTACATTTTGAAAGCACATTTACATTTGAAAGCAATGAAGAAGAATAAATGGCTTAGTTTTTATGGATTTCCCAGGCTGAGGATCAGTGCCATTGCAGCCCTGGGAACACGCACAGTACATTACACACTTAACTGAAGGAGGAGGGCATTAAATGTATAGTATACATGACTTATAGCTGTACTAATGCAGCACAAATTCACCCCTCATCTTCTTATGGAAACGTATCACTTCACTAAAAGTATTATGAAATGCATTATATTAATTTACACATTTAGTTCCTTGATATCATGTCCAAATCATTGACATTTAGCTACAGGCAGTTTTCCCTCAAGTTTGGCTTTGAGGGAATACACCCTATTGATCTTTTTTTTTTCCTGCAATGACTTATTAACACTACTTGAGTAGCAGGTGCTCAACATTCCCCTTTTACACCCACAGCACCTGAACATTGCCTCCAGATGCAGACATGAATTATGTAGAATTTAGTGCAAAGCCAGAAAAAAATTGTTAGACTAGATATTTTTATTTGTCCCTCAAGTGGAAATTTATGTTTGACAGCATAAAAAAAATATGAAAATACATTAACAGAAAATAAAAAAAGTTAACAAAAAAATAAATAATTTGTTTATAAGTGCAAGTCTCCAGAGATGAGGAGGAAGGCTTGTGGGTTCGATGTTTTCAGCTGGGACATGACTCTGGTTCACTGGTAGCCATAGTGTCGGTCGGCCCTGCGAGTTATTGTGACTACTTGCGAGAACTCCTCTGGATGTAATATGGCCAAACGCTAACAGCGAGCAGCTCAATGTCCTATGAGTAGCACTTCTCAGTAAAGCTAATGTGCTCTGGGTTATTCCATCTCTCCTTAATAAACATCACAATTCCCACGTCCTTCCTCTTGTCGGTCTTGTTAGCCTCCCTGTCCTCTGACAGGTCTCAGTGAGACACATGATGCTGCTCTGTGGGCTGGTCAGGGCCTTGAGTTCTTCATCTTATGGGGAGAGATTGTACATTCCCCATAGTTATAGAGGGTGTTGATGGTTTGTACCATCTTTTCCCCTCACTGCGCTTTACTCCTGCTCTGCATCCCCTTCTCTTCCACCTTGACTCCTCCGGGACCTCGGGGGTCTCTTGTTGAGTTGTATCTTTGAGCAGCACAGTGTCATCAGCTGTTCACTGGAATAAAAATAAGGCAATGGCTCTCTGGTTGTCATTAGTCAAAAACTAACACAAAAAAAAGTTGTCCCAGTAAAAAGGAAGAACGGTTTGAGTGAAAATGTTGAAAAGTTTA
The DNA here is from genome assembly GCA_016801845.1 of Polydactylus sextarius. NCBI lineage: Eukaryota > Metazoa > Chordata > Actinopteri > Polynemidae > Polydactylus > Polydactylus sextarius. The sequence goes on along the minus strand of CM028921.1, from coordinate 12,004,027 downwards.
GGTAAAAAGAGGAAAAAGGGAAAAAAAGTAAGAAAATGAGACGTTGCTGTCAAACTGGCTGCCACTCAAGCGGCGCCATGGCAGCAACTGTGTAAATATAAACAACCATATTAAATGTGAATGATAATGATTTTAACTTGAGATACAAATAATCTGTGCAAAATGTTTAACTGCTCCTACTGAAAAAAAAAAAAAAAAAAAAAAAAAAAAAAAACAAATCTGTCATATTGAACCATTCATGGTTATTTCCTGTTGACACATCCAACATATCTAACAAATCAATCCAATATTTATTCAACTGAAACAGCGCTGATTCCATGTGTTATAACAATATTTATAATGTAATTATAGCATTTATACATACATACTGTATGTGTAAAGATACAGACAGATACAAACCTACAATTTTCTGATAAGTGAAAAAAAATGGCTCACAGGTCCCTTACTAGAACCACAGAATGGATTTCACTTCTACTCACTTGACAAGCAGCTGTGTATTTCCATACCACCCAGAGATGTCAATCACACATGGTTCAATGTGTTGATCACATCCTCTTGTAAACAGACCTGCCAGCCACACAGAAGCGCCGCACAGATTCATTTCATTGCTGCAAAGTCCAGAAAAAGATATGCCCCATCAACAAAATTTGGAACCAAAGATAGGAGTCTTGTGGTATCCTTTTAAGATAAGTAAGGTTTTGATTTACACATTAGAAATAGATTCATTTTTATTAGTTGTGCCTTTTCCTGCATGACCTCAGCATACCCGCATCGCCAAAAGATATATATAATTTCTCTAAATCAGCTTAATTTAACCTAAGTGAAATGACCTGAAATTTATGCAACATTTTGACAAATTTGTTTTTACATCTGAGCTTTGTAATCTAGTGCCCACAGCCACCCACCATTTTTCTTTATTTATTTTCTTTGAATGTAGATGTAGTATAGATCATTATGATTCACTGGACAGAGGATTTCTCACATAAATAAAAAGAATGCTAACCCTGAAAAAAATATGTAAAAGTAATAACAATATCAAATGGAAATGTTTTTTTATTTGGTCTAATATTTTTCCCAGTGTAAAAGCAAAACAGTGGGTGTTTTCAGTGCAACTGAAAAGTACAAGTACAACAGAAAGAGAAAGAAAAACAAAATTTTGTAATAAATATGGAAAACTCTAAATCAACAAGAGCAACAACAAAATATTAACAACCCAGCATGAAATGTGGCACATTGCTTGAAGCTGCATGGCTTCTGAAAAACATCTAGAGGACTTTGGATGTGCGTAGTTATTCCCTGGCTGAGAAACTTACTGAGCAGCATGTTCTGTGAGTGATCCTAACCTCGTCTACCACTGAACCAGATGGTATTACAATCTGTAGCTGCAAACAAAAACCAGATACCAGGTACAGACATGTCTTTTCAATGTATGTATTTACAGAGATTACACATTGAAGTACAATTGTACCACAAGATCATGAGAGGTGTGAATTTTAAAAGACCAACAGAACAAAAGCCAGCTGTTATTACAGTGTTTTGGGTACATGTGCTCATATGTGTGCACATAAGAAAACAAGAGAAAAACACAGAGAGTAAGTGTTTTTATTTATATGGCTGGTTACCCACATCTGCTGCAGCTGGGTGCTTACATTGCTGTATTGCTGGTATGTTGAAATATGGTGAAAACACTCTTAGGAGGCAATCCACCTTATATAGGAGAGAAGCTCTATGATGGAGAGTTAGAGGTTTTCAGATCCTGCGTGCTCAGAGCCCTCCTAGAGAGGAGGATGACACTGGCTTCACAGTGACTCAGCTTCACTCAGCTTTACTCTGTTATTCTCTCACAGATGGGCCCTGATTGTACAAAAGGAAGCTTTTGTTAAAAATACCAGTTACTTGCACTGGCCCAAATGTCTTCAGGTACTGAAAAGTTGCTGCGTGGACCTCAGTTTTGTGGCTGTATTTATATCTGTTGACTGCTGGCATAAGAATGGAGGCTCTGCATGGGCCACGGGGTAAAGCACCTAAGAACTGAACTTTGTCCCCAACCACTCTGCATGATATTGAAATAATATGGGGTATTATAATAAACAAGGTAATAAAAATATTTATTTGACTTTTAGTTTAGATTTTGAAGTGGTGGACAAGTGTCATTCTTGCTAGTGCATGTTATTCATTTTAATTATTCCTTTACTTTAATTATTCCAATTTCTTTATGTAAGGACATTTATTGAAAAACACAGATGTTTTCATGGTAACACAGGAACCCTAAATATCAGATCCATAGAGATGGGTCTGCCACAGCAGACAGAACCCAAGGTGCAGGGGAAATGATGCCCCTGAGACAGTCCAGCTCATAGTAGTAGTAGACACACGCTGGGGTACGCTGAGAGGAATAACCAAGTGGTTGAGATAGTGTACCAGAGCATTTGTGCCGAGTATGGATTAAGATGTCCCTACATCCCCTTGGGACACACCAGAAGTGGTGGTGAACAGCTGAGCTGAGGTCCTGTGGGACTTTAGGTTCCAGACTGTCAAGCAGCTAGTGGCTAACCAACCAGACACAGTGGTGGCTGTCACAAAGAAGAAGGTGCCAGTTGAGAATGATGTGGAAATGTTAAGTGGCAGTAACATCTGGAAGAAAGAGCATGAGAGGATGGAAAAATACTTGGGACAGATGTGGAAGTTGAAGTCCATGAGTCTGAGTGATGAGATGAGCTTATATGACTCCCAAAACTGGGAAAGTGGCAACTCAGAGTAATGATGATGTTAGGTATGTCAGTATTCCTGTATGCCTTATTGTCCCCATTTAATTAATGTATGGCTTTCTTTCTAGCACATGTTCCCATTTTTTAGGCTCACTTTGTTGTATTGTATTGTCAATTCATATGGCCTGCATGTGTGTACCTGTTCCTGTGTAACTTTTCTCCTTGTCTTTTGGTAAAGAGACTCAGGCCTGATTCACACCAAAACCTGTGTGGATGTGGTGGAGGGGTTGTGTCCGTTTAGAAAGTGTATTAACAGATTAGACCATTCACACTGCATGGTGCTTGACTGCGCAGACGCCGCGCTGCAAGTATGAAAAAAAGAAATCAAGTCTATTTTCCTGCACGGAGGTAAGCGGGATGAGAGCCAAAACAGCACAACTATATATTTCATGTCAGCTATGCTGTTGATGTATGTATTGACAGGGATATCTCAAAAGCCTCCCAGCTGTGTGCCCCCGACTGTTCTGGCGGTGAATTCCTTTACGACACCCACCAGCCGACGGAGAACCTCGAAAGCGTTCATGACCCACGCTGCTCACGGACAGTTTCTGCCCTGCACCGCTCATGCTCTGTGCAGTGTAGATCAGGCCTCACTTTCTTCCTCTTCCTACTTGCAAGGAAGCATTGCTGCCTCAGTTGCTGACCACTGTTCACTGTCAAGAGAGACAACCTTTTTTTCCTCTGGCATATACACTGGAAATTACTTGTCATTTTAATATTTATACAGTAGAATTATAAATGGGTCATTGTCAAATCATTAGTACATTTTTACGCTAGATTTTTTTTTCTCTTTTTCTTCAATAACAACCATTCCTAAATACTCCTACACATATGTACTACATACAATTCCTACCCAGTTTTCTATCTATATTATAATAATGAAACAAAAACGCTAGCATTAAACACACATTAATTTACCAGAGCCCCAGGAGCAGAATAAATAAGAAAATGAGGAGTTTAACGGTGCATTAGCGAGGAGCCAGTCGAACATGCCTTGGGCTGTGTCTTGAATAGACAACTATTATGAAAACCGACCAACCTGTCATACACATGAAAGAGCAAACCAGTTGGCATTATACATTGTAATGTAACGTTCCCACTGTATTCATGTTAACTTGTTTACAATTGTTGACAAAGACACAGAGGTTGCACAAGCTCCCTTTCTGGTGTAAGTAGTTATTCACTTGGCGGCTGCCAGTTTCTTTGCTCGACTTCAGTTATACTGTATCTAATTTATTTCTCATTTGATATTCTCCTCACTCTAGCTATCACATTGACATTTACAGCTTTGTATTCCCCATACTTCATACTGAAACTCTCTCACAAAATAGATAAAATGACACACGACGAAATATTGATGATTCTGAGTATAGATATGTTTGGTGGGCAGCACATCAGTTTAGTTGATTGATATACTGATGTGATATGTGAAAATGAGCATACGATGCCACTACTGGAAATTATTTTATATTACGACTGGTTCAAAAATCATTTTCCATTCTTTTACTTGGTCCTGACTGACCAACGGAGAATGTAATTATTTGTGCATCCCAGTGTTTACCCTTGGCTTGTAATTTATGATGTGACTTGATCACAAGATGATTACAATCGTGTTTTATTTGGCTAATCACCAAGTGGAACAATATCCTATGAATGCCAATGATCAGCTTCTTTCACTTGAGCTCAAATCAGCTCAGGATAAAATCACACTCACATGATGTTTTACAGTCAGCCAGCAGAGTGGTATAATGACTAGATTGTATTGGATTTTGCTGGATAATAAGCAACACACAGAGATGGGCCGTGAAATTGAGTAGTGGCATATTTTGTCCATGTAAATTGTTAAAAGATGGGCACGTCTAGAATTCATCAAGAATACATTGTCAACACGTAAACAGTTGTTACACTTTCATCTTTTCGTCTTCTCATTATCATTTTTGATTGTTGTAAAGTTGTAAATCTGTCAAAATACCAATGTTTGATGTAAAGACAAAGTATATTTTAACTTGTTGTTAAAACTTGCTGCAGACATATACAGTCTGTGATGACTGTCATTTCAGATGGGGACGACAGCAGGACTGACGCAGAACTTTGAGGATTGATGCCAATGGCATCACCTCCAGTTCAATGTGAGGGAAACTGAAGAGGCAGTGGTGGATTTCTGCAGGTGCTTCCATTTACCCCTGCACAACTGAGCATCCAGGGAAAGGACACTGAGATGGTGACATCTTACATTTTAACTAAATGGGCGTTCATATAAACAATAGACTGGACTGAAAACACCACAGCTTTGTATAAAGAGGATCAGGGCAGGATCCATCTGCTGCAGAGACTCTATGAGTGCAGGGGCACTGCTGAAGACCTATTTGACACTGTGGTGGCATCAGCCATCTGCCTTTGTGTGGTCTTCTGGTTGAGCAGCATCTCCACAGATGATGGGAAGAGACTGGACAAACTAATGAAGAAGGCCAGCTCTGAACTCTGATAACCCCCTTGAGCCAGACGAGATGATGATGGATAATCTGGCATCCATGATTAAGAGCAACTCCAACCCCCCGACAGACTCACTCACTGGTCTCCAGAGTGTCTTGAGTTGCTCTTCCCAAATGTGTAAAGAAGTGTTACCACAGATTATTCCTTCCTGCAGTTGTATGACTCTAGACAGACACACCAAACTATAAATTCTTGTTAACAGCTGTTCTTTCACTTAACACTGGACACTGGAAAATTTCCTCTTACTTATTTCAATCACGTTTAATATGTTTTAATGTGTGCCCCCCACTGTGGGGCATATTAAAGGGATTTGAATTAAATTGAGTAGAATTTAATGTGTCCACAATATGACAGGATCAGACAGAAAACTATCAGAAATGCATAAATGATGATACATTACATATATTATATTGCATATTGTGCAGCTTGGTGCGCAATATACATACTGTGTGTCAGTGTATATGCACAGCAATGATGCAAAGACACATTTCAGAGTGTGTTGCTAAATCTCGTATGGTTTTCTATTGATTCCCTGTAACAACACCTTAGACTGTACAGCTAGAACCATGTTCAAAAGCAGCGCATTACGATTACATTTTTACGGTCGATCTACATTTTCCTATATACTGCTAAAATGCCTTACAGTCAAATAGGTTTAAAAATAAAGAACTAATACCACAAAAATCCTTATTGTTTTGTCAGTGTTTAATATGGAAATGGTAACAGTCATCTATTTGCCAAATCAAATGTAATAATAAGTTGAAATGTATAAATTAAATATTTAAAGGGCTTTTGCAGATATTTAATGTTTGGGGATGCATTTGAGTATCGGTAAAAGGTTGATACGCTACTTTTTTATATGAGCCTTTTATATGAGCCAATTATATACCATGATACCTCTGGTGGCTAGAGGACAAAAACAAGAATCAGACAATACAGAAAAACAACAATAGTTTATTTTAACCATATTTTGTGTATGAACTACAAACTCTGGTCTCTATAATCGATCTCCATATCTTTTAAAGGTCATGAAAGAATGCTTACATGAAAATCAATCTCTTATTCTTTTACAGCGTGTTTCTCTTTTTTCACTTTTAGGTTGTTGGCACATGTAAAATCAAAATAAAAAATGTTTTTGTTTTGTTTTATTTTCAAAATGTTTTTTTTATATATATATAAATCTACCACTAGAACAGCATTCCCTCTCAGAAAAAAAAGAAAGAAAATAATGTGGAAAAAAATATTGACCAAAAATATTTAGAAATCTTACATACATGAGACAGCTTGACTAAAATGCAACAAATTTACCATTTAAATTTTTTCACTAAAAGCAAAAGGGGAAGATGGTTACACTCCTATGTCAACTGCGCAGAACTCCCACCACTAGAAACTTAAACACAGACTAAATGAAACAAATCCAGTTCTTTCTATGGTTTACATATGTGCCAGACTCCACAGAAGTGCAATCACAGCATAAATAGCGTCTTGGTGGCAATTTTTTTTTCATCTGATCTGGACCGAAATTTCCAAGGGATCTTATTTTATTAAGAAATCTACCCTCCACATCTGTGTTGTGTGCAGCACATTCAATGTGAATAAACTCTTGTGGTATATTTAAATTTAACTTGAATGAATCCAGCTGTAGAATTATCCTATTCTCTGGTATTAATTTGTTTTGAAAATTGCAAAGGGTTTCCATGCAGATGGAGATGCAGTAGCCCCCACTGATCATTTCTATTACATAATCCATAATTTGTCTATAGTCCTTAACCTCAGGGAGGTAAGAAATCTACAGAAACAGTCACACCCACGTATAAAGAAAATGCAAATGATTTCAAATACCAATATTAATGACCTCTGTATTATATGAAATATGGAACATAATTAACTGTATTATTAGTGTATTACATATCAGAGATCTTCCTTAAATTTCATAGTCAGTTCATATCCTGTTGAAACAATAAAATATATGTAGGTCATTTCGGAGTTGAAATATGTTATAATGTAAACTTTCATGGTGGTGAAAGAGGTTTTGTTGCCATTTTCTAACATGTGACTGTGAACTCTTGTCAAACAGACTGAGGCTCAGCAATACAGTTTAGAGTTTGTTGTCAACAGACAACAGAATAGCACAATGAGGGCAGCTTGAGATCATAGCTTCTAGTTTTGATAACTTGTGAGTAGAAACAACCAAAGAATCCATATTCAGGCAAAATATGTTTGTGTGAAAAAGAAACACCAAATGAGATGAGTTGCTTTTGATTTTGCAGCAGGAGTAATTACAAAGTTTATATGGCTGTGTCGATCCTTTAATTCTGCTGTGAAAACCAGCTCTGCCACAATTGGAATTAAACTGTAACTGCCATTGATCCACAATAATCACAACATTGGCTCTTTTCATATACTTTTCAAGGACACTGTTTAAGCTCCTGGAGGATCAATGTTGAATTTTGGATAGAGTGGCATTTCTAGTGTTCAGTATACTGAATTGCATGTTGATTCCACAGAAGCACTTCTTAAACAGTAGTCTTTATGAGTTTTATGAGTCTGTATGATTTAACTCACTCTGCCTCCTTAATGTATTGAGATAAATGAAGCATGACAATGACCTTTTCATATATATTACTGATGGGGGAACAAAAGCTGTGCTTATCTTTTATTTTTTAATAAACGTGGGGCATCTGACAGATATCTGCCTAACCTCTGTATTTCTGTTGCTTGGCACATTTGTTCACAGTGGAGACTTTGAAATGGTTTCCAGGGTACGGGCACCCACAGAGCTGTGTCTGTCCAAAGCCCATGAGCACATCAATTATGATGGAAATTGTGTTGTCACTAGGGGAGGGGGAGAGAGACAGGTGCAACCCAAACATCTGGTCGATGCCCAATCGCACATATTCACCCCTAAAGCCTTTTACAGCATAAGCCTTCCCGCTCAGGGCCAAGTCCTATGGTTGGCAAGGGCATGGTGTGAATCTGGAACTGCTAGGCACGGCCCATGTGGAAATGTGGCACGTCGATGACAGGCTGCTCAAACAGCTGTATAAAGGGTTTATGCTCTTCCTTTAGTTCATCAGTCTCCTTTTAAATCCACTTTATCCTGCAATACTGCACGTGAGGTAAGGGTAGCATAAAAAAGGTGGCTTCAAAGCAACTATCTGTATATGCAGCGATACAAAGCATTGTATGGGTAAAGGTGAAGCCATCATACATCTGACACATGTGCAGGCACTGGACTTCTACCAAAATTTAGGATCATCTAAATTTTTAACACTTTGTTTGATGTTTGACTATTTTACCTATATTTTCAATCATGTTCTCACATTAATTCTGAAGTATCCATTAATTCTGCTGCTGTATCATAACCTGAGATCAGAATTGGTCTTAATGTGGTCAATGACTTTTCTTAATCGTGTCTCTAAAGAAGGTTTGGATTTTAGTCAAAATAAAGAAAACAAAGATAAATATATGTTTCTTACATATTTAATCTATAGAATTTAATTCAACTAAAATGCACTTCCAATAGTGAGCCTTGACTTTGACAGTAGCAGAATCCAGGACACATTTCCCTCACATAAAATCCTCAGTCTATTTATGACAGAGCACAACACTTAAAATGTATGCAAAAGACATAATTAAACAGTGGATTATGATCAAATTTCATCAATGACAGTTGTATCAGTCATTCAAAATAATGAACATGTGTTTAATTCATCCCAGTTACAAATGGTCGCAAAAGATTTCACCAGTTAATCCGCAGCTGGAGAAAATCACTAATGTGCTCTCAATTCCTTTGATAAATGGGGAAAATGAAGTTACTATCTCATCTGATCCAAAGTCTGCAGTCACTAAAAAAGAAAAACAAAGAAACAATAATTTGCTTCAAGTGTTCAACAGATGTCTTCAAACAGAGTTTGAAAGCATATTAGAAAACCAATCCCATGAAATGAGGGGAAGCAAAAAAAAAAAAAAAACAAAAAAAAAAAAACATGATTTAAGTGCTGGAAAAATAATTGCAGAATACAGTTTTCTTGATTTAACCACAATATTTTTTTTTTTCTTAAATAAATAACTTCTGTTTTGTAAAGACACTTTTTGAAACAGTAGACATACCCTAATTCCCAAAGTCATTGAATAAACATCACCAGCCACTGATTTGCCAAAAGTGACACTATTTTTCCATGTTTGAGCCACAGTCCTCACAACCAGTTATCAGTAATGTCCTGTCATTAATGTCTTTATGTAATTCCATCAGTTTTATAATGTCTCTTTTGAAAAAACAAACAAAGTATTAGATTTGGGTCTCTTGTACATTGTCTTTTGAGCTGGCCCGGATTAACAAAGGTTCGTGCGCTGAGCTGTGTATTGAGTTGATAGTGGGAGCATGGTTGTATGCAGTCTTGTAGGTGTTATAGTGGTTGAGATGCTCATGCTCAAGAGGAGGCAGAGCCAGGTGGCCCTCCATGCCCGGGCCTCCTGTTACACAGTCCTCGTCCACATTAATTATCTCAATAGCGCGTGTGGGTGCGTGGTGGTTCTGCTGGTGGTGCTGTTTACGCATCTTGTAGAAGATAATCAGCATGACAGCTGCCATGAGTGTGATTGCAACAAAGCAGCCAATGATGATCTTAGTCGTCTTCATCACCTCATCCAAGCCATTTAGTGACCCCTCGCCACCCAGCTCTGTGATAGGAATTGTGTAAGTCTTCTCTGTAGCACGGGTGGAGAGCGGGGTACGAAATGTGGTGGTAGTTGTGGTGGTGGGAGAAACAGACTCCCATGTACCAGCAGAGGGTGTAGGGCCCACTTTCTGCTGCACAGTAGTGGTGAAGCCTTCATTATTTGGTGTTTCTATAGTCTCCACTGTCACTGTGGTGAAATAGCTGAAGCTGCTGTTCTCTGTTGAGGACACGTTGAGCGTGGCAGATGCTGTTGTGTTACCTGCAGAATTACTGACCATACATGTATATGTGCCTGTGTCCTGCATGGTAACATTAGTGAAGTTCAGAGTGCCATCATTCAGCACAGAAATTCTGACCTTGTATGCACCATGTGTCATGATGGAACCATTGGGTGTAATCCAGCTTACTGAGGTCAAAGAGCTGGCTCTGCATTTCAACTCTGCGGCACTTCCCTCTGTCACATTTAGATCTGTAGGAAGCTCCACAATAACAGGAGCATAACAGTGAAAGTAGTTCTGGTCAAGCTCGCCAATATATCGTCCCTTATGGTGGGGAGGTGAGCTGCAGCGGGCGCAGCAGCTGGTGTTTGCTGGTACCATCTCCTTAAGCCACCAGCTTAGCCACAGGATGTCACAGTTACAATTCCATGGGTTGTGGTGCAAATGCACCCGTTCCAGGTGATGTAAAGGAGTGAAGAGATCATAGGGCAAGAGGGTAAGGTTGTTGTGGGCTAGATTGAGCTCCACAAGTGACTGTAGGTCATCAAAAGAGTTCCTTTCTATGATCTGAATCTGGGCATGCATCATCCATAGCTTCTGCAAATGGATGAGCCCCTTAAAAGAGCCAGGCCGGATGACAGATAGCTGGTTCCCCGACATCTCTAGTTCATCCAGTTTTACCAGGGGAATAAGGTTGGGAATCTCCTTCAGATTGCACATTCCCAGGTTTAAGTAGCGCAGATTGCTCAGCCCTTCAAAGGCCCCCTCAGATATGTAGGAGAGCCGTTTGAGCTCCCCAAGGTCCAACCGTCGTAATGAGGGCACTCTGTTGAAAGCATAGGAGGGAATGCTCTCTATGGGGTTATTCCTCAACCAAAGCTCCTTTAGTTTGGACAGGTACTCAAATGCCCCGTTCGGGATGGTAGTGAGGCGGTTATCAAAAAGCTCCAAGGTATTGAGGCTGGCCAGTCCATTGAAAGCCCCCAACTCAATTTTGCGTATGTGGTTTTTGCTTAACTGCAGGATCTCCAGATGTCTTAGATGCTTGAAGCTGTCCACCTTTATGACCTGAATAAGATTTTCTTGCAGATTCAGGTAGCGTGTGTTGGTAGAGATGCCATCAGGGACATCTCTCAGGCCTCGGCGGGTACAGATGACTTTGCTGAACTGGTTACTACAGGAGCAGACAGAAGGGCACGTCTGAGCACGTACCAGCCCTGCCACCACCAGCAGCTGGAGGGCCAGAAGCAGCACAAACAAAGGGTCGGACAAGGCCCGGTTCCACCTAGGACCTCGCATCATCTGCTGCTGCTGAGAGGAGGTCATCTTGTTTAACATTCATAATTCGTTGACTGGTCTTCCACTCTTTGGAACAAGGATGTGGGCTCACTGGAATAAAATGTAACACAGGAGAGAGAGACACAATATGTTAGATATTTCAGTATATCAGCCCATTGTGTGTTGACAATCTAAATATTATAACTGAAATAATCTAAGATGAAAACATAATAAATTGTAATTTCCATAATCATATTCTCTAGGTTTATCTATTTGCTGTAGCCTCTGGTTATCACATACACATACACTTATACACACACCTTTGCAACATAGATGTCATGCCCTGTGTGCTGTTTTTATTCTGTCCTTGCACCCTCATTCACAGTAACATAAAACAAAATTACAATGAAGCAAGCAGCCAACTTTTGTGCTGTATCTCTGCAGGAGGAGGAAGAGAGGGAAGAAAAGCAGCTATGACTGCTGTGTTGTATGATTTATATTTGAGGCTGAGGAAACATGAATAATAAGGAAGCTCGCCACCCACCAGTACTTCGATTGAGCTATGAGATATGTGGAAACATCTGATTACAACTCACAATTCCTCAAAGGCACATATGTGACTAGAATGTCAAACAAGTGAGCCAAAATGGAACCAGGAAATTTGTTTGTGCATCTCTCTGCATCTCTTATGCCAGAGAAAACTGTCAGATACAAACAATGTATTCTTTGATGAAGATTTACTGTGTGTAAGGGATATGATGCGATAGTACCTACAGCATGTGTAAATGAATAATGTTTATTTAACTGATTCATTTCATGTAATCATCTTACTTTCTGCTCCATAACAATATAGCTCAAAGTTTTTCATGTTTTCGTAGGTAAATAGTGATTAATGGTTAATGACGTTGCTGTATGTATACAGCAGTGGCAACAAATATGTTTTATAAAGACATTTAAGACAATGTAGAAAACTTACTGTACTGAATATTAGAAAAACAACCCTCTTGTGGAAACACGGATTTATGATGCGTTTCACTATTATTGTCTTACTACAGGTATATACTACAGGTGAGTAACCATCAGTTTATCGTCAAAGTTAGATCATAGCTACATTGTTCATTAACTGGTATTCGTAAAGGTTTGTGAATGTTGAGAGAGGCACGTTGTCACTATTTGAATGGATCCATTACAGTCTAAAAAAAAAACAACTAAATCTGTTGTTTTTCATCACTGTCATAGAAAACTGGATTTTTCTCTAAGTGACAGACAGAGAAACGCTCAGGGCAAATTGGAAATGAGTCACAGAGCTAACTCTGGATAAAGAGAAACACTTATAAAAATCTCTAATCTTCCTGACCTGAATGTTTTTGAATGTGCGATAAAACTGAAACGAGTTCAGAAATGTTAACATGAAGAACAAAATTAGAAGTTGTAAAAAAAGTGATGAGCGCTGATCTCCATAGAGCCGTGTGAGCTTGATTTATTCACATTTTTCATGGAGAGGAGTACGGTTCTCACCCAAAATGTTATATCATTTTTAAACAGAGCAATTATGGGAGCTGTGAGCAACAAAGTATCTGTTGGAATGTATTTGATGAATAAAATGATATAAATGAAATGGCATGTATATTTAAAGTTACCAACAATGAATTTGCAATTTATTTTCTGGCGAGTTGTCTCTGGCGCTGAGTTTAGAATAATATGTCCTCAAAAATTCTGAGATTTTGAATATTCTGATATTGATATGATTTAAAACTGACTAAAAAAAAAAGTATATAAATAAGGTTGCTCTTAAAAAATAAGAATACCTTTTTAAATGTTACAGGAAACTGATTTCCATTACATTTGAAAACAAAAAGCAAAAAAAAAAAAAACAAAAACTGAGAAATAACATATGACAATACATGGAAATTAAATTAAATTAAAAGATTTTGCAACCTCACTTTGAAATATTTAACACCATTAACATGACAGCTGATTTCAGCTGTAGGATTACATTATGTTCTGCTTCTATTATACATTTTTAACAAGAACAAAGAGAGCACTTCGTGTAAGAACACAGGGTTACTACTGCAAATACTGGCTAATTGCTTGTTAACGATTACAATAATTGTTCAGTTACAAGATACAAAAAAAAAAAAAAAAACAAAACAAAAAAAAAAAAAAAACAGTTAAAGCTTTAGCAGAGAGATTTTTATACTGGGAATCAGGTACAACATTACTGACTATGGTATAATCCAGGTTCTACTGGCCCTGTCAGAAAAAATAAACCTGTTTTTTTTTTTTTTTTAGAAATTAGAATGGTAGACACTTCTAATGGTAGACAATTCTATCAATAACGTAAATGATGCACAGATTTGTGAAAAACGATTCCACAGATAAGAAATCCCTTATTACACTATTTACTCATCCTCCTTTTCAAAAGATCAAACCTTCAAAAGACATAAACAATGAATCAGCAGAATAGAATCCAAATGGCGGCAGCAGAGAAGATGAAGTTGATTTACAAACCAAAGCAGTACTTCATCACGCTGACAATGAAAGCAGCGGAATTGAATTTACATAGTGCAGTGAAGGAATTATGTGAAAATGAGATTAAGAAAAGAATGCATTTTTAAACTTTTGTCCTAACAGATTATCGACCGCCAGCTGTCTGGTGGAGAACTAAAGTATGACCCAGAATAGCAGTGTGATTGAAGACAAGTGAGGAGTAAGATCTGCAGCTTTTCTGAATTCATTTATTCCTAAATAGTTTGCAAAAGTTACTCTGGATTGGTAAGGCTACCCTAGTTTTCCAAATTCATCAACTTAGAAGATGTCTCAGGATGTCATATAGGATATTCATATAGGAGACATTTATACAAACTCATAATACATTATTACAAACCTCTGTGCATTATTATTATTTGTGCATTAGCCATTGCTCTTAAAAAAAGGCTGTAAGAAAATCACATATGCCACATTGCTCCTTATATCCATTTGTATTTAACATCAACTAGCTCTTCACTCCTTTTACCACAGACCCTCCTTCATGGTCGGGCATTAGACTGCTTAAAGGTAACAAATGGAAATTAATTTTGGCAGCCACATAAACAAGAGATTAATCTTTTTGAATGACACAACTAATCAATACTCATACCAGCAGCTGTCTGGCTGCTGTTGCTCGGCTCTCTTTGTCATCCACAGTAACCACACTTTTCACTCTTCATACATTCGCACGTAACAACAAACAGCACACACCTAAAACGTTGGATATTATCCATGAAGAGCAAGACTTTCATAACATATCTCCATAAAATCACCACATGACGCTGAGTATGAATATTAATACTTTAAAGAACATGTACTGAATAACATTTATTGTTATATGGCTCATATAGCTGAAGCAATTTCAATATGTCCATTGGTATAAAATCAGATTGCTTTTCTATCTGTGTTGGGATGAAGCAGTGAGCTAATCAGCAAAGGCAGTGACGAAAGCTGAAAGCCAGCCTTAGTTTCACAAGTGGTGCATTTTAGAGAGATATGACATTTAGCTTGTATACCTCCCATGCTTTATCACAGCTTTCTTTTATAGTTTATGGCTGAATGCACAGTTACAACTACATAGCTGGTGTCATCAGTGCACAACGTGCGCTACACAACAGTTCACTGGATCCTACTCTCAGCTTTTTCCATAACTACTGTAACTCTCAAGCTTGTATCATATTTTTTGCATTATAAATCAGCTAGAAAAGACAGAATGAATTATTTAGCATGGCTACAGGAAATTCTAGTGAGGCTAAAATCCCCCCTAAAATAGGTCTGGTGTCGTCACTGCTTGGCAAGAATCACAGAGTGATTTCCCCTGCCTTCTTTCTATGGTCTACAAATATTTCCAGTCTTAAGGTTTCGCAAACATCCAGGGCTTCATTTAAAAGGTGAGGAAAGTGAGAAGGGACTTGCCCAAAGCTTTCTTCACTCAGTTAATGCTTGAGTGCCTGCTGATTATGAACTTTTTCAGCGAAGAGTGACTGACACAGGCTTTGGCTTTCACTGCATGGCATTGAGGGAGAAGCATGAAGAGAGATTGCAGGGTGAGAGACGAGTGTGACAGAGGAAGGACGCCATGTATGCTATTATTAAGAGAGAGAGAGAGAGAGAGAGGGAGAGAGAGAGATTAATGAGCTATAAATCAAATCAGGTCACTTCTTGATAATGCCAGCAATCTCGCAACAGCTCCAGATATAAACCAGACCCCTTTATGGATTCCAGTGTGGGAGGGAAACCCAGCAGATGCATCACAATCCCTCTCCGCATCTACTTCTCTCCAGTCTCACAGCATAAACAGGCACAAGACACCATGATAAGTGCAGAGAATATATTAGATGAAGAAATGCCTCCATATTGTAATAATCTTGGAGTCATTTGTTTTTCCACATTGTCATATTTTACACACAGTGTTTCATCACTGTTTATTTTCAGCAGTATTTTAATATTTCACTGTTTTAATGACAGAACTCAGCATCCTCCCCTTGAGCCAGTGTCAGGGCTGCTGAGTATCTGCTGAGACAATTGTGCTAATGTTGTGAAGCTGTGACACTCAGTGTGACTCAACTGCTTTGCTTGTATATTTATAATTAAAAACCTTGTTTTTTTTTTTTTTTTTTTTTTTTTTAAACATTAGAACCTGACTGAAAATAGCAGCGCAATGTCACATAAATGTCACGTTTTTACAGCTTAAATGATGAAAACTATTTTTTTGACTCGAGACACTTTTGTTATTTGTCTTGTTCATGTTCAAACTAATGTCTTTTCTTTATTGGTGTTTACTTTATTCATTTGTCTCCATAATGATTCATTGATATAATAATTATTTCTACAAGTGTATGTCAGTAATACGTAACAGAGAGCATAGGAATGCTGTTGTTAACATGCTAACATTAGTCTTTCTCAGAAAAAAAAAAAGCAAATGTTGTGCTTTTTTCACATTTTACCACAAATATAAGCAATTAATAATTAAGTGCTCCATCTGCAGACAACCTATTGATCTCATTCACATTGTACCATTCATCTAGATCAGAGATGTCATACTCATTCCACAAAGGGCCATGTTGCTGCAGGTTTTTGTTCCAACCAGTCAAGATCACACAGTTTGACCAATCAACTGTATGAAGACTGAGATCAATTAATTAAATGAATCAAGTCTGCTGTGCTGCTGCACGGTTGGAACAAAAACCTGCAGCCACACGGCGCTTTGTGGAATGAATTTGACACCTCTGATCTAGATGAGTAAACCCACTCGTGGACTTGCTTTGCCAGCTCTATATTATATAGATGTATCACTGAATATGCAACTGTTGGTAAGCTCTGTGTTTGGTTTCTTGCCAATTACTGGAAAAAACAAAAACAACAAAAACTTACTGTGTTTGCTTTGATACTGATATTATACTCAGTAAGAGATTCTTGTCTATTTCTGTAAAGCAACATATATTTCTTTAGCTATTTATTCAAACTCATATTTCAATACCAATATGAGTTATTAAAACCCAAACCACAAGTGTCAGTTTTCGCTTTAAACTCATCTGATGTCTATGTACTCTTTAGCCATCTAGTACGTTTTAAACCTATATTACATGAACATCACGCATGTATCTATTTTGCAGATTTAGTGTCATGTACTACTTTGTATTTATACGTTTTATAGATTTATATGTGTAAACATTAAATTACGAAGTTACACACATATGAATATAAGTGCAATATAATGAATATGTTAAATAGGTAAAATTAATGTAAAGAAAAATATAAAATCCCATTAGTTATGGTTGTGTATACATTTTGGGGTGTAGCCTTTTTCCCTACAGTTCACCAGATCACTGCACTAATTCGTAGCTGCCATATAGTAGAGTGTTCAGAAATACTGAGAGAGAACAAAACACAGTTGTACCCATAGCTCTTTTTCAGTCCCTTTTGTTTTAACCAGCCAAGTGAAACCGACAAGCCAAGTACTTTGAATTGGTACTAACCAGCCAAGTGTGACAAACTGACAGCTGCTCTCCTGCTCACAGATTGACATCATTCCATTCACAGTTTGTCTGTCTTATCCACAACAAGATGGTGAAAAGATTGAAGATGAAGTTTTGGTTCATCTAACAAACACTGACTTAACGAATAGTTCTTGCATGAAAATTTTCCATGTCTGTGCAACTAAATTAACTTGTGGCTATAAAACAAAGCAAAAGAAACAACAGAATTTACATATAATGAAACAAATATTTAGTAAATATCACTTAAGCCCAGTCTGGGAGAGGATTATCTGTCTGAGGTAGATTGGATGCTTTTGGTTATACTCAAAGTCTGTGATTTAAATCACATAAGTGTGTATGAGTTTTCTTTTGTTTCTTGGCAAAATTGTTGTTCACTTAATATAAATCCATTCCACAAATTCAAATGTGGGTTGGATTTATATATGTGTTGTGTTCCCTATTATTTACTTCATCCATTTAATGCAGACCAATTTCTTTTGTGAGACTGAAAGGAAAAGAAAAAGTTCTTTTTGTCCCCAGATCATTAACACCAACATACAAATCTACTTGGCAGAAGAATATGGTATTGTCAAAGAAAAACAAAAGAAAAAGAAAAGCAAGCAAGATGCAAGTGAATCTAATGAGCTGTGGTAATGTCATCTAACAGTAAGCATTATGTCTCAGCTCGTGTGCCTGTAAACGAGTTCATTTATAGCGAGATGCCACACGTATTTAACACTGTCACCTCACAGCCTCCTCCTTCCTGTAAAAACATTTCAACTATGTAGAACTATCTGTAATCTGATGTGTGACACTAGAACTTTATCCTTATACTGGAAAAATTACAGTGTAGATGTAAATTTGAAATGTGGTGTTGACAAAGGTCTCCAGTCAGAATACAAGAAGTATTCATTAACAGCTACTGTTATACTTATATGAGCCTCTGTGGGTTTTAAGAGTGTTTAAGGGTTGATGACACACACACACACACACACACACACACACACACACACACACACATATATATATATATATATATATATATATATATCAATTTTAACCATGATGAATAAAAATAAAAAAGCCTATTTTGCTAGCTTTTAATATTATACAGAAAAGCCACAGTTCAAAGAAACTAGGAAACTCTACAGGGACACTTGACCTACTCTCTGTCCTATGGCTCGGGGTCATCAAGAAACTGTTCCATCACTACACAATGTGTGTGTGTGTGTGTGTGTGACTGTCAAGCACTGTGTTTAGATGTGCCCTATGTATATGTTTGCTATATGTGTAGTAGTGCAAAGTGCTTTGAGTGGAAGTCTACAAAAGCGCAACATAAATGCAGTCCATTTACCATTTATGATGTAAGAGATGGAAGCTGTTCAATAAATTAAAGACCTAAAGACCCATTTCTCTACTTTCAGTCTGAACGTTTAGTTACTTCATAGACAATCCTAAAATTTTCATCTTTCTCATTGAATAATTTAATTTAATCAATTTCCATAGATTTACTATATGAACTAGTTTCCAACAGGTTGTATTGGAACACAATTAATCTCAAAAATAAAGTAACAATATGCAAAAATATTAACCTCATAAATTAGAAATCTTAAGTTTTCCAGTTTATTTTAGTTTTTTTAGTTTTTATCCAAATTCCATGTGTGTTTATTCAGGTAAACTTCAGGCAACTGGTAGCTGATGATACCTGGCAATGATGATGCTTTTGCTTATGAGCCGACACTTGTACCTGCTGCAGAGAGTGTTGTATCACTAGAGCGTGATGAGGATGGTATATCATTACTGTGGGGCATCACACTTGGTATTCAGGTGTGGAGCACTTTGACACAGAGGCAGAGCAATTGGCCTCCCTCTCAGTCAGATCATGATCCCCCAAGCAATGTATTTTCCTGATAAATGGGCAATAGTAATTTCAAATAGCCTCTTCAGACAGAAGTGCCCATTCAGGAGCTCACCAAGAACCAGTGGCCTTGAAAACACACGCGATGATACATGCATACATGTGTATTAGCATGATACACACACACACACACACACACACACACACACACACACTCAAGTATCTACTCTTTAACACAAGTTAAAATACACAAACGCACATGCTCACACATAACCACACACAAAAAAAGCTCTAATTGAAAGATCTTACACTTCTGTAGTTCATACCTGAAGAGGAACAATTATGTCCTACGATTTTGAAAAAAAAAACAAAAAAACTGTGTGCCGATGTGAAAGTGACATGTGTTTTTAACAAGCTGTGTACGTGACAGCCTTCTTGTTTCACAGCGAGCAGTGTGTTAGTGTGTCGGTGGTGGGGGGCTCGTGGGTGACAAACTGTATTGATAAAATCATTCTTCTCAGACCTGCAAGAGGCTGTGGGCAGAAAATGGCTGCTAACTACTCTTCTCCTCAAGGATTTAGGATGAAGGTGTCTGTTCTTAATGTTGTTGTCAGTCTGTGGTGTGTGGTTGAGGTCAAGGTTAGTATGCATCACTCTGTGAGTGTAAGCGGGGTTATTCAGAGGCTGCGGACCCAGACATCCAGGTAGCGTGTTCATTGAATTTGAGTTTGAAAGACCCCGAGAGATAACAGGGATATAGACGTGACATTGATGATATCTACTCTACAAAATAAAGACAAAAATTAAAAGCCACATCAGAAAATACACCACAACTATCTATCTAACGATGAATGTGTGAATTAATTCATCAGGTTTCAAGTTTAATTCATGTACATTTATAATCCCTTCAGACTGACCCATTCCAGCAGGAAACTGATGACTGATTTACAAAATCAATAACTTGTGGTTTTATGGTAAGAGCAGCATTACATCACTGCAAGTGAGTCAGTGAGTTAGAGGAGGAGAACTGGATGTCCGGCCAAATACTACACCTCTGCTGTCCTCTGAACATATGACTGATTTTAAGATCTGTCCAGTGTTGACATGTTCAAGGACACATGCTTGTAATGTCGCCTTGATTGATGTGTCAGTATATCAGCGTAACATCAGCAGAACAGAAGGTCAGCTCTACAAAGCGTCTGGTAAGACAAGGTTAGCGATTGACAGTAAGAAAAGCAATAAGTAGAGCCAAATGTCAAATAAAAAGTGTTGGATGTATTTTTTAAAGGCAACTAAGAGAAAATGAGAGAGAGAGAGAGAGAGGAGGGTGATGGGGTCTATCATTGGGGGGTGGGTGGGCAGGGGGTGTGATATATGATTATTCAATAATTACAACCGGTAAATTTTATTGTTTTTAACTTTATAAAGCTAATTGCACCATGAAATGCTATAGAATAAAGACACCAAAGGCATTTAAACTGATCCCTTATAACCCTACATGTCTCATCTTTCTACTGTGCGGAAAATGAAATGAAAGATGTTGTTTTTTTTTTTCCTTAGCTATTGGTAGCTATTAGCTATTGATAGATTTCCTCAGGAATGGTGGCTGGTGAAGCATCTTCAAATAAAGACAATGTAGAGGCAGAGGTAGCTACTGCTAGCAGCCAGTAAACAAACATCAGTTTTCATTCTGAAAAAAAAAGAAAGAAAGAAAGACAGAAACAAGCATCTGGCTGCTGGCGTGAGCTCACATAATAATGTATTCAGTGTTTTGATTGACGCTAGTCACCAGTAAATCCAGATCAGTAAAACCATTTAGAAACACTGAGGAAGTTAAAGCTGCAAAGTTGAGGTTCTGTAGATTAACAGTGTGTTAAAATAGAGTAAAGACATATTTTATCTGCTCTGAAATGTGTTTCCTTTCAGCAACAAATTTTTAAATGATGACAGCTGGTGACATGTGTATTCACATGACATCTTAGTTTCCTTACAACTTACAACCTACATAGAGAGAAAATCTGGATGTTGTACTGTTCTTCACTTGACAAAGAGAAAATAATAATAAAACAACAGTCAAAGAGAGATCTGTACCTTAATATCCTGTATTATTTAACAGCTGCAGAGTAAGATATTGTTGTTTATGATGAGATCACTTTAGCCTCTCTAGATGACAGTGAAGACACTTCTATTTATTTACTGTTCATTGATATAGTGCATACTGTGATTAAAAACTAACTGTACATTTTGTAAGAGTGCATGGAAATAAAAAAAAAACTGCCTATATATAATACATGCCTATAATATATTAGTACAATTATAGGCAGTACAAAGAGGTCAAACAAATATACATTAGCTGCAAATGCATCCCTTTAGATCCTTCACCGAACTCACAAGAACAATAATAATCTACCACAAAGTCCTTGTTTTATTTTGCTTCATCATTTCTGTAAAAAAATACCAGAATTAAAGTGAAGAACGGTATAAACATGGATGACATCTGTGTGGAGCTTGTTAAGTTGGTACACTGCAATGTTTTTTTTTTTTTTTTTTTTAAATCATCGAATACCTCATCACCACGTGTGAATACACACAGGTGGAAATATCTACATCACCAACTGTTTCACTGAAATGTGTTGGTTAAGGAAAAAGACTACATTTTACTTTAAATACAAACACATGACTTCACTCTATTGCACAAAGTCAAACTCAGTTTTATGAAGACACTCCAACCCCACTAGGATGTGAGGAGAAAATAAGAGAAAGACCACATGTAAAGTAGCATTGAAGTCAGTGAACCACAAAAGCAACTATTCATGCAAGTCATGGAAAATAAGTCAAATGCCACTTAGCCTTTAAAGAGTTTGAACAATCACCAGTTTTGTGTGAGTTTTATGTGAGTGCTCAGAACGACTCCATTGAAGTTTTATCAGACTAAAAGAAAAGTGGTTGCATCTATGCAAGTGTTTCAGTGTTTCACACCAAAACTAGAACAGTCGTGTCGTGGAAGTTACATGCATGAGTTGCAGCAGAGCTGTTTGCACCAGAGGTGTATTTCTGTGTGGAGGCCAGCAGCTCTCTTTGAAAAAGTAGATAAATAAATTGTCTGACACAAAGGTGAAATGTCTTGTGAAAATGACTTCTTACAATGTGAGCAGAGGTACTGGCACAGAAACACTGCTAAGCCTTATAAAGTTCTTCTTACTTTTCCACTTCAATAACTCCATCGCTTTTTCTTTCCATTTTGTCCTCACACTTACTTGTGCATCAAAATAGCTGCATGTCATTTCTCATCCAGTGCTATACAGTGATTGGATGAAGACAAAATATATCTCTGTCCATTTCTATCAATCAAGTACATTTTAAGTGCCTACTTCTGCAGTAACAGAGCTGATGGTTATTTGTGTTTTTGTGAGACACGAATTCGATATTACATCAACAACTAGAGGTTTAGGTGCTGTATATATGAATTTATAACATTTGGGCAGCTGCAGTATACATGGGCAGTGCCAGAATTATTATGCCTTAAAAAAAAAAAAAAAATGGCCTAACCAATAAATCAACAGCTGCTCCGTCAGTCACAAACAGCTTGTGTCTAAAGATAATGTACAAAAAAACATAAAGAGCAATAAAAATATGTCGATGGCTGTCATTTCAGCAAGCTGGGTTTTTAAATCAGAGATTAGTCAAAGGATGTCCATATTATAGCACATATATACAATCTAATTTCCACCTGTTAATTGTTAATCATGCTTGTGGTTGTGTAATGCTATGGTTAATCATCTGATGGAAACCATTATGTTTAATAATCTCTACGTGGTTATAAAGGAGCTGAAGAAAGAGAGCCTATTTGAAAGCAAATACTATTTGCTCATTATTCCTCGTACTGTTCCCTGTTTTACAAAAGAATTATTCCCCAGTCAGGCTGCTGAACTAATTCAAGTGTGGTCTCAACAGATGTACAAAACAAGTCTTTATAGATTGAACCAGGATGTTCAATAATAAAGATTTAGAAGGTACACCTGAAAGAACAAGAGGTTTCCTCCTCCTAATGTATGGCCTAATTATACATTAACAACATCCCTGTGGTTCTGCGATGACATTTCAAAACTTAGTATTTAGGAGAGAAGCGGTGAGATAATTCCCTATTCTGAATAACATGTTCCTTCTGATCATGTGACAATTTAAAAGGCGCATACCTGGAAGTAACATTACATAACAGTAAAATAACTTCAGTAATGAAATAGCCAAAATTAATTGGAACAGTAAAAAGAGAAATAAATTGAATGAGTTTATTCATCCAGACATTCATTTACAATGCCACTAAATCCTTTTCATGATTACAGAGAGCGAGAGGGTAATCCCAGCATACATGGGGAGGATGACACAGGAGCACACTGGTGATTTATAGTTTCCAGTCCAGCAGAATGAGACACCTTTGGACTGTGCTGTGCTCCTACACTTTGAGAAGAGGGGACACAGCGCTGAACAGGATGATTTATTTTGGTTGAAAAGGTCCATTCTCAGGGATTACAGTGAATGAAAAAAAGCACATCCTCACTGATGCACACTTTCCCTCACTGTAGCCTCTCAATAATCTGTGACTGAAGTGACTGAATGTGAAGCGTTCAGAGTGTAATGTTTTTTTTTAACTGGTCCGTAGCTCAAGATCAAAATTTAGACTGGTCAAATAAAATTCTGACATGAAATTCTGACACAAAAATTGCCTTTTTTTTTCCTTATCTGTTTTTTCAAGCATGACATCAACTCTGCACACATTCTTTTCACCCACAGGAAGAAAGTGCTCATTTTAAGATTCTGGTTTTGTCTGATTCATTTCTTACCTGCCAATTCAATCACAGTTCCGGGGTGTTCTGGACATCCTCATATTAACTTCCAGTCCACAGTAACTCTAGCCCTGAAAAGACAAGCGAACAATTGTATGAACATTTTAAAATAGATAACACATTTACAGTGATGTGGTTTGTACATACTCCATTTACTGGCTCCTTAGAGTACAGCCCAGGAATAACAGGCTGTTTTGGAAATATTATGATGTATCTACTCTGCTACCAAAAAAAAAAAGCAATTCTTTAGACCCCCAGGATAGAGTACATCTAATTCAAAATTCTCTTTACTGTTTCTAAATAATCATTGAGTCATCTTGTTAGTTTTCCTTTCAGCCACTTCCTCAGCTCTCTCTGCTGATGCTGATGTTTCGAGGCCTTTGAGAATCTCTATCAAACAAGAGAGGTTTTACAGTAAGATGAAGGACCTTATACCCCAGGGACAGGAGGGACAGTCAAAGACATAAAGCTTCACAAACACACACACATGAATCTCCTGCAAACACAGTGATACATACAAATAACACTGAGGACAGGCCCTGCTGAATAAATTATGGAGAACAAAAGCAAATGCAGATAAAGCTCTCCATCTTCCTCGCCATCCATTAGTGCAGTGCAGCAACCGTGAGTGCAAATAAGTGTGTGTTTGATCCACTGAAACATCACTGAACAGGCCTATCAAGACCACACACGTTATTTTAAGATAAAGGTTTCACTGTTTCTGAGTCATTTACACACGTCTGCCGGTATGTACGCTCTCTCTCTCTCTCCACATTAAGGTTGAGTTAAATCCAGATGATCAGCACCTAATGGCCGTAAAACACTGCAAACATATCTCTGTCTGTCTAATGGGTGCCTGATGACAAATGGAGAATAGAAGAGAGAAAAGAGAAAAGAACACATCAGACCAGGCTTTTAACAAAAATGATCTTTAAGACAGTCAGTTGTGGTGATGATTCTCAAATAAATCAAGACAAGTAAAACTCAAGTCATTATAAGTAAATTACAACCTGGTATAATGTCACCAATCTGTGTCAAGTGTCCCTTCAACGACTTTAAAAATAAAACTGGTGATAGTGTGTATTTTATTAATCATCTATTCCCATAAATAAAACAGTCCCAGCTTTACACGACTCTGTATCTCATTACTCAACCAACCCTCCTAGTGTGTTTATGTGCAAAGCCTGAACCCTGCTTTTTCATATTGAACACTTTGAAAATATGTTACTTACATATATTTTATTAATGAATGACTAAAATAGTTGGACACTGTAGGACAGAGCGAGAGAATGAGGAGAATAGTGTGCTGGTCAAGGACTATTTTCAGACAGAATTGGTGCTCCAGTGAGATATAAAGTAACAGGACAGTGTATGTGGGTTTCACTTGTGATAAACTCCAGTGCCATGTCCATCTAAACGAAGGACCACGTCATTCAGTACAACGGTGTGACTCACTAACACGTTTTTTTTTTTTTTTTGTAATAGTTCTAATTTTATAGTATTAAGGAGCTGTGCACACACATGCTATTTGTTGATCTTGTTGGTATTTTTCATAGGATTTGGTGAAAGTAAAATCCAGAATAGCATCAGACCAATCCTTTAACTCCGACTTCATCTCATTTGATGTTTTTAGTCTCCAGTTCTAACTTCTGCTCCATTTATTGTAAAAACAATGGCGATGAACTAATTTTGTAATTGTTTGTAAATCTGTGCAGGTAAAGCAGCACACACAAACAGGATTGCATGGATGACCTAGATTATGCTGTAATAGCTATTTATTCTCTAACATCTATTTATTTAGTGTGAGAAACTTTGTTTGTAGTTTGTAGAAGCTCAGTGATCAAACCAGAGTGACAGGTGAAAAAACAGATGTATAAAAATATCTATCATCTTGTTCATGTTTTATTATGAACCCTTTATGACCCATGTCAGTCAGAACCTTGTAGAATGATAACTGTGGTTTTTAAGTGATCTGATTGGTTAGTAGATGGGCTGATGATGATGTGACCCTGTAGTTAACCTGCAACAGAACAGTTTAGGAGGAAGTTGCTATGGGGATTTACTACAGTGAAATTAGTTAGTGAGTTAAACCTGAAGTTGCCTCAATTACCACAAATGCTTCATATAAGAACTCTTTAATTATACAAGTAAATTAAATGTGTATTATATATGTTATTATAATTTTTGATGATTTTTGATGTAAAACAACATGAAAAGTAGCACAGTGACCAAACCGTCACTAGGAATGACAAATTGTGCATATAAAAAGATGATAGTGATGATGGATACAGGTTTACTTTTGTAATCATTATTGCCATTATTACACACACACACACACACACACACACAATCAATATGTCACACTATGCTTTAAAGACATATTTTCAATTAAATCAAAAGTACATACTAAGTCTTAACCATGCAGACAGTCTGGTCTGTCAGAGACGTCTGCTACTTCACTGGTAGAGTGTTTCTAGGATGAGAAGAGAGAAGGAACAAAGTGTGATTTCTATGTACATATGCAGTGCTTTGTCATTTAACTATAAGATAAGAGGAGCTCTGATCGGGTGCTGTTCTACTTTTTAGTTCAAACTGAAAGCGTTGCAGTTCATCTCAACAATGATCAAAGGTAAACGCAATTCTTTCATAAAAATTTGATTATATCTAGTGATAAAAGCTTTTTGCTCAATGTGCAACTCCAGTTTGAAGGAGGGAAACAGCAGTGCAATATTGTTGTCACTGCAAAGATCATCACATTGCATCAGCTTGACCGTACGACTTTTGTAAGGATGTCACTGCTGCTGGCACTGATTCACACTCTGTGCAGAGTCCAAACAGCAGAAAGCTCCCTGCTGTTGCCTGTGTGTCCACATCAGAATGGAATTATTACTCCTTGAAAGACAAAGCTGAATCAAAAACATAAAGCTGTTGAAGTTAAAATAAATTGAAAAAATAAAAAGCATCAAGGCTTAGCACCTACATTACATTTCCAGAAACATTTTATTGCCGCCTCATATTTTTTGTGGACCCCAGGGCGGTGTGCATTATCTTGTCAAATCTTCAACATCAGTCAGTCTAATAAACTTTGAGTCGTATCTTTAGGGTTCTGCAAGACATCAAAGATCTACTCAGCCATGTTTTTCTTCTCTCTTTATCTCCCATGAACTCATGGAGATAAAGTGCCTCTACGAAAGAGTAGTAGTCCAACAAATCAAGACTAATGTCAGTGCCTTCTGCTCCAGATCGCAGCATATTTTGACCCACGGGTCACACTACATCTCCGACTGGAAATCAGAAATGCGTGTAAGGCTGAATCAATTGGCTGCACAGCCACTCGTTCAATTAAGATCTTGGGTGGGGGTGGTCACTGTGGCTTGGAGTGTGGTGAGTACCAGCTCCCACAGGAGCAGTAAGTGCTGAAATCAGCTCAGCTGCGGCTGCCATTTGTCATTACCTAATGGTAAATCCATCTGTGTAGAGGGCCTCTGCCAGGTCAAACCTTTAAGTGACCAGACAGTAAGAAATGAGGAACAAGGAAAAAAAGAATAGATAGATAGATAGATAGATAGATAGATAGATAGATAGATAGATAGATAGATAGATAGATAGATAGATAGATAGATTGATTGATTGATTGATTGATTGATTGATTGATTGATTGATTGATTGATAGATAGATAGATAGATAGATAGATAGATAGATAGATAGATAGATAGATAGATAGATAGATAGATAGATAGATAGATAGATAGATAGATAGATAGATAGATAGATAGATAGATAGATAGATTGATTGATTGATAGACTGATAGACTGATAGACTGATAGATAGATTTCATCTTGTTTTGCTAACACAGTTAACTAGATCATTGGAAGTTTTTATCATTTAAAGTTATAAAAATCTTGTTTTTCTTTGACATGATAAAAATGTAATCAGGGATTCCAAGAAAGCATATTTTTTATTATAAAAAAAAATTCTACGGAACATGATGGCAATGAGATAAAAGCAAATTACCAGACTTAAACATGGGCATTATAATGGAATACAATTATCTGGAGCAAATAATGCAATTTTGTAATTCTCTCATTTACATGATCTGTGACTTAATTAAAATAGAATGTGGCTAAATCAGTATTTTAATATGATTTTAATTAATAAACGTCTCAGCTATGTACAACATTTCTCAGTAGAGAATATGAGAGCTCACAGGCTTTTCTGGCATATTCTGTTCATTTCTTTGAGCTGTGTTTGTACAGGAAGCCTTGTGCCTGCACTACATAATGAATTTATAGTCAATAATCACTGCCCCTGACAACGAGACCTACTACAGATTTAGACAAATATGCCGCTGTTATTTGTTACTAAGCCAAAAGTGATTCAGATGCAGTGGACATTTTTGCCAGATTTCCTTGCCTGGAATCGGAAGACTGGCATAAGATGTCTGTTCATTTTAATAGGATGGTTCATGTACTTCTTCTCACAATGACACAGAACATGTTTACAAGTGTAATGGAATTGAAATGGCTGTGGGGCTGAAGGATAACACCAAAACACGATAGAATACATCATGTTTCAACACAACAACAATACGCAGCATTGTTTGTTTTAATGTAATGCTTCAACCGACCTCGGTTTAGAATGGCAGTTTAAAATTCTGCTGCACCTAAGGGACGCTGCAAAAGGAGCTCATTGCAGAGTGGAATTAGTACAATCATAGGAGATATGGAATTAATATGTCTGATTAAGTGGCTGACTGAATTAGCATTTGGAGTCCAAGGAGATTTTAAAGTAGGAGGGAAGAGATGAGATATGTTCAGTGTAGAGGAGGAACGGCTGACAGATTGGAATTTAATAGAAAACAGAGAAACAAAGACAAAAAGGGGAGAGAAGGTACAATGATTGTTCTACGAAGAACGTTACTGCACATAAAATGTTTTCACGCGTCTCTTGGTTTCATTCAGACCAGCCTTGTCTCTTTGATTAATTATTTTTGTCAGGGAAATGTTCCTTCTACTCATGTGCCTATGAAATGAATTCGTGGTCACCCTCCCATCTTAGGTTTTTCACTGGCTCGCACACCAGCTGTCAATTGTTTATGATGTGAGAGGTAATTGGTTTGGCCCAATCAAAAATATTTGCATCTCTGAAGACATTGTGATTGGTTTTCACGAGGACTCTGTCAGTAGGGATGAGACAATTGCATACAGATGCTTATACTTGGAGAAGAAGACATTAAATATGACACCAAAAAGGGAAGTTTTCAGAAGGGGGCAAACACGGACACGGCACTCGGAAAGGCAGAGTGAAAAGTCAGGCAAAAGGTAGTTTGAGGGTAAAGCAGAGAAGATGAAAGGAACAGATGACACACAAAGAGAGAGAAACAAAGAGAATATCTGATATAAATGGATGGTAAAAGAACCTAAGGAAACACAGGTGGGTAGAGGAGGCATAATACACTGAGCCAATCAGCATATGTAATGCAATTCAATTGAAATTGTACAATAGGAGGTTGACTATTGCTGACTATGCTTACAACTCTCGTTAATAAGTACGAGAGAAGAAGGAGACACGATCACCCTTAAAAGATCAGACAGTAAGAGAAATGTAGTGAGATAAGAGCAGGGGCAAAGAATGAAAAATTTAGGGTGAGAAATGGATCTGAGAGTGAAACAGACGTAAAATACGAATTAAGAAGAAAATGCAAAAGGCCGACGGGCACGATGAATGTGATACGTGAGCAAAGAAGGTGAAAGACACATGGAGGGGAAAGAAACAGAATAAGAGATACTTCATGTATTTCATAATAATCCATTTCATTTCCTGGTGTGATGGGCATCACAGTGAGTCAATGGGCGTGTCAGTTATCCAAAAAAGATAAGAACAGTAGCTTGAGTGACTAGTGTAGAGCAAAGAACAGGGCAATCCAACAAATCTGAGAGATATTCTCTCATTTCCGCTCCTCTGTTCTGTTCTGTTCGTTCCTCAGAAGTCATTGACTTCTCATTTGGATTTCTCCTTCATGAATTTAATAGTGGGCTTCAACTAATATCCAATTTGATGCAGAAACTGACTTCTTGGTACCGTCGCATTAAGCTGTTTTATGATAAATGTCTGCTATAAAAAAAAAAAACCCTGAAAGATTGGATCATTAAGTGTTTAGGCAGTAAAAGCGTGCAGACTAAACTGCATAAAATATTTAATAGTTTGTTGTGTCAGCACAACCACTGTCAGTTCAGTTTGATTTTTTGCTCAACTTCTGAATACAGATTGTTGATGACTTGGCACAGTGACCATTGAGTAGGTTGTTGTAACATTTAATGTTGATGTCCATGGTCCCCAGTGAAAGATAATAGCTGTCAGGTCACAAAATAAAGGATCAATCCTAATAGTTTTTGTGACCTAACAACCTTTCCTTTACTGTCAACATCCATATTAAAGCAAAAGTTTCTATGATCATTTTCACACACCAGTGAACCCTTTTCAGACTTTACGTGGTGCTGCAGTTAAGTCAGGTTGTTAAATTAATATTTAGGATATTAAAAATGAATTGACTTATTCTAATGTAATTTGTTTCTGATCTCCAGAGCATGAGTCGTGTTCTCAGGTCTCATATTCTCATTTTACTGTGACTTTCTGAATAAATAAAGTTTCACTGATTCTCCTTTCCTGCTGCTATCAGCGATACAAGTGTTTCCACTCGTACATAGACGATATTAAATCCTAATGTTGTTAAATCCTAAGTTACTTTACATATTTCCGTTTCCCAAAGGGTCAATGCTTTTGATCTTTGCGATCTTTTGGCCTTTTTTGCCTCTTCTGCCAACCAGCTCATGTGCAAACTTGGCAAATAAGAAATCTAATAATCTATGAAGTATATTTATCGAGAGTTTGCTTAA
Source organism: Polydactylus sextarius (assembly GCA_016801845.1). Taxonomy (NCBI): domain Eukaryota; kingdom Metazoa; phylum Chordata; class Actinopteri; family Polynemidae; genus Polydactylus; species Polydactylus sextarius. The sequence continues at coordinate 11,972,980 of CM028921.1, read as the reverse complement.
TATATTCATGATTTCCCGAATGGATTGATTTTTAATGTTACCTTGCCCTTTTCTGTCATGCTACCCTTGATATAAACTTTTTTTTTCTTTAATAAAAGCATGATGTAGCTACAGCTGGATGTCTCTTTGATTTACATGGTTATACTTGTGTTCACTGGGTCTACACGATATATATGCAGTGTTGTGTGTTTGTTCAAAAATGTGTTGAATCTATTTGAATTTTTTTTCCCCTCTTCTTCAGGCTCACATGGGAGAAGTCAGCAAACAAGTCAGTATAACATCGTCTTAGTGCATGCATGTCTGTTTCCACATACTGGGACAATTCTTCATCCAGCTCTTTGAAAATTCACGCCGACACGTTTCACTGTGATGTGCAAAATCACACAAAAGACTTGTCATCGGGCTACAGCGGTGAACCATGCAAGAGAGCCAGCGAACAGGAGTGTAGCAATTCCCCGTTGGGCTCAAAGCTACGGATCCTAAGCGGATTTGCAGTCCGATATCAGCAGTAAGCAGAGCGCTCATTACAGGTATCAGGAGTTGAAGTTGATAGTAGAGTTAAAAAAAGGAAATGCTGACATGTATCCAGAGAAAAGAGGTAATATGAAGACCGGATTATAATACTCAACATTATCATGCTAAACGCAGGTGGTGGGAGATTGGTGAAAAAGGAGAGACATGATGTGAGCATCTGTACGTTTTATGTGTTAAAATGAGCCAAGATACTAAACTGTTGTGATGACGATGCAAGATGTTTGGAAAAGAACAAAGTTTCACCGTCGTAACTTTGCATAAATTATTAGACCGTGACATTGGCCGTTTTGTGCCAGCAGGTCAAGCACAATTAAAAAATAATAATGCTGAATCTATGATGACGTTTTTGTTCTGACGAGTGCAAACTGGACAATCGAACACAAATGCGAAAGGCAAGACTCTACTCAGCTTTTTGCATGAAAGTCCTGGGAGAAGTATCAGATAGCAGGGAGCACTCGTCACGCACAATCACCCATGAGTCTCTCTCTTGACGAGGCGATCAGTCTTACAGGTGCTTTCCAGAATGTGTGCCACGCTAGCCTTTAGCTCCGGTGCCAGCTACTATATGCTCTGCCAGTCGTGCTTGCATATGGAGCGAATGCTCCTTTGTGGAAGAGATAAGTGAGCATTCTTTATTCCATGTACAAAAGCAGTTATTGTGCTATGTGGCTTGACAGGCTGATAAAACAGGCTTGTAGACTCAGGACTCAGAGGGTGGAGGTAGAGATGCATTCATTACTTCAGGAGACAGCATGAGTCATCATACAGCTGATGGTGTTTAAGTGCGGAACAAAAAAAGCCGTGATGCATGTGTGTGTGTTGAGCTTTTTCTTAAATTCTGAGTACTTCTATTTCATATGAAATATAGAACAGTGCTGCACTGCTCTATAATTGGAAACAATTTGTAATACACAGAACATAAACTTAATTAAATCATGCCTTAGATATGTTCACTGCACTTACTGTGTACTTACACATATACGTGTTGTGAATTAATATTTCCATTCCATTTCCGTCGTTCCATTTCTGTCACCATCCCTCTACACCACGAGAATGCTGTGGTCATCTACATCTATAGCAGCGTACATATGACAGTGTGTGAAAAAAAAGATTGAGTTAAAGGGGGAAGACAGAGAGATAACTACATGGAAAGTGAACACTGCTCTTGGGAAAGCTCTCTTTTTCTCTCTGAGGAATGGGAGGCCGTCTGAAGAGGTTATTTATTTTTCATCTTGAGATGGAAACTTAAGAGCTGTGGGGAGAGCCCCGGTGGAATTACTGACTGGAGATGTACCCTCCTGAGGCTACTGCCTCTCTCTTCCCCCTCTTTCTCCCACTCTCTGCTCAATTTCCATCTCCCACCTTTCTGATCTTCACCAGAGAAGCTGCCACTGTCGCTCTGGGAGAAGGGGGAAGAGGAGAAGAAAAAGAGGAGCTGCTCATTCTCGATGCCATCTTTGCTTTCCTCACAGTCAAACTCTATTCATCCTACACTCCTGTGGTCTGCAGAGCTCTTCTTGGCTTTGCTCAGCTGTATCTGCAACACGCAGGCAGAGCAGAGTTGCTCTTCAGACTCCTCCCAGGCTTGTCTGTCTTTACGTGGGAAGCATAGCATCTTATCCCAGCCCTCCTCATTAACAGCATTCCCATCACACTCCAGAGTCATTAAAAGAGCCACTTGTCCTCCCCCATCCCCTCTGGTGTTTTCCTTTCATCATTCCATTTCTCTGTTGAGATGAGCCAGTGGTGTGGTTGTCTTGGCTGACACCTTTACTCCACCAGGAAAAGAGTGAATTATTGGGAGGCAGAGAAGTGGGGCTACATAAGCTTTGTAAAGCTGCCTCTCTGTGGCAGCTTCCCAGCATTCTGCTGTTGTCATGGGAGCCCATGAAAGGCTGCCTCTCTGCTCCCTATTTCTCTTAATGAACAAAGGTGTCAAAAGCATCCTTACATTCAGGTCATTTGGGAGGATCCCCATAGCTGCAAAAAGTCAAGATACTAAAAATACAAGTGCTGCAGAAAGTATTCAAGGGAGCTCATACTTACATGCTCAGACCAATGTGAGGCAATCCCTGCTCCTTTCTACCATCTAGGGAGGGATCCAGGCCTTGAATCAGTGCACGTTTTCAAGAGGCACATAATTAAGATGACATTGTTGCTAGAGGAAAGTGTTCCTCAGCAGCAGAGCTCCTGAGTACACATTCTCACCTGGTGAGGGTGTGGTATCCCAAAAGTTTTGTCATTCCCACATGTCTTTCTACCCTCTGTGCAATCTAATTTTATAAGATAGATAAAAACAGGATGAGGGATGATGGACCACCCCATGCTTTTTCATGTAAAGTGAGAGAAAGAGGGTATAAGAGAAGAAGTGACTAATAGAGGACCAGCTGCAAGAGTCGAGTAGATTTTCACATAGACACACACTCGTCATTATTCTTCAAATAGAAACAAACGTAGCCTCTACTAATCTCCCTCACAACAGTAACAAGAAAATGGATTCTGCTTTCACTGCCTTGCAAAGCCACAAGATAACAATGGATGAAGAAGAAATCAAATTCACACATGCACACACGATAACCTCCTTATTTTCTTCTTCTTCTCTCTGCCTGTACCTCCCTTTGCCTTTCCCCCTCCCCTCTCTCCTCCGCTGCTCTCCATCCCCCGCTAACTTCATTGGTCAGAGAGGAAGAATGCTGAGGATGCAGGACTAAGGAGAAACCAGCATCAATTAGACTCTAAAGTGCACTTTATTTTTTGTCCCCACCATGCCAAATTAAATTAAACTCTAAATAAATAAATATATTTTTTTAAAGTGCAATGGAAAAACAATGAACTTTAATTATCAAAGCAGAGCCCCAGCATGGGTCATTGCTCACTACACTCCAGTTCACTGTATGCTCTAACCCTGCGCATGTGCTGGCTCAGGGCCACATTTTTGATCTGCTCCCCCTCACATGGCCACACAGTCAACAGTATGGTCAACAGTAACACCTGTATCAGTGTAAAGAATCTATATTTGTTCACATTGCTTCAGATAAAAATCACAACAAATTCATAAATTTATAAACTAACATCACTCAAAATGAATAGAGTAAAGATTTGACATTGTATGAGAAAGCAAACAGCTGGCCACAAAAGTGTTTAAAATCTTTTTAGTTTCGCTTTTCTCACT